>OY720429.1:52334264-53600068 GCA_963082735.1 Pocota personata | reverse complement strand
TGGGAAATGCACATGTTGCTTTCCCAATTGTTTAGGGCTAGTTTGAATGCAGAATCATTCCGCAAAAGGGTTCAGGTCCAATTAACAACTCAGAGGAACCCTTTCTGGCTAGCAGATCTGCAGTTTCATTGCCTTCAATACCTACATGACCCGGTACCCACCATAATTTCACTTTATTGTATCGGGCCAAATTTTGTAACCTGTCGAAGCAGCTTAGAACTGATTTTGAACTGATCAGGTTGGAGATCAGTGCTTGGCTGTCGGTGAGTATGTGTATAGCGGCACCTTTGATTCCTGATTGCAAGTTGATATTTGCACAGGTTCATACACACCGGCGCCAACTCCTAAATCCATTTTTGATCCATCGGTATAACAAACGATTCCCTTTGGATGAAGCAACGGTCAGCCAGTATTCCATATATCACGGTTTGGGATCTCAATCTCGACTGCCGCAGTTAATTCTATGTATCACTAATGAGAAGATGACTCCTTTTTGAGTATCTCAGGCCGCGAACTTATCAGCCGTCGATCGTAAGCTGCAGTTTGTTGCAAATATTGCAGCTAGCAGATTAGCATTCTCCTTGGAGTCTATGATATTCTTATCATTGTGGGCAAGCGCTGGGATGATCGATGAGGCAGAGCCTTTAATTCTTTAACAAAAGGCCAAAAGATTTAAGTAAAATATGAAAGATTGTTGGAAAAAAAAGGAAACATTTATCCAAGGGCAGGGAACGATCCGGTGATATGTATGATTTTAGTCACCAACACTCTACCAACAGAGCTATCCCATTCTCTTCTTTGATCAACTCTCCAACATCACAATTCTTGTCCCTAGTAATTCATTTTCTGTCCGATCTTTGAAATTGCCACATACCTTTTCCTGTCAAAGAACACTAAGTGGTAAGTAGTGGAATACGAGGGTGGGTCAATAAGTCCCTGTCGTCACCTTAAATTAAATTTTGTTTTGTCAAGAATCATCTTTCAAAAGAACGCACCCAAATTTTCAGACAGATCTGTCAAATAGTTTTGTTGTGGCAGCCATTTTATATAGCATTTTCGTTAAAATGGAAAAAAATGAATTTCGAGTGCTCATTAAACACTATTTTTTGCGAGAAAAAACTATTACTCAAACCAAACAAAAGCTTGACAAATATTATGGCGACTCTTCACCATCGATTGGAACCATTCACCACTGGTTTACTCAATTTCGGTGCAGTCGTTTAAGCACAAGTGACACCGAACGTTCTGGTCGCCCAATTGAGGTCATCACACCACAAATGGTCGACAAAATCCATGGTTTGATAATGGACGATCGGCGGGTGAAAGTGCGCGAGCTTGAAGAGGCCACAGGCTTATCACATGGCTCAGTGATTTCGATTTTAGATAAATATTTGGACATGAAAAAGCTTTCCACAAAATGGGTGCCGCGTTTTCTCACAATCGACAACAAATGCATTCGTTTGACAACTTCAAAGGTGTGTTTGGCGATGTTCCAGAAAAATTCGGCTGAGTTTTTGCGCCGTTTCGTAACCGTGGATGAAACTTGGATTCACCACAACACACCAGAAACCAAAGAACAGTCAAAACAATGGACTTCTCCTGGTGAATCGAAGCCGATGAAGGCCAAGGCGGATTTGTCAGCAAACAAGGTCATGGCGACAGTTTTTTGGGATGCGCGCGGTGTTATTCACATCAATTACCTTGAAAAGGGTAAAACGACCACCGGCGCATATTACGCAGAACTGCTGGATCGATTCCAAGCAGATTTGAAGCAAAAACGGCCGCATTTGGCGAAGAAAACATTTCTTTTTCACCAGGCCAACGCACCGGCGCAAAAGTCCACAGTCGCAATGGCAAAATTGCATGAATTAGGCTACGAACTCCTCCCTCATCCAGCATATTCCCCAGATTTAGCCCCTGCGACTATTTTTTGTTTCCAAACATGAAGAAATGGCTCGGAGGTAAGAGACTTGGGTCGAATGAAGAGGTCATCGCTGAAACAAACGCTTATTTTGAGGGGCTCGAGAAATCGTATTATTTGGAGGGCCTCAAAAAATTGGAGAAACGTTGGATGAAGTGTGTAGAGCTAAAAGGAGACTATGTTGAAAAATAAAATGTTTTTATACCGAAAAGAGTGTTTCTTATTTCATTTTTCAGGGACTTATTGACCCACCCTCGTACATGCCTTTTTGTTTTAAAAAAGAAAGAGTATACATTTTCATCATAAATTGAAAATCATTACCAAGATTCCAATCATTAAAAAAAAAAAAAAAAAAAACGAATCTCTTACCCACACTACAGCAAATAAGTTAAATTTTCAATCATTTACCATTTTCTTGTTGTTCTTCTTCTTCTGCTTTACTCCCTTGAGCGATAACGAAAATCTTCGCGGTAGGTCCTGTGACTGTACACATATACATATAAAAAAAATAGAATAGTATTCATAAAAGTCAAGAACTTACCATAGATATCCTATCGGAACTAATTTCATCGACGAGGTCATATCCAATAGGAGGAACATCTAGTTCAAACGAATTGTGTTTTTGGAAACTATTGCGTTTGTCACAGAACTCATCAGGTGGTGGTGGTAACACTTCCATTTGCAAAACTTCATCTTCGTAATTTCTCTCCTGTATATTACGTCTAAGCAATTCCAGTTCCACTTGCTTATCAAACATAGAACTCTCACGTTTCGATAGGTGGAGAGTCATACGTAGTTCGCCACGACTATTACGCTTGCGTAGATCCAAAATTTCACCCACACTCATTTGGGACAATTGATGTGGCGTCATTAGCTCACGCACGTGACGACTTGAGCTTCTTGGTGGTGGTGCGCGCAGACTGAGCTTTCTCTCATTTCGTGTTGATAATCTCTGTTTTGCCTTAGTATTGGAAGACTTTCTTGTTTCGCGGTCTTTCAGTAAGCGAAGTCGCCCAAGTGGCTGGTTCTCATCTGAACTACTTGAGTCGTCCTCCGTGATAATATCCTCTAAACGCAAACTATTTACAGACGTTGAGGCATTCTTGTTAGCCGTTGTTGTTGCAACTTCTTCGGTTTGTGGTACAGTTGTTGTGGTAGTGGATGATATTTCATTTGAGTTCGGACTACTCACGCACGCTAATGGTTTTACAGCAGTTTGATTTGTATCTCTGGGTGCTTGATTGAACGTCTGATTAACTGGAATTACAATAACAGGAGCATTTGCTGGTGCACTCTTTTGCAGTTGTTTAATGATTTGCGCTGTTTCTCCGTGTTCGGGAATCTGATATGTAAAATCAGGTTGTCCTACATCTTGACATTCCCCTGAAGGTGCATTGGTGGTTGTTCCTTTCATGATAACCGGAATGCGTGATATTTTCTGCACATTTACAATCCTCGGAGGAGAGCCCGCTACATTTCGGCCAAATTTACTTAACAACAACTTTTTCTGCTCAGGCGTTACAATCAGCTTCTTTGTGTGAAGTTCCATATTCTTTACTGGTGTTTTGGGTAGCAAAGGTTGCCTTACACTTCGTTCTTCCCTTGATTTGTCAGGTGATAAAATTATTCTGTTTGATGTACTATCTCGATGAACAGTGTATGTCTGACGGTGTGCGGTCTTAATTGGAGTAGATGTGGTGCTTGATCGCCTGCTTGGAGGGTTCTCTCTATCATTTATAGTGTCATGTGGTTCGGGAGAATTTTGACCCCTACCGACAATCTCTTCGTCTGAATTGGCCAACTCGAGTAGCAAATCGTTTTGCATCTGTAGATCACGCATAACATCTTCAGTATAGTTACTTGCTGTTTTCGTTTGATTATTCTCGCAAGGATCTTTTGCAGTTGTTTGCAGAGGTGACTCTTCATCGGTTATAGTTATGGGTGTGCACACAAGGTTCAAATTTAATGACTTTTCTTGAGTCATGCTGGTTGCTTTGGACAAAGCCTTTTCGTTTACGGTATTGATGGGAGAGACGGGCGGATTCATCAACTCCACAGAGAGCGGAGTGCTGCATGTTGCTGGAAGCTGCAAAAAAAAAAATTGTAAGCACATACATAACTAACTGAAGAATACACGATTCAACGATTAAATAAATAAATATTTTGTGGAAACTGGCCTAGTTTCTTACTGCTATTCGTTCTGAGCGACACACGCATGAGAGGGACTTTCTCCTCATGACAATGTTTGTTAGACGTTCGCGAGGTGGACCGTGAAAAAACTTTTTGGTATTTTTCAGAACTCGAACCTTGAGTCTCTCGCTTAATGCACTTAACCACTGAGCCAACGAAATTAATCCTGCTTCTTATGAAGCAGAGGATGCCAGATCAATATTCGCCAGGTCGCCGATATTGTCGAAGAGAAGATCTCCGGTATGGAGCATTCTTCTTTTAGACAAGGCTGGCAGATACAAGGGAAATGGAGGATTGTTTCTTCCAGATCCTGCATAACTCGTTTAAAAATGCCGTGAGGACACCGCTGACGGTGCTGATCAGCGATCGTTTTAGTAAAATCAATTTATTAGAGCGTTTTTGATCTAGCTTAGTCTAGATTTGTTTGGAAACATGACACGTCGCGAGAGTCTCCCATCTATGGTTGACTTTGCTAATTGCATCCAGCATGAGTAAGTGTTTACATGCAGCGAGAGGCATACTTAAATTTTGCTTTTCCGGTAGAATGGTGAGGGTGGTGCATTTTCTGGCAAGCTCGTCAGCCTTGAAGTTTCCCGGAATATGAGTAAGTATGATACCAGGGACTTTATTGCCGCTTGGTTGTCAGGGAAAATTCTAATATCCTGAACAGATATTACATTACGAGTACATTACAGCCTGGAAATAACTTGTCGCCATTAAATACGCTACAGTGATAGCCTGAAATACGCTACAGTGATCTGGGAGACGGAAGGAGATGTTTAAATTGAGCTTTTCAGGGGAAACACCTCCACACTCCCCATTACCAGTTTTGGAACCGTTTGTGTAGAAGTGAACTGAACCGCCATCGTTAAAGGCAACGTTTTCTCACTCTTTACGGGCAGGAATTGATCCCCGAAAGTTACGATCAAATGCCAGTTTATGTGGGGTGTGTCGGTGTCCTCGTATGTAAAATCATGTAGATCAAGGACCGATGATTCGTCAGCTAGGATGTTGTACCACATTGAGCAGACTTTTAGACGGACTGGTGCCATCTGTTTGCCGAAAATGTCTAGGGGGAGGAGATGAAACATTACATCTAATGTTGCGGAGGATGCGGAAATACACTTTCCCTAAGGGATTGAAGTTTACGGTATTCTCAAGGGTCGTCCACCATACGATCATGCCATACATCAATATTCACCTAACAACGGACACATACGGCCATAGTGTGGTACGAGTATAGGAGTACAGCAGTAGAGAGCTGCATTACCTACTTTTTTAACGTTTTCTAATAAATTGGCTTTCCAGTTTAGTTTCCTATCCAAAATAAGAACGAAGTATTTTGTTTTGTCAGTGAAGACTGGTTGGACGGTCTATAAGAGAAGCTTTATATTTCGGAGCGAAAACGACCAGTTTGGTTTTTTTGGAATTTACTCCCAAACCACAGCTTTTGGTTCATTTGGAGAGCAAGAGAAGAACATGTGGAAGAAGGTCTATTAGGGTATTTGGGTGCTTTCCCGAGTCAGCAATAGCACCATCATCTGCATAGGCAATCACTTTGCATCCCGTCCTTTTCAGGTCGACGAATAACTTATTAACCAACAGATTGCAAATAAGATGGGACAATACGCCATCTTGAGGTGTGCTGCAGCTTATAAGTCTTCAAGTTGAAGCTCCGCCCAGTTTTATGTTAATAATCCTGCCTGTAAGAAATTGGTTGATTAGCATTCCGATCGAAGCCTCGATGTTCAAGCTTGCAAGTGCTTTAGTAATTGCTTCTGATTTGAGCTCCCTCAACGTCAAGAAAAACAACCATATATGATCTGTCAATGGTGCCCACGAGCTAATGTAAAGACCGCCTCAACTGACTTGCCTTTGAAGTACGCATGTTGGGACACCGATAGCATGGTTGAGTTAATGCAGCAGCGCAATCGGTTATCAATCTTCGAAATTTCGAAACATGTCGACTGATTTAATGTGAACCAAGAAATCGCAATTGAGGAAGAAAAGAACCACTTTTAGGCCCGTTTCATACATATCTGGGGCATCGTATATATCGCGTCGGATAACCGACTCGTAGTTCACACATTTACTGCACCGGGTATACGGTGTACCCAAGGTACAGGACTTAATCAGAGAGTTCACAAGCTTCATCTGTTAGTCGGACTTACGAAGATGGATATCCGACATCGGATATACGACTCGCTTGTTGCCGGTCAAGTATTTGATATTCTGTTAAGATGGCTTCATTTGAAGTTCACCAAATTCGGATGGATTAGTGAAAAGATATTCTTGGTGGGATTTCAAAAATAGTTCTTTATACAGCCTAACAAAAATCTACTAAGCGGTTTTGGAACAAATGTGGTTTGTAAGTACATGGTTCTTTCTAGCGATATGGGTGGTTCAAAAGTTATCAAAAGACGTGTTTATCCAGAAACCACAATTTTGTTTGTCTCTTTGGTCTGGATGGAGTCAGGAGACGGCATGAGGTGGAGTTTCAAAAATCAAAAAATAATATACACAGTCTATGTCGTATATCCGATGCCGGTATGTAGTGAGAGTTCTCATTCAAATTTATACACTTCGAACCAAATATCTGACTTTGTATATACGAGGGCAAGGTGAAAAGTTCCCGGCCTGACAATAAAAAACTGCGATTTTCAGTTAAATCTACCACTTGGTCCAGCGTTTCTCCAACATCAGTATTCCTTCTCGGAAGTGAGAGTCTGGAAGGCTGTGAAAATATTCATCTACGGTCCTCTCAACTTCTGCATTGGATGCGAAGTGCTTCCCAGAAACAAATTTCTTCAAGTTTGGGGATAGATGGAAGTCTGAGGGTGCCAAATCAGGTAAATCCCCACTATTCGCCTGATTTGGCACCCTCAGACTTCCGAGCAAATCGTACCGCAAATCCCGCAGTTTTCCCATCGCCAACGCACACTTGTGTACAGGTGCATTGTCCTGGTGAAACATGATTTTTTTCTTCTTCAAGCCAGGCCTCTTCTCGCGAATTTTGGCATCCACCTGGTCAAGAAGGTTCGAGTAATATTCGCCTGTAATTGTTCTGCTTTTCTCAAGGTAATCAATTAACAGGATCCCTTTCGCATCCCAAAACACACTGGCCATGACCTTTCCGGCAGATGCTATCGATTTCGCTTTCTTTGGCGCTGAACCACCGGCTTCCACCCACTGCTTCGACTGCTGTTTCGTTTCTGGCGTGTAGTGGTGGACCCATGTCTCATCCATGGTGACAAATCGCCGCACAAAATCGTTCGGGTCCCTAATGAATTGGTCCAAAGATTGCCGCGAAAATCGTTTGCACGTTTGCTTTTGATCGGCATTCAGCAAATGCGGCACCCATCTGGCGCAGTGCTTTCGCATCCCTAAGTTGTTGTGCAAGATGTTTCGCACCCTCTCTTCCGATATACACACAGCCTCAGCTATCTCACTCACCTTCACTCGCCTATCGTCCAACACGATATCATGCACTTTTTCGATGGTTTCGGGTGTGGTTGTGGTTTTTGGCCGTCCTTCACGTGGGTCATTTTCGAGGGACGTGCGACCACGTTTAAATTCAGCTGCCCACTTTTTAACGGTTGACATGGAAGGAGCAGAGTCCCCGTAAACTTTTGTCAACTTTGGATGAATTTCCTTAGGGGTTAACCCATCCAAAACGAAGAATTTTATCACCGCACGATATTCAAGTTTATCCATTTTAACGAAAAACACACAAGACGTCTACTGCAAAAATTCGTGTAAAGAAACTACTTGAGAGAACAAGTTAAAACTTGTCATACGAACTAATGAAAAATGCCCCCAGGCAGGAAATATAAATTTTTGCTGATTGGAACGCCATCTCTGCGTCAGGCCGATAACTTTTCACCTTGCCCTCGTACATACATACATATGTATATTCGTTGCCGGATACGAAACTTGAGGGGCACGAGCTTATAAGCGACCAGCGGGATTATTTTCGCAGTCCTAGTTCAACTTGACTCTTGTTGAATTCTGTAATTCCCCTGTGAACCTCGGCCAATGAGCAACACGCAAAATCTAGAGCTATTGCTCAGGACATCTCAAAAGCGTTCGATCGGGTTTGGCATAGAGTCCTATTCGGCAAACTAGCCTCTTCCGGTCTACCGGAACAGCTCTGTGGCTGGGTGGAAAATATTCTTTAGGCCATATCAATTCAAATTCTGGTCGACAGTGTGGTTTCCGATACCATTGTTGCAAACGATGGAGTACCTCAGGAAGTTATATTTTCACCAACTGTATGTCTCCATATTAACGACCCACCAGAGTCCAGAGACAACAAGATATTTAGTTTTGTTCCAACAACATTGCCGTGAATGGGGAAAAAAAAAAACAGATCGTCAAAGATGCAGCTGAATCAACTCATTAAATGAAGACCTGCAGAAAAACTTACAGCGTGGAAGAGTAAACCTAATATTTTTTCAATGTGAAGGAATCACACTTCGCCCGCTTTTCCAGAAATGTACCACAGCTTCAATTGGAAAGGCAAATTATCAAACCCAATGAAGCCATGCATTTTCTTTTGACGATACAGTCAACTATGATGTAAGATGGCACAAACACATATCCAACATTGCAAATCGGCGTCCATGAAGATGAAGTGTTTAGAGCAAAGAGATGCTTTACACAGCGAAACAGCTCCTTCTTCTGAACAAACCACAAGTTAGAATCACGGCTTGAGTATTGTTCTCACATGTGGAGCATGGGCCAAACACATTCTCTTCATTTACTCAAAGCATGCAGAGGCGAGCTGATGAACCGGCAATTACTTGTACAAAGTCCAACCATTGGCTCATCAAAGCTTATTCTTTAGATACTACTGCGCCGGATGTTCCAAAGACCACAATGATGATGCGATATTTTAGAGTTCTACAACGCAAGCCGTCAGTGCCCACCATCTTTATGTTCACCTGGCAATCGCGCAAACATCTCTACATCAAAATTCCTTCTGTTACTGGATAAGTCAACTTTAGAGTCTACTCCCAGAAGAAATATATTTCCAGAAGCTTTTAATCTCCAGCTATTCAAGAGTAGTAGTACTAGGCGTCTACTTCAGGCATCTCACCTCTTCTGAGAGAAGATTATAACGCCCATGCAAGTAATGTTGAATAACTAACTGGTCTACAAAGTATTGAGTTGTATGCCGGTGAAACTAAGCAGGATGTCATCTCCAGAATCGGCAAAGCAAAGTCTGCGTTCAGAATACTGCCCAAGATATGGCGAAGTAATGCGATTAGTTTAAACATCAAGTTTGCGACTGTGCAGTATATGCCAAGACACCATCAGTATCATACAAAGCCTGGCGATTGTGAATCGGCATCTACGAAATATTTTAGGCGTATTCTGGCCTAAACTCCACACCAGAGGATGGGTGTGGAACGTAGGAATCGGCTTCAAAGCTGTTTTGGCACCTGCTAACTTTAACAATTTAGCTAACACTTTGTACACCTCACTAACTTATTAATTGACAAAATTTAATGGGTTGAAACCGATTATTTCACGGCTCAATTTGGTTCATTGCATCCATAATTAGTTGAAACAAAAATCCCCATTACAAAGAACACCCACCCTAATATACGTATACTAAATATTAATAATTTTACTTACAAATCGACTCTCCTGTAGTGTCCTTTCAAACTCCTTAAGCAGCGTCCGTCGACCTATACTATGCGTCAATCTTTTTAATCGTACTTTTACATTTGAAAGACAAAAAAAATGTTCATTAAACTTTCTATGTAAACATGTACATATGCGATCACTTACCTCCTGGACTTTTTATCGTTTGCCTTCGTGGAGACTTGGAGCTATCTGCTTTTTCGTTTATTGCATTGGTAGACTGAACTTCATTGTCAACTACTTCAGGTTCTACGACTTTCTCAGGCTCCTCAGGCTCCTCAGTTTTGATTGTGATCTCATCTTCATCCAATCTTTGGATTTCAATTTGCAGACTCTGTCTGTCTGTTTCGACATCATCGAAAATTTTTTGCGGTTGAGAACGCAACCCTTTCTTCTTACGAATAAAATCTACTAGCTGGTGACCATCGCTAGCATCAAATATCGATGATTGGAATTCGACTAGGCTGTCTCTGGCATCATCCCTAGAAATTAAATAAAAGTTAAAGTTCAGTCTTAGATTCGCAATCAGTGGTGACGGTTGAAAGTCTTCTTCCCGTTCTACAATAGTAATAAGTAATGTAATGTGGATTAAAAGTTGATCGTCTCAGTTCGAAAATTCAGTGCGAAAAGTGTGAAATTTAGTTCCACTTGAATTGTGTGAATATACAAGCATGTGATTTGGCCTACATGAAGAAGAACAATTTACCATATCGATGTACTTCTTGGCAAAAGCACAGGCGTAATTCTCTACGCTCACCGCCTCTCAGCTAATACCATGAGAAGAATACACAGCTCTCCACCCAAACAACAGCGGATGATATGTTACATTCTTCTTCTTTCTCTCCATTACCAACGGTATGTGCCCAAAACAACTCTCCTACAACCATCACACTGGACGTTGTGCACAAAGAAATCATCGCTCTCCAGCAAATAAATCGCAATGCTTTGGAAGAAATCAATGCACTTAAAATTGAAAACAAATCTCTGCTGGTTAAGGTCAATGATCTTCAACTCGCTGTTAATGTTCTCCAGCAGAAACCTTCGAACAAATGCATTGACATAATTGGTATACCGAATGTCGACAGTGCTAATGCACTCAGCTCTACTATAAAGATCTTGCAAGAAGGTTTGAATGCAAACATAACTCATGATGAAATTAAATCATGCTATGTGAAATCCATCAAAAGTGCATCAGCTGGAAGCAAAAACAATAACACAACTGTTTCTACAACTAGAACATCAACCATTGAAAATTGTTTGTGTAAAGTTAAAATCACTGGAGCTTAAGCGGAGCATTTAAACCAAGAAGAGGAAGACGAAATTAACATCGTGCATATTCGGCGAAGCAAATGTAAATACACCAATTTTCATCAATGATAGTCTTACACATTTCAATAGAGCATTATTTAAAAGAGTTAAACAAATCCAAAAAAGAGAAACATTTTGCTTATTTATGGGTTAGTAATGGGGTTATATTGATGAAAAAACAAGAAGGTGAAAAGGTCATAAAAAATTGTTCATTTGAGGATTTAACTACTTTAACTTTGTAATTTTAAGATGCTTGATTTAAACAACCTGATTGATGATTCTTATAATAACTACCTAGTTACTCCCTTTTGCCAATTTGATAGTGAGCGTTGTAGAAGTGTTTTTCATTGTGAGCAATCAGTCAATGACTTTTTTATAATTCATCAGAATATGCGTAGCTTACGAAAAAATTTCGATCTTTTTTTATCTCACTTGGAGTCATTTTTAAATAAGCCTGATCTGATTTTTCTTTCCGAAATTATGAAAAGAATACTTACGAAATACCAGGGTACAAGAGCTTTACAAAATGTACGCTGCAGGTGGTATTATTGTTTATGTGAATGATAACTCTAGTAAATATATAAGTGGATGTGATAACCTGAATCTTAGGTGTTCAGATATGATAAAAGTTAGTTGCACTATTGATGCTCAAAATGTAGTTTTTATTGGCTGCTATAGACTTCATAATATGAATAAAGATGCGTTTATTGATGAGCTACGCTCCTTATTAATCGAGGAAAATGTAAGGAATCTTATTATTATCGGTGATATAAATCTGGATATCTTAAGTGAATCTCCAGCCGTTTTAAGGTACCAGTCTTTAATGTGTACCAATGTTCTTGAATCATGTATTAATGTTCCGACTAGGCAACCTTCCAAAACTTGTATTGATCATATTTATGATCATAAATTATATCTATTTAGCAGCACTGCTGACTTTAGAATTTCTGACCATTCCATGATCTGCAAAGCATTAATAAACAAAATCCATTTCATTATTCGAATACTTTGAACTACACATATCTAAATTTTCGGTTACTAGAGGAAAGCTGGTCAGACATATGGACATTAAATGATCCTAATATTGCTTTTGAGTTATTTTCTAACATTCTTCAAAAACATGTTGAAATGTGTTCAGTGACAAGCTATTTAGTAAATAAAATAAACAAGAAAAATATTTTAAGAGTAAAATGTAAAAGGCACCCTAATAATGTTCATCTTCGAAATGTTTATGATAGAATTAGTAAAGAAGTTGCTGTTAAAACTCCTATATGTAAAGAAAATGATTACATCAACAAATTCCACAGTGTAAAAGGTAAAGCAAAAAAGGAATGGGGTATCGTCAATGAGCTTTTTATTGGAAACGTTCCTACGGGTATACCATCTTGTATAAGGCACAATAAGCGCGATATTTTAAACTGTACTGAAATAGCCAATTCCCTCAACTTATACTTTACTAGTGATGCGGATATTACAATATCTAAGGCAGGACTCAACTCTAGTTCAAATTGTTGTATGACTGGTTGTTTCAATAGGGAAAGAGCAGTTGCTCAGAGCTTTTCCTATGAATCTATTTCATCAGTGGAGATATATAAAACTATCATGTCCTTAAACAACTCGAATTCCTCTACTCATAATTCTTATTCGAATGCTTTTATTAAGAGTATTGCTCATAATATTGTAGATGTTTTGGCCCATATCTTTAACAAAAGCATCCTCTGTGGTAAGTTTCTTCAAAAAAGGTGGCAATAAAATATTAAACAATTACAGGCCTATCTCGCTTCTTCCAGTATTTTCCAAAGTATTCGAAAAACTCATCAAAAAGAAAGTTGTGTCATATCTTAACTCTATTTCATTTCTTAGCCACAGACAGTATGGCTTCAGAGCTGGTAGATCAACTGAGGATGCATTTCTAAGTTTCTGCAGCAGTATATATGATAGCATCAATAGTAAGAAGTTAACCGCTGCTCTCTTTATTGATATAACTAAAGCCTTTGATACTGTTGATCATACCATCTTACTAAATAAATTAAACAAAGCTGGATTCAGCTGGGGTTTATACTTAAGTGGTTTGAATCCTATCTCACGAACAGAAAACAAAGGGTTAGAATATCAGGTACATTTAGTGAATGCTGTGATATAAAAATTGGTGTTCCCCAGGGCTCTGTTCTTGGGCCAATACTGTTCTTAGTATTTATAAACTCCATCTTTACTCTAAATGTCAAAGGCATACTTACGGGATTTGCTGATGACGTAGGTTGTTCATACTCCAGCAATTCTCTCTTAGACCTGACTGCTGATATCTGTCATGACTTAGAAATATTGAGACATTGGTTCCGTTTATACAAGTTAGTTATCAGCGATAAAACCAAAATCATGCTTTTTAATACGTCTGGTCTGAATTTATAACTTCCAGATTTTACGTTTCATAGTTCGTTCTGCAACAACTTATTGGTAAGTTCTTATACTTGTTGTGTATCACAATCTCTAATGACATTTAATAATACTAAAAGTTGTTCACCGAATTGTTTTGTTATTGATAATGTACAAGTTTTTAAGTATCTGGGTCTTGAAATCGACAATAGACTAAACTGGAGCTCTCATACCACTTCCCTAAGAAAGTACCTGCAAAAAACAACTAAAATATTATACCACTTGAGACTATTTTGCACGAGGAAACTCTTAGAAACAGTTTATTATGGTCTGGTCCAATCCAAATTGCAGTATGGTTTGACTTGTTGGGGCGGCACACACAAAAACAAAATGCAACCTTTGCTGTTAGTTCAAAAACATATACATAGAATCATCTGGAAAAAAAGGCGCCATGAGCATAGTTTCCCACTATTTATGAATTCCTTCATACTGCCTCTAAAACATCTTTACTTAGTTTTAAAAATATTTTTCTTAAGAAGCGGGTATTCATTAAATCATGATCCGAATGCCTATAATCTTCGCAGCTCAGCTGGTATACGTATATTTAATAAACTACCCATTGAACTAAGATGTTGTCGAAATATCTTTTCGTTCATCAGTAAGGTAAAGAAGTGGCTGTGCTAATGAGATAGATGATTTATCTAAGTTAATTATCTAGTGATATATATTCACCATGAAATTAAATTCACCTCACTACAGTATTAAAATTTGAATTCAAACTTAAATTTCGTCTTTGCAATCTAACTCGATACATTCGCCACTAGTTTTACTAACTATAGAATGTATCTACTTATTCATTCTCCCATGGAAAACACTTAAAATTTACATACTATAATAACTGAAGTTTTTTTTTATATATTTGATTTCATCTTCATTTTCTTTTAATTATTCTGCAACTTAAATTGTTTGTTAATAGTCCTTGTTAATTTTAAGTCAATCATAATGAATAATGTATATCTCAATGTATTAAATGAATAATGAAAAATAAAAAAAAATAAAAAATCTATTCTATAATAATTTTCAATTAAATATTTAATATAATACAGTAGTATTACATTAAATATTTAAGCACACTATATGAAGTAGCGAACAGAAACTTTAAACGTATTTGTTACACAAAGAAGGCGGCATTTACGCAAAAAAGCATTGATGTAGTGAACGTTTCAAGGTCCTCAGCAGAATTTTGGAAAGCTGTACGATTTATAAACGAGCAGAGAAATGTGATAGCCTCTACTCTAGAAGCACCACTATTTAAGGAGCATTTTAGCAAACTTCTGAACCAAACGCAAATCTCACTCTCGTTCCAGTACGCAGCCCTACTATTTTTCGATGAGTACCTGGATTTCCCGTTTACACCACAAGATGTACGAAATGTTATCAAAAATTCAAAAATTAGAAAAGCCCCTGGCGATGACCGCATTCACGGTGGAGTTTTTATTAGCGCTTACATCAGAATTCAATAGAATCTTCGATAACTCAGATGCCCCGGAATGTTTTAAACGACCGATCATTTTCCCATAACACAAAAAAGGAAAATACGATAACCCATCAAACTACAGGGGAATATCCTTTTTAAATACATCGGCTAAACTGTTTAGTGCTTTAATTTACAAAAGGCTAACACAATGGGTCAGAAATAATGCAGTGTTGCATGAATTTCAAGCTGGTTTTAGGAAGAATTACTCTACTATTGACCAAATATTTACACAAAAAATTGTATGCTGTTTTTGTGGTCTTTCGAGCGGCATTCGACTCCATTGTACCTATACATGAAGCTCTTTTCTACAAATTGTATAAGATAGGAATCTCCAGCAAAATTATTAACATACTGAAATTAATGTACATATGAAGTGATATACATACGAGGGTGGGTCAATAAGTCCCTGAAAATTAACACAAATTGTCTCGTCACCTTAAATTTAAAATTTAATAATTTTTTGTCAAGAATCATCTTGCAAAAGAACGCACCCAAATTCTCAGACAGATCTGTCAAATAGTTTTGTTGTGGCAGCCATTTTATATAGACGCCTACTAGCATTTTCGTCAAAATGGAAAAAAGTGAATTTCGAGTGCTTATTAAACACTATTTTTTGCGGGAAAAAACTACCACGCAAACCAAGCAAAAGCTTGACAAATATTATGGGGACTCTTCACCATCGATTGGAACCATTCACCACTGGTTTACTCAATTTCGGTGCAGTCGTTCAAGCACAAGTGACGCCGAACGTTCTGGTCCCCCAATTGAGGTCATCACACCACAAATGGTCGACAAAATCCATGGTTTGATAATGGACGATCGGCGGGTGAAAGTGCGTGAGCTTGAAGAGGCCACAGGCTTATCACATGGCTCAGTGATTTCGATTTTACATAAATATTTGGACATGAAAAAGCTTTCCGCAAGATGGGTGCCGCGTTTGCTCACAATCGACAACAAACGCATTCGTTTGACAACTTCAAAGGTATGTTTGGCGATGTTCCAGAAAAATTCGGGTGAGTTTTTGCGCCGTTTCGTAACCGTGGATGAAATCTGGATTCACCACAACACACCAGAAACCAAGGAACAGTCAAAACAATGGACTTCTCCTGGTGAATCAAAGCCGAAGAAGGCCAAGGCGGATTTGTCAGCAAACAAGGTCATGGCGACAGTTTTTTCGGATGCGCGCAGTGTTATTCACATCGATTACCTTGAAAAGGGTAAAACGATCACCGGCGCATATTTCGCAGAGCTGCTGGATCGATTCCAAGCCGAGTTAGGCTACGAACTCCTCCCTCATCCAACATATTCCCCAGATTTAGCCTATTTCTTGTTTCCAAACATGAAGAAATGGCTCGGAGGTAACAGATTTGGGTCGAATGAAGAGGTCATCGCTGAAACAAACGCTTATTTTGAGGGGCTCGAGAAATCGTATTATTTGGAGGGCATCAACAAATTGGAGAAACGTTGGATGAAGTGTATAGAGCTAAAAGGAGACTATGTTGAAAAATAAAATGTTTTTATACCGAAAAGAGTGCTCCTAATTAAATATTTCAGGGACTTATTGACCCACCCTCGTATGTATACAGGGTGGCTGAATATTTTTTATTGAATTTAAAGAGAAAAATGTTGGAAATTTATTCAAATTCAAGGATTTAAATAATATTTTCGATATGGCCGGCTTTAACACGAACACTTTCCTTGAGACGGTCAATAAAATGCGATCGCACGCTGTATGCAAGTGTGCCTGTGGAATGCGCTTCCATTTCCGGTGAAGCGCTAACTTGTTTGGTATTTTTTAGTGCCAACCTTGGCCTTCAAAATGCCCCAGACAGAAAAGTCTAATGGATTCGAACTCTAATGGATTCGAACTTTTGAGTTCGACCTCACTTTTCAAAATTTGTTGCATCCGTTCTCTGGATATGTTTAGCGCAGAAGCCATTTTTCTTCCGCTACGCCGAGGATTTCGTTCGATTCTGGCCTTCACACTTCGAATCACTGTTGACGATGTTACTGTCTTTTTTGAACCACCTCCATAGCGTTTTGTAATACTGCCGCTTTCGTTGTAACGAGATATGGTGAGATACATACAAATTTTGTTCACTTTCAAATATTTCAGCTCACGAACAATAGCTGGTTGTAATTTTCCAGCCAAAAAAAGGCAATAACACTATTACGTTTGAATTACATTGTCGATAGAACAAAAACTAAACACGCTTGTCAACAATGAAATTAATTAACAACTGTTAAATTTTCAGCACGCTGTCATTCGTAGTTTGGCAGACACAGCGACGTTAAATTGGTAACAGTTCATATCAGCTACCTGCAGATGTTGCAAAGGTCTCGCGAAGAAGAAGTGCACCCAATTTCAAAGTATGGAAGGCCTATATCGGGAGTTGGGGGAAATATCGTCTTTGGCGTCTGATAGGAGCCAGGCTATTCAGGAGCTTCGACAAAACGACTGCCAACACGCCAAAGAAACATGGTGGTGGACAGATGAAGCTAAAGTAGTGATACGGGAAAAGAAAACGGCTTTCAAGGCTTGGTCAAAGTGCTCTTCTACTAATAGAGATGAAAAAGCTCGTCTTGAAGTGATATATAGATGTTGCAAAGGTCTCGCGAAGAGAAGTGCTCACAATTTTAAGCAAAAAGTATGGAAGGCCTCTATCGGGAGTTGGAGGAAATATAGTCTTCGGCGTCTGATAGGAACCAGGCTAACCAGGAGCTTCGACAAAACAAGTTGAATAAGAGAACAGCTATCTTCAAAATAGCCGCCCAGAGAAGAAGAAATGCTCAGGAGATTCGTTCCCCAAAGTTAATTAACAATGCTCAAGGCCAGCTTCTTGTGGAAGACGACAAAATTCTCCACAGATGGCGACAGTATTGTGAAAGACTTCTGAACGAACAGTTTTCCCGGGTATACTTTGCAACAGGCGCTCCTAACCATGACGAAGTATCCGACATTACTGTCGAAGAAGTTAGGAATGCGGTCAAATACTCAAAAAAAAAAAGAAAAGCGTTTGGGCCAGACGAGATACCCTCTGAGTTCTGGAAAAAGATGGGAGACATCGGGTCCAAATCGCTCATGATTCTTATCTACAAACTTATGAGCGGTGATCCAATGCCTAATCAGTGGAGGGAAAGTTATCTTCTTCCTTTGCACAAAGGAAAGGGCGATATGCGAAACTACGATAACTACCGTTCTGTCAAGCTGATGTCACACACCATGAAGATCATTGAGCGGGTATTAGATGGCCGACTGCGGAAAATAATAAGGCTATCTGATGACCAGTGCGGGTTTGTCTCGGGTAAATCAACAACAGATCCAATCCAAAGTATAAGGATCATTATGGAAAAAGATCGCGATTCCTTAAAGGACTTGCATATGGTGTTGGGTTATTTTGAAAAAGCCTTTGATAGGCAACCAAGTGACTTCTTATGGGTAGCGCTAAGACAGCGAAGAGTTCCAGAAACCTACGTGCGCATGATCATGGACATGTATGAAGGAGCAAGGACAGGAGTAAGATGTTCCGCAGGAGTCACCTAAGAGTTCCGACTTTGATAGTCGGTGTACAACAGGGACGTGTCCTTAGTCCTTTGTTATTTATTGCACTCCTTGATTATCTGCCTGAAGGAAAAGCAAGAGACCCCAAGAGACCCCAAAGTCCATCAGTTAATCTTTGCTGATAATGGAGCTATCATAAGTGAAGATCAAACGAAATTGGAAATTGGTACCGTATTAGTTCAAAAAAGGCAGAGTATCTGTGCTGTTGATCTGATCCACACCGGCCTATTCCAGACATTTACATGAATGGAAAAGTGATTCCCAAGGGCGAAAAGTTCAAATATCTAGGATATATGATTAATAGCGAAGCAACTTCTGATGATGACATCAAACATCGCGTAAGCGTAGGGTGGATGTAGTGGCGGAAAAACTCCGAAATCTTCTGTGACCGAAAAATGTCCCTTAAGCTGAAGAGGAAGGCTCTACACCGCAGTTTAACGTCCGGCGCTCACATACGGTTCACAATGCTGGGGCAAATTAACGGCAACTGAGATGAAGATGCTTCGCCGCATGACCGCAGGGTTAACAAAGCTTGTTCGAAGTTCGAAGATTCAAGAAAGCCTTCATGTAAAAGAACCCATCACAAGCAAGATAGAGCACGACCGGCTCAGTTGGTATTGTCATGTTCAAAGGAAAGATTCTTCGAACCCCGTCAAAAAGGCAATATCAGTCAACGTTCCTACGCAATCGCGCAAAAAAGGCAGACCAAAAAAACAACTGGATCACACAAATGCAAAAACACCAGCATTCGATTGGCCTCAGTGACGGAGTGGTCCGAAGCCGGAAAGTCTGCCGATACTTCCTGAGGTCAAACCGGCAAACCCCACAGACGGACCAGTAGGGATGCAGTAAAGTGCGAGGGTTGTGATCCCTCATGTTAAACAGAGGGGGCGATAGAATACAACCCTGTCGCACTCCTCTGATTCTTCAGCGTCTATTTGAATGAAGGCTTTCTGACTTCGATATACAGATTCAATTATATTGTAGTCTTTACTATCAATCCCAGCTCTTCTCAATATTTCTAGCATTTTCTGATGACGAACTTTATCTAATATATAGGATAGAAATAATACTTCACTTTCTTCCCCTGCAGGAGTACATAAAAGGCCTGGCAGGCAAAAGCGCTGTAGAGGTTTAGGGATCCTGTGTGCGATGCGGGGGTAGTTGTTAAATAAAGAAAAGCACTGTATTCAATATTTTATTTTATAAATTTAAAGTAAAACTGGATTACAAATTTTAAGAGTACTAATTAACCAGTGTCCTATACGCAACCGCACACGACAGCTTCAGTGACGAAAACCAACTAACTATCTCTAATTAATGCATATGCATAGTTGCTGTAAGATTAAACGATGAGAGTTAAACTATTACACTAAGGCAAGCTTTCGGCTTTTTCTCTTATACATTTCGTTATGTTGTATGGGTCTGCCAGTGGCGTAGGACTATTTCTCGCCAAGAGAAAATCTAGGCAACATCGGCGGAGAATACTACATCACCCGCTTCCACCCGAAGGTGTTAATGATTGTAGATGATTAAACAAAATAAAGGTAAGTACGATGCAAGTATACGTCACAAGTACATTACTCATTTGTAGGACGTAAAAGTCTGATTACTACTGTCGAAATTGGACACGTTTCTTAATAACCTCGATTCTATTAGACGACTCTATTATATACGCGGGCTTAATACGGTCTAATGAGTTTCTACCTTTTATTTCAACTTCGAAATATTTTCTTAACCTTTTCAAAACTTTAAAAGGTCCTTAATAAGGAGTTTTAAGATCTGACTTGTTAGGTGGTGAGCGAACAAAAACCTGATTACAGTCGACCAGGGACTTTGGAATATAAAACTGGGATTCATTCTGACACGTCTCTTTAGGGCGTAAAACATTCATGTTATCCCTGAGTTTGGCTACAAATTACATCACCAAGACTTTGAGATG
This sequence comes from Pocota personata, assembly GCA_963082735.1. NCBI lineage: Eukaryota > Metazoa > Arthropoda > Insecta > Diptera > Syrphidae > Pocota > Pocota personata. The sequence continues at coordinate 53,579,586 of OY720429.1, read as the reverse complement.
TGGTATCAGAAGAGAAAAAGTTTGTTGGCAAGCGTAAAGGGTGTCCATACTCCATTTCTGCTGGAGAACAATTGATATCTGTTTTAAAAGCCAAACGTATGCCAAGAAGGATTAGAGGTAAATCCTCGCTCCAATGGGCAGTGTTTCCTGTGCACTTAATCGCTGTTTTTAAAATGCGGTGGAACCTTTCCACGAGCCCGTTTGCCTACGGATGTTAGGCGGTGGTTCTTATTCTGTGGAGACCTAACAACTTAGTCAATTCCGAAAATAATTTCGATTCGAATTGCGTCCTCTGATCAGTTGTTATCCTCGAAAGGACTCCAAAGCGGCTTATAAACTCTGAAATGAATTTCTTCGCAATCGTCTCCGCACACATGTCTTCCTTGATGCGCGAACGCCTGGGTGAGAAAGTGAGTGTAAACTGAGAAATACCGCATATCTGAGACACTTTGGAACATACGGCCTGCTACGATTAGTTGATGTTTCGCACCATATGGATTGATTCGCCATGGGAAGATGATGATTTTGTCCTGCGTGATAAAAGAGACTTCAATGCTTCATCTGATGTTTGCTTACTAATAATATTTTCATGCGAAAATATGATTGGATTGGATGAATCACTTTCAGTAATCATGTTTTCTTCGGGTCTGGATAGAAAGTCAGCTACGAAATTATTCCTTCCTTTTATGTGTCTTATATCATTGGTGTACTACGATATCCAATTCAGGTGCATTGTCTACCTTGGGCTTCGTACCGCCGTACTAGCTAAAGCTGTAGTCAGAGGTTTATGGTTGGTATATACAACAAACTCGCGCCCTTCGAGAACATATTGGAAATGCCGAATAGATACATACGAGCGCAAGGTGAAAAGTTCTCGGTCTGACGCAAAGATGGCGTTCCAATCAGCATTCATCATTTATGTTTTCTGCCTGGGTACACTTCTCATTAGTTCGTATGACAAGTTTCAACTAGTTCTCTCAAGTAGTTTCTTTACACGAATTTTTGCAGTAGACGTCTTGCGTGTTTTTCGTAAAAATGGATAAACTTGAATATCGTGCGGTGATAAAATTCTTCGTTTTGGATGGGTTAACCCCTAAGGAAATTCATCCAAAGTTGACAAAAGTTTATGGGCAAAAGTGGGCAGCTGAATTTAAACGTGGTCGCACGTCCCTCGAAAATGACCCACGTGAAGGACGGCCAAAAACCACAACCACACCCGAAACCATCGAAAAAGTGCATGATATCGTGTTGGACGATAGGCGAGTGAAGGTGAGTGAGGTAGCTGAGGCTGTGTGTATATCGGAAGAGAAGGTGCGAAACATCTTGCACAAAAACTTAGGGATGCGAAAGTTCTGCGCAAGATGGGTGCCACATTTGCTGAATGCCGATCAAAAGCAAACGTGCAAACGTGCAAACGATTTTCGCGGCAATCTTTGGACCGATTCAATAGGGATCCGGCGATTTGTCACCATGGATGAGATATGGGTCCACCACTACACGCCAGAAACGAAACAGCAGTCGAAGCAGTGGGTGGAAGCCGGTGGTTCAGCGCCAAAGAAAGCGAAGTCGATAGCATCTGCCGGAAAGGTCATGGACAGTGTGTTTTGGGATGCGAAAGGGATCCTGTTAATTGATTACCTTGAGAAAGGCAGAACAATTACAGGCGAATATTACTCCAACCTTCTTAACCAGCTGGGTGCCAAAATTCGCGAGAAGAGGCCTGGCTTGAAGAAGAAAAAAATCATGTTTCACCAGAACAATGCACCTGTACACAAGTGTGCGTTGGCGATGGGAAAACTGCGGGATTTGGGGTACGATTTGCTCGGCCATCCCCTCTATTCACCTGATTTGGCACCCTCAGACTTCCATCTGTTCCCAAACTTGAAGAAATTTGTTTCTGGGAAGCGCTCCGCACCCAATGCAGACGTTGAGAGGGCCGTAGATGAATATTTTCACAGCCTTCCAGACTCTCACTTCTGAGAAGGAATAGTGATGTTGGAGAAACGCTGGACCAAGTATGTTGAAGTCAAGGGAGATTATGTAGAAAAATAAAATCATCTTTAAACTGAAAATCGCAGTCTTTCATTGTCAGGCCGAGAACTTTTCACCTTGCCCTCGTATATTGCCAAGAGCTCTCTGCCAAAAGCTGAGTATTTAACTTCAGCTGAATTTAACTTCTTGGAATAAAAAAAACTATAGGTTTGCACTCATTTTCAATAAACTGCTCGAGCACGGATCCGATAGCTATATGGGATGCGTCTACTGTAAGGCGCGTTGAAGAGTCTTCGCTCGGATGAACAAGCATTGTAGCCTGTGAAAGAGCTGCTTTGGTCTTAGCGAATGCCTCTGAGCATTCCGGTGGCCACGAAAATGTACTCTTATTTTTTTTTTCACATAACAATTTTACCTGTGCGTGAATAGGTGTTAAGAGATTCGCGAGTTTTGGAATAAATCAATGGTAAAAATTTACCATACCGACAAAATGTTGAATCCGTTTTAATGAAGAAAGCTCAGGGAAACGCTGAACCACCTAAGAATTCGACTTGCGTTCTGCCAAACTCACACTTCGCTGGTTTAATAGTTAAACCATACTCGACTAATTGTTCGAACAGCATTCTTAGGTGTTTTAAGTGTTCCTGACGAGTAGTACTTGCGATAAGTATATCATCAATATACACGAAACAAAAATCCAGTCCTTTCAAAACTTCGTTCATGAATCTTTAGAATATCTGAGCTGCATTTCGAAGACCAAATGGCATTCGAGTAAACTCAAACATTCCAAAGAGGGTCGCTATCGCCGTTTTAAAAATGTCCTCTTCGGCAACGGGTATTTGATTATATGCTCGTGGCAAATCTATTTGCAACCTCGTAAATTTTCGGAGAAGCTATGAAGGTGTGCTATAGGGTATCTAGGTAGGTAGGTAAAGTGGTGGTTCAGAAGAACCCAATTAGCGCTAAGGGCGAAGTTTTAATACCACAAAAACTCGTGTACCCTGTTTGTTAACGTGTGTTATTGGAGATAGAAAATATAATTAAACCCAGCCTGTGGAGTTTAAAAACAGGATTAGTTCTCCAATCCGTTTAGAGGCTATCTCTCTGGAATCGTCAAAGAAGGGTTTACTGGCCTATAGGTGACGTGGTCCCCTATAGGCCAGTGGCCTGTAATAATGGCTACAATTCTGGCAATATCAGGCCTTGATCTGCCGAGTAGCTCATTTGATTTAGGTTTGTTGAAACTGGGCCATGTCTTCCTTGATATGGCACAACTGGTGAGGTTGTTCCACCCGAGATTGGCGAGCTGGAGGAAGTGGAGGTGTAAATTGCCCTTAACGACTCCTATCGGAATATTGACTCTTTCCGCTAGCGAGCCGTTAAGGGCTGACCCTCGCCTGGCTAGCTCGTTTGCTCGCTCATTTCCCTTATAATTGCTGTGTCCCGGGACCTAAATGAGGGTAATTCCAGAATGGATACTTTGTTCGTTTATATCAAACCGGCATTGCTCTACCTGTTTTAAAGATATGGTAACCGAAACAATGGCCTTGATTGCGGCTTGGCTATCAGAGAAGATACCTATATTTAGGTTGGAAGTTGGGAGATTTTTTAACATGCGGCATATAGAGTATCTATCCGGAACAGTTACAAAATTAATTGCGCGGTAGTCCCCGCAGGGACGCCAGTCACCCGGTTCCTATTTTGCTACCACGTATAAAGGAGAGCAAGTAGGTGACGATGACGGTCGGCAGATACCTAACTGTTGCATATGGTCAAACTCTATCTTAGCCATTTTCAATCTCGTGCTTTCTAAACGTCTTGGTCGAGAAACTGGTAGGTGCCCTGAGGTCACGATGTGATGTACAACCTTGTGCTTAACCGGAATGTTAAAGTTTGGGATGCTATGACGTGTACTCCTGGAGTAAGTTCCCGTACTCATCATCGACTATAGCTAAACGGGGAGAAATCATATCGATTTTACTAGAAGCAATGCTTGTAATAGAAAACAAATTCGTAAGTGAATCAATAAGCGCACGTCTTTTAATGTCAACCAATAAGTTGAAATAGCCAAGAAAATTGGCTCCAATAATGGGTCTTGAGACTGCGGCGTGGGTAAACGGAAATGTGAATTTTCGCCGGAGACCCAAAACAAGGTTCAAGAGTTTAGATCCATATGTTTTAATGATAAACCCGTTTGCAGCCGTTAGATGTTTGAAATAAATTATACGGCACCACAGATACTCCAGCCCCTGTGTCTTTGAGGAAATCTAATTTGTTAACCGTACAGTGTACACCGAAGATGGAAAGCTCGGTGTGGTCTAGACGTGAACCCCCACAATACCGAACTACAAAGCCCATCTATTGACCCTCCATTCCTTAATGGAACAAGTTTAATTTTCACCAACGAAGCAAAATACCTGGGTCTTATTTTAGATAGGAAACTAAGCTGGAAACCTAATACACAGGAAAGAGTTAAGAAAGCCACTGTCGCACTCTTCTCTTGCAAAAAAGCCATTGGGTACAAATGGGGCTTACAATCCAGACTAACTCACTGACTCTCTATCTCGGTCATTAGACCGATCCTTATGTACAGGGTAGTTGTCTGGTGGATTGCCTTGGATAAGGCAATAAACCAGAAGTTATTAAGAAAAGCCCAACGATCACCTTGTGTGTCCATTAGCGGAGCACTGCGAACGATAACTTACTTCACAGTGGTCTAAAAAAATGTATGGCCACGCCTCCATCTTAAATAAATATAATATCTCCCCTGAAGACATTGACTACACCATCCCCAAGTTAAATTTTGACAAAAACTTCCAAGTTACCATCCCTTCCAGAGCATTATGGGAAGAAGGTGGCTTTACGGAAGATACGTCGGTATCTTGGTGGTGTCTTCTCTGATAGGATTAATTTAAACCTCTCTTTTCGACCCCCAAACCAATGTAGCGTATTCCAGGCGGAGATAATGGAAATAAGGGAAGACTTGTTTTGGCTAAAGGAAAACGTGATATCGGCCATTGATATCCACATCTTTTCAGACAGCCAAGTCGCAATCAAATCCCTGGAATCTTCCTCAACAAATTCTTTAACAGCTCTAGACTGTCGATCGTCTCTTATAGAGATGGCGGAGCAGTTTAATATTCACCTAATTTGGTTGCCGGGGCATAAGGATATTCCAGGGAATTGTAAGGCTGACGAACTTGCCAGATATGGAACAACAATACCCATCCTTCCGGGCAAAAGTTTACTGGTATGCCTGGAAGCTGGATGCTACCGTAAAGACAAATTCTAGATGGACAAGGAGTACAACTTGTTTAGCGACAAAACAGATTTGGCCTATGCTGGATCTGAAAAGCTCTAGGAATTTGATTTCTTTAAATACGAAGCAAGGTCATTGGATGTTGTGTGAATAGGGATGGGCATCTGATTGGCATCAACCTGGCGATGTCCAGTGTCGCAACTATCTCACACTCATCCTCCTGCTTATTTTACCTCCCCGTGGTCACCACCGGGTACTGGGCTATGTCCATCCGGACTTGTCTTGCTGAACTTATAAGTGCGAGTGTTGATAAAGTAGAAAATAAAGCAACACTATAATGCTCTGTCGGAGTTGACTGTCTGCTCGAGTCTCAAAAGTCTAACATGAGCCCCTCAGAAAGAGGACGTACGGCGGATGAATTCACATGGTTGAATCAACGGTGGCGTCAACAGTCAACATGGCAGATATCTCAATGAGCTACTTCGACGTATTTGGAGTTGAGGTCATTGAGGATTTTCAACACTAGTCAGGGTGTTGAAATAGAGATGGTGGCGGAAGAGCCCTTAATGGGTCAACGACAGTTCTCACATCCCCGCAGCGGGTTACTGACTCCGGAATATTCGGGCTCCTTTTGTCCAAGCGGTCGCAGAAAGGGCCGGGTCCTCCAGGTTGGTGGTTGTGCGTGGGGCTAACAACCCTACCGCGGAAAAATTTTTTGTTACGAAGCGACCAATAGCCTCGGATAAGGATGAATTTACTGTTGACGACCCGGCTAAACGAAATAAGGACAATGACGTTCTGATCTGCACGTGGAATGTTCGAACCCTGAATAGACCGCGTGCAGCCGAACAACTAGCGGAGGCCCTAGACTGCTACAAAGCAGATATCACCGCCATCCAGGGAGTGCGGTGGGATGGGCCGGGAAAAAGGAAGATGAAAAACTGTGATATCTACTACGGTGATTGCTATAGGGAACAGAAGCAGCGTCTATTTGGATGCGGATTCGTTGTAAGCGGCAGACTTAGGCAATAAGTTTTGAGCTTTCGCAACGTAAGTGAACGCCTTGCAACTATCCGCATCAAGGCTAAATTCGCCAATATCAGCCTTATATGCGCTCACGCCCCCACAGAAGATAAAGACGATGCCACCAAAGATTGTTTCTATGAGCTCCTCGATAAAGCATATGAGCAATGCCCTAAATATGACGTTAAAATCGTCTTAGGTGATTTCAACGCCAAAATAGGAAAGGAGGACCTCTTTGGTAGCACAATCGGAAAGCACAGCCTACACGACACCACGTCTGGAATCGGACTTAGGCTGATTGATTTTGCTGCGGGACGTAATGTTACCATAGCTAGTTCACGGTTTCCTCACCTTAATATCCACAAAGGAACATGGCGGTCACCAGATCATCAAACCGTCAACCAAATTGATCATGTTGCGATCGACGCAAGGCACTCCTCCAGTATTCTAGATGTCCGAACTTACCGAGCGGCCAACATTGACGGATGCGGATATCCCGGACGCCAAAACAACGAGAAAATACTGTGAGGAGATTTGACGTTGGACGGCTACAAACGCAACAAACCGCCAGAACCTTTGCCGATCGCGTATCCTTAAACCTCTCGAGAAGTCCTATGCTGCCAGCATCAAGTGCCGAAGACCAGTGGCGCCGATGCCAAGAAGCCATCAAAAAAGCCGCAACTGATGTGCTCGGTTTCACCAGTCCACCCCCACGAAACCCCTGGTTTGACGAAGATCGCCGGCAAGCACATGCAGAAAAACAAAGTGTCTACGAAGCGTCGCTGCATAGAAGGACGAGAGCAGCTCGTCAGCTCTACGACCAAATAAGGAGGGAAGAACATCGGCTTCTCCGGAGAAAAAAGAGAGAGCATGAGAAACGTGCGATCGAGGATATATAGAGGTGCTACTCCAGGAATAATGTTCGGAAGTTTTACCAAAAGGTAAAAAGAACGTGTCATGCCAAAAAGACCCGAACAGAGACCTGTAGAGACGAACAAGGAAACCTTGTAGTAGAGTCACAGTCGGTGCTGAGGACATGGAAAAACCATTTCTGCAGACTGCTAAACGGCGAAGACGACACAAATTCCGCTGTCAGGCAGAGTGAACCATTCAACCTGGACGACGAAAGCCAAGATTTCCATCCACCTGACCAAAATGAAGTGAGGATGACAATATCTAAGCTAAATCCAACAAGGCTGCTGGACCGGACGGCTTAACTGCCGAGCTGTTTAAGGCGGCGGGAGATGATCTGGTGGAGAGCATACACCAACTCGTCTCCAAGATTTGGTCAGAAGAAAGTATGCCTGATGAATGGAACCTCAGCATCTCAGCGTTTGCCCGATCCACAAGAAAGGAGACCCTCTAAACTGCGCCAACTATAGAGGCATCAGTCTCCTGAATTTTGCGTATAAGATCATGTCTGCTGTTCTGTGTGAACGCCTGAAACCATTCGTCAACGATCTGATAGGTCACTATCAGTGCGGTTTTAGGCCCGGTAAGTCCACGACCGATCAAATATTCACACTACGGCAGATCCTGGAGAAAACCCAAGAAGTCCAGATCGATACTCATAATCTTTTTATCGATTTTAAGGCCGCATATGACAGCATTTATAGAGACGAGCTATACAGAGCCATGTCTAGTTTTGGCATCCCTGCCAAACTTGTCAGATTGTGCAGAATGACGATGGAGAACGCTCGCTGCTCCATAAAGGTTGGAAACAATCTCACCGAGACGTTTGATGTCAAAAAAGGATTTAGACAAGGTGACGCGCTGTCATGTGACTTCTTCAGCATCATTCTTGAGAAAATTGTGCGAAACTCGCAAGCCAACACCAGGGGCATAATTTTCCAAAAGTCTGTGCAACTTCTTGCATACGCTGATGACATTGGCATTATTGGCAGAACATGGCAGATCACTGGTGCGTTTACAAGTATTAGTGCAGAAGCGGCAAAAATGGGTTTAGTGATGAATGAGGGTAAAACAAAATATATGCTGTCAACAAGAAGGGACACACAACATCGACGAATCGGACAGAACGTCACGATAGACAGCTACAATTTTGAGGTAGTTAGGGACCTTGTCTACCTCGGCTCCGCTGTAAACTCTGATAATGACACCTCAGCAGAAATCAAGCGAAGAATTACACTTGCCAACCGCTGTTTCTTTGGCCTAAGACGGCAATTGATTAGTAAGGCCTTGTCAAGAAACACTAAGGAGACTCTATATAAGGCCCTTAACATCCCTGTCCTGCTCTATGGCGCAGAAGCATGGACCCTAGCAAAAGCGGATGAAGATCTTCTTGGTCGTTTCGAACGCAAAATTCTTCGAGTGATTTTTGGTCCCGTTTGTGTTGACGGGCTTTGGAGGAGAAGATTTAACAGCGAACTCTACGAGCTGTACAGCAGCATCGACCTGGTCAGAAAAGTGCGCATCAGTCGTCTAAGATGGCTAGGACATGTAGAGCGAATGGACACCAACGCTCCGGCCCGAAGAGTCTTCGATTCCAACCCGGAGGGACAACGCTGTAGAGGAAGACCTCGCCTTAGGTGGCGCGCACAAGTGGAAGGGGACCTCAACCAACTTGGAGTGCGCAACTGGAAGCAATTAGCCAAAAATCGCGCTAACTGGAGAGGCGTATTGGTTGAGGCCCAGGTCCACCCCGGACTGTAGCGCCACCTAAAGTAAAGTAAGTAAATAGGAAGCATATCAGTGCTGTTATAGGTGTCATTACTGGACACTGTCTAATAGGCAAGCATGCAGCAAGGCTTGGCGTATTCTCGAACGATTTCTGCAGAAGCTGCATGGACGAGGAGGACGAAGAGACTATTCTTCACCTTTTTTGCACCTGCCCAGCTCTCTCCCAAAGAAGGAAACTCCACTTAGGAGCCTTCTGTTTCACTGACCTAGATGATCTAAATTATATTGGTGTTAGGTACATTCTAGGCTAGAGGCCGTGTCTCAAACACATGTGGTATCACAATGGACCTATTATTGGTCTAAGTGTGTTGGCTTCTTTTGCTGACAGCCACTCCAGCCTAACCTAACCTCCGCCGTAGATACACTCGGAGTATCTAGTTCTTTCGTTCGCATTCTTGTTATTAAAGTTACATGGAAGTTTGCAGTTTCTAGCGTTTACTTCATGTACTCAATGAAACCAACACGTTCTTTGATTACTATTGCTCCGATTGGATCTTTTCCCTTTTGTGGGGAGAGTTTCTTTCCCAAGGGACTTTATTAGGTTCTCATACAACAATGAAATGTTTCCGGCTGTAGTCGTCATATGTTGATAAAGATCGGACGGTTTTCGATCGCCTAAATATTCTGCAGATAAAAATCACTGTAATCGTCGTTGTTCTGACAGCGAATGTCGCTTTTTGAGAACCTCTTTTAAATTCTCGTATTTGTTTGACTGAAATCTTTGCCATTGATAGAGCAGCGTTGGCAATCCTAACAAAAATAAATAAATCTCGATCTCGGTTCAGTCAGGCAGGAATCAAGGCACTGGACAGCGAGACAATAAGATCTAGGACAGTATGTAAATGTCGTAAAACCCTGAACAAACTTAGCAATATCCACATGGTCAATCTCTGTTGGGTTCCCGGACATAGTGATATAGATAGGAATGAGATAGAAGATGAACTAGCCAGGAAAGGGTGAGCACTAAGTGCAGAGCATATCTACACACAAATAGACATCCCTAATGGTGTAATGAAAGAGAGAGACAAGGGAACGAACCAAAACTGCTTGGTTATAAAGAGGCGATTGTGTTATATCCCGCAACCCATGGCCACAATTAAATGAGGTGAGAACCAAATGCTTATTAGGTACGCAAAAAAATGAATCCGCATCATGATAGATGTACTGACGGGACATTGCGCGATTGGCATTATGGCCAAAAGGCTGGGCATAAACTCACCGGACTACTGCAGGAGCTGTCACGATGAGGATGAAATAGAATCCATCAAACACCTGCTCTGTGACTGCCCAAATCGCAAAAACCGTGTCCTCCTCCATATATTATTATTATTATTATTATTTATTAAACAGGTAATTACAAATTACAAGTTAATTTTATAAAGAGAGAGCAACAAGCTGCTGGGCTTTCGGCTCTAAACAAAAATAAATATAAACTACTTAAAGTGAAATAAATCAAAGTATAGATGTGAAATACAATTCAAGTGGCTCTATATGGTGAGACGTGTGCGGCTGATAAAGTCATTGACTTTAGATATGTTAGAATAGTTTGCTATCCTGAGTATGTCGTACGCTGATTGATTTGGTTGAAGGATTTTATTAAATTCCTTGGATACCGGGCATTGGATTAGTCCGATGATGTGATCAATTTTTAAGATGTTGTTACAGGTTGGACACGTAGGAGGTGTTTCATTTTCATAAATGTATTTGTGTGTAATTATAGTGTGCCCTAGGCGCAACCTGGTAAAAGTGGTGTTGGCTGCTTTCGATGTTGTTGTGGGGTAGATGGGCATGCTACCGTCGATGTTAATTTTGGAATAGTGATGATGGTAGTTACACCAGTTTAAGGACCTTTCCTTTTTTTATCTTTTGCTTGACAAGGTTTTGAAGGTCTTTTTTTGAAAAAATGTCGAAGGTGTAGACCGGCGCTCTATAGCATAATTTTGCGGCCATGTCGACAAACTCGTTGCCTTGTATCCCACTGTGGCTTGGTACCCAAATAAGTTTTATTTTATTGAAATTCTTTATCAAGAGATCCCTGATGTTAGTTATGAGACCAGATTAATGGTTTGGATTAAGGATAGCTTTTAACACCGACAGGCTGTCTGAACATATTACCGATTTAGAGCGGAGTTTTACCAAATATTTAGTTGTCTCGAGTATGGCGATCGCTTCTGCAGTAAATATTGAAGTGTAATCTGGCAAAAGTCCGATATTCTTAAAACGGTCCCGTTTTCCAAGGCGGCGGCGAAGGATGTGTTATTAGCAGATTTAGAGCCGTCAGTAAAGACTGGGTTCCAACCATCTGATTTTAGGTCTGCCATGGTTTTAAGGAAGATAGCTCGATAGATATCGCAGTTTGTGCTTCTTTTGCAGAGTAGAGACAGATTGAGTAATATGGAGTCAGGTTTGATGCACCAAGGTGGATAAGTGGGGAAGTGGTCCTTTGAAGGTTTTAGGGGGAGCTCCATTTGCTGTGCGGCTTGGATGGTTTTAGCTATTGAAGACTGAATCCGATATGATTTTTTGGCGGTGATTGCGGATACAATGTATTTGTCTCCTCCATATAGGAAACATACTGTTCGGAGAACTGGCATATGCATCGCAAATCCATAAGGAGTTGGAGTAAGAACAGAAGGCCCCCGTGCAAACACCCTTCGAGACGCACAACCCCTCCAATCTAACCTAACCTTACCTAGATGTGGCGCACAGTTGCAACGTAACCTCCACCAACATGGCGTGCGGAACTAGAGGCAATTAGCGATAGATAGAGCTAACGACTGGAGTGGCTTGGACTGTAACGCTTAGAAGTGCCTAGCACCTCCTATTATGCAGATATACGAGTATGTACTTACTTCATCTTATTGTCCGCTTTGGGTTTCTTCTTGGGCGGTGAACTGCCAGGATTTCGTGATGAGTCTGCTTGATGTGTTGCCCTGTGTAATGCAAATTTTCCAAAATTCACTATATTCGTTTAATACTTTAGTAATTTCGATGCTCTAACATTTGTAAGCAACAAAGAGACGCTCCAACTTACGATGTGAAATATGGGATATTTAAAGCTCACGCTATATTAACGTACGAATTGAATTATTTACTTATAGATTTTAGGATAAGACGCAATATTTTTTTTTTTTTTTTTTTTCTTTTAAGCAACTCAACCGATTCACATTTCTTTTTGATTGCAAACTTACATCTTTATTTAGTACATTTCACTTTGGCATTGATGTTCTATGTCGAATTGTATATTTTGCGAATTTACAATTAGCATGGACAATTTTTTGAAGAAAATCTAGCAAATTAAACGAAAACAATTGGCAAATACACAAAAGATTGCTTGGAGAAGTTATCCGTTATTCGAATTCGAGGCACGCGATTTGAAAAGTCTTTTTGAGGCGTTGTTGTTGCATTTTAGACAGCTGTCAGTTTAGTGTTTGGGAAATATGCGGCATCTATTGGCGAACACTGGAAAAATTGAATTTGTAATAGATTTGTAAATTAGGGAGATTATTTTTTTTTTTAAATTTTAATTTTCGTTTTGATAATTATTAAATTACAGTGAACGATGTTGAAGCCTTTTGTTGATTCGAAAAAGTTGTTTTATCGAAATTTGAATTTTTCTTTGTTAAGTGGTAAAAATCAAAACAAAATAACTTATTATTTACAAAAGCATTTACTAGATTTATTTTGAAACCTTAAGGCTCAGCCATAATCAACATTGGGAAACATACAGCCCTATTATAGCTATCAACTATCAAGTTGATACTTGATGCATATCAACAAATTGAATGAGTTCGTATTCTGACTATCAACTGTCAACATTTTTGATCGACTGTGAATTTTGTTTGATTTTATCATTATTGTGAATGATTTTTTTGATAGACATGGTATTACGGATATCAACAAAATAGATACACATCAATTTTCTTATCAACCACAAATTCTTGATTGATACGTTAACGTAAAATTTTATTCGGGTTATTTAAATGCGAAAAAAGTTTAAAACAATAATGACTTCGATAGAATTGTTTTTTGAAGGGAGTTATGATGAAGCTAATGTATATCAGCAAATCAAAATTTACCGAGCATTACGGGATTCTTCAAACCCAATGGATTTGGACGAACACATGTAAGGAATTACTTTTTTTTTAATTCTTACTTTGGCTAATGAAAATCGGTTGTAGATTCATTCAAAACTTTAGAATTTCCAAACAAGCCTTTCTGGAGGTATTAAACGATATTGAGGATAAACTTAAACCAATCAAAAGTCAGCATTCTATTCCAAATGTACTAAAATTAGCAGCCGTCTTAAAATTCTTTGCTAAAGGAAGTTACCAATTGAGCGTTGGAAATGATTTTAATATTGGCATGGCACAACCAACGGTGTCAGTAGTTCTAAGTGAATTACTAGGAGTATTAGAGACTTATGTTTGTCCAAAATGGATTAAATTTCAATACTCCCAGGAAGAAGAATGTAGAGCAAAAATATACTTTTTTGAAAAATGTGGGATTCCGAATGTAGTTGGAGCCGTAGATGGAATGCATGTTAAAATTATGGGACCGAAAAAGGATCTTCGGCATGTTTATTATAATAGAAAGGGTTATTATAGTATAAATGCTTGTAGGTTTCAATTCAGCATAAAATGCAACTATTATTATTACATTATATTTTTTCTGTCTAGTGGGCGTCGTGGCGTAGTGGTTAGTGTGTCGGATCAGTTAGTCGTTCACAGACTTTCAAAGAGTGCGCACGTGTTTCGGCTTTTCATTTAAATTCGGTGTGAAATAAAGTAAAAAGTTAGTCAGCACATTTTCAAGTGGCGTGTTAGCCTAGTGGTAGTGGTGGTGTCAGTCGTTCACAGACTTTCACAGTGTGCAAACGTGTTTCGGCTTCTCCTTTAAATCAGTAGTGCTTTGAAGTAGAATAATAGACAGTGTAATTTCAAGTGACGAGTTAGCCTATTGGTAGTGGTGGTGAACCGTCAACCCAGGGTCTTGGGTTCAATTCCCAACTACGGAAATTTGAATATAAACTTTTTTTATAATTTACACTAAATTAGTGGATAAAATTAATAATAAATAAACATTCGATGGAAAGTGAGCGGTCCGCGCTCCCAGTAGCGGGATCAGCTGATAACAAGGTATCAGCCGATGAGGCAGTGCAATCAGGCCACCAAGCAACAGTGGCACTAGATGGTACGTCGAAGAGGAGAAGGAGATTGAAACCATCTCCCAATTTGGTTAAGCGTCCCTCCACATCAGCTTCAGCTGTAAAGCTGCCGGGTGGAGTGAGGGAAGGGGCGCCGACCACAACAACAGCAGCAGCAACAGAAAAGAAGCAGAGGACGAAGACGAGGAAGTTCAAAGTCTGACTAGCAGCATCAGACAGCTAGAGCAGGGGTGCTTGCCATTAAGGTCAAACAAATGGCCAGAAGAGAGAGGGAGCGGCAACAAGAGCTCCAGCGCTCCCAACAACAACAACAACAGCCGCCAGAAAGCCAGCGGCAAAGCCAAATACAGCCGCAAGTACAGCAGCAACAACAACAGCTGAAAAAACAGCAGCAACTTCAACAGCAGCAGAAAACGCTGCAACAACCACACCAGCAGAAAAAGCTGCAACAACCGCAGCAGCAGCATCAGCAGAAACAACAGCAACAGAAACAGCAGCAGCAGAAACAACAGCAACAACTACCGCAGCAGAAGCAACAGAAGACGACTACAAAGGAGAGGGTGCCGCCAATAAATACCTACAAGGTGGAGTTGAAGGATACCATCGAACTATGTAAGTCGGCCATAGGCATGCTATCCACTGTAATACAGTGGAAGATTATAAAAAAATTAAGCAGTTACTTAGGGACACGACGACGGAGTTCTTCTCCTTCACCCCGAAGGGGGAAAAGCGGCAAACAATGCTGCTGAGGGGGATAGACCCGTCCACTGATCCGGAGACGCTCCTTGCGCTGCTTAAAGAGAAAGAGTGCAACGAGCTCCAATTCGTAGGGGTCAAGCCATTCACCACAGCTAAGGCAAAAAGGGAGAAGCGGAAACTGCCATTCTTCCTAGTTCAGCTTTCACCCAATAGCAAGCTGGATGGTCTAAGGAGTATTAAAGTCCTAGACTACCAGGTTGTCGCATGGGAAAAATTAAGAAAGAGCGAAAACATTTTACAATGTGTTCGGTGCCAAAGGTTCGGGCACGCCGCGTCGAACTGCGAAATGCAGCCTCGATGTGTTAAGTGTGGAAAGAACCACAAAGCAGAGGAATGCACTCTGGGTAAGGATGGAGTTGCAGATAAGAGCCAGCTCTCGTGTGCTTTATGCAGGAACTCGGGACACACCGCAAACTATCGGGGTTGTCCTAAGTTCCAGTACATTAAGAAAGTAAATCTAGTTCGCCAGGAGAAGGTCGTAGTGAAACGTCCACCTGCTCCAATTCAAACACAATCCGTGACTCCCCAAGTGACCTACGCCCAAATGGCGGCAGGTCGGGGAAACGCGGAACAGAAAAGACCGAAGGTTGCTTCTCAGGCACCAGCGCCTAGAGCACCGGAGGCTCAAACTGACTTGCTTACCATCTTGCTCTCTATCCAAGGGCAGATGGAGCAGCTTCAACGTCAGGTACAGGAGCAGGCGAAGCGGGTGGACCAGATCTACGCACTTCTGCCGGGCTTAACGCACCTTCAGTCGTAATGGGTACGAACATGGAGGAACAATCCTTGAAGATCCTTGCGGTGAATGTGAATTCACTGATTAGGATCGAGCGAAGAGCCGTATTGTTTAAGTTGCTTGAAGACCAAACCCCTGATGTGCTTATGGTTAGCGAAACAAAGCTATCCCAGAAGCACAAATTGGGGCACAATAAATACAATATTGTCAGAAGAGACCGACCAAACTCCACACAAGGAGGAGGTGTTGCGATCTTCATACGCAAACAACTGCAATTTAAAGTTATGTACAGCGGTGAAGTGCGAAGATTCCAGGAGCTGGAAGCGTGTATCGTGTGCATCCCTCTCCGTAGTGGAAAGAGGATGTACTTGGTCGCACTCTATGCACCTGAAGCTACTCAATCTACTTTATTTATTTCAGAGCTCGAGACATTTTTTCGATTCCTAAGGCTGGAGTCGGAGGAGAATTATTTCATCATGGCCGGAGATCTCAATGCCAAACATAGAGATTGGGGAAATAACACACCAAATCCTAGAGGGAACCTACTATTCAATTGGTGGGGTCGGCACATTGTCGAGTATAAACTCGATTTGAAAGCTACAGATAGTCCGTCGTTTCCTAGAAGCGACTCCTATCTGGATCTTATGCTGTTCGACGTACGGTTACAACTGACCGACATGGACCGACAAACTATAAACTGCCTGCACACATTTGTGTATGACAGTGACCATTGCGGACTCAGTGCCGTAATAACGATTCCCAACGAAATTGCGGAGTTGGAGGAGTTTGTCTAAACGTACTCCTACAATTATAGTAGGACGCGTTGGACTCGCTTCTCAAGAACTTTGACAAGAGCACTCTCCTCGAATTCGCTCTACCCACCGTCCAATAGGAATCTGTCAAACGAGGAGATTGACTGGTACCTGAAACAAATGGACGAGACAATTAAACGAACTATGGACAATACGATACCTCGGTATCAACACACTGACAACGCAGACATATTCCGCAATGCAACAATTGACGCACTACACCAACACAAAAGTAGACTGCTGTCGAGACTAAAAACCTTGTACAGACAGGTTACTGACAAACAAAACTCGGAGGTTAGGACACTGAAGTCGTTGATTAAAAACCTCCAAAAATTAATTAGAGCAAATTACAGACTTTCTGTAAATTTGCACTGGAACAACAAAATTCGGGCTGTAAAATCCAACAACCCGAGTATGTTCCCACAAATAAATAAAATATTTCGGAGGAATAATCAAAACGACCTTCCGTGTCTTAAGATCCCCCGAACGACGAACAATGGACAAATACTAATAACAGCAGGTATAGATCCAGATAACGCAGTAGAGGATGACAACTTCTTTGTGATCGAAGATCCGCAGGAGAAGGTAGAGGCAATAGGGGCGACTTTCCAGGAAGTGTACAAGGTGAATGATACCATTTGCCCGAACCACGACCTGGAAAATCGCGTCCTTGTGCACAACTTCTACCTTCGAAATGATATAGAGCACTGGCGATCCGAGAACATAGGTTTTACTGAGTTCAATGACGATAACATTGCAAATAATGTCATCGCCGATGAAAGGGTACATCCCCCGTACATATCGAAGGTGGAGCTCCAAGCGATCTTCGACTCATTGAGGAGGAAAAAGTCTGCAGGAATCGACGGAGTGTCGATCATTGTGCTTCGACATCTCCCTCTAGAAGCGGTGGACATTTACACCACTCTGTTTAACAATGCGCTGAATAATGCACATTATCCAGCGCATTGGAAAACAGCACTGATACAACCCATCCCCAAACGGGGTAAGGACACTTCCAATCCGGCAAATCTCCGGTCGATAAGTCTCCTTCCGAACATCAGCAAGGTATTCGAAAAAGTGATCAATAGAGCCCTGCTTAAGTGGACTGAGAACAGTAATATAATTACGGATAACCAATTCGGTTTTAAGGCGGGGCATGATACAATACATGCCGCGTCTAAACTGGTATCGGATATCCAATGGAACAAAAGCAAGAAACAGTGCACGGGTGCCTAGCTGATTGACTTGGAGAAGGCCTTCGACACCGTATGGTTAGAGGGACTCTTCTACAAGCTGAGCAGGCTGGGCATAAGCATAACATACTCATAAAATGGCAATGTGACTTCTGCTGGAACATTTCTAATTAAAAACGGTCTGCAACAAGGTGCGGTTAATTCACCGATCCTTTTCAATATTTACACGAGCGATCTCATAGGATCACTTCACCATGCCATAGCGTACGCAGACGACTTGATCGCGTACAGATCAGGGCCAAAAATCGAGGTCAGTAGACAGTTCATCGTCAAAAATGGCAATGTGATTTCTGCTGGAACATTTCTAATTAAAAACGGTCTGCAACAAGGTGCGGTTAATTCACCGATCCTTTTCAATATTTACACGAGCGATCTCATAGGATCACTTCACCATGGCATAGCGTACGCAGACGACTTGATCGCGTACAGATCAGGGCCAAAAATCGAGGTCATTGCAATTCTCTTGCAACGTGACTTCGATAAGATTCAGCGATATTGCGATGACTGGAAGTTGAAGATCAACTTCCAGAAATCGGAAACCATTCTTTTTAACACGCCGTTGTCTGGTGCCTCTAGGGATACCAGAAAGAATTGGCGAAAGCTCTCAATAGTTGGACCGCACGGACAGCCACTTGCGAGTCGAAGTGTAGTCAGATACATAAAATTCTATCCCAATGAGGTCCTATACAACAGGGCTAACCTAATAAGAGTGGATAATTTCGTTATCTAGCTGATTCGAAGGCACATTGAAAGAGGAATGAGCTCGACGAACAACCTGATCTCTGGGGCTTATTACCCCAATTACGAGTATCATGAGAGAGTGCGCCTTAACGGCTTTGTTCCCCCAGAGGCGTTCCTCTATTTTGATGAGAAAGGTCTGATCCAGGACAGATTGGCGGTTCCGCTAATCTTCCACGTTGCTCGGACAGCTGTGGATAGGCGACTCAACTACGACAGAGACGTTGCACACGGCAGTGTGGAGCGTCTCCGGTTTAGTAGGACGTCAGTACGGTCATTTCTGGTGGCTAGCCGAAAGAGAGGAGACTCCTTCGTCGTTTCCTCCTAATCCAGGGTAGCCTGTTTGATAATAAAAGTTGGCTGTTCTTGCCCATGGCCGACTTACATAGTTTAGGTTTAGGTCGTTTTTTAGGTTAAGGTAGGTGTAGGTAATAATGAAAAAAAAAAAAAAAAAAATATCCACAGCACTTGGATGAAAAAAAAAAAAACACAAAAAACACAAAAAAAAACAGCACTCGATAAAAAAAAAAAAAAAATTAAAAAAAAAAAAAAAAATTTACGTTGAAAATACGTAAGGTAGAATAAGATAGGCTAATTTAGAATAAGATAGTTTTAAGATTTATTTTAAGGTAGTTTATAAGTTTTATTTATAAGAATACAAAAAAAAGTTCAGTCACTAAGTTTTTATGTAATTTTCTTAGTTATAATTAAAATTAAATAAATGAAATAAAAAAAGAATTTTCAAGTACGTTAAGTCGAAAGACATAGTTTTAAGTATTAGGTTTAACTTAGAGCGCCCGCTTAGGGCCAGTAAGTTAGAATAAGATAGTTAAGTTAGTTAAGCTAGTTTTAAGCGTTTTGTCTAGCAATTAAGTTACAATGAATTTAAAAAAATAAAAATGCAATAAAAATGAAATGAATGAACGTTCCAACACCAAGTTCCAGGAGAGTGCGGTTCCTCTTGGCAGCACTTCCGCGCGGTGTACTGCATCTACTTGGAGTGTTCGTTCTTCGGGTCGTTAAATCCGGGTGTTTTCCCGACCGGGAGGAGTGCGAAGTCCACCCGCACTCCAATCTGAGGATAATTGTCCACACGCCACAACTTGCTGTTAGCTATAATTGGATACCCTCTGCAACAGGTGAGTGATTGAGATCTTTGTTTACCTATTTTTTGTTGCCATTATTGATCCCTTTGTTCCAGTAAACGAAACAGGATTCCTCGGTGGCCTATGCCATGGGAGAGCCGATATCGTTGCAGCGCAGGTGCAGTCGTGTACAATTGCGCAAGTAATCTTTGTCGGAATCGGGTTTGTTTTCTTCTGTGCGGTGAAACTTTTGCCTAGGTAGATATTACGGGTGGGTTTCTTTTCAGGCGACTGCGCTTAGACGATGTGATGGGTACTGCATAAAGCATTGCATGTAAACCTTGGGGGAGGTACTTGTTAAATTACGTTTGTAATGAATTTTTCTTCCGATAGGTAACGGCTGATGGACATGACGGAAGCGCTGGAGGTAACCGTTTTGAATTTTAAGGAAAAGGGTGTTGCAAACTTAGCTCTTATTTTTTATGTAATTTCTTTTCCTTAAGCTACTGTAACGTTTTAAATATTACTTTTACATACGCAATAAATCTTAACAAAATTAGTAACTGTTACTAAATACCTTTTACATTACAAAATAATAAGGGTCAAGTAATTTTCAATTTTGCGTCAAAAAGTGGTGTTAACATGTTAACACGTTTGTCTCCAATTTACAAAGAAACTGTAAGTTAAAGGCTTTTATGAAATTCTAGTATTCTAATATTTTAAGCAGAGAACAATATATACGAGTAGATTATTCCAAGATAAGATATGGTAGTTACTTACTTATTTAGGCGGCGTTACAGTTCGGGGTGAACTTGGGCCTCAACCAATAAGCCTCTTCAGTTAGTCCGGTCCTTACCTAACTGCCTCCAGTTGGTTGAGGGTTAAATTCGAAAATTGATAGCAGAATGTTGGTTTTTGTCCCCGTTACACAGTCTGCAGAAAAAGTATTCCCATATTCTCACCATCGACGGTGACTCTACTACAAGATTTCCTTCTTCATCTCTACAGATTTCTATACGGGTCTTATTGGCTTGATATATTCTTTTTATCTTTTGATAAAACTTCCGTATATTGTACCTGAAGTATAGTTTCTCAATATCTTTGATCGTGCTCTTCTCATGCTCTTTTTCTTCTTGGGAGAAGCCGTCTCTTTTGCTCGTAGAGCTCATGAGAAGCCTTCATATTTCTTTGCAGCACCGCTTTGTATGCCTCTTGTTTAGCAGCATGTACTTGCCGGGATTCTTCCTAAAACCAGGAGTTTCTTTGTCCAGCACATCAGTTGTGTTCTAATGGCATATTGGCAGCGTTGCCACTGGTTTTCGGCACTTGATGGCGGCATAGGAGTCGTGGAGAGACTTCGCGATAAGCATTCATGGTGTCTCTTGCGATTGCAGCTTTTCGACGTTATATCTTCTCACAGTAATTCTTCTTTATTGTGGCGCTTGGGATATCCGCATTCGTACCTTGGCTGCAACAAGGTAGTGTACAAGTCGATGTCGGCTGCTCAGAAGGTTTGGACATCCAGAATAATGGAGGCATGCCTTGCGGCGATCGCAAAGTAACCGATTTGGTTGATCGTCCTTGGTTTTAGCCCCTAGAGCAAGCCACTTCGGGGATGCGAGTGCTGCTGTTCACCCATTAAGGGTTCCTCTGCCACCATCTTTTTTCCAAGACCCCGCCTCAGTCTTAAAAGTTCATTACTGACCTGATATGTCGGAGTAGTTCAAGTAAGGTATCCGCTAGTCTGGCTGTGGACATTACCTTTGATTCCGTGGAGGGAATTCCTTCGCTGCAAGTCCTCCTTCTCATTACCTCTTGTTAGACATTTGAGCCACAAGATTGCAAATCAGGTTAGAAAAAGATGCCTCGTGTGGCACATGCGTGCTGATGTTAACCCGAGTAAGCTTCCGCTGGTCCGAGTGTCTAGCTCCACAAGTGCAGTCAGACTCAGCATACGTTCATCGTGAGTTCACTATCAGATAGTGATCCAGTAGGCACCACGTGGAGGTGATGATGAGTTTTTGCGCACCGAATATGGTAGTAAAAAAAAAAACATAAAAACCTGTATAATTGATGAACGGTAATAAATCAGACTCATGTTGGCTATAACATTTTGGTTTGAAATTCTACTTGGCACTACAGGATCCCGTACCGCATTCTAACGTTTTTCGTAATGTAAAGAATAAAAAATATTCTACCGAATTTTAATTTCAATGTTAAGTTATAATCATCAGACATTACAATTTTTAACTTACACTACTTTTGCATTCTATACTTCTAAGCTCACTGTACTTTTAGTGCTCCATTATTACTCTTTGTTGCAAACTATCCATTGTAGTTAATATACCCTACTCAAAGTTATATGGGCTATCAAGAAAGTGTTTCCGACAGAAAGGTATATTAATAAAGCCAAAGCAGAAGCAGTCGTTAGAGTTTATTTCTACGAGTGTAGTAATTGTTCATTCAAGATGGTCGTCGCCGAAATACTTTTCCTATTTATTACAATCCTTTGGATATATATCCTTTGGACAAGGAGGAAATATTACGCGTTCGTGCGGAAAATGCCTGGTCCAATTGGCTTACCTTTAATCGGAATTGGACATAAAATTTATAGAATGTCAGGTAAAATTGTGAAAGTGTGTGTTAAAATTTTAAACGAGTTGTACAATTTAGAACTTTGTTAATTGGTTGCAAATTTAACAAGACTAAGCCAAAGTGCTTTACATATTGAGAATAGTGCCGAATTAAGGGTCTAAGCGTGGACTATACAAAAAACATCTCCATATTCTTCAATCGAAAATTTGTCCTGCTATTTCGAATCTTGAAGCTTGGACGCTTATTTCTAACAGTGCAGTTTGCCAGATATTTTAGAATCAGATACACAAAAAAACTTTATCGAAATTGCATTCTAAGAAAAAATTATACCAATGTTTGTAGGAAACTGGTTTCTTTTTGTAAGCAATTTAGTGACATGATAACTATACAAGGTGAATTCAAAAGATGATTTTTGAAAGTAGTTACTTTTGCCAAGTGTCATATTTGGATTGAAACAACTTGAATTTGGCACCCTTTTATATCTCACTCCTTTTCGCGGCTGAATAGTTACAGGATTTTTGTTCAAGTTTTTTAAATTAATATTTTTGGTTAGATATCAGTACTTTTTGCAAAGATTAGACATGTTTACATACCTGTCTTTTCGGGCTTTTCCCTTTGTCTACACAACAAGTACAATTATTCTGTACCAATTTTCAGGATTCTACATCGACTGAATATACCCCATACATTTTGATGACCATAGAGCATACTGATACACCCTCCTCCCATCAATTTTTTTGGAATGGAAAAGATATTTGAAAGTTTGTTTTACTCTTTCATCCTTTGTGTATACCCGAAGCAATAGTCGTGTACCTATTTACAAGATTCTATGTCGACTAGAAATACCATACAGATGTTGGTACCTTTTATTACACTGTCACACCCTTGTCCCGCCTATTTTTTTTAGAAAACATGTTGAAAAGTCAAACTTTCTAACTTTCTTCTTTGTCTTAACACCACCTACTACCTCTGTACCAAATTTCAAGACTCTAAGTTAACGGGAAGCACCCTACAGCTTTTGATACCTGCTATTGTACTAGCACAGTCTTGCCACGCCCATTTTTTGGAAGCCATGTTGAATAGTCCCAACACGGTGTACAATTTTCGGTGGAACCCGACTTAGATGGGCGTAAAATAGTTTTAAGTTGTTCCGTATAAATAAGTTGCTGGAGAACTTGGCGGTGCACTGTCGTGCAACTTGATTTTTTGCTTCTTATCAATTTCGCCTTAATTTGCAATCTGAACAATTTACAAACGAACAGCACATATGAAGCTAGTACGTGCGACCCAGTCGTGCCAGTCGTGCCAGTATTGTCAGTCGTGCTCTCGCATAACAGTGCAATAACAATGTTATTTATTGTGAGGGGTCTTGAATATATTTATCAACACCGTAAAAATTATATACTGCATGATGACATGCAGCAATAATTAACATATCATCTCGCCCCCGGCCATTTTTAGGAAAGTACAGTTTTCGGTCTTTTCCATTTGTCTGCACCACAAGTACTACCTCTATACCAATTTTCAGGATTCTACATAGACTGAATAATCCCGATACGTTTTGATGACCATAGAGCATTACTGATACACCCTCCCCCCATAAATTTTTTTTAAATGGAAAAGATATTTGAAAGTTTGTTTTACTCTTTCATCCTTGGTGTATACCCGAAGCAATAGCCGTGTACCTATTTACAAGATTCTATGTCGACTAGAAATACCATACAGATGTTGGTATCTTCTATTACACTATCACACCCTTGCCCCACATATTTTTTTTAGAACCCATGTTGAAAAATCAAACTTTCTAACTTCTAACTAACACCACCTACTACCTCTGTACCAATTTTCAAGATTCTAAGTTCACGGTAAGTACCCTCAGCTTTTGATAACTGCTATTGTACTAGCACAGTCTTGCCACGCCCATTGTTTGGAAGCCACGTTGAAAAGTCCCAACACGGTGAACAATTTTCGGTGGGACCCGAGTTAGATGGGCGTAAAATAGTTTTAAGATGTTTCGTATAAATAAGGTGATAGTGCACAACTTGCTGAAGAACTTGGCGGTGCACTGTCGTGCAACTTGATTTTTTTCTTCTTATCATTTTCGCTTTAATTTGCAATTGAACAGCACATATGAAGCAAGTACGTGCGACCCAGTCATGCTAGTCGTGCGAGTCGAGCCGGTAGTGCCAGTCGTGCCCTTGCATAACAGTGCAATAGCAATGTCATTTATTGTGAGAGGGCAAACACAAAATGTAACGTATTTTATATAAATTGATTAATGAAATTATTTGATTCGAATAATCGAAAAAACATACTCTGAAAGCCGTTTCGGCTAGCCACTGAACTGGGTATTTACTTAAGGCTCGAGGAGTAAGACCCTATCAATGTTCGAGCTATAGTCCGTCTCATAGTTAGGGCCGTATGGTTATTTTCATGAAGTTTTATTTAGATTATATATGCATTATTGATAGATATATCAAGAATATAGAAAAATAATACTTTATTTTTGCTATGCGTTCTAAGTCATAGCAGATCTTCCGCTGATCCATTAGGTCAACGGAATTACATAAGTAATATCTGCCGGGGACAGGAAGTTTGTCAATAGATGAATGGGTCTGTTGTCCATCCACTTCACAAAAGAGATACCATTGAAACTCGCAACATAAATGTCGCCCCTTTTCATTGTTGGCATGGCAAGGATTTTTTAAGATTTTTGCGGTTGGTGCGAACAGTCCCACATGCCTTAGTGATTCGGTTTATCAGTATAAATTGTAATAAAGGGGAATTGAAAAAATTATCGAAGTATTTTGCTTTTGTGAGTTGTAGCACTACCGATTCGCCCAAACCGTACTCGGTCCCCGATGTCTTTCTACCTGTGTACAAATCGAATTGAAATAGGTATCCTGTCTCGGCATCTGCTCTGTAACATATCTTAAATCCCCGTCTTATAGGTTTATTTCGTATATGTTTCATGATATGATGCTCTTTGAATCTTATCATGTGTTCATCAATAGATTGAGTTTTTGTGCTATGTAGAGCTCTTTGAAAAGCACAGTTGAGATGGTCCATTATAGGTCTGATTTTATATGCTCTATCAAAGTTGGCGTTACTGCTCTTTGGTTGATTTTCGTTGTCGCAAAAGTGCAAATTCTTACGAATGAATTCAAACCTATTTCGTGGCATTACATTTGCAATATATGGTACACCTAAGTCAATTTCAGTTAACCCGTAATCACGCAATGATGGCAAACAGTGATAATCCATCACAAAGTTCTTGCCAAGAAAGGCTTTCATTTTATCACTATCAGTGGTCAATTGTATGCCATTTTGCACAGCGTATCTTACCGATTCGCACTTAATTTCTTCAATTAGGTCTTCGAAGTTGGTGGTTTGAATTTATCCATTGGGGTCAACGAAAACGCTTCTCTTTCCTGACAAATTTATTATTTTTATTTTATTTTGTTTTCACTTAAATGATGGCGGACTTACTTTAGGGACTTCTTCTGGGACTGTTGATGAAACTTCTACGGCATTTCAATTCCCGACAAATCCGGTACTGGATCTTCAATTTCAACACAGGTAGCTCCGCCGTCAATATCTTGAGTTATAAATATGTAGTCTTCCTCATCCAGTTGTAGTGCACCTTCATCATTGCTATTTTCTGCTACAAAAATAGCAAAATTTCACCATCTTTTAACTAAAATTGTCGATATCCTTTTCTGGCCATATCTAATCAACCAAAATTATTAATTAGGTTTTTTCCGAAGTGCGCCTTTAAAATGTTAATGCGAAACACAACGAAATAATCGGTGCAAGGAAATAACTTCACGGGCAATAACTTCACCTCGAGTGGGAAATAACTTCACTTAGAAAAAGTGAAGTTATTGCCCACTGAAGGTGAGCAATAACTCCACCGTAAATTTTGTGAAGTTATTTCCCACCTATAATTTGGGAATTTGTCTATTATGGGAGTCGGACATAATCCCGAAAACCCACAATCCCGAAAGGCCAAATTCCCGAAAATGAAAGTTAACACCTCGCACCCACTCCAAATCCTACAGTGACCCCAAGCAGGGGGGTTGACCTGACGTCAAGTAAAGTTCGTCAGACTTATCAAATTAACGGTAAAATTTAAAATTATTGAACTCTAAATCCCAACAAAATGACGCGTGCTTCACGTACCTCTCAGAGCTGTCTTTCACTTTGACAGGTGACTTTACTGCTATGTTGGTGGTATTCGAATAACAAAGGCCTACTTCACAAATAAATATTTAAAAGAAAAATTAAAAAAAAAAACTCAACCGTTTGAAAATGCGGGCAAAGAACATTTCTGGACACATGTGTCCCTTGGTCGTCAAAGGGTTAAGATAATTAAATGATTTTATTATAATTGCTGCAACCATTTTTCAATTCATCGCCATCTTTGGGAATCAAACCTATAACTGTTTTCTCTAAAAGTACTTCTAAGATCCAAAGGAATGAAGTCGTACCAAACGTCGCTTTAAAGAATCATTGACTTTTATTACCTGGAAGAGAAGTAGAAGTCCCACATTAATATTAAGACAGGAGGACCAGACTATAAAATTAGTAAGCAAAGAGGGATCGATGGCTTACTACCTCCAGAAATCTATGCAGAGTTCAACCGTTCGCACTCAAAGCAGATATCAGTAACAACGACAAAAAGGTGTTTAGCTGCCGCAGGTCGTGACGGTCAAATAGTAGTATAAAAATCTTTGCTATGACCTCAAAACAAAGTCAAGCACCTAGATTGGGGAAGAGAGCACCAGGATTGAACATCAACCAATGATGAAGTTATTGGACAAAAAAGTTTTACGTTCAGCGGTCGAATGAAGAAAAGATGCTCCCTAACTGTGTGTTCCCAACAATCAAGCATAGCGGTGGTTCAATAATGGTTTGGGGATGTTTCTCTTCCACCCAGGGATTCACTTTAATGCAATATAATTATCCGATGCATTCTTCCAAGCTTAGCCGGGGATACGTGGACTAAGAGGAACAAGAAGAAACACTGAAAAATATAAAATGGCCTGCCGAATCACCCGACCTAAATCCAATAGAGTTGCTTTGGGACGAACTTGACATAGTGGTTCGAGGATAGTATCCAACATCGAAAGACAAACTTTGGAAGATACTTCAGGTTGCCTGGAGATCAATAACATTAGAAACTATTAAGAAGCTGATCGATAGAATGCCCAGATTGACGGCCAGAGTGGTACAAGTACGAGGTGGATTTGTCGACTAAAAATAAGTCTAAACCTTTTCTTTTTTTATAATTTGCACGTGTTGAATGAATGAATGAATGTACTTTATTTAGCTTTATAAAAGCCATTTAGTTTACAATGTTTTACAAAATAAATTTATATCCTATAAACTAGTACATAGTCTGAATATATTCAATAAGCTTCCTTTTAAATACATTTCTGTTATCAGTGTTTTTAATGTCCCTCGGAAGATTGTTGAATCCATGAAAACCCATACAAAAGATTGTTCTCTGACCTCTTGTGTTTCTTGATCTTTGAATTCTAAGGACACCATAGTTTCTTAGGTTGTATTCCGTCACTGCGTTTGTATGTACGTTTTCGCACAGGTAACCAGGATACATATTGTTTTTAATTTTAAATACAAATAACATACATGACATAAAAAGTCGGTGATTAATATTCAACCATCTTAACGCACTTAACATAAAACATATCGATGTGTGTCTACTACATCCTAAAATAATTCGCATTGCCTTATTTTGCAGTAATTGCAATCTATCTATATACAGTCACAGCAGTACTTATAGAAATATTTTTCCTTACTTTACATAATACACCAATTTTTTTGCTATTTTTTTACATATATAATTCACATGTTCTGTAAAATTAAGTTTTTCGTCTAAGACAATACCAGGATATTTTATTTGTTTAACTTGTTCAATTTGTTCATTGTTTATAGATACATTTACATTTATTGACGAGCTTAATATCATACACTTAGTCTTTGTAACATTTAGCACCAGTCTATCCATTTTTAGCCATGTATTTATGTTGTCTAGATCTTGATTTATTTTGATCAGGCACTCTGTTGTATCCTTTCCAGAGGTGTAGAGTAGGCCATCATCAGCAAACAAAATGAGTTTCAAAGATTGTACTACCTTGGTCATATCGTTAATAAACATTAGGAATAACCACACTCCCAGTATTGTGCCTTGTGGTATTCCTACACTGACGAGAATTTGGGGCGATATCGTACCATTTATGGAAGTGCGTTGTGTTCGCCCTGATATGAAGGATTTAAACCATTTGAGTTCGATCGATTTTATACCGTAGCACTTTAACTTTTTTAGCAAGAGCGATAAATCACGCATTACCGTTTCAAAGGCCCGTTTTAAGTCCAAGAAAACCGCAACTACTACATTTTTTCCATCGATTTCACTCCTCCAATCATTGAGGACAAAGTTTAAGCACGTTTCACAGGAGTGGTTTGCACGAAAACCCGATTAGTGGTTATCCAGAAGGTTATGTCCCTCTAAGTGTTCTTGTAGCTGCATTACAACTGTTTTTTCTAGGATTTTTTCGTATAAAGGCATCGTATTTATTGGGCGATAGTCACTAAAGGTTTTCGCGTTTGAGATTTTTTTTTTACCGGCACTATAAGCGATTCTTTCCAATCTTTTGGGTAAATACCTGTACTTAGGGATGTATTTATAATTCCTTCAAGCACTGGACCAACAATGCACAGGGAATCCTTAATCATTTTAACATTCATAAAATTAAAGTCATTCTTTTTGTTAAGCATATCTATTGCACTCTTAATAGTTTCCACATTGACAACACTAAACTTAAAATCTATATTGCACTCTTCAAGTAAATTTGTATAATCACAGAATATCACAGATCTGGTTATTTCATTTATGGACTGCACACAAAATTTGTTAAATTTATCACATAGAATTGCACTATCGTTTATCACTTCGCCATTTTCCGTTTGTACCTCAGATAATATTTCATTTCTTTTCTTAAAAACGTATTTCTTTAACTTTTGCCACATATCTTTTTGACAACTTGCATTGTCAATTTGGCCTTTTATAAAATGAGATTTAGTTAATCGGGTGTGCTTTTTGTATTGATTTCTATGCTATTGGTATACACGTCAAGCAATCGTGTTATTGCTTAGTACTGCTTGTCTATGTATATAGGTCTATTTTTGTTAATTTAGCCACTTTGAGTTCCCGATTAAACCACACCGCGTTATTGTATGGGACTTCTCTTTCTTTTACCATGGAGTCGACCACAGTCTTTAGGTGTAGCACAAATTGATCACATAAAGCATTTAAATTATATGGTTGTTCACTATTAAAATTTACAAAAAAGGGGATTTCGGACAGTCTTGATAGGAATAGATTTTGATTATACGAGCAATAATTAATTTTCTTTTTATTTTGAGTCTTAAGCTATGTTCAGACGATTGTCAGATCTGACAATATTGTCAGGTCTACAAATGTTCTGATAATGAGCTGCAAATGAGCTGACAATAGCGAACTACCTTACAATGCTAAATTGCCAGTCCACACGGTTGCCATATTTTGTCCCAAACTCTGGCAATTTCATTGTCCGATAGTTGGCCTGACAATACTTTGCATGACAAAGTTGTTAGGTTGAAAATTGTCAGTTCACACCGTTGGCAGATGTTTGTTTACAAAAAATTTGCAGATTTGTTGACAGGCATTGTCAGACAAATTAAAAATGTTTTTTTTTTCATTCTGGACTGAGTGAAGTGTTTTTTTGAGAATTTTATAATAAAATAATCGAAATGGAAAAAAAAGATGCGCTTGCGATTGTTTTGGCCGCATACATATTTGAAAGCAGCGAGGAGGATGAATTGCCACAAAAACGTCGGCGTGTTTGGACGAAGGATTGGGTGGCCCGCCGTCAGCAAGAGGGACTTACGCAAAATTGCTTGTCGGATTGAGAGCTGAGGAGCCAGAATTGTATCGCAATTTTTTGCATATGGATTCTAAACAATTCGATGATCTTCTAGCTTTGGTGACTCCGCCATTTTTTTTTTTTTTTTTTTTTATAATTTGCACGTGTTAAAGGGGATATGAATACCCTTATACCAATTTTTAGGACACGTGCGTTTTGTGGAAAGAAGAAGAGAAAGAGAAAGACAGAGTGGTGTAGTTTGAAACTCAGGTGGTGTTAAGTTTCTGTAAACTATAAGGGTGGCTGTCCAGATAACTGGGGAGGATTTTGTTTGTTCTCGCTATTATTGTCGTTGCTTATGATTTACAGTATTTTTTTTCCGTCCTCCTGATGTCATCATCACGATCAAGTTGCATTTTAGCCATATGACCACCCTACTGCCAGTGTAATGCCTTCACAGTAGAGTTGACTTAGCTTTCGCAAGTGATCGACTTTTTTATTTATTTCATGCGAAATAAATAGATGATTCTTGACATCAGGATTCGAACCGTGAATCAACAGCGTGACAAGCGATGATGTTACCACTACACCACGGCCACCCCCAGTTGTTTTGACATTGATAGAAAAAACTAGTCTATACCCTAGAGCCAGCGAGATTAACCGGGAGAACAAATAACTGGGAAGGCTTTAGGAACGAAATTGAAGATAATGTTGAATTGAGCGTTCCACTTACGACACCCTATGAACTTGAGGTTGAAGTTGATCGCTTCGTTGAATAACTCTTGGAATAATACTTCCAATCCAAGGAAAACTCCAGACAAATACGGTTTACGATATCCTCCGGAAATAAAAGAATTGGTCAAGGAAAAAAGAAAAGCGCGTAAGAAATGGCAACAGAGTCGTGGTCCGCAACATAAACCACACTTCAATCACCTGTGCAATTCGTTGAAGAAGACTATAAAGGATTTTAAGAATCGTGCGATAGGCACTTATCTTGAAAGTTTAACAGCGAAAAAAAGATTCCAATTATTCACTTTGGAAAGCTGTAAAAGGCACCAAAAGGCCCAAGGTCCCCGCGCCGCCAATTAAATTAAATCACAATGAATGGGCAAGGGAAGATAAAGAAAAAGCGAACGTTTTTGCGGCCCACCTGGAAGATACCTTTAAACCGTACGATGGTCAAGTGTCTTACGACAATATCAATAGGCCGGATTTACCATCTGACGATTTAGCACTTACAAGTGCAACGCTAAGGGAACTCAAACATGAGATCGGGAATCTAAAACCTAAGAAAGCTCCTTGTTATGACTTGATCACCGGAGAAATTCTCAAAGCTTTACCTAGAAAAGCATTGATTAAGCTTCTTCATATTGTAAATGCTGCGTTTAGATTAAAACACGTGCCTAACCAATGGAAAGTTGCGGAAGTTATAATGGTTTTAAAACCAGGAAAGCCGCCAAATGAGGTAAAATCTTATAGACCAGTTTCGCTACTTCCAGTTATATCCAAAATTTTCAAGAGGATATTACTAAGGCGTTTCCAAACGGTTATAGAAGGAAATAATCTTATCCCTGACCACCAGTTTGGGTTCAGAAGTAAGCATTCGACGATTGACCAGGTGCATAGAATTACTGACGTAATTAAAAAAGCACTTAAAGAAAAAAAGATATGCTCAAGCGTATTTCTTGACGTTTCGCAAGCCTTTCATAAGGTGTGGCATGATGGCTTGAATTGCAAATTATGACAAGTTCTCCCTGTATGCCTATACGACATTCTAGAATCATATTTCGGGAATAGACTCTTCCGTGTTAGACATGGAAATGAATACCCGGAACTTAAAGAAATTTCGGCTGTTGTACCGCAAGGAAGCGTTCTTGGGCCCCTTCTCTATCTGTTATATACTCATGATATACCGAAAGAAGATGGCACTATCCTGGCTACGTTTGCCGATGACACCGCTATCCTAGCCGTAGGTAAAAAAATCGAAGAAACGACTGCAAAACTGAATAAAGTAAATGAGTGGACGAGGGACTGGCGGATCGCCCTCAACGAATCTAAATCCGTTCACGTGAATTTCACTTATAAGAAAACTAATGTCTTGCCAATTTTCCTAAACTCGGCCTGCATACCTTTTGCAAACGAGGCCAAATACCTTGGAATGACACTCGACGAAAAACTGAAATGGAATTCGTACGTGAAAGTGAAACGTAAAGAACTTGAAATCAAATATAGAGTGGCCGTGGTGTAGTGGTAACATCAACTCTTGTCACGCTCTTGGTTAACGGTTCAAATCCTGATCTCAACAATCATCTATTTATTATATCTATTAATTGCGAAAGCTTAGTCAACTCTACTGCGAAGGCATAACACTGGCAGTAGGGTGGTCATATGGCTTAAATGCAACTTGATCGTGATGATGACATCAGGTGGAGGGAAAAAAATACTGTGAATCAAGAGCAACGACAAAGTCCCCAGTTATCTGGACGCCACCCTTGGAGTTTACAGAAACTTAATACCACCTAAGTTTCAAACCCACTACACCAATCTTTCTTTCTCTCTCTCTCAATTTATACAAACGCCCGTGCCCTGAAATAATTTAATGGTATTCATATCCCATTTGGCGCGCAAATTATATAAAAAAAAGAAGAAGAGAAATGAACTGGTTGCTCGGAAAACACTCCCAGCTCAGTACTGAGAAAAAGGTAGCTGGTGCGATAGTGTTTATGGCCACAACAGCATCCTTAATCTGCTACCTCGGGAGTTGGCGGCAAATCCGTCCGTCTACATAATTCCCAGGGTGAACTTTCGCAATGATGTCACGGTGATATTCCCTTCCAGGGCGGAATGGAAATGTGGCGCGGTGACAAACGAGTTTAAAACAACCAGTTTCACTGACGGGTCGAAAATGGACTGCGGAGTAGGGGCGGGAATCTTTTCTGAATCCCTCAATATGTCTAGTTCATTCCGCCTACCCAATTCATGCAGCGTATTGCAGGCGGAAGTTCTTGCTGTACGAGAGGCGTGCCATCTCCTCAAACATACATCGATACAACTTAACATCATAGCCATTTTCATTGATAGCCAGGCCGCTTTCAAAGCCATTGTATCTGCGGCTTCCTCCTCCAAACTTGTTGAACAATGCAAGGAGGAGCTTGCCGCACTCCGTCATTGGTCTAGGATCAGCCTCATCTGGGTGCCTGGTCATAGTAACATTGACGGAAACGAAAAGGCTGATGAATTGGCGAGGCAGGGATCTGCCCTTGATTGCTCCCGTGCGGAGGAGGTCAACATTCCGTTAGGGGTCCTTAAGGGTAGTCTCTTTGCTCATTTCCATGCAGATGATGGTAATAGATGGCGAGGATTGCAGAACTGTGTCATATCCAGGCAGATGTGGCCCAAGTATAACTGGCGCAGAACACAAGAGCTATTAAACAGAAACCGGGCAGATATTTCTAGAGTTCTGGCAATTAGCACTGGCCATTGGCCCATAGGGGTCCACGCAGCTAGACTGGGCATTACTTTTAATGCACTTTGACGTAGCTGCAATATGACCAACGAGCCTGAAACTATCCTTCACTTCCTTTGTAAGTGTCCGGCCCTTAGTAGGGTCAGACACCGTATACTTGGCAGACACCTTTTTGATAATATTAGTGAGTTGGCGGAGACAAGTGTCGGGGACGTCATCAGTTTCTTCAATGCCACGGGGTGGATTTAAATAATCTTTTCTCTCCTTTCTCACAAGTCCAACGTCAGTTTTTACAACAAATTAGGTCACTCGAGTTGTGGTACTAAAACGGCGCCTCTGCGCTAATTATGTTTCAGCATAGCATGCTGTCACAACCACACCTACCTACCTACCTACCTACCTCAGTACTGAGAACAAACTGCTTTTATACAAGCAAGTGCTAAAGCCGGTATGGACTTAAGGTATACAGCTTTGGGGCTGTACCAAGAAAACAAACGCCAATATTTTACAAACTTTTCAAAATAAAGTGCTAAGAGAAATTGTCCACGCACCGTGGTATACTAGAAACGATGATATCCACAGGGATCTCGGAATTCTGACAATCGAAGCTGAAATTAGATGCTTCGCGGGAAAGCATAAAAACATCGGACATGTCAACAATACAATCCTACAAATTCTAGATGAAAGCAATTTATTACGCCGACTACAAAGGACGAAACCTTTCGACTTGGCGAGATAGGAATCAACCGCACCTAGATTGTGGAACATGCAGGATCTTTCAGTGGAAAGTAACCTGCCAAACGAGTTTTTTTTTTTTCATGATAGAAAAATTGCTTGATTAGGTCCAATATATAACAAATTAAATCACAGGGTGGTGTTTTTTTAGTCAGTAAGAATCTGACACTACTGTGAGCACGCGTTGGCTATCCTCATAGTGTCTATGGAAGATTTTCCTCCAACCCTCGGGAAAAAAAAATAAAAAATAAAAAAAAAAAAATATATCCAAAAGCAAGAAACGAATATGAGCAAGAAACTTCGTTTTGCTCTTTCAAATATAAAAAACAATTATCTGACAATGAAAAAATTGTCAGACGTCATACGCATAGCACATCTGACAATAGCAAATGAGTCTGCAAATATCCTAAACGCCTGACAATGGTCTGACAATGGTACAATTGTGTGTTCAGGAATTGATTGGAATTGATGATTATATTTCAGAGGTTCGATTGCCGATGAACACAGACCATTTCTTTGGGGCGGCTGAGAGCCAATGAAGCACAATTAAGGAGTCTGTCCAGGCGAATATCTTGACATCTGGTTCCTGCAATGAAAGCTTAATTTTGTTTATGAGTCGAGTTAGTAATAATGCTCCGCACATCTCCAGCCTCGGAAGTGGCAGCACCTTTAAGGGGGCAACCCTGGTTTTTGCTGCAACAAGTTTGATAGAGATGGAATTATCTTGACTGATGTTGCGCCAATAAACGACTGCGGCGTAAGCATCCAACGATGCGTCACAAAAGCCATGTAACTCCCAATTTTGTTTGTTAGGGTTAGGCAGCATAATCCTAGGTATGGAGAAGGATTCAACGAGAGGCAGCTCCCTTCTGATGGTCCTCCATTGATGTGCTAGATTTTCCGGAACTTCTTCATCCCAATTAAGATCCTTTCTCCAGAGCTTCTGACACATTATCTTTATTGCAATCACGACGGGTGCTAGAAATCCTAAAGGATCAAAGATTCGATAAGCATCTGATAATATGCGCCGCTTTGTACACGAATCCGACAGACCAAGCTTGACCCTATATGAGAAGGAATCCCTTGATGGACACCACTGCAGTCCAAGAACCTTAATTGAGTTGGATTCTTCGAAGTCGACTGGGGATAGCTCCCGCTGATCCTCAGGCAAAGACACGAGAAGTGGCCAGCAGTTTGTGGTCCACTTACAAAGATTAAAACCAGCTAGTTTTAATAAGTTGACCAGTTCTTTACGAAGAGCGACGAGATCGTCGATTGTATCTGCGCCTGTAATAACGTCGTCGACATAAAAATCACTTAAAATAGTAGCAGATGCACGGGGATGGGTGATAGCAGAATCTAAGGCTAACTGCTGAAGAGCTCGCACGGCTAAAAACAGAGTAGCTGACGTTCCATAAGTTACCGTTAGCAAACGGTAATGTTTTAGAGTATCCTCTGGATTTTCACGCCAGACAATGCGCTGAAAGCCAGTGTGGTTTTGTGAAACTCAGATCTGCCTGTACATCTTCTCAATATCCCTCGTTATGAGATATAAGTGACGACGAGGACGTAAGCATATTGAGAAGATGTCTCGCTTTATAGTTGGACCAATGAGAAGTGCATCGTTTAACGATCTAATTTTTGTTGTACTACTATCTCCCTTAAACACGGCATGGTGAGGAAGATAGTAGTGAGAATTATTTGAAGACTGAAAGATTTCATTAGGATGAACTTCTTCCATATGACCGAGAGAAAGATATTCATTAATAAACGATGAGTATTGGGACTTGAGATCCTGATTGAAATTGAATCTACGTTCGATTGAATGAAAACGAGAAAGGGCTGTACCAAAGGAATCTCCAAAATTGAGTTTTGCTGAGGGTTTGAAGGGCAGTTGGACTTCATATCTGCCATCTGAACGACGAACATGTGAATTAGCGAAACTATCCTCTGCCAGTTGCTCCTCGAGAGACAGCGGGGTTTGAAAGGATACTTCCTCCAGTCTCCAAAAACGCTCCAGATCGAATTCTTGTGTGTGGTCCAAACGAGTGCAATAAGTTTTCACCTGCGATCCTTCATAGAAGTGCTGTTGGTGACTTCCTGATATTACCCAGCTGAAAATAGTTGGTATTGAAATCAGTGTTCCTTCAACTTCTGACCTTGAGGCCCCTTTTATGATGCTAAAGAACTTATCGGCGCCTATGAGAATATCGATGGGACCAGGTAGGTTATAGTAAGGATCAGCAAGTTCGAGAGAAAATACGTTTCCGGGAATATTATTTAAGACGAATGGCGGAAGTGAAGAAGTGATGATTGGCAATACAAAGCAGTTGATTTCAATCGATTCTGAAGTATAGCGAGAGACTAGGTTAAGAGTCACCAACCCATTGGTGACTCCATCAGATGTGGATGCGATTCCCAGTATTGGAATCCGAGATCGTTTACGAGGTAATCCCAAGCGTTGCGCAACTTGCTCGGTTATGAAGGAAACTTGGGATCCCGAATCAAGGAGAATGCGAACGTTCTGAGAAACTTCTTGTTTGTCCTGAATCCGAGTTAGGGCTGTGGGAAGAATGCTTGCGAGACGACGATGGTTAGATTCGACAGCGTAATTTGTGACGACAGGTGATTCAGGACTTTGTTGTGGACGAGAGAGGTAGGAATTTGATGACGAATTTAAATTCGAATCGACTGGATTCGATGTTGAATTCTGCAAGGGATGAACCAATGAATGATGTTGAGAATTGCATTGACGAGAGCGGAAAGTTGAGCGACATTCACTAGATGCGTGTCCCTGACGAAGGCAATTAAAACAAATTGCATTGTTTTTAACGAAGTCACTACGAACATCAAGGTTGAGTACTTTGAAATCCTGACACTGTGAGAGAGTATGATCCCTTTTACACTTTGGACAACCTTGAGGGGATTTTACGAGATGCGTACGAACTGCAGTTGAAGTTTTACTGCTCGTTTGATTAGACCGAGAAAAGGAAAGGCAAGATTCTAGACAGTTGCAACGCTTTTGAAGAAACTCTAGAAATTCATCTATTTTACAGTTGTCACTTGACCCTACTTCTTCAGCCCAGGCCTGCTTAGTTTCGTGGTCTAACTTTTGAATTTAAAGGTAGATAAGCCAAGGGTCCCTTTTAGTCGAGTCCAAAGCGTTAAGTCCCCTAACGGCTTCATCTGCCCCGTCAGAAAACTTGCGAAGCATCTGAATATTTGGAAGCACGTGGGAAGCGAAATGAATGACTGAATGAATGATTGGATGATAAGATGTTTCTGGTCGTAGCGCCTTTCAAGCCTATCCCAGGCTTCGATATAGTTTTCTTCCGAGCTTGCTATGTGTTTAATCAAATTCGCGGCATCTCCACGAAGGAATGACTTGAGGTAGTATAACTTTTGGGCACATGTGATCGACGTGTTTGAGTCGACTGATCCCGAAAATAGAGCCGGAAACGTGGGCCAATCTTTATAGTCCCCGGAAAAGACTGGAATTGAAATCTTCGGCAACTGAATAGATTTGGGCGAAGTTGCTTGTGGCAAATCTTGTGAGGGCGGAGCACTTTGAACGACGACCTTGTCATTCCCCTTTACCTTAAGAATCGCATCTGATATAATCGAATGGGTTTCGAAGTATTTTGCCTCGTATTCAGGCTCGCGATCTACATAACCGGGCGATTCCATGAATTCTAACAATTCATTTTGCAGAGCTACGAACTCTTGCCACGATTCGTCGAGTTTTTTAAGCCGAAATTCGAGAGTTAATAGAGTCGTGGATGCATTGATCGACTCTGCGAATGTTGCTGTGTGATGCACGACCGCGTTTTGCAATGACCTTATTCATTTCGGAGAATACGATTTGTTTGCGAAAAACTGGCTTTATGAAAATGTCTCAACGCGTTTTGCGTTAAAAACGAAATGTTTGATCACACGAGGTAAAATTTTTAAGAAAAGGCGAATGTCCCGTTTCACGATTAGACGCGTGATCTTAAGATTGTTTATAACGTATAGGTATATAAATCACGTGATGTGGGGACAACCAATGCTATATGTGCACTTATATGAGTGTATATGTCTACGTTTAGGTACAGATCGCGTGAGTAACGGCTTCGAATGAACTGAAAGTACAGTACATACACAAATATGTATAGTATATCAATCGCGTGATTTACGGCACTAAAAAAAAACAGTTCTTGCATATATGAGTCCTAGTATATAAGTTATGTGATTTGTTTCGATGCTAGTATGTTCCTATACGCATGTTCACATGTACATATATATGTATAAGCATAAATTAACCGCACTTCAGATTTGTATTTTATTGACCGATTAATCGCACCTAATAAATATAACTACAGGCCTATCTCACTTCTTTCTGCTTTTAGTAAAATTTTTGAAAAACTAATGAAGAATAGAATAGTGAGTTTTTTAGAGAAAACTAAGTTTTTCAATCCAGTTCAATTTGGTTTTCAAAGAGGCAAATCAACGGAAGATGCGCTCTTACAGTTTTGCTCCCAAATAATGTCACACCTTGATGGGAAAAAATTTACGGCTGGTTTATTTATTGACATTACCAAAGCATTCGACATGGTCAACCATAATTTCTTATTGAGGAAACTGGAAAAAGCTGGATTTCGTGGTTTCATGCTCCACTGGTTTAGGTCGTATCTTGAAAACAGGTTGCAAAGAGTGAAGATAGATAATATAAGGAGCGATATAATGTTCTTTAACCTCGGTGTTCCTCAAGGTTCCGTTTTAGGTCCAATTCTGTTTTTGGTCTATATCAATTCACTCTTTGCTCTTAGTTTTGAGGGTTCACCAACAGCTTTTGCTGATGACATTGGTCTCACTTATGGCTTAAACAGTCCTTTAGACCTAGTTTCTGATGTTAATTGGGATCTAAGTTTATTGAGACACTGGTTTGCTGAACATAATTTAGTAATAAGCTCAAAAACTAAGATAATGTTCTTCGGCTTATCTTCTGCATACAACTTGGAAGCAAATGTGTACTTCCACGCACCTGAATGTCTTAAATATAAACTGTCTAATTGCTATTGTTCGTCTGGTTTTTCCTCTCCCTCTTTTTGTCATAATCTAACCTGTAGTGATAAGTGTTTCCAAGTAGAGAGTGTTGACGAATTTAAATATTTGGGGCTTACCCTCGATTCTAGGATGAGTTTTGCGAATCACGCTGATACTTTGTATTTCCGATGCACCCTTCGACATTTTTATTATCTGCGTAACTTATGCTCAACCAAGCTTTTAAGGATAATTTACTATGGAATTTTCCATTCCAAGTTGCAATATGGAATTGCTTGTTGGGGGGGTGTGTATCGAAATAAAATACAACCACTGTTAATTTTGCAGAAATATGTCCTAAGAAAAATTTGTCGAAAATCTGGTAGACATTCTAGCTTTCCTTTGTTCTGTGCCCTGAAAATTCTTCCTGTTCGTCATTTGTATTGTTTTAAGGTATTAAAAATTTTCTTTATGAAGTCTGGCAATCTTAATTTTCATTTATTTTCTTGTTATAATCTTCGTGGAAACCTTTCAAACTTTTTATCTGTACCCTATTTCCGAACCACTGCATATCGAAATTTTTTTTCAATTTTGTCTTATCGGTTATTTAATGAACTCCCTGAGTCAATCAGGACAATAACAATACCTGGAATGTTTTTAAAAAGCGTAAAATTGTGGCTCTTCAGCTTTGATTATGTTGCGTTAGAATCTCGTATTTCTGATGTTTTGGTCTAATCTTCGTCTTCATTATTTCCATTCTCATTTTGCATTTTTTACAATTCCTATAATTTTTTTTTTTTTTTTCTTTTTGTTCGAATTAAATTACTTTATTTATTTATTATGTTTCTTGAAATGTTTAAAGTTTATTTTTTATTTTCTTTTACTTTGAATTTTTAAAGGGTCACCCCACCCACAAATGTTGTTTGTATTACTTTAACTAATTGAAGTGGCATTCAACTCTATTTTTTACATGTATATAAATACAGAATGTCACCAACCTTTCTTATATTCTGTTGCTACTTGAACTGTTTTACATTGATTAAATTATTTGCTTGTTTAATGAATTTACATATAAGAAATAAATACATCATACATCATCATCATCATCATCATATAAATATAATGTTCACTGCTCGAATAAAGCCGGCTAATCCGGACTAGAAGGACCAAATTATGTTTGGGAATGTGATGAATGTGTATTTAAGTGTTTTAAAATATGTATATTAAAATATGTATATGAACCCAGTTGTGTGCCTCCTTGTGTATAAATGTTGTTTTTTCCTTATGAAATGTGATTCCCAAGTGTAAATGTAGTGTATTGTGAGTTTTCAAGAATATGTGTAATGTGCGTGCAAGAACAAAAAAAAAAAAAAAAACTACTGTGTTTAAATGTATGATTTGTGTAACAATTTTAATTTTTAATGCAGGAATAAAGACCATCCGATCTCGTTGGCTGATTAA
Organism: Pocota personata; assembly: GCA_963082735.1. Lineage (NCBI taxonomy): Eukaryota > Metazoa > Arthropoda > Insecta > Diptera > Syrphidae > Pocota > Pocota personata. The sequence goes on along the minus strand of OY720429.1, from coordinate 53,538,855 downwards.
CGTAGACTAACTACTATAAGCTTTGATTTACATAGTTGAAAGTTAACAGCAATGAGAGATAACAGTTCTCGTCAATTAGTTTACATTGGCAAAACAATTGATAACAATTGATTGATGAATAGAGTGCGTGTTGACATGTTTGGTCATTCTTCAACACACAGATTGCAAAACTTATAGAAGGGTGCCAAACCCTTCTGGAACATCGTGAAGGTAATAAATAAAAGGCACACTTATATTTCTTCGTTAAAATTTGGAAATGCGGTATTGCTCTCTAGCTCCGAAAAAGTGAACGCCTTAGCTAACGATTTCTATATTAATCATTCAATTTCTAGCAACATTACACCGGCCATTGACATTGAATCATCCGTAGAGCAGTCTATGAATTTCCTTAATTCATCTGCTTTCAATGGCAGTGCCACCTAAATATCACTAAGCGAACTGAAAAATATCCTGCTTAATTTAAAAACTCGCAAGGCATCTGGGTTCGATGGGATAAAAAATGCGTGTCTTAAAAATCTTCCGGATTCAGGCATCAGATATTTACACTCTTTATTTAATGATTGCCTCCAGCTGGGATATTTCCCGAATGATTGGAAAGTTGCGAAAATCATTCCTATTTTGAAACCTGGTAAAGGCTCAAATTTACCTACTAGCTACAGGCCAATAAGTCTCTTAAGTTCCCTTAGTAAGTGCCTAGAAAATATAATTAAAAATAGAATCGTGTCCTTCATTAACTCTAATAATATTTTACCGAGGGAACAATTTGGTTTCAGGGTTTATCATAGCACTATTCACCAAGTGCATCGTATAACAAACGATATCAAAAATAATCTTGCAGCGGGCAGAAGTACTGGGATGGTTCTTCTAGATGTTGAAAAAGCATTTGATACTGTCTGACATCATGGGTTGCTGCATAAAATGATAAGGTTTAACTTTCCTCTGTACCTTATTAAAATTATCCAATCCTTCCTATCTTCTTGGAGTTTTAAGGACTCAATCGGCAATTTCGTTTCAGGCGATAACTTTATTTATGCAGGGGTTCCTCAAAGTTCTGTACTTGGTCCAATTTTATTTAACATATATACTTCCGATTTCCCTAGTCGTGTCCTTCATTAACTCTAATAATATTTTACGGAATGAACAATTTTGTTTCAGGGCTTATCATAGCACTATTCACCAAGTGCATCGTATAACAAACGATATCAAAAATAATCTTGCAGAGGGAAGAAGTACTGGGATGGTTCTTCTAGATGTTGAAAAAGCATTTGATACTGTCTGGCATCATGGGTTGCTGCATAAAATGATAAGGTTTAACTTTCCTCTGTACCTTATTAAAATTATCCAATCCTTCCTATCTTCTCGGAATTTTAAGGTCTCAATCGGCAATTTCGTTTCAGGCGATAACTTTATTTATGCAGGGGTTCCTCAAGGTTCTGTACTTGGTTCAATTTTATTTAACATATATACTTTCGATTTCCCTAGCCTGAGTAACTGCAGTTCAGCTTTATTCGCGGAAGATACCTGTATTTATAACTCGGATGCAATTAGTTTCATTATTGAAACTGACCTGCAATCTACATTAAATACAATCCAAGAGTATTACAACAACTCACTCGCAAAAGAAAAGCTTGTTTACTTCCAACCAACAATCTTTTATTTAACAGTGTTCAGGTTGAGTGGAAATCGAGCGCGAAGTATCTGGGAATTCATTTGGACAAACGCTTGACTTTTAATCTGCACATTCAAGAAAAAAGGTGAACATTATAATAAGAACCCTTTACCCAATTATATGTAGAAAGTCCAAACTGAGTAAGGAAAATAAGCTACTAATATTTAAGGCCATTTTCGAAGCTATTATCTTCTACGTGGCTCCTGTTTGGGGTAAGTGCGCTAAAAGTCATCTGCGCAGGCTTCAGATTACCCAAAATAAATTACTTAAAATGATCCTGAATTTACCTTAGTCCTTTTCGATAGATAAACTTCACAACTTAGCAAACATAGAGACTTTGTGAAAAATATAACATCTCTTGTATATTATGCGACAACGACTTTATCTCAAACTTACCCTCATAATTATACATATATTTCATTCCTGGTTTACTTAATTGCTTATTTACTTACCTTTATTATTTATTTATTCATTTATTTAATTAATCGTTTACCTTCACACTTATTTATTTAATTATTTATCTTTGTTATTTATGTATTGGTTATTTATTTATTTATTTATTTATTTATTTATCAACTTATTTGGTTATTAATTTATTTAATTATTTATTTATTTATTTGTTTACTTATTTATTTATTCATTAATTTATTTAATTGTCTATTTACTTATTTATTTATTTTTATTTAACCATTAATTTATTTATCTCTTACATGTATATAAGTGAGATCAAGTCTGTTTGTTATTTTTTTTTTTTTTTTTGGCGAATCTACAAAACTCTCCTCTTCTCCAAAACTAGGCAATTTAATGTAAAAAAGGTTTTTAAATAGTAGCTTTTTCCTTCAAATCTATACTTGCTCAGCTGTGATATAATTGTTTAAGTAATTTTTAGTAATATTAAAGGTAATTATAACCATATCTCTGTAAACTGTGCAATATTGTTATAAAAATTGTATATTTTTGGCCGCAATAAAATATCTATCTATCTATCTAAATACATCTCATTTTCATTTTTGTACATTTACGAACTTAACTCATTTCGAGTATTCATTTCATCTTAATACAAAACTGAATTTAATTCGGCTAATAAGTTAACACAACATTTATTAATTTTGAGGCGGTACGAAGTTCGCCGGGTCAGCTAGTTAATTATAAATTAGAATTATACATTTTTAATTTTTTTTTTCTTTAATATACCTAGTATTATTTTTTTTTTCTTATGTTAGAAAAGGTATTTAATGAATAAAGGTTTTTATTGTAAACTATTTAAAGTTATTACTTTCGTATAATAAATATTGAAGTTGAAACCTAAAACTATTTGATGTGTGAGTAATATTGTCCGTCTCCATATTTTCCAAATTATTTTTCTTTTGAGCCTCTTTGGCGTATAGACGGTCGATTAAGACAGGCTTTCTTATTGGAAAAGAATTTTGTAATCACTTCAAGACTACAAAGTGTAAATATAAGAGTAAGGTGAATTAATTGAGAATCTTACGAGTATATGATTCCGATTCTTTGAAATTTTGCTAATATTGTCCCAAAAAGTGTTAATTGATTGGTATACAATTATTGCTGCTAGCTGATGTTAAGTGTCATTCAATTTTATTTTACGGTAGGTCATCAATACTTGGAACACCTTTTTCACAGACTCGGTTGGGAAACTTTTGGACAATATTAGCTAACCTTTTGAATTCACCATGTACCATATAAAAATTAAACATCTCTTATAAATAAGTTATCGGATGCTAATCTATATGTAGATTATAGTAGCATACTAAGCTAGTCTAACAAACACTGGAAATATTTCAAAAACTTAAGAATAGCAGATTTAGGTATGCGTTACATGTTTAAATGAGTTTTTGTGTTGCCATACAATGCAGGTATAAAATGGTAGTAAAATGTATTTGGGACTGCCATCAGAAATCTGTTACAAAATGCTAAAAAAGCAAAAAATATAATGAAATCTACTGCACGTTGTTTTTTATGTCAAATTCTCTTAAAAAGACCGGAAAATGTTAAATATGACAACGCTCCGGTAGATGGAGACATTGGTGTGCATCAATCGACGGTATCAAGAGTGATACTGCAAGTTTCAGAAGAAATTGCAAGCCATGCAAACGATGTACAAACTTATGTAGCACTAAATATGAAAATTATTTTTCGGCGATGTCTGTACCAAACTTTGCTTTGCATGAGTTGATCTGGTTCATTACTTTCGGCATCAAGATTACTTTTGGATGATATTTTTTTGCAGCTAAACTCAGCGAACAATGAGCACGTATGTACATAGATTGCTATTACAACTATGATAAATTACATAGAGATGTTTGAGATTAATCCCACATTAATCGAGTCAAAGCAACTGACAAAGTTCTAATTTGTTTCATGTGAAACTTAATTCGAGTTCAGCACTGCTAATTGATCTCGCTATGGTTGTTAGCTCACACTCTGAGATTTTCACCTTATAGGATACTACACATTCAGTATCATAAATTGTCTGTTCCAGTTATAAAATATTGAAAAGGAAAATTGTGTATGTTAAAATCATTGGGTTGTTCAAGTTATCGTGTGTCGAAGTTAGCGAAACTCCAACATCAGCGAGACTATCAGTCATACCTGGTTTTTCTATGAAACAGGTACAGATTCCACTCGTCACAAAACAAATTGGGCTTTTCCGTGAAAAATAATTTTTAGACGACTGCATGGCACTAAATCTTCTGTAAAAGTCAGCCAACAGCGAAAAAAAAATCATGAAATCCATTTCCACACTTCGTCACTTTAGAATTCGAAAATTATGTGCATTTCACAAATGCTATTCCAGTTTCAATGCAAAGTCCTTGGAATATTTGCTATTGATTCTTTCGAATGATAGAATGACATATTTTGTTGAAGAATTGCACATAGAAGAACACATGGTGCACTAGCAGAGAGCTGCGTTGCCATCGACTTGGAAAAAGTTATGTCATTTCAGACCCAAAATTATGTTAGGTGACATAATCAACGAACGGAAAAAAACTACGACAAACTAAAAAAAAAAAAAAAAAACATACAAGAAAGTTCCGTCATCTTTTAACTCACCCATAATAAAGTGAGCTTTGCGAAATTTGTAAAACAGATGCAGTGATGTCTTTCTATTCAGAAGACATTTCTGTGATTTCTAAGAACTTTATCACAAAACTGTTATTGTATCTTTTGGCGTGGCTCACAAAATTTGTAACCGAAGTTCTTGGATTCTGTTGAGATATTCACAATAAAATTTAACCATCACGGTAAAGAGTTTGAAAGAGCATTAAATGTCTTTTTCTAAGAAGACACCAGCAAAAAGTGGGCGTGGACACAACTTTTAAATATTTTACCTAGACAATATTCTTCACTTCCTACCGAAATTATTGAGCATAAGGACATTTTTTTAAAAAGTGGACGTGTCTGTGGACGGATTTTAACATCTGTTACACTTGTACTGCTTCGGATTCTAGAAAGCGTATAAACGGAATTTCATGTTCCTGGCTTTAAATTTAAGGAATGAAAAGTGGTGACATTCGGACGGAGAGATGGATCCTAAGAAATTTCATCTCCCTAGCTCAAAATTGAAGGCCGAAAAGTGGTGACATACGGACAGATCACAATTATATGTTCACTATGTACTTATTAGGGATCTCTCCTTATTATTTCTCTATGTATGAAACTCAATGGCCTCGTTTACACCGGTGATTTGTTCTGAGATAAAGACTAGTTATTGTATAATACAAATGCTACTTGTGTAAAGGCTTTGAATACAGCAGTAACAGAAATTTAGCTAACCTAGACTATAGTTTGGTGTGGTCAACGGCGTGTAAAGACTCAGAACTAATAGGTTTTCCAGAATGCGATAGATGACAAACGAAATGTCAAAATAGCATTACAAAGTGCTATATTTTATTCTGCCATACAGTTTGGGGGGTGCACCTTTTTTTGCAGTGATAAAAAATAACGGAGGTGGACAAAAATAAATATTAAGTTTACAATGGGACGGGAGATAAAAGGCGAACATTGTGTTATAAAAACAAGCGAAGCTCTTCAGCTGATGATTTTTAAGGCACCCGTGACATCTTTGGAAGGATAAATGGTAATTAATATATGGGACAAAGCTTCATATTGCAATGTTTCATGTAAACTCAAAGGACTTAAACTAAATGATAGTGTTGGTCCGGACTTAATTCGGTGGTGTAAACTAGGTCAATATATCCACAAGAATTGAACTTTAAATCTAGCCACAAAAAGGCTAAAATATGGTTATGGCGTTGCATATATGTAAGAACATGAAGAACTCATTTGAGTTTGGTCCTGGACTGAAAAGAGCTTTTAAGAGAATAGTTTCATGTTGCTGATTACATTACATAAATTTACACCAAGGTGGTTATGAGATGAGAGTTCCAACACACTAGAGATGTATATAATATGTACTGATTATCATATGTTACAAGATAGTCAGTTTTAGCATAAGCTTGCACTTTAACCATTTTCTCGCTCTTGGGTACAGCACAATCATAAAATTCAAGCGAATACATAGAAAAAAAGTTGCCAAACGTTTTGTTTTTCAAAAATGTTATTAAATTGTCACTATGTTATTTTTCAATTTCGCTGCGTAATTAACATAATAATAAATATATTTTATAATAATTTCACTTTTCTCCACTTTAGATATTCTCTATGAGTTGCCAAAAATTGCCTCCCAATATCAGGTTAAGACTTATTTCACTTGGATTGGACCATGGCCGACAGTCTACACAATGGAACCGAAAATCGCTGAAATATTTCTAAACTCTCCCGATTGCATTAATAAATCCTTACAATTTTATGATCCAATTATTACAATGATCGGTGATGGAATATTAACGAACAAATGTAATATTAGAGTATCATAAATATTATTGTAATAAATTTTAATACATTTCATTTTACTTTATATTGCAGCTTCAAAATGGACTAAATCTCGAAAACTTTTAACCTATTTTTTTAGAAATAAGTCCTTACTGAGTTTCTTTCCAAAATTCAATAAAATTTCACTCCAACTCTGTGATGAACTTGATCAGCATGTTGGCTGCGGTGAAGTAAATATAAAACAACTCGTATATGATATGTCATTGAAGGCTGCACTTGGTAAGTTAAGGATTTTTACTTCAACCTACGAATGTATGAAACATATAAAGAGAAACTATTGGTTTTTGTATAGGTTCCAAAAATGATTGTTGCCTGTGAATGCTTTTAATTTGTCACTGTTCGTTTACGTAAGTCACTGTTCGCTTATGGGACTCCTCATTTGCATGGGGTACCTAAATACATTATATTTGACACATAGCTTGTACTTGCAATACAACACAGAAATGATGAGAACTGTAAAGCTTTTTGAAGTACTTGTTCTAAGTGCAGGAATGAGATAAATTCATATAACTTCATGGTTGTCAAATTTAAAATAAAAAGAATATACACATAGTTTCACAGTTGTCAGAGAAGTTAAACCTTCCACGTACGCTCTGGTATGGGGAAGGCTTTAGGTCTTTAGCTGATCACACTTTTGACTTATAGCTCGTAGAATGATGGTTTGACTTAAACTATTTATGTTGCTTAAGCTATTTAATGGCATAACAGAACTAATAAGTAAGGTACTCCAATTGGCTTTTAATCCAACGGAATACAACACTATTTACAATAGGCTTCATTTGAACTTGGGCTACCAAATATTCGGATGAGCATCTGAAATCCGTGGATTCCAATCCAGATTCAGGTATCCGTAGGAAGAATTCGTGGATTTTAATCTGCATTCGGTAGTGTACTTGGCTGTGAATACTGAGCAGGTTCCACTGCGGAGGTTCTTGATGACTGATATCATCGGTTGGAACTTCGTTTCAGTAAGTGCATATATACGTTACCATATTGTACCAGCTCCATCCATGCCTCTTCTTTTTGGGTCGTCTGTTCCAGCCGGTTGCCCTCTACCTGGTTGCGTTTTACTCGTACTACTCGTATTCTGCGCTCCGAGTGGGTTAATATGCGGGTAGCTGAAGTTTGGGTTTCTATTTTCGATGCTTTCTCGTTTTAGTGTCAAAATGTATTTTTTTTTTATTTCTCTTAAATTGTTTAAGTAAGGTAATAAAACTAAGTTGAAATCGCCAAATAATTTGTGGGTAAAATTTTTTCTAAGAAGAAAGTGGACCGAATTTGTAACCGAATTTTGTATGGACGAATTGTAGAGAATGTGAACGTCTCAAATTTCATTTAGGCGATATTTTTCAGTTTGTTTACACTAGCACTGCTTCGGGTCCTAAGAAGGTTATATACTAAGCATCATATTCGTAGCTCAAAAATTGGTGACATACGGATGGGCGGACGGACGGACATAGCTAGATTGACGTAAATTTGAATGTTGATCTCCAATATATATATTTTTGGGGATCTAAGGCTATCATTTCTCTGTGTTACAAACTATGAATCAATATTAATGTTCCCTGTGGAATAGGGTATAATGAGAATGTATTCTTCGCAGCAATTGGTAGTTTCAGATGTTCTTCGCGTAGCAAGATATAGGAAGAGACATTTGCCGATTTATCAGAAGTTCTTCCTCTGTAGCACCATGTTGCCGAACAAGACCAATGAGTCTAATCTAAAATGCAAATGTAGAGCAAACTTTTTTCGTAGACCTTAAGGCCATAGGCTTAAAAACCCAACCAATTTATTGCTAATGGATTTTTCTAAATTTCCATTTTTTTATACATATTTGTATAAATTGAAATTCTCCCGTATTTTGTTATAAGAAATTGGAAACGGCAACATTGATTGATTAAAATGTTTTGTTAATTTCTTTCAAGTCAAAAACACAGAGTCTGCACAGAAATGCCCGTAAATTCAACTCCGGCAGATATCCGTTGCGCCGCGCTTTTTGTTTATTTTGTTTTCATACTTATGACTCAATGGTAAAGTGCATGATCATGAGAGGGAAACTTAAGATTCGAGTTCCAGAAAACAGCAACAAACTTTATAAAGGGTTTTTCAATAAGAACATAACAATTTTGTATATAAATAAAACACAGAATAATTGAGATATCGGGCTGAAATTTATGCCAAATGTAGCACACATATTAACTTTAAGTAAGAAATTCGATTTCGTTCACTTTGGCGTCAATTTTCTACCACTCTTCGACACATATCGGCCGGAACGTTGGCAATTTCACGTTTGATAATGTTCCATAAATAAAAGACTTAACGTAACCCCATAAAAATAAATCCATCGGCGTTAAATCGCATGAGCGAGCTGACCATTCGACAGGGCCATTTCTTGAGATTACACGATTACCGAACTTCTCCTTCAATAGATCAATTGTTTGACCAGCTGTGTGGCATATGGCACCATCTTCTTGGAACCACATATCACTGGCGTCAAGTCCATCCAATTCTGGCCAGAAATAGTCTTCCAACATAGCACGATAGCGATCTCCATTGAACGTAACATGGTGATGATTTTCATCGACGAAGAGATACGGTCGAATCACACCTCCGGTCACTTTTTGTGGATGCAATGGTGTCTTTTGGGGCACATGTGGGTTTGTTGCTGTCCAATAACGCATATTGTGCTGTTGACAAACCCATTAAGCCAAAAATGAGCTGCATCGCTGAAGATGATTTTTCGATGAAATTCAGGGTTTTCAGGAGGCTTCAGTTCTTGATTTAATTTGAACTTTTAAACCAAGATCTTTACGCAAACTTACCCACAATGTGGACTGAGAGATTCCCAATTCCTATGAACGGCGGAGTGGAATCGACTGATTTGGCTCATTTTGAACTAAAGCACTTATGGCTGAGATATTTTCGTTGCGACCACTGACTCAGAATTTCGGTAGTAATTTTTAATAATTTCCAAACGCTACTCGTTCGTGAACTTAACCATGATAAGAACGTAAACCTTAACTGATGTTTTGACATTGATAGATTATAAGTAAGTTTAAGGGTGCGTTTGTATTAAAATACAAAATTGTTATGTCAATATTGAAAAACATATATATATAATAAGGCTATGTTTTTATATTTATATCTAAATTTTCGTTAAGAAATTAAGTCACACGGCCTTAATCTTTTAACCAGTCTAGTGGTATTGGTTTTTTCTTCACCATGTATTGTATTTGAGGATTTACATGATCTTAGAGTTGTTGGTAGTGCCGAAGTACATATTTTTTTTAACAATTTCACCAACATTCTCTATTTGTATATCCCTGTGTATGTTGTCATTTCTTATATACCAAGGTGCATTAACTATGCCTCTTAGTACTTCGTTTTGGAATGTTTGTATAATTCTCAGATTTGTCTTTTTGGTACAGCCCCAAAGCATCCCATACGTCCATATAGGTCTCGGAACTTGCTTGTATAATAGAAGTTTGTTGTCAATTGATTTACTAATCCCTTCCCATTAACCAATGCGTTTGGCTTAGTTTAATACTTAATTCCTCTTTTTTCTTTTGGATGTATGCTTCTTCCATCTGAGCTTGGCAACAAGTCTTATACTCAAATATTTAGCAGTATTTGTATATGGAACTTCTTTTCCATCAATATTAACTCTTACAGTATTTATTCGTCTGTTAGTAAAGTTAATAAGGATAGATTTAGATTCATGAAGCTTAATTCTCTATTTTTTTGTCCAATCACTTACACATTTAACGGCCTTTTATAATTTCTTCGCTGCGTCATAAGCATTGTTGCCAATAGTCATAATTGCAGTGTCGTGAGGGAAAGACGCCCAGCTCTTGTATATAGGAGATAAAGGATTTGTCCCAAGATACTTCCTTGTGGAACTCCTGCAGATATTTTCTAACAATCTACGATATAAGATTTAAGAATCAAGTAGAACTCTTCGCGGAGATCTCTTTGCAGTTTAAAGAGTTCTATGCACTTGTTGTACAGTCGAGTCTTTCTCTCTAAACTCAAATTGGTGGGATGGTACACGATTTCTTTCTTCTATTATTCGCTTGGGTCTTTTCAAAAGCAGTATTTCAAATAGCTTCGATATTACGGATAGGAGCGAAATCGGTCCGATTTCTTTTCATTTGGCGACTTATCTGGTTTCAGAATCATGATTACTTCTGCCACCTTCCATTGCATCGGAACATACTTTAGCCTGAGTGCTGCATTAATTATATGTAATAGTTTACGTTCAGCTTTATCGGGGAGCTCCTTAAGTATTTGTCCAGTTATCAAATCATAGCCCGGTGTTTTTTTTTGCATTTACTTTACTTTTAATTTCACATTTTAGTTCTTGTAATGTTACATGCTGTATGTTCCTGTGATTATTTCTGGGCTGCAGCAATAGATTTTCGTATGCTGTTTACCGAGGAAATGGTTAGAAGGCATCCTGTAGGTGATCTGCGAAGAGGTTAGACTTTTTTTTGGCATTTCTTGCCTAATACCCGTTTTCTTGTTTAGTGAGCGGTGCTGGTTTTGCTGTTTTTTTTTTTTTGAAGGATTTGACAGATTATTCAAGTATCTGCCTGATTCATTCTTTACAAATTTTAGAAGCCTCTTGAGTTCATTGCCCAATGCGTTAAGAATCTTTTTATTCTTAGGTGCTCGGATTCTTTGTCAAGTTTTACGAGCTTTGCATTTTTCTCTGATTAGTTCTTTTACTACATATGGGTAGTTTCTGTCTACATTCCTCCTTTTTGACAAATAGGAATGCTTATCTTGTAGGTATATGCTTTTCTAAAATCAATCTTCTAATGTTTGCTTAAATAGAAGCCAGTTTGCTTTATGATATACAAGACGTGGTTGACTTTCAGTTTTCAGTATACTAACACTAATCGTCATAAGAACAGGAGAATGAACTGACGACAGATCATCTTTATTTCCTATATAAATGTAGTTACAAGATATTATTTTTCCTATATAGAAGTCTATTAGGTCTGAGATTTTATTCTGATCTACCAGCCAGTGTGTTGGCACTTGAATGGAAATCACAATTTAATGCTCGTCCTGCTGAATATAGCTCTATACCTTTTGTGTTCGTTAGTCTTGAGTCCCAAAATGTATTTGTGGCATTAAAGTCACCTCCGACTATAAAGTAGGTAACTTACACATTTATGGTTGTAGCTTTTTTCTTTCTTTTCTTTTTTGTTTTCTTCCTCAATTTTTGAGTATTCGTAATGTTTGATTGAGTCTTTTACGAATAACACAGATCTTCCTCTAGCGTGATAGCAACAATATCCAGATATGTTTAAGTTAATTGATCTGGTTATGTGACTTTCTGTGATTGAGTAAATATCTATTTTTTCCGTATTTAAGAAAATTAATAACTCTTCAATGTGCTGCATTAGGCCACTTGCATTCCAAGTTACTATTTTTATGCTTAAAACACACGTGCAGCAAAGTAACGTGCAGTTAGTGCATGCAGCAACGCATGTGAAGCAGACGTGCAGTGAAATGTTGACATTTCATCGCATTGTGTGCTGTCATTGTCATATTGGATAATGAAATTTCAAAAACAAATTGTTTCGCGATATATATTGAAAGACGTGATAAATTAAAGAAAATAACCATTTTATTATCCGTTCTTAAATTTTATGTTAACTTTCTGGAAGTTGTGTGTCGTGTTTACTGTGCGAGAAAGAAAAGAGGAATATGAACGCGGTTTATTTACACAGAAATCACGCAAATTGTACTATGTTGCTGTTCTACTACTGGGAGTTTGCATCAAAATTAGAAATAGCGACGTTTTGCATTGCTGCCGTAAGCACATGTATTCGCTTACATACCCGTATAAAGCTCTGTTATCTAATTTTGCTGCATGTGTGTTTTCAGCATTTGTGTATTATTAATACTTATTCTTTGGTCGCTGTGTATTTGATAAACTTGTCTAATTGCTTGAATTTTTCAAATTTTCTATTATTTGTGCCTTTTTGTTCCTCATGTCTTCTGTTTAGTTTATCTATCATATTAAGTATTTCCTCAAGCATTTGGCTATTGCTGTGTCTCACCACTTTGTTGGGTCCTTGGTGTTTACTAATTACTTTAGTAGGTTGTTTCTTTTTAATTAACGTCTTAGTAGGTTCTTTTTGCTTAGTATTCTCTTTTGTGTGTTGTTTTTTATTAGTAATTTCTTCAGTAATGACTTTGTTTAATAATTTCAACGTACTCGTATGTTTTGGCCACTGCTTTACTATTTGTTATGTTGTTTGACATTGTTTGATGGGGTAGCTCGTTTTCTACTATCCTCTTCGTTTGTATTTGTGATTTTCGTTGCTGGTTTTTGATTTTTTGCAATTTTTGGACTACCTCACATCGCCTATAGCTTGCAGGATGGTTTTTCTCACAGTTGATGCAGTTGGGTGGTGTGTTTTTACTGGCAGTACAATTTTGTGTTAAGGAGTTTTCCGGCACATCTGACAAATATTGCTTCATGCGAGCAATATTTCCGCGTGTGGTTAGAACATTGACACTTATTGCACTGTGGTATTGCGCCAGTTGTTTTTCGCAGTGGTCCAATTTTAACTCTCATGTTATGAATGGAGCATAGTTTGTATATATTTTTACAAGTAGTAAAATTTTGAAGTCAAGACCATTTTGCTTCATATAGGTTTTCGCCTCTGGTACAAAACAATTATTAAACTACTCAATAAATATTGCAGTTGTAAACCAAGATTTTGCATTATCTATCCATTGTATCGGCAGTACGTTTTTATCTTTGCCTTTCAGAGCGCATGGGTTTAGAGATCGATTTACAATACGAGGTTTCATCATCCGATCTCTCAACGCATTGCTACAAAGTAACAATGTTACTCGATTTTTGCTGGCTTTTAATCCATTCCCTGTTTCTCAGACTTTGCGATATAAGTTCGACTAGGCATTTTTTTCCAGTATTAAATGCTTAGTGTGGACCATATCCACCAACTCCAATAATCTTGGCTAACTTTTCTGTAAAATGTTTGGCAGTTTCTTCATCTGCTGATGCAGCTTCACCCATGATTTCACGATATGCAGTGCATTCCTTTTAAAATACCCGGTTAACGATCCCTTGCTAGCTGAAAATTCGCTATAAGTTCTAGAAGATGAAGTAGATGGCTCTGATTCCTTCATTCCTTCATAAAACTGAAGAGCTTTTTGTTGAATTAAATAGTCGCCTAAGAGGATTTTTTATTGAAATAATTCTGTAATCCAGATTATGAGCGCTCGTTCCATTTAATAAGTCATCTCTTGAATATCTTGATTCTGTGTACGAAATGTGTATGCTTTTGCACAAAATGGAAAATAAAAAATAAAAAATCGTGGAGGAAAACTTTATAATTTTAATTTTATTTAATTCGGCTTCTGCTCAGCCATACCAGCCATAGAAAGCAAGAAAAATACGACGCGTTCTTCACCAGGGCTGTCTTTTCTGTTAAAGGGGGAAACCCCGTAATATAGACTGAACATACAACACAGGGGAACTAGTATGCATTTTAAAAATGGAAATCCCGATTTTTCGCATAAAAATATACCAAAAAGAAATATGAAACGCATAACTTCAAAATCGCATTAAAAATATACGCATAAAAAAAGACCCAACTGTTTATAATTTTCCCTACAGTTTGAGTACAGAGCCATGCTGGATGTTTTCTTAAAAAAAAAAATTTGGTTTGTGAAAGCTATATATGATGATTGTCTTATTGCGAATATATCATAAGATTCCACAGGCACGGCCACTTTAAGAATGTTTCATTATTTCTCTGCGTATCGACATTAATGTACCCCATGGGAAAGGAAAAGATATTCAGCGGAAACAATCCATATAGGGCCTGACTTTACAGCTACAAGCGATTGTCCTGGATTATCCTGTTAAGTTGACGCTTCTTTTTTAACACTTTTATTTGAACTATAGCGGTTTTGCTCGGCGAAAAGCTCTTGTAGCCAGCGGAGCAAGTCTAATGTGTGCTCAATATAAACCGAAGGCCTGTATGGTTTAATGTAAATTTTGCAGGTACAACCTGTTATATATTTTTGTGTGTATATAAAATACTTGAAAATATTTTACTCGTATTTAGTTCCTACTCGTATTTTACATACGATTTTGACAGTTTTATGATAGTAATTCCAAACTTGGTATCTTGACATCCGTGTATTAGATTTAAATTTTTCAGATTTTGCATTGTAATGTGTACTTTCAGCTACAGTTTTGGGACTAGATTTTCAAAAGGAATCTGCGAGTAATAAAAAAATGTTGACATATACGCAAAGGTAATGTTGCTTTGTTTCGAAACTGAAATTTGAAGTTCGATAATGATTGACGTTTTTCAACTTTATTTTAAAATTTTAATGTCTTACATTGTTTCGCATTCCAGAACATTCTCAATGACAGCTGATAATCTGCTGCATCCCTTTTTCAGGATTCCCATAATTTATAGTTTTACGAATATGTGCAAGGTCTTTAAGGAAGCACGAACTTTTGTTACGGAATTCGTCACTGAGGTGAGTTAAAGAAGAATAAAATTAGCCTATTATGTTGGAGAAGAAAATTTATAATTTTAGCAATTTACGAACAAAATAAAAATATTGGAGCAACAATCACTCAACGAGAATAACGAAAAACCATGCTCAATGGAAGAATCAGTAAATACTGTATTCATCGACCAAGCCATTAAATTCCATCAAAATAATGAGTTCCCTTTTGACGACATAATCTTAGAGACAATTTTGTTGATGTTTGCAGTAAGTTAAAGTTGCTTTTACCGCATCAGTTGAACACATTTTTCAATTCAACTAATGATATGATTTTCATACTAAGCTCGTGCATGTGTTTCTTCTCTAGGCTTTTCACACTACAGCCACTACTTTATTTTCAACTTTAGTGTATCTTGCTATGCACCCGCAGCATCAAGAAAAAGTCTTCGAGGAGATTGTTACTGTTTTTCCCAAAAAAGAGTTCGATGTTAATTATGCGGATTTGAAGAATTTTGTTTACCTGGATATGTGCATCAATGAGACGCTACGAGTTGCATCAACTGTTCCAATGATCGCTCGTGAATGCACAAATGATATACCGATTTCGAAAGACATAACAATTCCAAAAGGTACACAAATAATCTTAGACGTATTCAACATTCATAGAGATGAAGATATTTGGGGTCCAAGTGCAAAGACTTTCAATCCGGAACACTTTCTTCAGGCAAACTTGGCCGATCATCATAAGTACTCGTTTATCCCATTCTTAAAGGGTCCAAGGAACTGCATTGGTAGGTAAAAATAAAGTAAAACAAAATCCTGGAAAGCTTAAATGTCGCACTTTAGGTTGGCAGTACGCAGGAATGATCATGAAGGTCGCTTTGGTGCAAGTGCTACGAAAATATCGTTTTTCGACGAATTTTCGGTTTGAAGACCTAATATTTGTTGAGCATGTAACGTTGCAGTATGAAACGTTGCCACTCTTAGAGATTCATAAGAGATGAGATCCAAATATGTAGCAGAATGGCTGGTGGGAAACTATAATTTTGATACAATTTTTTTGAATGTTAGAGCGTGAAGGAAGAATTTAATGTTGTTTTATCGGGATAAAAGATTTCATAAATAATAATATATTTAAAGTTATTGTTAATTTAAAATTGTATTTAGTGTTTTGTTTAAAGAAAGATCACAACGCCTCTTTCCAATGTTAAACTTCAAGTTTTTATACTTTATAAATACCCTAATTCATTCTGAAAGGTAAACAAGTATGACAGACAGTTTGTGGCTAAAAAGTGCGAACTTATTGCAGAAAATGATTTGCAAATCTGGATCATTCTCAGCATTAACATATCGCGATCATTCAATCAACGCCTACTAAATGAATCATATCAACTTGTGATATACGGGAATATATCCCCCACTAAAATAAAAATGTGAACATTCCGAAATACCAGTCTCGACTAAGACCAATTTATATAAAGGTACGATATCCGATGGTATAGAATAGAGCATCCAAAAACAAGATTGTCGATAATAATTACGAGATCGTTTGCCGAAGCGCGAATGTGGAAGACAAGTGGTACTCGTAATACTGCCTGCTAGAAATTTGAATTTCCATCACTGACGCACCAAGTTTATCTTGACCACCTGTTTGAGGCCATTGATACATATTGTAACATTATAATACTACGCTCCCTAAAAGTATAACGCAACAAATTCCGAAGTGTCTTTTCATTCGAGGTTCGTGTCTGCGGTTAAGTCTCCACAGTTCATGTCTACGAAAGAGACGGATAATATCACGGATAAGAAAGAATTATAACTGCAAGAAATGATTGTCATCTTGGAATTATTACATCAGAATTTTTCTTGTTCCAGTGGTCGAAGAATTTGCTAGAAGTTTCTGGCTATCAGAAACTTCTGCTATATAAGGACAGATGGCGATCAAAAAAAGACACAGTTGGTTTAGAACCGTGGCGAAGAGATTGGAAAAGTGATAATGGGCGAAGTTGTAATTTTGTGATAAATTTAAAGTTGAGAGTTAACAAGAAGAAGTAATTAGTTTGGATTTGTGAATTAAGTAATTGAAAGGAGATAAAGTGATTTGAGAGGAAAGAGACCTTGAAAAAAAAAAATTTGCGAAGAATAGTATAGTGTGAACTTGAATTGTTCTATAGACTAGAAAATAAAGAAATATATTTCACAGAATATCGTTTTATCTACTCGAGCCGTAGCTCGCATATTACAATATACTCGTAATGGTCACTGCGCTGTCAGTGGGGTGGAGCTGACCCTCAACTAACAAGCGTCTCCAGCTCGATCTTTAGCTGGCTGCCTCTAGTTTCGCACGCTAAGTTGGTTGAGGTCCACTTCCACTTGCGTGCGCCACCTGAGTCACTGTCTTCCTCTACTACACTGTCCCTCGGGAACGGATTCGATCATTTGTTGGGCCAGAGCATTGGTGTTCATGCATTCTAAATAACCCAGCCACCTCAGTCATTGGACCTTCACTCTTCTGGCTAAGTCGATGTCTCAGTTCGTCGTTGTATCTCCTCCTCCACTCACCATCTATACAGACGGGATCAAAAATCCCCCGAGAATTTTCTTCTCAAAACAGACAAGGGCAACCTCATCCACTTTTGATAAAGTCCGTGCCTTTGCGCCATAGAGTAGGACTGGGATGATTAGGGTTTTATAAAGGGTCACTTCAGTTGTTCGAGAGAGGTCTTTGCTACTCAATTGCCTTCTTATCCCAAAGAAACAGCGGTTGGCAAGAGTTATTCTTTGTTTGATCTCAGCGCTCGTGTCGTTGTCTGAATTTATAGCAGATCCTAGGTAGACAAAGTCCCTAACTACTGGCTGCAAACCATCCAATGGGCACTGCTCGCATAACACCCTGGATTGGGGGGTTGACCACGTATTGGTTTCAGAACTCTTCTAGGGACAGTTCCCGAGAATCATTGGCCTTACTCAGCCTTTACACCACGACAAGGTTGGTAATCAAGTAGAGGTAACCTACATAAGTCATAGAAATTTCTGGACTTTTGTTTTAAGTATCAGTTTTCTTTTAAGAATAATATATAAAAAAGAAATGTTTTTCAAGAAAAATGGATATGCAAGCTTAGGAGTTGTTTGACATAGCATTGACATATTCCCCTACCAGTTTTGAAGTTTCTGCAAATTCATCTACGTAATTTTATTCTACTTACGATTTTTATAATTACTTTAAATGTTCTCTTTCATTACGTTACTATTTTCCCATTACATAGTCAGTAAAGTGAGTTCAGTGAAAATCCAGTGGCTTTTGTGCTATATAAACTCATTCAGATTTCAAAATTGATGGATGTACGAGTACATACATACTTACAGTTTCATTAGCCTTAGAGAAGGCACCAATAAAAAAGACGACTGTATAGGCAAACACAGACGCTATTTTTAATTAAAGTAGTGTACTTATATAAAGGGTGATCAGATAGCAATGATAATTTTTCCAATTGTGATGTTTCAGTAGCTGTAAAAGTTACGAATAACACCAGCTGTCAAAATATTCAGTAAGGTTTGCTATTTCATCGTGCATCGTTTGACTCTTCCCGAACGTGTGGAAATTATTAAAAAATATTATCGTCATCACGGCTTCAGTGCGCAGGCAATTCGTCGCATCGTGGAAAAGTTTAAGCATGAGCACACTCTCTTGGACCTTAAGCCACCAACCAGACAGAGAACAGCTGAATTGGCCATCGCCGGAAAGTCAACCAGCTTATTTTCCGTTTAATCATCTTCTCGGACGAGGCCCATTTTTGGCTCAGCGGCTATGTCAACAAGCAAAATTGCCGTTATTGGAGCGACCAAAATCCACAAGTGTTCGACCAAGCATCAATGCATTAACAAAGATTGACTGTTTGGTACGGTTTATGTCACGGCTGCATCGTCGGACCTTAATTCTTTCGAAATGAGGAAGGAGACATCGTTACCGTCAATGGTCCTCGGTATAGAGCTATGTTAACCGACATTCTGTGAGCAGAGGTCGACAACATCGATATATCCGAGCTGTGGTTCTAACAAGACGACGCTACATGCCATACAAGCGACGCGACGCTCGAAGTGGTGAAGGAGAAATTTGGCGACTGGGTCATCTCACGGCGAGCGTTCATCAATTGGCCACCGCGATCATGCGACTTGACACCCCTCGATTATTTTCTCTGCGGCTACGCCAAGCCCTTAATCTACGCTAACAAGCCAACCACTTTGAACGAGCTCGAGGCCAATATTCTAGATGCTATTGCCGGAATAACGCCGTTCATATTGGACCGGGCTTGAAGCACTGCCAGCGAAGCCGAGGCCGCCATTTAAATGATGTGCTATTCCATATATAATGGCATGAATGTAGCTCCGAAATAAAGCTAGAATCAGTTTAATATCTCATACCGTTGTTGTTTTACTTAAATGTCTTTTCCTTCCGTTCTTACCTGGTCACCCGTATTACTTTTCGATTTGTTTGTTGTCTGCAACGCCTATAAATATGTCAGAATCTCTTTTTTACGCCAAATAATTTTTCTTCCATGGCTCGACATCCATTTTTATTTCCGCTGCTGAATTTTTGATTGACTCTTTTGGATCGGGCTAAAGATTTTTGCCTTTCACAATTAACTAATTTTTAATTTCATATTATGACAGAGAAATGAATTGCATTTGAATTGAATGACATGACTCAAAAACGAAACCTGATTAATATCATTTTCGAGAATTTTTTTTCCGAAATCAAGAGTACCTATAATTGTGGGATTAGAATGAAAATACTAATTTTACCTCGAATTGCGAGCATACACAGGGCCAGATCTAAGGCTGGAGTAGTTGGACTAGCCGCGCCGAACGCCAGCGAAATAAGGGCGCTAATTAACTATATATTTTACTACGCGGTCACATTTTAAAATCGCTTCAGCTTGCAAGTAGACATAGTTAATTAACTTTGTTCAAGAAATTTTTTGACTCATAGTATATGCAACCACAACTTTATGATATTTACCCTTGGTTGTTTGCCATGAAACATTATTGGACCATTCCATCTTGTATGATTGAATTCTTCCTTCTGTTGCCGTAAGCTTGAGAACAACATTGAAATGTGTTCAGGGTTGGAAGACGAACCCTATTTCAATCAACCGAAGACACCTCCATGTTTTAAGGTGGGCACAATACATTGCGGCAAGACGGATTCTGCGGTTCGTCGAATGAAAACCCTTTCCTTCGTGCCAAACAGTTGGAACTTCGATTCATCAGTTCAAAGAACCCCTCTCCAGTCCTCAATGCTCCAATTTTGATGAGCTCTAGCTCACAGTCGTTTCTTCTTATTTTGCGGCCGAAGAATCAGCTTTATTTTTTCTTTTTTTTTCCATCACAGAGCATATAGAACACTACGTTCTCTCAATGCATACTCTCATCGCTTTATACAACTTTTTTTTGTTGCGCGACTAAGAATCATCTACCAATTTTAAATCTCATACACTACTCGTACTTCAAATAAACAATAATGTTATGGAGGAATATTCTAAATAAGGTCTGACCAACGAGCAGTAGATCGATTTAAAACTATAGACATCTCGGAAGTCTTTGCTATTTCGTTTAAGAAATCCTTACATAGAGTTAGACTTAGCAATGGTGTAACCATAACACAAAGAGAAAATCAATTTTGTGTCAAATACGACCTCGAGATCTTTGACTTCATCAAGGCGAAGAAGTTTAAGATCATTAATAAAATAATCATGAAATAGCGGCGTTATTATTCGATGCGCGGTAAAAATCTTAATTAATTAATTAATGCATTGTGTTTACACCATACCGACAACCTGTTGATATCCGACTGAAATCGAATGCAGTCAGCTCTTTTATTTATCCGTGCAAATAATTTTAAATCGTCCGCGAAAGTTAAAACCTCACAGAAATTTAATATTTCGTGAACATGATTTAAAAACAAAATGAATAGCAACGGGCCCAGATGACTACCTTGTGGGACGCCGGAAGCTACTTTTATTACCCGAGATGTAAAACTATCAACTGGAAGACCACCTTAGCATTGAAGAGTGAAAACCCAATGATGTAAGCTTAGCTAAAAGTAAAGTGTGATGTACTCTATCAAAAGATTTTGTAGAATCTGCGTAGAGTACATTAACTTGTAAATGTCTTTCAAAAGTATCAAATATATAATTAGTTATTAACATTAAATTAGTAGTACATAACCTACCTCGAACAAAGCCATGTTTATTATTGGAAATAATTCCTTTAACCACGAAAAAAAGTTTATTCCTAACAATGCTTTCAAACAATTTTGGAATTGCAGAAAGCTTTTATAAGTCGATAGTTTTCAACTCTTTGTCTTAAACCGATTTTAAATATTGGAGCAATATAAGAATATTTCCATTCACTAAGAAATTCCCCAGTTACAAGGGGCTGGTTAAAAATAATTTTAAGTGGATGAGATACGGAAGATAAACACTTTTTTAATATTACCTCTGGAACCCCACGTGGCGCGGGTTACTATTTATCTTATGATCCTGTAACGCATTTATTAAATCATCATCCGAGAGTTGCAACACACTAATATCCAATACCTCAGTTCTATTAGAGTAATGGTCCACCGTTGATTGGAATCGAGACTCATTAAATACCGGCTCGAAAAAGTTAGCAAATAAGTCACAAGTTCCTTTCAAACCGGCTGAACTTATATTTTCAAATTCCATTACCTTAGGCAAGCGTGACTTATTTCGCCTTGAATTTAATGTAATTCCAAAATGATTTACCATTACCCTTTATCGCAGACTCAACGGACAAGACGTAAACACGACGTCCAAATAAATTTGCCTGCCAATGACGCTTTTTGATTGTTGTAAGGGAGACTGGGATTTCTCTATTCCTGTTGATCTCTCCACATATTTCTGGTACTGTAAGCCTTCGATTATTCTTGCTAGTAATCACAGTCAAGTTATCTTCCTGTTTAGTGTTTTTTCTTGGACGTCCACTGCTCGTTTTGGGATCACTGCTTCCGGTTTCAAGAAATCGCTTGATGGTGAATTCCATATTTAGAAATATTAAGTTCCTGAGAGATATCTCCTTCGGATTTATCCATTTTATGAAGACAAATAATTTGACTTCGTATATTAATGAATATTTACTTCGAACGACCTATTATTTAGTTTTTAATTCTTTCACTTTGAAAACTGATAGTTACCTAAAAAATTGATTCTGTGTAGAAAAATCCCAAATTTTTGAAAAAAAATCTTACACTGGGAAAACCGATTACCCCGAAGGCTTCATGCGTCTACATGCAAATAAAAAGTTCAGGTTTAATGCAGTTAGAGCCAAAGTCACTAAATATGACCACGATGACTTGAGTAAAAAAATTGTTTCCTAACTGTAAATAGTTTTTATTGTTTTAAAAAATATGGGTACAAGGAAATAGTGGCGGTCTTAAACGTAGTGTAGATCACAACACGTTCCACACTCAATTCTCCCTCCAACCAGTATGGATTTATTTTCAATCACCACTCATCGAACTCATCCCAACCTTCTTTTCTACTAACTCTAATTAGCAACATGTTTTAGAGCCATATACTCCAATTACGCTCTCAGAATTGATTGCACATAAGGTGTGTTCGATGTCCGCAGCACTAGTGTCAGAGCTTTAAACAAAAAAAAAAAAAGAAAAACCAGAACAACCCCAGGAATTCTATTTTACATTGGATACATTTACGAGTATGATGCCGTGAAAGTTGCCACTTTTCGATTTTCGCAATAAAACTATTTGGCTTTATATTTTTGGCTACTATAGAGCATTATTCATTTTGTACTTTAGAATTTTAATTTAAATATAAATCATTAAAGATTTCAATGAAATTTGATTACTTTTTAAAATTTTAGGCTATGCCATCATGTATGGAATACAACATCGGTTAAATGGCTGGCACAAGAGCTTTTGCGAACTTCAATTCTTGTGAAGTAATTTTCGATGACTTTTTGACACACTTCTGACTATATTGCGGCCATAACTTCACGGATGTCCGTTTTGAAAGGGGTCAGATCACACGATCTGAGTAGCCAATTAATATCGCCAAATTTCGAAATTAAATGGCAGGGCAACTTATCGTGCAATAGAGTCAAATTTGCTTGTGTTGTGTGGCACGTAGTCCCATCCTATTGGAACCACATGTCGCTAACATCAATGTCCTCAATCTCGGGCTAAAATAAATATTATAATATTTTGGCGCTAACAGCCCAATGCAGGGCCTGGCCTAGCTTCTCGCAGCCACTCGTTCTGTGCGAATCACGAATGGTTGGGATCTACAGTTTTATGCTGTTTCCGAAGGGCAATTTTTACGATTGAGATAAGTTTTTCTTGACAATTTTACTCTCTGATATTTGTCAGACTTTCGCGAGAGTTGGGACAGTGAGAAATTTTTATTTTTTTTCATTTTTTTTTTTCTTGGATTCGAACCTCTCGCTCAGCGATCGCGCACTTAACCACTGAGCCACGGCTCCCAGTTGACTATAGTGCAGAAAATTGGCCGTATCAGTGATGCCTTCATGCCTTTTTTTTAACAAAATACCGGTCGTATTTTGTTACGGCGCCTTTCCACAGCGCGCACCAAACTGTCCGTGCCGTGGTGGATGCAATGGTCCCTCAACGCTCACATTTCGATTCTCAGAACCCCAAATTCTGCAATTTTATTTGTTTACTTTTTCGCTGGAGATTTTGTTTGAAAAATCTGTCCTTAAATCCCGATGTTTAGATATTACATAACTTTTATTTTTGTAGTAAGATGTAACAATTAAATTTTTTTTTTTTATAATTTGCATTTGTTAAAGGGGATATGAATACCCTTATACTAATTTTTAGGACACGGGCGAAATGCGTTGCGCGGTGGTTAAATGATCCATATTGTAAAATGGCAAGGCACGAATTAACTACCTGTCACTATGATGGATGAATTTGACAGATGCCATATGTCAGGGATGTGAAATCCCAACCTAGAAATGAAGAACCCTTTATTTTGTAAACGTGTGCATCTCATATTTCCACATTTTTTTCATATTTTTTCTATATGTGCTAAGTATTTAGTTTTAAACATAACATCACAACCGAATGACAACCAACAATATAGTTTTTTGACAGAACTTTTTTCCAGCCTTTTTTTTGCCCCCTCAGTGCACACATCGAATGCAGTGCTGCAAAAGTTAGTGCCAATTTAGTACAGTATTCGCTAACATGAAGAATAGTTAAACATTTTAGTGTCGTTGCAGTAAAGAATTCCAAGTTTTACCCTAAATTAATCTCCACAATTATTAGAAAAAAAAAATTTGAATTGTATTTAAAGACACGGATTTTGGCCTAAGCTACTTCCCCATCCCATTGTGTGAAAGTTTCACAGTTATTTAGTTAAAATTGCTACCAGTTTTCTATCCCTTTGTTGTCAATTGCCATGCCAAATACTGTCAAAATGTCGGGACCATAAACTCCAGCTAAAACAAAATTTGAATCCATAAACAACAGGCCCGACCAGCAATATCCAGCAATTATCTACAAAGAAGATAAATCATCTAATAAGTTTGAGATGCGCGTTATAAAACAATCAGAAGATTAAACCAAAGAACTTAAATCGCTCATACACAATCACATCTTAATCGAGAAACTGGATACTGGAACCGATTTTAATAGCTGCTTCGACGACGTAAACAGATCAATATCCGCATTAGCAGTATGAATAGAGGTACTCGAGCAAACTTCCGAAACTATCCGATGATCAAAGCTAGACAACGAAATATCTGCCTAAAGGGACAAATTGATTCAATGGAGCGCTACAAACTCTCTCCGGATGTTATACTTCACGATGTTCCCACGACAGCTAATGAAGGTCTGCGGCTATTATCATAAAGTTCACCTCTTCGAAGACAAATTCACTACGCTCAGATTGACAAATCAACCCTATAAAAAAACACGTAAACCTATTTGTTTACAAAATATTGGATTGCAATCTGACAGCCCGATCTGTTTAAACGAAAACCTCACTGCACACAATCTCGAGCTTTATTTATTTTTATTTATTTATTTATTTATCTACCAGCGTCATTGCTTTACAGATTCGATAAACAGTAGGTTTATAAATAAGTATAAATAAACATAAAAACAAAAGAAAAATAAATTTAGACTAATTTTTTAAACATTTAATGAAAACAATTTATTTTTAAACTTGGTTCTAGTTGAGCTTAAATCTATTTCAATCCAAACTGAGTTAAAATTAGAAATTGCCCGCGATACAGGTTCATTTAACCCGTAATTTGTTCAATGCCGCGTGCGAAAAAGAAGCTCTCTTTGCCTTAACGGCCTCTCGGGAGCCTACAGAGGAATTAAAGCAAGTAAACTTGGACTTTTTATATAATAGCATAATAGGTCTCTAATGAACATTACATCATGAATTTTTCTTCTTTTAGATAGTTTTGATATACCAAGAAGTTGACACCTGGCATCATAACCAGGTGTACCTTCTCCACTCTATCAATATGAATTTGGTAGAATGGACACCAAATTATGTCACAGTACATCAGACATCAGAGAATGAGGATTGGAAAATCCAACAGTATTTCTTTTGATAAACCCAACCATAGCATTTGGAAATTATGTAGTCCACGTGGTCCGAAAACGTCAATGCCAGATCGAATACAATCCCGATGTCTTTAACCGTATTTACCCGGGTAAGTTCAACAGAATCGATTGTATAACGTTGGATTATTGAATTTGAACGCCTGCTAAAAGAGGAAACGTTAAATTTTTTTACATTTAAGAGAAGGCAATTTTTCTTGCACCACATAAATAGAGCATCGATATCAGACTGTAGTTTAGCGCAAATATAAGCTTATAATTCTTAAAAATAATTTCATGTCATCGGCATAAAGAAGGCACTGGGAGTACCTTATAACGGAAGTTATGTCATTGATGAAAAGAATAAAAAGTAATGGTCTTAAATGGCTACCTTGAGGCACACCTGAACTACAGATAATTGGTTTTGAATAAGCAGAATCGAGCTTTACTAACTGCACCCTATTAACTAAAAAAGAGGAAATCCATTTTAATAAAGATGAATGAAAGCCAAAACATTTTAGCTTGTGTATTAAGACAGTATGGTTAACAGAATCGAATGCCTTGCTAAAGTCCGTATAAACTGTATCTACCTGATAGCCCCTTTACAATGAATTTAATACAAGTGATGTGAAATAAGTTAGGTTTGTGGTTGTAGGTCTCCCCGAAACGAATCCATGTTGAAATTCGGATATATGTTCTTTTACAAGAAATTCTAATTTATTTTTCACTATGCTTTCAAAAAGCTTTGGGATGGCTGATAGTTTGCAGATCCCTCTGTAGTTCTGTACGTTGTTTTTGGAGCAAGCTTTAAAGATGGGAACCAGAAACGATATCTTCCATTTATCCAAAAAAATGCCATGTTTCAATGACATGTTGAAAATATGCAACAATGGGTGACAAATACTATCACTACAGTTCCTTAAAACAATTGTAGGAATACCATCAGTTCCAGCTTTTGATGATGGTTTCAAGCCCCGAAGAGCTAAAGTGACGCTTTATAAATCCAAAGTTATAGAACCAATGTCAACTTTCGAGTCAAAGATGCTGGAAAGAGGGAGCACTGGATTACTATTGGAGTAAACGGATTCAAAAAATTTAGCAATTTTTGACTATCGTTTGACTCAGTCCGCTCGTATTCCATAATCTCCGGAATACCGTACGTATTACGTTTCGATTTTATGAAAGTCCAAAAATATTTGCTATCAGTTACAAGCTTACTTTCAATATTCATGATGTAATTTGCATGCAAAAACCTATTAAGTACGCTAAACTGTTTCCTTAAAGCACAAAATACGCATAATCCATCGTGTCAAGTGATCTTTTATACCTTTTTAAAGCCTTGTTTTTCAAATTTTTTAAATATATTAGCCGTTGGTTGTACAAAGGGGGCTTAGAGAGTATTTTTTTTGAAGTTCTTGGAACAAACTGTACAAAACTTTCTTCAAGAATATTTGTGAAACGGGCATACGCATTATCAAGACATAAATAATTAAATTCATTAGTCCAATCAAAAGAATTTAACCAATGATTTAAACCAGTATAATTGACTTTAGCAAAATTGTTTTAAAATATTATAAAATTCAAACTCAGTTTATTTATGGTGGATTGAATTATTGAGTAAATTAGAAGAAGCGATTGACGATTTTACTTTAATTTCTCTCACATTTACAAACAATAGATCTAATATTCTATTTAATGAATTCTGAATAGTATTTACTTGAGAAAGACTTAAAGAATACAGATAGTCAACAAAGCTTTGTTCGTAATCGGACCTTAAATTCGAAGGAATTAACACTTTATCCTCATCTGACCAAGACCAATTTACATCTCCAATATTAAAATCTCCTAAAACACATACATATTGAGACTCCTTATTGTTAATTTTTGAAACATGATCAATATTATCAATATGTTTTAAATAAACACTTGCTACACTACCAGAAGGTACATAACTTACTATTAAGATAAGTTTAGATTCTATGTTTAAGCTTGAGCTAATCTGAATAGATAATTTTTCAACATCATTTATTGGCAATGGTATTAGCTTACATGATAAGAATGATCGAACAGCAATAATAATTCCACCACCACGATCCTTGGCAGTACCACATCGGTCGACGCGGAATACGTTGAATATGCTGCTGTCAAATATTTCCGATGAGAGAATATCCTTATAAAGCCAGGTCTCAGTAATGACGACAATATCATACACATACTGGGAAGAAGCGACGAAAAGATCATATATTTTTGATCTCATTCCACTAGCATTATGATAGTAAAGAATAAGTGTTCGGTTAGTGACAGTAGCTGACGGTGAGCAGACATCATTTAAATTTAGTTGGGCACTGTCAAGCCTTACTCGTTTTTTGAAGATTTCGAAATGGACGCAATCGTACACCGACCGGCCAGTTATTTGCCTCACACATCGCAAACTTATTTTCAACTGGTATTCCAATTTTGAAGTTAATCGATTTTAAATTTTGTACAACTGCACCTCGCTTAATGAGCTTGTAGCACGAAAAAATAGTTGGGCTAACATTGATTTTTGAGGCGAAGTACTCAGTAATAGCTACCGTTGTAGTAGATGGACGAAAACTCCCCAAGTGAAACCATTTAAGCTTACGTATAACACGAATGTTATTGTTTTCATTATTAGTACCCATTATTACTTTCGGTTTAGGCCTATTAGTCAAATTTAAGCCCCATTCGTATTGGAATCAGTACCGACAGAATAAGCAGAAGTAAAGGTGACACTATCGAGATTAACCAGAGGAACCACGGCAACGTCAGCAACATCAGTAACATCGAGAATATAGTGACATAACAGACCACCCTGATAATGAACTCACTGAAAGAGTTCATATATTCTAATCAGCAGTTCTGGTAAACAGATCCTAACTGCCCACATAATCATTTCATTAAGTCCAATCGGACCACACATGCAATTGTATAAACAAATAGAGTTCTTTCGCTTTTGCAGATTAAACACTTTTATCCGAACTCGGACCACAAAGCCACTTGGATAAACACAAGCGTCTTTCGCTTTATGCAAAGTAATCATATCTGTCCTCTTTTTGTTCTTTATCTACCGAGGTATAATTTAAGAAAGAAGATGTGTAGCTTTTAGTTGAGAGTGAACACGTGAAGAGGAAACAAGAATTAATAAATAATTATATAACCTCTACTTGTGGTATTTTTATTTTTTATTGAACTAAAATAATAATTATATTATTATATCGACATCAGCAACATCAGCAATATTAGCAACATCAGCAACATCAGCACCAGCAACAACCAGGCAACCAGGATTAATAGAAGTCTCAGCAGCAACCGAATTAGTTACACTGCGTACGCTTTCACTCTCTTTCGCATAAGCAGACAGCATTAACAGCGCTGGTGCAACAAGCGGCAGTAACAGCTACAACAGACACACCTCCGAAATCAGGGTTCATTGCATTGGGAGTGTCATTAGTCTCTTCCATCGAGGTAGTACAACCAACATCAGAAATGGTATCGTCTCGACTAACATCATCAGCAGTTATAGCAGACACAACAAGAGAGAGCGCAGTGTTACATTTCCATTGTGAACGGCTGCACTCTCTTGATTAACATCAATAGAAGCGGTAATTGCATTATTGTTAAGGCTGAACTATAATAGTCGGAAGCAATCGGAAGCTAATGTCATAATTCTACGTTAAGTTTCCTTCAGTACTGTCAATTGCTCAAGTAGCCCATAATAGGCGTATGTGTTTGGAAGCAAAGCTTCTCGTCCGATCACCGAAATCAAGAACCATCGGGCGCTGTTAGTACTTAGATGGGGGACCGCTTGTCAAGTTTTCATACGTACGAATGGATTCGCTCTTTCGTAAGTGAGCAAAAGTGAACGAAACTTAACGAATCGAAGCAAAAAGCTATTATGGTCATACAACACAAATCCTGTGTATTCGCTCTGTTTCGGAAGTGGTCGTACGAAAGCATTCTACTATTATAGTTCAGCCTTTAGTTTTTAGAGCTTTATCGAGAAGCTTTCCAATTAAGGCACCAGAAACAAATTTCTTCTATCTTCACCTGCACTGGACGAGTGTATGTGCGTCAAACACCGAATGCAAAAGCTTTTTTGATTGATTCCATTCAACACTTGGATACTTTTAGCGCTGCTGTTGCTGCAAATCATGATGACATCACACCTGTTCATACCCAAGAAGATAAGCAATGTTTTTAGCATTCTTTTATGTTTTTATTTTACCATTTATTTTAACTTTAATCTTGAAAATTACAAGTGTTTTTCACATTTTACTTATTTCTACATTTCTTCTTTAATAATATGTTTGTGTCGACTTCCAATGTCATCGAAGGTCCCTTTCTTACTCCTGGAGTTTTGATCTTGTCCCGACCTTGTATTGATTTTTCTCTTATACAAAATGATTACATACAACTATCATAATATTAAGGCGGTGGCGGGTGCATTGTCCAGATGTCGAGTTTCTAATACATTTCATAAAACGAGTACTATGTCAGAAATTTTTAGGAAAAGATACTCTGGGTTATCAGTTGCCACATTAATGACCAAAGCTTACTCAAGCATTTGGATGAATTTAAACTTTCTTTTGGGAACTCTGATTAAGGGTGGCCATGGTGTAGTGATAACATCATCTCTTGTCAAACTGCAGGTTCACGGTTCGAATCCTGATGTCAAGAACCATATATTTATTGCATGAAATAAATAAAAAAGTCGATCAATTGTGAAAGCTTATGTCGACTCTACGGCGAAGGCATATCAATGGCAGTAGGGTGGTCATATGGCTGAAATGCAATTTGATCGTGATGATGACATCAGGAAGATGGACAAAAATACTGTGAATCATGAGCTGCGACAATAACAGAAAATCAAAAATACCCCCCGGATATTCGGACGCCATCCTTGGAGTTCATTGAAAACTTAATAACACCTGAGTTTCAAAACCAACTACACCAATCTGTCTTTCTCTCTGTCTCTTCCCTTTCCACAAAATTCCGGTGTCCTAAAATTAGTATAACGGTATTCAATCCCCTTGCACACGTGCAAATTATAAAAAATAATAAATAAATATAGATATTCTATGTGTGGCTGAAACATGGCTGTCTTCCAATATACATATGTATTTGATATTTACATTATTTGTAATGAATACGAGATCTATAGAGGCGGTCGTAATTTGCGAAATGGAGGTGGAGTAGCACTGATTGTTAATAAAAATATCAAATTCATAGTCGTTCAGTCATCTACAGTTAATAGTGAAATTGAATGTATGTATATTTGTTGAAATTGTAAAGGGTCTTTCATTAAGCGCCTCCTATCTTTAAATTTAAATAAAACAAAGTGTGTGTGAGATATCATCGAAATTTTTTAATCGTTTGAAAGGCCTATCGTTGCGATTATGTATGGAATATAACATCGTTCAAGTGTTCGCCGCATAAATCAGGCTGAATTTGACCGATGGCATAGGTCACGTTGGCTTTGAGGACCGCTGTGGTTTGTGGCTTATTCGCTTAGACCTGCAACTTCAGAAAACCCCACAAGAAAAAGTTTAACGGGGTCAAATCGCACGATCTCGGTGACCAGTTCACATCACCTCCACGTGAGATGACCATGCCCTCGAATCGCTCGTGCAGAAGTTCCAATGTGGCGTGAGCTGTGTGGCACGTCCGCCATCCTGTTGAAACCACATGTCGTTGGTGTCCATGCGATCCAATTCAGGCCAAAAGAAGTTGATAATCATCGACCTATAGCGCTCGCTGTGACGGTATTGGCCTGGCCAACATCGTTCTCAAAGAAATATGGACCATTGACGCTGCCAGCCAGTGACTTTTTGGGGATACATTCGACGCTCTTGGATCTCATGTGGATTGGTATCGTCCCAAATTCGACAATTTTGATTGTTGACATTGGAAATGGGCCTCATTGCTGAATATGATTTTTCGATGAAAATTAGGGTCAGTTTCCAACTGCTCCAAAACCCATTCAGCGAACACACGCCATAGTCTATGGTCGTTTATCTTCAGCTCCTGGGTCAGTTGAATTTTGTACGGGTGCAGGCCCAAGTCATGACGTAAAATTCGCCAAGTTGTCGTCTGCGAAAGGCCGAGTTCTTGTGAGCGACGCGAAATCGACTGCCTCGGATTCTCCTGCACACTCTCAGGGACAGCGGCGATCGTTTACTGAACCAGTGGACTCAAATTTATCCACTACATTGCGAATAGTCTAGCGCGTGGAACGTTGCCCGAACAGAACACCCATTTTGATAAAACAATTTTATTATTTGCACGTGTTGTTGAACGCTATATCCGTCCATGGTGATTTGGCAAAATAGACTGAATAAATGACAGCCAATTTGACAGATGTAGCTTCAACAATATGGCCGCTATCAACTGTCAAAGTTCAGAAGTCTCTATTGGAAGACACTGTATGTGGCTTTGAGAAATGTCTTGTAGCTGTAACATATAAACCCCCTAATGTTTATGGCTCTGGTCATATTATTGATATTCTCGAAGAGATTACCATCAACTACAATCATCTTATAATTGCAGGAGATTTGAATCTCAACTTATTAGTCCATGGTATTCTGTTTACTGTTTATTTACTGTTTATTTCATTTAGCTTGATGCAAGCGGTAAAGGGACTTATAAATTATTATTTACAATGTTTACTTAATAGCTAGTTCAAACAATACTCGAAAGGAGGTAGGTTGAATCTGTCAGGCCACGGGAGTCCACGTAGAGCAAAATGGATGAACCTCCGTTGGACACACTCAATTCGATACGAATGTGTATCGAGATAGGGAGACCAAACTTGAAAGGCATATTCTAGAATTGGTCTTATAAATGTGAAGTACAGAAATTTCGTGACGTAAGGATTTGAGAATTACTTGGACCAACGTTTCACGTAATATAGCGCTGAATTTGCTCTGCTAATAATATTGTCAATATGATTACGAAAATTAAGCTCACTGTCGCAAATGACACCCAAATCACGCAGAAAGCAGCAAATCACGTACGTTCTAGGAGCTGTCGGAAGACGCTTCCGGGAATAAGTAATAGCTTGGCATTTATTGACATTCAATTCAAGAAAGTTTTTATTACACCAAGTAGAAAAGCTGTTCAAGTCAGATTGAAGTGCACGGGAGTCAGTGGGAGTGGAGATGTGTGCAAAAATGTTCATGTCGTCCGCATAAACTGACAGACGGGAATATTTTATAATGCCATCAACATCAGTAATTGGCAAAATGAAAATCAGGAGACCAAGATGGCTACCTTGAGGGACATCAGAGGGGCCATAAAGGGATCAGATACAAAGGATCTAAAAAGGTTCATGAAGGTAGGATTTGATCCACGCAATAAACACAGACTTAAAACAGAGAGCTTTGAGTCTCAAAAAAACAATTGCGTGCGAAATTTTATCGAAGGCTTTGCTGAAATCGGTAGCAACAACGACTTCCTTGCCTTCCTCCAATGTACATAGGGTGCTGTGTACGAATTCGGTTTGGTTTGTGGTTGTTGACCTTCCCTTTAAGAAACCGTGTTAGTGAGGGGAAAATATAAACTTGCATTGGTAAAAATATTGCATCGTAAACAGTACTTTCGAATAGCTTAGGTATGCAAGAGAGTTTAGCTATGGGACGATAATTAGCCTTTTTATGAAGGGGAATAATAAAAGAGCTTTTCCAAAGCCTAGGGAAAACGGACTGTGAAAGCGACAGTTGGAACAGAGCCGTAAGAGGTTGAGCTAAAGACTCTACACATTTTTTTTAAAACTACGGCAGGTATACCATCCGGGCCAGGGGAGAATTCGCATATATGTAAGTCTTCGATCTTTTCTTTCACGAGAGCCACTGTTATATCGATTGAAGTTAAAGAGGTTTGGGCACAATCTCTCATGTAGGGGAAGTAAGAGTGGTCGGGCTCTGATGTGCGGTTAGAGAACGATTGACTGAAGGAATGAGCGAATAAGTTTACGAGGATCGCTCAACGATGTATTGGAGAATATCAGAGTTTTAGTAAAGTGAAAAAATCGTTTGGGGTCAGCGATGATGTCAGAATGAATACGGTCAATATATTTGATATAAAGAAAGTCACAGAGCTCGGAAAAATGATTAGGTGCAAGGAGGTAATTGGAAAATTAAAATCAGAGCGAAATTCAAAGTAGATACGCCAAAGCTTATTCCGTCTGTTGCGAAGTGAGCGTAATTCCTTAGTATATCAAGGTGGAGATGACGAGAAACTCTTTTGGAGCATGTATGGGACGGATTACATAAAACAGCTGAAAATTTCAGAGTAGAACAATCTAAGTGCATCATCGACATAAATGTGTGTACTCGTACTGTTAAAAATGCTGTTGAATTAATAGCACTTAAAATGTTACTAAGTTTTGTGCAGTCTGCCTTGCGAAAATTAAAGCTATACGAATACTCTGATTGGATAGTATTATTATCGTTATTGTAAGACAATATAAGGGATAGAGGAGGGTGGTTATGATCCAATTTGGATAAAAAGTGATCCTTCGCTGAAACCACGCAGTTATTGGCATCTGACGAGAAAATAAGATCAAGTTGTCTACAAAGGCTATTAGTCGCTCCACTTAACGATATAGGCTGGAGTCTGATGGACTGTTAATTGCTATACAATGGGACTGATCGTCTGATGGAGCCCATTGGAGGTGGGAAAATTTAAATCTCCCAGAATTAAAACGGTGTCGCGAGGATCAACAACATTAAGCAAAGAATCGAACGTGTCTATGGCAAGCTGCTAACTCTGTGTGGGCTGAGATGGTCGAATGTAACAGCAGAGGATAAAAATGTTGCGGTTTGAAATAGTTATTTTAACACAAGTGTACTCAAAATTAGATGTGTCCGAAGTTTTAACTAGTGCCGAGTCAAGGCGATTGTGTCCTGCGAGAAGAACAACTCGACCCGAGGAATCATCTTCTTTTTCAAGACCATCATCTCGAAAGACGTCAAAATCGGACGTCTGTAAAATCTTGAGTAAGATTAGTTTCGTTAAGGGCGAAAATGTCATAGGTGAGCTTTTGTGAATTAAGGTATATAGAGGATGTTTTAGTTCGCAGCCCTCGGACGTTTTGGTAGTATACACAAAGGCACTCAGGGGGAGTTACAAACAAATAAGGATTATCTAAATCAATATTTAATCGTTTTTCCTTAAAATTATATTTGATGCATTTGAGGAAGGCAAAAACGTTTTGCTGCTGATGTAGTTCATAATATCGTTGACAGAGGTAGCGGAAGAAAGTCTCGAGATGAAGATTGTTCTACGATGAAGATGTTAGAAGTGACGATTCCTGACGAGAATTAGGTTGAGAGTAGAGAGCCATCGTTGCAACTAAATGGTAGAATTAACGCGGACGAGGAATCAATCGGAGATTTATCGCTTGATACGTCAATAGCGGAAAGAACCGCAAGTGAATTCGTGTATGAATGTAGAAATCGTTTCTGCTGCGGAGGTTCCAATTGCATCGGGGGGTAAGAGCTTGTTGAGCACAGCAAGTTGGTATATGTTGTTTGTGTATAGACAATATTGACTCCTAAATACATATGACGGATATCTGAGATGGCTGATGCTGAAGCGGTGTTAACTCCATTTTCTTTAGTTTTTGATGTTTCTGTTTTCGTTGTTTGTGCTGTTTTTGTTCTTGTTGTAGATGTTCATGTTGCTGACGTTAGTGTTGTTGAGGTTCTTGTTGTTGTTGTTGTTCGGATTCTTGTTGCTGTTGTTCGGATTGTTGTTGTTGTTGTCGTAGCTGTTGTTGCTGTTGATGATGTTGTTGTTGATGTTATTGTTGTTGATGTTGTTGTTGTTGATGTTGTTGTTGTTGATGTTGCTGTTGTCGTTGTTGCTGTTGTAGGTGTTGCTGTTGTCGTTGTTACTATTGAAGTTCAAATAGATCTTGTTGGATAAGGTGTAGTTGACCTTGTTGCTCAATTAGCTGCTTCTGCTGCGCCAGTATTTTTAATTTTATCATATTCGAGAGTTTAGATGGTAGCTTTTCTGCATCATCTCACTCTTTGCAATGTAGCGCATATGTAGATTTAAGGTGTAAATATGGCATTTTTCCGCTCCAGTTTGTAAGGCTACCACGTAGTTTCGATTAAAGTCAGGCGGTTTTAATATACGTTTTATAAAATATAGTTGCAATTTTTCTACCTCTTCGAACCAAGAATACCCCCATACTTGTGCTGCATTTGTTTGTACTGCTCTGTAGGTAGCTATAAATAGTTTCCATTTAGACCTAACCGTGACCCCTTTCTTTTTAAATAAGTCTTTGCATGCAGCATTTAAGCTAGCTTTCGCTGTAGAGTTTCTGCTATTGACATGCTTTGTGAAAGACATTTCTGGTGTTAGTATTGCTCTTAAGTTCACTTATATTTAGCAACAGTTTTCACCGGTTCTCTTCTGAACGTCCACTTTTCTTTCCTTGCTAGCCTGTCGCTTCTTTTGAAAACCATTAGTTCGCTTTTGTTCAAATTGACTTCCATGCCCCAGGTATTGTAATATGTTTCTAATTTATTTATCATCATTTGCAAAGTTTTGATATCATCGTCCAAAACAACAATATCATCGGCATACAACAGTAGCCTTATGTTTAGCAAACATAAA
This sequence comes from Pocota personata, assembly GCA_963082735.1. NCBI lineage: Eukaryota > Metazoa > Arthropoda > Insecta > Diptera > Syrphidae > Pocota > Pocota personata. Next base: position 53,502,487 of record OY720429.1, on the reverse strand, counting down.
TGCAGTCTTCCCCCCAGATGTTCATGCAGACCATTTAGATAAATCGCAAAAAGTAATGGTGATAGCAGGCATCCTTGTTTCACACCAGTATGTGTTTTAAAAGAATCTGAGAGTTCCCATCCAGTCCACAATACCGAGTTTGCGTACACATACACACTTTGTAAAAAGTTAATTATTTTGGAAGCCACTCGCTTTTCAAGAATTGAGAGCTTTCTTGGCACTCGGTCGTCTTAAAATCTACAAAAAAAAAAACCATATACAGTGGAACTTTTCTTTTTTAAAGTTATTTGTTTATTTTAAAGAATTCTGTAATTTTTTTTTAGGTCTTGCATGACCACTTCTCCCTTTCTAGAAAAACGTCCACCAAATATAAGGACTTATTAATATTGTCAAGAACATTACTTCGGCAATCCACAAAACCACTTAGCTTTTCAATGGAAGCGCAAATTTTCTCAAATGTTGGCATGATTCTGCAAACAAAATTTCTTTAATTTTAAAATCTTGTGTCTGAAATACATACTTTCTGTTACGGGCACACGACTGTCTAGAATGCTTTCTAAGACATCATCCTCCGTAGGGTAATTCATTGTACATGTACCATTATCGACATTAACGTAGTCTTGGAATATCAGCTGAAGAATTAAATGAGACCAATTGAACATTTAGTTCGGAAAGTGAAAAAAAATCTTCTTCATCCCAGCATTCACCATCTTCCAGTAATTCATCTGTAGTAGACCCTGCTTTCCGGAAGCAATTAGCAATTGTTTGCTTTTTTACATTCATGTTCCATGTTTTACTCAGGTCTCCAATCGCGTCAAGTATCGTCGCTGTTGTAGGAATTCCTTTCTCCATATTGTCCAAAATCTTCACTACAATCCGTTTTCTATACTGCTGTTTTAATAGTGAGGTAATGTTTGGAGAAAATTATGCAAGTTTTATGTTTTTAATTTATATTTTACATTCTTTGGGCTTCGTAGGACAATTGTCAACAAAAAGTTGAACGTTCCTTTTCTGAGAGTTAAACTTTTTGTACAATTTTACGAACCATTTCTCATAAATTTCACTTGTCATCCATGCCCTTTCGTTACTTTCGTAATCCACATCAAGTGATTTAATACCTTTGAAACAGCACGGTTTTTTTGTTTTCCGAATAACGACTAATTTCAACTTTTCCTACCTAGCCATATTGCTCCCAATCATAATGGTTATTCTCCCTTTGCTACATTTACCACCAAAACATTTATCACTTTTAAATGCTAGTATTTTATTTGGTAAACATTTGAAAAAGACCCCCGTCTCATCGGCATTAAAAATGCAATTCTTATCGAACTGTAAATCGATAAGAATCAAATCGGGTAAAACGTTTTCATACCAATGATCTCGAGTTAATAAATCTGCTCCAACACTTTCACTGCAAATCGTTATTTTGGACAATGGAATGTCTTTCCTTAAACTTATCTAACCAACCTACACTAGATAAAAAATCACTACGTCCAAAAATCACTACGTCCGCGAACCCTTATTATGGTTCCTGAAAAAAAATTTTTTTTGTTACGAGCTACGGTTAACCAATTGATTATAGCTTCATCAATATCGTCATACGAGTAGTGGCTGGTTTTGAATCATTTTCGTTTACTGCTCGCACCATGGTCTTTGATTTATTCCAGAAGAGCATCCTTGTTTTATTAAATGGTTGATAAGGTGTTCGGTGGAATACCAAATTGTTCAGCAATATCCTTTTTCTTCTTAGCACCTTATTCCACCTCATGTCACTGAGACAAAACGAAATTGACGTGAAGTAAGATGGTGTTGCCGAGAACCCACATGTGTTGTCGTCAGTGGAACCACCTTGCGGCGCATTTTGAAGGATGATTTGCATTTGTTTCCATATAAAGTGTAAATGACTCAAAGAATATTGCCGACAGACCGTCCACGTCCACCAATGAGGCCCTTTTCGCACTCTCTGGCACCGTTAACAAGCAAAATTGACGTTAACAAGGCGAAACAGTCGATGGGAATGGGAAAAATGGAGACATTGACTGGCCACCAAGACCTCCAGATTTGACCTCTCCGGCCTTCTTTTTGTGGGGTTATTTGAAAAGCAAAGTGCACGCCAGCAAAGTGTACCTCAGACCATTGACGAGCTCAAGGCAAACATTCATACCGAAAACATCGCTATACCGCCCGAGATGCTCGAAAAAGTGATGGAAAACGCAACAAAACGGGCACATTTGGCTTTGGTCAATAGAGGTAGCAACTTAATTGATGTTGTATTCAAAAACTAGTCCAAATAAATTGTAAAGGATCAAGTTAAATAAAAATACCTCATATGTGGAAATCCGTTGTTTTTTTAAAGTTAATCAATATTCACTTACCGACATAAAAGATGGCGCACGCTGTAGTAATACATATATGTACTGCAATTGCTCTGGAACTTTCATCACTTGAAGCACATTCATGTTTGATAGTAGTTTTTATCCGTTAGGAGTCACATATTAACCCACCTTACACAACTACTCCTCAACTAACCTCATTCTCTCTCAAAACCACTTCTAACACACCAAATCCTCTATGTAATCGCGTATCGTCTAACCTTACCATCGGTCATACTCGATCTCCTAACCACACAACTTCCACTATCAATTACCCAACCTTTGCGCGATTTAACATTCTCAATCCTGCCCCCTCAACTTCCTCTCTCTGTACCCCTCACATACCTGTTTCATTAGGCAATTACTCTTCCTACTTCTACTAATTCCATTAATTCATCACCTTCCTTCTTGGATCCTTTGCTTCCTTCCATGGTTAAACTAACAAAGCAATTTGTTGATCTCAGTGACGATGGCCGCTATGTTATGTCACGCTTAAGAGATCGCAGAATCTATGACAATATGCATCTTTACCTTGCCTATCTTCATGATAAGCCAGACTCCATCTTTATTGATGGAAAGACCAAAACTAACGCCATGGTTTCTATTCACCAAGAAGGATGGATGATGTGAATAGAGGATGTTCCGGATGAGTAAAGGCAAATCTTTGTCCATTCTCATGAGAGCTTTAATATTTCACCTAATGATGAAGCCTCTCATGTTAGGTCTAAACTTCTCTAATACCTTTAAAGAATGCGTTTCAACTAAACTCAATATCATTTCTAACTCACCTTCTGATATATTGTCTCGCCATCCGACTGCTCCCAATTGCTTCGCACTAAACTACCAGAATGTAAGACGATTGCGCACTAAATCCTCCGCTGTGTTTCTCAACTCCCAAAAGCTGCTCTTTTTGACCTGACTGAAACCAATCTATCCCCAGACGATGTATTTACTTCTGGCAATACATAATCGTTTCGACTCAACACTCTTCAAAATATTGATGATTTTACGCCTTCATACGGTTACTTCAACACAGATGAACTCAAAACTCATCTGCCTTGAAGAAACCGTACCAAGGCTTAATCTCTATAACCTTTGCTGTTACATTCGGCCTTCTCAACTAATACTGGGCTACCTGCAGATGCGATCGATTCTCTATTTAATGTTGTGGAACCCCGTAACATTATCATAATTGTAGGAGATTTGAATTTTCCTGGTCTCCAATGGGTCTGAGGATGAAACCCATTTAGCTGCTGAAAATCCTAAAAGTACTTTTCACTGATGGTCTATCCGATTCCGACCTTTACCGATTAAGTAGTATTACTAGCAACTTAGGCATCCAATTCGGTCTTACCTTCTCATCAGATGCTGAAAACTGCGGTCGTTACTGCGAGTACCTATATCCTCTCCAAATTAGACCGCTTCCACCCACCTCTATTTTACACTTTTTCATACGATAACAACAACGAAATTCTACATTCCGAGAACTGGTATAGCATTAATTTTCGTAAAGCTGACTTTGTAAAACTAAATAACATGCTTTGTAATGTTAACTTTAGTCATATTCACATAACAATATCGTTAAGGGTCTCGCTTTGTTTTACGCCGAAATCTTCAGCTATCCTATACTTTCTGTCCCAATTTTTGTCCAGAGGCAGTCCCCGTCGTCCCTACAATGGCACGGTAAAGAATTATGCTTGCTACGCAACAAAAGAAACGAACTGTGCCATGCATACCTTATACCTCGATCTGACTCAGGCTTTTCAACTTATCCGAACTCTGCCAATATCTTTACCATGAATATCTTAACCGAATGCAATGTCTTTTAATCCCTGACCCCACAAGTTTCTACCACTTCAATTTTATTAATACTTAGAAAAAATCGGATAGCTACCCCCCTACTTTGAAATTCTCTAATACATCTTCGAACAATCCTCAAATAATCGCAAACCTATTTGTTAATTTCTTTAACCAGTCGTTTACCAACCATGTCCTAGAACCCGATTATGATTACTTCTCTTTTACGAGCAACTGTACCCAAACATCCGGTCGATATAACTTCGACATTAGTTCAAGAGAAGATAATTAAACTTAAGGACGAATACTCACTGATCCCGAAGGCTTACCCTCCATAGTTTTTTTTTTAAAAAAATGCGCGAAATACTAGATCCAACCACTAACTGTTCTCATCCAACTTTCTATCTCACAGGGAGTTTTCCGTTAACTCTGGAAGAACTCTTACATTTATAAAAAAGGTCATAAGAATGAAATTTTTCAGCTATCGGCCCATCGCTAAACTTTCTTCCTTACCGAAGCTTTCGAGTGTTCTTTCATTGCAAATCTATTCATCTTCTCCCCAAACCAACTCGAATTTCTTAAGGGTAGATCTAGGGTGACCAGATAAGAACGATATGAAAAGAAGAATTTTAATAAAATAACAACGGTGTGAAATACCAGATTGATTCTGGCTTTATTTTAAAGCTACATTCATGCCATTATGTATGGAATAGCACATCATTGAAATGGCCGCCTCGGCTTCGCTGGCAGTGCTTCAAGCGGTCAGTCCAATTTTTGATGACTCGGTCCAATATGTGCGGCGTTATTTCGACAATAGCGTCTAGAATATTGGCCTCGAGCTCGTTCAAAGTGGTTGGCTTGTTAGCGTAGATTAAGGGCTTGGCGTAGCCGCAGAGAAAATAATCGAGGGGTGTCAAGTCGCATGATCGCGGTGGCCAATTGATGAACGCTCGGCGTGAGATGACGCAGTCGCCAAATTACTCCTTCACCACTTCGAGCGTCGCGTCGCTTGTATGGCATGAAGTGCCCTGTTTCACCTTCTCTGAAGATAAATCGCCCAAACGTCGGCCCAAACAGTCACTTTTTGGTCATGCAATGGTGTTTCATGGATCTCGTGTGGATTCTCCGTTCCCCAAATGCGCCAATTTTGCTTGTTAACGGTGCCAGAGAGTGCGAAAAGGGCCTCATTGGTCATCAATATTTGCTTCCAAAAATCAAGTTCAGTGTCAACCATTCGAGCGACTGTTTGGCCGTATTCCAACCGACGTGGACGGTCTGTCGGCAATATTCTTTGAGTCATTTACACTTTATATGGAAACAAATGCAAATCATCCTTCAAAATGCGCCGCAAGGTGGTTCCACTGACGACAACACATGTGGGTTCTCGGCAACACCATCTTACTTCACGTCAATTTCGTTTTGTCTCAGTGACATGAGGTAGAATAAGGTGCTAAGAAGAAAAAGGATATTGCTGAACAATTTGGTATTCCACCGAACACCTTATCAACCATTTAATAAAACAAGGATGCTCTTCTGGAATAAATCAAAGACCATGGTGCGAGCAGTAAACGAAAATGATTCAAAACCAGCCACTACTCGTATGACGATATTGATGAAGCTATAATCAATTGGTTAACCGTAGCTCGTAACAAAAAAAATTTTTTTTCAGGAACCATAATAAGGGTTCGCGGACGTAGTGATTTTTGGACGTAGTGATTTTTTATCTAGTGTAGGTTGGTTAGATAAGTTTAAGGAAAGACATTCCATTGTCCAAAATAACGATTTGCAGTGAAAGTGTTGGAGCAGATTTATTAACTCGAGATCATTGGTATGAAAACGTTTTACCCGATTTGATTCTTATCGATTTACAGTTCGATAAGAATTGCATTTTTAATGCCGATGAGACGGGGGTCTTTTTCAAATGTTTACCAAATAAAATACTAGCATTTAAAAGTGATAAATGTTTTGGTGGTAAATGTAGCAAAGGGAGAATAACCATTATGATTGGGAGCAATATGGCTAGGTAGGAAAAGTTGAAATTAGTCGTTATTCGGAAAACAAAAAAACCGTGCTGTTTCAAAGGTATTAAATCACTTGATGTGGATTACGAAAGTAACGAAAGGGCATGGATGACAAGTGAAATTTATGAGAAATGGTTCGTAAAATTGTACAAAAAGTTTAACTCTCAGAAAAGGAACGTTCAACTTTTTGTTGACAATTGTCCTACGAAGCCCAAAGAATGTAAAATATAAATTAAAAACATAAAACTTGCATAATTTTCTCCAAACATTACCTCACTATTAAAACAGCAGTATAGAAAACGGATTGTAGTGAAGATTTTGGACAATATGGAGAAAGGAATTCCTACAACAGCGACGATACTTGACGCAATTGGAGACCTGAGTAAAACATGGAACATGAATGTAAAAAAGCAAACAATTGCTAATTGCTTCCGGAAAGCAGGGTCTACTACAGATGCATTACTGGAAGATGGTGAATGCTGGGATGAAGAAGATTTTTTTTCACTTTCCGAACTAAATGTTCAATTGGTCTCATTTAATTCTTCAGCTGATATTCCAAGACTACGTTAATGTCGATAATGGTACATGTACAATGAATTACCCTACGGAGGATGATGTCTTAGAAAGCATTCTAGACAGTCGTGTGCCCGTAACAGAAAGTATGTATTTCAGACACAAGATTTTAAAATTAAAGAAATTTTGTTTGCAGAATCATGCCAACATTTGAGAAAATTTGCGCTTCCATTGAAAAGCTAAGTGGTTTTGTGGATTGCCGAAGTAATGTTCTTGACAATATTAATAAGTCCTTATATTTGGTGGACGTTTTTCTAGAAAGGGAGAAGTGGTCATGCAAGACCTAAAAAAAAATTACAGAATTCTTTAAAATAAACAAATAACTTTAAAAAAGAAAAGTTCCACTGTATATGGTTTTTTTTTTTGTAGATTTTAAGACGACCGAGTGCCAAGAAAGCTCTCAATTCTTGAAAAGCGAGTGGCTTCCAAAATAATTAACTTTTTACAAAGTGTGTATGTGTACGCAAACTCGGTATTGTGGACTGGATGGGAACTCTCAGATTCTTTTAAAACACATACTGGTGTGAAACAAGGATGCCTGCTATCACCATTACTTTTTGCGATTTATCTAAATGGTCTGCATGAACATCTGGGGGGAAGACTGCATTTATGTTTGCTAAACATAAGGCTACTGTTGTATGCCGATGATATTGTTGTTTTGGACGATGATATCAAAACTTTGCAAATGATGATAAATAAATTAGAAACATATTACAATACCTGGGGCATGGAAGTCAATTTGAACAAAAGCGAACTAATGGTTTTCAAAAGAAGCGACAGGCTAGCAAGGAAAGAAAAGTGGACGTTCAGAAGAGAACCGGTGAAAACTGTTGCTAAATATAAGTGAACTTAAGAGCAATACTAACACCAGAAATGTCTTTCACAAAGCATGTCAATAGCAGAAACTCTACAGCGAAAGCTAGCTTAAATGCTGCATGCAAAGACTTATTTAAAAAGAAAGGGGTCACGGTTAGGTCTAAATGGAAACTATTTATAGCTACCTACAGAGCAGTACAAACAAATGCAGCACAAGTATGGGGGTATTCTTGGTTCGAAGAGGTAGAAAAATTGCAACTATATTTTATAAAACGTATATTAAAACCGCCTGACTTTAATCGAAACTACGTGGTAGCCTTACAAACTGGAGCGGAAAAATGCCATATTTACACCTTAAATCTACATATGCGCTACATTGCAAAGAGTGAGATGATGCAGAAAAGCTACCATCTAAACTCTCGAATATGATAAAATTAAAAATACTGGCGCAGCAGAAGCAGCTAATTGAGCAACAAGGTCAACTACACCTTATCCAACAAGATCTATTTGAACTTCAATAGTAACAACGACAACAGCAACACCTACAACAGCAACAACGACAACAGCAACATCAACAACAACAACATCAACAACAACAACATCAACAACAATAACATCAACAACAACATCATCAACAGCAACAACAGCTACGACAACAACAACAACAATCCGAACAACAGCAACAAGAATCCGAACAACAACAACAACAAGAACCTCAACAACACTAACGTCAGCAACATGAACATCTACAACAAGAACAAAAACAGCACAAACAACGAAAACAGAAACATCAAAAACTAAAGAAAATGGAGTTAACACCGCTTCAGCATCAGCCATCTCAGATATCCGTCATATGTATTTAGGAGTCAATATTGTCTATACACAAACAACATATACCAACTTGCTGTGCTCAACAAGCTCTTACCCCCCGATGCAATTGGAACCTCCGCAGCAGAAACGATTTCTACATTCATACACGAATTCACTTGCGGTTCTTTCCGCTATTGACGTATCAAGCGATAAATCTCCGATTGATTCCTCGTCCGCGTTAATTCTACCATTTAGTTGCAACGATGGCTCTCTACTCTCAACCTAATTCTCGTCAGGAATCGTCACTTCTAACATCTTCATCGTAGAACAATCTTCATCTCGAGACTTTCTTCCGCTACCTCTGTCAACGATATTATGAACTACATCAGCAGCAAAACGTTTTTGCCTTCCTCAAATGCATCAAATATAATTTTAAGGAAAAACGATTAAATATTGATTTAGATAATCCTTATTTGTTTGTACCTCCCCCTGAGTGCCTTTGTGTATACTACCAAAACGTCCGAGGGCTGCGAACTAAAACATCCTCTATATACCTTAATTCACAAAAGCTCACCTATGACATTTTCGCCCTTAACGAAACTAATCTTACTCAAGATTTTACAGACGTCCGATTTTGACGTCTTTCGAGATGATGGTCTTGAAAAAGAAGATGATTCCTCGGGTCGAGTTGTTCTTCTCGCAGGACACAATCGCCTTGACTCGGCACTAGTTAAAACTTCGGACACATCTAATTTTGAGTACACTTGTGTTAAAATAACTATTTCAAACCGCAACATTTTTATCCTCTGCTGTTACATTCGACCATCTCAGCCCACACAGAGTTAGCAGCTTGCCATAGACACGTTCGATTCTTTGCTTAATGTTGTTGATCCTCGCGACACCGTTTTAATTCTGGGAGATTTAAATTTTCCCACCTCCAATGGGCTCCATCAGACGATCAGTCCCATTGTATAGCAATTAACAGTCCATCAGACTCCAGCCTATATCGTTAAGTGGAGCGACTAATAGCCTTTGTAGACAACTTGATCTTATTTTCTCGTCAGATGCCAATAACTGCGTGGTTTCAGCGAAGGATCACTTTTTATCCAAATTGGATCATAACCACCCTCCTCTATCCCTTATATTGTCTTACAATAACGATAATAATACTATCCAATCAGAGTATTCGTATAGCTTTAATTTTCGCAAGGCAGACTGCACAAAACTTAGTAACATTTTAAGTGCTATTAATTCAACAGCATTTTTAACAGTACGAGTACACACATTTATGTCGATGATGCACTTAGATTGTTCTACTCTGAAATTTTCAGCTGTTTTATGTAATCCGTCCCATACATGCTCCAAAAGAGTTTCTCGTCATCTCCACCTTGATATACTAAGGAATTACGCTCACTTCGCAACAGACGGAATAAGCTTTGGCGTATCTACTTTGAATTTCGCTCTGATTTTAATTTTCCAATTACCTCCTTGCACCTAATCATTTTTCCGAGCTCTGTGACTTTCTTTATATCAAATATATTGACCGTATTCATTCTGACATCATCGCTGACCCCAAACGATTTTTTCACTTTACTAAAACTCTGATATTCTCCAATACATCGTTGAGCGATCCTCGTAAACTTATTCGCTCATTCCTTCAGTCAATCGTTCTCTAACCGCACATCAGAGCCCGACCACTCTTACTTCCCCTACATGAGAGATTGTGCCCAAACCTCTTTAACTTCAATCGATATAACAGTGGCTCTCGTGAAAGAAAAGATCGAAGACTTACATATATGCGAATTCTCCCCTGGCCCGGATGGTATACCTGCCGTAGTTTTAAAAAAATGTGTAGAGTCTTTAGCTCAACCTCTTACGGCTCTGTTCCAACTGTCGCTTTCACAGTCCGTTTTCCCTAGGCTTTGGAAAAGCTCTTTTATTATTCCCCTTCATAAAAAGGCCCGAAAAATGAAATTTCTAATTATCGTCCCATAGCTAAACTCTCTTGCATACCTAAGCTATTCGAAAGTACTGTTTACGATGCAATATTTTTACCAATGCAAGTTTATATTTTCCCCTCATCAACACGGTTTCTTAAAGGGAAAGTCAACAACCACAAACCAAACCGAATTCGTACCCAGCACCGTGTGCACATTGAAGGATGGCAAGGAAGTCGATGTTGTTACTACCGATTTCAGCAAAGCCTTCGATAAAATTTCGCACGCAATTGTTTTTTTGAAACTCAAAGCTCTCGGTTTTCAGTCTAGGTTTATTGCGTGGATTAAATCCTACCTTCATGAACCTCAATATGAAGTCCTTTTTAGATCCTTTGTATCTGATCCCTTTATGGCCCCTCTGATGTCCCTCAAGGTAGCCATCTCGGTCCCCTGATTTTCATTTTGTCAATTAATGATGTTGATGGCATTATAAAATATTCCCGTCTGTCAGATTATGCGGACGAAATGAACATTTTTGCACACATCTCCACTTCCACTGACTCCCGTGCACTTCAATCTGACTTGAACAGCTTTTCTACTTGGTGTAATAAAAACTTTCTTGAATTGAATGCCAATAAATGCCAAGATATTACTTATTCCCGGAAGCGTCTTCCGACAGCTCCTAGAACGTACGTGATTTGCGATGAGCCTGTTCCCACTGTCACCTTTCTGCGTGATTTGGGTGTCATTTTCGACAGTGAGCTTAATTTTCGTAGTCATATTGACAATATTATTAGCAGAGCAAATTCAGCGCTATGTTACGTGAAACGTTGGTCCAAGGAATTCTTTCGTCACGAAATTTCTGTACTTCACATTTATAAGACCAATTCTAGAATATGCCTTTCAAGTTTGGTCTCCCTATCTCGATACACATTCGTATCGAATTGAGTGTGTCCAACGGAGGTTCATCAGTTTTGCTCTACGTGGACTCCCGTGGCCTGACAGATTCAACCTATCTCCTTACGAGTATCGTTTGAACTTGCTGAACATGCAATCGCTTGAAAAGCTTAGAAAAGTTGCCGATATACCATTTTTGCATCAGATATTAGCAGGCAACATTGATTGTCCTATGCTGCTCCAAACCATCTCACTCAGCACCAATCCGCGTATTCTGAGGTCAGTACCTCTCTTCCACCTAATCCTCTCTACTAATTTTAGGACACGGGAATTTTGCGGAAAGTGGAAGAGACAGAGAGAAAGACAGATTGGTGTAGTTGAGTTTGAAACTCAGGCGGTATTAAGTTTTCAGTAAACTCCAAGGGTGGCGTCCGAATAACTGGGGTTTTTTTTTATTTTCTGTTATTGTCGTTGCTCATGATTCACAGTATTTTTGTCCATCTTCCTGATGTCATCATCACGATCAAGTTGCATTTTAGCCATATGACCACCCTACTGCCAGTGTTATGCCTTCACAAGGTAGAGGCTATAGGAGCGACTTTCAAGGAAGTGTACAAGGTGAATGATACCATTTGCCCGAACCACGACCTGGAAAATCGCGTCCTTGTGCACAACTTCTACCTTCGAAATGATATAGAGCACTGACGATCCGAGAACATAGGTTTTACCGAGTTCAATGGCAAATAATGTCATCGCCGATGAAAGGGTACATCCCCCGTTCATAAAGAAGGTGGAGCTCCAAGCGATCTTCTACTCGTTGAGGAAAAAGAAATCTGCGGGAATCGATGGAGTATCGAACATTGTGCTTCGACATCTCCCTCTAGAAGCGGTGGACATTTACACCACTCTGTTTAACAATGCGCTGAATAATGCACATTATCCAGCGCATTGGAAAACAGCAGTAATACAACCCATCCCCAAAAGGGGTAAGGACACTTCCAATCCGCCAAATCTCCGGTCAATAAGTCTCCTTCCGAACATAAAATTCTATCCCAATGAGGTCCTATGCAACAGGGCTAACCTAATAAGAGTAGATAATTTCGTTATCAAGCTGATTCGAAGGCACATTGCAAGAGTAATGAGCTCGTCGAACAACCTGATCTCAGGGGCTTATTACCCCAATTACGAGTATCACGAGAGAGTGCGCCTTAACGGCTTCGTTCCCCCAGAGGCGTTCCTCTATTTTAATAAGAAAGGTCTGATCCAGGACAGATTGGCGGTGCCGCTAATCTTCCACGTTGCTCGGACAGCTGTGGATAGGCGACTCAACTACGACAGAGACGTTGCACACGGCAGTGTGGAGCGTCTCCGGTTTAGTAGGACGTCAGTACGGTCATTTCTGGTGGCTAGCCGAAAGAGAGGAAACTCCGTCGTCGTTTCCTCCTAATCCAGGGTAGCCCGTTGCATGTTTGGGGTTGGCTGTTTGTTGTCCATGGCCGACTTACATAGTTTAAGGTTTAGGTAGTGTAAATAGGTTGTGAGTAATATTTTAATAAAAAGAAAAAAAGAAAAAAAGAAAAAATATAAATCCACAGCACTTGGATGCAAAAATACAAAAAAAAAACACAAAAAACATAAAAAAACAGTACTCGATAAAAAAAAAAAAATGTACGTAGAATAAGATAGGCTAATTTAGAATAAGACAGTTTAAGATTTATTTTAAGGTAGATTGTAAGTTTTATATATAAGAACATTAAACATTTTTCTTAGTTGTAATAGCCAATAGAATAATAAAATAAATAAATAAAAAATCTTAAGTTAGTTACGTCGAAAGACACAGTTTTAAGTATTAGGTTTAACTTAGAGCGCCCGCATAGGGCCAGTAAGTTAGAATAAGAATAGTTAAGTTAGTTAAGCTAGTTTTAAGCGTTTTTTTTGTCTAGCTATAAGGTTACAGAATTACCCAATAAAAATGCATTAAAAATGAAAAAAATTAAAATTATGCCTTCACAGTAGAGTTGTCTTAGCTTTCGCAAGTGATCGACTTTCTTATTTATTTCATGTGAAATAAATAGATGATTCTTGACACCAGGATTCGAACCGTGAATCAACAGCGTGACAAGCGATGATGTTACCACTACACCACGGCTTTCGCAATTGATCGACTTTTTTATTTATTTCAACAGGATTCAAACCGAGAACCTGCAGTTTGACAAGAGATGATGTTACCACTACACCATGGCCACCCTTAATCAGAGTTCGCAAAAGAAAGTTTAAATTCATCCAAATGCTTGGGTAAGCTTTGGTCATTAATGTGACATACCCATTAAGTTACCCAGAGTATCTTTTCCTTAAAATTTAAAACATAGTACTCGTTTTATGAAATGTATTAGAAACTCGACAATGCACCCGCCACCGCCTTAATATTATGATCGTTGTATGTAGTCATTTTGTATAAGAGAAAAATCAATACAAGGTCGGGACAAGACCAAAACTACGGAAGTAAGAAAGGGACCTTCGATGACATTGGAAGTCGACACAAACATATTATTAAAGAAGAAATGTAGAAATAAGTAAAATGTGAAAACGACTTGTAATTTTTAAGATTAAAGTTAAAATAAATGGTAAAATAAAAACATAAAAGAATGCTAAAAACATTGCATATCTTCTTCGGTATGAACAGGTGTGATGCCATCATGATTTCCAGCAACAGCAGCGCTAAAAGTATCCTAGTGTTGAATGGAATCAATCAAAAAGCTTTTGCATTCGGTATTTGACGCACATACACTCGTCCAGTGCAGGTAAAGATAGAAGAAATTCGTTTCTGGTGCCTTTATTGGAAAACTTTTCGATAAAGCTCGAGATTGTGTGCGGTGAGGGTTTCGTTTAAATAGATCGGGCTGTCAGATTGCAATCCAATATTTTGTAAACAAATAGGTTTACGTGTTTTTTTATAGGGTTGATTTGTCAATCTGAGCGTAGTGAATTTGTCTTCGAAGAGGTGAACTTTATGATAATAGCCGCAGACCTTCATTAGCTGTCGTGGGAACATCGTGAAGTATAACATCCGGAGAGAGTTTGTAGCGCTCCATTGAATCAATTTGTCCCTTTAGGCAGATATTTCGTTGTCTAGCTTTGAGCATCGGATAGTTTCGGAAGTTTGCTCGAGTACCTCTATTCATACTGCTAATGCGGATATTGATCTGTTTACGTCGTCGAAGCAGCTATTAAAATCGGTTCCAGTATCCAGTTTCTCGATTAAGATGTGATTGTGTATGAGCGATTTAAGTTCTTTGGTTTAATCTTCTGATTGTTTTATAACGCGCATCTCAAACTTATTAGATGATTTATCTTCTTTGTAGATAATTGCTGGATATTGCTGGTCGGGCCTGTTGTTTATGGATTCAAATTTTGTTTTAGCTGGAGTTTATGGTCCCGACATTTTGACAGTATTTGGCATGGCAATTGACAACAAAGGGATAGAAAACTGGTAGCAATTTTAACTAAATAACTGTGAAACTTTCACACAATGTGGATGGAAAAGTAGCTTAGGTGAAAAACGGTGTCTTTAAATACTATTCTTCACTGACATCTGTCACGTGTTCAATGTTAGTGAATACTACACTAAATAGGCACTAACTTTTGCAGCACCGCGTTCGATATGTACACTGAGGGGGCAAAAAAAAGGCTGGAAAAAAGTGCTGTCAAAAAACTAAATTGATGGCTGTCATTCGGTTGTGATGTGTTTAAAACTAAATACTTAGCACATATAGAAGAAATATGAGATGCACATATTTACAAAATAAAGGGTTCTTCATTTCTAGGTTGGGATTTCACATCCATGACGTATGGCATCTGTCAAATCCATCCATTAATTCGTGCCTTGCCATTTCACAATATGGATCATTTAACCACCGTGCAACTCATTTCGCCCGTGTCCTAAAAATTAGAATAAAGGTATTCATATCCCCTTTAACACATGCAAATTATAAAAAAAAAAATTAAATTGTTACATCTTACTACAAAAATAAAAGTTCTGTAATATCTGAATATCGGGATTTAAGGACAGATTTTTCAAACAAAATCTCCAGCGATAAAGTAAACAAATCAAATTGCAGAATTTGAGGTTCTAATAATCCAGATGTGATCGTTGAGGGACCATTGCATCCACCATGGGTGGCAGTTTGGTGCGCGCTGTGGAAAGGCGGCGGTATTTTGTTTAAAAAAAAGCCATGAAGGCATCACTGTTACGGCCAATTCTCTGCACTATAGTCAAGTGGTAGCCGTGGCTCAATGGTTAAGTGCGCGATCGCTGAGCGAGAGGTTCGATCCAAGAAAACACAAAAATAAAAAGAAATTAAATTTTCTCACGGTCCCAACTCTCGCGAACGACTAACAAATATCAGAGAGTAAAATTGTCATGAAAAACTTATCTCAATCGAAAAAATTGCCCTTCGGAAATAGCATAAAACTGTAGATCCCAACCATTCGTGACGCACACAGAACGAGTGGCTGCGAGAAGCTAGGCTAGGCCCTGCATTGGGCTGTTAGCGCCAATATATTATAATATTTTTTTTTAGCCTGAGATTGAGGACATTGATGTTAGCGACATGTGGTTCCAATAGGATGGGGCTACGTGCTACACAACACAGGCAAGTTTGACTCCATTGCACGAAAAGTTCCCCTGCCATTTAATTTCGTAATTTGGCGACATTAATTGGCTACCCAGATCGTGTGATCTGACCCCACTTCAAAACGGACATCCGTGAAGTTATGGCCGCAATATAGTCAGAAGTGTGTCAAAAAGTCATCGAAAATTACTTCAGAGGAATCGACGTTGGCAAAAGCTCTTGCGCCAGCCATTTAACCAATGTTGTATTCCCTACATGACGGCATAGTCCAAAATTTTAAACAGTAAACAAATTTCATTGAAATCTTTAATGATTTATATTTAAATTAAAATTCTAAAGCACAAAATGAATAATCCTCTATAGTAGCCAAAAATATAAAGTCAAATAGTTTTTTGCGAAAATAGAAAAGTGGCAACTTTCAGGGCAACATACTCGTATCTGTGTCCAATGTAAAATAGAATTCCTAGGGTTGTTCTGTATTTTTTTTTTTTTTTTTTTTAAAGCTCTGACACTAGTGCTGCGGACATCAAACACACCTTATGTGCAATCAATTCTGAATGCGTAATTGGAGCATATGGCTCTAAAACATGTTGCTAATTAGAGTTAGTAGAAAAGAAGGTTGGGATGAGTTCGATGAGAGGTGATTGAAAATAAATCCATACTGGTACTGGTTGGAGAGAGAATTGAGTATGGAACATGTTGTGATCTACACTACGTTTAAGACCGCCACTATTTCCTTGTACCCATATTTTTTAAGACAATAAAAGCTATTTACAGTTCGGAAAAAATTTTTTCTACTCAGGTCATTGTGCTCATATTTAGTGACCTTGGCCCTAATTGCATTAAACCTTAACTTTTTATTTGCATGTAGACGCATGATACCTTCGGGGTAATCGGTTTTCCCAGTGTAAGATTTTTTTTTTTTTTTTTAAATTTGTTTAAACTTAGGCAATACAGAATTGTGAGCTACTCGTATTTCCGATTTTTAATGACAGTGGAAGTACTTCTGACACCATTAGGTAAATTATCGCCTACAAGGGATTTTTCTACACAGAATCAATTTTTTAGGTAACTATCAGTTTTAAAAGTGAAAGGATTAAAAACGAAATAATAGGTCATTCGAAGTAAATATTCATTAATATATGAAGTCAAATTATTTGTCTTCATAAAATGGATAAATCCGAAGGAGATATCTCTCAGGAACTTAATATTTCTAAATATGGAATTCACCATCAAGCGATTTCGTGAAACCGGAAGCAGTGATCCCAAAACGAGCAGTGGACGTCCAAGAAAAAACACTAAACAGGAAGATAACTTGACTGTGATTACTAGCAAGAATAATCGAAGGCTTACGGTACCAGAAATATGTGGAGAGATCAACAGGAATAGAGAAATCCCAGTCTCCCTTACAACAATCAAAAAGCGTCATTGGCAGGCAAATTTATTTGGACGTCGTGTTTACGTCTTGTCCGTTGAGTCTGCGATAAAGGGTAATGGTAAATCATTTTGGAATTACATTAAATTCAAGGCGAAATAAGTCACGCTTGCCTAAGGTAATGGAATTTGAAAATATAAGTTCAGCCGGTTTGAAAGGAACTTGTGACTTATTTGCTAACTTTTTCGAGCCGGTATTTAATGAGTCTCGAGTCCAATCAACAGTGGACCATTACTCTAATAGAACTGAGGTATTGGATATTAGTGTGTTGCAACTCTCGGATGATGATTTAATAAATGCGTTACAGGATCATAAGATAAATAGTAACCCGCGCCACGTGGGGTTCCAGAGGTAATATTAAAAGTGTTTATCTTCCGTATCTCATCCACTTAAAATTATTTTTAACCAGCCCCTTGTAACTGGGGAATTTCTTAGTGAATGGAAATATTCTTATATTGCTCCAGTATTTAAAAGCGGTTTAAAACAAAGAGTTGCAAACTATCGACCTATATCAAAGCTTTCTGCAATTCCAAAATTGTTTGAAAGCATTGTTAAGAATAAACTTTTTTTCGTGGTTAAAGGAATTATTTCCAATAATAAACATGGCTTTGTTCGAGGTAGGCTATGTACTACTAATTTAACGTTAATAACTAATTATATATTTGATACTTTTGAAAGACATTTACAAGTTAATGTACTCTACGCAGATTCTACAAAATCTTTTGATAGAGTACATCACACTTTACTTTTAGCTAAGCTTACATCATTGGGTTTTCACTCTTCAATGCTAAGGTGGTCTTCCAGTTGATAGTTTTACATCTCGGGTAATAAAAGTAGCTTCCGGCGACCCACAAGGTAGTCATCTGGGCCCGTTGCTATTCATTTTGTTTTTAAATCATGTTCACGAAATATTAAATTTCTGTGAGGTTTTAACTTTCGCGGACGATTTAAAATTATTTGCACGGATAAATAAAAGAGCTGACTGCATTCGATTTCAGTCGGATATCAACAGGTTGTCGGTATGGTGTAAACACAATGCATTAATTAATTAATTAAGATTTTTACCGCGCATCGAATAATAACGCCGCTATTTCATGATTATTTTATTAATGATCTTAAACTTCTTCGCCTTGATGAAGTCAAAGATCTTGAGGTCGTATTTGACACAAAATTGATTTTCTCTTTGTGTTATGGTTACACCATTGCTAAGTCTAACTCTATGTAAGGATTTCTTAAACGAAATAGCAAAGACTTCCGAGATGTCTATAGTTTTAAATCGATCTACTGCTCGTTGGTCAGACCTTATTTAGAATATTCCTCCATAACATTATTGTTTATTTGAAGTACGAGTAGTGTATGAGATTTAAAATTGGTAGATGATTCTTAGTCGCGCAACAAAAAAAAGTTGTATAAAGCGATGAGAGTATGCATTGAGAGAACGTAGTGTTCTATATGCTCTGTGATGGAAAAAAAAAGAAAAAATAAAGCAGATTCTTCGGCCGCAAAATAAGAAGAAACGACTGTGAGCTAGAGCTCATCAAAATTGGAGCATTGAGGACTGGAGAGGGGTTCTTTGAACTGATGAATCGAAGTTCCAACTGTTTGGCACGAAGGAAAGGGTTTTCATTCGACGAACCGCAGAATCCGTCTTGCCGCAATGTATTGTGCCCACCTTAAAACATGGAGGTGTCTTCGGTTGATTGAAATAGGGTTCGTCTTCCAACCCTGAACACATTTCAATGTTGTTCTCAAGCTTACGGCAACAGAAGGAAGAATTCAATCATACAAGATGGAATGGTCCAATAATGTTTCATGGCAAACAACCAAGGGTAAATATCATAAAGTTGTGGTTGCATATACTATGAGTCAAAAAATTTCTTGAACAAAGTTAATTAACTATGTCTACTTGCAAGCTGAAGCGATTTTAAAATGTGACCGCGTAGTAAAATATATAGTTAATTAGCGCCCTTATTTCGCTGGCGTTCGGCGCGGCTAGTCCAACTACTCCAGCCTTAGATCTGGCCCTGTGTATGCTCGCAATTCGAGGTAAAATTAGTATTTTCATTCTAATCCCACAATTATAGGTACTCTTGATTTCGGAAAAAAAATTCTCGAAAATGATATTAATCAGGTTTCGTTTTTGAGTCATGTCATTCAATTCAAATGCAATTCATTTCTCTGTCATAATATGAAATTAAAAATTAGTTAATTGTGAAAGGCAAAAATCTTTAGCCCGATCCAAAAGAGTCAATCAAAAATTCAGCAGCGGAAATAAAAATGGATGTCGAGTCATGGAAGAAAAATTATTTGGCGTAAAAAAAGAGATTCTGACATATTTATAGACGTTGCAGACAACAAACAAATCGAAAAGTAATACGGGTGACCAGGTAAGAACGGAAGGAAAAGACATTTAAGTAAAACAACAACGGTATCAGATATTAAACTGATTCTAGCTTTATTTCGGAGCTACATTCATGCCATTATATATGGAATAGCACATCATTTAAATGGCGGCCTCGGCTTCGCTGGCAGTGCTTCAAGCGGTCGGTCTAATTTTTGATGACTCGGTCCAAGATGAACAGCGTTATTCCGGCAATGGCATCTCGAATGTTGGCCTCGAGCTTGTCCAAAGTGTTTGGCGTAGCCCCGGAGAAAGTAATCAAGGGGTGTCAAGTCGCATAATCGCGGCGGCCAATTGATGAACGCTCGCCGTGAGATGACCCAGTCGCCAAATTTCTCCTTCACCACTTCGAGCGTCGCGTGGCTTGTATGGCATGTAGCGTCGTCTTGTTGGAACCACAGCTCGGATATATCGATGTTGTCGACCTCTGCTCACAGAATGTCGGTTAACATAGCTCTATACCGAGGACCATTGACGGGAACGATGTCTCCTTCCTCATTTCGAAAGAATTAAGGTCCGACGATGCCGCCGTGCCATAAACCGTACCAAACAGTCAATCTTTGTTAATGCATTGATGCTTGGTCGAACACTTGTGGATTTTGGTCGCTCCAATAACGGCAATTTTGCTTGTTGACATAGCCGCTGAGCCAAAAATGGGCCTCGTCCGAGAAGATGATTAAACGGAAAATAAGCTGGTTGACTCTCCGGCGATGGCCAATTCAGCTGTTCTCTGTCTGGTTGGTGGCTTAAGGCCCAAGAGAGTGTGCTCATGCTTAAACTTTTCCACGATGCGACGAATTGCCTGCGCACTGAAGCCGTGATGACGATAATATTTTTTAATAATTTCCACACGTTCGGGAAGAGTCAAACGATGCACGATGAAATAGCAAACCTTACTGAATATTTTGACAGCTGGTGTTATTCGTAACTTTTACAGCTACTGAAACATCACAATTGGAAAAATTATCATTGCTATCTGATCACCCTTTATATAAGTACACTACTTTAATTAAAAATAGCGTCTGTGTTTGCCTATACAGTCGTCTTTTTATTGGTGCCTTCTCTAAGGCTAATGAAACTGTAAGTATGTGTGTACTCGTACATCCATCAATTTTGAAATCTGAATGAGTTTATATAGCACAAAAGCCACTGGATATTCACTGAACTCACTTTACTGACTGTAATGGGAAAATAGTAACGTAATGAAACAGAATATTTAAAGTAATTATAAAAATCATAAGTAGAATAAAATTACGTAGATGAATTTGCAGAAACTTCAAAACTGGTAGGGGAATATGTCAATGCTATGTCAAACAACTCCTAAGCTTGCATATCCATTTTTCTTGAAAAACATTTATTTTTTATATGTTATTCTTAAAAGAAAACTGATACTTAAAACAAAAGTCCAAGAATTTCTACGACTTATGTAGGTTACCTCTACTTGATTACCAACCTTGTCGTGGTGTAGAGGCTGAGTAAGGCCAATGATTCTCGGGAACTGTCCCTAGAAGAGTTCTGAAACCAATACGTAGTCAACCCTCCAATCCAGGGTGTTATGCGAGCAGTGCCCATTGAATGGTTTACAGCCAGTAGTTAGGGACTTTATCTACCTAGGATCCGCTATAAATTCAGACAACGACACGAGCGCTGAGATCAAACAAAGAATAACTCTTGCCAACCGCTGCTTCTTTGGGGTAAGAATTCAATTGAGTAGCAAAGCCCTCTCACGAACAACTAATGTGACCCTTTATAAAACCCTAATTATCCCAGTCCAACTCTATGGCGCAAAGGCACGGACTTTATCAAAAGTGGATGAGGTTGCTCTTGTCTGTTTTGAGAAGAAAATTCTCCGGTGATTTTTGATCCCGTCTGTATAGATGGTGAGTGGAGGAGGAGATACAACGACGAACTGCGACATCGACTTAGCCAGGAGAGTGGAGGTTCAATAACTGAGGTGGCCGGGTTATGTAGAATGCATGGACACCAATGCTCTGGCCCAACACATTTTCGAATCCATTCCCGAGGAACAGTGCAGTAGAGGAAGACAGTGACTTAGGTGGCGCACGCAAGTGGAAGTGAACCTCAACCAGCTTAGCGTGTGAAACTGGAGGCAGCTAGCTAAATATCGAGCTGGCTGAAGACGCTTGTTTATTGAGGCCCAGCTCCACCCCAGTGAGAGCGCAAGGACCATGCCGCCAATGGCCTCAAACAGGTGGTCAAGATAAACTTGGTGCGTCAGTGATGGAAATTCAAATTTCTAGCTGGCAGTATTACGAGTACCACTTGTCTTCCACATTCGCGCTTCAGAAAATGATCTCGTAATTATTATCGACAATCATGTCTTCGGATGCTCTATTCTATACCATCGGATATCGTACCTTTATATAAATTGGTGCTAGTCGAGATTGGTATTTCGGAATGTTCACATTTTTATTTTAGTGGGGGATATATTCCCGTATATCACAAGTTAATATGATTCAATTAGTAAGCGTTGATTGAATGATCGCGATATGTTAATGTTGAGAATGGTCCAGATTTGCAAATCATTTTCCTCAATAAGTTCACACTTTTTAGCTACAAACTGTCTGTCATACTTGTTTACCTTTCAGAATGAATTAGGGTATTTATAAAGTATAAAAACATGAAGTTTAACATTGGAAAGAGGCGTTGTGATCTTTCTTTAAACAAAACACTAAATACAATTTTAAATTAACAATAACTTTAAATATATTATTATTTATGAAATCTTTTATCCCGATAAAACAACATTAAATTCTTCCTTCACGCTCTAACATTCAAAAAAATTGTATCAAAATTATAGTTTCCCACCAGCCATTCTGCTACATATTTGGATCTCATCTCTTATGAATCTCTAAGAGTGGCAACGTTTCATACTGCAACGTTACATGCTCAACAAATATTAGGTCTTCAAACCGAAACTTCGTCGAAAAACGATATTTTCGTAGCACTTGCACCAAAGCGACCTTCATCATCATTCCTGCGTACTGCCAACCTAAAGTGAGACATTTAAGCTTACCAGGATTTTGTTTTACTTTATTTTTACCTACCAATGCAGTTCCTTGGACCCTTCAAGAATGGGATAAACGAGTACTTATGATGATCGTCCAAGTTTGCCTGAAGAAAGTGATAAGGATTGAAAGTCTTTGCACTTGGACCCCATATATCTTCGTCTCTATGAATGTTGAATACGTCTAACATTATTTGTGTACCTTTTGGAATCGTTATGTCTTTCGAAATCGGTATATCATTTGTGCATTCACGAGCGACCATTGGAACAGTTGATGCAACTCGTAGCGTCTCATTGATGCACATATCCAGGTAAACAAAATTCTTCAAATCCGCATAATTAACATCGAACTCTTTTTTGGGAAAAACAGTAACGATTTCTTCGAAGACTTTTTCTTGATGCTGCGGGTGCATAGCAAGGTACATTAAACTTGAAAATAAAGTAGTGGCTGTAGTTTCAAAAGCCTAGAGAAGAAACACATGCACGAGCTTAGTATGAAAATCATATCATTAGTTGAATTGAAAAATTTGTTCAACTGATGCGGTAAAAGCAACTTTAACTTACTGCTAACATCAAAAAAATTAACTCTAAGACTATGTCGTCAATAGGAAACTCATTATTTTGATGGAATTTAATAGCTTGGTCAATGAATACATATTTGGTCGCTTCAGTATTTACTGATTCTTCCATTGAGCATGTTTTTTCGTTATCCTCGTTGAGTGATTGTTGCTCCAATATTTTTATTTTGTTCGCAAATTTCTAAAATTATAAATTGTCTTCTCCAACATAATAGGCTAATTTTATTCTTCTTTAACTCACCTCAGTGACAAACTCCATAACAAAAGTTCGTGCTTCCTTAAAGACCTTGCACATATTCGTAAAACTATAAATTATGGGAATCCTGAAAAAGGGATGCAGCATATTATCAGCTGTCATTGAGAATATTCTGGAATGTGAAACAATGTAAGACATTAAAATCGTCAATCATTCTCAAACTTCAAATTTCAGTTAACGTTTCGAAACAAAGCAACCTTACCTTTGCATATATGTCAACATTTTTTTATTACTCTCAGATTCCTTTTGAAAATCTAGTCCCAAAACTGTAGCTGAAAGTACACATTACAATGCAAAATCTGAAAAATTTAAATCTAATACACGGATGTCAAGATACCAAGTTTGGAATTACTATCATAAAACTGTCAAAATCGTATGTAAAATACGAGTAGGAACTAAATACGAGTAAAATATTTTCAAGTATTTTATATACACACAAAAATATATAACAGGTTGTACCTGCAAAATTTACATTAAACCATACAGGCCTTCGGTTTATATTGAGCACACATTAGACTTGCTCCGCTGGCTACAAGAGCTTTTCGCCGAGCAAAACCGCTATAGTTCAAATGAAAGTGTTAAAAAAGAAGCGTCAACTGAACAGGATAATCCAGGACAATCGCTTGTAGCTGTAAAGTCAGGCCCTATATGGATTGTTTCCGCTAAATATCTGTTCCTTTCCCATGGGGTACATTAATGTTGATACGTAGAGAAATAATGAAACATTCTTAAAGTGGCCGTGCCTGTGGAATCTGATGATATATTCGCAATAAGACATACATTATCATAAATAGCTTTCACAAGCAATTTTTTTTTAAGAAAACATCCAGCGTGGCTCTGTACTAGGGAAAATGTAGGGAAAATTATAAACAGTTGGGTCTCTTTTTATGCGTATATTTTTAATGCGATTTTGAAGTTATGCGTTTCATATTTCTTTTTAGTATATTTTTATGCGAAAAATCGGGATTTCCCTTTTTTATATGCATACTAGTTCCCCTGTGTTGTATGTTCATTCTATATTACGGGGTTTCCCCCTTTTAATGACAGCCCTGGTGAAGAACGCGTCGTATTTTTCTTGCTTTCGCTGGCTAGTATGGCTGAGCAGAAGCGCGAATTAAATAAAATTAAAATTATAAAGTTATCCTCCATGATTTTTTATTTTTTGTTTTCGGTTTTGTGCAAAAGCATACACATTTCGTACACAGAATCACGATATTCAAGAGATGACTTATTAAATGGAACGAGCGCTCATAATCTGGATTGCAGAATTATTTCAACAAAAAATCCTCTTAGACGACTATTTAATTCAACAATTACAGTTTTATGAAGGAATGAAGGAATCAGAGCCATCTACTTCATCTTCTAGAACTGATAGGGAATTTTCAGCTAACAAGGGATCATTAACCGGGTATTTTAAAAGGACTATATATTTAAAAGCACTGCATAACGTGAAAATCATGGGTGAAGCTGCATCAGCAGATGAAGAAACTGCCATACATTTTACAGAAAAGTTAGCCAAAATTATTGGAGATGGTGGATATGGTCCACACTAAGCATTTAATACTGGAAAAAAATGCATAGTCGAACTTATATCGCTAAGTCTGAGAAACAGGGAATGGATTAAAAGCAAGCAAAAATCAAGTAACATTGTTACTTTGTAGCAATGCGTTGAGAGATCGGATGATGAAACCTCGTATTGTAAATCGATCTCTAAACCCATGCGCTCTGAAAGGCAAAGATAAAAACGTACTGCCGATACAATGGATGGATAATGCAAAATCTTGGGTTACAACTGCAATATTTATTGAGTAGTTTAATAATAGTTTTGTACCAGAGGCGAAAACCTATTTGAAGCAAAATGGTCTTGACTTCAAAATTTGACTACTTGTTGAAGGCAGAAAATATATACAAACTGTGCTCCATTCTTAACATGAGAGTTAAAATGTAACTCCTGCGAAAAACAACTGACACAATACCACAGTGCAACAAGTGTCAATGTTCTAACCACACGCAGAAATATTGCTCGCATGAAGCAATATATGTCAGATGTGCCGGACACTTAACACAAAATTGTACTGCCAGTAAAAACACACCACCCAACTGCTTCAGCTGCGAGAAAAAACCATCCCAAGAATTGCAAAAAATCAGACCCCAGCAACGAAAATCACAAATACAAACGAAAAGGATAGTAGAAAACGAGCTACCCATTGATTTTAAGTATTATTTGTGAATGTAGTTGAGTTTGGTAAGTTGAGTTTTGAAGATGGGTTTGAGTGAGAATTCGAGTTTGAAAGAGTGGTGAATTTGTTAAAGTTGGGTTTGGTAGTTTCACTACGAGTGCACCTTTTTGCTGTGTGTCCGAGAAGCTGGCATTTTTTGCAACGCATTAGATTTGAGAAGTATTCTTCCACTTTTAGATTGCACCAACCTACATTTACAGTTGTAGGGGGACGGAAGAGATCAAAGGTGAAGAGTACTAATTCTATG
The DNA here is from genome assembly GCA_963082735.1 of Pocota personata. Lineage (NCBI taxonomy): Eukaryota > Metazoa > Arthropoda > Insecta > Diptera > Syrphidae > Pocota > Pocota personata. The sequence goes on along the minus strand of OY720429.1, from coordinate 53,476,448 downwards.
TCTTTTACTACGCCTGCAACGTCTCTTTTTTAAATTTTTTTGAATTTGTATACGTCCGTTACACCTTGGTCCTTCATTTCTTCAATGATTTCTTTTTCAGGTAGGATATTTGGGCATGGTGCGTAAACAGTGCCTTTAGAAGAGTTAAGTTGACTATGAAGTAAGATTGAAACCGGGCAAAGATAAGACAATGTTTTTTTTTTGAAAGGAAGAGATTAGGAACGTGTTGGGATTTTACGAGTATAAGCAGGTTTCCATCACGAAGTTGAGTGATGTATTCGTATGACGTGCTTACGGCGTCGATAGCTTTTTTTAATATAAAAAACACTAATGGATGTTAGGAGTTGTTTGGGGTTTGTTGGGGATATAATAATGAATTTGGGATTTTTTGAATTAGAATGAGATGGAATGTCAAAATTAAGGGCTACAGGAGAATTTGTATTTTTTTTAGGTCTTTTTTTTAGGCGGGTCGGTGGGCTAATCTAACTCAGCGAACCGATTGCCCGAGAGCACGATTTATTACTATATGGGCTAGTTTGTCACTCACTTGCTTGATGGAAAAAAGAAACAACGCGGAGAGAAAAGGGAGGGAATAAGCACAGGAGAGATTACACTTCTAACTTCGGGAGAGCAGAGAAACACGATCAAATCGATGTTGCCGGCTCGAAGTAAAGTCGGTGACTGGAAACAGTATTAATAATACACTAATGCTGAAAGGACACATGCAGCAAAATTAGATAACAGAGCTTTATACGGGTATGTAAGCGAATACATGTGCTTACGGCAGCAATGCAAAACGTCGCTATTTCTAATTTTGATGCAAACCCCCAGTAGTAGAACAGCAACATAGTACAATTTAGTACAATTTGCGTGATTTCTGTGTAAATAAACCGCGTCCGTATTCTTCTTTTCTTTCTCGCACAGTAAACACGACACACAACTTCCAGAAAGTTAACATAAAACTTAAGAACGGATAATAAAATGGTTATTTTCTTTAATTTATCACGTCTTTCAATATACATCGCGAAACAATTTGTTTTTGGAATTTCATTATCCAATATGACAATGACAGCACACAATGCGATGAAATGTCAACATTTCACTGCACGTCTGCTTCACATGCGTTGCTGCATGCATTAACTGCACGATGCTTTGCTGCACGTGTGTTTTAAGCATAAAAATAGTAACTTGGAATGCAAATGGCCGAATGCAGCACATTGAAGAGTTACTAATTTTCTTAAATATGGAAAAAATTGATATTTACTCAATCACAGAAAGTCACATAACCAGATCAACTAACTTAAACATATCTGGATATTGTTGCTATCACGCTAGAGGAGGATCTGCGTTACTTGTAAAAGACTCAATCAAACATTGGCTGGTAGATCAGAATAAAATCTCAGACTACATTTATATAGTAAATAAAGATGATCTGTCGTCAGTTCATTCTCCTGTTCTTATGACTATTAGTGTTAGTATACTGAAAACTGAAAGTCAACCACGTCTTGTATATCATAAAGCAAACTGGCTCCTATTTAGGCAAACATTAGAAGATTGGTTGCAGAAAAGCATAAACCTACAAGATAAGCATTCCTATTTGTCAAAAAGGAGGAATGTAGACAGAAACTACCCACATGCAGTAAAACAACTTATCAGAGAAAAATGCAAAGCTCGTAAAACTTGACAAAGAATCCGAGCACCTAAGAATAAAAAGTTTCTTAACGCATTGGGCAATGAACTCAAAAGGCTTCTAAAATTTGTAAAGAATGAATCAGTTGGCAGATACTTGAATAATCTGTCAAATCCTTAAAAAAAAACAGCAAAACCAGCACCGCTCATTAAGCAAGAAAACGGGTATTAGGCAAGAAATGCCAAAGAAAAGTCTAACCTCTTCGCAGATCACCTACAGGATGCCTTCCAACCATTTCCTCGGTAAACAGCAGACGAAAATCTATTGCTGCAGCCCAGAAATGATCACAGGAACATACAGCATTTAACATTACAAGAACTAAAATGTGAAATTAAAAGTAACATAAATGCAAAAAAAAAAACACCGGGGTATGATTTGATAACTGGACAAATACTTAAGGAGCTACCCGATAAAGCTGAACGTAAACTATTACATATAATTAATGCAGCACTCAGGCTAAAGTATGTTCCGATGCAATGGAAGGTGGCAGAAGTAATCATGATTCTGAAACCAGGTAAGGCGCCAAATGAAAAAAAAATCATATTGACCGACTTCGCTTCTACCCGTAATATCGAAGCTGTTTGAAATACTGCTTTTGAAAAGACTCAAGTAAATAATAGAAGAAAGAAATCTTGTAAAATCACACCAATTTGGGTTTTTGGAAAGACTCGAATGCACAACAAGTGCATAGAATCGCGAGTACAGTAGAAAAAGCACTTGAGAACAAAAAAAAGTCTGCTCAGCCTTCTTTCTAGACGCAGCATAAGCGATTAATAAAGTCTGGCATCGAGGGCTAGAATTTAAACTGTAAAGAGATCTCCCGAACAGTTCTACTTGATTCTTAAATCTTATAACGTAAATCGTAAGAAAATATCTGCAGGAGTTCCACAGGGAAGTGTCTTGGGACCAATCCTTTATCTCCTCACAAGAGACCTACCTCAGCAGAAAGAAGCTAGCTTGGCGACTTTACCTGACGACACTGCAATTATGATGAATGCTGATGAAGCAGCAAACAAATTAAAAGGCCATTAAATGTGTAAGTGATTGGACAAAAAAATAGAGAATTAAGCTTAATGAATCCAAATCTATCCATAATAACTTTACTAACAGACGAATAAATACTGTAAGAGTTAATATTGATGGAAAAGAAGTTCCATATATTGTACAAATACTGCTAAATATTTGAGTATAAGACTTGTTGCCAAGCTCAGATGGAAGAAGCATACATCCAAAAGAAAAAAGAGGAGGTAAGTATTAAACTCAGACAAACGCATTGGTTAATGGGAAGGGATTAGTAATTCAATTGACAACAAACTTCTATTATACAAGCAAGTTCCGAAACCTATATGGACGTATGGGATTATTTGGGGCTGTATCAAAAAGCCAAATCTAAGAATGATACAAACATTCCAAAACGAAGTACTAAGAGGCATCGTTAATGCAACTTGGTATATAAGAAATGACAACATACACAGGGATATACAAATAGAGAATGTTAGTGAAATTGTTATAAAAATATGCACTTCGGCACTACCAACAACTCTAAGATCATGTAAATCCTCAAATACAATACATGGTGGAAGAAAAAAACCAATACCTCTAGGCTGGTTAAAAGATTAAGGCCGTATGACTTAATTTCTTAACGAAAATCTAGATATAAATATAAAAACATAGCCTTATTATATATATGTGTTTTTTTATATTGACATAACAATTTTGTATTTTAATACAAACGCACCCTTAAACTTACTTATGATCTATCAATGTCAAAACATCAGTTAACGTTTACGTTCTTATCATGGTTAAGTTCACGAATGAGTAGCGTTTGGACATTATTAAAAATTACTACCGAAATTCTGAGTCAGTGGTCGCAACGAAAATATCGCAGCCGTAAGTGCTTCAGTTCAAAATGAGCCAAATCAGTCGATTCCACGCCGTTCACAGGAATTGGGAATCTCGTAGTCCACATTGTGGGTAATTTTGAGTAAAGATCTTGACTTACAAGATCAAATTAACTCAAGAACTGAAGCCTCCTGAAAATCCTGAATTTCATCGAAAAATCATCTTCAGCGATGCAGCTCATTTTTGGCTTAATGGCTTTGTCAACAGCAAAATATGCGTTATTGGATAGCAACAAACCCACATGTGCCTCAAAAGACACCATTCGACCGTATCTTTTTGTCGATGAAAATGATCACCATGTTACGGTCAATGGAGATCGCTATCGTGCTATGTTGGAAGACTATTTCTGGCCAGAATTGGATGGACTTGACATCAGTGATACGTGATTATTGAAGGAGAAGTTCGATAATCGTGTAATCTCGAGAAATGGCCCGGTCGAATGGTCAGCTTGCTCATGCGATTTAACGCCGATGGATTTATTTTTATGGGGTTACGTTAAGTCTTTGGTTTATGGAATATTATCGAACGTGAAATTGCCAACATTCCGGCCGATATGTGTGGAAGAGTGCTAGAAAATTGGCTCCAAAGTGAATGAGATCGAATTCTATACTACATCTGGAATAAATTTTAGCCCGATATCTCCATTATTGTGTTTTATTTAAATACAAAATTGTTATGTCCTTATTGAAAAATCCTTTATAAAATTTGTTGTTGTTTTCTGGAACTCGAATCTTAAGTTTTCCGCTCAGTGATCACGCACTTTACCATTGAGTCATAAGTATGAAAACAAAATAAAAAAAAGAGCTTGGCGCAACGGATATCTGACGGAGTTGAATTTACGGGCGTTTCTTTGCACTCTGCATTTTTGACTTGAAAGAAATTAACAAAACATTTTAATCAATCAGTGTTGCCGTTTCCAATTTCTTATAATAAAATACGGGAGAATTTTAATTTATACAAATATGATTAAAAAAGAAATGGAAATTTTGAAAAATCCATTAGCAATAAATTGGTTGGGTTTGCTCTACATTTGCATTCTAGATTAGACTCATTGGGCTTGTTTGGCAACATGGTGCTACAGAGTAAGAACTTCTGATAAATCGGCAAATGTCTCTTCCTATATCTTGCTACGCGAAGAACATCTGAAACTACCAATTGCTGCGAAGAATACATTCTCATTATACCCTATCCCACAGGGAACATTAATATTGATTCATAGTTTGTAACACAGAGAAATGATAGCCTTAGATCCCCAAAAATATATATATTGGAGATCAGCATTCAAATTTACGTCAATCTAGCTATGTCCGTCCTTCCGCCCATCCGTATGTCACCAATTTTTGAGCTACGAATATGATGCTTAGTATATAACCTTCTTAGGACCCGAAGCAGTGCTAGTGTAAACAAACTGAAAAATATCGCCTAAATGAAATTTGAGACGTTCACATTCTCTACAATTCGTCCATACAAAATTCGGTTACAAATTCGGTCCACTTTCTTCTTAGAAAAAATTTTAGCCACAAATTATTTGGCGATTTCAACTTAGTTTTATTACCTTACTTAAACAATTTAAGAGAAATAAAAAAAAAAAATACATTTTGACACTAAAACGAGAAAGCATCGAAAATAGAAACCCAAACTTCAGCTACCCGCATATTAACCCACTCGGAGCGCAAAATACGAGTAGTACGAGTAAAACGCAACCAGGTAGAGGGCAACCGGCTGAAACAGACGACCCAAAAAGAAGAGGCATGGATGGAGCTGGTACAATATGGTAACGTATATATGCACTTACTGAAACGAAGTTCCAACCGATGATATCAGTCATCAAGAACCTCCGCAGTGGAACCTGCTCAGTATTCACAGCCAAGTACACTACCGAATGCAGATAAAAATCCACGAATTCTGCATACGGATACAACCTGGATTGGAATCCACGGATTTCAGATCCTGTGATTGGAATCCATTTCTATCTCGGGTATCCGAATATTTGGTAGCCCAAGTTAAAATGAAGCCTATTGTAAATAGTGTTGTATTCCATTGGATTAAAATCCAATTGGAGTACCTTACGTATTAGTTCTGTTATACCATTAAAGAGCTTAAGCAGCATAAATAGTTTAAGTCAAACCATCATTCTACGAGCTATAAGTCAAAAGTGTGATCAGCTAAAGACCTAAAGCCTTCCCCATACCAGAGCGTACGTGGAAGGTTTAACTTCTCTGACAACTGTGAAACTATGTATATATTCTTTTTATTTTAAATTTGACAACCATGAAGTTATTTGAATTTATCTCATTCCTGCACTTAGAACAAGTATTTCAAAAAGCTTTACTGTTCTCATCATATCTGTGTTGTATTGCAAGTACAAGCTATGTGTCAAATATAATGTATTTAGGTACCCCATGCAAATGAGGAGTCCCATAAGCGAACAGTGACTTACGTAAACGAACAGTGACAAATTAAAAGCATTCACAGGCAACAATCATTTTTGGAACCTATACAAAAACCAATAGTTTCTCTTTATATGTTTCATACATTCGTATGTTTAAGTAAAAATCCTTAACTTACAAAGTGCAGACTTCAGTGACAAGTCGTATACGAGTTGTCTTATATTTACTTCACCGCAGCCAACATGTTGATCAAGTTCATCACAGAGTTGGAGTGAAATTTTATTGAATTTTGGAAAGAAACTCAGTAAGGACTTATTTCTAAGAAAATAGGTTAAAAGTTTTCGAGATTTAGTCCATTTTGAAGCTGCAATATAAAGTAAAATGAAATGTATTAAAATTTATTACAATAATATTTATGATACTCTAATATTACATTTGCTTGTTAATATTCCGTCACCGATCATTGTAGTAATTGGATCATAAAATTGTAAAGATTTATTAATGCAATCGGGAGAGTTTAGAATTATTTCAGCGATTTTCGGTTCCATTGTGTAGACTGTCGGCCATGGTCCAATCCAAGTGAAATAAGTCTTAACCTGATATTGGGAGGCAATTTTTGGCAACTCATAGAGAATATCTAAAGTGGAAAAAAGTGAAATTATTATAAAATATATTTATTATTATACGCAGCGAAATTGAAAAATAACATAGTGACAATTTAATAACATTTTTGAAAAACAAAACGTTTGGCAACTTTTTTTTCTATCAATTCGCTTGAATTTTATGATTGCGCTGTACCCAAGAGCGAGAAAATGGTTAAAGTGCAAGCTTATGCTAAAACTGACTATCTTGTAACATATGATAATCAGTACATATTATATACATCTCTAGTGTGTTGGAACTCTCATCTCATAACCACCTTGGTGTAAATTTATGTAATGTAATCAGCAACATGAAACTATTCTCTTAAAAGCTCTTTTCAGTCCAGGACCAAACTCAAATGAGTTCTTCATGTTCTTACATATATGCAACGCCATAACCATATTTTAGCCTTTTTGTGGCTAGATTTAAAGTTCAATTTTTGTGGATATATTGGCCTAGTTTACACCGCCGAATTAAGTCCGGACCAACACTAACATTTAGTTCAAGTCCTTTGGGTTTACATCAAACAGGGTAATATGAAGCTTTGTCCCATATATTTATTACCATTTATCGATCCAAAGATGTCACGGGTGCCTTAAAAATCATCATCTGAAGAGCTTCGCTTGTTTTTATAACACAATGATCGTCTTTTATCTCCCGTCCCATTGTAAACTTAATATTTATTTTTGTCCACCTCCGTTACTTTTTACCACCGCAAAAAAAGGTACAACCATCAAATTGCATGGCAGAATAAAATATTGTAATATGCGAGCTACGGCTCGAGTAGATAAAACAATATTCTGTGAAATTATTTCTTTATTTTCTAGTCTATAGAACAATTCAGGTTCACACTATTCTTCGCAATTCTTTTCTTACAAGGTCTCTGTCCTCTCAAATCACTTTGTCTCCTTTCAATTATTTAATTCACAAATCCAAACTAATTACTTCTTCTTCTTAAATCTCAACTTCCAATTTATCACAAAATTACAACTTCGCCCACTATCACTTTTCTAATCTCTTCGCCACAGTTTAGAAACTACTGCTCCTTTCTCAATCGCCATCTGTCCTTATATAGCAGAAGTTTCTGATAGCCAGAAACTTCTAGCAAATTCTTCGACCACTGGAACAAGAGAAATAATTCTTGCAGTTATAATTCCCTTTTATCCCTGATATTATTCGTCTCTTTCGTTGACATGAGCTGTGGAGACTTCATCCCAGACACGAACCTCGAATGAAAGGACAGTTCGAACCAAAATTCTGCCAGAATGAAAAGTCACTTCGGAATTTGCTGCATAGTCGTAGGAGCGTAGTTATTATTATGCTACAATATATACATACATGAAATTTCATTTGTACGCTTTTTAGAATCCGAAGCAGGAAAAAAATCCTACAATGTCCCAAAGGTAGTAAAAATTTTTATTCATTCGTCAAAAATATTAAAAATTCTGCCTCGCCTGCCATCCCCACGATCATTTACAATGACATTCCAGCTGTCAGCTTCTTAGACAAAGCTAATCTGCTTGCTGCTCACTTTGCAGCGAACTCCACTCTTTCTCTCCACCTGTATTTGAGAGCGTCAAATTTTCCATGGGACAAGTCCACTTTCGCACTCGTTCAGTTGCAGGAGTACTCAAAGGTCTTAATATACACAAATCCGTTGTTCCAGATTGTACCAATATGGTTGCGCTTGATATTTTAAAGGCATTTGACAGAGTTTGGCATCAGGCTCTTTTGTCGAAAATGCGTGCATATGGCGTCGATGAGTCTCTTCTTCAATGGATTAGAAATTACTTTTCGGGGCGTTCAATACAAGTTGTTTTGGACGGCTTCAAGTCTGCAATTCACCAAATAAATGTGTTCCCCAAGGCTCTGTTTTGTCTCCGACTCTCTTTCTTATTTTTATATCCATTCGCTGATGACAGTACCCTTAGTTTTTCATATTCGTTCCCTAACTCACGTCCTTGCCCTTCGGCCGTAGAAGGGGAACGGCAACGTATGTTAAACACATTAAATTCCGACCTGGACAGCATAATTAAATGGGGTTCAACCAACCGAGTGGAATTAAATGCTTCCAAAACACAATGCTATCTTCTGTCTCTCAGGTGAAAAAAGAACCCTCAACCATCATCCATGGATGGTACTTGCATCATTGAAACCGAAAGACTTGCCATTCTCGGTATGTGTATTAATAACCATCTTCGATGGAATGATCACATATTCGAGGTCGCCAAAAATGCTGCAAAATGTTTAGGATTCCTTAAACAGTGCAAGAAATATTTTACCCCGTCTGATCTGGCCTCAATTTATAAGGCATTCATCTGCCCTAAGCTGGAATATAACGCCCATATCTGGTCTGGTGCACCCAAGACCGTTCTGCACATTCTTGATAGGGTACAAAATCACGCGTTAAAACTTATAGATGATAGAGACATTGTGAATTCCATTCATTCATTAGAACATCGGAGAAATGTCTCCTGTCTCTCCCTGTTTTATCGTTTTTTTATAAAAAATGCTCCAGCGAAATTGCCAGCTGCATTCCTCCCCTCCAAAATTTCACCCGCAATACGCGACATGCTTCGAATGCACATCAGTTTACCCTAAAGCCTAACTTTGGTCGTACTGTTAAATATAGGGATTTGTTTATAACCCGAACGACACGAATGTGGAATGATCTACCAAGCTCTGTATTTCCCCATCACTACAACATTCAAACATTTAAAGCCAACGTGCATAGGCTTCGCCTCTGTTCCTCTTCCCCTTGTCCATAAAGCCCGTGCCTGTAACAGTATAAAGGTATTCATATTCCTTTTAGCGCGCGCGAATTACAAAAAAAAAAAAAAAGTGCAGCATGTGTTCTTCTATGTATGTGCAATTCTTCAACAAAATATGTTATTCTATCATTCGAAAAAAAAAAAACAATAGGAAATATTTCAAGGACTTTTTTTTTTTTTTTATAATTTGCATGTGCTAAAGGGGATACGAACACCCTTATACTAATTTTTAGAACACGTGCGTTTTTGTAGAAAGAGGAAGAGAGAGAGAAAGACAGAGTGGTATAGTTTGAAACTCTGGTGGTATTAAGTTTCTGTAAACTCCAAGGGTGGCTGTCCAGATAACTGGGGAGTATTTTGTTTGTTTTCGCTATTATTGTCGTTGCTTATGATTCACAGTATTTTTTTTCCGTCCTCCTGATGTCATCATCACGATCAAGTTGCATTTTAACCATATGACCACCCTACTGCCAGTGTTATGCCTTCACATCAGTCGTTCACAGACTTTCATAGTGCGCAGACGTGTTTCGGCTTCTCCTTTAAATCTGTAGTGTTTTTGAAGTAGACTATTAGACAGTGATTATTCAAGTGGCGAGTTAGCCTATAGGTAGTGGTGGTGTTCTACCAAACCAGTGACCCTGGTTCAATCCCGGACTGGGGAATATTAAATTCTGGACTTTTTTTTTCATTTATTTAAATTAAGTGAAAATTAAATAAATAAAAACATCAGGCGATGGAGAGTGAGCGGTCCGCGCTCCCAATAGCGGGACCAGCTGGTGGAGTGATAGCATCAGCCGATGCAGTACAGACAAGCCAGCCTGCAACAGTCTCAACTGCAAGTATGGGGAAAAGGAGGAGAAAACTGAAACCTTCTCCCAACCTGGTAAAGCGTCGCTCCAAATCAGCTTCAGCTGAACAGCTGCCAGGTGGAGTGAGGGAAGGGGCGCCGACTACAACAACAGCAGCAGCAGCAGATAAGAAGCGACAAAGGTCGGATGACTCTGTCGACTTCCCGTCAGAACAAGAGCAGCAGAATAAGAAGCAACAACAACAGCAGCAGAAAACGCTGCAAAAACCGCTGCAGCAGCAGAAAAAGCAGCAATAACCGCAGCAGCAGCAGCCGAAACAGCAGCAGCAGCAGCAGAAACAACAACAGCAGAAACAGCAGCAACAGCAGCAGCAGCAGAAACAACAGCAACCGCAGCAGAAGCAACAACAATCGAAGACGACGACAAAAGCGAGGGTACCGCCAATAAATACGTACAAGATTGAGCTTATGGACACCATTAAACTATGTAAGTCGGCCATAGGCAACAATTTTTCTATTAAACGTTTAAATGAAGACAGACACGCTATCCACTGCAATACAGTGGAACAGTATAAAAAAATTAAAGATTTGTTAAAGGACACGACGACGGAGTTCTTCTCCTTCACCCCGAAAGGGGAAAGCGGCAAACAATGCTGCTGAGGGGGATAGACCCGTCTACTGATCCGGAGACGCTCCTTGCGCTGCTTAAAGAGAAAGAGTGCAACGAGCTCGAATTCGTAGGGGTCAAGCCATTCACCACAGCTAAGGCAAAAAGGGAGAAGCGGAAGCTGCCGTTCTTCCTAGTTCAGCTTTCACCCAATAGCAAGCTGGATGGTCTAAGGAGTATTAAAGTCCTAGACTACCAGGTTGTCGCCTGGGAAAAATTAAGAAGGAGCGAAAACATTTTACAATGTGTTCGCTGCCAAAGGTTCGGTCACGCCGCGTCGAACTGCGAAATGCAGCCTCGATGTGTCAAGTGTGGAAAGAACGACAAAGCAGAGGAATGCACTCTGGGTAAGGATGGAGTGGCAGATAAGAGCCAGCTCTCGTGTGCTTTATGCAGGAACTCGGGACACACCGCAAACTATCGGGGTTGTCCTAAGTTCCAGTATATTAAGAAAGTAAATCTGGTTCGTCAGGAGAAGGTTGTAGTGAAACGTCCACCTGCTCCAATTCAAACACCATCCGTGACTCCCCAAGTGACCTACGCCCAAATGGCGGCAGGTCGGGGAAACGCGGAACAGAAAAGACCGAAGGTTGCTACTCAGGCCCCAGCGCCTAGAGCACCGGAGGCTCAAACTGACTTGCTGGCCATCTTGCTCTCTATCCAAGGGCAGATGGAGCAGCTTCAACGTCAGGTACAGGAGCAGGCGAAGCGGGTGGACCAGATCTACGCACTTCTGCCGGGCTTAACGCACCTTCAGTCGTAATGGGTACGAACATGGAGGAGCAATCCTTGAAGATCCTTGCGGTGAACGTGATTAGGATCGAGCGAAGAGCCGTATTGTTTAAGTTGCTTGAAGACCAAACCCCTGATGTGCTTATGGTTAGCGAAACAAAGCTATCCCAGAAGCACAAATTGGGGCACAATAAATACAATATTGTCAGAAGAGACCGACCCAACTCTACACAAGGAGGAGGTGTTGCGATCTTCATACGCAAACAATTGCAATTTAAAGTAATGTACAGCGGTGAAGTGCGAAGGTTCCAGGAGCTGGAAGCGTGTATCGTGTGCATCCCTCTCCGTAGTGGAAAGAGGATGTACTTGGTCGCACTCTATGCACCTGAAGCTACTCAATCTACTTTATTTATTTCAGAGCTCGAGACATTTTTTCGATTCCTAAGGCTGGAGTCGGAGGAGAATTATTTCATCATGGCCGGAGATCTCAATGCCAAACATAGAGATTGGGGAAACAACACACCTAATCCTAGAGGGAACCTACTATTCAATTGGTGGGGTCGGCACAGTGTCGAGTATAAACTCGATTTGAAAGCAACAGATAGTCCGTCGTTTCCTAGAAGTGGCTCCTATCTGGATCTTATGCTGTTCGACGTACGGTTACAACTGACCGACATGGACCGACAAACCATAAACTGCCTCCACACATTTGTGTATGACAGTGACCATTGCGGACTCAGTGCCGTAATAACGATTCCCAACGAAATTGCGGAGTTGGAGGAGTTTGTCCAAATGTACTCCTACAATTATAGTAGGACGCGTTGGACTCGCTTCTCCAGAACTTTAACAAGAGCACTCTCCTCGAATTCGCTCTACCCACCGTCCAATAGGAATCTGTCAAACGAGGAGATTGACTGGTACCTAAAACAAATGGACGAGACAATTAAACGAACTATGGATAATACGATACCTCGGTATCAACATACTGACAACGCAGACATATTCCGCAATGCAACAATTGACGCACTACACCAACACAAAAGTAGACTGCTGTCGAGACTAAAAACCTTGTACAGGCAGTTTACTGACAGACAGAACTCGGAGGTTAGGACACTGAAGTCGTTGATTAAAAACCTCCAGAAGTTAATTAGAGAAAATTACAGACTTTCTGTAAATTTGCATTGGAACAATAAAATTTGGGCTGTAAAATCCAACAACCCGAGTATGTTCCCGCAAATAAATAAAATATTTCGGAGGAATAATCAAAACGACCTTCCGTGTCTTAAGATCCCCCGAACGACGAACAATGGACGAATACTTATAACAGCAGGTATAGATCCAGATAACGCAGTAGAGGATGACAACTTCTTTGTGATCGAAGATCCGCAGGAGAAGGTAGAGGCTATAGGAGCGACTTTCCAGGAAGTGTACAAGGTGAATGATACCATTTGCCCGAACCACGACCTGGAAAATCGCGTCGTTGTGCACAACTTCTACCTTCGAAATGATATAGAGCACTGGCGATCCGAGAACATAGGTTTTACCGAGTTCAATGACGATAACATGGCAAATAATGTCATCGCCGATGAAAGGGTACATCCCCCGTACATATCGAAGGTGGAGCTCCAAGCGATCTTCGACTCATTGAGGAGGAAGAAATCTGTAGGAATCGATGGAGTGTCGAACATTGTGCTCCGACATCTCCCTCTAGAAGCGGTGGACATTTACACCACTCTGTTTAACAATGCACTGAATAATGCACATTATCCAGTGCATTGGAAAACAGCAGTGATACAACCCATCCCCAAACGGGGTAAGGACACTTCCAATCCGGCAAATCTCCGGTCGATAAGTCTCCTTCCGAACATCAGCAAGGTATTCGAGAAAGTGATCAATAGAGCATTGCTTAAGTGGACTGAGAACAGTAATATAATTCCGGATAACCAATTCGGTTTTAAGGCGGGGCATGATACAATACATGCCGCGTCTAAACTGGTATCGGATATCCAATGGAACAAAAGCAAGAACCAATGCACGGGTGCCTGCCTGATTGACTTGGAGAAGGCCTTCGATACCGTATGGTTAGAGGGACTCTTCTACAAACTGAGCAGGCTGGGCATAAGCAAACCACTGCTGTACATACTTCATAACATGCTCACCAGTAGACAGTTCATCGTCAAAAATGGCAATGTGACTTCTGCTGAAACATTTCTAATTAAAAACGGTCTGCAACAAGGTGCGGTTAATTCACCGATCCTTTTCAACATTTACACAAGCGATCTCGTAGGATCACTTCACCATGCCATAGCGTACGCAGACGACTTGATCGCGTACAGATCAGGACCAAAAATCGAGGTCATTGCAATTCTCTTGCAACGTGACTTCGATAAGATTCAGCGATATTGCGATGACTGGAAGTTGAAGATCAACTTCCAGAAATCGGAAACCATTCTTTTTAGGACACCGTTGTCTGGGGCCTCTAGGGATACCAGAAAGAATTGGCGAAAGTTCTCAATCGTGGGACCGCACGGACAGCCACTTGCGAGTCGAAGTGTAGTCAGATACCTGGGGCTCTGGTTAGACCAATATCTATATTTTAACAAACATATAGATGCTGTTCTGGCCAGAGCCAAAGGTGCTTTTGCCCTTACAAAGAGACTTTTTTATAGCAAGCAACTCGATGCAAGGGTAAAGGTAATCTGCTACATGGCCCTCATTAGGCCCATGCTCATATATGGATGCCCCGTGTGGTTCAACGTGGGAGCAAGCTTGTTGGAAAAGATTCGGGTGTTTGAGAGGACTTGCCTTCGGGCTTGCCTTCATTTGTACAGAACACCAGAGTCCCAGTACATAAAATTCTATCCCAATGAGTTTCTATACAACAGGGCTAACCTAATAAGAGTGGATAATTTCGTTATCAAGCTGATTCGAAGGCACATTGCAAGAGCAATGAGCTCGACGAACAACCTGATCTTCGGGGCTTATTACCCCAATTACGAGTATCACGAGAGAGTGCGCCTTAACGGCTTTGTTCCCCCAGAGGCGTTCCTCCATTTCGATAAGAAAGGTCTGATCCAGGACAGATTGGCGGTACCGCTAATCTTCCACGTTGCTCGGACAGTTGTGGATAGGCGACTCAACTACGACAGAGACGTCGCACACGGCAGTGTGGAGCGTCTCCGGTTTAGTAGGGCGGTATCGGGTCGCGATGTTGAGGACGTACAACGTCAGTACAGTCGTTTCTGGTGGCTAGCCGAAAGAGAGTAAACTCCTTCGTCGTTTCCTCCTGATCCAGGGTAGCCTGTTGCATGTTTGAGGTTGGCTGTTCTTGTCCATGGCCGACTTACATAGTTTTAAGGTTGAGGTAGTTTAGGTACATTGTATATAGGTTAAAAAAAAAAAAAAAAAAAAAAAACAGCACTTGATAAAAAAAAAAAAAAAAAATTAAAAAAACAAAAAAAAAAGTACGTATATAATTACGTAAGCTAGAGTAAGATAGATTAAGGTAGAATAAGATATTTTAAGGTAGATTTTAGTTAAGTTAAGTTTTATATATAAGATCAATTAAAAAAAAAAAAGTTCATGTACTAAGTTTTTTGTGTAATTTTCTTAGTAACAATTAAAATTAAAAAATTAATAAATAAATAAAAAGTTCGTTACGTCGAAAGACATAGTTTTAAGTGTTAGGTTTAGCTTAGAGCGCCCGCATAGGGTCAGTAAGTTAGAATAAGAATAGTTAAGTTAGTTAAGCTAGTTTTAAGCGTTTTGTCTAGCATGTAAGTTAATAAATGAATTAATAAAAATGAACTAAAAATGAAAAAAAAAAAATGTTATGCCTTCACAGTAGAGTTGACTTAGCTTTCGCAAGTGATCGACTTTTTTATTTATTTCATGCGAAATAAATGGATGATTCTTGACATCAGGATTCGAACCGTGAATTAACAGCGTGACAAGCGATGATGTTACCACTACACCACGGCCACCACTTTGCATTAAAACTGGAGTAGCATGTGAAATGCACATAATTTACGAAAAGTAACGCTGCAAAGTGTTTAATTTTTGTTGGAACGATCGCAGGAAAGTGGCAGCACTGGTTTCAAGTACAATAAAAAGAAAAAAAAAATGGATTTCATGATTTTTTTCGCTGTTGACTGATGTCATCTAAAAATAATTTTTAACGGAAAAGCCCAATTTGTTTTGTGACGAGTGGAATCTGTACCTGTTTCATAGCAAAACCAGGTATGACTGATAGTCTCCCTGATGGTGGAGTTTCCCTAAATTCGACACCCGATAACTTGAATGATTTCAACATGCACGATGTTCCTTTTAAATATTCTACAGTTGGAACAGACAATTTATGTTACTGAATTTGTAGTATAATAAAAGGTGAACAATCTCAGAGTCTGAGCTAACAACCTTGAACTCACATAGTGAGATCAATTAGTAGAGCTGAACTCGAACTAAGTTTCACATGAAACAAATTAGAACTTTGTCAGTTGCTTTGACTCGATTAATGTGGGATTAATCTCAAACCTCTCTATGTAATTTATCATAGTTGTAATAGCAATCTATGTACATATGTGCTCATTGTTGGTTGAGTTTAGTTGCAAAAAAAATGTCATCCAAAAGTAATCTTAATGCCGAAAGTAATGAAACAAATCAACTCATGCAAAGCAAAGTTTGGTACAGACATCGTCGAAAAATAAATCAAGAGTACTAATCGCATAGGGAGATTCATATTTACTGCTCCATAAGTTTGTACTTCATGTATTTCTTCCGGAGAATGCAATCGTTTGCATGGCTTGCAAATTCTTCTGAAACTTGCTGTATCACTCTTGACACCGTCGATTGATGCACACCAATGATCTCCATCTAGTCGAGCACTTTGCGGTCTTTTTAAGACAATTTGACACATAAAAAACCTTATTTATAAGAAACAACTTAAAGCTATTTTACGCCCATCTAACTCGGCTCCCACCGAAAACTGTACACCGTGTTGGGACTTTTCAACCTGGCTTCCAAAAAATGGGCGTGGCAAGACGGCAGGTATCAAAAGCTGTAGGGTTCTTCCCGTGAACTTAGAATCTTGAAATTTGGTACAGAGGTGGTGTTTAGACAAAGAAGCAAGTTAGAAAGTTTGACTTTTCAGCATGGGTTCTAAAAAAATAGGCGGGGCAAGGGTGTGTCAGTATAATAGAAGGTACTAACATCTGTATGGTATTTCTAGTCGACATAGAATCTTGTAAATAGGTACACGGCTATTGGTTCGGGTACACACAAAGGATGAAAGAGTTAAACAAACTTTCAAATATCTTTTCCATTCCAAAAAAATCAATGGGGGGAGGGTGTATCAGTATGCTCTATGGTCATCAAAACGTATGGGGTATATTCAGTCGATGTAGAATCCTGAAAATTGGTACAGAGGTAGTACTTGTTGTGTAGACAAAGGGAAAATACCGAAAACTGTACTTTTCCTAAAAATGGCCGGGGCGAGATGATATGTTAATTATTGCATTATGTCGTCATGCAGTATATCATTTTTAAGGTGTTGATAAGTAGATTCAAAACCCCTCACAATAAATGACATTGCTATTGCACTGTTATGCAAGGGCACGACTGACACTACTGTCACGATTGGCACGACTGGCACGACTGGCACGACTGGGTCGCACGTACTACTTCATATCTGCTGTTCATTTGTAAATTGTTCAGATTGCAAATTAAGGCGAAATTGATAAGAAGCAAAAAATCAAGTTGCACGACAGTGCACCACCAAGTTCTCCAGCAACTTGTGCACTCACTATCACCTTATTTATGCGAAACATCTTAAAGCTACTTTATGCCCATCTAACTTGGCTCCCACCGATAATTGTACACCGTGTTCCGACTTTTCAACATGGCTTCCAAAAAATGGGCGTGGCAAGACTGTGCTAGTACAATAGCAGGTATCAAAAACTGTAGGGTACTTCCCGTGAACTTAGAATCTTGAAATTTGGTACAGAGGTTGTAGGTGGTGTTTAGGCAAAGAAGAAAGTTAGAAAGTTTGACTTTTCAACATGGGTTCTAAAAAAAATGGGCAGGGCAAGGGTGTGTTAGTATAATAGAAGGTACTAACAAATGTATGGTATTTATAGTCGACATAGCATCTTGTAAATAGGTACACGGCTATTGCTTCGGGTACACACAAAGGATGAAAGAGTAAAACCAACCTTCTAATATCTTTTCTATTCCAAAAAAAATTGATGGGGGGAGGGTGTATCAGTATGCTCTATGGTCATCAAAACGTATGGGATATATTCAGTCGATGTAGAATCCTGAAAATTGGTACAGAGGTAGTACCTGTTGTGCAGACAAAGGGAAAAGACCGAAAAGGCAGGTAAGTAAACATGTCTAATCTTTGCAAAAAGTACTGATATCTAACCAGAAACATTAATTTAAAAAACTTGTACAAAAATCCTGTAACTATTCAACCGCGAAAAGGAGTGAGACATAAAAGGGTGCCTAATTCAAGTTGTTTCAATCCAAATACGACACTTGGCAAAAGTAACTACTTTCAAAAATCATCTTTTGAATTTACCTTGTATAGTTATCCTGTCACTAAATTGCTTACAAAAAGGAACCATTTTCCTACAAAAATTGGTATAATTTTTTCTTAGAATGCAATTTCGATAAAGTTTTTTTATTTAACTGATTCTAAAATATCTGGCAAACTGCACTGTTAGAAATAAGCGTCCAAGCTTCAAGATTCGAAATAGCAGGGCAAATTTTCGATTGAAGAATATAGAGATGTTCCTTGTATAGTACACGCTTAGACCCTTAATTCGGCACTATTCTCAATATGTAAAGCACTTTGGCTTAGTCTTGTTAAATTTGCAACCAATTAATAAAGTTCTAAATTGTACAACTCCTTTAAAATTTTAACACACACTTTTACAATTTTACCTGACATTCTATTAATTTTATGTCCAATTCCGATTAAAGGTAAGCCAATTGGACCAGGCATTTTCCGCACGAACGCGTAATATTTCCTCCTTGTCCAAAGGATATATATCCAAAGGGTTATAATAAATAGGAAAAGTATTTCGGCGACGACCATCTTGAACGAACAATTACTACACTCGTAGAAATAAACTCTAACGACTGCTTCTGCTTTGACTTTATTAATATACCTTTCTGTCGGAAACACTTTTTTGATAGCCCATATAACTTTGAGTAGGGTATATTAACCACAATGGATAGTTTGCAACAAAGAGTAATAATGGAGCACTAAAAGTGCAGTGAGCTTAGAAGTATAGAATGCAAAAGTAGTGTAAGTTAAAAATTGTAATCATCAGACAATTAACATTGAAATTAAAATTCGATAGAATATCTTTTAACCTTTACATAACAATGCATTACAAAACACGTTAGCATGCGGTACGGGATTTTGTAGTGCTCAGAATTTCAAGCCAAAATGTTATAGCCCACATGAGATTTATTACTGTTCATCAGTTATACAGGTTTTAATGTTTTTTTTGACTACCATATTCGGTGTGCAAAAACTCATCATCACCTCCACGTGGTGCCTACTGGATCACTATCTGATAGTGAACTCACGATGAACGTATGCTGAGTCTGACTGCACTTGTGGAGCTAGACACTCAGACCAGCGGAAGCTTACTCAGGTTAACTTCAGCACGCATGTGCCACACGAGGCATCTTTTTCTTACCTGTTTTGCAAATTTTGTGGCTCAAATGTCTAACAAGAGGTACACAGAAGGAGAACGTGCAGCGAAGGAATTCTCTATACGGAATCAAAGGTAATGTCCACAACCAGACTAGCGGATGCTACTTTAACTACTCCGACATATCAGGTCAGTAATGAACTTTTAAGGCTGAGGCGGGGTCTTGGAAAAAAGATGCTGGCAGAGGAACCCTTAATGGGTCAACAGCAGCGCTCGCATCCCCGAAGTGGCTTGCTCTAGGGGCTAAAACCAAGGACGATCAACCAAATCGATTACTTTGCGATCGCCGCAAGGCATGCCTCCAGTATTCTGGATGTCCGAACGTTCCGAGCAGCCGACATCGACTTGTATCACTACCTTGTTGCAGCCGAGGTACGAATGCGGATATCCCATGCGCCACAATAAAGAAAAAAGAAAGCATGAGAAGAACACGATCAAAGATATTAAGAAACTATACTTCAGGTACAATATACGGAAGTTTTACCAAAAGATAAAAAGAACATATCAAGCCAATAAGACCCGTATAGAAATCTGTAGAGATGAAGAAGAAAATCTTGTTGTAGTAGAGTCACCGTCGATGGTGAGAATATGGGAATACTTTTTCTGCAGACTGTGTAACCTCGAAAAAAAAGCATTCTGCTATCAATCTTCGAATTTAACCCTCAACCAACTGAAGGCAGTTATTTAAAGACCGGACTAACTGAAGAGGCTTGCTGGTTGAGGGCCAAGTTCACTCCGAACTGTAACGTCGCCTAAATAAGTAAGTAACTACCTTATATTATCTTGGATCAATCCACTCGTATATATTGTTCTCTGCTTAAAATATTAGAACACTAGAATTTCATAAAAGCCTTTAACTTACAGTTTCTTTGTAAACGCCACTTTTTGACGCAAAATTGAAAATTACTTGTCCCTTTTTATTTTGTAATGTAAAAGGTAATTAGTAAGAGTTACTAATTTTGTTAAGATTTATTGCGTATGTAAAAGTAATATTTAAAACGTTACAGTAGCTTAAGGAAAAGAAGTTACATAAAAAGTAAGAGCCCATGTTTGCAACACACTTTCCTTAAAATTCAAAACGTTATAAAATTCCGTAGCTCGAAACCACGTTTTTGGTTGCACCGTGTAACTATATGTAGTGCAAATCTTTTTATATAATATCACATGGCCCTCTCTTCACTCTTCACTCTTCACTCCAGCTACATAGTTGTATAGGCACATAGAAATATGATAAGAAAGCTGGATTTGACGTTTATTAATAGTAATGTGAAAACAAAAGTTTAATTTGCCACGCCTGATAAAAATTTAACCAAATTTAACTAAATGTGTAACTTAGAGCTAAACTTAATATATAAAACAAAAAAGAACTAAAGCTAAGCTATTGTTATAAAAGTGGAGAACGACCGAGTCGAACCACCAGCACTACTAGTACTAGTACTACAAACTACAAGGGATGAAGAAAAAAAAAAGACTCACATCAACAAACCGCTGCCAACGTCGCCGCCCACTGTTATCGAATACAACCCGTCCGGTTATCACCTCCGACTTTAGGCACCTTCCAATGCTCCACCAACACCGGCGCACCACCTCTTCAGAGTCATCTTGCTTGCCCTTGAAAGCATCACCATCAACCCTCAGCGCCGAACCAGCGGGTTAACTCCAGCGCCTTCGTCTTGTCCATCAGCCGTTACCTATCGGAAGAAAAATTCATTACAAAGGTAATTTAACAAGTACCTCACTACTCTCCTGTTCTCTCCCCCCAAGGTTTACCTGCAATGCTTTATGCAGTAACCATCACATCGTCTAAGCGCAGTCACCTGAAAAGAAACCCACCCGTAATATCTACCTAGGCAAAAGTTTCACCGCACAGAAGAAAACAAACCCGATTCCGACAAAGATTACTTGCTCAATTGTACACGGCTGCACCTGCGCTGGCTTAACCGCGGACCCCTCAATTCACAGCATCGATATCGCCTCTCCCCATGGCATAGGCCACCGAGGAATCCTGTTTCGTTTACTGGAACAAAGGGATCGAATACACCCGCGAAAAACACAACCGAGGAAGGCAATAATGGCAACAAAAAAAAGGTAAACAAAGATCTCAATCACTCACCTGTTGCAGAGGGTATCCAAATATAGCTGACAGCAAGTTGTGGCGTCTGGACAATTATCCTCAGATTGGAGTGCGGGTGGACTTCGCACTCCTCCCAGTCGGGAAAACACCGGGATTTATCGACCCGAAGAACGAACACTCCAAGTAGATGCAGTACACCGCGCGGAAGTGCTGCCAAGAGAACCGCACTCTCCTGGAACTTGGTGTCGGAACGTTTTCCTGTAGGGATGGTCGGACGAATGGTAAAACATAACACACACGCCCGAATCAAAACAGATCACTTTTATGGAAACGAAAAATCCGGAAGAACACAAAAAAACATGAAAAATACCCAGCGCGGTGGAAAGAAAAAAAAACAAATTGCCAAAAAAAAGGGGGAATTCTGACGTCTGTCAGCAACGTCATCCGGGGCACGTTCAGTGCACTTTTTGATGCGGCGCTCCCATTCAGATATCTTGCCGGTTGTGTAACATTGTTGTGCCGCGGGATAAAAGGGAAAATAGTTGGGAATTATTGGGAAAATACAGGAGCGCGTTTTAATTGCAACAAAACGTCGAAAAGTGGCAAATAAATTAAAAAGCCATTACAAGGGCAACTCCAGGTTCTCCGAGACAAGAGCCCCTCGTTGGAAAAGGAAGATTACCGGCAATCCAGGGAAATGGGTGACAATGGCAAGGAAAAGGTGGACAAGTGGAAAATTGGGACAGAAAATTTTCCGAAATGGCGGAGGAAAATCCGAAAGGCTGGAAGGTAATTCGAAATTTTCATCAATTTGTTTGGAATCTTTCCAGGCGCAAGTGAGATAACAAGAGAGGATGGAACGAGGGAAATTTTGATGAAGAGTTGGAAGCGTTTAAAACTAGCGCGTTCGGCATGAGAGAGTGGCTTTTTGCTGGTAATAGTCTTCGGGAAAGGAAGTCGAAATCAAAAGTTCGTCGCGGTTTGAATCGAAGAAATACCGAAGTAGTGGGAATAAAAGCGAAGACCATCGAACGGGAACCAGTAACCCGAAAGTACCAGATTAGCGCATTAACGGGTCAACGCGGAAACACGGAGGCAGCCAAAGAAAAGACGTAGCACGACGATCAACAAATTTTTAAAATTAACAAAAAAAAAACCTCTCGGGAACTAGAAATAAATCAAGTGAAATTTAACTGAGAAGTGATTTTCTCTTTCATTTGCCTGTGGGTTTTATTTGCTTCTTTCGATTCACTTCTGATCTTTCCTCCCTCTTCTAGCTACAGCCCGGGGTTACCATCGATACCCCCCTCCAGAAGTGTAACACTGGTGTCAGATGTGGGGTTTGTCTGAACAGAGCTAAGTTTAGTTTTTTCCACGGAAGCATGGATGCTGAGAAGATTCGCCAACAATTCGCTCTGCTGACGACGAAGCTACAAGAGCGAAGTCTTCACGAGCGCACATTCTAGGAGACGAAATTGGAGGACTGGAAAGCAGAGTTAGTCGGTAGGCAAAAGAAGATGGAGGACCGAATGGAGGCGCTAGAGAAGACCTTCAGCGACAAGAATTTTACGCCCACAGCCGAGCAGCACTCGTCGACTCATCCGGTATCTGAAGACCGCTAAACGGACGACGTCATCTCATCAGCCGGTAGCAGACGACGAGCAAGGTGGCTGTAGAACACAACCAGCTACTCACGAAAGCGGGGTAAATCATACACCTCGCAAAAGCACAGAAAATGAAGGCGCCCTTTGCCAGCCGACCACCAGAGAGTCGTTAGGTAAGCAACCATTTTGGGGAATTACAGCCATTCGATGGGCAAGCGTCTTGGGCTGACTATGAACGGCAGTTCGAAATCATCGCTGATTTCCATGGTTGGACGGATGAGGAGAAGGCGAACGGGCTGGCCTTGCAGCTTCGGGGAGAAACATTGCCAGTGCCAAGTGCGCTTCCTAGAGGGAAGCCTTTATCATATGGGGCACTCACTAGCCTCTTGCAACAGCTGTTCGGTCTCAATCACCACACTAGCTACACCATGCTCCGGAACCGAATCCAAAAGCCACGGGAAACATTGGCGGAGTTCGCCATCCAGCTGCAATGACTGTCAGTTGCCGCTTTAACCCAGTTCACCGAGGGAATTCGTGACGAGCAGGTACTAAATTTTATCACCTCCGAATTGCGCAGGAAATATCGTCTCGGTTTGAGTGACGGCAAAATCGGGCAGTGTTGATGGCATCTGACCAGGCGAACCGAAGGCACGATCGAGAGCGACAGACGAAGAATCCGATGGCTCGTGGAACTCTAGGCCAATCGGAAAACTAAACACCACCGGTCCCAATGAGCACAGACTAGTTGTCGTCGCTCCACCAGACAATAAAAACCATTTCAATTTTTCTTCCAGCAACCCTTCGGCCCAGACCCAGGCAGCATCCAAGGTGCACTAAGCGGGACCAGCTTATCGGTGGATACTTACATTGGAGGTGGATTGTGCAAAGTAGTCATCGATACGGGAGCCAATGTGTCGATTTTGGGAGAGCAGTTTTTGCCAAAGAAGACGCGTATAGCCGGTACACCTGTATGGATCGAGGGCATCTCGGGGGGCACAACCTGGACTCTGAGCAATGCGGAGGTCAGCCTTGTGATCGACGGGAAGGAGTACTCCCACTCGTTTGCGGTGATGGACCGTAGGGTACCGAACATCCTTGGGATCGACTTTCTAATGGAGCATCGATGCTGTATAAATCTCAGAGAGGCATTACTAGAGATCCAAGGTAAGAAACTTCCATTACAGGTACCGGCTAGCGCTCAAACGGGTCTCCTAGTCACAGTTACACCGAAAACTCTCCCAGCAAAGTCCGAGACTCTACTGGAGCTGCCGCCGCCAGTCATCGTAGCGGGAAATGACATCCTGCTCGAGCCATGTGCAGAGAGCCAACTACCAGAAGGGATACACCTGGGACGAAGCCTGAACTATCCCGACCGGAAACAGGTGGTGGTCCGACTGGCAAACACATCCAACGAAGATGTCACCATCCCACGAGACACGATCATAGGACGGATGACGGTCGCTGATGTCTGCGAAGAGCCGCCGTCTACCTCCGAAGTGAAGCCTGTGTGCTTGGAAGATCTGGTGCCAAAAGCTCAAGAGGACCTCTCAAGGGAACAGCGACTGCAGGCCGCGAACCTGAAACTGAGTCCAGGAAAGTGCCATTTTCTGAAGAGGGAAGACCAATATCTGGGGCACAGAGTATCAGACATAGGCTTGAGGACTGCGAAAATCAGAGCCGTACAGGAGTGGCCGACACCTCGAACTAAGCGACAGGTAAGAAACTTTTTTAGGCCTGTGTGCCTATTATCGCAAATGTATCCAGGGCTTCTTGACCATCGCCAAACCAATATCGGAGCTCGCGGAGGAGAAGAGACTATTCGCTTAGAGCACCCAATGCGAGACAGCATTCACCAACTTCAAGATGAGGCTCACGAGCGCTCCCGTGCTATCATTCCCGACCACAGATGATTCACTGATATTGGACACGGACGCCTCTAATGTTGGTATTGGCGCCGTACTTAGATTCCGAGGTGGTACTGGAATACTACAGCAGGACACTCAACAGAGCAGAGGAACTACTGTGTTACGCGAATGGAGCTGTTAGCGGTGGTTCTGGCTACGCATCATTTTCACCACTACTTCTTTGAGAGACGGTTCGTGCTGAGGACGGATCATGCGTCAATCCGCTGGCTGTATAACTTCAAGCAACCGGAACGCCAGATGGCGAGGTAGATTGAGAGGCTTCAGCAGTACGACTTCGAGATCCAGCATCGACCCGGATCCAGCCACGGCAATGCAGGCGCGCTGTCCCGGAGACCTTGTGGAAGCTGCAAATACTGTACAAGGGCCGAGGAAAATGAGTTTGCTCAGGCGAAGCAGGCTAACGTCGTAGAGGTTTCGCCCGATTTGGAGGAGGAAAAGATCCGACACTCGCTAAGCTGTGGACTTGGTTAAGTAACGGAGTGCTACCCAGCAGAGAGGAGATTATGAGGGAAAGTGCGGACCAGAAGGCTTAATGGGCACTATTCGACCAGCTGCAACTCATTGAAGGCGTTGTCACTCGGAAGTGGAAGGAGGACACAGGTACGGTGAGTCAATTAATTGTCATCCCAAAAGCTATCGTTTCAGAAATCTTAGCTACACTCCACGATAGTCCCAGCGGGGGACATTTGGGACAAAAGTAGACGCTTCAAAAGGTGAGAAACCGATACTTTTGGGTAGGTGGGAAAGCAGACGTAAGACGCTGGTACTTAAGCTGTTCACTCTGCACTGCACAAAGAGGGCCGTCCCGAACCAGACAACGGAAGTTGTGCTGCAGCCTTTAATCGACCAAGTGTTCTGCAGATTCGGCGTACCACTTGTCATCCACTCGGACCATAGTCGGAATTTTGAATCCGAAATTTTTCAGCGAACCATGGAGGCACTCGGAACCTAGAAGACCAGGACTACACCCCTACGACCCCAATCAGATGGCATGGTAGAAATATTCAACCGGACGCTCCTAGACTAAATAAATAAATAAATATTTGGCGCAACAGCTCTTTAAGTGCCAGGGCCTAGCTTCTCGCAACCACTCGTTTTGTGTGCGTTATATTTTTCACACGAATGGAGGGACCTACAGTTTAGTGCCGTATCCGAAAGGCAATTTGTTTTGAGAAGCTTTTTCATGACAACAATACCCTCGAATGTTTGTCAGACGTTCGCGAGAGGTGGGATCGTGAAAAATCTTTTTTTTTGTGTTTTTCTGGGATTCGAACTTGGAACCTCTTGCGTAGTGATTAAACACACTAACCACTACGCCACGACGCCCACGCTCCTAGACTACCTCGTCAAATTCACCGACCGAAACCAGACCGATTGGGATCGGTACCTTCAACAGGCGTTACTGGCATATCGCAGCGCGGAACACGAGTCCACCGGTTTCACCACCTCCATTCTGACTTTAGGCAGGGAATTGAAGCTTCCGACCGACCTAGTGTACGGAATACTGCCAGGTACCTCGAAGTACGTACCGACCTATGTGCTAGATCTACGCGAAAGGCTACAGAAACTCCACGATGCTGCACGGAGACATCTCCAAACGGCAGCAGATGCAATGAAAGCCAGGTATGATTTAAAATCGAATTTTACTAATTTTCAACCCAATCAAAAGGCTTGTTTCTAGAACCCAAAGAGGCGGAAGGGTTTATGTCCAAAGTTGCAAAGCGACTGGGAGGGGCCAGTAAAAATCGTCGAAAAGTTAACGGATCTAGTCTACCGCATCCAGACCACAGGAAGCAGAAAAACGAGAGTGGTTCACATCAACCGTCTAGCAGCCTACGCAACCCGAGGTGAAACTCAGACAGCGCTTTGAGTTTTTAAGACGGGGACAGTGTTACAAATGTGGGGAACGACCGAGTCGAACCACCACCACTACTAGTACTAGTACTACAAACTACAAGTGAAGAAGGAAAACAAAGACTCACATCAACAACCCGTCCGGTTATCACCTCCGACTTTAGGCACCTTCCAATGCTCCACCAACACCGGCGCACCACCTCTTCAGAGTCATTTTGCTTGCCCTTGAAAGCATCACCATCAACCCTCAGCGCCGAACCAGCGGGTTAACTCCAGCGCCTCCGTCATGTCCATCAGCCATTTCCTATCGGAAAAAAAATTCATTACAAAGGTAATTTAACAAGTACCTCACTACTCACCTGTTCTCTGCCCCAAGGTTTACCTGCAATGCTTTATGCAGTACTTATCACATCGTCTAAGCGCAGTCACCTGAAAAGAAACCCACCCGTAATATCTACCTAGGCAAAAGTTTCACCGCACAGAAGAAAACAAACCCGATTCCGACAAAGATTACTTGCTCAATTGTACACGGCTGCACCTGCGCCGGCACAAACGCGGACCCCGCGATTCACAGCAACGATATCAGCTCTCCCCATGGCATAGGCCACCGAGGAATCCTGTATCGTTTACTGGAACAAAGGAATCGAATACACCCGCGAAAAACACAACCGGGAAAGGCAAGAATGGCAACAAAAAAAAGGTAAACAAAGATCTCAATCACTCACCTGTTGCAGAGGGTATCCAAATATAGCTGACAGCAAGTTGTGGCGTATGGACAATTATCCTCAGATTGGAGTGCGGGTGGACTTCGCACTCCTCCCAGTCGGAAAAACAAAAGGATTTATCGACCCGAAGAACGAACACTCTAAGTAGATGAAATACACCGCACGGAACTGCTGCCAAGAGGAACCGCAAGGAACTTTGCTGACGTCTGTCAGCAACGTCATCCGGGGCACGTTCAGTGCACTTTCTGATGCGGCCCTCCCATTCAGATATCTTGCGGGTTGGGTTACATTGATGTGCCGCGGGATAAAAGGGAAAATAGTTGCGAATTATTGGGAAAATACAGGAACGCGTTTTAATTGCAACAAAACGACGAAAAGCGGCAAAAAAATGAAAAAAGTCATTACAAGGGCAACTCCAGGTTCTCCGAGACAAGAGACCCCTCGTTGGAAAAGGAAAATTACGGGCAATCCAGGGAAATGGGTGACGATGGCAAGGAAACGGTGGACAAGTGGAAAATTGGGACAGAATATTTTCCAAAATGGCGGAGGAAAATCCGAAAGGCTGGAAGGTAATTGGAAATTTTCATCAATTTTTTTTGAAATTTTTCCAGGCGCAAGTGAGATGACAAGTTTCAACAAGTGAAATTTTGGTGGAAAGTTGGAAGCCTTTAAAAGGAGCGCGTTCGGCATGAGAGTGTGGCTTTTTGCTGGTAATAGTCTTCGGGAAAGGAAGTACAGAAGTAGTGGGATTAAAAGCGAAGACCATCGAACGGGAACCAGTAACACGAAAGTACCGGATTAGCGCATTAACGGGTCAACGCGGAAACACGGAGGCAGCCAAAGAAAAGACGCAGCACGACGACCAACAAATTTTTAAAATTAACAAACAAAAAAAAAAACACTCGGGAACCAGAAATAAATCAAGTGAAATTTAACTGAGAAGTGTTTTCTCTTTCATTCGCCTGTGGGTTTTATTTGCTTCTTTCGATTCACTACTGCTCTTTCCTCCCTCTTCTAGCTACAGCCCGGGGTCGCCATCGATACCCCCTCCAGAAGTGTAACACTATAAACTAAGGGGCGTGGGGAATTGGTCAAGAGGAAGTGTTGTAAAGGGAGTTTCTGAGTGAAAATCTGGGAAGGTAAAAATCGAAAGTAACTTGCATGCTAGCATTCTGGACATTGGTTAGTTACAACCATAAACGGTACGGTGACGGAAAAGGGGTACGGACCTATGGTAACTTATATGTGGATTAGTGTTAAGGGAGATAGCTTGAAGCAGTGCGGGGGCAACCGATGTTTCCAACTAATAGCTGATGAACAAATAGTATACCCGCAATTTCACGACGTGTTTCAAGAGACTACATTAACCAGTTTCAAGCGATTCACAAGACGCTTACGGGAATATGTGATAATTTGACGTTTATTGACACTGAGTTCAAGAATATTTTTTGCCACCAGTTTGAACATCTGTTCAAGTCTTCTTGCAGTTAGCGAGAGTAGACGTTAGTTAATATGTACCTGAAGATTTTCATGTCATCGGTGTAGAAAGGTAGATGAGAGTCTACGATGATGCAATTCACATCGTTGATTGTTAAGACAAAAATCAAAAGACCGAGGTAACTACCTTGAGGAATTCCGGAGGTGGCTTTAATGGCATCAGACACATAAGATCTAAAAAGGACTTTATAATGCCTTTGTTCTAAGTGAGATTTAGTCCATGTAATGAATCCCTATATAAAGCCCAGAGATTTAAGTTTACAGAGGGTAATTGCATGCGAAATTCTGTCAAAAATTCTGTACTAAAATCGGTGTCAATTACATCAACTTCTTTGCAATCCTCTAGTGTGAAAAGAGCATTAGATATGAACTCCGTTAAGATAGTTGTTGTGAAGGGTGACCAGATAGCAATGATAGTTTATGCAATTATTATGTTTCAGCAGCTCTCAAAGTTGCCAATGACATCCAGTTGTCAAAATATTCAGTAAGGTTTACCATTTCATCATCCATCGTTTGACGCTTCCTGGTTAAAAAATATTATCGAAATTCCGGCTCAGTTGTAAAAACGCAACATGAATTTCGTTGTGAGATCGGTCGTTATCATGGCTTCAGTGCGAAAAGGTTTTAGCGTGAGTAAACTCTTTTGGACCTTAAGCCACCAACCAGATAGAAATCGGTGCGAAGCGAAGAAAACATAGCCGCCGTAGTGGCCAGTATCGAAGAAGACCTAGAAATATCGTTTCGGCGCCGATCAGCTGAATTGGGCATCGCCAGAGAGTCAAGCAGGCTTATTTTGTGGTTGGATCCGTATAAGATTATGCTTATGCAAGAATTGAAGCCAGACGACGATAGACAACGCCGTGAGTTCGCTAATTGGGCACTGCAAATATTGGCCTTAGATCCGGATTTTGGACAAAAAATCATCTTCTCGGACGAGGCCCACTTTTGGCTCAGCGGCTAAGTCAACAAGCAAAATTGCCATTATTGGGGCGACCACAATCCACAAGTGTTCGACCAAGCATCAATGCATCCACAAAGATTGACTGTTTGGTGCGGTTTATGGCACGGCGGCATCATCGGACCTTATTTCTTTCGAAATGAGGAAGGAGACACAGTTACCGTCAATGGTCCTTTGTATAGAATGATGTTAACCGACTTTCTGTGGCCAGAGCTCGACAACATCGATATATCCGAGGAATGGGAAAAATGGAGACATTGACTGCCCACCAAGACCTCCAGATTTAACCCCTCCGGCCTTCTTTTTGTGGGGTTATTTGAAAAGCAAAGTGTACGCCAGCAAAGTGTACCTCAGACCATTGACGAGCTCAAGGCAAACATTCATACCGAAAACAACGCTATACCGCCCGAGATGCTCGAAAAAGTGATGGAAAACGCAACAAAAAGAGCACATTTAGCTTTGGTCAATAGAGGTAGCCACTTAATTGATGTTGTATTCAAAAGCTAGTCCAAATAAATTGTAAAGGACCAAATTAAATAAATTAAATGGAAATCCGTTGTTTTTTTTTTAAAGTTAATCAATATTCACTTACCGACATAAAAGATGGCGCACGCTGTAGTAATACATATATTTACTGCAATTGATCTGGAACTTTCATCACTTGAAGCACATTCATGTTTGATAGTAGTTTTTATCCGTTAGGAGTCACATATTAACCCACCTTACACAACTACTCCTCAACTAACCTCATTCTCTCTCAAAACCACTTCTAACACACCAAATCCTCTATGTAATCGCGTATCGTCTAACCTTACCATCGGTCATACTCGATCTTCTAACCACACAACTTCCACTATCAATTACCCAACCTTTGTGCGATTTAACATTCTCAATCCTGCCCCCTCAACTTCCTCTCTCTGTACCCCTCACATACCTATTTCATCAGGCAATTACTCTTCCTACTTCTACTAATTCCATTAATTCATCACCTTCCTTCTTGGATCCTTTGCTTCCTTCCATGGTTAAACTAACAAAGCAATTTGTTGATCTCAGTGACGATAGCCGCTATGTTATGTCACGCTTAAGAGATCGCAGAATCTATGACAATATGCATCTTTACCTTGCCTATCTCCATGATAAACCAGACTCCATCTATATTGATGGAAAGACCAAAACTAACGTCATGGTTTCTATTCACCAAGAAGGATGGATGATGTAAATAGAGGATGTTCCGGATGAGTAAAGGCAAATCTTTGTCCATTTTCATGAGAGCTTTAATATTTCACCTAATGATGTAGCCTCTCATGTTAGGTTTAAACTTCTCTAATACCTTTAAAGAACGCGTTTCAACTAAAATCACTATCATTTCTAACTCACCTTCTGATGTATTGTCTCGCCATCCGACTTCTCCCAACTGCTTCACACTAAACTACCAGAATGTAAGAGTATTGCGCACTAAATCCTCCGCTGTGTTTCTCAACTCCCAAAAGCTGCTCTTTTTGACCTAACTGAAACCAATCTATCCCCAGACGATGTATTTACTTCTGGCAATACATAATCGTTTCGACTCAACACTCTTCAAAATATTGATGATTTTACGCCTTCATACGGTTACTTCAACACAGATTAACTCAAAACTCATCTGCCTTGAAGAAACCGTACCAAGGCTTAATCTCTATAACCTTTGCTGTTACATTCGGCCTTCTCAACTAATACTGGGCTACCTGCAGATGCGATCGATTCTCTATTTAATGTTGTGGAACCCCGTAACATTATCATAATTTTAGGAGATTTGAATTTTCCTGATCTAAAATGGGTCTGAGGATGAAACCCATTTAGTTACTGAAAATCCTAAAAGTACTTTTCACTGATGGTCTATCCGATTCCGACCTTTACCGATTAAGTAGTATTACTAGCAACTTAGGCAGCCAACTCAGTCTTACCTTCTCATCAGATGCTGAAAACTGCGGCCGTTACTGCGAGTACCTATATCCTCTCCAAATTAGACCGCTTCCACTCATCTCTATTTTACGCTTTTTCATACGACAACAACAACAAAATTCCACATTCCGAGAACTGGTATAGCATTAATTTTCGTAAAGCTGACTTTGTAAAACTAAATAACCTGCTCTGTAATGTTAACTTTAGTCATATTCACATAAAAATATCGTTAAGGGTCTCGCTTTGTTTTACGCCGAAATCTTCAGCTATCCTATACTTTCTGTCCCAATTGTTGCCAAGAGGCAATCCCCGTCGTCCCTATAATGGCACGGTAAAGAATTATGCTTGCTACGCAACAAAAGAAACGAACTGTGCCATGCATACCTTATACCTCGATCTGACTCAGGCTTTTCAACTTATCCGAACTCTGCCAATATCTTTACCATGAATATCTTAACCGAATGCAATGTCTTTTAATCCCTGACCCCACAAGTTTCTACCACTTCATTAATACTTAGAAAAAATCGGATAGCTACCCCCTACTTTGAAATTCTCTAATACATCTTCGGACAACCCTCAAATAATCGCAAACCTATTTGTTAATTTCTTTAACCAGTCGTTTACCAACCACGTCCTAGAACCCGATTATGATTACTTCTCTTTTACGAGCAACTGTACCCAAACATCCGGTCGATATAACTTCGACATTAGTTCAAGAGAAGATAATTAAACTTAAGGACGAATACTCACTGATCTCGAAGGCTTACCCTCCATAGTTTTTTTTTTTAAAAAAATGCGCGAAATACTAGATCCAACAACTAACTGTTCTCATCCAACTTTCTATCTCACAGGGAGTTTTCCGTTAACTCTGGAAGAACTCTTACATTTATAAAAAAGGTCATAAGAATGAAATTTTTCAGCTATCGGCCCATCGCTAAACTTTCTTCCTTACCGAAGCTTTCGAGTGTTCTTTCATTGCAAATCTATTCATCTTCTCCCCAAACCAACTCGAATTTCTTAAGGGTAGATCTAGGGTGACCAGATAAGAACGACATGAAAAGAAGAATTTTAATAAAATAACAACGGTGTGAAATATCAGATTGATTCTAGCTTTATTTTAAAGCTACATTCATGCCATTATGTATGGAATAGCACATCATTGAAATGGCCGCCTCGGCTTCTCTGGTAGTGCTTCAAGCGGTCAGTCCAATTTTTGATGACTCGGTCCAATATGTGCGGCGTTATTTCGACAATAGCGTCTAGAATATTGGCCTCGAGCTCGTTCAAAGTGGTTGACTTGTTAGCGTAGACTAAGGGCTTGGCATAGCTGCAGACAA
Source organism: Pocota personata (assembly GCA_963082735.1). Taxonomy (NCBI): domain Eukaryota; kingdom Metazoa; phylum Arthropoda; class Insecta; order Diptera; family Syrphidae; genus Pocota; species Pocota personata. The sequence goes on along the minus strand of OY720429.1, from coordinate 53,443,207 downwards.
AATAATCGAGGGGTGTCAAGTCGCATGATCGCGGCGGCCAATTGATGAACGCTCGCTGTGAGATGACGCAGTCGCCAAATTACTCCTTCACCACTTCGAGCGTCGCGTCGCTTGTATGGCATGAAGTGCCGTCTTGTGGGAACCACAGCTCGGATATATCAATGTTGTCGAGCTCTGGCTCACAGAAAGTCGGTTAACATCGTTCTATACAAACGGTGTCTCCTTCCTCATTTCGAAGGAAATAAGGTCCGATGATGCCGCCGTGCCATAAACCGAACCAAACAGTCAATCTTTGTGGATGCATTGATGCTTGGTCGAACACTTGTGGATTGTGGTCGCCCCAATAACGGCAATTTTGCTTGTTGACTTAGCCGCTGAGCCAAAAGTGGGCCTCGTCCGAGAAGATGATTTTTTGTCCAAAATCCGGATCTAAGGCCAATATTTGCAGTGCCCAATTAGCGAACTCACGGCGTTGTCTATCGTCGACTGGCTTCAATTCTTGCATAAGCATAATCTTATACGGATCCAACCACAAAATAAGCCTGCTTGACTCTCTGGCGATGCCCAATTCAGCTGATCGGCGCCGAAACGATATTTCTGGGTCTTCTTCGATACTGGCCACTACGGCGGCTATGTTTTCTTCGCTTCGCACCGATTTCTATCTGGTTGGTGGCTTAAGGTCCAAAAGAGTGTACTCACGCTAAAACCTTTTCGCACTGAAGCCATGATAACGGCCGATCTCACAACGAAATTCATGTTGCGTTTTTACAACTGAGCCGGAATTTCGATAATATTTTTTAACCAGGAAGCGTCAAACGATGGATGATGAAATGGTAAACCTTACTGAATATTTTGACAACTGGATGTCATTGGCAACTTTGAGAGCTGCTGAAACATAATAATTGCATAAACTATCATTGCTATCTGGTCACCCTTCACAACAACTATCTTAACGGAGTTCATATCTAATGCTCTTTTCACACCGATTTTAGTACAGAATTTTTGACAGAATTTCGCATGCAATTACCCTCTGTAAACTTAAATCTCTGGGCTTTATATAGGGATTCATTACATGGACTAAATCTCACTTAGAACAAAGGCATTATAAAGTCCTTTTTAGATCTTATGTGTCTGATGCCATTAAAGCCACCTCCGGAATTCCTCAAGGTAGTTACCTCGGTCTTTTGATTTTTGTCTTAACAATCAACGATGTGAATTGCATCATCGTAGACTCTCATCTACCTTTCTACACCGATGACATGAAAATCTTCAGGTACATATTAACTAACGTCTACTCTCGCTAACTGCAAGAAGACTTGAACAGATGTTCAAACTGGTGGCAAAAAATATTCTTGAACTCAGTGTCAATAAACGTCAAATTATCACATATTCCCGTAAGCGTCTTGTGAATCGCTTGAAACTGGTTAATGTAGTCTCTTGAAACACGTCGTGAAATTGCGGGTATACTATTTGTTCATCAGCTATTAGTTGGAAACATCGGTTGCCCCCGCACTGCTTCAAGCTATCTCCCTTAACACTAATCCACATATAAGTTACCATAGGTCCGTACCCCTTTTCCGTCACCGTACCGTTTATGGTTGTAACTAACCAATGTCCAGAATGCTAGCATGCAAGTTACTTTCGATTTTTACCTTCCCAGATTTTCACTCAGAAACTCCCTTTACAACACTTCCTCTTGACCAATTCCCCACGCCCCTTAGTTTATAGTGTTACACTTCTGGAGGGGGTATCGATGGCGACCCCGGGCTGTAGCTAGAAGAGGGAGGAAAGAGCAGTAGTGAATCGAAAGAAGCAAATAAAACCCACAGGCAAATGAAAGAGAAAACACTTCTCAGTTAAATTTCACTTGATTTATTTCTGGTTCCCGAGTGTTTTTTTTTTTGTTTGTTAATTTTAAAAATTTGTTGGTCGTCGTGCTGCGTCTTTTCTTTGGCTGCCTCCGTGTTTCCGCGTTGACCCGTTAATGCGCTAATCCGGTACTTTCGTGTTACTGGTTCCCGTTCGATGGTCTTCGCTTTTAATCCCACTACTTCGGTATTTCTTCGATTCAAACCGCGACGAACTTTTGATTTCGACTTCCTTTCCCGAAGACTATTACCAGCAAAAAGCCACACTCTCATGCCGAACGCGCTCCTTTTAAAGGCTTCCAACTTTCCACCAAAATTTCACTTGTTGAAACTTGTCATCTCACTTGCGCCTGGAAAAATTTCAAAAAAAATTGATGAAAATTTCCAATTACCTTCCAGCCTTTCGGATTTTCCTCCGCCATTTTGGAAAATATTCTGTCCCAATTTTCCACTTGTCCACCGTTTCCTTGCCATCGTCACCCATTTCCCTGGATTGCCCGTAATTTTCCTTTTCCAACGAGGGGTCTCTTGTCTGGGAGAACCTGGAGTTGCCCTTGTAATGACTTTTTTCATTTTTTTGCCGCTTTTGGTCGTTTTGTTGCAATTAAAACGCGTTCCTGTATTTTCCCAATAATTCGCAACTATTTTCCCTTTTATCCCGCGGCACATCAATGTAACCCAACCCGCAAGATATCTGAATGGGAGGGCCGCATCAGAAAGTTCACTGAACGTGCCCCGGATGACGTTGCTGACAGACGTCAGCAAAGTTCCTTGCGGTTCCTCTTGGCAGCAGTTCCGTGCGGTGTATTTCATCTACTTAGAGTGTTCGTTCTTCGGGTCGATAAATCCTTTTGTTTTTCCGACTGGGAGGAGTGCGAAGTCCACCCGCACTCCAATCTGAGGATAATTGTCCATACGCCACAACATGCTGTCAGCTATATTTGGATACCCTCTGCAACAGGTGAGTGATTGAGATCTTTGTTTACCTTTTTTTTGTTGCCATTCTTGCCTTTCCCGGTTGTGTTTTTCGCGGGTGTATTCGATTCCTTTGTTCCAGTAAACAATACAGGATTCCTCGGTGGCCTATGCCATGGGGAGAGCTGATATCGTTGCTGTGAATCGCGGGGTCCGCGTTTGTGCCGGCGCAGGTGCAGCCGTGTACAATTGAGCAAGTAATCTTTGTCGGAATCGGGTTTGTTTTCTTCTGTGCGGTGAAACTTTTGCCTAGGTAGATATTACGGGTGGGTTTCTTTTCAGGTGACTGCGCTTAGACGATGTGATAAGTACTGCATAAAGCATTGCAGGTAAACCTTGGGGCAGAGAACAGGTGAGTAGTGAGGTACTTGTTAAATTACCTTTGTAATGAATTTTTCTTCCGATAGGAAATGGCTGATGGACATGACGGAGGCGCTGGAGTTAACCCGCTGGTTCGGCGCTGAGGGTTGATGGTGATGCTTTCAAGGGCAAGCAAAATGACTCTGAAGAGGTGGTGCGCCGGTGTTGGTGGAGCATTGGAAGGTGCCTAAAGTCGGAGGTGATAACCGGACGGGTTGTTGATGTGAGTCTTTGTTTTCCTTCTTCACTTGTAGTTTGTAGCACTAGCACTAGTAGTGGTGGTGGTTCGACTCGGTCGTTCCCCACATTTGTAACACTGTCCCCGTCTTAAAAACTCAAAGCGCTGTCTGAGTTTCACCTCGGGTTGCGTAGGCTGCTAGACGGTTGATGTGAACCACTCTCGTTTTTCTGCTTCCTGTGGTCTGGATGCGGTAGACTAGATCCGTTAACTTTTCGACGATTTTTACTGGCCCCTCCCAGTCGCTTTGCAACTTTGGACATAAACCCTTCCGCCTCTTTGGGTTCTAGAAACAAGCCTTTTGATTGGGTTGAAAATTAGTAAAATTCGATTTTAAATCATACCTGGCTTTCATTGCATCTGCTGCCGTTTGGAGATGTCTCCGCGCAGCATCGTGGAGTTTCTGTAGCCGTTCGCGTAGATCTAACACATAGGTCAGTACGTACTTCGAGGTACCTGGCAGTACACTAGGTCGGTCGGAAGCTTCAATTCCCTGCCTAAAGTCAGAATGGAGGTGGTGAAACCGGTGGACTCGTGTTCCGCGCTGCGATATGCCAGTAACGCCTGTTGAAGATACCGATCCCAATCGGTCTGGTTTCGGTCGGTGAATTTGACGAGGTAGTCTAGGAGCGTGGGCGTCGTGGCGTAGTGGTTAGTGTGTTTAATCACTACGCAAGAGGTTCCAAGTTCGAATCCCAGAAAAACACAAAAAAAAAGATTTTTCACGATCCCACCTCTCGCGAACGTCTGACAAACATTCGAGGGTATTGTTGTCATGAAAAAGCTTCTCAAAACAAATTGCCTTTCGGATACGGCACTAAACTGTAGGTCCCTTCCATTCGTGTGAAAAATATAACGCACACAAAACGAGTGGTTGCGAGAAGCTAGGCCCTGGCACTTAAAGAGCTGTTGCGCCAAATATTTATTTATTTATTTAGTCTAGGAGCGTCCGGTTGAATATTTCTACCATGCCATCTGATTGGGGTCGTAGGGGTGTAGTCCTGGTCTTCTAGGTTCCGAGTGCCTCCATGGTTCGCTGAAAAATTTCGGATTCAAAATTCCGACTATGGTCCGAGTGGATGACAAGTGGTACGCCGAATCTGCAGAACACTTGGTCGATTAAAGGCTGCAGCACAACTTCCGTTGTCTGGTTCGGGACGGCCCTCTTTGTGCAGTGCAGAGTGAACAGCTTAAGTACCAGCGTCTTACGTCTGCTTTCCCACCTACCCAAAAGTATCGGTTTCTCACCTTTTGAAGCGTCTACTTTTGTCCCAAATGTCCCCCGCTGGGACTATCGTGGAGTGTAGCTAAGATTTCTGAAACGATAGCTTTTGGGATGACAATTAATTGACTCACCGTACCTGTGTCCTCCTTCCACTTCCGAGTGACAACGCCTTCAATGAGTTGCAGCTGGTCGAATAGTGCCCATTAAGCCTTCTGGTCCGCACTTTCCCTCATAATCTCCTCTCTGCTGGGTAGCACTCCGTTACTTAACCAAGTCCACAGCTTAGCGAGTGTCGGATCTTTTCCTCCTCCAAATCGGGCGAAACCTCTACGACGTTAGCCTGCTTCGCCTGAGCAAACTCATTTTCCTCGGCCCTTGTACAGTATTTGCAGCTTCCACAAGGTCTCCGGGACAGCGCGCCTGCATTGCCGTGGCTGGATCCGGGTCGATGCTGGATCTCGAAGTCGTACTGCTGAAGCCTCTCAATCTACCTCGCCATCTGGCGTTCCGGTTGCTTGAAGTTATACAGCCAGCGGATTGACGCATGATCCGTCCTCAGCACGAACCGTCTCTCAAAGAAGTAGTGGTGAAAATGATGCGTAGCCAGAACCACCGCTAACAGCTCCATTCGCGTAACACAGTAGTTCCTCTGCTCTGTTGAGTGTCCTGCTGTAGTATTCCAGTACCACCTCGGAATCTAAGTACGGCGCCAATACCAACATTAGAGGCGTCCGTGTCCAATATCAGTGAATCATCTGTGGTCGGGAATGATAGCACGGGAGCGCTCGTGAGCCTCATCTTGAAGTTGGTGAATGCTGTCTCGCATTGGGTGCTCTAAGCGAATAGTCTCTTCTCCTCCGCGAGCTCCGATATTGGTTTGGCGATGGTCAAGAAGCCCTGGATACATTTGCGATAATAGGCACACAGGCCTAAAAAAGTTTCTTACCTGTCGCTTAGTTCGAGGTGTCGGCCACTCCTGTACGGCTCTGATTTTCGCAGTCCTCAAGCCTATGTCTGATACTCTGTGCCCCAGATATTGGTCTTCCCTCTTCAGAAAATGGCACTTTCCTGGACTCAGTTTCAGGTTCGCGGCCTGCAGTCGCTGTTCCCTTGAGAGGTCCTCTTGAGCTTTTGGCACCAGATCTTCCAAGCACACAGGCTTCACTTCGGAGGTAGACGGCGGCTCTTCGCAGACATCAGCGACCGTCATCCGTCCTATGATCGTGTCTCGTGGGATGGTGACATCTTCGTTGGATGTGTTTGCCAGTCGGACCACCACCTGTTTCCGGTCGGGATAGTTCAGGCTTCGTCCCAGGTGTATCCCTTCTGGTAGTTGGCTCTCTGCACATGGCTCGAGCAGGATGTCATTTCCCGCTACGATGACTGGCGGCGGCAGCTCCAGTAGAGTCTCGGACTTTGCTGGGAGAGTTTTCGGTGTAACTGTGACTAGGAGACCCGTTTGAGCGCTAGCCGGTACCTGTAATGGAAGTTTCTTACCTTGGATCTCTAGTAATGCCTCTCTGAGATTTATACAGCATCGATGCTCCATTAGAAAGTCGATCCCAAGGATGTTCGGTACCCTACGGTCCATCACCGCAAACGAGTGGGAGTACTCCTTCCCGTCGATCACAAGGCTGACCTCCGCATTGCTCAGAGTCCAGATTGTGCCCCCCGAGATGCCCTCGATCCATACAGGTGTACCGGCTATACGCGTCTTCTTTGGCAAAAACTGCTCTCCCAAAATCGACACATTGGCTCCCGTATCGATGACTACTTTGCACAATCCACCTCCAATGTAAGTATCCACCGATAAGCTGGTCCCGCTTAGTGCACCTTGGATGCTGCCTGGGTCTGGGCCGAAGGGTTGCTGGAAGAAAAATTGAAATGGTTTTTATTGTCTGGTGGAGCGACGACCACTGGTCTGTGCTCACTGGGACCGGTGGTGTTTAGTTTTCCGATTGGCCTAGAGTTCCACGAGCCATCGGATTCTTCGTCTGTTGCCCTCGATCGTGCCTTCGGTTCGCCTGGTCAGAACACTGCCCGATGGTTCCGTCACTCACACCGCGACGATATTTCCTGCGCAATTCGGAGGGCCAAGTTTCGAGGATGCCCAACATTGATAAAATTTAGTACCTGCTCGTCACGAATTCCCTCGATGAACTGGGTTAACAAGATCTTCTCTATCACCTTCTCTGAGCAATCCGGGACAGTCATTGCAGCTGGATGACGAACTCCACCAATGTTTGCCGTGGCTTTTGGATTCGGTTCCGGAGCATGGTGTAGCTGGTGTGGTAATCGAGACCGAACAGCTGCTGCAAGAGGCTAGTGAGTGCCCCATATGATAAAGGCTTCCCTCTAGGAAGCGCACTTAGCACTGGCAATGCTTCTCCCCGAAGCTGCAAGGCCAGCCCGTTCGCCTTCTCCTCATCCGTCCAACCATGGAAATCTGTGATGATTTCGAACTGCCATTCATAGTCAGCCCAAGATGCTTGACCGTCGAATGGCTGTAATTCCTCAAAATTCACTGCCCTATTTGGTTGCTTACCTAACGACCCCTGGTGGTCCGCTGGCAAAGGGCGCCTTAATGTTCTGTGCTTTTGCGAGGTGTATGATTTACCCCGCTTTCGTGAGTAGCTGGTTGCATTCTACAGCCACCTTGCTCGTCGTCTGCTACCGGCTGATGAGATGACGTCGTCCGTGTAGCGGTCTTCAGATACCGGATGAGTCGACGAGTTCTGCTCGGCTGTGGGCGTAAAATTCTTGTCGCTGAAGGTTTTCTCTAGCGCCTCCATTCGGTCCTCCATCTTCTTTTGCCTACCGACTAACTCTGCTTTCCAGTCCTCCAATTTCGTCTCCTAGAATGTGCGCTCGTGAAGACTTCACTCTTGTAGCTTCGTCGTCAGCAGAGCGAATTGTTGGCGAATCTTCTCAGCATCCATGCTTCCGTGGAAAAAACTAAACTTAGCTCTGTTCAGACAAACCCCACATCTGACACCAGTGTTACACTTCTGGAGGGGGGTATCGATGGTAACCCCGGGCTGTAGCTAGAAGAGGGAGGAAAGATCAGAAGTGAATCGAAAAAAGCAAATAAAACCCACAGGCAAATGAAAGAGAAAACACTTCTCAGTTAAATTTCACTTGATTTATTTCTGGTTCCCGAGTGTTTTTTTTTTGTTTGTTAATTTTAAAAATTTGTTGGTCGTCGTGCTGCGTCTTTTCTTTGGCTGCCTCCGTGTTTCCGCGTTGACCCGTTAATGCGCTAATCCGGTACTTTCGTGTTACTGGTTCCCGTTCGATGGTCTTCGCTTTTAATCCCACTACTTCGGTATTTCTTCGATTCAAACCGCGACGAACTTTTGATTTCGACTTCCTTTCCCGAAGACTATTACCAGCAAAAAGCCACACTCTCATGCCGAACGCGCTCCTTTTAAAGGCTTCCAACTTTCCACCAAAATTTCACTTGTTGAAACTTGTCATCTCACTTGCGCCTGGAAAAATTTCAAAAAAAATTGATGAAAATTTCCAATTACCTTCCAGCCTTTCGGATTTTCCTCCGCCATTTTGGAAAATATTCTGTCCCAATTTTCCACTTGTCCACCGTTTCCTTGCCATCGTCACCCATTTCCCTGGATTGCCCGTAATTTTCCTTTTCCAACGAGGGGTCTCTTGTCTCGGAGAACCTGGAGTTGCCCTTGTAATGACTTTTTTCATTTTTTTGCCGCTTTTCGTCGTTTTGTTGCAATTAAAACGCGTTCCTGTATTTTCCCAATAATTCGCAACTATTTTCCCTTTTATCCCGCGGCACATCAATGTAACCCAACCCGCAAGATATCTGAATGGGAGGGCCGCATCAGAAAGTGCACTGAACGTGCCCCGGATGACGTTGCTGACAGACGTCAGCAAAGTTCCTTGCGGTTCCTCTTGGCAGCAGTTCCGTGCGGTGTATTTCATCTACTTAGAGTGTTCGTTCTTCGGGTCGATAAATCCTTTTGTTTTTCCGACTGGGAGGAGTGCGAAGTCCACCCGCACTCCAATCTGAGGACAATTGTCCACACGCCACAACTTGCTGTCAGCTATATTTGGATACCCTCTGCAACAGGTGAGTGATTGAGATCTTTGTTTACCTTTTTTTTGTTGCCATTCTTGCCTTTCCCGGTTGTGTTTTTCGCGGGTGTATTCGATTCCTTTGTTCCAGTAAACGATACAGGATTCCTCGGTGGCCTATGCCATGGGGAGAGCTGATATCGTTGCTGTGAATCGCGGGGTCCGCGTTTGTGCCGGCGCAGGTGCAGCCGTGTACAATTGAGCAAGTAATCTTTGTCGGAATCGGGTTTGTTTTCTTCTGTGCGGTGAAACTTTTGCCTAGGTAGATATTACGGGTGGGTTTCTTTTCAGGTGACTGCGCTTAGACGATGTGATAAGTACTGCATAAAGCATTGCAGGTAAACCTTGGGGCAGAGAACAGGTGAGTAGTGAGGTACTTGTTAAATTACCTTTGTAATGAATTTTTCTTCCGATAGGAAATGGCTGATGGACATGACGGAGGCGCTGGAGTTAACCCGCTGGTTCGGCGCTGAGGGTTGATGGTGATGCTTTCAAGGGCAAGCAAAATGACTCTGAAGAGGTGGTGCGCCGGTGTTGGTGGAGCATTGGAAGGTGCCTAAAGTCGGAGGTGATAACCGGACGGGTTGTTGATGTGAGTCTTTGTTTTCCTTCTTCACTTGTAGTTTGTAGTACTAGTACTAGTAGTGGTGGTGGTTCGACTCGGTCGTTCCCCACATTTGTAACACTGTCCCCGTCTTAAAAACTCAAAGCGCTGTCTGAGTTTCACCTCGGGTTGCGTAGGCTGCTAGACGGTTGATGTGAACCACTCTCGTTTTTCTGCTTCCTGTGGTCTGGATGCGGTAGACTAGATCCGTTAACTTTTCGACGATTTTTACTGGCCCCTCCCAGTCGCTTTGCAACTTTGTACATAAACCCTTCCGCCTCTTTGGGTTCTAGAAACAAGCCTTTTGATTGGGTTGAAAATTAGTAAAATTCGATTTTAAATCATACCTGGCTTTCATTGCATCTGCTGCCGTTTGGAGATGTATCCGTGCAGCATCGTGGAGTTCCTGTAGCCGTTCGCGTAGATCTAACACATAGGTCGGTACGTACTTCGAGGTACCTGGCAGTATTCCGTACACTAGGTCGGTCGGAAGCTTCAATTCCCTGCCTAAAGTCAGAATGGAGGTGGTGAAACCGGTGGACTCGTGTTCCGCGCTGCGATATGCCAGTAACGCCTGTTGAAGATACCGATCCCAATCGGTCTGGTTTCGGTCGGCGAATTTGACGAGGTAGTCTAGGAGCGTGGGCGTCGTGGCGTAGTGGTTAGTGTGTTTAATCACTACGCAAGAGGTTCCAAGTTCGAATCCCAGAAAAACACAAAAAAAAAGATTTTTCACGATCCCACCTCTCGCGAACGTCTGACAAACATTCGAGGGTATTGTTGTCATGAAAAAGCTTCTCAAAACAAATTGCCTTTCGGATACGGCACTAAACTGTAGGTCCCTTCCATTCGTGTGAAAAATATAACGCACACAAAACGAGTGGTTGCGAGAAGCTAGGCCCTGGCACTTAAAGAGCTGTTGCGCCAAATATTTATTTATTTATTTAGTCTAGGAGCGTCCGGTTGAATATTTCTACCATGCCATCTGATTGGGGTCGTAGGGGTGTAGTCCTGGTCTTCTAGGTTCCGAGTGCCTCCATGGTTCGCTGAAAAATTTCGGATTCAAAATTCCGACTATGGTCCGAGTGGATGACAAGTGGTACGCCGAATCTGCAGAACACTTGGTCGATTAAAGGCTGCAGCACAACTTCCGTTGTCTGGTTCGGGACGGCCCTCTTTGTGCAGTGCAGAGTGAACAGCTTAAGTACCAGCGTCTTACGTCTGCTTTCCCACCTACCCAAAAGTATCGGTTTCTCACCTTTTGAAGCGTCTACTTTTGTCCCAAATGTCCCCCGCTGGGACTATCGTGGAGTGTAGCTAAGATTTCTGAAACGATAGCTTTTGGGATGACAATTAATTGACTCACCGTACCTGTGTCCTCCTTCCACTTCCGAGTGACAACGCCTTCAATGAGTTGCAGCTGGTCGAATAGTGCCCATTAAGCCTTCTGGTCCGCACTTTCCCTCATAATCTCCTCTCTGCTGGGTAGCACTCCGTTACTTAACCAAGTCCACAGCTTAGCGAGTGTCGGATCTTTTCCTCCTCCAAATCGGGCGAAACCTCTACGACGTTAGCCTGCTTCGCCTGAGCAAACTCATTTTCCTCGGCCCTTGTACAGTATTTGCAGCTTCCACAAGGTCTCCGGGACAGCGCGCCTGCATTGCCGTGGCTGGGTCCGGGTCGATGCTGGATCTCGAAGTCGTACTGCTGAAGCCTCTCAATCTACCTCGCCATCTGGCCTTCCGGTTGCTTGAAGTTATACAGCCAGCGGATTGACGCATGATCCGTCCTCAGCACGAACCGTCTCTCAAAGAAGTAGTGGTGAAAATGATGCGTAGCCAGAACCACCGCTAACAGCTCCATTCGCGTAACACAGTAGTTCCTCTGCTCTGTTGAGTGTCCTGCTGTAGTATTCCAGTACCACCTCGGAATCTAAGTACGGCGCCAATACCAACATTAGAGGCGTCCGTGTCCAATATCAGTGAATCATCTGTGGTCGGGAATGATAGCACGGGAGCGCTCGTGAGCCTCATCTTGAAGTTGGTGAATGCTGTCTCGCATTGGGTGCTCTAAGCGAATAGTCTCTTCTCCTCCGCGAGCTCCGATATTGGTTTGGCGATGGTCAAGAAGCCCTGGATACATTTGCGATAATAGGCACACAGGCCTAAAAAGTTTCTTACCTGTCGCTTAGTTCGAGGTGTCGGCCACTCCTGTACGGCTCTGATTTTCGCAGTCCTCAAGCCTATGTCTGATACTCTGTGCCCCAGATATTGGTCTTCCCTCTTCAGAAAATGGCACTTTCCTGGACTCAGTTTCAGGTTCGCGGCCTGCAGTCGCTGTTCCCTTGAGAGGTCCTCTTGAGCTTTTGGCACCAGATCTTCCAAGCACACAGGCTTCACTTCGGAGGTAGACGGCGGCTCTTCGCAGACATCAGCGACCGTCATCCGTCCTATGATCGTGTCTCGTGGGATGGTGACATCTTCGTTGGATGTGTTTGCCAGTCGGACCACCACCTGTTTCCGGTCGGGATAGTTCAGGCTTCGTCCCAGGTGTATCCCTTCTGGTAGTTGGCTCTCTGCACATGGCTCGAGCAGGATGTCATTTCCCGCTACGATGACTGGCGGCGGCAGCTCCAGTAGAGTCTCGGACTTTGCTGGGAGAGTTTTCGGTGTAACTGTGACTAGGAGACCCGTTTGAGCGCTAGCCGGTACCTGTAATGGAAGTTTCTTACCTTGGATCTCTAGTAATGCCTCTCTGAGATTTATACAGCATCGATGCTCCATTAGAAAGTCGATCCCAAGGATGTTCGGTACCCTACGGTCCATCACCGCAAACGAGTGGGAGTACTCCTTCCCGTCGATCACAAGGCTGACCTCCGCATTGCTCAGAGTCCAGATTGTGCCCCCCGAGATGCCCTCGATCCATACAGGTGTACCGGCTATACGCGTCTTCTTTGGCAAAAACTGCTCTCCCAAAATCGACACATTGGCTCCCGTATCGATGACTACTTTGCACAATCCACCTCCAATGTAAGTATCCACCGATAAGCTGGTCCCGCTTAGTGCACCTTGGATGCTGCCTGGGTCTGGGCCGAAGGGTTGCTGGAAGAAAAATTGAAATGGTTTTTATTGTCTGGTGGAGCGACGACAACTAGTCTGTGCTCATTGGGACCGGTGGTGTTTAGTTTTCCGATTGGCCTAGAGTTCCACGAGCCATCGGATTCTTCGTCTGTCGCTCTCGATCGTGCCTTCGGTTCGCCTGGTCAGATGCCATCAACACTGCCCGATTTTGCCGTCACTCAAACCGAGACGATATTTCCTGCGCAATTCGGAGGTGATAAAATTTAGTACCTGCTCGTCACGAATTCCCTCGGTGAACTGGGTTAAAGCGGCAACTGACAGTCATTGCAGCTGGATGGCGAACTCCGCCAATGTTTCCCGTGGCTTTTGGATTCGGTTCCGGAGCATGGTGTAGCTAGTGTGGTGATTGAGACCGAACAGCTGTTGCAAGAGGCTAGTGAGTGCCCCATATGATAAAGGCTTCCCTCTAGGAAGCGCACTTGGCACTGGCAATGTTTCTCCCCGAAGCTGCAAGGCCAGCCCGTTCGCCTTCTCCTCATCCGTCCAACCATGGAAATCAGCGATGATTTCGAACTGCCGTTCATAGTCAGCCCAAGACGCTTGCCCATCGAATGGCTGTAATTCCCCAAAATGGTTGCTTACCTAACGACTCTCTGGTGGTCGGCTGGCAAAGGGCGCCTTCATTTTCTGTGCTTTTGCGAGGTGTATGATTTACCCCGCTTTCGTGAGTAGCTGGTTGTGTTCTACAGCCACCTTGCTCGTCGTCTGCTACCGGCTGATGAGATGACGTCGTCCGTTTAGCGGTCTTCAGATACCGGATGAGTCGACGAGTGCTGCTCGGCTGTGGGCGTAAAATTCTTGTCGCTGAAGGTCTTCTCTAGCGCCTCCATTCGGTCCTCCATCTTCTTTTGCCTACCGACTAACTCTGCTTTCCAGTCCTCCAATTTCGTCTCCTAGAATGTGCGCTCGTGAAGACTTCGCTCTTGTAGCTTCGTCGTCAGCAGAGCGAATTGTTGGCGAATCTTCTCAGCATCCATGCTTCCGTGGAAAAAACTAAACTTAGCTCTGTTCAGACAAACCCCACATCTGACACCAGTGTTACACTTCTGGAGGGGGGTATCGATGGTAACCCCGGGCTGTAGCTAGAAGAGGGAGGAAAGATCAGAAGTGAATCGAAAGAAGCAAATAAAACCCACAGGCAAATGAAAGAGAAAATCACTTCTCAGTTAAATTTCACTTGATTTATTTCTAGTTCCCGAGAGGTTTTTTTTTTGTTAATTTTAAAAATTTGTTGATCGTCGTGCTACGTCTTTTCTTTGGCTGCCTCCGTGTTTCCGCGTTGACCCGTTAATGCGCTAATCTGGTACTTTCGGGTTACTGGTTCCCGTTCGATGGTCTTCGCTTTTATTCCCACTACTTCGGTATTTCTTCGATTCAAACCGCGACGAACTTTTGATTTCGACTTCCTTTCCCGAAGACTATTACCAGCAAAAAGCCACTCTCTCATGCCGAACGCGCTAGTTTTAAACGCTTCCAACTCTTCATCAAAATTTCCCTCGTTCCATCCTCTCTTGTTATCTCACTTGCGCCTGGAAAGATTCCAAACAAATTGATGAAAATTTCGAATTACCTTCCAGCCTTTTGGATTTTCCTCCGCCATTTCGGAAAATTTTCCACTTGTCCACCTTTTCCTTGCCATTGTCACCCATTTCCCTGGATTGCCCGTAATCTTCCCTTTCCAACGAGGGGCTCTTGTCTCGGAGAACCTGGAGTTGCCCTTGTAATGGCTTTTTTAATTTTTTTTGCCACTTTTCGACGTTTTGTTGCAATTAAAACGCGCTCCTGTATTTTCCCAATAATTCCCAACTATTTTCCCTTTTATCCCGCGGCACATCAATGTAACCCAACCGGCAAGTTATCTGAATGGGAGCGCCGCATCAAAAAGTGCACTGAACGTGCCCCGGATGACATTGCTGACACACGTCAGAATTCCCCCTTTTTTTTGGCAATTTGTTTTTTTTCTTTCCACCGCGCTGGGTATTTTTCATGTTTTTTGTGTTCTTCCGGATTTTTCGTTTCCATAAAAGTGATCTGTTTTGATTCGGGCATGTGTGTTATGTTTTACCATTCGTCCGACCATCCCTACAGGAAAACGTTTCGACACCAAGTTCCAGGAGAGTGCGGTTCTCTTGGCAGCACTTGCGCGCGGTGTACTGCATCTACTTGGAGTTTTCGTTCTTCGGGTCGATAAATCCCGGTGTTTTCCCGACTGAGAGGAGTGCGAAGTCCACCCGCACTCCAATCTGAGGACAATTGTCCACACGCCACAACTTGCTGTCAGCTATATTTGGATACCCTCTGCAACAGGTGAGTGATTGAGATCTTTGTTTACCTTTTTTTTTGTTGCCATTATTGCCTTCCTCGGTTGTGTTTTTCGCGGGTGTATTCGATCCCTTTGTTCCAGTAAACGAAACAGGATTCCTCGGTGGCCTATGCCATGGGGAGAGCCGATATGGTTGCTGTGAATCGAGGGGTCCACGGTTGAGCCAGGGCAGGTGCAGGCGTGTACAATTGCGCAAGTAATCTTTGTCGGAATCGGGTTTGTTTTCTTCTGTGCGGTGAAACTTTTGCCTAGGTAGATATTACGGGTGGGTTTCTTTTCAGGTGACTGCGTTTCGACGATGTGATGGACTGCATAAAGAATTGCAGGTAAACCTTGGGGGGAGAGAATAGGAGAGTAGTGAGGTACTTGTTAAATTACCCTTGTAATGAATTTTTCTTCCGATAGGTAACGGCTGATGGACAAGACGAAGGCGCTGGAGTTAACCCGCTGGTTCGGCGCTGAGGGTTGATGGTGATGCTTTCAAGGGCAAGCAAGATGACTCTGAAGAGGTGGTGGGCCGGTGTTGGTGGAGCATTGGAAGGTGCCTAAAGTCGGAGGTGATAACCGGACGGGTTGTATTCGATAACAGTGGGCGGCGACGTTGGCAGCGGTTTGTTGATGTGAGTCTTTTTTTTTTTCTTCATCCCTTGTAGTTTGTAGTACTAGTACTAGTAGTGCTGGTGGTTCGACTCGGTCGTTCTCCACTTTTATAACAATAGCTTAGCTTTAGTTCTTTTTTGTTTTATATATTAAGTTTAGCTCTAAGTTACACATTTAGTTAAATTTGGTTAAATTTTTATCAGGCGTGGCAAATTTAACTTTTGTTTTCACATTACTATTAATAAACGTCAAATCCAGCTTTCATATCATATTTCTATGTGCCTATACAACTATGTAGTTGGAGTGAAGGGTGAAGAGTGAAGAGAGGGCCATGTGATATTATATAAAAAGATTTGCACTACATACAGTTACACATTGCAATCAAAAACGTGGTTTCGAGCTACGGAATTTTATAACATTTTGAATTTTAAGGAAAGGGTGTTGCAAACATGGGCTCTTATTTTTTATGTAACTTCTTTTCCTTAAGCTACTGTAACTTTTTAAATATTACTTTTACATACGAAATGAATCTTAACAAAATTAGTAACTCTTACTAATTACCTTTTACATTACAAAATAATAAGGGACAAGTAATTTTCAATTTTGCGTCAAAAAATGGCGTTAACATGTTAACATGTTTGTCTCCAATTTACAAAGAAACTGTAAGTTAAATGCTTTTATGAAATTCTAGTATTCTAATATTTTAAGCAGAAAGCAATATATACGGGTAGATTGTTCTAAGATAAGATATTGTAGTTAATTACTTATTTAGGCGACGTTACAGTTCGGAGTGAACTTGGCACTCAACCAGCAAGCCTCTTCAGTTAGTCCGGTCCTTACCTAACTGCCTTCAGTTGGTTGAGGGTTAAATTCGAAGATTGATAGCAGAATGTTGGTTTTTTCGCCGTTACACAGTCTGCAGAAAAGTATTCCCATATTCTCACCATCGTCGGTAACTCTTCTAGCCGTCTCTTTTGCTCGTAGAGCTCATGAGCAGCCTTCGTATTTCTTTGCAGTACCGCTTTATATGCCTCTTGTTTAGCAGCATGTACTTGCCGGCATTCTTAATCAAACCAGGAGTTTCTTTGTCCAGCATATCAGTTGCGTTCTAATGGCATATTGGCAGCGTTGAAACTGGTTTTCGGCACTTGATGGTGGCATAGGAGTCGTGGAGAGACTTCGCGATAAGCGTTCGGCGAATATTCTGGCGTCCCTTGCGATTACAGCTTTTCGCCGTTATATCTTCTCATAGTAATTCTTCTTTATTGTGGCGCATGGGATGTACGCATACGTACCTCGACTGCAACAAGGTAGTGATACAAGTCGATGTCGGCTGCTCGGAACGTTCGGACATCCAGAATACTGGAGGCATGCTTTGCGGCGATCGCAAAGTAATCGATTTGGTTGATCGTCCTTGGTTTTAGCCCCTAGAACAAACCACTTCGGGGATGCGAGCGCTGTTGTTGACCCATTAAGGGTTCCTCTGCCACTATTATGTAAAGAATAAAAAATATTCTATCGAATTTTAATTTCAATGTTAAGTTGTAATCATCAGACATTACAATTTTTAACTTAGACTACTTTTGCATTCTATACTTCTAAGCTCAATGTACTTTTAGTGCTCCATTATTACTCTTTGTTGCAAACTATCCATTGTAGTTAATATACCCTACTCATAGTTATATGGGCTATCAAAAAAGTGTTTCCGACAGAAAGGTATATTATAAAAGTCAAAGCAGAAACAGCCGTTAGAGTTTATTTCTACGAGTGTAGTAATTGTTCGTTCAAGATGGTCGTCGCCGAAATACTTTTCCTATTTATTACAATCCTTTTGATATATATCCTTTGGACAAGGAGGAAATATTACGCGTTCGTGCGGAAAATGCCTGGTCCAATTGGCTTACCTTTAATCGGAATTGGACATAAAATTTATAGAATGTCAGGTAAAATTGTGAAAGTGTGTGTTAAAATTTTAAAGGAGTTGTACAATTTAGAACTTTGTTAATTGGTTGCAAATTTAACAAGACTAAGCTAAAATGCTTTACATATTGAGAATAGTGCCGAATTAACTGTGTAAGCGTGGACTATACAAGGAACATCTCCATATTCTTCAATCGAAAATTTTTCCTGCTATTTCGAATCTTGAAGCTTGGACGCTTATTTCTAACAGCGTAGTTTGCCAGATATTTTAGAATCAGATACACAAAAAAAACTTTATCGAAATTGCATTCTAAGAAAAAATTATACCAATGTTTGTAGGAAACTGGTTTCTTTTTGTAAGCAATTTAGTGACAGGATAACTATACAAGGTGAATTCAAAAGATGATTTTTGAAAGTAGTCCTTGCAACCTTAATGCTAAGTGTTGACAAAATCACTGAATGCGTATTTAACGAAACTTAATTAGGTTATGATCTATTCGATCTCCTGAAAATTAGTATTTTTCAAGTTGCGACAGTTTTCTTTCAGGAGTGCGATTTGTGAAAAAAAAAAAAATTTAAAAAAATAAAATGTAATTGTTTACATATTGGAATGTGCAGATTTACATACTAAAGTATGCGAGTACATACAGCGTGCATGTAGATTTACATACTCCCATCCGTTTCTACTGTAAATAGACTTTTGCTAAGTGTCATATTTGGATTGAAACAACTTGAATTTGGCACCCTTTTATATCTCACTCCTATGTATATATGTTTCTGGTTAGATATCAGTACTTTTTGCAAAGATTAGACATGTTTACTTACCTGCCTTGTCGGTCTTTTCCCTTTGTCTGCACAACAAGTACTACCTCTGTACCAATTTTCAGGATTCTACATCGACTGAATATATCCCATACGTTTTGATGACCATAGAGCATACTGATACACCCTCCCCCCATCAATTTTTTTGGAATGGAAAAGATATTTGAAGGTTTGTTTTACTCTTTCGTTCTTTGTGTATACACAAAGCAATAGCCGTGTACCTATTAACAAGATTCTATGTCGACTAGAAATGCCATACCACTGTCACACCCTTGCCCCGCCTATTTTTTTTAGAACCCATGTTGAAAAGTCTAACTTTCTAACTTTCTTCTTTGTCTAAACACCGCCTACTACCTCTGTACCAAATTTCAAGATTCTAAGTTCACGGGAAGTACCCTACAGCTTTTGATACCTGCTATTGTACTAGCACCGTCTTGCCACGCCCAATTTTTGGAAGCCATGTTGTAAAGTCGGAACACGGTGTACAATTTTCGGTGGGAGCCGAGTTAGATGGGCGTGAAATAGCTTTAAGTTGTTTCGTATAATTAAGGTGATAGTGCACAAGTTGCTGGAGAACTTGGCGGTGCAGTGTCGTGCAACTTGATTTTTTGCTTCTTATCAATTTCGCCTTAATTTGCAATCTGAACAATTTACAAACGAACAGCACATATGAAGCAAGTACGTACGACCCAGTCGTGCTAGTCGTGCTAGTCGTGCCAGTCGTGCCAGTCGTGCCAGTCGTGCCAGTCGTGCCAGTCGTGCCAGTCGTGCCAGTCGTGCCAGTCGTGCCAGTCGTGCCAGTATTGTCAGTCGTGCTCTCGCATAACAGTGCAATAACAATGTCATTTATTGTGAGGGGTCTTGAATATACTTATCAACACCGTAAAAATTATATACTGCATGATGACATGCAGCAATAATTAACATATCATCTCCCCCCGGCCATTTTTAGGAAAAGTACAGTTTGAGGTCTTTTCCCTTTGTCTACGCCACAAGTACTACCTCTGTACCAGTTTTCAGGATTCTACATCGACTGAATATACGCCATACGTTTTCATGACCATAGAGCATACCGATACACCCTCCCCCCATCAATTTTTTTTGGAATGAAAAAGATATTTGAAAGTTTGTTTTATTCTTTCATCCTTTGTGTATACCCGGAGCAATAGCCGTGTACCTATTTACAAGATTCTATGTCGACTAGAAACACCGAACAGATATTGGTACCTTCTATTATACTGTCACACCCTTGCCCCGCCTATTTCTTTTAGAACCCATGTTGAAAAGTCAAACTTTCTAACTTTCTTTTTTTCTAAACCACCTCTGTACAAAATTTCAAGATTCTAAGTTCACGGGAAGCACCCTACAGCGTTTGATACCTGTTATTGTACTAGCACAGTCTTGCCACGCCCATTTTTTGGAAGCCATGTTGAAAAGTCCCAACACGATGTACAATTTTCGGTGGGAGCCGAGTTAGATGGGCGTAAAATAGCTTTAAGTTGTTTCGTATAATAAGGTGATAGTGCACAATAGGTTTTTCAAGGTTTTTTCCAAAGTGCGCCTTTAAAATTTTAATGCGAAACACAACGAAATAATCAATTACTTACTTTACCTGACGTTAAGTAGAGCTCGTCAGGCTTATCAAATTCACGGTAAAATTTATAATGATTGAACTCTAGATCCCAACAAAATGGCGCGTGCTTCACGTACCTCTCAGAGCTTTCTTTCACTTTGTCAAGTGACTGCTATGTTGGTGGTATTCGAACAAAGGCCTACTTCACAAACAAATATTTTAAAGAAAAATTAAAAAAAACTCAACAGTTTGAGAATGCGATCAAAAAATATTTCTTTACACATGTGTCCCTTGGACGTCAAAGGGTTAAGATAATTAAATGATTTGATTATGCATTGCAGCAACCATTTTTCAATTCATTGCCATCTTTGGGAGTCAAACCTGTAACTGTTGACTCTAAAAGTACTCCTAAGATCTAAAGGAATGCACTGCGGTTTAAAAGTTTTCCCAACAAATCATTTTGTTTCCATAATTATGATTATCTTGTGCAGGACTTAAATGAACAAAATTCTTTTAAATACCTGTTCGCGAACAGCAAAACAACAAAACAAATAACAAAACTGCGAACGTCATTAACTTATCATAAAGTCCACTATGAAATGGAAATGATTTGGTTTTTTGTAGAAAAAAAAAAAAACTGCAATTCAGGTATTTTTTTGGAAAACTAGGTTTGTTTTCTATCTATGAAAGAAGGCTGCGTATTCTTCTGGCGACAGTTAGTCTGAAAACTTCAATATTTAAAGTTAACCGATAAAGAGTCAAAACAACCTTAAATGGGAAGAAACGAGGACAAAGGTGAAGTTGAACGTTATGGCATAATAACCTTGCATAAAAAAGGGCATACAGTGCGTGCTATTGCAGCAGATAAGTTTAACATATCGAAGTGGTACTATACGTCGCTTTAAAGAATCATTGACTTTTATTACCTGGAAGAGAAGTAGAAGTCCCAAATTAACATTAAGACAGTAGGACCAGACTATAAAATTAATAAGGAATCAACGGATTACAGCTCCAGAAATCTATGCAGAGTTCAACCGTTCACACTCAAAGCAGATATCAGTAACAACGACAAAAAGGTGTTTAGCTGCCGCAGGCCTTGACGGTCAAATAGTAGTACGAAAACCTTTGCTATGACCTCAAAACAAAGTCAAGCACCTAGATTGGGAAAGAGAGCACCAGGATTGGACATCAACCAATGATGAAGTTTTTGGACAAAAAAGGTTTACGTTCAGCGGTCGAATGAAGAAAAGATGCTCCCTAACTGTGTGCTACCAACAATCAAGCATGGCGGTGTTTCAATAATAGTTTGAGGATGTTTCTCTTCCACCGGTGTTCTAGACCTCATCCGTATCGATGGAATTATGAATAAGGAGAAGTACAGGCAGATATTAGAAGTACATACCTTACCATTGGGTTTCCGATTATTAGACCCAGGATTCACTTTAATGCAAGATAATGATCCGATGCATTCTTCCAAGCTTAGCTGGGGATACATGGACTAAGAAGAACAAGAAGAAACACTGAAAAATATAAAATTGCCTGCCCAATCACCCGACCTAAATCCAATAGAGTTGCTTTGCGGCGAACTTGACAGAGTGGTTCGAGGATACTGTCCAACATCGAAAGACAAACTTTGGAAGATACTTCAGGAAGCCTGGAGATCAATAACATTAGAAACTATTAAGAAGCTGATCGATAGAATGCCCAGATTTACGGCCAGAGTTGTACAAGTACGAGGTGGTTCTGTCGACTAAAAATAAGTCTAAATCTTTTTCTTTTTTTTTTAATTTGCAAGTGTTGAAGGGAATGTGAATACACTTATATTAATTTTTAGGACACGGACGTTTTTTGTGGAAAGGGGAAGACACAGAGAGAAAGACAGATTGGTGTAGTTGGTTTGAAACTCATGTGGTAGTTAAGTTTCAGTGAACTTCAAGTTTTCTGTGCAGACAACTGAGGAGTATTTTTTTGTTTCGCTATTATTTATTAGGTTCAATTAATTCGTTCAGTTGACTAGATAAATATATTATTCACGAAGCTATTTACAATAAACTCTGATCGTTAAAATTAAAAACCCAAAGAGTTTTATAGCAATTTCTCTGACAGAATGTATTGTCCGGAAACTTATGGACGGCAGTGTACATCTATTTTCGTTCTATAAAAATCGCTACAGTACTTTTCGGCGTAAATGTTAATGAAATTGTATGCAAAAACTTGTTGCGTCATATAATGACGAAATCTATAGGTAATTCAATAATTAATTTACAAGAAATAATACAGTTTTCGTTTCATCAAAAATGGGTTAGGAGTCTTTGCTCTAGGTGGTAACAAACAAAAGTGAGTTCACTTTATTAACACTTCCGAATTAACTTAACATTTAAAATGATTTAAACTTATTTCAAGCAAGGATCACAGATATTTAGCCTGCAAAAGGGATAAAAAAAAACGAATAGCGGATATTATTATTTTTTTTTTTTTTAATTCCATTTGACACAAGTGCAAAAGTCCGAAAATATTGACTAGTCGCTTCTTGAATAAGCAGTGGGACTTACGCAACATCGGGCTTAGAATAGAAACCTCCAAAGATTTACATATTTACAGTGTGGTGTAAAGCGATGTCTTTCCAAGTTGGCGGGGTAATGTACTATAAACGTAATAGTTAGCCTGTACCAATTGTAATGATTTTTGCCACATTAATCCTTTTCTTCTTATTCTTTTCTTTTCTCAAATGCGTGAAGTTTAAGTTAAGACAAGTTCTTCCGGAACAATTATATGAGATCTTAGAATCCTACCTTGCTAACAGACTAATAAACAAGGATAAGAATACTACCAATTTAAGGAAATCGTTGCCGGAGAACCGCAAGGAAGTGTTCTTGGTCCGGCCTTGTTTTTACTGTACACTCTAGATATATCGCAAGAAGAAGGCACTGTCGTAGCTACGTGGATACGGCTATATTAACAACAGATAATTCAGTCGAGTCTGCAACTGTAAAGCTTCACAGAGCTTTGGACAAAATTTGCGAGTAGACAAAGATTTGTCGCATAATTATCAACGAAACCAAATTAACTCATGTTAACTTTACTTTCTTACTAAATTAACAACCTATCCATTTTCATTAACTCGGTATAAGTACCGTATGCAAACGAGGCAAAGTTTGTAGGAATGACACTAGACACGAAACTAAAATGGAAGTCGAAGTTAAAAATAAACGCGACGAGCTTGAAAATAGATTCAGACAAAAGTATTGGCTACTTGGAAGACATTCCACATTAAGCATATATAACAAACGAATTTTATAAAAGCAAGTGGTTAAACCCGTTTGGACGTATGGTATGCAACTTTGGGGTTGTACCAAATGAAGCAATAGAGATTTCCTACAATCTTTTCAAAACAAAGTGCTAAGAGTCATAGTAAAAGCCCCTTGGTAAAAACTCCGTATTCGTCTTCATGGTCATTGCAACAACGTTATACTCCAAATTTTGGACGAGACAAACCTTATGCGCCGACTACAAAGAACGAAGCCGTTCGATCTAGCGTAATAAGGACAAGCCGCATTTAATGGCGGGTTTTATCAGGTGTTTCTGCTGGACAGCTACCAGCCCAACGCGAATATTTTTGAAACTAGAACTACTTGATAAGGAAACTTAGTCGTAGTAAACTAGTAGAAGAGAGGTGTTGTTTAGTGAGTAAAAATCTCACACTACTATGAGCACCGGGCTCATAGTGTCTGTGAAGATTTTTCACCGACCCACGAAAAAAACAAAAAAAAAAAATGTGTGACATACAATACCCCTTTCGCCCTTATGTTATATATTCTGGTTTATGTTATATATCCACATATGTATATATTGCACATGCATCCAAACTACTGCTGGACTAGTGACAAAAATTTGTTAACTTGTACTTTCAGCTTTAACAAAGCAAAATATTGTAATATTCGCGCTACGGCTCGAGTAGATAAAACAATATTCTGTGAAATTATTTCTTTATTTTCTAGTCTATAGAGCAATTCAGGTTCACACTATACTATTCTTCGCAATTCTTTTCTTACAAGGTCTCTGTCCTCTCAAATCACTTTACTTAATTCACAAATCCAAACTAATTACTTCTTCTTGTTAAATCTCAACTTTCAATTTATTACAAAATTACAACTTCGCCCACTATCACTTTTCTAATCTCTTCGCCACAGTTTAGAAACTACTGCTCCTTTCTCAATCGCCATCTGTCCTTATATAGCAGAAGTTTCTGATAGCCAGAAACTTCTAGCAAATTCTTCGACCACTGGAACAAGAGAAATTCTGATGAAATAATTCTTGCAGTTATAATTCCCTTTTATCCCTGATATTATCCGTCTCTTTCGTTGACATGAGCTGTGGAGACTTCATCCCAGACACGAACCTCGAATGAAAGGACTGTTCGAACCAAAATTCTGCCAGAATGAAAAGTCACTTCGGAATTTGTTGCATAGTCGTAGGAGCGTAGTTATTATTATGCTACACTGCCCCCCTCTTAGACGTGTTCGTCCCGAACAAGTGCATCCTCGGCCATTGTATAGACTCAGTCGGTCCACATGAACCACTTTCATTTTGGCCCTCGGTCCTCGCTGGATGCGGTAGACAACATCGTTGATGCGGGTTACTATTCTGTAGGGACCTTCCCAGTTCCGCTGTAATTTAGGTGATTTCCCCTTTTGGCGATGGGGATTATACAGCCACACCAGATCTCCTTCCTGGAATCCTGACGTTGTTGCCTTGGCATCATACCTGGTCTTCATGCGGTCGCTCGTCATCTTAATCTGGCTTCTGGTCCTTTGGTGTATGTCCCTAAGCCTTTCCCTAAGGTCCGCCACGTACTCTTCTTCATTTCTGGGCTCATTGGTAGGAGATCCAAATTTCACCTCACTGGGTAAACGAGCTATTCCACCAAATAAGATTTCGAACGGCGTATGTCGAGTAGTGCTATGCACGGCACTTCTATAGGCAATCAAAAACAAGGGAATCTGCCGGTCCCAATCCCGTTGGTAGTCACCTACGACCTTCGAGAGATGTTCGTCCAAATTGAAACGCTCCACCATACCGTCCGACTGTGGATGAAGCGGGGTTGTCCTTGTCTTTTTGATTCCTAGTAGTTGACACATCTCTTGGAAGATTCTTGACTCGAAGTTCCGCCCTTGGTCAGAATGCAATTCCAAGGGCACACCGAATCTGCTAACCCAATTGTAGACGATCTGCTCCGCCACGGTTCTGGCTTCCTGGTTAGGGATCGGAAACGCTTCCGGCTACTTACTGAAGTAGTCCATCACTACGAGTATATACCGATTACCATTGTCGGTTTCCGGAAAGGGCCCTGCGATGTCAATGGCGATTCGTTCGAAAGGTGCTCCCACGTTGTATTGGTGCATTTTACCTCGAGTTTTGATTCTCGGACCCTTGCTAGCTGCACACACGTCGCATTTTCTGCACCAGTCTTCGATATCTTCCTTCGCTTTTAACCAATAAAAACGTTCTCGTACCTCTTCTAGCGTCTTATTCACTCCCAAGTGGCCTCCGGTCGCCCCGCCATGCATTTCCTGTAACACCTCCTTGACCCTCGTCCGCGGTACGACAAGCTGCATTACAAACGACTTTCTCCATGGTTTCTCCATGTTCTCCTTCCAGGCCAGAATCGGCTCGATATCCGGGTCTTCCTTCTGAGCGTTCCGGATCTCATCTACGCTCCAGCCGGCGATAGGTTCGGCTCTCATTCTTAAGATGGAAACCAGCTCCCGTTCTTCCTGACGCGCACAATGTTTACAATCCGTTCTGCATGGTCTCCGGGACAGTGCATCCGCATTAGAGTGGAGCCTTCCTTTACGATGCTGTATTTCGTAGTCGTAGATTTGCAGCCTTTCGATCCATCTTGCGACCTGACCCTCAGGACTCTTGAACTGTAATAGCCATTTTAAGGCTGCATGGTCTGTGCGAAGAACGAACTTCTTCCCGTAGAGGTATTTGTGAAAATGCTTCGTAGCCAAGATCAAAGCTAGAAGTTCTCTCCTTGTCACGCAGTAGTTCCTTTCTGGCTTAGAGAGCACTTTGCTAAAGTACGCAACCACCTTCTCTTGGCCGTCATGCACCTGGGAGAGTTCGGCTCCTACCCCGACATTACTAGCATCTGCATCCACAATGAACGTTTCCCCGGGAGTGGGGTAAGCCAGTATCGGGGCATCGCATAGCCGTTGTTTAAGTGCCTTGAAGCTCTTCTCGCACTCAATTGACCATTTGAATTGTTTTCCCTTTTCCGTCAACTGGTGCAGGCTCTTTGCGATCCCGGCAAAATCCTTCACGAACCGTCTGTAGTAGGTGGCTAGGCCCAGGAAGCTCCTTAGTTGGTGTTTATCCTTGGGGACTGGCCAGTTTTTCACCGCTTCGACCTTCTCTGGATCGGTTCTCACTCCTTTCGCTGAAATTATGTGCCGCAGGTACTTGACTTCCGCTCTAAACAGGGCGCACTTCTTGGGGTTGAGCTTCAGGTGGGCACTTCGAAGCCTTTGAAACACATCACTTAGATTGTCTCGGTGTTGCGCAAACGTTTTTCCTACGACGATGACATCATCCAAGTATACCAAACAGGTTTTCCATGTTAACCCTTGCAGGACACATTCCATCAATCGCTCGAAAGTCGCCGGAGCATTGCACAGCCCGAATGGCATTACCGTGAATTGCCATAGCCCATTTCCTGCGGTGAAGGCGGTTTTCTCCCGGTCTTCTGGATGGATCTGTACCTGCCAGTAGCCACTCTTCAAGTCGAGAGTGGAAACCCATCGGGCTCCTGATAGTATGTCTAGCGTGTCGTCAATCCGTGGCAGAGGATAGCTGTCTTTCTTGGTGACGTAATTGAGCTGCCGATAGTCTACGCAGAACCGCGTGCTGCCATCTTTCTTCTTAACCAGTACAACCGGTGATGCCCACGGATTTTTGGAATTTTCAATCAGACCTTCTTTCTCCATTGCCGACACCATCTCTGCAACTTCTGTCTGCTTTGCCAATGGAAGGCGCCTAGCAGGCTGACGAATTGGTCTAGTATCACCAGTGTCTATTCGATGTTTACCAGGTGTGTTCGGCCGTATTCTCCGTCCTGTGAGGCAAATACATCAGCGTACTCATTGATAAGATTCTCTGCCATAGTTCGCTGCTCCTGATTCATCTCACTGGACTGGAGAATCGTCTCTCTCGTTTCCGCTGTCCAAGGTGATGGGAGAGGTTTTGGAGCATCACGTTCAGATATTGTTGCGACGGCGGTAATCGGCGTGCATTTTTCAGTCACCTCTCCTCGCCTTAGTTTGACAGTGTGTGGTCTTGCGTTCAAAACCCTCACTGGAACCATGGTGTTCTTTGGTTCGACTAACGTCTTTCCCACTATGTAGTATTGAGAATTCTTCTCTAAAGACGGCGGCAAAACTTCGTCTTTGCTGATGACTGTCCTGAGAGTTACGGCATTCTCGTTTCCGTACACCATCGGAATCTCCACATTTCGATACCTCAGTACTTGCATCCCGATGTCCAAGATTACTTCATTTGCTTTCATGAAGTCTATTCCGATGATGCACTCGTCGCATATATCTGCCACCAGAAACGCATGGGAGAACGTCAGTCCTGCCAGAGTAATCGTAATACGAACTTCTCCAAATACCTTCGCCATTTCCCCTGTTGCAGTCTTCAGGCAGTAGCTGTTGGTGTTGTGCAGCCAGGAGCTTTTGACGATATCTCTTCTTACAATGGAGGCAGTGGCACCTGTGTCGATGGTGGCTACGCACTTCTTCTTGTTGATTAGTGCCTCCACTGTCAGGCTCTTGTTACCCCGTTTGGTTTGCGAAACTTGAATGGTGGTTCTGGGGGCCTCGATTCCAGTAACCAACTTCTGCCCCGCGAAGTTGGTCCTTACGCATTTCCCGACTGCTGGTTTTGGGAAGTCTGACTGACAGGATGGATGTTATCACCGCCAGATGCTTCCTCTCTGCTTCTCCTACTTCCGCAATGTGGACAATTTCCTCGTCTAGGTGCACTTCTGCACTGCCGTTGTAGGTGTCCTGTTTGGTTGCAATTCCAGCAACGGATTTGACTTCCACGAGCTCTGTCTTCATCCATGACGGCTGTTCTCTGGCATGAGCATTCCACGACGGACATTTCCCTGACACGGTGTATTCCCTGGTATGCTTGGTCCGCAGCCTTCATTGACAAAGCGAATGCCAATGCCTCGGGGAGTGTTCGCTTTTCGGCCATCCTTACAGTCATTTGCAGTTGTCTGTCCTCTATGGCCTGAATAAAAGCTTCCACCGCCATTTCGTTGATAAGCTCCTCACCGGCTTTAGGGTATGAAAGATGGGCTAGTCGCTCTATATCCGCTTGCAACTGTTGGAGCGTTTCCCCCCTTTTCTGGACTCGACTACGCAGCTTAACCCTGTACACCTGCTACATGTGTTCATCCCCAAACCGCATCTCGATAGCCTGAACCAGAGAGTCGTAGTTATGCTGTTTATCTTCCGGGATGGTCTGCAAGAGCTCCGCAGCTGGACCCCTCAGTGCAAGTGTGAGTGCAATGGACTTCTCTTCATCGTCCCAGCTATTGGTCATTGCGGCCGCTTCGAATTGCCTTTTATAAATTGGCCATGATGTTTGACCATCGAAGATGGGAGGCTGCATCTCCTTTCTTCTCAGACCGTCAGTGGAATATTCCCGTGCTTTCTGTCTCTTCACGTTGCTGAGCTCCTTAGCAAGATTTTCGACTTGCTTTCCTACTATCTCGAATTGCGTATCCACTTTTTCAAACTGAGTCTCTATCTTCCCGAACTGAGTTTCATGTTCTTAAAATTTTCATCGAATCTAGTTTCGACTTTTTCGAGTTGCGTCTCGACCTTCTCGATTTTCTCTTCGATCACTTCGAATTTGGATTCCAAGTTCTTGTTTTGGTCATCAAGTTTACTTTCCAGAGCATCTAGAGAATTCTTTTGTTCGTCCATTGCTTTCTTTTGTTCATCCAGCTTAAGTTCTAGAGAATTCTTTTGTTCGTCCATTGCTTTCTTTTGTTCATCCAGCTTAAGTTCTAGAGAATTCTTTTGTTCGTCCAGCTTAAGTTCTAGAGAATTCCTTTGGTCGCCCATTGTTTTCTTTTGTTCGTCCATCGCTTTCTTTTGTTCGTCCAGCTTAAGTTCTAGAGAATTCCTTTGATCTTCTATTGCTTTCTTTTGTTCGTCCATGACTGACTTAAGTTGCAGGAGCAGACTTGTTATGCCCGGGTCGGCTACTGTACTTGCTGGTTCCTCTTCCACGTCAAACTCTACGTCGTGCGGATTTTCACCTTCCTGCGTTACTGCTTCTTCCAGACGAATCAGCAGGGCATCTTTTCCCCAGTTGTGTCGAGGTTCCGCTTACTGAGTTCTGCCTTTAGTTGAGTTATAGTTAGTTTTCCCAATTTGCGACCATTTTGCGCAACTAATTAACTCAACACAGAAATCTTTTTTTTTTTTTTTTGCTTGTGCAATTTCACACCACGGAAATAGTTACTCACAGAATAAGTTTTATCCCGCTTCTGACACCAATGTAATATTCGCGCTACGGCTCGAGTAGATAAAACAATATTCTGTGAAATTATTTCTTTATTTTCTAGTCTATAGAGCAATTCAGGTTCACACTATACTATTCTTCGCAATTCTTTTCTTACAAGGTCTCTGTCCTCTCAAATCACTTTACTTAATTCACAAATCCAAACTAATTACTTCTTTTTGTTAAATCTCAACTTTCAATTTATTACAAAATTACAACTTCGCCCACTATCACTTTTCTAATCTCTTCGCCACAGTTTAGAAACTACTGCTCCTTTCTCAATCGCCATCTGTCCTTATATAGCAGAAGTTCCTGATAGCCAGAAACTTCTAGCAAATTCTTCGACCACTGGAACAAGAGAAATTCTGATGTAATAATTCTTACAGTTATAATTCCCTTTTATCCCTGATATTATCCGTCTCTTTCGTTGACATGAGCTGTGGAGACTTCATCCCAGACAAGAACCTCGAATGAAAGGACTGTTCGAACCAAAATTCTGCCAGAATGAAAAGTCACTTCGGAATTTGTTGCATAGTCGTAGGAGCGTAGTTATTATTATGCTACAATATGTTGAAGTTTGAGTGTTGAGTACTTTCAATATTTAATTGGAAAAAAAAAAAAAAAAAAAGAAGGGAAGGCTACAATCTGTCCGCAACGGATTATGCTATCCCTACATTTCATATCGAGAATCAATTGGAAACAAAATAGCAGACGATGTTTCTTTTCATTTTAAGCAGACGTTGTAATTTGAACTTTTGAGTTTATTTGTTTTTCAGTTTTCAAGCAGTTGGGATACCTGTACTCGACGCATAGCTCTATTATGATCCATAAGCTGTTTATGTGTCGATGCAGGAGGACGTCGAGAGTTGAATATAAATGTTTTTAATTCTTTCTAATATGATTCTAGTTATTATCTTGGCTACGGCTGGGAGAACGCATGTACTTTTCCAGTTTCCACAATCCATCAGATTTCACTTTTGCGGAAGCTTGAGGGATGCTCCTTTCCATTTCTGCGGAAATTGCTCATTTTCCTCCGCCTTCCGTATGAGCGGATGTAGCAGTTCCGCCAATGTATTTGGCACCGTTTGAAGTAATTCGGCAGGGATGCCATCAATACCCAACGCTTTGATTTTCTTGATTGCTGTTGTTGTTTTGGTTTTACTGTTCCAGATCATATCGCAATCAATTAAGTGGTTAAGGGCTGTAGCGAAATGTTCTCTCCATATAGTGAACTGATCTTAATCAGTGCATTTCTGACCACCAATGAGCTCCTTAGTGATGTTATAGACTGCCGTACTGTCACTCTTGCTTGCTGTTTCTTCAGCCTTTGAGGCAAGTGAGTCGATATACTGACGTTTGTCACGTTTCACACTACGCCACACTTCCTTCTTTTTCACGCGATATTGGGCTTCTCGATCGGCTGCTGACGCCTCGAAAGATCGTGCGAGAAAGCTGCTTGAGTGAGTGCAGCCTTATCCAGAATTATGCTAAACATCGGAGAACCCAGACAACAAGGGTGTGGTAAATCCATTATAATGTATGCCCCACCATTTTGGACCAAACCAAAGACACTAAGTCTTACGTCAAAGGACTATGCGCGCTCATGGTGTGCTGTGCCGTTCGGACGGTGTTCGGTGATGCTATATGTGTCAACGCGGGAATGCTACCAGCAGAGTCATGATGCACTGGTTCTTTGTACTACCAAGAATCAAACCCTGTTTTACCCATTTTAATGAAATTTTCTAATCTTCCGAAGAAAGTCGAGTAAACGCTTCAGTGATGAGGAGCTTATGGTATCAGCACATCAACGCCAATAATCTGCCAAATGATACAAGCAAAAACAGGACAATCACAGAAAAAGTGTTCCGCAGTGTCGTCGCTCTCTCAAAATGCGTCGCAAACTGTTGTATCACTTAAGCCTACCTATTAAGTGCACCTTGGCTGTCTTCGGCTCGACATGTTTTGACCAAAGGAGCTTTTTTATCCTAAATACTTGGCTTCATTGGAGATCCGGATAGTGTCACGTCTACCCCATGTTGTCTAGCAGAGTTACACATGTCAAAGAAGGGCATACGATGCCAAACACACATTCATTGGCGCAACCAAAAAAAAGACCTATCGGAGTGTAATCTGGTCTCTGCTATTTTGAAGTCAATCCAACAATGACATTTTCTAGTACTGTAAAGGCGGCTCGGCGACGATGATGACTTACCCAAAATTTCTTCATGTCGACCAGATGCGGAGTTTATGTTGAATTAACACACCCCAGCAAAAAGTGGTTGGGGGTAAGCGGCTCATCTTGGGCGGTTAACAGCGGGATGTCCGTTAGTGGGCGAGAATTAATAATGTTCTCAGCTTCGATTAAAACACTTCGAAGGGTCTCGACCCGTGGCGATGTTTCGTGCAACGTCTTGGTGAGGAGTCGTTTTATTATTCTTATCAGGCGTTCCCAACAACCACCGGAACTTGGATTCGCGGGACAATTAAAAATCCTTTCAATATTATTTTTTGCGGCCTCGTTGCTTATACGATCGGTGTCCAAAAGTTGTTCGGATTGCTTCAGCTCTCTTTGTGCACCGATGAAATTCGTGCCGTTGTCACTTCTGATTCTTGCCGGTATTCCTCGGCGATTAACGAAATTCCTCAGGCAAACTATGAAGCATTTGTCGACAGGTTTTCGGCGAGTTCTAAATGAGCGGCCCTGATCGTCAAACAGGTAAAAATAACTGCCCATCTTTTTCCTCTTCGGCGGCCGATAGATACATTAAAAGGGCCAAATAGATCTACCCCCGTGTATGTGAAAGGGCAAACGTATGGAGTGACGCGATCAATTGGTAGCTGTCCCATAAAGGGTGATGTTGGTTTGGCTCTGTCATTTTGGCATGCTTGGCAATTACGTTGTACGACTTTAAGTACTCTCCTGATGTGTGGAACCCAGAATTTTTGACGAGTTTCATTGATTGTGGCAGCAGATGGTGAAACTTCTCGTGGAAATAGTTTACGATGAGTTCGGTGAGGATATGTCTTTGTGGCAGTAAAATGGGACGTCTAGCACTAAAAGGCAAACAGAGTGCTTCATCCATTCGACCTTGTGCTCTCAGGAGACCATATTCATCTAAATATGGGGTGAGCGCATACAGGGAACTACTTTTGGAAATCGGTTGCAAGTTTTCCAAGGCAGATACTTCTTCGGCAAATGTTTCCCTTTGAACCATACGACATAATAGCTTTTCGGCGTCTTCTAGTTCAGTGACCGTGAGAAAGCATCTTGGAAGTGATTTTTTGTCCTTGCGTAAGCAGTTCACCAGTCTTTTGGTGAAACGTAACATCCAAGCCGTCATTCGTTTAAGCCTAATATAAGAAGAAAACTTGTTAAAATTTATGAAATTGCTACTTGCCTGGATATGTAAGAAGACACTGGTTTTAACTTCTTCTTTTAGCGGTTCCAAGGGTGCCTGGAGTTGAAAGGTTGGCCAATCTTCCTCCTTATGCTTCAGGAATGCTGGCTCATTTATCCATGAACTGTTGGTATGGAACTTCGGTGGAAATCGGGGGCGGGTTGCTTCGTCTGCTGCATTCTGGTTTGTGGGTAAAAAACGCCATTGGGTTGGACAAGTATTACTGGTTATTTCGGCTATTCGGTGGCCAACGAAGGGCTTGTATTTTCTTTCGGCTGAGTGGATCCAATACAGGACGGTACGAGAATCACTCCAAAATATTACTCGGTCAATTTGTACTTCATGGCTTTTGCGAATTAGTTTATGTAGGCGTACACCGAGAACTGCAGCTTGAAGCTCCTATCTGGGAATTGACATCAATTTCTGAGGCGCAGTAAGTGTTTTACTCATAACAAATGTGACATCAATTCCATCCGCATACTCAATAAGAAAATATCCAACGGCAGAGAAGGCGACTTGGCTGGCATCTACAAATATATGCAAATCGGTGCTTGTGGATATCGGCAAATTCGGCGAATAACATCTTTTAATTTTGAATTCCTTAACCCTCTGGAACTCACTCCACCAAGCGATCCATTTTGTTTGTATCTCAACTGGAATCGGGTCGTCCCAAACGAGATTGCACCTCCATGTATCCTGTATTAGTATTTTGGAAAATATTAAAAAGTCTGCCAGTAGCCCATATGGATCGAAAACGGCCATTACGATTCCTAGTTACTCCCTTTTCGTTGGGGCTCGTGATCCTCGTATAACTTGCTGAGGAATTCGGTGGAATTTCGTTTCAAATCTGAACGTGTCCCATGGTGTGTCCCAAAACATGCCAAGAACCTTTTCAGTAGCTGCTTGCCGTTCCATGTTGATTGGGTTTGGTTTTTTGTTGGCTGTTCCGTTCATTGCTGTTTCTATGTTTGTGGAGTTAGAGATGAAATTTCTTAAATTGAATCCTGCTTCAGCGTTGTTGTTGACCACCTGTCGGCAGATACGCTCCGCTTCAATTTCATCTTGGAAACTTTTCACAAGATCATCCACGTAATGGTTACAAATTATGGAGGCCACAGCATCCGGGTATTGCTCTTTAAATCCCTCGGCATTTCGGTTTTTAATATACTCGGCGCTACATAGTGAGCATATAGCTCCAAAAATCATGGATGTCATGGCAAACTGTTGAATAGGCTGGCTGGTGTCTCCGTTTCTCCAAAGAAAGCGCTGCGCTTGATGGTCGGCTGGGCGTATTTGCACTTGTGAAAACATTTCACAAATATCCGCAGCAACTCCAATGAAACCTTGTCTGAATTTGAGTAAAATGTCCAGCAATGGCTTTTCTTGTTCCGGATCTTTAAGTAAAACCGAATTGAGAGAGACATCGTTTATGGTGGCGGCAGCGTTAAACACTATGCGCAACTTTTCCGGCTTATGAGGATTTTGAAAGCCAAAATGAGGTAAATACCACACTGGCTGTTTAGTACTTCGCATCTCATCTGCTGAAAGTTTTCGGGCATATCCTTATTCAAAATATTTGGACATCTCTCTTCGGTATCTGTCGGCGAATTCAGCTTCACGGCTCATTTTCCTTTCAATACTAATAAGTCGTTTTTCTGCCATCGCGTAGCTATTCGTAAGTGCTGGTGGAAAGCTTTTCCACAGTAAACCAGTTTCAAAGTGCTTACCAATACGTTGAGTTGTCCTCTCTATAATCCGTCTGGCTCTGGCGTCATCTTTAGATTTCAACGTTGTAGGCGTAGCATTTACTCCGAAGTTGTCTGCTAAGAAATACTCGCCCACCATTTGATGCAATTCGTTCAATGAGTGGTTCTCCCGAATATGATGGACGATGGGATACGAGGAAGCTGGTTCCGATGTTGGTTCATAGGCTACCCAGCCCAACTTTGTTTTTGCGGCAATGGGCGCTGAAACAGTTGATTGGATAATTGTCGTTGATACTCCCAAATGAACGTGGTCCAAACCGATCAGCATAACTGGTTTGATGTTCGTGTAGTCTTCCAAAGGAACAAATTCCAAATGTTCAAAATCAGCTCTTTTGAATGACTGGGCTGGTAGATCTAAGTTTTTTACTGTTCGAATATTCTTGACGGTAAATCGATGATTTTCTGCATTTCCTTCAATCTCCAAATTGACTCGTGATGATCGTTCTGTCGTTACCTTTTGGCCGTACCACTGTAATGTCAACGACTGAGATGGGCCCTTAAGTCCGAGTTCGTTGGCCACACGTTCTTCTATTAATGAGATAGCAGATCCCTCGTCTAACATAACATGTGACGGGCAAAACTTTAAATAGTTGGCAGCAAATAGTATTTGGTGTACGACGGCAAAGATGAACCGCATTTCTCTGAGAAGTTTCTTCATGAAGCACCCGATGATGATAACGACGGCAGCCATTTACTCCACACAATGTTTTGGTTCGACAGTTCATGGAGTTGTGACCTTTGGCTAAACAAGAGAAACACAATTGTTGACTTTTTACCTTTGTCCAGCGGTCTGCAACACTAAATGACTTAAAATCCCTACAGTCCACAAGTTTATGGTCATTACCACACTGAACACATCTGGCATTTCTTTTTGGCACATTTTTATCGATATGCATAATTCGACGTAGTTGCTGCGGCTGTGAGCTACTTCTCGGCATGGATTGACCTGATGGCGGCATTAGTCCAACAATTCTGGCGAGGTTACTTAACCATGTTGAAAAGTCTTCAATTGTTGGAAATGGTTTTATGTCGAAAGCATGTTTTGCCCACTCAAACTGTTTATTTGCTGGTAATTTCAGGACTAATGTTTCCAAAAGCGATGGATTTGATAAGTGTTGTTGGCAGTTTGCAGATGTAAGAAATACAACTACGTTCCGAACTCTGGCGGAAAACAAAATGACTTGTTCCATTTTGGCTTCAATTATTGCTGGAAACTGTTGTACCTTGCTCAGTTGACATCTTACAAGCAAATCGGGTCTTCCAAAATGAAACTCGAGCTCCTCAATCGCATTGGGAACGTCTTCTGGATATATTAGCATTGAATCCACTGCCTCTTTGGCAGGGCCGACCTGTTGTTGTACCTAAAGGCGTCGGTGGTATCTTTAAAATTGGCATGAAATAAAGGCCACTCTTCTGTTTTGCCGTAAAATGTAGGCAAATCATATAGTCTGGACTCGTTTTGTGGAACTAAGATGCTATGATTTACGTCGCTGTCGGCTTCTGACGACGATTATGGCTCTGGCCTTGGCGATGGCCCTGGAATCGGCATACTCACCACCGCTTGCTGCTGCTTTTCAATGGCTGACCCATTTGGCAAGGATCCTATCCGGCTACGAAGACTGGCGATTTCCTTTTGACTGTCAACAGTGTTGTTTTGTAGTTGCTCAACTGACATCTTTAGAGCATTTATGCTCGTGACCAATGATGAAATTTATTCGGCATTGTGGTTATATCCCGATTCTTCTTACTTCACTTTACGATCCGTTGTCTGGTCTCCTCCTGGCAATTATAATTTGCGTTGGCTAGCAAATCTTAAAATCCTTTTTCTCCTCAAAATGGCGATTTGTTCAATGTTGTTCTTGGACAAACGTAGTGCGGCAATATACACAAAATAAAGAAAACATGTAAGGGCGGCTCGGCGACGATGATTACTTACCCAAAATTTCTCGTGGCGGCTTGGTGACGAAAAAAATATTCCCACAAAATGGTGGCTCGGTGGCAATAAAAATTCTTACTTCCTTGGTCAAGATTTGTTTTATTTCTTCCACAAGATTTATTTCATTATAATTTAAATTACGACGCACGTCTTAGTCTTACTTGGACAAGAGTTATTCGAATACAATTTAAATTCAGTTCCGACGCACGTCTTCATCCGACCAGGTTTCTTTATTGTATTTGTCTGTATATTGCAACACTCTCTCCCTCCTATCATCCTGCTCGTTCCTTTCAAAAAAAAAATGGCTACCCAGGCGAAGTTGGCTCTGGTTTTAAGAAACTCTTAAGGCGCTAACAAGTACTATCTACTAAACTTTATTAGCACACAAATTAAGAACTTAAAATAAAATTCGCTCGTAAATAGCAAATAATTCAGACACTTTAACCTTGGTTTTAATGACTGCACTCTGGTAAGTTGATAGGGTGTCTTAAAACTACACTAGACAATAAATAAACTGGGCCACCCGCTACCTTGGAACTCTTATACAGTTTTCTCAGAAAATATAAAACTTACAACTATTAAAGTTGTACCTACAGAAAGTGCGTTTTATGTTGATTAAAATGACTTTAAATTTATTTTTAAGTATCGTTAACTCACATTGTAATCAAGTAACAAACACAATGCTAACGATTTGCTCTGTTTGTTCTCTTTTCTACAATGAGGTTAGTCAGTGTCTGTTATAATTTTTTTATTGGTAAATAATAGATACGACACCTCAGGAAGCAGCTCCAGCTGTAGCAGTACTTCAAGCAGGCTTTGCGCAACGTGAGGTTGCTCGAAGGCTTCAAATCAGCAGATCTTCGGTGCAACGAGTTTACAGAAGATACGTAGAGACTGGAGCATTCGATCGACGTCCAGGTACGGGCCCACCTAGGGCTACATCAGCAGCAGATGATCGCTATATTAAACTTACTACTCTGCGAAATCGGCACCTCAATGCAGTTCAAGTCCAACAAAGTCTGCGTGGGAGCATCTCCTTAACCACACATACAGCATTAGTTTTCATCGAACCGACGGGCCGTAAAAGTCGATTGACTTCTTATCGCTACATTACTGAAATCCTCGCAGATCATATGGTACCTTACGCAGGTTATATCGGGCATGACATGCAGTTAATGCATGATAATGCACAGCCTCATGTTGCTCATGTGGTGACCCAGTATTTACGCGACGTCGGCATTCGCACGATGGACGATAGAACACTTATGGGATGAACTGAAACGTCGGGTTCGAGCCCGGGTACCTGCTCCAACAAGGCTTCCAGAGCTGCAAATCGCAGTTGAAGAGGAGTGGAATGCAATTCCTCAAGATTTCATGGTCAGGCTTGTGAGGTCAATAAATACAAGGATGCTGGCAGTTATCCGAGCAAGGGGAGGCAATACTAAATACTGACCAAAAACTTTTTTTTTAATTTTTTTATGATTACTTAAATTAACACAACTAGAAAACGACTCTTTTTTGTATAATCTTAAATAAACACTAAATAAATTTAATAATCCCTATGAGTTTCCATTCTATTTAATTAACATGAAACGCACTTTCTGTAGGTACCACTTTTTTAGTTGTATGTTTTATACTTTTAAAGAAAATCGAATCAGAGTTCGAAAGTAGCGGGTGGCTCGGTTTATTTGCTGTCTAGTGTATATATTTTAATGTTTATTAAAACAGTGAGGGAAGCGTATGAGGGTAGAATTAAAGATTAGTGAGGAAAGCTAGCCATGCATGTTTCTTAGCTCTTAATTTCACCCGATCTGAACCTGATGAAATAGACGCAGTTCGCAGTCGTTCATTTTGCATCAGACGCTGAGGAGGGGATCATGGCTTGATGTTTATTTAAAGAGGACATACTCGTATGTCCACTTTGTCGATATTGGAACCAGGTATTCCTATGCGGTTTTTCTTGGGCAATCGCTAAGCCACAGTGCAAATTCTTCCACACCTATCCAAAATCTTAGACCAACATATGTTTTCTCAAATTATTTTGATTTTTTTTATGCGGACACTGTTGCTAGCAGTGATGCCAATTATTTTTCTGACGCGTCGGCTAGATTAGTAAGTTTCAATCTGTTCGTTGTCTTATTTATCTCCTCATGTACCATATTTGCCTTCTGTTAAACATTGGAATCTCCCCGCTCTGTGCCTTTTCGTTCTTCCGAAACCGGCTATCCAGTGCTGAGTCCCGGTGAATTTGTGCTGCAGTATGGGTGCAGTGCATTTTGGCAATGTATGAGTAATTTTATCAGAGGGCTGTATAGGAAATAATATTGCCACCAGTTGCGGCCATATAAACGTGCATATAGGAAATCAAGTAAGTCTATACAACTAGTTGCAATTGTTGGACATTTTCTCTAACTTGAAGATAGAGTTCCCGAAAATAACGTATTTTCGAGTTACAGAATTCTTTATTGTAAAACGCAATGACCAATGGTGGTATAAGATGAGTTCAAGCTGTATATTCATTTTTCTAAACATTTGCTTGACGAATGCAAAAAAAATCAATGTTCGTGCCCATGTTGTGAGATTGATCTCATTTCGAAAGCTTGATTTAAGTCAGTGCTTGCATTTTTAAGCAAAAAGATGGAAAAATGGTTGTTTACATGAGATCTTGCTCATAAATTGTTGAGTATAGAATTTTCTTTACTCAGATTATATACAACAATTTCAACAATTCGATTCAATCAATTAAATTCGAGTTTAGTTCAATTTTAGTACCAGTAAATATTTTGTTTTCGTTTTTTTACTATATCTCAGAAGCTGAAGATTAATTATATACATATATACAGAGTTATTAATTTTGTGGTTTAGGACTTTAATTTAAATAAAATAAAAAGTATAAATGCATTCAATGGCATTTTTTTACTGCTTAAAATTTCGGACTATTCCATTATGTGTGAAATATAAAGTCAGTTAAATGGCCGCCACGGGAGTTTGATTTTTGTAAGGTAATTTTCGATTACTTTTTGGCACATTTCTGGCTGCATTACGGTCATTACTTCACTAATCTTGGTTTTTAAGTTCTCATAGTATAGCCCTACAGAAAGAAATCCAAAGGGGTCAGATCACACGATTTTAGTGACCAATTGATGTCGTCAAATCTCGAAATCAAACGACCGGAAAACTTTTCGTAAAATAGAGTCAAATTGCCTGTGTTGTGTGGCATGCAGCCCCGTCCTGTTGGAACCACATGTCGCTCACATCAATGTCTATAATCTCAGGCCAAAAAAAGTTGGTTATCATTTGAATAGCGCAGAGAACTCTCACCCGTGGTGAATGCAATAGCCTCTCAACGAAAACATTTTGGTTCTCAGAACCCCATTTCGGGGTTATCGGGCATTGAGGCTCTCACAGCGGCTATGTTTTCAGTTAATCCAGCATTTCGATAATGAACAGGCCTTACGTCATCACAACCACTACGGATTTGTTCGAATTTGGTGACTGTTTCAAATTGTTTGCTCAGTTTTGCGATTATGACGATCATAATCTGTCCTTAAATCGCGATACGTAGATATTACAGAACTGTTAATTTTATTATAATATGCAACAATTTTAATGCATCTGCGGTGGTTAAACGCTCTATATATGTATACTAACTATCTGTCACTATGGATGACAGATGAATTTGAATGATCGCAATATGGCAGGGATGTGATATCCCAACTTCTTCCCTTTAGGTCAAAATACTCAGAAAAAATTCCTTCTACATCATACTTAACTTTCATCAAAATCGATGAGAAGGCAGATACTAAAACCAAATGTTGGCGTCTGTATGCAACAAGAAAAAAAGGGGATTCAACAAAGATCCAGATTTCACATAAAGGTTTGCACTGAAAACTTGAAGTAACTCTACTGTAATTACAGCAAAGAACGTATCAAGGAATAATCCGCTTTATTCCACGTTATAAAATAGCGTCGGCCCGGTGCTGCTTTAACAAATGACGAAGAAGTAAGAATCTTTTGATGTTGTGCTCCGACTTATAGTAAAGAAATTGAGACCATTTCCAGCTTTATTGGAACTATTTTCAAATTGTTGCCTACAGAAACGGACATAATTATTCACACAGATATGTGTTTTGTATTGACTTTTATTTATTTATTATTATCTTGTTCATTAATTGCTAAGTCAAAAAAAATATGTCAGTAGCTCTTTTCTTTATCACGGACAAAATTATTCACACAGTTGCAGCTTTTAATGCTTACATTAAGGTTTTTTTGTATGCCAACACCAGATGTCCTGGAATTTGAAAGAAACCACTGAATCCTACGCAGAAATTGGCGAGATCGCAATAAATCCAAAAATTACATCATCTCCGTAAGGAAATCCATCCGTAATTTGTTCGTAGGACTCTGCATCGTGCTGGTTAGAAGTCCAGAATGGCAAGGAAAAAACTTCTTATAAACAAGGCAAATCAAAAGAAGGGGTTAGAATTTGCAAAATCTTACAAAGATAAACCTACAGATTTCTGGACCAATGTAGTCTTCTTAGATGAAAGCAAGTTTAATATATTCCAATCAGATGGGATAATAAGAGTGTGGAAAAACCGAATACCAAACTTGAAAAAAATAATGTCGTCAGTACGGTCAAGCACGGTGGTGTAGGCAGCTTGGTTGGTATTTACTGACGGAACAATGAACAAGTACG
The DNA here is from genome assembly GCA_963082735.1 of Pocota personata. Lineage (NCBI taxonomy): Eukaryota > Metazoa > Arthropoda > Insecta > Diptera > Syrphidae > Pocota > Pocota personata. The sequence goes on along the minus strand of OY720429.1, from coordinate 53,402,074 downwards.
ACTACCTCAACATTTTAAATGGGAACCTCCACCAGAGTGTGCAGAAACTAAGTCTTGGGAACAGTTTCTACTTCCAACAGGATAATGATCCCAAACACACTGCTCATATAGTGCGTATGAGGATCATTCACCACGTTCGTTTTGAAAAGACATGGCTGGGCCACGAAATATTAAACAATGTATTTATTATGTAAACATATTAGCGGCTGTATTAATATTTCGGTATGTCCCTTTCAATAATTATATTAAGATATGAAACAAAGTCGGGTTAGTTACACCATTTATAACTCAAGAACGGCTGGACCGATTTTTATGATCTTTGATTTGTTGGATGTGTCTCCGCCCCAAATAGCAGAATAACTATTAAAACATCAGAAAAATTCACAAAAAAAACATTTATGGAGAAAATTAATTTTCTCATATGTACATTTTGTATGGAACGGCTTTTTTGATGGTTTTTTTGATTCATTGGAAAAGTAAGAAAATCACAAAAAAAAATTAAATAAGTATACAGCACCAGCTCTGATACAAGACAAAATCAAAAATGAATATGGAGTTGTTTCGGTAATGCCAGTAGATGGCGTTGTGCGCATTATACTTTGACAGCTGATTCAGTTGCTCGGTCCTTTCATTGCATATCATTGGGCTAGCTGTGCAGACGTGCGCAGCGATTTGTCAGCATTTTTCTTCGAGTTTTCTGTTGCATTACTAAACGATCCATCTGCCGAAGATTTCTCAAAGCAATTGCTGACTATCGGTAATGGCCGTATTCCTGTCGACGAATCGAACGGATTGATTTCGTTTCCGCTGAATTTTTTCAATTTCGTCTCAACGAAGGACGAGCTCATCCACAAAGTGTTCCCGAACATCATTGCTAACCACAAAAATCACAATTGATTAAGTGAACGAGCAATTCTTGTGAAAAAGAACAAAGGTGTGGATCACTTAAATTTCATAATTCAAAATCAAATCGTTGGTCCACTCCATTCCTTCAAATCTATCGACTGTGTAACAAACGAAGACGAAGCAACCAACTATCCAACTGAATTTTTAAACTCACCCGCCGCACAATTTACAACTGAAGGTTGGCTCGGTAGTCATCATGCTTCGAAATCTGAACCAACCAAAACCATCTAACGGAACGTGTTTGATGGTGAGAAAACTCATGGGCAATGTGATTCACGCGATGATACTCAAAGGAAAGTTCAAAGGTGAGGAAGTTCTCATTCCGAAAATTCCGATGATCCCAACTAATATGCCATTCGAGTTTAAACGAATTCAATTTCCGATTCGTCTTGCATTCGCCATGACGATCAACAAATCACAATCTGAATCTAGAAAATGAATGTTTCTCTCACGGTCAATTGTACGTAGCATGTTCACGTGTCGGCAAACCATCCGCTTTGTTCGTTCTCGCACCTTACAACAAAACGAAAACTGTCGTATATCACAAGGTGCTTCAATGAAGGGAATCGACCCGAGTGCAACCCATCCAGCAAATAGTTTAACAGAAAGTAGTGCAACAATACTTTGGGAATCATTTCGATTCACTTCAATAAAGCAAATGCCTTGCTGCCACGTGAATTACATTCATTTCAATGTAATTAAAATACATTTCATTTTGACTTTTGTTCATTTACGAACTTAACTCATTTTGAGTATTCATTTTATCTTAATAAAAAACTCAATATAATTCAGCTAATAAGTTAACACAACATTTATTGATTCTGAGGAGGTACGAAGTTCGCCGGGTCAGCTAGTTAATTATAAATAAGAATTATAGATTTTAATTTTTTTTTTTTCTGTAATATACCTAGTATTAATTTATTTTTCTTATGTTAGAAAAGGTATTTAATGAATAAATGTTTTTATTGTAAACTATTTAAAGTTATTACTTTCGTATAATAAATATTGAAGTTTAAACCTAAAACAATTTGATGTGTGAGTAATACTCGTATTGTCCGTGTCCATATTTTCCAAATTATTTTTCTTTTGAGCCTCTTTGGCGTATAGACGGTCGATTAAGACAGGCTTTCTTATTGGAAAAGAATTTTGTAATCACTTCAAGACTACAAAGTGTAAATATAAGTGTAAGGTGAATTAATTGAGAATCTTACGAGTAAATGTTTTCGATTTTTTGAAATTGTGCTAATATTGTCCCAAAAAGTGTTAATTGATTGGTATACAATTATTGCTGCTAGCTGCAACAATGTCATTTAAAGAAAATAAATTTGCCTTTTTCCTCCTTAAGTTATATGGTTTTCTCATCTCGTCCTGCACCTTATTGATTTGAGCTTTCGCTTCTGCCCTTAAATGATTTCTGCTTCTTTTGAACTCGGCTACCGTTTCCTCTTGAAGGGTCTCCAGCAGCTTCACGTCTTCTTTTTGTCTCATCTTTACGCCCATAAGAACTTCAAAGGGTGATGTGTTAATAGAGCGTTGAAAAGTCGAATTCAAAACACGCTGAACTTTCGGTTTTTGTTGGGTACAGCCAAACGAATTTGGAGAATCCATCAATTACCGAAAAAATATATTTGTACTGCTTACTTGTCGCTGTCATAGGTCCCAGGTGATCCACGTGGTAAACGCAGAGAGGAACCTCTCCCTTTTCAATGGAGTCCAACAAACCCTCTTTTTTACCACGTTTCCTTTCCGCTAGAATGCAGGGAACACAAGAGCTAACGCAGCGCATGACTTTTTCGTATAAATTTTTTATGAAAAATTCTCGGGTGAGAATATCTTCCATCTTCTTGGAACCTATGTGTCCATTTTCGTGAACCATACGAATGACTTCAGGTTGTAAGACATCAGGGACGACCAACAAATTTTCTCCTCTGATCTGCTTGTACAAAACGTCATTAACTTCAACATACCCATCATAATCCGCCTGAGATTGCAGCGCCAACTTTATCGCCTTGATCGAATCATCTGCGTCTTGACGATTCTTAATGAGTGTAGTTATAACTGGTTCGGCAAAAAAGACTGGGTGCCTTGAAAGTGCATCAACGTGTTTCATGCTTGTCCCACTCCGATGCTCTACAATGTATTCAAACTCTTCCTGAAAAATTGCCCATCTGGCAATTTTCGGTGACAAATCTTTTTTCTTCAACGTTTCTGTAAATGCATCGCAGTCCGTAACCAGTTTGAAGCTCGTTCCCAGCAAATAAACTCTGAATTTCGTTACAGCATTTATGACGGCTAGCACCTCAAGCTTGAAGCTGGAGTAATACCTTTCAGCAGGTGATGTCTTCTTACTCATAAAATAAACAGGGTGAAGATTCTTTTCATAAGTTTTCCGCTGTAACAAGACAGCACCAAATCCATCGATATTTGCGTCAGTATGCACTTCTGTTACTGAAACCGGATCGAAAATGCATAGAACTGGGTTGGACGAGAGTAAACTTTTTAAATGAGTTACGGCTTGCTTTTGCTCAGTACCAAAATGAAAAATTGCGTTTTTGAGCAGCAGATCTGTAAGAGGCTTAGCGATTCTTGCTTGGACAACCGCAGTATGCCTTCTTCTTTGTTCTTGCTTGGAACGATCAGATCATCCATATACAAAATTACAACTTTTTGTACCACTAAATCCTTGAAAACGTGGTTTATGAATCGTTGAAAACTTGCCGGTGAGTTACACATGCCAAAAGGAGTTCGCAGAAACTCATATTGACCCCAAGGAGTGACAAACGCCGTGAATTTTCTTGATTCTACCGCCACAGGGACATGGAAAAAACCATTGCATAGGTGCAGAACTGAGAAAATAGACGCACCTGATAGCTGGTCCAGTTGATCCTCACTTAGTGCCATAGGAAACCGATCTTTGACAATTTTTTTGTTTAGGCGTCTGTAATCAATGCAGACTCGCATGCCTCCGTCTTTTTTCCTAACCATCACCACAGGGCTACCAAAGTCCGAATTACCAGGCAGAATTATATTAGACGATATCCAAACGTTTACTTGTTTTTCCAATTCGGCATTCTCCTTTGGAGCCAAGCGTCGGGGTCTTGAATACACCGGTGTGTAATCAGTTAATATTATTTTCGTCTGAATAGGTGTGGCAACATTCTTCCGTGGACAATAATTTTTCATCAGATTTATAATTTCCACTTTCTCGGAAGCGCTCCATCTACATAATTTTCTTCTACGTATGATACGTTCATAATTTCCTGCACGTTGTCTGATGTCTGTTCAGGATCAAGATTCCATTTCGAAATTTTAAGGCCTTCAGGACTCACCTCCATAACTGCGTTTGCCAAAAAATCCTGTCCAATAATAATTTTAACATGCGACGAGCAATCTGGAATAATATAGAACATACAATAAAATGATTCAGAATCAACTCGTAGATGCAATTCACCACAGCCAAGAGGAACAACTTCTTTTGCTCCAAGACCGACAAGAGTTTTTGAACTCTTAAAAAGTTTTGGCTTTCCTATTACAGAATAAGCATGTTCTGTAATAATATTCAACGCGCTTCGAGTGTCGATCAAGGCAGTAAAACTCCCACCGTTTATAGAAACTGTTTTCAGAAAATTGTTTTTGTCGCAGACCACACTAGTATGAGCTTTTTGTTTTGTTACATCTGAATTTTACTTTTCAGCGTTGGTTTCAGCTGTTTTAGCTTCACACTTTGCAGCAAAGTGCCCGCGAACACCACACTTCCATCATTTTCCACGCGCTCGATTATCATTCGCGTCATCTCCCTTTTTTTCTCCGTTGCCAGTCCCACCAGTACCGCGTTCCAACTTTCTCGAACTCCAGCTCTTCCCACCACGACTTGCAATTTTTTGTTTATAGCATTCTAATTTTGTCTTGAATTCTCTGAATTTTGACGCAGTATACAATACCATTTTATTCACTTCATCGCCAGTAAATCCCTTGATGACATAATGAATAATTGAACCAGGATCCATCGCTATATTGCTCCCAATCCCCTGCTTTGCATAAAATGCATGGTAATTTTTTCCGCTTTTGCATCATGAAATGAATTTCAGCAGCAGATTTTTGCTCTTGAAATTCCTCAAGAAGACGAATTTTTAGCACTGCTCACGATCGCACCCCATGCAACGAACAAGCAAAGTCTCTTGCTGAACCTCTTAGCAGCCGTTTTGCGTAAACTAGCATCTGAAATTTGCTCCATCCCAAAATGCTCCCCATTTCTTCAAACTCCTTTGACCATCGTGAAATACTCAAATCGTCATCACCTGAGAATGACTGGACAGTTTGTTCAATGTCATGAAGTGAAAAATTACCTCCGTACGTGGTTTGTGATGTCAAACGTGCCTGAGTCTCAACTTTAACGTGTGGTTCTCCATTTTGTGTATTCCTTGACTGTGAAGAAGATCCATCTGGTATTGTCTTATCTTCGCCTGCATCTTCCCTGTGCTTGCATCACCAACAAAGCCAGCACCTGCATCCCATTTCTTGCTCTCACCATCAGATGCACCGCGTTGCCCAAGTCGTCGTCCACCTCAGCAAGTAAACCCTGTCGCAATTGTTTTAGTAGCACCCGCCTTGTACCATCTTGACTCAGATTATAACTTTCCAATAGGGTTTTTATCTCCTGAGTTGTCAGCTCCATTGCCTTGTTCAGTATTTTGTTTTGGGCCTCCATTTCCATTTTATTCGCAGCAACACAATACACCGAAAAAAAGAACCAGGAAAAACACCCACAGCAAAATAGAGATAACAGCAAAGCACAGCCGCGACGACCACTTTTTTTATTTTTTTTTTATAATCTGCGCGCCAAAGGGAGTATTAATACCCTTTAATTGTTTCAGGGCACGGACGTCAGGAAGCGGAACAGAGGAGGTACCTATGCACGTTGGCTTTGAATGTTTGAAGGTTGTAGTGATGGGGAAATACATAGCCTGGTAGATCCGTTCCACATTCGTGTTGTTCGGCTTATAAATAAATCCCTATATTTGACAGTACGACCGAAGTTTGGCTTTATGCATTCGAAGCATGTCGCGCATTGCGGGTGAAATTTTGAAGGGGAGGAATGCAGCTGGCTATTTCGCTGGAGCATTTTTTATAAAAAAAAAAAAACGATAAAACAGGGACAGGCAGGAGACATTTCTCCGATGTTCTAATGAATGAATGGAATTCACAATGTCTCTGTCATCTATAAGTTTTAACTCGTGATTTCGTACCCTATCAAGAATGTGCAGAACGATCTTGAGTGCACCAGACCAGATATGGGTGTTATATTCCAGCTTAGGGCGGATGAATGCCTTATAAATTGAGGCCAGATCAGACGGGGTAAAATATTTCTTGCACCGTTTAAGGAATCCTAGACATTTTGCAGCATTTTTGGCGACCTCGAATATGTGATCATTCCATCGAAGATGGTTATTAATACACATACCGAGAATGGCAAGTCTTTCGGTTTCAATGATGCAAGTACCATCCATGGATAATGGTTGAGGGTTTTGGTTTCGCTTCAAAGACAGAAGACAGCTTTGTGTTTTGGAAGCATTAAATTCCACTCTGTTGGTTGGACCCCATTTAATTATGCTGTCCAGGTCGGAATTTAATGTGTTTAACATACGTTGCCGTTCCCCTTTTACGGCCGAAGAGCAAGGACGTGAGTTAGGGAACGAATATGAAAAACTGAGGGTACTGTCATCAGCGAAGGAATGGATTGGATTAGAAGTTGCAGACAAGAGATCATTTATAAAAATAAGAAAGAGAGTCGGAGACAAAACAGAGCCTTGGAGAACACCAGCATTTATTTGGTGAATTGCAGACTTGAAGCCGTCCAAAACAACTTGTATTGAACGCCCCGAAAGGTAATTTCTAATCCATTGAAGAAGAGACTCATCGATGCCATATGCACGCATTTTCGACAAAAGAGCCTGATGCCAAACTTTGTCAAATGCCTTTGAAATATCAAGCGCAACCATCTTGGTTTCGCCAAAGTGATGGAGAGATTGGTTGCACTTCTCGGTGAGATATGCCATCAAATCACCAGTGGACCTGTTGCTAAAAAAACCATACTGCCGGTCATTAAGGAGTTTTCGTGAATCGAGATATTTCATAAGCTGACGATTTATCAGCGTTTCCATGACCTTGGAAGAAGGGACGTGAGTGCAATGGGTCGGTAATTGGACGGGGAGGAAGATTCGCCTTTTTTGGGGATGGGCTGAACAAATGCTGTTTTCCATTTACTCGGAAAGAGCCCTGAAAAGTAGGATAGACAGAAAAGCTTACGCAGAGGTTTTGCCAGCGTAGAAGAACACCTCTTCAGGACTAGGGGGGAATACCATCTGGACCAGCGGATTTGTGTATGTTAAGATCTTTGAGTACTCCTGCAACTGTACGAGTGCGAAAGTGGACTTGTCCCATGGAAAATTTGACGCTCTCAAATACAGGTGGAGACGAAGCATTATCTGACAGCGTGGAATTCGCTGCAAAGTGAGCAGCAAGCAGATTGGCTTTGTCTAAGGAGCTGACAGCTGGAATGTCATTGTAAATGAGCGTGGGAATGGCAGACGAGGCAGAATTTTTAATATTTTTGACGAATGACCAAACATTTTTACTACCTTTGGGACATTGTAGGATTTTATGCATCAATTTTTGGTCATGTAAGAATTTTACACGTCGAAAATGGGCATTGCAGTCTTTTCTGGCTTGTTTAAACTTCTTTCGGTTTTCCTCAGATTTGTTGGCTTTATAAGACCGAAAAACTTACTTCTTTCAACCTGATAGCCTCTATACAGCTCTGGTCAAACCAAGAGTTTGCCTTAGGTTTAATGCTCTTTATTCTGTTAGGAATAAAGTCATTCATACCTAAGAGTATAGTGTTAGTGATCATATCAGCAGCGGCATCCACGTCGCTATCGAGGAAGCATAGCGACCAGTTAAAACTCCTAAAGAAGCTTTAAGGCCGCTCCAGTTAGCTTTCTCGTATTGCCATACTTTTCTTTTAGGAGCTTTTTCTTTAACTGAGTGGTCGGAGTAAGAGAATTTAGCTGATCAGATATTCACAATAAAATTTAACCATCACGGTAAAGAGTTTGAAAAAGCATTAAATGTCTTTTTCTAAGAAGACACCAGCAAAAAGTGGGCGTGGACACAACGTTTAAATATTTTACCTAGACAATATTTTTCACTTTCTACCGAAATTATTGAGCATAAGGACATTTTTTTAAAAAGTGGTAATGTACTGATTATCATATTGTAATATGCGCGCTACGGCTCGAGTAGATAAAACGATATTTTGTGAAATTTATTTCTTTATTTTCTAGTCTGCAGAACAATTCAAGTTCACACTATACTATTCTTCGCAAATTCTTTTCTTACAAGGTCTCTTTCCTCCCAAATCACTTTATCTCCTTTCAATTACTTAATTCACAAATCCAAACTAATTACTTCTTCTTGTTAACTCTCAACTTTCAATTTATCACAAAATTACAACTTCGCCCATTATCACTTTTCTAATCTCTTCACCACGGTTTTAAAACTACTGCCCCTTCTCTATCGCCATCTGTCCTTATATAGCAGAAATTTCTGATAGCCAGAAACTTCTAGCAAATTCTTCGACCACAAGAAAAATTCTGATGTAATAATTCCAAGATGATAATCATTTCTTGCAGTTATAATTCCCTCTTTTCCGTGATATTATCCGTCTCTTTCGTAGACATGAACTGTGGAGACTTAACCGCAGACACGAACCTCGAATGAAAGGACACTTCGGACCAAAATTTTGCCAGAATGAAAAGACATTTCGGAATGGGTTGCATAGTCGTAGGAGCGTAGTTATTATTATGCTACAATATGTTACAAGATAGTGAGTTTTAGCATAAGCTTGCACTTTAACCATTTTCTCGCTCTTAGGTACAGCATAATCATAAAATTCAAGCGAATACATAGAAAAAAAGTTGCCTAACGTTTTGTTTTCAAAAATGTAGATATTCTCTATGAGTTGCCAAAAATTGCCTCCCAATATCAGGTTAAGACTTATTTCACTTGGATTGGACCATGGCCGACAGTCTACACAATGGAACCGAAAATTGCTGAAATAATTCTAAACTCTCCCGATTGCATTAATAAATCTGTAAAATTTTACGATCCAATTATTACAATGATCGGTGACGGAATATTTACAAGAAAACGTAATATTAGAGTGTTATAAATATTATTGTAATAAATATTAATACATTTAATTTTGCTTTATATTGCAGTTTCAAAATGGACTAAATCTCGAAAACTTTTAACCTATTTTTTTAGAAATAAGTCCTTACTGAGTTTCTTTCCAAAATTCAATAAAATGTCACTTCAACTCTGTGATGAACTTGATCAACATGTTGGCTGCGGTGAAGTAAATATAAGACAACTCGTATATGATATGTCAATGAAGGCTGCACTTGGTAAGTTAAGGATTTTTACTTAAACCTACTAATGTATGAAACATATAAAGAGAAACTATTGGTTTTTGTATAGGTTCCAAAAATGAATGTTGCCTCTGAATGCTTTTAATTTGTCACTGTTCGTTTACGTAAGTCACTGTTCGCTTATGGGACTCCTCATTTGCATGGGGTACCTAAATATATTATATTTGACACATAGCTTGTACTTGCAATACAACACAGATATGATGAGAACTGTAAAGCCTTTTGAAGTACTTGTTCTAAGTGCAGGAATGAGATAAATTCAAATAACTTCATGGTTGTCAAATTTAAAATAAAAAAAATGTATACATAGTTTCACAGTTGTCAGAGAAGTTAAACCTTCCACGTACGCTCTGGTATGGGGAAGGCTTTAGGTCTTTAGCTGATCACACTTTTGACTTATAGCTCGTAGAATGATGGTTTGACTTAAACTATTTATGCTGCTTAAGCTATTTAATGGCATAACAGAACTAATAAGTAAAGTACTCCAATTGACTTTTAATCCAACGGAATACAACACTATTTACAATAGGCTTCATTTGAACTTGGGCTACCAAATATTCGGATACCCGAGATAGAAATGGATTCCAATCACAAGACCCATTCCAAGCATCTGAAATCCGTGGATTCCAACCCAGATTCAGGTATCCGTATGCAGAATTCGTGGATTTTAATCTGCATTCGGTAGTGTACTTGGCTGTGAATACTGAACATTTTCCACTGCGGAGGTTCTTGATGACTGATCTCATCGGTTGAAACTTCGTTTCAGTAAGTGCATCCATATTGTAATAGCCCCATCCATGCCTCTTCTTTTTCGGTCGTCTGTTCCAGCCGCTTGCCCTCTACCTGGTTGTGTTTTACTCGTACTACTCGTATTCTCCGCTCCGAGTGGGTTAATATGCGGGTAGCTGAAGTTTGGGTTTCTATTTTTGATGCTTTCTCGTTTTACTGTCAAAATGGAATTTTTATTTTTTTTTGTCTTAAATTGTTTAAGTAAGGTAATAAAACTAAGTTGAAATCGCTGAATAAAATTTGTTGAATACATTCTTGTTTTATATATAACTGTCTACTTCAGGTGACTTATTCCTTGAAATACAGTCAAAATATATAGAAACACAATCTGTGTGGAACGGATCATTGAAACCTTATTCCTCATCCCCAATAAAGTGGGCATGGCGTTGTGACCTTTTTACCTGAAATGCAATGAAACCTTTACATTCGTACTCGTAGGATATTTTGTCGATTTTTAAGAGATTTTACCAAATAATTTGTGGCTAAAACTTTTTCTAAGAAGAAAGTGGGCCGAATTTGTAACCGAATTTTGTATGGACGAATTATAGAGAATGTGAACGTCTTCAAATTTACACTTGCACTGCTTCGAGTCCTAAGAAGGTTATAAACTAAGCATCATATTCGTAGCTCAAAAATTGGTGATATACGGATGGGCGGACGGACAGACATAGCTAGATTGACGTAAATTTGAATGCTGATCTCAAATATATATACTTTTGGGGATCTAAGGCTATCATTTCTCTATATTACAAACTATGAATCAAGATTAATATACCGTATGGGATAGGGTATAATGAGAATGTATTCTTCGCAGCAATTGGTAGTTTCAGATGTTCTTCGCGTAGCAAGATATAGGAAGAGACGTTTGCCGATTTATCAGAAGTTCTTACTCTGTAGCACCATGTTGCCGAACAAGCCCAATGAGTCTAATCTAGAATGCAAATGTAGAGCAAACTTTTTCGTAGACCTTAAGACCATAGGCTTAAAAACTCAACCAATTTATTGCTAATGGATTTTTCTAAATTTCCATTTCTTTTTTAATCATATTTGTATAAATTAAAATTCCCCGTATTTTATTATAAGAAATTGGAAACGGCAACACTGATTGATTAAAATGTTTTGTTAATTTCTTTCAAGTCAAAAATACAGAGTGCAAAGAAACGCCCGTAAATTCAACTCCGTCAGATATCCGTTGCGCCAAGCTCTTTTTTTTATTTTGTTTTCATACTTATGACTCAATGGTAAAGTGCATGATCACTGAGCGGGAAACTTAAGATTCGAGTTCCAGAAAACAACAACAAATTTTATAAAGGATTTTTCAATAAGGATATAACAATTTTGTATTTAAATAAAACACAATAATGGAGATATCGGGCTAAAATTTATTCCAGATGTAGTATGGAATTCTATCTCATTCACTTTGGAGTCAATTTTCTAGCACTCTTTCACACATATCGGCCGGAACTTTGGCAATTTCACGTTCGATAATGTTCCATAAACCAAAGACTTAACGTAACCCCGTAAAAAGAAATCCGTCGGCGTTAAATCGCATGAGCGAGCTGACCATTCGACCGGGCCATTTCTCGAGATTACACGATTATCGAACTTCTCCTTCAATAGATCAATTGTTTGACCAGCTGTGTGGCATATGGCACCATCTTGTTGACATCACTGATGTCAAGTCCATCCAATTCTGGCCAGAAATAGTCTTCCAACATAGCACGATAGCGATCTCCATTGACCGTAACATGGTGATCATTTTCATCGACAAAAAGATACGGTCGAATGGTGTCTTTTGAGGCACATGTGGGTTTGTTGCTATCCAATAACGCATATTTTGCTGTTGACAAAGCCATTAAGCCAAAAATGAGCTGCATCGCTGAAGATGATTTTTCGATGAAATTCAGGATTTTCAGGAGGCTTCAGTTCTTGAGTTAATTTGATCTTGTAAGCCAAGATCTTTACGCAAAATTACCCACAATGTGAACTACGAGATTCCCAATTCCTGTGAACGGCGTGGAATCGACTGATTTGGCTCATTTTGAACTGAAGCACTTACGGCTGCTATATTTTCGTTGCCACCACTGACTCAGAATTTCGGTAGTAATTTTTAATAATTTCCAAACACTACTCGTTCGTGAACTTAACCATGATAAGAACGTAAACCTTAACTGATGTTTTGACATTGATAGATCATAAGTAAGTTTAAGGGTGCGTTTGTATTAAAATACAAAATTGTTATGTCAATATTGAAAAACATATATATATAATAAGGTTATGTTTTTATATTTATATCTAGATTTTCGTTAAGAAATTAAGTCATACGGCCTTAATCTTTTAACCAGCCTAGAGGTATTGGTTTTTTTCTTCCACCATGTATTGTATTTGAGGATTTACATGATCTTAGAGTTGTTGGTAGTGCCGAAGTGCATATTTTTATAACAATTTCACTAACATTCTCTATTTGTATATCCCTGTGTATGTTGTCATTTCTTATATACCAAGTTGTATTAACGATGCCTCTTAGTACTTCGTTTTGGAATGTTTGTATCATTCTTAGATTTGTCTTTTTGGTACAGCCCCAAATAATTCCATTCGTCCATATAGGTTTCGGAACTTGCTTGTATAATAGAAGTTTGTTGTCAATTGAATTACTAATCCCTTCCCGTTAACAAATGCGTTTGTCTGAGTTTAATACTGAACTCCTCTTTTTGCTTTTGGATGTATGCTTCTTCCATCTGAGCTTGGCAACAAGTCCTATACTCAAATATTTAGCAGTATTTGTATATGGAACTTCTTTTCTATCAATATTAACTCTTACAGTATTTATTCGTCTGTTAGTAAAGTTAATATGGATAGATTTGGATTCATGAAGCTTAATTTTCTATTTTTTTGTCCAATCACTTACACATTTAATGGCCTTTTATAATTTTTTCGCTGCTTCATCAGCATTCATCATAATTGCAGAGTCGTCAGGTAAAGTCGCCAAGCTAGCTTCTTTCTGCTGAGGTAGGTCTCTTGTGAGGAGATAAAGGATTGGTCCCAAGACACTTCCTTGTGGAACTCCTGCAGATATTTTCTTACGATTTACGTTATAAGATTTAAGAATCAAGTAGAACTCTTCGGGAGATCTCTTTGCAATTTAAATTCTAGCCCTCGATGCCAGACTTTATTAATCGCTTATGCTACGTATAGAAAGATGGCTGAGCAGACTTTTTTTTGTTCTCAAGTGTTTTTTCTACTGTACTCGCGATTCTATGCACTTGTTGTACAGTAGAGTGTTTCCAAAAACCCAAATTGGTGTGATTTTACAAGATTTCTTTTTCTATTATTTACTTGAGTCTTTTCAAAAGCAGTATTTCAAACAGCTTCGATATTACGGGTAGAAGCGAAGTCGGTCAATATGATTTTTTTTTCATTTGGCGACTTACCTGGTTTCAGAATCATGATTACTTCTGCCACCTTCCATTGCATCGGAACATACTTTAGCCTGAGTGCTGCATTAATTATATGTAATAGTTTACGTTCAGCTTTATCGGGGAGCTCCTTAAGTATTTGTCCAGTTATCAAATCAGGTGTTTTTTTTTTTGCATTTATGTTACTTTTAATTTCACATTTTAGTTCTTGTAATGTTACATGCTGTATGTTCCTGTGATCATTTCTGGGCTGCAGCAATAGATTTTCGTCTGCTGTTTACAAAGGAAATGGTTGGAAGGCATCCTGTAGGTGATCTGCGAAGAGGTTAGACTTTTCTTTGGCATTTCTTGCCTAATACCCGTTTTCTTGTTTAATGAGCAGTGCTGGTTTTGCTGTTTTTTTTTTTTTAAGGATTTGACAGATTATTCAAGTATCTGCCAACTTATTCATTCTTTACAAATTTTAAAAGCCTCTTGAGTTCATTTCCCAATGCGTTAAGAATCTTTTTATTCTTAGGTGCTCGGATTCTTTGTCAAGTTTTACGAGCTTTGTGTTATTTTCTGATAAATTCTTTTACTGCATATGGGTAGTTTCTGTCTACGCTCCTCTTGTTTTGACAAATAGGAGTGCTTATCCTTGGTGCTTGTTGGAAATGAGGTTTTTATAGGGACTTGTAGGTTTATGCTATCTTCTAATGTTTGCCTGAATTGGAGCCAGTTAGTTTTATGATATACAAGACGTGGTTGACTTTCAGTTTTCAGTATACACTAATCGTTATATGAACAGGAGAATGAACTGGCGACAGATCATCTTTATTTTCTATGTAAATGTAGTTACAAGATATTCCTCTTCTTATATTGAAGTCTATTAGGTCTGAGATTATATTCTGATCTACCAGCCAGTGTGTTGGCATAGCACTTGAATGGAAATCACAATTTAATGCTCGTCCTGCTGAATATAGCTCTCTACCTTTTGTGTCCGTTAGTCTTGAGTCCCAAAATGTATTTGTGGCATTAAAGTCACCTCCGACTATAAAGTAGGTAACTTCACGTTTATGGTTGTAGCTTTCATTTTGTCTCCCTCAATTTCTGAGTATTTGTAATGTTTGATTGAGTCTTTTACGAGTAACGCAGATCCTCCTCTACGTGATAACAACAATATCCAGATATGTTTAAATTAGTTGATCTGGTTATGTGACTTTCTGTGATTGAGTAAATATCTATTTTTTCCGTATTTAAGAAAATTAATAACTCTTCAATGTGCTGCATTAGGCCACTTGCATTCCAAGTTACTATTTTTATGCTTAAAACACACGTGCAGCAAAACATCGTGCAGTTAATGCATGCAGCAACGCATCTGAAGCAGACGTGCAGTGAAATGTTTACATTTCATCGCATTGTGTGCTGTCATTGTCATATTGGATAGTGAAATTTCAAAAACAAATTGTTTCGCGATGGATATTGAAAGACGTGAAAAAGTAAAGAAAATAACCATTTTATTATCCGTTCTTCAATGTTATGTTAACTTTCTGGATGTTGTGTGTCGTATTTACTGTGCGAGAAAGAAAAGAAGAATACGGACGCGGTTTATTTACACAGAAATCACGCAAATAGTACTAAATAGTCACTATGTTGCTGTTCTACATCAAGAAGTTTTTGCATCAAAATTAGAAATTTTGCTTGCATTGCAGCATGGGCGTGCAGTAAGCACATGTATTCGCTTACATACCCGTATAAAGCTCTGTTATCTAATTTTGCTGCATGTGTGTTTTCAGCATTTGTGTATTATTAATACTTATTCTTTGGTCGCTGTGTATTTGATAAACTTGTCTAATTGCTTGAATTTTTCAAATATTCTATTATTTGTGTCTTTTTGTTCTTCATGTCTTCTGTTTAGTTTATCTATCATATTAAGTATTTCCTCAAGCATTTGGCTATCGCCGTGTCTCACGGGTTGGGTTCTTGGTGTTTACTAATTACTTTAGTATTTTGTTTCTTTTTAATTAACGCCTTAGTAGGTTCTTTTTGCTTAGTATTCTCTTT
Source organism: Pocota personata (assembly GCA_963082735.1). Taxonomy (NCBI): domain Eukaryota; kingdom Metazoa; phylum Arthropoda; class Insecta; order Diptera; family Syrphidae; genus Pocota; species Pocota personata. The sequence continues at coordinate 53,386,431 of OY720429.1, read as the reverse complement.
TGTGTGTTGTTTTTTATTAGTAATTTCTTCAGTAATCCCTTTTTTGTTTAACAATTTCGACGTATGTTTTGGCCACTACTTTACTATTTGTTATGTTGTTTGACCTTGTTTGATGGGGCAGCTCGTTTTCTACTATCCTTTTCGTTTGTATTTGTGATTTTCGTTGCTGGTTTCTGATTTTTTGCAATTCTACCTCACATCCCCTAAAGCTTACAGGATGGTTTTTCTCGCAGTTGATGCAGTTGGGTGGTGTGTTTTTACTGGCAGTACAATTTTGTGTTAAGGAGTTTTCCGGCACATCTGACATATATTGCTTCATGCGAGCAATATTTCCGCGTGTGGTTGGAACATTGACACTTATTGCACTGTGGTATTGCGCCAGTTGTTTTTCGCAGTGGTCCAATTTTAACTCTCATGTTATGAATGGAGCATAGTTTGTATATATTTTTACAAGTAGTAAAATTTTGAAGTCAAGACCTTTTTGCTTCATATAGGTTTTCGCCTCTGGTAAAAAACAATTATTAAACTACTCAGTAATTATTGCAGTTGTAACCCAAGATTTTGCATTAGCCATCCATTGTATCGGCAGTTGGTTTCTATCTTTGCCTTTCAGAGCGCATGGGTTTAGACATCGATTTACAATACGAGGTTTCATCATCCGATCTCTCAACGCAAAGTAACAATGTTACTCGATTTTTGCTTGCTTTTAATCCATTCCCTGTTTTTCAGAATTTGCGATATAAGTTCGACTAGGCATTTTTTTTTCCAGTATTTAATGCTTAGTGTGGACCATATCCACCATCTCCAATAATTTTGGCTAACTTTTCTGTAAAATGTATGGCTGTTTCTTCATCTGCTGATGCAGCTTCACCCATGATTTTCACGTTATGCAATGCATTCCTTTTAAAATACCCGGTTAACGATCCCTTGCTAGCTGAAAATTCCCTATCAGTTCTAGAAGATGAAGTAGGTGGCTCTGATTCCTTCATACCTTCATAAAACAGAAGAGCTTTTTGTTGAATTAAATAATCGCCTAAGAGGATTATTTATTGAAATAATTCTGCAATCCAGATTATGAGCGCTCGTTCCATTTTGATTCTGTGTACGAAATGTGTATGCTTTTGCACAAAACCGAAAATAAAAAATAAAAAATCGTGGAGGAAAACTTTATAATTTAAATTTTATTTAATTCGGCTTCTACTCAGCCATACCAGCCATAGAAAGCAAGAAAAATACGACGCGTTCTTCACCAGGGCTGTCTTTTCTGTTAAAGGGGGAAACCCCGTAATATAGACTGAACATACGACACAGGGGAACTAGTATGCATATAAAAAGGGAAATCCCGATTTTTCGCATAAAAATATACTAAAAAGAAATATGAAACGCATAACTTCAAAATCGCATTAAAAATATATGCATAAAAAGAGACCCAACTGTTTATAATTTTCCCTACAGTTTGAGTACAGAGCCACGCTGGATGTTTTCTTACAAAAAAAAAAAATTGCTTTGTGAAAGCTATTTATGATAATGTATGTCTTATTGCGAATATATCATCAGATTCCACAGGCACGGCCACTTTAAGAATGTTTTATTAATTCTCTACGTATCGACATTAATGTACCCCATGGGATACGGACAGATATTTAGTGGAAACAAACCATATAGGGTCTGACTTTACTGTTACAAGCGATTATCCAGGTTTATCCTGTTCAGTTGACGCTTCTTTTTTAACACTTTCATTTGAACTATAGCTGTTCTGCTCGGCGAAAAGCTCTTGTAGCCAGCGGAGCAAGTCTAATGTGTGCTCAATATAAACCGAAGGCCTGTATGGTTTAATGTAAATTTTGCAGGTACAATCTGTTATATATTTTTGTGTGTACGAGTATATAAAATACTTGAAAATATTTTACTCGCATTTAGTCCCTACTCGTATTTTACATACGATTTTAACAGCTTTAAGATAGTAATTCCAAACTAGGTATCTTGACATCCGTGTATTAGATTTAAATTTTTCAGATTTTGCATTGTAATGTGTACTTTCAGCTACAGTTATGGGACTAGATTTTCAAAAGGAATCTGCGAGTAATAAAACAATGTTGACATATATCCAAAGGTAAGGTTGCTTTATCGAAACGTCAACTGAAATTTGAAGTTCGAGAATGATTGACGATTTTAATGTCTTACATTGTTTCACATTCCAGAACATTCTCAATGACAGCTGATAATATGCTGCATCCCTTTTTCAGGATTCCCATAATTTATAGTTTTACGAATATGTGCAAGGTCTTTAAGGAAGCACGAACTTTTGTTATGGAGTTTGTCACTGAGGTGAGTTAAAGAAGAATAAAATTAGCCTATTATGTTGGAGAAGACAATTTATAATTTTAGCAATTTGCGAACAAAATAAAAATATTGGAGCAACAATCACTCAACGAGAATAACGAAAAAACATGCTCAATGGAAGAATCAGTAAATACTGAAGCGACCAAATATGTATTCATCGACCAAGCCATTAAATTCCATCAAAATAATGAGTTCCCTTTTGACGACATAATCTTAGAGACAATTTTGTTGATGTTTGCAGTAAGTTAAAGTTGCTTTTACCGCATCAGTTGAACAAATTTTTCAATTCAACTAATGATATGATTTTCATACTAAGCTCGTGCATGTGTTTCTCCTCTAGGCTTTTGAAACTACAGCCACTACTTTATTTTCAACTTTAATGTATCTTGCTATGCACCCGCAGCATCAAGAAAAAGTCTTCGAAGAAATCGTTACTGTTTTTCCCAAAAAAGAGTTCGATGTAAATTATGCGGATTTGAAGAATTTTGTTTACCTGGATATGTGCATCAATGAGACGCTACGACTTGCATCAACTGTTCCAATTGTCGCTCGTGAATGCACAAATGATATACCGATTTCGAAAGACATAACGATTCCAAAAGGTACACAAATAATGTTAGACGTATTCAACATTCATAGAGATGAAGATATTTGGGGTCCAAGTGCAAAGACTTTCAATCCTTATCACTTTCTTCAGGCAAACTTGGCCGATCATCATAAGTACTCGTTTATCCCATTCTTGAAGGGTCCAAGGAACTGCATTGGTAGGTAAAAATAATTAAAACAAAATCCTGGAAAGTTTAAATGTCTCACTTTAGGTTGGCAGTACGCAGGAATGATGATGAAGGTCGCTTTGGTGCAAGTCCTACGAAAATATCGTTTTTCGACGAAGTTTCGATTTGAAGACCTAATATTTGTTGAGCATGTAACGTTGAAGTATGAAACGTTGCCACTCTTAGAGATTCATAAGAGATGAGATCCAAATATGTAGCAGAATGGCTGGTGGGAAACTATAATTTTGATAGAATTTTTTTGAATGTTAGATCGTGAAGGAAGAATTTAATGTTGTTTTATCGGGACAAAAGATTTCATAAATAATAATATATTTAAAGTTATTGTTAATTTAAAATTGTATTTAGTGTTTTGTTTAAAGAAAGATCACAACGCCTCTTTCCAATGTTAAACTTCAAGTTTTTATACTTTATAAATACCCTAATTCATTCTGAAACCTAAACAAGTATGACAGACAGTTTGTAGCTAAAAAGTGCGAACTTATTGCAGAAAATGATTTTCAAATCTGGACCATTCTCAACATTAACATATCGCTATCATTCAATCAACGCCTACTAAATGAATCATATTAACTTGTGATATACGGGAATATATCCCCCACTAAAATAAAAATGTGAAGATTCCGAGATACCAGTCTCGACTAGGACGAACCAATTTATATAAAAGTATGATATCCGATGGTATAGAATACATCATCCGAAGATATGATTGTCGATAATAATTACGAGATCATTTGCCGAAGCGCGAATGTGGAAGACAAGTGGTACTCGTAATACTGCCAGCTAGAAATTTGAATTTTCATCACTGACGCACCAAGTTTATCTTGACCACCTGTTTGAGACCATTGGTACATATACTCGTAATGGTCCTTGCGCTCTCACTGGGGTGGAGCTGGGCCTCAATCAACAAGCGTCTCCAGCTCGATCTTTAGCTGGCTGATTGCAGTTTAGCACGCTAAGTTGGTTGAGGTCCACTTCCACTTGCGTGCGCCACCTGAGTCACTGTCTTCCTCTACTGCACTGTTTCTCGGGAATGGATTCGAAAATGTGTTGGGCCAGAGCATTGGTGTCCATGCATTCTACATAACCCGGCCACCTCAGTTATTGGACCTTCACTCTCCTGGCTAAGTCAATGTCGCAGTTCGTCGTTGTATCTCCTCCTCCACTCACCATCTATACAGACGGAATCAAAAATCACCCGAGAATTTTCTTCTCAAAACAGCCAAGAGCAACCTTATCCTCTTTTGATAAAGTCCGTGCCTTTGCGCAATAAAGTTGGACTGGGATAATTAGGGTTTTATAAAGGGTCACATTAGTTGTTCGTGAGAGGGCTTTGCTACTCAATTGAATTCTTACCCCAAAGAAGCAGCGGTTGGCAAGAGTTATTCTTTGTTTGATCTCAGCGCTCGTGTCGTTGTCTGAATTTATAGCGGATCCTAGGTAGATAAAGTCCCTAACTATTGGCTGTAAACCATTCAATGGGCACTGCTCGCATAACACCCTGGATTGGAGGGTTGACTACGTATTGGTTTCAGAACTCTTCTAGGGACAGTTCCCGAGAATCATTGGCCTTACTCAGCCTTTACACCACGACAAGGTTGGTAATCAAGTAGAGGTAACCTACATAAGTCATAGAAATTTCTGGACTTTTGTTTCAAGTATCAGTTTTCTTTTAAGAATAATATATAAAAAAGAAATGTTTTTCAAGAAAAATGGATATGCAAGCTTAGGAGTTGTTTGATATAGCATTGACATATTCCCCTACCAGTTTTGAAGTTTCTGCAAATTCATCTACGTAATTTTATTCTACTTATGATTTTTATAATTACTTTAAATATTCTGTTTCAGTAAAGTGAGTTCAGTGAATATCCAGTGGCTTTTGTGCTATATAAACTCATTCAGATTTCAAAATGGATGTACGAGTACACACATACTTACAGTTTCATTAGCCTTAGAGAAGGCACCAATAAAAAGACGACTGTATAGGCAAACACAGACACTATTTTTAATTAAAGTAGTGTACTTATATAAAGGGTGATCAGATAGCAATGATATTTTTTCCAATTGTTATGTTTCAGTAGCTGTCAAAGTTACGAATAACATCCAGCTGTCAAAATATTCAGTAAGGTTTGCTATTTCATCATTCATCGTTCCCGAACGTGTGGAAATGATTAAAAAATATTATCGTTATCATGGCTTCAGTGCGCAGGCAATTCGTCGCATCGTGGAAAAGTTTAAGCGTGAGCACACTCTCTTGGACCTTAAGCCACCAACCAGACAGAGATCAGCCGAATTGGCTATCGCCAGAGAGTTAACCAGTTTAATCATCTTCTCGGACGAGGCCCATTTTTGGCTCAGCGGCTATGTCAACAAGCAAAATTTCCGTTATTGGAGCGACCAAAATCCACAAGTGTTCGACCAAGCATCAATGCATTAACAAAGATTGACTGTTTGGTACGGTTTATGGCACGGTGGCATCAGCGGACCTTATTTCTTTCGAAATGAGGAAGGAGATATCATTACCGTTAATGGTCCTCGCTATAGAGCTATGTTAACCGACTTTCTGTGAGCAGAACTCAACGATATCGATATATTCGAGCCGTGGTTCCAACAAGACGGCGCTACATGCCATTCAAGCCACGCAATGCTCGAAGTGGTGAAGAAGAAATTTGGCGATTGGGTCATCTCACGGCGAGCGTTCATCAATTGGCCGCCGCGATTATGCGACTTGACACCCCTCGATTACTTTCTCTAGGGTTACGTTAAGTCCTTAGTCTACGCTAACAAGCCAACCATTTTGGACAAGTTCGAGGCCAACATTCGAGACGCTATTGCCGGATTAACGCCGTTCATATTGGATCGAGTCATCAAAAATTGGACCGATGCCATTTATATGATCTGCTATTCCATATATAATGGCATAAATGTAGCTCCGAAATAAAGCCAGAATGAGTTTAATATCTAGTACCGTTGTTGTTTTACTTAAATTTCTTTTCCTATCGTTCTTACCACCCGTATCACTTTTCGATTTGTTTGTTGTCTGCACCGTCTATCAATATGTCAGTATCTCTTTTTTACACCAAATAATTTTACTTCCACGGCTCGACATCCATTTTTATTTCCGCTGCTGAATTTTTGATTGACTCTTTTGGTTCGGGCTAAAGATTTTTGCCTTTCACAATTAACTAATTTTTAATTTCATATTATGACAGAGCAATGAATTGCATTGCAATTGAATGACCTGACTCAAAAACGAAACCTGATTAATATCATTTTCGAGAATTTTTTTTCCGAAATCAAGAGTACCTATAATTGTGGGATTAGAATGAAAATACTAATTTTACCTCGAATTGCAAGCATACTCAGGGCCAGATCTAAGGCTGGAGTAGTTGGACTAGCCGCGCCGAACGCCAGCGAAATAAGGGCGCTAATTAACTATATATTTTACTACGCGGTCACATTTTAAAATCGCTTCAGCTTGCAAGTAGACATAGTTAATTAACTTTGTTCAAGAAATTTTTTGACTCATAGTATATGCAACCACAACTTTATGATATTTACCCTTGGTTGTTTGCCATGAAACATTATTGGCCACTCCATCTTGTATGGTTGAATTCTTCCTTATTCTTCCTTCTGTTGCAGTAAGCTTGAAAACTTCGATTCATCAGTTCAAAGAACCCCCCTCCAGTTCTCAATGCTCCAATTTTGATGAGCTCTAAGCCACAGTGGTTTTTTCTTATTTTGCGGCTAAAGAATCTGTTTTTTTTTTTTCTTTTTTTTCATAACAGAGCATACTGAACGCTCCGTTCTCTCAATTCCTACTCTCAGTATCGCTTTACACAACTTTTTTTTATTGCGCGACTAAGAATCATCTACCGATTTTAAATCTCATAGACTACTTCAAATAAACAATAATGTTATGGAGGAATATTCTAAATAAGGTCTGTCCAACGATCAGTAGATCGACTTAATACTATAGACATCTCGGAAGACTTTGCTATTTCGTTTAAGAAATCCTAACATAGAGTTAGACTTAGCAATGGTGTAACAATAATGCAAAGAGAAAATCAATTTTTTGTCAAATACGACCTCGAGATCTTTAACTTCATCAAGGCGAAGAAGTTTAAGATCATTAAAAAAATAATCATGAAAAAGCGGCGTTATTATTCGATGCGCGCTAAAAATCTTACATTTAGAAGTATTAAGCCTTAATGTATTGTGTTTACACCATACCGACAACCTGTTGATAACCGACTGAAATCGAATGCAGTCAGCTCTTTTATTTATCCGTGCAAATAATTTTAAAACGTCCGCGAAAGTTAAAACCTCACAGAAATTTAATATTTCGTGAACATGATTTAAAAACAAAATGAATAGCAACGGGCCCAGATGACTACCTTGTGGGACGCCGGAAGCTACATTTATTACCCGAGATGTAAAACTATCAACTGGAAGACCACCTTAGCATTGAAGAGTGAAAACCCAATGATGTAAGCTTAGCTAAAAGTAAAGTGTGATGTACTCTATTAAAAGATTTTGTAGAATCTGCGTAGAGTACATTAACTTGTAAATGTCTTTCAAAAGTATCAAATATATAATTAGTTATTAACATTAAATTAGTAGTACATAACCTACCTCGAACAAAGCCATGTTTATTATTGGAAATAATTCCTTTAACCACGAAAAAAAGTTTATTCTTAACAATGCTTTCAAACAATTTTGGAATTGCAGAAAGCTTTTATAGGTCGGTAGTTTTCAACTCTTTGTCTTAAACCGCTTTTAAATATTGGAATAATATAAGAATATTTCCATTCACTAAGAAATTCTCCAGTTACAAGCGACTGGTTAAAGATAATTTTAAGTGGATAAGATACGGAAGATAAACACTTTTTTAATATTACCGCTAGAACTCCATCGGGGTCCGGGTTACTATTTATCTTAAGATCCTGTAACGCATTTATTAAATCATCATCTGAGAGTTGCAACACACAAATATCCAATACTTCAGTTCTATTAGAGTAATGGTCCACCGTTGATTGGACTCGAGACTCATTAAATACCGGCTCGAAAAAGTTAGCAAATAAGTCACAAGTTCCTTTCAAACCGGCTGAACTTATATTTTCAAATTCCATTACCTTAGGCAAGCGTGACTTATTTCGCCTTGAATTTAATGTAGTTCCAAAATGATTTACCATTACCCTTTATCGCAGACTCAACGGACAAGACGTAAACACGACGTTCAAATAAATTTGCCTGCCAATGACGCTTTTTGACTGTTGTAACGGAGACTATTCTCTATTCCTGTTGATCTCTCCGCAGATTTCTGGTACCGTAAGCCTTCGATTATGCTTGCTAGTAATCACAGTCAAGTTTTGGGATCACTGCTTCCGGTTTCACGAAATCGCTTGATGGTGAATTATATATTTAGAAATATTAGGTTCCTGAGAGATATCACTTTCGGATTTATCTATTTTATGAAGAAAAATATTTGCTTCGAATGACATATTATTTTATATATTTAATTTGTTCTTGCTTTTAACTTCCACTGTCATTAAAAATCGGAAATACGAGTAGCTCACAATTCTGTATTGCCTAAGTTTAAACAAATTTTTGAAAAAAAAAAAAAAAATTTACACTGGGAAAACCGATTACCCCGAAGGCTTCATGCGTCTACATGCAAATAAAACGTTCAGGTTTAATGCAGTTAGGGCCAAAGTCACTAAATATGACCACGATGACTTGAGTAAAAAAAATTGTTTCCTAACTGTAAATAGTTTTTATTGTTTTAAAAAATATGGGTACAAGGAAATAGTGGCGGTCTTAAACGTAGTGTAGATCCCAACACGTTCCACACTCAATTCTCCCTCCAACCAGTATGGATTTATTTTCAATCAGCATTCATCGAACTCAACCTTCTTTTCTACTAACTCTAATTAGCAACATGTTTTAGAGCCATATACTCCAATTACGCTCTCAGAATTGATTGCACATAAGGTGTGTTCGATGTCCGCAGCACTAGTGTCAGAGCTTTAAACAAAAAAAAAAAAAAAACCAGAACAACCCCAGGAATTCTATTTTACATTGGATACAGATACAAGTATGATGCCGTGAAAGTTGCCACTTTTCGATTTTCGCAATAAAACTATTTGGCTTTATATTTTTGGCTACTATAGAGCATTATTCATTTTGTTCTTTAGAATTTTAATTTAAATATAAATCATTAAAGATTTCAATGAAATTTGATTACTTTTTAAAATTTTAGACTATGCCATCATGTTTGGAATACAACATCGGTTAAATGGCTGGCACAAGAGCTTTTGCGATCTTCGATTCTCGTGAAGTAATTTTCGATGACTTTTTGATACACTTCTGACTATATTGCGGCCATAACTTCACGGATGTCCGTTTTGAAGTGGGGTCAGATCACACGATCTGGGTAGGCAATTAATGCCGCCAAATTTCGAAATTAAACGGTAGGGAAACTTTTCGTGCAATAGAGTCAAATTTGCCTGTGTTGTGTGGCACGTAGCCCCATCCTATTTTAACCACATGTCGCTAACATCAATGTCCTCAATCTCAGGATAAAAAAAATATTATAATATTTTGCCGCTAACAGCCCAATGCAAGGCCTAGCCTAGCTTCTCGCAGCCACTTGTTCTGTGCGCCTCACGAATGGTTGGGATCTACAGTTTTATGCTGTTTCTGAAGGGCAATTTTTTCGATTGAGATAAGTTTTTCATGACAATTTTACTCTCTGATATTTGTTAGACGTTCGCGAGAGTTGGGACCGTGAGAAAATTTAATTTCTTTTTATTTTTGTGTTTTCTTGGATCGAACCTCTCGCTCAGAGATCGCGCACTTAACCATTGAGCCACGGCTACCACTTGAATACAGTGCAGAGAATTGGCCGTAACAGTGATGCCTTCATGGCTTTTTCTTAAACAAAATACCGCCGCCTTTCCACAGCGCGCACAAAACTGCCACCCGTGGTGGATGCAATGGTCCCTCAACGATCACATCTGGATTATTAGAACCTCAAATTCTGCAATTTGATTTGTTTACTTTATCGCTGGAGATTTTGTTTGAAAAATCTGCCCTTAAATCCCGATATTCAGATATTACAGAACTTTTATTTTTGTAGTAAGATGTAACAATTTAATTTTTTTTTTTATAATTTGCATGTGTTAAAGGGGATATGAATACCTTTATTGTAATTTTTAGGACACGGGCGAAATGAGTTGCACGGTGGTTAAATGATCCATATTGTGAAATGGCAAGGCACGAATTAATGGATGGATTTGACAGATGCCATACGTCATGGAAGTGAAATCCCAACCTAGAAATGAAGAACCCTTTATTCTGCAAATGTGTGCATCTCATATTTCTTCCATATGTGCTAAGTATTTAGTTTTAAACACAACATCACAACCGAATGACAACCAACAATTTAGTTTTTTGACAGCACTTTTTTCCAGTCTTTTTTTTGCCCCCTTAGTGCCAATTTAGTGCAGTATTCGCTAACATCGAACACGTGACAGATGTCAGTAAAGAATAGTTAAACATTTTAGTGTCGTTGCAGTAAAGAATTCCAAGTTTTCCCCTAAATTAATCTCCACAATTATCAAAAAAAAAAGTATTTGAATTGTATTTAAAGACACCGTTTTTCACCTAAGCTACTTTTCCATCCACATTGTGTGAAAGTTTCAGTTATTTTGTTAAAATTGCTACCAGTTTTCTATTCCTTCTTCTCTTTCTATTCCAATTATCAACAAAGAAGACAAATCGTCTAATAAGTTTGAGATGCGCGTTATAAAAGAACCAGAAGATTAAACCAAAGAACTTAAATCGCTCATACACAATCACATCTTAACCGAGAAACTGGATACGATTGTCATCGATTTTAATAGCTGGTTCGACGACGTAAACAGATCAATATCCGCATTAACAATACGAATAGAAGTACTCGAGCAAACTTCCGAATCTATCCGATGCTGAAGCTAGACATCGAAATATCTACCCTTAAGGGAAAAATTGATTCAATGGAGCGCTACAAACTCTCCGCGGGTGTCATACTTCACGGTGTTCCCACGACAGCTAATGAAGATCCACCTATTGTTCCTAAAGATGTTTGTCGAACAAAATCTAAAGGGTCTGCGGCTATTATCATAAAGTTTACCTCGGCGACAGTCAAATTCACTATGCTCAGATTGACAAACCAACCTTATAAAAAAACCGTAAACCTATTTGTTTACAAAATATTGGATTGCAATCTGACAGCCCGATCCATTTAAACGAAACCCTCACCGCACACAATCTCGAGCTTTATCGAAAAGCTTTCCAATAAAGGCATCAGAAACGAATTTCTTCTATCTTCACCTGCACTGGACGAGTGTATGTGCGTCAAATACCGAATGCAAAAGCTTTTTTGATTGATTCCATTCAACACTAGGATACTTTTAGCACTGCTGTCGCTGCAAATCATGATAACATCACACCTGTTCATAACAAAAACAAGCAATGTTTTTAGCATAGAAAATTGGATGAGAACAGTGAGTGGTTGGATCTAGTATTTCGCGCATTTTAAAAGAAAAAACTATGGAGGGTAATAGTGGAGACAGACTGCTGGTATTAATACCATGGTACGAATACCATGGTATAGTGAATACTACGACCCCTGACAGACTACATTTCGTAGTATACGATGACTTTGACGTTAAGTGGTATACTTTGACGTTTGTGTTGTCTGTCATAATAAATAAAAATACAAAATTCAAGACAGGATGAATAAAAATGATTTACTTTTGTGCCAAATGATGAATAAAAAAGAAAATTCAAATAAGAATTGTCAAAGAAGCTACGAAGACTAGCCAATAGAGAGAAATTGGCGCTGCAATCAGTAAGATGGTGGTATACCAGCAAAAAATTGCGAATATCAGTACCAGGTATATTTCATGGTATACTAGCTTTTTACGTAGGATTGCAGTGACAGATATGTGGTATAGAACGTAGTATTGCTATACCATGGTATCAATACCAGCAGTCTGTCTCCCACATAAGCCTTCGGGATCAGTGAGTATTCGTCCTGAAGTTTAATTATCTTCCCTTGAACTAGTGTCGAAGGTATATCGACCGGATATTTGGGTACAGTTGCTCGTCAGAGAGAAGTAATCATAATCGGGTTCTAGGACATGGTTGGTAAACGACTGGTTAAAGAAATTAACAAATAGGTTTGCGATTATTTGAGGGTTGTCCGAAGATGTATTAGAGAATTTCAAAGTAGAGGGGTAGCTATACGATTTTTTCTAAGTATTAATGAAGTGGTAGAAACTTTTGGGGTCAGAGATTAATAGACACTGCATTCGGTTAAGATATTCGTTGCAAAGATATTGGCAGAGTTCGGATAGGTTGGTATATACTCGTACACTCTGGCAATTTGAAAAGCCTGAGTTAGATCGAGATATAAGGCATGCATGGCACAGTTCGTTTCTTTTGTTGCATAGCGAGCCTAATTCTTTATCGTACCAGGGTAGACGACGGGGATTGCCTCTGGGCAACAATTGGGACGGATTGTATAGGATAGCTGTCGATATTGTTATGTGAATATGACTAAAGTTAACATTACAGAGCAGGTTATTTACTTTTACAAAGTCAGCTTTACGAAAATTAATGCTACCAGTTCTCGGAATGTAGAATTTTGTTGTTGTTGTCGTATGGAAAAGTGTAAAATAGAGGTGGGTCTAATTTGGAGAGGATATAGGTACTCGCAGTAATGACCGCAGTTTTCGGCATCTGATGAGAAGGTAAGACCGAGTCGGCTGCCTAAGTTGCTAGTAATGCTACTTAATCGGTAAAGGTCGGAATCGGATAGACAATCAGTGAAAAGTAGTTTTAGGATTTTCAGCAACGAAATAGGTTTCATCCTCCTAAATTTATGATATTGTTACGGGGGTCCGCAACATTAAATAGAGAATCGATCGCATCTACAGTATTGGTTGAGAAGGCCGAATGTAACAGCAAAGGTTATAGAGGTTAAGCCTTGATACGGTTTCTTCAACACAGATAAACTTTGAGTTCATCTGTGTTGAAGTAACCGTATGAAGGCGTAAGATCACCAACATTTTGAAGAGTGTTAAGTCGAAATTATTATGTATTGCCAGAAGCAAATACATCGTCTGGGGATAGATTGGTTTCAGTCAGGTCAAAAAGAGCAGCTTTTGGGACTTGAGAAACACAGCGGAGGTTTTAGTGCGCAATCCTCTTACATTCTGGTAGTATAGGGTGAAGCACTTGGGAGAAGTCGGATGCACTGTGATCTCTTAAGCGTGACATAACATAGCGACCATCGTCACTGAGATCAACAAATTGCTTTGTTAGTTTAACCATGGGAGGAAGCAGAGGATCCAAGAAGGAAGGTGGTAAATTAAAGGAATTAGTAGAAGTAGGAAGAGTAATTGCCTGATGAAATGGGTATGTGAGGGGTACAGAGAGGGGAAGTTCAGGGGTAGGATTGAGAATGTTAAATCGTACGAAGGATTGGTAATCGACAGTGGAAGGTGTGTGATTAGAAGATCGAGTATGACCGATGGTAAGGTTAGACGATACGCGGTTACATAGAGGATTTGGTGTTTTAGAAGTGGTTTTGAGAGAGAATGAGGTTAGTTGAGGAGTAATTGTGTAAGATGGGTTAATATGTGGCTCCTAAACGGATAAAAACTACTATCAAACATGAATGTGACGAAAGTACCAGAGCAATTGCAGTAAATATATGTATTACTACAGTGTGCGTCATCTTTTATGTCGGTAAGTGAATATTGATTAACTTTAAAAAAAAACAACCGATTTCCATATATGAGGTATATTTGTTTAATTTAGTCCTTTACAATTCATTTGGACTAGTTTTTGAATACAATATCAATTAAGTGGCCACCTCTATTGACCAATGCAAAATGTGCCCGTTTTGCTGCGTTTTCCATCACTTTTTCGAGCATCTCGGGCGGTACAGCGATGATTTCGGCACGAATGTTTGCCTTGCGCTCGTCAATGGTCTTGCTGGCGTATACTTTGCGTTTCAAATAACCCCACAAAAAGAAGTCCGGAGGGGTCAAATCTGGAGTTCTTGGTGGCCAGTCAATGTCTCCATTTTTTGACAGCACACGTCAGGGGAATCTCTGTTGCAGAAACTGTATTTGGTGGGGCATGGCGCACCGTCTTGTTGAAACCAGTAACCGTCCAGACCTTTTTCACACATTTGTGGGCAGGCATAATGAGAAAAAATCCACCGATATCGATTCCCATCGCCTGTTTCTCCTTCTCTGAAGATAAATGGCCCAAATTTTGGCCCAAACAGTCACTTTTGGTCATGCAATGGTGTTTCATGGATCTCGTGTGGATTCTCCGTTCCCCATATGCGCCAATTTTGCTTGTTAACGGCGCCAGAGAGTGTGAAATGGGCCTCATCGGTCATCAATATTTGCTTCCAAAAATCAGGTTTAGTGTCAACCATTCGAGCGAATGGTTTGGCCGTATTCCAACCGACGTGTACGGTCTGTCGGCAATATTCTTTGAATCAATTGCACTTTATATGGAAACAAATGCAAATCATCCTTCAAAATGCGCCGCAAGGTAATTCCAGTGACAACAAAATGCTGAGCGCGGTGATGATACGATACATGTGGGTTCTCGGCAACACTCTCTTACAGCTTCAACCAGTTCATTGGAACGTCTTGGGCGTTGATGAATGGCCTGTCGACGATCTCCCACTGTCCCGTGCTCAACAAAACTCGACAGACGGTGCTTGTTGGCCACTATATTTTCGACGATATGCATGTTGAGTTAATACAACTGAACGACTATTTTCAATGTACAGCGTCACTATTTCGGCGCGTTGCTTCGGTGTGAAGCGATTCAGGGTTAAAATTGTACTAAATTAACGTTTCAACCATTGATAAATGTTAAAGTTATTCAATGTTTACATACCGACATAAAAGGTGGTGCACGCTGTAGATACTAAACCTTTTGTTACAGTTATCATACTTAATACTATGCGCATAGTTCTAAAAATGGTTTCATAGTTTTATTGTTTCATGCAACTACGAACAAGCCAAAAGAAATTGTATGAGTTTCACCTGTTAGCATGTGGCACTGTAATTTTCTATTTTACATCCTAGTGCCTAAGCGGCTGGGCTAATTAAAAAAAAAAATTATAAAAAATGTTGATTTTGAGAGGCTATAATTTTATTTTTTTAATTTCCTTTGTACTTGTGCGCTTAACTTTAAACTCCCAGTATTTAATTTCCGGTTAGATTCTCGCTGCACTCGCCCCAATTATTTTGCGCATTTCCTTTTTTGGTGATGTTTAAGACATTTTGGGAAGCATGAAATTATTTCTCGTGGATTATTTTTGTTGCTGGGTTATTCGGTCGTCAGGTTGTTATTGAACGTCACTCTTGAGCGTCCCACAAAAAAATGTTGATTTTATAAAAAATGTTGATTTTGAGAGGCTATAATTTTATTTTTTTAATTTCCTTTGTACTTGTGCGCTTAACTTTAAACTCCCAGTATTTAATTTCCGGTTAGATTCTCGCTGCACTCGCCCCAATTATTTTCGCATTTCCTTTTTTGGTGATGTTTAAGACATTTTGGGAAGCATGAAATTATTTCTCGTGGATTATTTTTGTTGCTGGGTTATTCGGTCGTCAGGTTGTTATTGAACGTCACCCTTGAGCGGCCCGAGATTAAAATTGTCATGAGAGGCTTCTTAATAGAAAAATTTTGTCCTTCGAAAGCGGCTTAAAATGGAAAGTCAGTTCTCTTCGTGTGTTGGATAGTCTTGTCTTGTTTGAAATCGAGAAATAAAAATTCTTAGTAAAATACATATTTAGATGTCAGTGTGCTTTTTAATATTATCTTAAATTTATAAAAAAGATCATAGGAATGAAATTTTCAACTATCGGCCCATCGCTAAACTTACCGAAGCTTTCGAGTGTTTTTTCATTGCACATCTATTCATCTTCTCCCAAAACCAACTCGAATTTCTTAAGGGTAGATCTAGGGTGACCAGATAAGAACGATGTGGAAAGAAGAATTTTAATAGAGCAATAGCGGTGTGAAATATCAGATTGATTCTGGCTTTATTTTAAAGCTAAATTCATGCCATTATGTATGAAATAGCACATCATTTCAAAGGCCGCCTCGGCTTCGCTGGCCCTGATGAACGCTCGCCATGAGATGACGCAGTCGCCAAATTTCTCCTTAATCACTTAGAGCGTCGCGTCGCTTGTATGGCATGTAGTGCCATCTTGTTGGGACCACAGCTAGGATATATCGATGTTGTCGAGCTCTGGCCACAGAAAGTCGGTTAACATTTTTCTATACCGAGGACCATTAACGGTAACGGTGTCTCTTTCCTCATTTCGAAAGAAATTGCATTGATGCTTGGTCGTACACTTGTAGATTTTGGTCGCCCCAATAATAGCAATTTTGCTTGTTGACATAGCCGCTGAGCCAAAAGAGGGCCTCGTCCGAGAAAATGGTTTTTTGTCCAAAATCCCGATCTCCGGCCAATATTTCCAGTGCCCAATTATCGTCCGGCTTCAATTCTTGCGTCGGCATAATCTTGTATGGATGTAGGCCCAAATCCAGCCACAAAATAAGCCTGGTTGACTTTCTGACGATGCTAGGCGGCTATGTTTTCTTCACTTCGTACCAATCTCTGTCTGGTTGGTGGCTTCAGGTCCAAAAGAGTGTACTCACGCTCAAACTTTTCCATGGTGCTACGAATTGCCTGCGTACTAAAGCCATGATGACTACCGATCACACGACGAAAGTCACGTTGCGTATTTACAACTGAGCCGGAATTTCGATAATTTTTTTTAATAATTTCCACAAGTTCAGGAAGCGTCAAACGATGATGATTAAATGGCTAACTTTACTGAAAATTTTGACAGCTGGACGTCATTGGCAATTTTGAGAGCTGCTGAAACATAATAATTGGAGAACTATCATTGCTATCTGGTCACCCTTTACAACAACTATTTTAACGGAGTTCATATCTAATGCTCTTTACACACCAGAGAATTGCAAAGAAGTTGATGTAATTGACACCGATTTTAGTACAGAATTTTTGACAGAATCTCGCATTGAACTACCCTCTTCAAACTTAAATCTCTGGGCTTTCAATAGGGGTTCATTACATGGACCAAATCTTACTTAGAACAAAGGCATTATAAAGTCCTTTTTAGATCTTCTGTGTCTGATGCCATTAAAGCCACCTCCGGAATTCCTCAAGGTATTTACCTCGGTCTTTTGATTTTCGTCTTAAAAATCAACGATGTGAATTGCATCATCGTAGACTCTCATCTACCTCTCAACGCCGATGACATAAAAATCTTCAGGTACATATTAACTCCTGTCTTCTCTCGCTAACTGCAAGAAGACTTGAACAGATGTTCAAACTGGTGGCAAAAAAAATTCTTGAACTCAATGTCAATAAACGTCAAGCTATCACATATTCCCGTAAGCGTCTTGTGAATCGCTTGAAACTGATTAATGTACAGTCTCTTGAAACCCGTCGTGATATTGCGAATATACTCTTTGTTCATCAGCTATTAGTTGGAAACATCGGTTGCCCCGCACTGCTTCAAGTTATCTCCCCTAACACTAATCCACATACGAGTAACCATAGGTCCGTACCCCTTTTCCGTCACCGTACCGTTTATGGTTGTATCGAACCAATGTCCAGAATGCTAGCATGCAAGTTACTTTCGATTTTCACTCAGAAACTCCCTTTACAACACTTCCTCTTGACCAATTCCCTACACCCCTTAGTTTATAACTTAGCTTTAGTTCTTTATTGTTTTATATATTGAGTTTAGCTCTGAATTACACATTTATTTAAATTTGGTTAAATTTTTATCAGGCGTGGCAAATTTAACTTTTGATTTCACATTACTAATAATAAACTTCAAATCCAGCTTTCATATCCTATTTCTATGTGACTATACAACTATGTAATTGGAGTGAAGAGTGAAGAGAGGGCCACGTGATAGGATATAAAAGATATGCACTACATCCAGTTACAGGGTGCTACCAAAAACGTGGTTTCGAGCTACGGAATCTTAAAACGTTTTGAATTTTAAGAAAAAGGGTGTTACAAACATGGGCTCTTATTTTTTATGTAATTTCTTTTCCTTAAGCTACTGTAGCTTTTTAAATATCACTTTTACATACGAAATGAATCTTAACAAAATTAGTAACTCTTACTAATTACCTTTTACATTACAAAATAACAAGGGACAAGTAATTTTCAATTTTGCGTCAAAAAATTGCGTTAACATGTTAACATGTTTGTCTCCAATAAAGAAACTGTAAGTTAAAAGCTTTTATGACATTCTAGTATTCTAATATTTTAAGCAGAGAACAATATATAGTGGATTGATCCACGATAAGATATGGTAGTTACTTACTAACTTATTTAGGCGGCGTTACAGTTCGGGGTGAACTTGGGCCTCAACCAATAAGCCTCTTCAGTTAGTTCGGTCCTTACCTAACTGCCTCCAGTTGGTTTAGGGTTAAATTCGAAGATTGATAGCAGAATGTGGTTTTTGTCGCCGTTACAGTCTGCAGAAAAAGTATTCCCATATTCTCACCATCGACGGTGGCTCTACTACAAGATTTCCTTCTTCATCTCTACAGATTTCTATACGGATCTTATTGGCTTGATATATTCTTTTTATCTTTTGATAAAACTTCCGTATATTGTACCTGAAGTATAGTTTC
This sequence comes from Pocota personata, assembly GCA_963082735.1. Taxonomy (NCBI): domain Eukaryota; kingdom Metazoa; phylum Arthropoda; class Insecta; order Diptera; family Syrphidae; genus Pocota; species Pocota personata. Next base: position 53,367,520 of record OY720429.1, on the reverse strand, counting down.
TCAATATATTTGATCGTGCTCTTCTCATGCTCTTTTTTCTTGTATTGGAGAAGCCGTCTCTTTTGCTCGTAGAGCACATGAGCAGCCTTCGTATTTCTTTGCAGCACCGCTTTGTATGCCTCTTGTTTAGCGGCATGTACTTGCCGGCACTCTTCATCAAACCAGGAGTTTCTTTGTAGTAGTCGGGTCCAGCACATCAGTTGTGTTCTAATGGCATATTGGCAGCGTTGCCACTGGTTTTCGGCACTTGATGCTGGCATAGGAGTCGTGGAGAGATTTCGCGATAAGCGTTCGGCGAATATTCGGGCGTCTCTTGCGATTGCAGCTTTTCGACGTTATATCTTCTCACAGTAATCCTTCTTTATTATATCCGCTCCTCTGTCACTATCTCTTTTCCAAGACCGTGCCTCAGTCTTGAGAGTTCAATACTGACCTGATATGTCGGAGTAGTTCAAGTAAGGCATCCGCTAGTCTGGCTGTTGACATTACCTTTGATTCCTTCGCTGCACGTCCTCCTTTTGAGTAAATATTGTTAAACATTTGAGCAACGAGATTGCAAATCAGGTTAGAAAAAGATGCCTCGTGTGGCACATGCGTGCTGAAGTTAACCCGAGTAAGCTTGCGCTGGTCCGAGTGTCTAGCTCCACAAGTGCAGTCAGAGTCAGCATACGTTGATCGTCAGTTCACTATCAGATCCAGTAGGCACCACGTGGAGGTGATGATGAGATTTTGCGCACCGAATATGGTAGTCAAAAAAAACATAAAAACCTGTATAACTGATGAACGGTAATAAATCAGACTCATGTTGGCTATAACATTTTGGCTTGAAATTCAGAGCACTACAAGATCCCGTACCGCATGCTAACGTATTTCGTAATGCATTGTTATGTAAAGAATAAAAGATATTCTACCGAATTTTAATTTCAATGTTAAGTTGTAATCATCAGACATTACAATTTTTAACTTACACTACTTTTGCATTCTATACTTCTAAGCTCACTGTACTTTTAGTGCTCCATTATTACTCTTTGTTGCAAACTATCCATTGTAGTTAATATACATTACTCATAGTTATATGGGCTATCAAAAAAGTGTTTCCGACAGAAAGGTATATTAATAAAGTCAAAGCAGAAGCAGTCGTTAGAGTTTATTTCTACGAGTATAGTAATTGTTCGTTCAAGATGGTCGTCGCCGAAATACTTTTCCTATTTATTACAATCCTTTGGATATATATCCTTTGGACAAGGAGGAAATATTACGCGTTCGTGCGGAAAATGCCTGGTCCAATTGGCTTACCTTTAATCGGAATTGGACATAAAATTTATAGAGTGTCAGGTAAAATTGTGAAAGTGTGTGTTAAAATTTTAAAGGAGTTGTACAATTTAGAACTTTGTTAATTGGTTGCAAATTTAACAAGACTTTATCGAAATTGCATTCTAAGAAAAAGTTATACCAATGTTTGTAGGAAACTGGTTTCTTTTTGTAAGCAATTTAGTGACAGGATAACTATACAAGGTGAATTCAAAAGATAATTTTTGAAAGTAGTCCTTGCAACCTTAATGCTAAGTGTTGACAAAATCACTGATTGCGTATTTAACGAAACTTAATTGGGTTATGATCTATTCGATCTCCTGAGTTTTCTTTCAGGGTTTGTGAAAAAAAAAAAAAAAAAATTTAAATGTAATTGTTTACATATTGGAATGTGCAGATTTGCATACTAAAGTATGCCAGTTCATACAACGTGCATGTAGATTTACATACTCCCATCCGTTTCTACTGTAAATAAACTTTTGCCAAGTGTCATATTTGGATTGAAACAACTTGAATTTGGCACCCTTTTATATCTCACTCCTTTCGCGGCTGAATAGTTACTGGATTTTTGCACAAGTTTTTTAAATTAATGTTTTTGGTTAGATATCAGTACTTTTTGGAAAGATTAGACACGTTTACATGCCTGCCCTTTCGGTCTTTTCCCTTTGTCTACACAACAGGTACTACGTCTGTACCAATTTTCAGGATTCTACATCGACTGAATATATCCCATACGTTTTGATGACCATAGAGCATACTGATACACCCTCCCCCCATAAATTTTTTTGGAATGGAAAAGATATTTGAGAGTTTGTTTTACTCGTTCATCCTTTGTGTGTACCCGAAGCAATAGCCGTGTACCTATTTACAATATTCTATGTCGACTAGAAATACCGAACCTTGGTACCTTCAATTATACTGTCACACCCTTGCCCCACCTATTTTTTTTAAAACCCATGTTGAAAAGTCAAACTTTTTAACTTTCTTCTTTGTCTAAACACCATCTACAACCTCTGTACCAAATTTCAAGATTCTAAGTTCACGGGAAGTACCTTACAGCTTTTGATACCTGCTATTGCACTAGAACAGTCTTGCCACGCCCATTTCTTGGAAGCCATGTTGAAAAGTTCCAACACGGTGTACAATTTTCGGTGGGAGCCAAGTTAGATGGGCATAAAGTAGCTTTAAGTTGTTTCGTATACATAAGGTGATAGTGCACAAGTTGCTGGAGAACTCGGCGGTGCACTGTTGTGTAACTTGATTTTTTGCTTCTTATCAATTTCGCTTTAATTTGCAATCTGAACAATTTACAAACGAACAGCAAATATGAAGCAAGTACGTACGACCCAGTCATGCTGGTCGTGCCAGTCGTGCCAGTCGTGCCAGCCGTGCCAGTCGTGCCAGTCGTGCCAGTAGTGTCAGTCGTGCATAACAGTGCAATAGCAATGTCATCAACACCTTAAAAATGATATACTGCATGATGACATGCAGCAATAATTAATATATCATCTCGCCCCCGACCATTTTTAGGAAAAGTACAGTTTTCGGTCTTTTCCCTTTGTCTACACAACAAGTACTACCTCTATACCAATTTTCAGGATTCTACATCGACAGAATATGCTGGCTGTAGCATTTTTATAAAAAAAAAAAACAATAAAACAGGGAGAGACAGGAGACATTTCTCCGATGTTCTAATGAATGAATGGAATTCCCAATGCCTCTACCATCTATAAGTTTTAACTCGTGATTTTGTACCCTATCAAGAATGTGTAGAACGATCTTGGGTGCACCAGACCAGGTATGGGCGTTATATTCCAGCTTAGGGCGGATGAATGCCTTATAAATTGAGGCCAGATCAGACGGGGTAAAATATTTCTTGCACCGTTTAAGGAATCCTAGACATTTTGCAGCATTTTTGTCGACCTCGAATACGTGGTCATTCCATCGAAGATGGTTATTAATACACATACCGAGAATGGCAAGTCTTTCGATTTCAGTGATGCAAGTACCATCCATGGATAATGGTTGAGGGTTTTGGTTTCGCTTGAAAGACAGAAGACAGCATTGTGTTTTGGAAGCATTAAATTCCACTCTGTTGGTTGGACCCCATTTAATTATGCTGTCCAGGTTGGAATTTAATGTGTTTAACATACGTTGCCGTTCCCCTTTTACGGCCGAAGAGCAAGGACGTGAGTTAGGGAACGAATATGAAAAACTGAGGGTACTGTCATCAGCGAAGGAATGGATTGGATTAGAAGTTGCAGACAAGAGATCATTTATAAAAATAAGAAAGAGAGTCGGAGACAAAACAGAGCCTTGGGGAACACCAGCATTTATTTGGTGAATTGCAGACTTGAAGCCGTCCAAAACAACTTGTATTGAACGCCCCGAAAGGTAATTTCTAATCCATTGAAGAAGAGACTCATCGATGCCATATGCACGCATTTTCGACAAAAGAGCCTGATGCCAAACTCTGTCAAATGCCTTTGAAATATCAAGCGCAACCATCTTGGTTTCGCCAAAGTGATGGAGAGATTGGTTCCACTTCTCGGTGAGATATGCCATCAAATCACCAGTGGACCTGTTGCTAAAAAAAACCATACTGCCGGTCATTAAGGAGTTTTCGTGAATCGAGATATTTCATAAGCTGACGATTTATCAGCGTTTCCATGACCTTGGAAGAAGGGACGTGAGTGCAATGGGTCGGTAATTGGACGGGGAGGAAGATTCGCCTTTTTTGGGGACGGGCTGAACAAATGCTGTTTTCCTTTTACTCGGATAGAGCCCTGAAAAGTAGGATAGACAGAAAAGCTTCCGCAGAGGTTTTGCCAGCGTAGAAGAACACCTCTTCAGGACTAGGGGGGGAATACTATCTGGACCAGCGGATTTGTGTATGTTAAGACCTTTGAGTACTCCTGCAACTTTACGAGCGCGAAAGTGGACTTGTCCCATGGAAATTTTAACGCTCTCAAATACAGGTGGAGACGAAGCATTATCTGGCAGCGTGGAATTCGCTGCAAAGTGAGCAGCAAGCAGATTGGCTTTGTCTAAGGAGCTGACAGCTGGAATGTCATTGTAAATGAGCGTGGGGATGGCAGACGAGGCAGAATTTTTAATATCTTTGACGAATGACCAAAAATTGTTACTACCTTTGGGACATTGTAGGATTTTATGCATCAATTTTTGGTCATGTAAGAATTTTACACGTCGAATATGGGCATTGCAGTCTTTTCTGGCTTGTTTAAACTTCTTTCGGTTTTCCTCAGATTTGTTGGCTTTATAAGACCGAAAAACTTACTTCTTTCAACCTGATAGCCTCTTTACAGCTCTGGTCAAACCACGAGTTTGCCTTAGGTTTAATGCTCTTTATTCATACCTAAGAGTATAGTGTTAGTGATCATATCAGCAGCGGCATCCACGTCGCTATCGAGAAGGCATAGCGACCAGTTAAAACTCCTAAAGAAGCTATTAAGGCCTCTCCAGTTAGCTTTCTCGTATTGCCATACTTTTCTTTTAGGAGCTTTTTCTTTAACTGAGTGGTCGGAGTACGAGAATTTGGCTGATACGATATTATGGTCAGACCGACCTAGAGGCGCTAAAACATCAAAAGTGTATTTATCAGGGTGCGAAGTAAGAAACAAGTCCAAAAGTGTTGGCGGAATGACTCTCAATGTCCGGTATACGTGTAGGCTCATTTACAAGCTGAGTCCAATTGTTTACCTCAGCGAAAAGTTCAACATACCTTCCTTCGGGTGTTGTCTGGCCAGAATGTTGAAGCCAATCCGAATTGTGTATATTGAAATCGCCCGCAATGACGATTTCAGTATAAGGGTACAAGGAGACAATTCGAATGATGGAATCGGACTGCGCATCAAATTCGTCAAAAGTTGAGTTGCTGTCCGCACTAGGGCTTCTGTAAATAAAGCAGTAGTGAATTATTTGCTTACTGACGGTGAATTTTAGCCATTTGAAATTAAATTCCGGGTTGGAACAGTGGCAATACTGTGTTGGAACTTGGTAAGCAATATCACTACGGACATAAATGGCGGGCCACGGTGGGGAAAGAATAATGACACTAAGTTATATCCAGGCAGTTTCAAATCAGAAGATTCTTCCACTACCCGTGTTTCGCTTAGTGTCAGAACAGCTGGTTTATGGGAATGGGCGTGGGCGTACATATCGAAGAAAATTCGTTTGAAGCCCACGAATGTTGGTAAAATCAGCTCTAAATTCCCTCATCACTACAACATAGAAACACAAAAATCACAACTCTGACATAACTAAGCAAAACTGTGAAGTGTAGATCCAAAGAATAGTTTTCCAAAGCAAACTGTCGTAGGTGCTATGCCCAAACGACAATCAGCTAAGGTCCGCTATTCGGATAAACATTCACAGTCCGCTATGCATCAAATGTTACACTCTTTCAGTCATCGCAAATGGAAGTATGTACATATATAGCACATGCTCCAATTGCGATAACGAAGAAGCGAGTGGGGGTGATAAGATGGGATGCACAGGCACTGAATTGTGTTTATGTTTTTTTTTTTATTATTATTATTTATTTATTTTATTTAATTTTTTTCCACTGCACTTCACTGAATTTGATTAGGGCGGCGCGATCGATTTTTTTTTTTTTTCTAGATGGATTCTTTTTTTTTTTTTTTGTCACGACGATGTCACATGCGAATATGATCTCGTGTGCGCTCGACGACGTGTGCGCTCGACGACGTGCGCGCTCGACGGCAGGCAAAAGGCAACTCTTTGCACTAGCAAAGAGCTGCGTTGCCATCGACCTGTAAAAAGTTATGTCACTTCAGACCCAAAATGACATGATCAACTAGAAAAATTAGGGACGAACTAAAGAAAAAAAACATACATATATACAAGAAAGTTCGGTCATCTTTTAACTCACCCATAATAAAGTGAGCGGGTACAGCACAATCATAAAATTCAAAGGAATACATAGAAAAAAAGTTGCCAAGCGTTTTGTTTTTCAAAAATGTTATTAAATTGTCACTATGTTATTTTTCAATTTCGCCGCGTAATTAACATAGTAACAAATATATTTTATAATAATTTCACTTTCCTCCTTTTTAGATATTCTCTATGAGTTGCCAAAAATTGCCTCAGAATATAAGGTTAAGACTTATTTCACTTGGATTGGACCATGGCCGACAGTTTACACAATGGAACCGAAAATAGCTGAAATAATTCTAAACTCTCCCGATTGCATTAATAAATCTTTACTTTATGCTCCACTTATTACAATGATGGGTGACGGAATATTCACAAGAAAATGTAATATTAGAGTATCATAAATATTATTGTAATAAATTTTAATACATTTCATTTCACTTATATTGCAGTTTCAAAATGGACTAAATCTCGAAAACTTTTAACCTATTTTTTTAGAAATAAGTCCTTACTGAGTTTCTTTCCAAAATTCAATAAAATGTCACTTCAACTCTGTGATGAACTTGATCAACATGTTGGCTGCGGTGAAGTAAATATAAGACAACTCGTATATGATATGTCAATGAAGGCTGCACTTGGTAAGTTAAGGATTTTTACTTAAACCTACTAATGTATGAAACATATAAAGAGAAACTATTGGTTTTTGTATAGGTTCCAAAAATGAATGTTGCCTCTGAATGCTTTTAATTTGTCACTGTTCGTTTACGTAAGTCACTGTTCGCTTATGGGACTCCTCATTTGCATGGGGTACCTAAATATATTATATTTGACACATAGCTTGTACTTGCAATACAACACAGATATGATGAGAACTGTAAAGCTTTTTGAAGTACTTGTTCTAAGTGCAGGAATGAGATAAATTCAAATAACTTCATGGTTGTCAAATTTAAAATAAAAAAATATATACATAGTTTCACAGTTGTCAGAGAAGTTAAACCTTCCACGTACGCTCTGGTATGGGGAAGGCTTTAGGTCTTTAGCTGATCACACTTTTGACTTATAGCTCGTAGAATGATGGTTTGACTTAAACTATTTATGCTGCTTAAGCTATTTAATGGCATAACAGAAACTAATAAGTAAGGTACTCCAATTGGCTTTTAATCCAACGGAATACAACACTATTTACAATAGGCTTCATTTGAACTTGGGCTACCAAATATTCGGATACCCGAGATAGAAATGGATTCCAATCACAGGACCCATTCCACGCATCTGAAATCCGTGGATTCCAACCCAGATTCAGGTATCCGTATGCAGAATTCGTGGATTTTAATCTGCATTCGGTAGTGTACTTGGCTGTGAATACTGAACATTTTCCACTGCGGAGGTTCTTGATGACTGATCTCATCGGTTGAAACTTCGTTTCAGTAAGTGCATCCATATTGTAATAGCCCCATCCATGCCTCTTCTTTTTCGGTCGTCTGTTCCAGCCGCTTGCCCTCTACCTGGTTGTGTTTTACTCGTACTACTCGTATTCTCCGCTCCGAGTGGGTTAATATGCGGGTAGCTGAAGTTTGGGTTTCTATTTTTGATGCTTTCTCGTTTTACTGTCAAAATGGAATTTTTATTTTTTTTTGTCTTAAATTGTTTAAGTAAGGTAATAAAACTAAGTTGAAATCGCTGAATAAAATTTGTTGAATACATTCTTGTTTTATATATAACTGTCTACTTCAGGTGACTTATTCCTTGAAATACAGTCAAAATATATAGAAACACAATCTGTGTGGAACGGATCATTGAAACCTTATTCCTCATCCCCAATAAAGTGGGCATGGCGTTGTGACCTTTTTACCTGAAATGCAATGAAACCTTTACATTCGTACTCGTAGGATATTTTGTCGATTTTTAAGAGATTTTACCAAATAATTTGTGGCTAAAACTTTTTCTAAGAAGAAAGTGGGCCGAATTTGTAACCGAATTTTGTATGGACGAATTATAGAGAATGTGAACGTCTTCAAATTTACACTTGCACTGCTTCGAGTCCTAAGAAGGTTATAAACTAAGCATCATATTCGTAGCTCAAAAATTGGTGATATACGGATGGGCGGACGGACAGACATAGCTAGATTGACGTAAATTTGAATGCTGATCTCAAATATATATACTTTTGGGGATCTAAGGCTATCATTTCTCTATATTACAAACTATGAATCAAGATTAATATACCGTATGGGATAGGGTATAATGAGAATGTATTCTTCGCAGCAATTGGTAGTTTCAGATGTTCTTCGCGTAGCAAGATATAGGAAGAGACGTTTGCCGATTTATCAGAAGTTCTTACTCTGTAGCACCATGTTGCCGAACAAGCCCAATGAGTCTAATCTAGAATGCAAATGTAGAGCAAACTTTTTCGTAGACCTTAAGACCATAGGCTTAAAAACTCAACCAATTTATTGCTAATGGATTTTTCTAAATTTCCATTTCTTTTTTAATCATATTTGTATAAATTAAAATTCCCCGTATTTTATTATAAGAAATTGGAAACGGCAACACTGATTGATTAAAATGTTTTGTTAATTTCTTTCAAGTCAAAAATACAGAGTGCAAAGAAACGCCCGTAAATTCAACTCCGTCAGATATCCGTTGCGCCAAGCTCTTTTTTTTATTTTGTTTTCATACTTATGACTCAATGGTAAAGTGCATGATCACTGAGCGGGAAACTTAAGATTCGAGTTCCAGAAAACAACAACAAATTTTATAAAGGATTTTTCAATAAGGATATAACAATTTTGTATTTAAATAAAACACAATAATGGAGATATCGGGCTAAAATTTATTCCAGATGTAGTATGGAATTCTATCTCATTCACTTTGGAGTCAATTTTCTAGCACTCTTTCACACATATCGGCCGGAACTTTGGCAATTTCACGTTCGATAATGTTCCATAAACCAAAGACTTAACGTAACCCCGTAAAAAGAAATCCGTCGGCGTTAAATCGCATGAGCGAGCTGACCATTCGACCGGGCCATTTCTCGAGATTACACGATTATCGAACTTCTCCTTCAATAGATCAATTGTTTGACCAGCTGTGTGGCATATGGCACCATCTTGTTGGAACCACATATCACTGATGTCAAGTCCATCCAATTCTGGCCAGAAATAGTCTTCCAACATAGCACGATAGCGATCTCCATTGACCGTAACATGGTGATCATTTTCATCGACAAAAAGATACGGTCGAATGGTGTCTTTTGAGGCACATGTGGGTTTGTTGCTGTCCAATAACGCATATTTTGCTGTTGACAAAGCCATTAAGCCAAAAATGAGCTGCATCGCTGAAGATGATTTTTCGATGAAATTCAGGATTTTCAGGAGGCTTCAGTTCTTGAGTTAATTTGATCTTGTAAGCCAAGATCTTTACGCAAAATTACCCACAATGTGGACTGCGAGATTCCCAATTCCTGTGAACGGCGTGGAATCGACTGATTTGGCTCATTTTGAACTGAAGCACTTACGGCTGCGATATTTTCGTTGCGACCACTGACTCAGAATTTCGGTAGTAATTTTTAATAATGTCCAAACGCTACTCATTCGTGAACTTAACCATGATAAGAACGTAAACGTTAACTGATGTTTTGACATTGATAGATCATAAGTAAGTCTAAGGGTGCGTTTGTATTAAAATACAAAATTGTTATGTCAATATAAAAAAACACATATATATAATAAGGCTATATTTTTATATTTATATCTAGATTTTCGTTAAGAAATTAAGTCATACGGCCTTAATCTTTTAACCAGTCTAGTGGTATTGGTTTTTTCTTCCACCATGTATTGTATTTGAGGATTTACATGATCTTAGAGTTGTTGGTAGTGCCGAAGTGCATATTTTTTTAACAATTTCACTAACATTCTCTACTTGTATATCCCTGTGTATGTTGTCATTTCTTATATACCAAGTTGCATTAACGATGCCTCTTAGTACTTCGTTTTGGAATGTTTGTATCATTCTTAGATTTGTCTTTTTGGTACAGCCCCAAATAATCCCATACGTCCATATAGGTTTCGGAACTTGCTTGTATAATAGAAGTTTGTTGTCAATTGAATTACTAATCCCTTCCCATTAACCAATGCGTTTGTCTGAGTTTAATACTTAACTCCTCTTTTTGCTTTTGGATGTATGCTTCTTCCATCTGAGCTTGGCAACAAGTCCTATACTCAAATATTTAGCAGTATTTGTATATGGAACTTCTTTTCCATCAATATTAACTCTTATAGATTTGGATTCATGAAGCTTAATTCTCTATTTTTTTGTCCAATCACTTACACATTTAATGGCCTTTTAATTTGTTTGCTGCTTCATCAGCATTCATCATAATTGCAGTGTCGTCAGGTAAAGTCGCCAAGCTAGCTTCTTTCTGCTGAGGTAGGTCTCTAGTGAGGAGATAAAGGATTGGTCCCAAGACACTTCTTTGTGGAACTCCTGCAGATATTTTCTTACGATTTACGTTATAAGATTTAAGAATCAAGTAGAACTGTTCGGGAGATCTCTTTGCAGTTTAAATTCTAGCCCTCGATGCCAGACTTTATTAATCGCTTATGCTACGTCTAGAAAGAAGGCTGAGCAGACTTTTTTTTGTTCTCAAGTGTTTTTTCTACTGTACTCGCGATTCTATGCACTTGTTGTACAGTAGAGTGTTTCCAAAAACCCAAATTGGTGTGATTTTACAAGATTTCTTTTTCTATTATTTACTTGAGTCTTTTCAAAAGCAGTATTTCAAACAGCTTCGATATTACGGGTAGAAGCGAAGTCGGTCAATATGATTTTTTTTTCATTTGGCGACTTACCTGGTTTCAGAATCATGATTACTTCTGCCACCTTCCATTGCATCGGAACATACTTTAGCCTGAGTGCTGCATTAATTATATGTAATAGTTTACGTTCAGCTTTATCGGGGAGCTCCTTAAGTATTTGTCCAGTTATCAAATCAGGTGTTTTTTTTTTTTGCATTTATGTTACTTTTAATTTCACATTTTAGTTCTTGTAATGTTAAATGTTGTATGTTCCTGTGATTATTTCTGGGCTGCAGCAATAGATTTTCGTCTGCTGTTTACAAAGGAAATGGTTGGAAGGCATCCTGTAGGTGATCTGCGAAGAGGTTAGACTTTTCTTTGGCATTTCTTGCCTAATACCCGTTTTCTTGTTTAATGAGCAGTGCTGGTTTTGCTGTTTTTTTTTTTAAGGATTTGACAGATTATTCAAGTATCTGCCAACTTATTCATTCTTTACAAATTTTAAAAGCCTCTTGAGTTCATTTCCCAATGCGTTAAGAATCTTTTTATTCTTAGGTGCTCGGATTCTTTGTCAAGTTTTACGAGCTTTGTGTTATTTTCTGATAAATTCTTTTACTGCATATGGGTAGTTTCTGTCTACGCTCCTCTTGTTTTGACAAATAGGAGTGCTTATCCTTGGTGCTTGTTGGAAATGAGGTTTTTATAGGGACTTGTAGGTTTATGCTATCTTCTAATGTTTGCCTGAATTGGAGCCAGTTAGTTTTATGATATACAAGACGTGGTTGACTTTCAGTTTTCAGTATACACTAATCGTTATATGAACAGGAGAATGAACTGGCGACAGATCATCTTTATTTTCTATGTAAATGTAGTTACAAGATATTCCTCTTCTTATATTGAAGTCTATTAGGTCTGAGATTATATTCTGATCTACCAGCCAGTGTGTTGGCATAGCACTTGAATGGAAATCACAATTTAATGCTCGTCCTGCTGAATATAGCTCTCTACCTTTTGTGTCCGTTAGTCTTGAGTCCCAAAATGTATTTGTGGCATTAAAGTCACCTCCGACTATAAAGTAGGTAACTTCACGTTTATGGTTGTAGCTTTCATTTTGTCTCCCTCAATTTCTGAGTATTTGTAATGTTTGATTGAGTCTTTTACGAGTAACGCAGATCCTCCTCTACGTGATAACAACAATATCCAGATATGTTTAAATTAGTTGATCTGGTTATGTGACTTTCTGTGATTGAGTAAATATCTATTTTTTCCGTATTTAAGAAAATTAATAACTCTTCAATGTGCTGCATTAGGCCACTTGCATTCCAAGTTACTATTTTTATGCTTAAAACACACGTGCAGCAAAACATCGTGCAGTTAATGCATGCAGCAACGCATCTGAAGCAGACGTGCAGTGAAATGTTTACATTTCATCGCATTGTGTGCTGTCATTGTCATATTGGATAGTGAAATTTCAAAAACAAATTGTTTCGCGATGGATATTGAAAGACGTGAAAAAGTAAAGAAAATAACCATTTTATTATCCGTTCTTCAATGTTATGTTAACTTTCTGGATGTTGTGTGTCGTATTTACTGTGCGAGAAAGAAAAGAAGAATACGGACGCGGTTTATTTACACAGAAATCACGCAAATAGTACTAAATAGTCACTATGTTGCTGTTCTACATCAAGAAGTTTTTGCATCAAAATTAGAAATTTTGCTTGCATTGCAGCATGGGCGTGCAGTAAGCACATGTATTCGCTTACATACCCGTATAAAGCTCTGTTATCTAATTTTGCTGCATGTGTGTTTTCAGCATTTGTGTATTATTAATACTTATTCTTTGGTCGCTGTGTATTTGATAAACTTGTCTAATTGCTTGAATTTTTCAAATATTCTATTATTTGTGTCTTTTTGTTCTTCATGTCTTCTGTTTAGTTTATCTATCATATTAAGTATTTCCTCAAGCATTTGGCTATCGCCGTGTCTCACGGGTTGGGTTCTTGGTGTTTACTAATTACTTTAGTATTTTGTTTCTTTTTAATTAACGCCTTAGTAGGTTCTTTTTGCTTAGTATTCTCTTTTGTGTGTTGTTTTTTATTAGTAATTTCTTCAGTAATCCCTTTTTTGTTTAACAATTTCGACGTATGTTTTGGCCACTACTTTACTATTTGTTATGTTGTTTGACCTTGTTTGATGGGGCAGCTCGTTTTCTACTATCCTTTTCGTTTGTATTTGTGATTTTCGTTGCTGGTTTCTGATTTTTTGCAATTCTACCTCACATCCCCTAAAGCTTACAGGATGGTTTTTCTCGCAGTTGATGCAGTTGGGTGGTGTGTTTTTACTGGCAGTACAATTTTGTGTTAAGGAGTTTTCCGGCACATCTGACATATATTGCTTCATGCGAGCAATATTTCCGCGTGTGGTTAGAACATTGACACTTATTGCACTGTGGTATTGTAGTTTGTATATATTTTTACAAGTAGTAAAATTTTGAAGTCAAGACCTTTTTGCTTCATATAGGTTTTCGCCTCTGGTACAAAACAATTATTAAACTACTCAGTAATTATTGCAGTTGTAACCCAAGATTTTGCATTAGCCATCCATTGTATCGGCAGTTGGTTTCTATCTTTGCCTTTCAGAGCGCATGGGTTTAGACATCGATTTACAATACGAGGTTTCATCATCCGATCTCTCAACGCAAAGTAACAATGTTACTCGATTTTTGCTTGCTTTTAATCCATTCCCTGTTTTTCAGACTTTGCGATATAAGTTCGACTAGGCATTTTTTTTTTCCAGTATTAAATGCTTAGTGTGGACCATATCCACCATCTCCAATATATATTTGGCTAACTTTTCTGTAAAATGTATGGCTGTTTCTTCATCTGCTGATGCAGCTTCACCCATGATTTTCACGTTATGCAGTGCATTCCTTTTAAAATACCCGGTTAACGATCCCTTGCTAGCTGAAAATTCCCTATCAGTTCTAGAAGATGAAGTAGGTGGCTCTGATTCCTTCATTCCTTCATAAAACAGAAGAGCTTTTTGTTGAATTAAATAATCGCCTAAGAGGATTATTTATTGAAATAATTCTGCAATCCAGATTATGAGCGCTCGTTCCATTTTGATTCTGTGTACGAAATGTGTATGCTTTTGCACAAAACCGAAAATAAAAAATAAAAAATCGTGGAGGAAAACTTTATAATTTAAATTTTATTTAATTCGGCTTCTGCTCAGCCATACCAGCCATAGAAAGCAAGAAAAATACGACGCGTTCTTCACCAGGGCTGTCTTTTCTGTTAAAGGGGGAAACCCCGTAATATAGACTGAACATACAACACAGGGAAACTAGTATGCATATAAAAAGGGAAATCCCGATTTTTCGCATAAAAATATACTAAAAAGAAATATGAAACGCATAACTTCAAAATCGCATTAAAAATTTACGCATAAAAAGAGACCCAACTGTTTATAATTTTCCCTACAGTTTGAGTACAGAGCCACGCTGTATGTTTTCTTAAAAAAAAAAAAATTGCTTTGTGAAAGCTATTTATGATAATGTTTGTCTTATTGCGAATATATCATCAGATTCCACAGGCACGGCCACTTCAAGAATGTTTCATTATTTCTCTACGTGTCAACATTAATGTACAGTAATGTAGGAACAGATATTTAGCGGAAACAAACCATATAGGGTCTGACTTTACTGCTACAAGCGATTGTCCTGGGTTATCTTGTTCAGTTGACGCTTCTTTTTTAACACTTTCATTTGAAATATAGCTGTTCTGCTCGGCGAAAAGCTCTTGTAGCCAGCGGAGCACGTCTAATGTGTGCTCAATATAAACCGAAGGCCTGTATGGTTTAATGTAAATTTTGCAGGTACAATCTGTTATATATTTTTGTGTGTACGAGTATATAAAATACTTGAAAATATTTTACTCATATTTAGTCCCTACTCGTAATCTTCTCGTACATAAGAATTTAACAGCTTTAAGATAGTAATTCCAATATCTTGACATCCGTGTATTAGATTTAAATTTTTCAGATTTTGCATTGTAATGTGTACTTTCAGCTACAGTTATGGGACTAGATTTTCAAAAGGAATCTGCGAGTAATAAAACAATGTTGACATATATCCAAAGGTAAGGTTGCTTTGTCGAAACGTCAACTGAAATTTGAAGTTCGAGAATGATTGACGATTTTAATGTCTTACATTGTTTCACATTCCAGAACATTCTCAATGACAGCTGACAGTCTGCTACATCCCTTTATCAGTATTCCCATAATTTATAGTTTTACGAATATGTGCAAGGTCTTTAAGGAAGCACGAACTTTTGTTATGGAGTTCGTCACTGAGGTGAGTTAAAGAAGAATAAAATTAGCCTATTTTGTTGGAGTAGACAATTTATATTTTTAGCAATTTGCGAACAAAATAAAAATATTGGAGCAACAATCACTAAACGAGAATAACGAAAAAACATGCTCAATAGAAGAATCAGCAAATACTGAAGCGACCAAATATGCATTCATCGACCAAGCCATTAAATTCCATCAAAATAATGAGTTCCCTTTTGACGACATAATCTTAGAGTCAATTTTTTTGATGTTTGCAGTAAGTTAAAGTTGCTTTTACCGCATCAGTTGAACAAATTTTTCAATTTAACTAATGATATGATTTTCATACTAAGCTCGTGCATGTGTTTCTCCTCTAGGCTTTTGACACTACAGCCACTACTTTATTTTCAACTTTAATGTGTCTTGCTATGCACCCGCAGCATCAAGAAAAAGTCTTCGAGGAGATTGTTACTGTTTTTCCCAAAAAAGAGTTCGATGTTAATTATGCTGATTTGAAGAATTTTGTTTACCTGGATATGTGCATAAATGAGACGCTACGAGTTGCATCAACTATTCCAATTGTCGCTCGTGAATGCACAAATGATATACCGATTTCGAAAGACATAACAATTCCAAAAGGTACACAATTAATCTTAGATGTATTCAACATTCATAGAGATGAAGATATATGGGGTCCAAGTGCAAAGACTTTCAATCCGGATCACTTTCTTCAGGCAAATTTGGCCGATCATCATAAGTACTCGTTTATCCCATTCTTGAAGGGTCCAAGGAACTGCATTGGTAGGTAAAAATAATTAAAACAAAATCCTGGAAAGTTTAAATGTCTCACTTTAGGTTGGCAGTACGCAGGAATGATGATGAAGGTCGCTTTGGTGCAAGTCCTACGAAAATATCGTTTTTCGACGAAGTTTCGGTTTGAAGACCTAATATTTGTTGAACATTTAACGTTGCAGTATGAAACGTTGCCACTCTTAGAGATTCATAAAAGATGAGAAATATGTAGCAGAATGGCTGGTGGGAAACTATAATTTTGATACAATTTTTTTTAATGTTAGAGCGTGAAGTAAGAATTTAATGTTGTTTTTTCGGAATAAAAGATTTCATAAATAATAATATATTTAAGGTTATTGATAATTTAAAATTGTTTTAGTGTTTCGTTTAAAAGAAAGATCACAACGCCTCTTTCCAATGTTAAACTTCATGTTTTTATACTTTATAAATACCCTAATTCATTCTGAAAGGTAAACAAGTATGACAGACAGTTTGTAACTAAAAAGTGCGAACTTATTGAGGAAAATGATTTGCAAATCTGGATCATTCTCAGCATTAACATATCGCGATCATTCAATCAACGCCTACTAAATGAATCATATCAACTTGTGATATACGGGAATATATCCCCCACTAAAATAAAAATGTGAAGATTCCGAGATACCAGTCTCGACTAGGACGAACCAATTTATATAAAAGTATGATATCCGATGGTATAGAATACAGCATCCGAAGATATGATTGTCGATAATAATTACGAGATCATTTGCCGAAGCGCGAATGTGGAAGACAAGTGGTACTCGTAATACTGCCAGCTAGAAATTTGAATTTCCATCACTGACGCACCAAGTTTATCTTGACCACCTGTTTGAGGCCATTGGTACATATACTCGTAATGGTCCTTGCGCTCTCACTGGGGTGGAGCAGGGCCTCAATCAACAAGCGTCTCCAGCTCGATCTTTAGCTGGCTGATTGCAGTTTAGCACGCTAAGTTGGTTGAGGTCCACTTCCACTTGCGTACGCCACCTGAGTCACTGTCTTCCTCTACTGCACTGTCCCTCGGGAATGGATTCGAACATTTGTTGGGCCAGAGCATTGGCTAAGTCGATGTCGCAGTTCGTCGTTGTATCTCCTCCTCCACTCACCATCTATACAGATGGGATTAAAAATCACCCGAAGAATTTTCTTCTCAAAACAGCCAAGAGCAACCTCATCCACTTTTGATAAAGTCCGTACCTTTGCGCCATGGAGTAGGACTGGGATGATTAGGGTTTTATAAAGGGTCACTTTAGTTGTTCGAGAGAGGGCTTTGCTACTCAATTGCCTTCTTATCCCAAAGAAGCAGCGGTTGGCAAGAGTTATTCTATGTTTGATCTCAGCACTCGTGTCGTTGTCTGAGTTTATAGCGGATCCTAGGTAGATAAAGTCCCTAACTACTGGCTGCAAACCATCCAATGGGCACTGCTCGCATAACACCCTGGATTGGGGGGTTGACTACGTATTGGTTTCAGAACTCTTCTAGGGACAGTTCCCGAGAATCATTGGCCTTACTCAGCCTCTACACCACGACAAGGTTGGTAATCAAGTAGAGGTAACCTACATAAGTCGTAGAAATTTCTGGACTTTTGTTTTAAGTATCAGTTTGCTTTTAAGAAAAATATATAAAAAAAAAATGTTTTTCAAGAAAAATGGATATGCAAGCTTAGGAGTTGTTTGACATAGGGATTCCCCTACCAGTTTTTAAGTTTCTGCAAATTCATGTACATAATATTATTCTACTTATGATTTTTATAATAGGTCGTACGTATGAAGACTTTAAGCATTCTGTTTCATTACGTTACTATTTTCCCATTACATAGATCTACTAACTTTATTCTGTTAAGCAGCCAGTAAAGTATGTTCAGTGAAAATCCGAAGGCTTTTGCGCACAGATTCAAATTTCAAAATGACAAAATTGATGGATGTACGAGTACATACATACTTAAAGTTTCATTAGCCTTATAGAAGGCACCAATAAAAAGACGACTGTATAGGCAAACACAGACACCATTTTTAATTAAAGTAGTGTACTTATATAAACGGTGATCAGATAGCAATGATACTTTTTCCAATTGTTATGTTTCAGTAGCTGTCAAAGTTACGAATAACATCCAGCTGTCAAAATATTCAGTAAGGTTTGCTATTTCATCGTGCATCGTTTGATTCTTCCCTAACGTGTGGAATTTAGATAGAGATTCGATATCTAATTTTGTATCTTTCAACTGAAACATTATCTTTTAGAACTTTAAAATAAAGGGAAAATGAAAAAAAAGGAAACTACGAAAAACCTTCAATATGAAGAATACAAAAAAAAGAACAAAAAGTACATAATTAAATAATTAAACAAATAAATAATAGTAAATAAAAGTGTATATGTATATAATAAGATAAAAACACAAAGTAACAGAGTATAAATAAATAAATAAATAAATTTATGAAAAAATAAATAAATAAGTATATAAATAAATAAATAAATAAATAAATAAATTAACAATAAATAAATAAATAAATAAATTTAAAAAAATAAATAAATAAATAAATAAAGAAATAAATAAATGAACACATAAATTTATAAACAAATACATACATGAATAAATAAATTATAAATTACGTATATAAATATAAATAAGTGAATATATGATAAGATAAATAAATAGATAAATAAACAAATAGATACATGAATTGGAACAAGAGGTAGAATATGTTCAAACATTTGATTGGTTTATAAGAGGATTATCTGAAAAAGCACAGTTTTGTAAAAAATTGTCTGTCAACTTAATGATTCTGTCGGAGATCAGTTCAACATTCGATTGGAAATGAAGATCAGAGGTAGAATGGTATCTGGATAGGTTAAGCATCATTTTCAGCAGTTTTTTTTGCGACACTTGTAGCTTCTTTATATGACTTGTTGCACAATTTCCCCATACTTGGCATCCATAAAGTAGTATTGCTTGAAATACTACTTTGTGGATTACGATTTTGTTGAAGCTGCTTAGCATTGACGTCCTGTTTATAAATGGATAAAGCATCTTGATGGCAATATTTACTTTATTAATGGTGTTGGAAATGTGTTCCTTGAAGGTCAGTTTTTCATCTAGATGAATTCCCAGATACTTAACACTAGGTTTCCACTCGACTCTTATACCACACACGTTAAGCGGATTGTTCGGCAGACAGCAACTCTTTCTTTTCGGCTGAAAAAGATTGATTGCAATTTTCCGGCATTAAGCTTTATTTTCCACTTATTGAAATAATCGACTAATATTCTAATAGCATTTTGCAGGGTAGTCTCAATATTGAGACTAAACTCATGCGATGAAAATATGCCTGTGTCATCAGCGTAGATAGCTGTTTCACATGCTGGGAGCCTTGGAAAGTCAGAGGTGTAAACATTGTAAAGCACTGGACCGAGAACTGAGCCCTGGGGCACCCCTGCGTAAACGTGCTGTAGAGACGATGCTTTGCCATTGACGTAGACTCTAAACCGTCTATTAGTCAAGAAACTTTGTATAGTTTTGACTAAATACAGAGGAAAACCGAAGTCAATCATTTTGTACACAATCCCATTGTGCCAAACGGAGTCAAAAGCTTTCTCAATATCGAGCAGTACTAAACCCGTAGATTTGCCTAGCGCACGATTCCTCTTGACATGCTGGCATATTCTAAGCACTTGATGAGATGTGCTGTGGTGACCCCTGAACCCAAATTGCTCATCAGGGAAGATGGCAGACGTCATCAATAAATGTCACAAGTTTCTTTCTAAGTAGTTTTTCGTAAACTTTGCTGAGACAACTAAGTAGACTTATTGGTCTGTAGCTATCTGGATTTTGAATTTGCTTCCCAGCCTTCAGAATCGGTACCACTTGGCAATTTTCCAGGCATTCGGGAAGTACTGAAGCTTTAAACATGCATTCATCAGAAAAGTTAAAAATCGTGTCCCTGATTTTGGTAATTGCTTGAGATATAGGTTTTTAATACCATTAAGATCGTCTGATTTCCTCATTCGCAAACTTTTCAACACATCCTCGACTTCCATTCGAGATACATACTCATCTGGGGATGGGTCACAGCTTTGGAGATAAACCCTTCCATAGGCTTCGTTTACCAGAGCGTTGGTGGCTGTGTCACCGAGGTGCTGAGATGCAGCGTGGTTCTTAATGAAGGTTGAACCAAAAATGTTGGCCTTGTCGATATCCGTGTGGAAAAAGTTACCAGAACTCTGTAGACTAGGAATTCTCCTATTATTATTCTTTACAATCTTAACTACATTCCAGAATGGCCTTGCATTTTTGTCTAATGAGCTTAGTTTCCTATTCCACTCTTTATTTCTATACTTTTCAATTTCTGTAGAAATGAGTTTATTTAGGTACCTCATCTGATTTCGAAGGAATGGCAAACGATTCCTTTGCCATTGTCTCTTTAAAGAATTTCTAATACGTATGTATTCAAGAACACGATCTGGGATCTTGGCATAGAAATTGTTCCTCACTGTTTTTGGGACACTCAAGTCTACCGATCTATGTATATGTTCCGAAAAAACTTCTACAAGATTGTCAATCTGTTCATTATTGGAAACATTATCTAAGTTTGTTGAGATGTTTCTGAGTCTCGACTTTATTTCTGATCGAAATTGTGCCCAGTTTGCGTATTTAAAATCTAGAAAGTATTGCAATGTTTTTTTACCCGATTTAAGAAGTTGACAGAAGACTGGGTTATGGTCAGAACTAAGTTCGTTTAACGCAACCGGCTGAGAGAGTAAACTAGGTGAATTGGTTATGAAGATGTCGGGTGTAGATGGGAGACCTCTCGAACCAGATGGAATATACGTAGGACTAGACGGAAACAATATAGAGAACGGAAGCACATTTGACAGACTTGACAGTAAGTTACCACACGCATTCGCTCTATTGCACCCCCAGTCCCTATGTCTACAATTTATGTCACCTCCAATGATATAGTCTTCGTTTATCGCTAACATTTTCCTTAAATCGGTGTTCAAATGTTGTCTTTTTTCAGCAGATGAATTACCAGCAGGAAAATAGACACAAAGAATTTTGATTGCCCTACCATTATCCAGCCTTACCTCTATACCTAGATTTTCTACATAGCGAGTATGAACCATTGGTAAAAGGGAATGTTGAATAGATCTCCGAATTAGAATAGCAACGCCGCCACCTCTTCTATCATTTCTATCTACCCGATAGCATTTGAAATCGGCAGTGGAGTGTTTGATATCTGATTTTAGCCACGTCTCGGTTACTAAAGTTTTGCTATTTCATCGTGCATCGTTAACGAACGTGTGGAATTTATTAAAAAATATTATCGTCATCATGGCTTCAGTGCGCAGGCAATTCGTCGCATCGTGGAAAAGTTTAAGAGTGAGCACACTCTCTTGGACCTTAAGCCACCAACCAGACAGAGATCAGCTGAATTGGCCATCGCCAGAGAGTCAACTAGTTTAATCATCTTCTTGGACGAGGTCCATTTTTGGCTCAGCGGCTATGTCAACAAGCAAAATTGCCGTTATTGGAGCGACCAAAATCCACAAGTGTTCGACCAAGTATCAATGCATTAACAAAGATTGACTATTTGGTGCAGTTTATGGCATGCCGGCATCGTCGGACCTTAATTCTTTCGAAATGAGGAAGGAGACATCGTTACCGTCAATGGTCCTCGGTATAGAGCTATGTTAACCGACTTTCTGTGAGCAGAGCTCGACGATATCGATATATTCGAGCTGTGGTTCCAACAAGACGGCGCTACATGCCATTCAAGCCACGCAATGCTCGAAGTGGTGAAAGAGAAATTTGGCGATTGGGTCATCTCACGGCGAGCGTTCATCAATTGGCCGCCGCGATTATGCGACTTGACACCCCTCGATTACTTTCTCTAGGGTTACGTTAAGTCCTTAGTCTACGCTAACAAGCCAACCATTTTGGACAAGTTCGAGGCCAACATTCGAGACGCTATTGCCGGAATAACGCCGTACATATTGGATCGAGTCATCAAAAATTGGACCGATGCCATTTATATGATCTGCTATTCCATATATAATGGCATAAATGTAGCTCCGAAATAAAGCCAGAATGAGTTTAATATCTAGTACCGTTGTTGTTTTACTTAAATTTCTTTTCCTATCGTTCTTACCACCCGTATCACTTTTCGATTTGTTTGTTGTCTGCAACATCTATCAATATGTCTGTATCTCTTTTTTACACCAAATAATTTTTCTTCCACGACTCGACATCCATTTTTATTTCCGCTGCTGAATTTTTGATTGACTCTTTTGGATCGGGCTATAGATTTTTGCCTTTCACAGTTAACTAATTAGTAAGCAAGTAGACATAGTTAATTAACTTTGTTCAAGAAATTTTTTGACTCATAGCATATGCAACCACAACTTTATTATATTTACCCTTGGTTGTTTGCCATGAAACATTATTGGACCATTCCATCTTTTATGATTGAATTCTTCCTTCTGTTGCCGTAAGCTTGAGAACAACATTGAAGTGTGTTCAGGGTCGCTATCATGTTGGAAGACGAACCCTATTTCAATCAACCGAAGACATCTCCATGTTTTAAGGTGGGCACAATACATTGCGGCAAGACGGATTCTGTGGTTCGTCGAATGAAAACCCTTTCCATTGCGCCAAACAGTTGGAACTTCGATTCATCAGTTCAAAGAACCCCTCTCCAGTTCTCAATGCTCCAATTTTGATGAGCTCTAGACCACAGTCGTTTCTTCTTCTTCTTTTGCGGCCGAAAAATCTGCTTTTTTTTATTTTTTTTTTCCATCACAGAGCATATAGAACACTACGTTCTCTCAATGCATACTCTCAGTATCGCTTTACACAACTTTTTTTGTTGTGCGATTAAGAATCATCTACCGATTTTAAATCTCATACACTACTCGTACTTCAAATAAACAATAATGTTATGGAGGAATATTCTAAATAAGGTCTGACCAACGAGCAGTAGATCGATTTAAGACTATAGACATCTCGGAAGTCTTTGCTATTTCGTTTAAGAAATCCTAACATAGAGTTAGACTTAGCAATGGTGTAACCATAATGCAAAGAGAAAATCAATTTTGTGTCAGATACGACCTAGAGATCTTTAACTTCATCAAGGCGAAGAAGTTTAAGATCATTAAAAAAATAATCAATTAAAAAGCGGCGTTATTATTCGATGCGCGCTAAAAATTTTACATTTAGAAATATTAAGCCTTAATGCATTGTGTTTACACCATACCGACAACCTGTTGATAACCGACTGAAATCGAATGCAGTCAGCTCTTTTATTTATCCTGCAAATAATTTTAAAACGTCCGCGAAAGTTAAAACCTCACAGAAATTTAATATTTCGTGAACATGATTTAAAAACAAAATGAATAGCAACGGGCCCAGATGACTACCTTGTGGGACGCCGGAAGCTACATTTATTACCCGAGATGTAAAACTATCAACTGGAAGACCACCTTAGCATTGAAGAGTGAAAACCCAATGATGTAAGCTTAGCTAAAAGTAAAGTGTGATGTACTCTATTAAAAGATTTTGTAGAATCTGCGTAGAGTACATTAACTTGTAAATGTCTTTCAAAAGTATCAAATATATAATTAGTTATTAACATTAAATTAGTAGTACATAACCTACCTCGAACAAAGCCATGTTTATTATTGGAAATAATTCCTTTAACCACGAAAAAAAGTTTATTCTTAACAATGCTTTCAAACAATTTTGGAATTGCAGAAAGCTTTTATAGGTCGGTAGTTTTCAACTCTTTGTCTTAAACCGCTTTTAAATATTGGAATAATATAAGAATATTTCCATTCACTAAGAAATTCTCCAGTTACAAGCGACTGGTTAAAGATAATTTTAAGTGGATAAGATACGGAAGATAAACACTTTTTTAATATTACCGCTAGAACTCCATCGGGGTCCGGGTTACTATTTATCTTAAGATCCTGTAACGCATTTATTAAATCATCATCTGAGAGTTGCAACACACAAATATCCAATACTTCAGTTCTATTAGAGTAATGGTCCACCGTTGATTGGACTCGAGACTCATTAAATACCGGCTCGAAAAAGTTAGCAAATAAGTCACAAGTTCCTTTCAAACCGGCTGAACTTATATTTTCAAATTCCATTACCTTAGGCAAGCGTGACTTATTTCGCCTTGAATTTAATGTAGTTCCAAAATGATTTACCATTACCCTTTATCGCAGACTCAACGGACAAGACGTAAACACGACGTTCAAATAAATTTGCCTGCCAATGACGCTTTTTGACTGTTGTAACGGAGACTATTCTCTATTCCTGTTGATCTCTCCGCAGATTTCTGGTACCGTAAGCCTTCGATTATGCTTGCTAGTAATCACAGTCAAGTTTTGGGATCCCTGCTTCCGGTTTCACGAAATCGCTTGATGGTGAATTATATATTTAGAAATATTAGGTTCCTGAGAGATATCACTTTCGGATTTATCTATTTTATGAGGAAAAATATTTGCTTCGAATGACATATTATTTTATATATTTAATTTGTTCTTGCTTTTAACTTCCACTGTCATTAAAAATCGGAAATACGAGTAGCTCACAATTCTGTATTGACTAAGTTTAAACAAATTTTTGAAAAAAAAAAAAAATTTACACTGGGAAAACCGATTACCCCGAAGGTTTCATGCGTCTACATGCAAATAAAACGTTCAGGTTTAATGCAGTTAGGGCCAAAGTCACTAAATATGACCACGATGACTTCAGTAAAAAAAATTGTTTCCTAACTGTAAATAGTTTTTATTGTTTTAAAAAATATGGGTACAAGGAAATAGTGGCGGCCTTAAACATAGTGTAGATCACAACACGTTCCACACTTAATTCTCCCTCCAACCAGTATGGATTTATTTTCAATCAGAACTCATCGAACTCATCCCAACCTTCTTTTCTACTAACTCTAATTAGCAACATGTTTTAGAGCCATATACTCCAATTACGCTCTCAGAATTGATTGCACATAAGGTGTGTTCGATGTCCGCAGCACTAGTGTCAGAGCTTTAAACAAAAAAAAAAAAAGAAAAACCAGAACAACGCCAGGAATTCTATTTTACATTGGATACATTTACGAGTATGATGCCGTGAAAGTTGCCACTTTTCGATTTTCGCAATAAAACTATTTGGCTTTATATTTTTGGCTACTATAGAGCATTATTCATTTTGTACTTTAGAATTTTAATTTAAATATAAATCATTAAAGATTTCAATGAAATTTGATTACTTTTTAAAATTTTAGACTATGCCATCATGTATGGAATACAACATCGGTTAAATGGCTGGCACAAGAGCTTTTGAGAACTTCGATTCTCTTGAAGTAATTTTCGATGACTTTTTGACACACTTCTGACTATATTGCGGCCATAACTTCACGGATATCCGTTTTGAAGTGGGGTCAGATCACACGATCTGGGTAGCCAATTAATGTCGCCAAATTTCGAAATTAAACGGTAGGGAAACTTTTCGTGCAATAGAGTCAAATTTGCCTGTGTTGTGTGGCACGAAGCCCCACCCTGTTTGAACCACATGTCGCTAACATCAATGTGGTCAATCTCAGGCTAAAAAAAATATTATAATATTTTGGCGCTAACAGCCCAATGCAGGGCCTAGCCTAGCTTCTCGCAGCCACTCGTTCTGTGCGCCTCACGAATGGTTGGGATCTACAGTTACCGTGAGAAAATTTAATTTCTTTTATTTTTGTGTTTTCTTGGATCGAACCTCTCGCTCAGAGATCGCGCACTTAACCATTGAGCCACGGCTACCACTTGACTACAGTGCAGAGAATTGGCCGTAACAGTGATGCTCTCATGGCTTTTTTTTATCAACAAAATACCGCTGCCTTTCCACAGCGCGCACCAAACTGTCACCCGTGGTGGATGCAATGGTCCCTCAACGATCACATTTGGATTATTCGAACCTCAAATTCTGCAATTTTATTTGTTTACTTTATCGCTGGAGATTTTATTTGAAAAATCTGTCCTTAAATCCCGATATTCAGATATTACAGAACTTTTATTTTTGTAGTAAGATGTAACAATTTAATTTTTTTTTTTTATAATTTGCATGTGTTAAAGGGGATATGAATACCTTTATTCTAATTTTTAGGACACGGGCGAAATGAGTTGCACGGTGGTTAAATGATCCATATTGTGAAATGGCAAGGCACGAATTAATGGATGGATTTGACAGATGCCATACGTCATGGAAGTGAAATCCCAACCTAGAAATGAATAACCTAAGCTACTTTTCCATCCACATTGTGTGAAAGTTTCACAGTTATTTTGTTCAAATTGCTACCAGTCTTCTATTCATTTGTTGCCAATTGCCGTGCCAAATACTATCAAAATGTCGGGACCACAAACTCCAGCTAAAACAAAATTTGGATCCAAAAACAACAGGCCCGACTAGCAATATCTAGCAATTATCAACAAAGAATATAAATCGCCTAAT
This sequence comes from Pocota personata, assembly GCA_963082735.1. Taxonomy (NCBI): domain Eukaryota; kingdom Metazoa; phylum Arthropoda; class Insecta; order Diptera; family Syrphidae; genus Pocota; species Pocota personata. The sequence continues at coordinate 53,340,840 of OY720429.1, read as the reverse complement.
AAGTTTGAAGTGCACCTTATAAAACAACTAGAAAATTAAAACAAAGAACTTAAATCGCTCATACTGGACAACCATCACATCTTAATTGAGAAACTGGATAAGATTGTCACCTATTTTAATAGCTGCTTCGACGACGTAAACAGATCAATGTCCGAGGTACTCGAGCAAACTTCCGAATCTATCCGATGCTCAAAGCTAGACAACGAAATAACTGCCCTAAAGGGAAAAATTCATTCAATGGAGCGCTACAAACTCTCCGCGGATGTCATACTTCACGGTGTTCCCACGACAGCTAATGAAGATCTCCGTAAAATGTTCCATACACTCTGCGCCTCTATTGACTGTGTACCACCTACTGTTCCTAAAAATATTTTTCGAATAAAATCTAAAGGGTCTGCGGCTATTACCATAAAGTTTACCTCGGCGACAGACAAATTCACTATGCTCAGATTGACAAACCAACCCTATAAAAAAACACGTAAACCTATTTGTTTACAAAATATTGGATTGCAATCTGACAGCCCAAACTATTTAAACAAAAACCTCACTGCACACAATCTCGAACTTTATCGAAAAGCTTTCCAATTAAGGCACCAGAAGCGAATTTCTTCTAACTTCACTTGCACTGGACGAGTGTATGTGCGTCAAACACCGAATGCAAAAGCTTTTTTGATTAATTCCATTCAACACTTGGATACTTTTAGCGCTGCTATTGCTGCAAATCATAATGACATCACACCTGTTCATACCGAAGAAGATAAGCAATGTTTTTAGCATTCTTTCATGTTTTTATTTTATCATTTATTTTAACTTTAATCTTAAAAATTACAAGTGGTTTTCACATTTTTCTTATTTCTACATTTCTTCTTTAATGATATGTTTGTGTCGACTTCCAATGTCATCGAAGGTCCCTTTCTTACTCCTGTAGTTTTGATCTTGTCCCGACCTTGTATTGATTTTTCTCTTATACAAAATGATTACATACAACGATCATAATATTAAGGCGGTGGCGGGTGCATTGTCCAGATGTCGAGTTTCTAATACATTTCATAAAACGAGTACTATGTTGGAAATTTTTAGGAAAAGATACTCTGGGTTATCAGTATGTCACATTAATGACCAAAGCTTTTGGATAAATTTAAACTTTCTTTTGCGAACCCTGATTAAGGGTGGTCTAGTGATAACATCATCTCTTGTCAAACTGCAGGTTCACGGTTCGAATCCTGATGTCAAGAACCATCTATTTATTGCATGAAATAAATAAAAAAGTCGATCAATTGCGAAAGCTTATGTCGACTCTATTGCGAAGACATATCAATGGCAGTAGGGTGGTCATATGACTGAAATGCAACTTGATCGTGATGATGACATCAGGAAGATGGACAAAAATACTGTGAATCATGAGCTATGACAATAACAGAAAATCGAAAATACTCCCCAGATATTCGGACGCCATCCTTGGAGTTCACTGAAAACTTAATAGCACCTGAGTTTCAAAACCAACTACACCAATCTGTCTTTCTCTCTGTCACAGCAGCATACCACATGTTAAACGCTTTAAAATCTGCCTCAGGGGTTACGTGGAAACGACTTATTAGCTATAGATAATTTTATGGACTCTGAAGTAATCTATGTATGTATTATTTAAAAAGCTGATTAGCTGGATGGGTTGCGGTCGGGTCGATTTTGAATTGTATTTCCCCTCATTGAAGCACTCTGTGATAAACGATATTTTTCGTTTAGTTGTCAGGTGCGAAAACGATCAAAGCGGATGGTTTTCCGACACGGGAACATGCGACATACAGTTGACCGTGTGAAAAACATTCATTTTCTAGATTCAGGCCACAAACACTCAATGATTGGCCTTGTCATGGCGAATGCGAGACGAATTGGAAATAGGATTCGCTTAAACTCGAATGGCAAATCGGTTAGGATCATTGGAATTCTCGGAATGAGAACTTCCTCACCTTTGAACTTTCCTATTAGTACTCTCGCGGGAATCACATTGTTCATGAGTTTTGTGACCGCTAAACGCGTTCCGTTGCATAGTTTTGGTTGATTGAGATTGCGAAGCGTGATGACGACTGAACCAACCTTCAATTGTAAATTGTGCGGTGGCAAGCCAGGCACATCCAATGAATTCAAAAACTCAGTTGGATAGTTGGCTGCTTCGTCTTCGTTTGTTGCACAGTCGATAGATTTGAAGGAATGCAGGGAACCAACGATTTGATTTTGAATTGTGCAGTGATCCACATCTTTGTTCTTTGCCGCTAAAATTGCTCTTTCACTCAACCAATCGTAGTTTTTATGGTTAGCAATGATGTTCGGAAACACTTTATTGATGAGCTCCTCTTTCGAAGACGAAATTGCAAAAATTCGGCGGGAACGAAATCAATCCATTCGATGCGTCGACAGGAACACGAGCATTACCGATAGTTAGCAGTTGATTGGAAAACACTTCGGCAGATGGATCGTTTAGCAATGCAACTCGCATGTTTGTCGTCAGCTGAAGTTTCTTCTCATAACGCCACAATATCGATGATTTGAGGCAAGCATTGATCTCATCGGCAGCGGTTGATCGTGGTATTACTGGAAATCGCCTGAGAGTAAAATCAATGCACCCCCAAAACGTCTTGCGTCATTACGCAGATCTTTCATAGTGCGATTCAGAGCTTCTAACGCACGTCTATGCGACATTGTGCATTCGTCCCAGATAATGATTTTGCTTGCTACCAAAACTTTGGCCATTGCTGAATGTTTCGCTATGTTACATGTTGGTTCTTCACCCGCTTGAAGGTTTAATGGCAATTTCAATGCCGAATGAGCAGTTCGGCAACCTTCCAGCATCGTAGCCGCTATTCCAGAAGAAGCAACTGCTACAGCAATTTCTGATCTTGCACGAACTGTAGCCAAAATCAATGATATGAGGAATGTCTTGCCAGTGCCACCAGGTGCATCAAGGAAAAACATGCCAACATTTCCATCATCAATTGCCTTCACCACCGTATCGTACACTTCTTTTTGTTGGGGATTCAACAAAGGTATATTCGTTCGAACGCTGCAATTCTCGTTCGAAAGCGTTGTTTATTCCACGACCTGGCGATGGCATTCCCGACTAACAAACTGCCGCACATGAGGTAACACATGTCTTCTATCAAAACCAAAGCCTGGTATGCATCTCTTCATTCATCTCAAGATGGTGATTCTCTGAATGGACACGAACTCGATGCAAAATGTCTTCTGACACGTCATCCTTGTACTTGTCCCACAATTCACGTGGATTCGATGGAAAACATGTGGAAATAATGTGCGTATCTGACTTGGAGATGCGGAAACAGTTGCTTCAGCGATTGTCGTGTCCCAATGCGTATCGTTTTCAAGCAAATTGAGCTCATCACATGCAGCACGAAATGTTGGCAACACTACACCATTGACAGTTCGAAGTGATTCAAATGATGTCGGCCCGCGAACATTCACCAGCAATACTCGCAAGTAAAAGCATTCATCATTCTTCGGATGAACTCTATAAATACGACCAAGAGCTTCTGTAGAACGCACATCCGGATGACCAGGAACTACATCGCCTTGCTTTCGACGAGTTTTGAGCACGTTGAGCGGCATTTGCTGTAGTTAAATAAACTCGTTGACCGTTCTCCAGATCCACTGCCAAATGTGTAACAGTCGGATAGCGTTCGTGAATGGGAAATGAGAATATACGCCAAATCGCCTCATTACAGCTTACATATCGACCAACTTGATAGCGCGTGATTTCATCATTGGCATGAGGAGCTTGAAGATCAAAAGCCGTCATGTCACTGCCTTTCGTGACATATTTGCAGATGTACTTGATGGACTTCACTGAATAGCAATACTCCACGTTACAATGCGCCTTGAATGTTTTGGAAAGAAGTGCTAAATACGGAACAACCCAAGAGTTGTCGACCACGAAATCATTTCCTTTCACTTTGACTGTGATTGTTCTACCGCCATCATCAAATGATCGACGCCGATACAGTGGATAAACATCGTTGCCAGTGATGGTGTCTCATCAGTCAAATTTCGTGTATAACGCTTGGAATACTTGCCGTCGACCATGCACGGTGATTGTGGGTTAATGGCGCCACACGGTCCATGAATCATGTTTGTAATTACGACATCATGCAGGTTTGGATTGGTTTCAGGATCAGGAATCTCGGCACATATGATGTCATCAATTTGGTCTGGTTGCATTCTTTCGACTAACCAAATGAGAATGTGCGCATGCGGCAAGCCTCTTTTTTGACATTCATTCGAATACATCCAACATCGAATATCCCCAAAGACACGGTGCTTAACAATATAGTCCATCAGCGAACGGATTTTTTGCCTGAATACACGTGCGGTGATATCGTGCCGATCACTTGATGTTTGGCCAGGAAGCAGTAGTTGAACAATTTCTATCCACTTTGGATTGCACGTAAAGGTGATGAACAGGCCTGGACGGCCGTAATGACGTACATATGTCATTGCATCTTGCGCATATTCATGCATATGACGTGGGCTGCCAACGAACGTCGCCTGTAAAATGGTAAACCGACCAATATCAGCTGCATTTCCTTCGGTGCAAATTGCATCGCGTAAATGAATGTACTCCTCCATACGTAGTTTGATTTGATTTAAACTGATAAAAAGGAGGCGCTCCGCTTCTATTTTGGCATACATATAGACGCAAAATTGCTGAAACAATCGGCGAAATCGATGCAAATAGTTATTGACGTTTTGGCGAATCATCAAACGATACGCGTACAAATTCATTGCGCTGATCTTCTTGGTGGTTTCCTCACCTAAAATGATATTAGTGTCATATTGAAATGAAAATTATTATGATATCGATACTCACCGGTCAATGGATTTGTCATCTTCATGTTGATATAATATCCATCGTCTCCTTGCCAAAACATCAGTGGGTATTGCAATGCATCGTATTAACGATGTGTTTCGGATATTCGTTGCAATTGCCCAGAGTCCCGACGTGTGAGCACAATATCGCGTGATTCCAGATTTTCGCCAACAATCACAACTGCAACCTCATCTATTGTTGGAGCGTTAAATTGGCATTCGTGCGTTCCAGCAGGTCGTTTATCCGCTCTGATCACGACTTTATAGTCATCACTTGGCATGCGATCCAACGCAGTTTTTAATAACCGAACCAATGCATGATGTTCATGAAGTAGCTGCTGTAGATCTCAAAGAATTCCTCTTCTCATTGCCGTATTGATTGTTTGGCGCTGATCAAGTTGATTTTCCACATTGCCCATGAAGTAGATTTGGAGGAATTTATGTTGTGCGTCTTCAAGCGGTAGCAATGATCCAATTCGATGGTGAATTTGTCCTTGGGTCTATAGAGTCGATGACGAAATTAGAATCAATGATTTTCTTTAATTTATTTAATCTTAATTTCTTTAATTAAATTTAATTTCTTTAATCTTTTATTACCTTGAATGTCGGATTGAATCCGCGTTCATCAATAATATCTGCTCCAAATGAAATCATTTGAAAGCATCCGTTATATTTCTGAGTGTTCGATAGTAAATGACGTGATTCTAGTGTTTCACCATGAAGCAAAGAATGCAATGGCTCTGGTGGCAAGGACAATGGTGGTAATTTAACCTTGCCACTGAGACAGCACAATGCAGGCGTTTCTCCAGCGAACTTCAATGCACCGCAATGGTTGCACACAACCTCCATTGGGCCAATTTGAACGGAAGGATGCTAGCTATAGTCAATTGTGCAATCGTAATGAAACGCTACTCGATTCAAATCAACACTTGAAGCACTTCTTCTTACGCGTTGATTTCGATTTTCACGTTGTTGAGTTGTTTGATTTGCTCGACGATTTCTCATTGTTAACTGAGCCGTTTCATTTGCCGCCTGTCTTTCTTCTTGTGTTTGTGATGCACGAAGTCGGCGCTGTTCTCGTGCGATTTCTTGTTCATCCGTATTCAATTGATTGGCGATATTCCGAACTCTACTTGCATTACGGGTTCGATGCGAAAGATTAGATCTTCAGGCCCGCGGTATTATGAATAACACTGAGAAATGAATGTCACAAAAGAAATTAAGGAATTATCGATACATACGTGTGCACAAATGTCATAACCTCACAAAATAAACATCGATGCAAACATGTGCTCAAATGCCCAAACCTCACAAAATAAACATCTTCGTTGGCAACTTATCGTTTGAAAATAGAATTTCACACCAAAACGATCAATCACAATGAAATGAACAGCGATTTCCAATTGATTTTCAAAGTATTCCACCTAAAAATTAATTGCACAATCCGAAATTAACATTTGGATTGATTGTCGATGCGCACGCAATCACAAACAACATAACCATTCACAATGTGCACTTCAACAAACTGAACTCACCTCTATGAAATCACTTTTCGCTGGTAATTGTCACAAAAAATCGTTTCAAAACAATGTATTAAATCAAATTGAATTACAATAACTGTCGAAAGCTGATAAAAATTTGATAAAACTTGAACAAATGCTGAATGCGAATCATCGAAATCGGTCCAGGCGTTCTTGAGTTATAAGCGTAGTAACTAACGTCACTCTCTTTTATATATTTTCTATCATGAAGATGGCGTCGTAAAATCGCTCCATACAAAACGTATGGGAAAATGAATTCTTGGTATTCTTCTTGTTTGGCCGAAGGCCAGTCCGAATTGGTGCGAATCATCGAAATCGGTCCAGGCGTTCTTGAGTTATAAGCGTAGTAACTAACGTCACTCTCTTTTATATATTTAGATAATAAAAATATATGGATATTGTATGTGTGGCTGAAACATGGCTGTCTTCCAATATACATATGTATCTGATATTTACATTGGTTGTAATGAATACGAGATCTATAGAGGCGGTCGTAATTTGCGAAATGGAGGTGGAGTAGCACAGATTGTTAATAAAAATATCAAATCCAAAGTCGTTCAGTCTGCAGTTAATAGTGAAATTGAATGTATGTATATTTGTTGAAATTGTAAAGGGTCTTTCATTAAGCGCTTCCTATCTTTAAATTTAAATAAAACAAAGTGCATTTGAGATATCATCGAAATTTTTTATTTGTTTGAAAGGCATATTGATGCCAATATGTATGGAATATAACGTCGTTCAAATGTCTGCCGCGGCTTCCTTGGGTGGCGCGCTTACGAAATGTCCAATTTTCCCTGACTCTGGCGCATAAATCAGGCTGAATTTGACCGATGGCATGGGTTCCGTTGGCTTTGAGGGCCGCTGTGGTTTGTGGCTTATTCGCATAGACCTGCAACTTCAGAAAACCACACAAGAAAAAGTTTAACGGGATCCAATCGCACGATCTCGGTGGCCAGTTCACATCACCTAAACGTAAGATGACCATACCCTCGAATCGCTCGTGCAGATGGCCCTCGAATCGCTCGTGGCGTGAGCTGTGTGGCACGTGGCGCCGTCCTGTTGAAACCAGATGTCGTTGGTGTCCATGTGATCCAATTCAGGCCAAAAGAAGTTGGTAATCACCTATAGCGCTCGCCGTGACGGTATTGGCCTGGCCAACGTCGTTCTCAAAGAAATATGGACCGATGACGCTGCCAGCCCAAAATCCACGCCAAACAGTGAATTTTTCGGGATGGATTGGACGCTCTTGGATCTCATGTGGATTGGTATCGTCCCAAATTCGACAATTTTGTTTGTTGACATTGGAAATGGGCCTCATCGCTCCATCCGTCCGTTTTCAACTGCTCCAGAGCCCAATCAGCGAACACACGTCGTTGTCTATGGTCGTTTATCTTCAGCTCCTGGGTCAGTTGAATTTTGTACGGGTGCAGGCCCAAGTCACGACGTAAAATTCGCCAAGTTATGGTCTGCGAAAGGCCGAGTTCTTGTGAGCGACGCGAAATCAACTGGACAGCGGCGATGTTTTCGGCAGATCTTGCGTTTCGTCGACGTACGGGTGTTGGTTGATCGTTTACTGAACCAGTGGACTCAAATTTATCTACCACACTGCGAATAGTCCTCTCGGAAGGACAATTGTGGCGGTCGTACAATGGGCGAAGTGCCCGAACAGAACACCCATTTTGATAAAACAATTTTATTATTAGCACGTGTTGTTGAACGCTATATCCATCCATGGTGATTTGGCAAAATAGACTGAATAAATGACAGCCAATTTGGCCGATGTAGCTTCAGCAATATGGCCGCTATCAACTGTCAAAGTTCAGAAGTCCCTATTGGAAGACCCTGTACGTGGCTTTGAGAAATGTCTTGTAGCTGTAACATATAAACCCCTAATGTTTATGGCTCTGGTCATATTATTGATATTCTCGAAGAGATTACCATTTACCAGATTTGAATCTCAACTTATTAGTCCATGGTATACTGTTTACTGTTTATTTACTGTTCATTTCATTTAGCTTGATACAAGCGGTAAAGGGACTTATAAATTATTATTTACAATATTTACTTAATAGCTAGTATACATAAATTTAAATCAAGACCTGAGGGAGGAAGGGGAATAAATGGAGTTTCTAAGTGAGTTTTTGCTACACTGAAAATCAAAAAGGTTATGGCAGTCATTAGCCATGCGTAGCTTTCTTGACATACACTCATTACATCCGTAATTCGTACGGTGAAACTTGAGGTCGAAGAGAAGTACTGACCTCAGTTGGACACACTCAATTCGATACGAATGTGTATCGAGATAGGGAGACCAAACTTGAAAGGCATATTCTAGAATTGGTCTTATAAATGTGAAGTACAGAAATTTCGTAACGAAAGGATTTGAGAATTCCTTGGGCCAACGTTTCACGTAACATAGCGCTGAATTTGCTCTGCTAATAATATTGTCAATATGACTACGAAAATTAAGCTCACTGTCGCAAATGACACCCAAATCATGCAGAAAGGTGATAGTGGGAACAGGCACATCGCAAATCACGTACGTTCTAGGAGCTGTCGGAAGACGCTTCCGGGAATAAGTAATAGCTTGGCATATATTGACATTCAATTCAAGAAAGTTTTTATTACACCAAGATCAACATCATTAATTGACAAAATGAAAATCAGGGGACCAAGATGGCTGCCTTGAGGGCCATGAGAGGGACCATAAAGGGATCAGATACAAAGGATCTAAAAAGGACTTCATATTGAGGTTCATGAAGGTAGGATTCAATCCACGCAATAAACCCAGACTGAAAACCGAGAACTTTGGGTTTCAAAAAAACAATTGCGTGCGAAATTTTATCGAAGGCTTTGCTGAAATCGGTAGCAACAACATCGACTTCCTTGCCATCCTTAAATGCGCGCAGGGTGCTGGATATGAATTCGGTTTGGTTTGTGGTTGCTGACCTTCCCTTTAAGAATCCGTGTTGGTGAGGGGAAAATATAAACTTGCATTGGTAAAAATATTGCATAGTAAACAGTACTTTCGAATAGCTTAGGTATGCAAGAGAGTATAGCTATGGGACGATAATTAGAAATTTCATTTTTCGGGCCTTTTTTATGAAGGGGAATAATAAAAGAGCTTTTCCAAAGCCTAGGGAAAACGGACTGTGAAAGCGACAGTTGGAACAGAGTCGTAAGGGGTTGAGCTAAAGAGTCTACACATTTTTTTAAAACTACGGCAGGTATACCATCCGGGCCAGGGGAGAATTCGCATATACATAAGTCTTTCGATCTTTCTTTCACCAGAGCCACTGTAATATCGATTGAAGTTAAATAGGTTTGGGCACAATCTCTCATGTAGGAGAAGTAAGAGTGGTCGGGCTCTGATGTGTGGTTAGAGAACGATTGACTGAAGGAATAAGCGAATAAGTTTGCGAGGATCGCTCAACGATGTATTGGAGAATATTAGAGTTGATGTATTAGTAAAGTGAAAAAATCGTTTGGGGTCAGCGATGATGTCAGAATGAATACGGTTAATATATTTGATATAAAGAAAGTCACAGAGTTCGGAAAAATGATTAGGTGCAAGGAGGTAATTGGAAAATTAAAATCAGAGCGAAATTCAAGGTAGATACGCCAAAGCTTAATTCGTCTGTTGCGAAGTGAGCGTATTTCATTAGTATATCAAGGTGGAGATGACGAGAAACTCTTTTGGAGCATGTATGGGACGGATTGCATGAAGCAGCTGAAAACGAGTTAGTTTGTTGAGCACAGCAGGTCTGTTATATGTTGTTTGTGTGTAGACAATGTTGACTCCTGATTAGATACGACGTAAGTCTGCGATGGTTGATGCTGAAGGGGTGTTAACTCATTTTTTTTTTAGTTTCTGTTGTTTCTGTTTTTGTTGTTTGTGCTGTTTTTCTTCTTGTTGTAGATGTTCATGTTGCTGACGTTGGTGTTGTAGAGGTCCTTGTCGTTGTTGTTGTTGATGTTGCTGTCGTTCTCGTTGTTGTTGTTGTCGTTGTTGCTGTTGAAGTTCAAGTAGATCTTGTTGGATAAGGTTTAGTTGACGTTGTTGCTCAATTAGCTGCTTCTGCTGCGCCAGTATGGTCAGTTGATGTTCGCTAGTAGTAGCAGATGATCAACATTATTGAAACCCTCGAACAATTTTTGTTTAGTGGTGTCAAAAACATAGATTAAGGAAGGTTTTTTGCAACTTTATAACCTTTCAATGCAAGGCGTCTGTTTTCCGCTCCAGTTTGTAAGACTACCACGTACGTTTTATAAAATATCGTTGCAGTTTATCTACCTCATCGAACCAAGAATACCCCCCTACTGCATATGTTTATACTGCCCTGCAGGTAGTTATATATAGTTTCCATTTAGATCTAACCGTGACATCTTTCTTATTAAATAAGTCTTTGCATGCAGCATTTAAGCTAGTTTTCGCTGTAGAGTTTCTGCTATTGACATGCTTTGTGAAAGACATTTCTGGTGTTAGTATTGCTCCTAAGTACTTATATTTAGCAACAGTTTTCATCGGTTCTCTTCTGTACGTCCACTTTTCTTTCCTTGCTAGCCTGTCGCTTCTTTTGAAAACCATTAGTTCGCTTTTGTTCAAATTGACTTCCATGCCCCAGGTATTGTAATATGTTTCTAATTTATTTATCATCATTTGCAAAGTTTTGATATCATCGTCCAAAACAACAATATCATCGGCATACAACAGTAGCCTTATGTTGAGCAAACATAAATGCAGTCCTCCCCCCAGATGTTCATGCAGACCATTTAGATAAATCGCAAAAAGTAATGGTGATAGCAGGCATCCTTGCTTCACACCAGTATGTGTTTCAAGAGAATCTGAGAGTTCCTATCCAGTCCACACTACCGAGATAAGTTAATTATTTTGGAAGCCACTCGCTTTTCAAGAATTAAGAGTTTTCTTGGCACTCGGTCGTCTTAAAATCTACAAAAAAAAACCCATATACAGTGGAACTTTTCTTTTTTAAAGTTATTTGTTTATTTTAAAGAATTCTGTTATTTTTTTTTAGGTCTTGCATGACCACTTCCCCCTTTCTAGAAATACCTCCACCAAATATAAGGACTTATTAATATTGTCAAGAACATTACTTCGGCAATCCACAAAACCACTTAGCTTTTCAATGGAAGCGCAAATTTTTCAAATGTTGGCATGATTCTGCAAACAAAATTTCTTTAATTTTAAAATCTTGTGTCTGAAATACATACTTTCTGTTCCAGGCACACGACTGTCTAGAACGCTTTCTAAGATATCATCCTCCGTAGAGTAATTCATTGTACATGTACCATTATCGACATTAACGTAGTCTTCGAATATTAGCTGAAGAATTAAATGAGGCCCATAGAACATTTAATTCGGATAGTGGAAGAAAATCTTCTTCATCCCAGCATTCACCATCTTCCAGTAATTCATCTGTAGTAGACCCTACTTTCCGGAAGCAATTAGCAATTGTTTGCTTTTTTACATTCACGTTCCATGTTTTACTCAGGTCTCCAATTGCGTCAAGTATCGTCGCCGTTGTAGGAATTCCTTTCTCCATATTGTCCAAAATCTTCACGACAATCCGTTTTCTATACTGCTGTTTTAAATGTTTAATAATGCCCTGGTCCATTGTCTGTAATAGTAAGGTCATGTTTGGAGAAAATTATGCAAGTTTTATGTTTTTAATTTATCTTCTACATTCTTTGGGTGCGTAGGACAATTGTCAACAAAAAGTTGATCGTTCCTTTTCTGAGAATTAAACTTTTTGTCCAATTTTACGAACCATTTCTCATAAATTTCACTTGTCATCCATGTCCTTTCGTTACTTTCGTAATCCACATCAAGTGATTTAATACCTTTGAAACAGCACACGACTAATTTCAACTTTTCCTACCTAGTCATATTGCTCCCAATCATAATGGTTATTCTCCCTTTGCTACATTTACTACCAAAACATTTATCACTTTTAAATGCTAGTGTTTTATTTGGTAAACATTTGAAAAAGACCCCCGTCTCATCGGCATTAAAAATGTCATTCTTATCGAACTGTGCTGTCAAATCGGGTAAAACATTTTCATACCAATGATCTCGAGCTACCAAATCTGCTCTAGCACTTTCACCACAAATCGTTTTTTGGATAACCTTCACTAGATAAAAAAATTACCACGTCCCCAAGCATTCGCGAACTCTTTAACCTTTCCCCTCATTATGGTTCCTCAAAAACTTTTTTTTGTTACGAGCTACGGTTAACCATTTGATTATAGCTTCATCAATATCGTCATAGTGGCAGGTTTGAAATCTTTTTCGTTTACTGCTCGCACCATGGGCTTCGATTTTCGCAGAAGAGCATCCTTGTTTTTTTAAATGGTTGATAAGTTGCTCGGGGGAATACCAAATTGTTCAGAAATATCCTTTTTCTTCTTAGCACCTTATTACCAAGCATTTTTCATCAAGTGATAAGCACTTTAAATGTCGCTCTGCCATCTTCTTAGAAGCGTTATCTACGAATTCTATAAATACATTTTACCACCGATACTAAATCGACCGCACACGAGAAAAACGAACGCCAGTGGATGCACAAACAAATATGATACATATGACTAAGAAATTTAGATAACTATAGGGACTTACCCTACTACGACTCTAAGGAAACTTGGTTCAGTGCGTAAATTCTCTGAAAAATTCCAGTTACGATTGAAACATATCTTCGATTGAAATATATGTTAGAGTAACAGAAGTTCGAGTTAGGGAAGTTTAGTTTTTTTTTTTTTGTTCTTGTCAGGGCGGGTACACCCTACTGGAGCACTCAAACTCAAAAACATGTCCACTGTACAACCAGGCAGAGAACCACATTTTAATATGTTTTTTTCGCCTTTTGTAAAAGGTCATCAACACTCACCACATCAGCACTGAAAATCTGCCACCTGATCCGAGCAAAGGCAGGACAATCACATTGTGTCATCGCCCTCTCCACAGGAGTCGCAAACAGGGGTAGCGCTCAAACCTAACACATGGAGGTGCTTGGCAAAGGCGAAGTGGCCCGTAAGAGCGCCAGTAAGTTGTCTGCAGTCTTTTCTGCTAAGAGATAGCAAGAAAGCCGCGGATTTCTTACAGACGACGGGGACCATTCGTTTAGTCTGCCTGCATCCTGGAGAGTCATGCCACCTTTGATTGTGTTCACTGAAAACCCAGTCGTCAATGGAAGCCGTAACCTAGGACGCTGGCAAACCCAACGTGGGTTCAGGTCCAGAGAAATTCTCTTCTGAGCCTTGTCTAGCAAGCTCGTCAGAGATCTCATTTCCTGTTATCCCTTTGTGTCCCGGGACCCAAACAAGATTCAGTGAGTTCAGCCTTCCGACCGAATTCAAGGATGTTTTGCATTCTCCAACTATTTTGGAAGTGGTTAAAGGATTGAGCAACTCACTACAGACGCAGATACTTCGCCCCTTCCACCTGTTCTTCACAATATAGTCCACAGCCATTAAGATAGCATATGTTTTTGCCTGGAAGACAGATGTGTATTTTCCCAATGAGAACTGAAGCCTAATGTTGTCGCATTCCACGAAAACACCAGCACCAGACCCCTGTCCAGTTTTAGAGCCGTCTGTGGAAATGCGACTACATTCCTTTCCCGGCTCAGACTCCGGTCAAAGCCATGGGGAAAGTTGACTTCAAATTTGCGCCGCAGCCGTAATTAAGTTCATTGCATCAGATGGCATATCCATGAGATAGGGGTCGTAGGATAATCGTCGCGCAAAGTCATTAAAACTCCAGTGCGAATCGTGCCAGAAGAATCTTCTTCTTAAACGGAAGATGGCTCTGAGTGTACACCCCATGATATATCAAGGAGTGAGGGGTGGGGGTTCATCAAGGCAAGGGGAAATCTCCCAAGCAGCCGAAACAGACCGTTCTTTGGTGTTTGGCGAAAGCAACAGTAACGTATTTACGTGAGAGCTTATTCCACCAAACAACTGACGCATATGAGAGGAAGGGTCTTAACATTGCCATGTGGATCCAAAGGACTTTCCTTGGCGACAAGCCCCATGTCTTTCCGAAAACACCTCTGCATTGCCGAAAGACTGACAAAGCTTTGAAAGTTTTTAGCTCGACATGTTTCGTCCAAAGAAGATTGCTCTAAGATTACTCCTAAATATTTGGCTTCCTTGGAGAGTTCGATAGTATCGCCTTTTAGCACTGGCTGAGTCAGACCAGTTAATTTCCTCCTTCTTGTAAAGAGAACCACCTCGGTTTTGAGAAGATTAACTGAAAGCTCATTCCTAGCGCACCAATTTTCGATTGCGTCTAGGGCCATCTGCACCTTAGAGCAAACAGTCGCTAGGCACGATCCGACAGACAGAAGGGCGACATCATCTGCATATGCTTGAACGTAGACGTTAGAACTATTGAGTGTGCTCAACAGGGAGTAAATCAGCATGCACCAAAGCAGTGCAGACAAAACACCGCCTTGTGGGCAGCCCCTATTTACACCTGCAATAACCCACCGGCCACAATCTGCATCTACAGTCAATGTTCTGTTCACCAGCATTGCCTTGATCCACAACACTAGTGTTTCTTCTACGCCGTGATTTCTGGCGGAGCAACACATGCTGTCAAAAGTGGCATTGTCAAAGGCACTCTCAATGTCTATGAAAACGCCTATCGCGTATTTTTTCCTGTCAAGCGCATACTTTATTCTGCTGACCAGATTTTGAAGCGCAGTCTCGAAGGATTTTCAGCGTTGAGAGGCATGTTGCATCTCTGACAGAGGATGCACCCTCAAAGTAATTATTTTATTTTATTTAATTTTATTTTAATTATTATATATATTACAATTAAATATGGTATGGAAGCTACTCTGACTGTTCGTCAGGGGGTTGGTATAAGAGTATATGCCAGTGCCAAGCCAGCAGTTAAAATTTTCTTCATAGTTGGCAGCAAGTGACTAATACCTCGTTTCAGCATAGCTGGGTATATTCCGTCAGTGCCAGGTTACTCCGTCGCCACGCCCGATGCAGTACTCGTATACCAGCTACGCCGAGTTGTTCAGCTCAGCCCGCTAACAGCTTCACTAGTTGAACCTGGTTGCAAATCGATGGTGACCTGATTTCCTGCGAAATGAGTCTCCAGCAGAAGATTGAAAGCATCCGCTTTTGACACAGTGAAAGTACCATCAGGTTTTCAGGTGATCCCGGCTTGATTGGTTTCTCATTCTTGAGAACTTTGACCAGCCTACTGGTTTCACCGAGAGTTTCGATCTTGCCACAAAAGTCTCTATACGAGATACGTTTCGAAGTTCGAATTAACCTCTTATATTCTCTTTGCTTCGATCGGTAAAGGTTCCAGTCTACCTTCAAATTTGTCTTGGGTGACCAATTTAGAAGTTTTCTGGTTTCCTTACGAATTCGTTGCAGATCTGAGTTCCACCATGGAACTGGTCCCCCATCTGGTAAGGGTGCTTTTCAGGCCTTGAACGGCTTCCTCTACCTTTTGCCTTGTCCTAAGTTTAGGTAGATCTTTTATATACTTGCCTTACTCTTCCTTAAACCGTATCCAGTTGGTTATTCTCGGATTCCTCCTCTCCTGCAAAGATGTAGCTGCATTCGATTTAGAATTCGATGTATCTATTATCTGAGAGGGAAATTTCTGGCAAAACTCTTTAATTGGTAATAGACTTGAAATACCTGTTGGACAGGGTCAAGTCAATCACTTCCTCTCTTTGCGCCGTAACAAATGTTGGTTGTGATTCAACATTGTTGATGGTAAGATCAGACGATAGTATGAAGTCCAGAAGACGATCTCCAGGTGCATTCAATGTGCTGCTGCCCCAAACAGAGTTTTGAGCATTAGCATCGCAACATATCAAGACCTATCTTTCTGGTATGACAATATTCTATGTGCTCGACCACTGCCCTTGGTAGTGGGGGTAGTACGAAGTCATATGGAAAGTAAACAGACGCAACGACGTAGGTTTCCCACTTACTGTTCGTCTTGTAGCTTATAGCTGCAGCGACTGGCCACAAAACTGTTCAAACTTAGTTGCTGAGAGGGAATTTAGTACAATAAGACAAGCTATAGGCCTTTCGGACCACTCATCATAAAGTACCGTGGTATCACGCATACCTCCAAGGCCACAAATAGGCTTGTTCTGCACCCAAGGCTCCTGGATAGATATTATGTGAAGTTTTCTTCTACTAACTGCAAGTCTGCTACTGATAAGAGCGGTAGCAGCCTTGCAGTGTTGTAGGTTGATCTGAATAAATATCATTAAATGCTAGGGGTTTTTTTCGAAAACTGTTAGCACTACTTGGTATCAAAGCGGAACTGAATCCTACCAAGAAGCAAATATGGTCGCATTTCGTACCTAGACTTAATGGCCTTGGCAGAACCCTTGTCCAAACTCACAGAGTAGAACCATCCATGTTGACGATTTTTTCCCGCCCTGTGTGAATGAACAGTCCACTTGGTCGTCTCGAGTCCAGGAGTCTGGGTACGCAGGCGCGGTAGCACATCAGCCGTTTTAACAAGTTTCCCCGGGATCCAGCAAACGGCGCGCGTCTGTTTAGTTGTCCTGAAGACCTCAAAAGTAGCGGTCTCAAGTGGAGGGGTATTTTCGGCACCGACATGCTAATCCATTCAGAGGTTTGCTGTGCAGAGCACTTCACCAAAAAAGGTTCAGTTCTTTAACTCACAGCCCTCCACCTGATTGAAAGCATTTATTGCTTGGGCCAGCTCTAACAGATGAACTTAGCAGTGTTTGCACTCCGCGTCGGTCATGCTGTTGTCATTGCCAGCCTTCCCGATTCGGACAGTTAAGAAGGAGATAACAGCTTTCTTGTAAGAAACCTGCTTTTCTCATTCCCTAACCAAAGGATTTTTCTCTTTCTCAGTAGATTTGTCCGCGATAGCCATCTTCCGTCCACTGGGAATACAACTGGTTGTATCGTTGGTGTCATTCGGAATTTGTGCGCGGGCAATACTATCAATAAGAGGGGTTTTAGACATATTCAAGTCAGTGGATTTCCCTGCGACATCCGGTTTCTGTCCACCGGTACTACTGCCATTACTGGCTGTAGCGCCCGTCTTCAGACCTTGTGCGCATGCAACGCCACCGCCTTGAGGTCTCTCGGAATACGCACGCGCATGAGGTGCGCGCATATGTCTACCGGCAGGAGAGCTTGAAGCCTTCTTCCTTCGTTTGCTCCGGTTCGAGCTATTAGAAAAGGAGACAGCGTAGGGCCCAAGTGACTTGCCGGTTTCGGTTGGGGTAACTTCCACCGACCTGTTTATTTTTGCCGTTTCTGCCAAAGGACTGTTGTCAGCACTTGTGCCTTCAACTACTGCAGTTTTTTTACGCAGCGCCGCAGCCAGTTTTCTTCGTTTCCTCTTCTTCTAGCTTTTGGACGGGAGCCCATCGGAGCGTGCCGTTTCTGGAACTCGTTCAACTTTTTCAGTTTCCCCAGTCGAGCTTTCAGCAGCAGCGCTACAATCAGCCTGTCAGCTGTCCATTAGGATGAAGATTAAGCGTATCAGGTTGGACCTCTCCGCTACTTTCTCCACCTTGCCAGCTCAGCTTGCCGAAAGTGTCGGGAAGAGAGCTACAGGAGTCTTCAGAATTCAGCATTCTTGCTACTCCTATATACGCGCCAGTGTTGGCGGGGAGGGTATGATGGGTAGGACCTCCAGAATCCTTACCCTAGCCGGTGGGAGTAGTTATATCATTTATTTTCTCCATTCATACTTTTTCTTCTTTTAACGTCAAAGTCAGACGCCTTCAGCGCTTTGTTCGATGTCTCACCTGGGATCTTTTCAGACCCTTAGGATCTTTGACTCTTAACCCCTCCCGCCACAACAAGGCAGCTGAAAGATGGGAAGGTGCATACGTAGTTACAATACTATTCTTAAAATTAATCGAACTAATTTTTAAATAACATTTAGTTCAATCTTTTCGGATATAAGACAAGATAACAATAACATGTCAAGATGAAAATTTCCTTGTGGGGGGTCTTTATGCTGGTCATACCAAGCGCTTGCATTTGTAGTATTCATGTGTAAGCGTTTATATACGAAGTTACCACCACGAGAAGTAAAGTAAGCACTGAATAATGAACATGACTATTTTGCTACTGCCTCAAATCAAGTTTTGGGCATTCAGTAGCTTCCCTACGAATCGACACCCAGATCCTTTCCTACTCGTACAATTTTATTTTTAACTTCAGTGTGCTTTGCAATGCCGTCAAACAATTTAATAGGTACTTTAATTTAAATAAGTTATAACTTAAACGCGTAGTCATAGTCAAATGGCAATGTTCAGTCATTATCATAGATGATAACTTACTCGTAAATCATCTTGTACGATATTTTATTAGTCACTTAAGAGATAATTGTCATATTCCTAGCAAAAGCAAGATCAGTGAAAAGGTGCATACCAGTGCAATAGTAAACCTATTTATTGTGAGGGGGCAGACACAAAAAGTATTTATATAAATTGATTAATAAAATTATTGGATTCAAATAATCAAAAAAAAAACATTGATGCATTTTTAATATTTCGGATAATCGTCCAGGATGCAGTCATTCGAAGAAGAAAATACCCACCGAGGAATCAAATCGCCAATGAAAAGCTAGCGATTGTGTATCAGAAATTCCTGAATTTGTATTGCCTGAGGGTCCTGTTGAAGGTTTGTTTGAGAGCTGCGTTAGTCAAACAGATTTTTTCCTCTCATTTCTTGAAAGTGTGCTCGATAAAATTGTTTATTAATCTAATCTCTACGCGGTTCAAAAAAGTAAGGACTTGAAGAAAGCTGAGCTACTAGCTTTGAAAGGAATAATCTTTCTTATGGGATATCATAAACTACACAGCTGGAGGCTCTTTTGGAGTGAAAGTGAGGAAAATTTGACACACGATAAAAAAATAAAAAGAGGCTTCAAACTACAATGTTAACGAGCTTTTCAAAAATCGCAAATTGACGAATCTCCACATTGCAGCAAAAAACGAAGGGGCAGAGGAGAATCTGTTTCGAATTTTTTAAATATTTTTTAATGATTTTTGTTTTATATCCCATAGCCCAACGGTACTTTTGAGTACCACTTTCACTTTTAGTCCTTGGATGTCCTCTAAAAACCTAATAATGAGTTAACCTTCTTAAAACACTCTAAAAGTAAATATTATCAAAAAAAAAGAAAAAACTTCTTTTTAAAAGTTCTTAATACAAGTAGCTTGGTCAACAAAGGGTTAAGGTCGCTAAACCACTGATTTTTCCACTTTCTTTTGCTTATCATAGACGGCTTTTTTTTTAGAAATTAGATATTTTGCATTGCAGCGATCATTTTCCAATTCATTGCTATTTATAATAGCCAAATCTACCACTGCCGTATTTAAAAATATCCCTAAGGCTCAAAGGAATACGTCTGACTTTGTTCCATAGAAATTGCAGTGTAGGTATTAATGAATTTGTATGCAAAAACTTGTTGCGTCATATAATGACAAAATCTATAGGTAATGCCGGTATACTCTTTTCCACATATTAACTAAAAATACCTACAAGAAATACGTCAGTTTTCGTTCCATCAAAAATGGCTTAGTAGTCTTTGCTCTAGGTGGTAACAAACAAAATTGCGTTCACTTTCACCTCCGAATTAACTTGAGATTTAAAATGATTTAACCTTATTTCAATCAAGGATCATAGACATTCACACCGTGTGATGTGAAACGATCTCTTTACAAATTGGCGGGATAATATGCTATGGACCTAATTGTTAGCCTACACCAATTCCAATTATTTTTGCACTTTTAATACTTTTCTTCTTATTATTTACTTTTCCTTAATGCTTGACACAAAACACCCCTTTCGCCCTTATGTTCCTACGGCCCTGGTTCATGTTATGTATGCACATAAATATGTATGTACTGCACATACATCCAAACTACTGCTGAGCTAGTGAGTAGTTTATGTTTAATGTGTTGTAGTGCATTAACAATTTTGTTAGCTTGTTCTTTCACCTTTAATAAAGCAAAATATATTGAAGTTCGAGAGTTCAGTACTTTTAATATTTAATTGAAAAACAAAAACATAAGGGAAGGCTACAATCTGTCTGTAACGAATTATAAACAGTACCCTACATTTAAAATCGAGACTCAATTGAAAAAAAATAGCAGAAGATGTTTCTTTAAATTTTAATCAGACGTTGTAGTTTGAACTTTTGAGTCTAGTACTCATAATGAACGTTAAATTCAATTTATCAGTTTATTTGTTTTTCAGTTGTTAAGGAATTTTTTCCCAAAAAAATGATTTTAGAGCTTTCGTTTGTGAAAGGCAAGTTTAACTATTTATCAACTCGAGTATGCAATTACGTTGTACGGTTTAAAGTTTTTTGACATTGAATTGGAATATTAAAAAGCACACTGACATCTAAATATGTATTTTACTAACAATTGTTTGTTCGATTGCAAACAAGACAAGACCTAGCTTCTCGCAAGCTTTCGTGCTGTACAACCTTTTTGGATCCTCTGCTTCCTCCCATGGTGAAGCTAACAAAGCAATTTGTTGATCTCAGTGACGATGACCGCTATGTTATGTCACGCTTAAAGATCACAGAATCTATGGCAATGTGCATCTCTACCTTACCTACCATCATGATAAACCGGACTCCATCTATTGATGGAACAACCAAAACTAACGTCATGGTTTCTACTCACCAAGAAGGCCTTCCAACTGTTCCGGATGAGTAAAGGCAAATCTTTGTCCGTTTTCATGAGAGCTTTAATATTTCACCTAATGATGTAGCAAAAGATCTTTCTATATTTCCCTCTCATGTTAGCTCCAAACGTCTCTCATACCTTCAAAGAACGCGTTTTAACTTTTAAAGTCAATATCGTTCCTAACCCACTTTCTAATGTATTGTCTCGCCATCCGACTTCTCCCAAGTGCTTCACTCTATACTAACAGAATTCAAGAGGGTTGAGCACTAAAACCTCCGCTATGTTTCTCAACTTTCAAAAGCTCCCCTTTCTGACCTGATTGAAACCAATCTATCGCATGACGATGTATTTACTTCTGGCAATACATAATCGTTTCGACTCAACCCTCTTTAACATCTTGATTAACTTTGAGTTCATCTGTTTATTAATTTTAATTCATTTATACTTACATGCTAGACCAAAACGCTTAAAGCTAGCTTAACTAACTTAACTATTTTATTCTAACTTACTGGCCCTATGCCGGTGCTCTAAGCTAAACTTAATCCTTAACTATGTCTTTCGACTCAATCTATTAATTATTACTATTTTATTTCAGAACAATTATGACTTAGAAAAATTTAGTTTTTTTAAAAAATGAACTTAGTACTAGAGCTACTTATTTTTGTTATATGTACTTTTTTTTTATCCAAGTCTGTGCCTTAAATACCAAAACTACAGTTAGACTACCTAACCTAGATGTCTAAAAACTATGTAAGCCGACCAAGGAAAAATTTCGCGGCAAACTTTGCCGTACTAGACACCTACGTCGGATCAAAAGGATCGACGAGGGAGCTGGTGCTGCTTGTTTACGTCTTTAACATCGCGCCCCGATACCTCTCTACTGAACCGGAGACGCTCCTCAGGGCTCTGTGCGACGTCTCGGCTGTAGTTGAACCACCTATCCACAGTTGTCCGGGCAACGTGGAACGGAACCGCTGATCTATCCTGGATCAGACCTGCCTGATCTAAATAGATGAATGCTTCTGGGGGGACAAAGACGTTAAGGCGCACCCTCAATGGCTTGCCCTTCATAGCGAAATGAGCGAAATACTAGATCCAACAACTCACTGTTCTCATCCAATTTTCTATCTCACAGGGAGTTTTCCGATTACTCTGGAAGAACTCTTACATAATTCCCATTCAAAAAAAGGTCATAGGAATGAAATTTCCAACTATCGGCCCATCGCTAAACTTTCTTTCTTACCGAAGCTTTCGAGTGTTCTTTCATTGCAAATCTATTTATCTTCTCCTCAAACCAACTCGAATTTCTTAAGGGTAGATCTATATACACCAACTATCTTATATATCATATCTAATGGTCTTTGCACACTAAAGGATTGCAAAGAAGTTGCTGTAATTGCCACCGAATTGAGTACAGAATTTTGACAGAATGGAATTAAACTTCAAACTTAAAGCTCTGGGCTTTCAATAGTGGTTGATTACGTGGGTCAAATCTTACTTAGAGCAAAGGCATTATAAAGTCCTTTTTAGATCCACCTCAGGAGTTCCTCAAGGTAGTTACCTCTTAACAATGAACGATGTGAATTGAATCATCGTAGACTCTCATCTATCTGTCTACGTTGATGACATGAACATCTTAAGAAGACTTGAACAGATGTTCAACCTGGTGGCAAACAAAATTTCTTGAACTTAATGTCAGTAAACGTCAATCTATCACATATTCCCTTAATCGTCTTGTGAATCGCTTGAAACTAATTAATGTACAGTCTCTTGAAACAGAAATTGCGAATATACCCTTCGTTCATCAGCTATTAGTTGGAAACATCGATTGCCCCCGCACTGCTTCAAGTTATCTCCCTTAACACTAATCCTCATACGAGTAACCATAGGTCCGTACCCCTTTTCCGTCACCGTACCGTTTATGGTTGTAACTAACCAATGTCCAGAAGCATGCAAGTTACTTTCGATTTTCACCTTCCCAGATTTTCACTCAGAAACTCCCTTTACAACACTTCCTCTTAACCAATTCCCCACGCCCCTTAGTTTATAGCTTAGCTTTAGTTCTTTATTGTTTTATACATTGAGTTTAGCTCTAAATTACATTTTTAGTTAAATTTGGTTAAATTTTTATCAGGCGTGGCAAATTTAACTTTTGATTTCACATTACTAGTAATAAACGTCAAATCCAGCTTTCATATCATACTCGTATTTCTATGTGTCTATACAACTATGTAGTTGGAAGGAAGAGTGAAGATGTTACTGCAGCACACATATCCATGTGATAGGATATAAAAGAATATGCACTACATACAGTTACAGGGTGCTACCAAAAACGTGGTTTCGAGCTACGGAATCCTATAACGTTTTGAATTTTAAGGAAAAGGGTGTAACAAATATAGGCTCTAATTTTGTATGTAATTTCTTTTCCTTAAGCTACTGTAACTTTTTAAATAAGCGCTACTTCTGCTTTCTGTAGCAATCACCGTAATAAATGCCACAGTTTTTCGACCTCATTTTGCCCATTCCATCGCCTTTCCTAGATGGCTGCAACATTTGCTTTATAGCCACCTATGGTCTCTGCTAATTGTTGGCCTGTACGCAACCTGTTAAGGGTCCGAATATTCCACGTGCAGATCCGAGTCCTTATTTCGTTTACCAGGATCGTCAACAGTAGTGTTATCCATATCCGAGGCTTGTTGTTGATTCGTAACTAATGTTTTTTTTGACGTGGTTGGGAAGTTACTCCAACGTACAACTCCTAACCTGAAGCACCAGGTCCTTGGTTTTATCCCCTAGAACAAGGTGCTGAATGAACCGATGCCAGTATTCCACTTAAGGGATGCTAGCGTTGCCGTTGGTCCATGAAGGGCTCCTCCGCCACCATCTATTTTTCAAGACCCTGCTCAGTGTTGAAAGTTCCTTATTGACCATGAGCTCCAAATATGTATTTGAAGTAGGTCAAGCAAGGCTTCTACTATTCGGGCTATGGACGTCACCTTTTATTCCGTCGAGAGAATTTCTACGCTGCACGTGCTCCTTCTGAGGACTCCTTGTTAGACATTCGAGCCGCAAGATTGCAAATCAGGTTAGCAAGAGGTGCCTCGCCTGGTACATGTGTACAGGTAATAAATTGGACTCGTGTTGGCTATATCAGTTTGGCTTGAAATTCAGAGCACTACAAGATGCCGTACCGCATGCTAACGTTTTTCGTAGCGCCCTGTTATGTAAAGTATAAAAGATATTCTACCGAATTTTCACTTCAATGTTGATTATTGTCTGATGGTTACAATTTTTGACTTACACTACTTTTGCATTCTATACCTTTAAGCTCACTGTACTTTTAGTGCTCCATTATTACTCTTTGTTGCAAACTATCTATTGTGGTTAATATACCCTACTCATAGTTATATTGGCTATCAAAAAGGTGATTCCGACAGAAAGGTATATTAAAAAAGTCAAAGCAGAAGCAGTCGTTAGAGTTAATTTCTACGAGTGTACGTTTAAGATGGTCGTCGCCAAAATACTTTTCCTATTTATTACAATCCTTTGGATATATTTCCTTTGGACAAGGAGGAAATATTACGCGTTCGTGCGGAAAATGTCTGGTCCAATTGGCTTACCTTTAATCGGAATTGTACATAAAATTTATAGAATGTCAGGTAAAATTGTGAAAGTGTGTGTTAAAATTTTGAAGGAGTTACATATATAATTTAGAACTTTGTTTATTGGGCGCTAATTTAACAAGACCAACCCAAAATCCTTTACGTATTGAGAATAGTTAACGGTCTAAGCGTGGAGTATACCTATATTCGTATATGGAACATCTCCATATTCTTCAATCGAAAGTTTTGCTGCTGTTTCAAATCTTGGGGCTTGGACGTTTATTGCTAACAGTGCAGTTATGCCAGATGTTTTAGTTTTTTTTGTGTACGAGTGTACACAAAAAAAAATTTTCGAAATTGCATTCTAAGAAAAAATTAATCCAATGTTTGTAGGAAACTGGTTTCTTTTTGTAAGCAATTTAGTGACAGGATAACTATACAAGGTGAAGTCAAAAGATGATTTTTGAAAATAGTCCTTAATGTTAATACTAAGTGTTGACAAAATCACTGAATGCGAAATTTAATTAGGTTATGATCTATTCGATCTCCTGAAAATTTGTATTTTTCAAGTTTCGACAGTTTTCTTTCAGGGGTGCGATTTGTGGAAAGAAAAAAAAATTAAAAGTTATTGTTTACATATTGGAATGTGCAGATTTACATACTAAAGCATGCGAGTTCATACAACGTGCATGTAGATTTACATACTCCCATCCGTTTCTACTGTAGATAGACTTTTGCCAAGTGTCAAGT
The DNA here is from genome assembly GCA_963082735.1 of Pocota personata. Classification (NCBI taxonomy): domain Eukaryota; kingdom Metazoa; phylum Arthropoda; class Insecta; order Diptera; family Syrphidae; genus Pocota; species Pocota personata. The sequence continues at coordinate 53,315,364 of OY720429.1, read as the reverse complement.
TTGGAAAAGTATTGAAACAACTTGATTTTGGCACCCTTTTATCCATTTATATCTCACTCCCTTTCGCGTCTGAGTAGTTACAGGATTTTTGTACAAGTTTTTTAAATTAATGGTTTTGGTTAGGTATCAGTACTTTTTGCAAAGATTTGACATGTTTACATACCTATTGAAATGATTTAGTGTCAAAGTTTACTTCAGGTACTTAAGCAATTTTTGCTGCAGTAACATCTGAGTTACAAAAGCCTTTTTCTAATAATAACTACTGCGCTATGTATTCAATAGGAATCTATTGTCAACACTTTATGGTCTCGGTTATTTGATTCAAATAATCGAAAATCCATACTATGAAAGCCGTTTCGTAGTAGACGTCTTTCACTAGCCACTGAACTGGGTATTTACCTAAGCCTCGAGGAGTAAGACCCTATCAAAGATCGAGCTATAGTCCGTCTGATAGTAAGGGCGCTTCCACATGGTTATTTTAATGAAATTGTATTTAGATTATATATGCATTATTGATAGATATATCAAGAATATAGAAAAATAAACGAAGGTAATACTTTATTTTTGCTTTGCGATCTAATTCATAGCAGACCTTCAGCTGATGCATTAGGTCAACGCCACCCATATTTTTATTATATTTTATCACAATTTCAGGACACTTTACGTATATTTTCGCGGCCGACCCAGCCTTTCGGCGTTTTACATAAGTAATATCTGCAGCGGACAGGAAGTTTGTCAATAGATGTACGGGTCTGATGTCTATCCACTTTGCAAAAGAGATGCCATTGAAACTCGCAACATAAATGTCGCACCCTTTCATCGTTTTACCTAATGGAAAGGATTTTAGAAAATTTTTCCGGTTGGTGCGAACAGTCCCACATGCCTTAGTGTTTCGGTTTATCAGTATAAATTGCAATAAAGGGGAGTTGAACAAATTATTGAAGTATACTTCGCACCCTAAACTTTCGATAGCTGTTGTAGGTTGTAGCACTACCGATTCGCCCAAACCGTACTCGGTCCCCGATGTCTTTTTACCTGCGTACAAATCGAATTCAAATATGTATCCTGTTTCGGCATCTGCTTTGCAACACATCGTAAATCCCCATCTTATAGATTTGTTTCGTATATACTGTCTCATGATATTATGCTTTGAAAAGCACAGTTGAGATGGTCTATTATAGGTCTGATTTTATATGCTTTATCAAAGTTAGCGTCACTGCTCTTTGGTTGATTTTCGTTGTCGCAAAAGTGCAAATTCTTACGAATGAATTCGAACCTATTTCGTGGCATTACATTTGCAATATATGGTACACCTAAGTCAATTTCAGTTAACCAGTAATCACGCAATGATGGCAAACAGCGATAACCCATCACAAAGTTCATGCCAAGAAAGGCTTTCATTTCACAGCGTACCTTACCGATTCGCACTTGTACGTAATTATAATCAACGCGCGGAAAAATGTTCGGTGCATAAGTATTTTGTTTCCACTTAAATGATGGCGGACTTACTTTTGGGACTTCTTCTGCGACTGTTGATGTAACTTCTGCGGCTGCTGAGAGAATTTCAATTGAGACTGACAGTGATGTTGATGACCCCGACAAATCCGGTACTGGATCTTCAATTTCAACACAGGTAGCTCCGCCGTCAACATCTTGAGTTGTAGTGCACCTTCATCATCGCTATTTTCTGCTACTAAAAACTCCAAAATTCCACCATCTTTTAACTGAAATTGTCGACATCCTTTTCTGGCCACATTTAATCAACTAAACGAAAAATATTACAACGATAAAATGTGTAAAATTGCCCTCAAAAGCAATAACACATTTTCAGTAAAATGTTTTCCTTACCGCCCATAGGGACGCCAGTGTCCCATTAGGTTTTTTAAGGTTTTCTGAAGTGTGCCTTTAAAATGTTAGTGCGAAACGCAACGAAATGATCAATTACTTACCTGACGTCAAGTTAAGTTCGTCAGACTTATCAAATTCACAGTAAAATTTAAAATTATTGAACTCTAAATCCCAACAAAATGGGGCGTGCTTCTCGTACCTCTCAGAGCTTTCTTTCACTTTGACAGGTGACTTTACTGCTATGTTGGTGGTATTCGAATAACAAAGGCCTACTTCACAAACAAATATTTAAAAGAAAAATTAAAAAAAAACAGTTCTAAAATGCGATCAAAAAATATTTCTGGACACATGTGTTCCTTGGTCGTCAAAGGGTTAAGATAATTAAATGATTTTATTATACATTGCAGCAGCCATTTTTCAATTCATTGCCATCTTTGGGAGTCAAACCTATAACTGTCGTCTCTAAAAGTATTCCTAAGATCCAAAGGAATGCACTGCCGTTTATAAGTTTCCCGACAAATCATTTTGCTTCCATAATTAAGATTATCTTGTGCAGGACTTAAATGAACAAAATTCTTTTAAATTCCTGTTCGGGTCAATAGTAGACCTTATTACTTATCAAAACAGGTAAAACAAAACTGCAAACGTCATTAACTTATCATAAAGTCCACTATAAAATGGAAATGATTTGGTTTTTTGTGCAAAAAAAAACTGCAATTCAGGTATTTTATGGGAAAACTAGGTTTGTTTTCTAACTATGAAAGAAGGCTGCGTATTCTTCTGGCGACAGATAATCTGAAAACTGCAATATTTAAAGTTAACCGATAAAGAGTCAAATCAACCTTAAATAGAAAGAAGCAAGGAAAAAGGTGAAGTTGAACGTTTTGACATAATAACCTTGCATAAAGAAGGGCATACAGTGCGTGCTATTGCAGATATGTTTAACATATTCAAGTCGTACCATACGTCCCTTTAAATAATCACCGACTCTTATTACCTGAAAGAGAAGCAAAAGTCCTAAATTAACATTAAGACAGGAGGACCAGACTATAAAATTAATAAGGAATTGACGGATTACAGCTCCAGGAATCTGTGCAGAGTTCAACCGTTCACACTCAAAGCAGATATCAGTAACAACGACAAAAAGGGGTTTAGCTGCCGCAGGCCTTGACGGTCAAATAGTAGTACGAAAACCTTTGCTATGACCCCAAAACAAAGTGAAGCACCTAGATTGGGGAAGAGAGCACCAGGATTGGACGTCAACCAAAGTTCAAATTTGAAGTTTTTGGACAAAAAAGGACAGTTTACGTTCAGCGGTCTAGTGAAGAAAAGATGCTCCCTAACTGTATGGTCCCAACAATCAAGCATGGCGGTGGTTCAATAATGGTTTGGGGATGTTTCTCTTCCGCCGGTGTTGGAGACCTCATCCGTATCGATGGAGTTATGAATAAGGAGAAGTACAGGCAGATATTAGAAGTACACACCTTACAATCGTAATAGGCCCAGGATTCACTTTAATGCAAGATAATGATCCGAGACATTCTTCCAAGCTTAGCCGAGGATACGTGGACCAAGAAGAATAAGAAGGAATACTGAAAAATATAAAATGACCTGCACAATCACCCGACTTAAACCCAATACCGCTGCTTTGGGACGAACTTGACAGAGTGGTTCGAAGACAGTGTCCAACATCGAAAGACAAACTTTGGAAGATACTTCAAGTAGCCAGGAGATCAATAACGTACAAGTACGAGGTGTATTTTTCGACTAAAAATAAGTCTAACTCTATTTTATTGGCCTTTTTACTTATTAGGTTTAATTAATTTGTTTAGTTGACTAGATAAATATATTATTCATGAAGCTATTTACAATAAACTCTGATTTTTAAAATTAAAAAGCCAAAGAGTTTTATAGCAATTTCTCTGACAGAATGTATTGCCCGGAAACTCATGGACGGCAGTGTACATCTATTTTTGTCTATAAGAATCGCTACAGTACATTTCGGGGTAGGTGGTAATGAATTTTTATGCAAAAACTTGTTGCGTCATATGATGACGAAATCTGTAGGTAATTCCGACACACTCTTTTTTTTTTTTTTCACCAAAAATGGGTTAGGAGTCTTTGCTCTAGGTGGTAACAAACAAAAGTGAGTTCACTTTATTAACACTTTCGAATTAACTTGGCATTTAAAATGATTTAAACTTATTTCAAGCAATTGAATATATTGACTAGTCGCTTCTTGAATAAGCAGCGGGACTTACGCAACATCGGGCTTAGAATAGAAACCTCCAAAGATTTACATATTTATCGTGTGGTGTGAAGCGATGTCTTTACAAGTTGGCGGGGTAATGTACTATGGACGTAATAGTTAGCCTGTACCAATTGTAATGATCTTTGCCCCATTAATCATTTTCTTCTTATTCTTTTCTTTTCTCAAATGCGTGAAGTTTAAGTTAAAACAAGTTCTACCGGAAAAAATTATATGAGATCTTAGAATCCTACCTTGCGAACAGACTATTCCGTGTTAAACACGGATCGGAATACTCCCAATTTATGGAAATCGTTGCTGGAGTATCGCAAGGAAGTGTTCTTGGTCCGGTCTTGTTCTTACTATACACTCGAGATATACCGCAAGAAGAAGGCACTGTCGTAGCTACGTAGATACGGCTATATTAACAACAGATAAATCAGTCGATTCAGCAACTGTAAAGTTCCAACGAGCTTTGGACAACATTTGCGAGTGGATAAAGATTTATCGCATTGCTCTCAACGAGACCAAACCAACTCATTTTAACTTTACTTACAAACAAATTAACAACCTACCCATTTTTATTTACTCGGTACAAGTACCATATGCAAACGAGGCAAACTGTGTAGGAATGACACTAGACATGAAACTAAAATGGAAGTCGCACGTTAAAAAGAAACGCGACGAGCTTGAAAATAGATTCAGACAAATGTATTGGCTACTTGGAAGACATTCCAAATTAATATATAACAAACGAATTTTATAAAAGCAAGTGGTTAAACCCGTTTGGACGTATGGTATGCAAATTTGGGGTTGTACTAAACGAAGCAATATAGATTTCCTACAATCTTTTCAAAACAAAGTGCTAAGAGTCATAGTAAATGCCCAATGGTATATCAGAAACAATGATATCCACAGAGACTTAGGAGTAACTACTGTCGATGATGAAATAACGAACTTTGCTCAAAAACTCCGTATTCGTCTTCATGGTCTTTGCAATAACGTTATACTCCAAATTCTGGACGAGACAAACCTTGTGCGCCGACTACAAAGAACGAAGCCGTTCGATCTAGCGCAATAAAGACAAGCCGCATTTAATGGCGGGTTTTATCAGGTGTTTCTGCTGGAAAGCTACCAGCCCAACGCGAATATTTTTGAAACTAAAACTACTTGATAAGGAAACTTAGTCGTAGTAAACCAGTAGAAGAGAGGTGTTGTTTAGTGAGTAAAAATCTCACACTACTATGAGCACTGGGCTCATAGTATCCATGAAGATTTTTCACCTTCCCTCGAAAAAAAAAAAAAAATAAATCCGTGACACACAATGCCCCTTCGCCCCTATGTTCCTACTGCACATGCAACTACCGCTGGACTAGTGAGCTATAAAATTTGTTTAGCTTGTACTTTCAGCTTTAACAAAGCAAAATATATTTAATTGAAAAAAAAAAAAAAAAAATAAGGGAAGGCTACAATCTTGTAACGGATTATATATAGTACCCTAGATTTAAAATTAAGACACAATTGAAAAAAAAAAATAAAAATTCCAGAAGATGTTTCTTTACATTTTAAGCTGACGTTGTAATTTGAACTTTTGAGTCAAATATAGCAGTATTGCTTCCACGTTGGAGAGGAACAATCGCAGCTTGGTTTTTGTGCAAAGAACATTGCTTCTCCAAACTTTGGATAGCATTACGAACGCAGCTTTTGCCTTCTTGATTCTGCTGCACACATCCAGTTCGGTGCTAGAACGGTTAGCTGAGATCACATCTCGGGTGTTAGAAGTGCTTAGGGCTTTTGTTTTGGCTGTGTTTATTTTAAGCCCCACTTTGTTTTACCTCAACTTCTAGATTTTGGGCCATCAGATGAAGGTCCAATATGCAACCCTGATGTATTCCACTTTGAACATCAAAATCCTCCGACACCTTACCATTGTGTAAGACGTGACACTCATTACCCTCTTACGTAGCTTTGATAATAGCTATGAATTTCCTGCGCAAGGCCAACCAGGACAAACAGTAGTTGTAGCGGACACCTGTACTCGACGCATAGCTCTATAATAATCCGTAAGGTGTTTATGTGTCGATGCAGGAAGATCGACAGCCTGCCTGTTCGACGTCGACAGTTGAATCTAAATGTTCTTTAATTCGTTCTAATATGATTCTAGTTATTATCTTGGCTACGACTGGGAGAACGCATATACCTCTCCAGTTTCCACAATCCATCAAATTTCACTTTTGTGGAAACTTGATGATCATCCTATCTTTCCATTCTTGTGGAAAATGCTCATTTTCCTCCGCTCTCCGTATGAGCTGGTGTGGCGCCACTTGAAATAGTTCAGCGGGGTTGCCATCAACACCCACCGCTTTGTGTTTCTTGATTGCTGTTGTTATTTCGGTTTTACTGTTCGAGATCATATCACCATCAATTAAGTGGTTAAGGGCTGTAGCGAAGTGTTCTCTCCACCTAGTGAACTGATCCTAATCAGAAATCAGAAGGTTACTATCTAAACTCTGCACTATATGCTGTGTGGAGTTCTGACCACCAATGAGCTCCTTGGTGATGCTATAGACTGTCACACCTGCTTGCTGCTTCTTCAGCCCTTGAGGGAAGTGAGTCGATATACTGATGTTTGTCACGTTTCACACTACACTACACTTCTTTCCGCAATCCGATCTTGATTGCTTTACGCTAACACCTCGAAAGATCGTGCGACAAGGCTGCTTGAGTAAGTGCAGCCTTATCCAGAATTATGCTGAACATCGGAGAACCCAGACAACATAGGACACTATTTCAGTCAAGGATGGTAAGTCCATTACAATATATGCCGCACCATTTTGGGGCAAACCAAAGACACTAAGTCTTACGTCAAAGGACTATGTGCGCTCATGGTATGCTGTCCGGTTTGGATGGTGTTCGATGATGCTATATGTGTCATCGTGGGAATGCTACCAGCAGAGTCATGAAGCACTAATCCATTGTGCTACCTAGAATCAAACACTGTTTTAGTGAAATTTTCTCATTTTCCGGAGAAAGTCGGGTAAACGCTTCAGTGATGAGGAACTTACGGTATCAGCACTTACCACATCAGCGCCGATAATCTGCCACCTGATACAAGCAAAAGCGGGACAATCACGGAAAAAGTTTTCCGCAGTGTCATCGCTCTCTCCACATGCGTCGCAAACTGTTGTATCACTTAAGCCTGCCACACTAAGGTGCTTAGCAAAAGCAAATTGTCCCATGAGAACACCGATACTGAGGGAAAACAAGAATGTCGCGGATTTTTAGAGACCATTTATGTTCATAAAAAATTCAATCGTTAATGGAGGCCCTGACCGAGGACACAGGAAAGGACTCAACGCAGGTTCGGGTCCAAATATAATCTACTCTGAGCCTTGCCAGACCCCTGACTGGTTTTAGAGCCATCTGTGAAGATTCGGCTATAATTCCTTCTTGGTTCTGATTTTGGCAGAAGCCAGTCCTTAACATAAGTTCTGGTGTCTTTGCTTCAGACAGGGATCGTAGGATAAGTGTCGTGCAAGGTCATCAAAAGTCCAGTGTGGGTTGAACCAAACGCCTATGCTAGGTCTTATCATAGCCGTATAGATTCAAAGTAAATTTTTCTTTTTTTTGAGAGTAATCTGGTCTCTGCTAGATTGACGTCAATCCATCAATGACATTTTCTAGTATTATCTACTAAACGTTCTCAGCACATAAATTAAGAACTTTAAATAAAGTTCGCACTTAAATAGCAAGTAATTCAGACACTTTAACCTTGTTTTTAATGACTGCACTCTGCTAAATTTACGGGGGTCTTAAAACTATTGTTTATTAATACAGTGAGGGAGGGGTATGGGGTTGAATTAAAGATTAGTGATGAAAGCTAGCCATGCGTGTTTCTTAGTTCTTAATTTCACCCGCTCTGAACCTGAAGAAATGGACGCAGTTCGCAGCCGTTCATTTTGCCTCAGACGCTGAGGAGGGGATCATGGCTTCATGTTTATTTAAAGAGGACATACCTGTGTGTCCGCTGTGTCTATATTGGAACTATATATTCCTATGTTTGTTTTGGGCAATCGCTGAGCCACAGTGCAAATTCCTCCACACATATCCAAAATCTTACACCAACATATGTTTTCTCAAATTATTTTGATATTTTTTTATGTGGACACTGTTGCTGGCAGTGATGCCAATTGTTTTTCTGACGTGTCGGTGTGCTGAGTCCCGGTGAATTTGGGCTGCAGTATGGGTGCAGTGCATTTTGGCAATGTATGAGTAATTTTATCAGAGGACTGTTTAGGAAATAATATTACCACCAGCTGCGGCCATATAAACGAGCATATATGAAATCAAGTAAGTCTATACAACTAGTTGCAATTGTTGGAAATTTTCTCTAAGTTGAAGATAGAGTTCCCGAAAATAACGATTTTTGAGTTATAGAATTCTTTATTGTAAAACCCAATGACTTATGGTGGTATCCTAAAAGATGAGTTCAAGCTGTTTACTCATTTTTCTAAATATTTGCTTGACGTATGCAAAAAAAAATCAATGTTCGTGCCCATGTTGCGAGATTGATCTCATTTCGAAAGTTTGATTTAAGTCAGTGCTTGCATTTTTAAGCAAAAAGATGGGAAAATGGTTGTTTACATGAGATCTTGCTCATAAGTTGTAGAGTATAGCATTTTCTTTACTCAGATTATATACAGCCTTCGTGATGGCTGAATTTCAACAATTCAATTCGATCAATTAAATTCGAGTTTAGTTCAATTTTAGTACAAGTAAATGTTTTGTTTTCGTTTTTTTATTATATCTAAGAAGCTAAAGATTAACGACTTCAACACATATACAGAGTTATCAGTTTTGTACTTTAGGACTTTGATTTAAATAAAATAAAAAGTTTTAAAGATTTCAATAGCATTTTTTACTGCTTAAAATTTTGGACTATTCCATTATGTGTCAAATACAACGTCAGTTAAATGGCCGCCACGGGAGTTTGATTTGTGTAAGGTAATTTTTGATTACTTTTTGGCCCATTTCTGGCTGCATTGCGGCCATTACTTCACTAATCTTGGTTTTTAAGTTCTTCAAAGTTTGTGGATTGTCTGAATAGATATGGTCTTTAGCATAGCCCTACAGAAAAAAATCCAACGGGGTTAGATCACACGATCTTGGTGGCCAATTGATGTCGCCAAATCTTGAAATTAAACGGCCGAGAAACTTTTCGTGCAATAGAGCCAAAATTGCCTGTATTGTGTGGCATGTACGTCCCCATCACGCCCCTGGTCCGTGGTGGATGCAATGGCCTCTTAACTATCACATTTTGGTTGTCAGCATTCTGGTTTCTCGGCTACTGAGCCACTCCCATCGGCTATGTTTTCAATTAATCCAGCATTACGATAATGAACATTCCTTACGTCATCACAACCACTACCGATTTGTTTGGATTTGGTGATTGTGTTTCGAATTGATTTTCTAAGTTTTGCGATTATGACGATCATAATCTGTCCTTAAATCGCGATACGTAGATATTACAGAACTGTTAATTTTGTAATAATATGCAACAATTTTAATGCATTGTGCGTGGTTAAACGCTCTATATATACTATCTGTCACTATGGATGACAGATGAATTTGACCACTTCCCTTTGGATCGAAATACCTAGAAAAATTCCTTCTACACCATACGAGTACTTAACTTTCATCAAAATCGATCCCAAGCACACTGCTCACATAGTGCGTGTGTGGATCATTCACCAAGTCCCCCATATTCTTCCAACTCCCCCCAATCACCGGATATGAATCGATAGAGCATTTGTGGAATGAACTTGGTAGACGGATGAAAAAACATACCATTTCGAGGAAGGATCAACTCAAACAACTTCTGCTGCAATGGCAAAATATTGGAGCTGAAACCATCCAAAAAGGTTAAATGAAGTTTTCAAAAGAAATGGTTGGGCCACAAAGTGTTAAACAATGTATTGTACTTTTGTACTTTATTATGTAAGCATGCAGCGGCTGTATGAATAATTAAGTATCTCCCTTTATATAATTATTAACTATAAATAAGAACTATACATGTTTTATTTTTTTGTTCTGTAATATAGTTTTAAATTTGTTTTTATTATGTTTTAAAAACGTATTTAATGAATAAATGTTTTTGTTGTAAACTATTTAAAGTTATTACTTTCGTATAATAAATATTGAAGTTTAAACCTAAAACTATTTGATGTGTGAATAATTTTGTGCGTCTCCGTATTTTCTAAAAAATCAGCAAATTCAATAAAATGTACGAAATCAAATTATTTTTCTTTTGAGCCTCTTTGGAGGAATATTGTTGTTTTTTATGTCAAATTCTCTTAAAAAAACCGGAAAATGCTAAATATGACAACCCTGGAGTAGATGGAGACATTGATGTGCATCAATCTACGGTATCAAGAGTGATACAGCCAGCGTTGCCACAAAAAGAGGAGCGCAGTAGATCACTAAAAAAAATTCAGTAGTTTGGATCTTCCACAGTAGATTTTTTATTAAACAAAAAACAAAGATCAATTGTAAAAATTATATTAACAAATGTATTTTTGAACGAGTAGGTAATAAAACTTAATCTTAAAAGTCTTTAATTAATCACTTTAATGGTTTTTTTTATAAACTTTCCATCAATAAAATTAAAATTTTGAAAACACTCTAAAAGCCCAGGACAGTCTGAAGGTGTCCAGCAACCGTTGCTGACATTATTCATTTCCTTACAAAAAATTACATTTTCAAGAGTATTTACGTTAAGTTTGTTTCATAGTTTATTTTTTACTTGCCTTACAATCGAAAACTTTCGCTCTGTAGCAGCACTACTATGGGGAAATTGAACACAAATTCAACATATACTCGCAAAGTTCGACATATATTTTTTCCTCCAGAGCGTTTTTTGTATCGAACAATTTAAAGCATCATAGTATTAACATAAAAGATCTTGATTCCCTAGTAAAGACCTCCACTGACTAGTTAAAGTCCAAGAGAAGGTTTATCAAACAAAAAAGCGCAGCGGATTGGATTTAGTGGCAGCAGATTTATTTTTTGCGAAAAGTGCAGTAGATCTATTGCTATTGCAGCAAAGTGGCACCGCTGGATACAGCAAGTTTCAGAAGAATTTACAAGACATGCAAACGATTACATTCTCCGGAAGAAATACAATAAGCACAAACTTATGGAGCAGTAAGTATGAATCTCCCTATGTGATTTGTGCTCTGGATTTATTTTTCGGCGATGTCTGTACCAAACTTTGCTTTGCACGAGTTGATCTGGTTCATTACTTTCGGCGTCAAGATTACTTTTGGATGACATTTTTTTGCATCTAAACTCAACCAGCAATGAACACATACTCATATGTACATAGATTGCTATTACAACTATGATAAATCACAGAGGTTTGAGATTAATCCCACATTAAACGAGTCAAAGCAACTGACAAAGTTCTAATTTGTTTCATGTGAAAGTAGTTCGAGTTTAGCTCTGCTAATTGATCTCACTATGTGAGTTCAAGGTTGTTAGCTCACACTCTGAGATTGTTCACCTTTTACTAAGAATAGTACACATTCAGTATCATAAATTGTCTGTTCCAGTTGTAAAATATTGAAAAGGAAAATCGTGTATGTTGAAATCATTGGATTGTTCAAGTTATCTTGCGTCGAAGTTAGCGAAACTCCAACATCAGCGAGACTATCAGTCATACTTGGGGTCGAATTACCGCATCAGTTATCGAGCAACAAGTGACTGGTAAATGTTGATTTGACATGACCGCTTAAGAGATCGAGTATCGAGTATTGAAATTTGGCATTCTGCCATCAGTGATCGTGTATTTATTTATTCGATATGGTTTCTGCTGACGAGCTGAGGTGCATTTGGGAGAAAATATGTGAGAATATCTTTGTTTATTGTTATTTTTGCGTCTGTTTAAATTTATTATTTGAAGTTTATTTCACGTTGAGTCTAAAGGAGATTTTGGTAAATTTTATGAGCTGGGCCAGCGGTTTAGATGCATCCTCTAAAATTTATATTCTCTATTATAAATAATAATGCACTCTTATTTGCCTAAGTGTTTTGATAGAACTGCAATGAAAAGTGTATGTTGTGAAAGATATTTTCAGAAAATTATAGTTTTGTATACGTACGCAGAGTCTTGTAAAGAGAAGGTGTCGCTTTTATCTCTTAAACGTCTTCGTCATCATAGCGATCATCCTCTGAATCAGAAGATGAAAAATAAAGTAAATATTCGACTTTTAATTGAAGACGATAAATACAAAACTTTTCCTCACACAAAAATTAATAGTTTTGACATTTGTCAGCTATCTCAATTCAATGTAGTAGAATTGTACTAGTACAATTTTCAGAGTGTACTCGATACGTGACCATTCTTATGTGATCATCCCAATGTAGTTACTCGATCACTCGATAGCGTATGGATTTCATTCAGTCGTTAACTGATGTCGTAATTCGAACCCTGGTTTTTCTATGAAACAGGTTTTCCACTCGTCACAAAACAAATTGGGCTTTTTCGTGAAAAATAATTTTTAGACGACTGCATGGCACTGAATCTTCTGTAAAAGTCAGCCAACAGCGAAAAAAAATCATGAAATCCATTTTTTTTCTTTTTACTTGAAACCAGTGCTACCACTTTCCTACGACCGTACCAACCGTTTCCACCGTTATTATTTCTTTATGCTACAGAAATAATTTACACTATGGAATAAGGTATCGCCGACGTAGAGTATCAACGAAGTATTGATACTTTGCGTTATGACGGTATTGATAGTCATGATTGTAAGTTTATTGACGCTCGGAACTCAACCACTTTCTATAGGAAAATAATATTTTGCAAATTATTGATCGGCTAGGGGCCATTTTAAGGTACAAACATAAGTTTTCTTAATTTCTTTCAGTTCATTTAATACCGTTTGTTGTCAGTTCCATTTTAAGGTAATTAACTGTAGGTAAAGGAGTTGCATCTCAATTGCATTTTTACATTTGTACTGCTTCAGATTCTAGAAAGCTTCTAAATATATCTAATTTAATCTTCTTGGCTCAAAATTAAAAATGATTTTAAAAATGTTCACATTTGTACTGCTTCGGGTCCTAAGAAATTTCATCTTCCTAGCTCAAAATTTAGAACCGAAAAATTGGTGACATACGGACAGAGATGGATATGGTTAGATCGATATAATTTTTGATGCTGATCACAAATATATGTACATATGTATGTACCTTTTGGAGGTCTATCCTTATTATTTCTACAGTTTGGCGGTTGCACCTTTTTTTGCAGTGATAAAAAATAACGGAGGTGGACAAAAATAGATATTAAGTTTACAATGGGATGGAATATAAAAGGCGAACATTGTGCTATAAAAATAAGCGAAGCTCTTCAGATAACGATTTTTAAGGCAACCATGACATCTGTGGAAGGATAAATGGTAATCAATGTATGAGCCAAAGCCTCACATTTTCCTGTTTGGTGTAAACCTAAAGGGCTTGAACTAAATTTTAGTGCTGGTCCGGACCTAATTCGGTGGTGTAAACTAGGCCAATATACCCTGGATAAATGAAAAACATTTTGACGCTAAATAGAGAAATGGAAGTTTAAATCTAGTCTCAAAATATGGGTATTAAGTTGCATATATGTATGTAAGAACTTGGAGAACTCATTTAAGTTTGGTCCCTTCATGTTGCTGATTACATTACATAAATTTACACCAAGGTGGTTATGAGATGAGAGTTGCAACACACTTGAGATGTACATAATATGTACTGATTATCATATGTTACAGGATAGTCAGTTTTAGCGTAAGCTTGCACTATAAGCATTTTCTCGCTCTTGGGTACAGCACAGTTAGAAAATTCAATCGAACACATAGAAAGAAAGTTGCCAAACCTTTTGTTTTTCAACAATGTTATCAAGTTGACGCTGTGTTATTTTTCAATTTCGCCGCGTAATTGACATAGTAAAAATCATATTTTATAATAATTTCACTTTTCTCCATTTTAGATATTCTCTATGAATTGCCAAAAATCGCCTCCCAATATCAGGTTAAGACTTATTTCTCTTGGATTGGACCATGGCCGACAGTCTACACAATGGAACCGAAAATAGCTGAAATAATTCTAAACTCTCAAGACTGCATTAATAAATCTTTACTAATTTATGATCCACTTATTACTATGATCGGTGACGGAATATTTACAAGAAAATGTAATATTGGAGTGTCATAAATATTATTGTAATAAATTTGAATACATTTAATTTTATTTTATATTGCAGCTTTAAAATGGACTAAATCTCGAAAACTTTTAACCTGTTTTTTTAGAAATAAGTCCTTACTGAGTTTCTTTCCAAAATTCAATAAAATTGCACTCCAACTCTGTGATGAACTTGATCAACATGTTGGCTGCGGTGAAGTAAATATAAGAAAACTCGTATATGATATGTCAATGAAGGCTTCACTTGGTAAGTTAAGGATTTTTACTTAAACCTACGAATGTATAAAGAGAAACTATTGGTTTTTGTGTAGGTTACAAAAATGATTGTTGCCTCTGAATGCTTTAAATTTGTCACTGTTCGTTTATATCACTGTTCGCTTACGTAAGGCATTTAACGGCAGAGTTTATATTTAACGTATATGGGATTCCTCATTTGCATGGGGTACCTAAATACCTTATATTTGACACATAGCTTGTACTTACAATACAACGCAGATATGATGAGAACTGTAAAGCTTAATTTGATATGTAGATATTTGAAGTACTTGTTCTAAGTGCAGGAATGCGATAAACTCAAATAACTTCGTGGTTGTCAAATTTAAAATGAATAAAATATGTAAACAGTTTCACAGTTGTCAAACAAGTTAAGCCTTCCACGTACGCTCTGGCGTATGGGGAAGGCTTTAGGTCTTTAGCTGATCAAACTTTTGACATAGCTCGTAGAATGATGGTTTGTCTTAAACTATTTATGCTGCTTAAGCTCTTTAATGGCATAACAGAAACTAATAAGTGAAGTACTCCAATTGGCTTTTAATTCAACGGAATACATTTTAACTTGGGCTACGAAATATTCGGATACCCGAGATAGAAATGGATTCCAATCGCAGGACCCATTTCAAGCATCTGAAACCCATGGATTTCAATCAAGATTCAGGTATCCCTATGCAGAATTCGTGGATTTTAATCTGCATTCGGCACTGAACTGGGCTGTGAATACTGAACAGGTTCCACTGCGGAGGTTTTTGATGACTGATCACATCGGTTGATACTTTGTTTCAGGAAGTGCATATACTTTACCATATTGTACCAGCATCATCCATGCCTCTTTTTTTTGGGCGTCTGTTCCAGCCGGTTGCCCTCTAGCTGGTAGTGGTTTACTCGTAATATTCTCTGCTCCGAGTGAGTTACTATGCGGGTAGCTGAAGTATGGGTTTCTATTTTCGATGCTTTCTCGTGTTACTGTCAAAATGGATTTTTTTTTTTTATTTCTCTTAAATTGTTTAAGTAAGGTAATAACCCTAAGTTCAAATCGTTGAATACAATTTGTTGAATACATTCTTGTTTTATGTATAACTGTCTACTTCAGGTGACTTATTCATTGAAATACGGTCAAAAATATACCGAAACACAATCTGTTTGGAACGGATCGTTGAAACCTTATCCCTCATCTTGTAACCCATCAGCAATAAAGTGGCCATTTAGGATGGATATTTTTTAGTTTGTTTACATTTGCTCTGTTTCGTTTAATGAGAAGGTTATATACCAAGCATCATCTTCGTAGCTCAAAAATTGGTCACATACGAATGGGCGGACGGACGGACATAGCTAGATTGACCTAACTTTTTATGCTGATCGGAAATATATATACTTTTGGGGATCAGGCTATTATTTCTCTATGTTACAAACTATGAATCAAAATTAATATACCCTGTGGGATAGGGTATAATGAGAAAGTATTCTTAAAACCATAGGCTTAAAAACCAGCCAATTTATTGCTAATGAATTTTTCTAAATTTACATTTTCTTATTTTAAATAAATTGGAGTTCTCACGTATTTTACGAAATTGGAAATAGCAACACTGATTGATTAAAATATTTTGTTAATAATCGCACCTCCGGCATGAAATCCACACTACACGGTCACTTTTTGTGGATGCAATGAAGTCTCTTGAAGCACATGTGAGTTTGTTGCTGTCCAATAACTCATATTTTGCTTATTGACAAAGCCAACAAGCCAGAAATGAGCTTCATCACTGAAGATGATTTTTCGATGAAATTCAGGACTTTCTTCCGATGATCAAGAGGCTTCAGTTCTTGATTTAAGAGAGATTACCAATTCCTCTGAACAGCTTGGAATCGACTGATTTGGCTCATTTTTTTTTATAATTTGCGCGCCAAAGGGTATATGAATACCCTTAAATTATTTCAGGGCACGGCCGTTGGTAGAAAGTGAGAGAGAGAGAGAAAGAAAGATTGGTGTAGTGGGCTTGAAACTTAGGTGGTAGTAAGTTTCAGTAAACTCCAAGGGTGACGTCCAGATATCTGGGGAGCATTTTTTGTTTTGTTGTTATTGTCGTTGCTTGTGATTCACAGTACGAGTACTTTTTCCAGTTCTACTGATGTCATCGTCACGATCAAGTTGCATTTTCAGCTATATGACCAACCCACTGCCAGTGTTATGCCTTCGCAGTAGAGTGGACATGAGCTTCGCAATTGATCGACTTTTTTATTTGTTTATTGTGAAGTAAATAGATGATTCTTGACATTAGGATTTAAACCATAAACCTGCAGCGTGACAAGTAATGATGTTACCACTATACCACGGTCACCCTCCTTTTGAAGTGAAGCACTTACGGCTACCATATTTTCGGTACTTCGATCGGTGCGTTGTCTCACTGGCACAGGAACATTCAATAGTGAATATGTTGACTCGAATTCATCCACTATAGCATGCATAGCACGCATAGCCTGTCTAGTGGGACGATTATTACGACCGAAAATTGGAGTAAGCGCTCTTAAAGTTGCGACCACCTACTCAGAAATTCGGTAGTAATTTTTAGTGATTTCCAAACGTTGCTCGTTCGTGAACTTCACCATGATAAAAACGTAAGCCTTCATTGACGTGAACAGATCACAAAAAAAGTTTAAGGGTGCGTTTGTATTGAAATACAAAATTGTTATGTCCCTATTGAAAAATCCTTTATATATAATAAGGCTGTGTTTTTATATTAAGTCATACGGCCTTAATCTTTTAAGTCGTCTAGTGGTATTGGTGTTTTCTTCCACCATGTATTGTATTTGAGGATTTACATGGTCTCGGAGTTGTTGGTAGTGCCTAAATGCATATTTTTTAACTTGTAAGTTAGGTTGTCATTTCTTATATACCAATGTTTGTATCACTCTTAGATTTGTCTTTTTGGTACAGCCCCAAAGCTGGGATACAGCGTCCACATAAATCTCAGAACTTGCTTGTATAATAGCAGTTTGTTGTCAATTGATAGCTTGCTAATTCCTTCCCATTAACCAATGGATTTGTCTGAATCTAATACATAGCTCCTCTTTTTCCTTTTTGACATGCTTCTTCCATCTGAGCTTGGCGACAAGTGTTATAAATATTTAGCAGTATTTGAGTACGGAGCTTTTTTTCCACCAATATTAACTCTTACAGTATTTATTCTTCTGTTAGTAAAGTTAATATGGATAGATTTAGTTTCATGGAGCTCGATTCTCCATTTTTTTGTCCAATTACTTTAACAGATTTAATGGCCTTTTGTAATTTGTTCGCCAATTCATCAGCATTGTTGCCAATAGTCATAATTGCGGTGTCGTCAGCGAAAGTCGCCAAGCTAGCTTCTTTCTGTTGAGGTAGGTCTCTTGTAAATAGGAGATAAAGGATTGGTCCCAAGACACTTCCTTGTGGAACTCCTGCAGATATTTTCTTACGATCTACGATATAAGATTTAAGAATCAAGTAGAACTCTTCGGGAGATCTATTTGCAATTTAAATTCTAGCCCTCGATGCCAGACTTTATTAAACGCTTATGCTACCTCTAGAAAGATGACTGAGCTGACTTTTTTTGTTCTCAAGTGCTTTTTCTATTGTATTCGCGATTCTATGCACTTGTTGTACAGTAGAGTGTTTCTCTCTAAACCCAAATTGGTGGGATTCTACAAGATTTATTTCTTCTATTATTTGCTTGAGTCTTTTCAAAAGCAGTATTTCAAACAGCTTTGATATTACGGGTAGAAGCGAAGTCGGTCAATATGATTTTTTTTCCATTTGGCGACTTACCTGGTTTCAGAATCATGATTACTTCTGCCACCTTCCATTGCATCGGAACATACTTTAGCCTGAGTGCTGCATTAATTATATGTAATAGTTTACCTTTAGCTTTATCGGAGAGCTCCTTAAGTATTTGTCCAGTTATCAAATCATAGCTCGTTGTTTTTTTTTGCATTTATGTTACTTTTAATTTCACAATTTAGTTCTTGTAATGTTACATGCTGTATGTTCCTGTGATCATTTCTGGTCTGCAGGAATAGGTTCTGTAGGTGATCTGCGAAAAGGTTAGACTTTTCTTTGGCATTTCTTGCCTAATACCCGTTTTATTGCTTAATGAGCGGTGCTTGTTTTGCTTTTTTTTTTAAGGATTTGACAAATTATTCAAGTATCTGCCAACTGATTTATTCTTTACAAATTTTAGAAGCCTGTTTTGTAGGTTTATGCTATCTTCTAATGTTTGCCTGAATAGAAGCCAGTTTGTTTTATGATATGCAAGACGTGGTTGACTTTCAGTTTTTAGTATACTAACACTAATCGTCATAAGAACAGGAGAATGAACTGACGACAGATCATCTTTATTTTCGATATAAATGTAGTTACAAGATATTCCTTTTCCTATATATAAGTCTATTAGGTCTGAGATATTATTCTGGTCTACCAGCCAGTGTGTTGGCATAGCACTTGAATGGAAATAACAATTTAATGCTCGTCCTGCTATCTTTTGTGTTCGTTAGTCTTAAGTCCCAAAATGTATTTTTGGCATTAAAGTCACCTCCGACTATAAAGTATGTAACTTACACGTTTATGGTTGTAGCTTGCATTTTTTCTTTCTCAATTTTTGAGTATTCGTAATGTTTGATAGAGTCTTTTACGAGTATCGCAGATCCTCCTCTAGCGTGATAGCAATAATATCCAGATATGTTTAAATTAGTTGATCTGGTTAAGTGACTTTCTGTGACTGAGCAAATATCTATTTTTTCCGTATTTAAGAAAACTAATAATTCTTCAATGTGCTGCATTAGAGCACTTGCATTCCAAGTTACTATTTTTATGCTTAAAACACACGTGCAGCAAAGCATCGTGCAGCTAATGCATGCAGCAACGCGTGTGAAACAGACGTGCAGTGAAATGCTGACATTTCATCGCATTGTGTGCTGTCATTGTCATATTAGATAATGAAATTTCAAAAACAAATTGTTTCGCGATGTATATTGAAAGACGTGAAAAATTATTCTTTAATTTTATATAATAACCATTTTATTATCCGTTCTTCAATGTTATGTTAACTTTCTGGATGTTGTGTGTCGTGTTTACTTTGCGAGAAAGAGAAGAAGAATATGGACGCGGTTTATTTACACAGAAATCACGCAAATTGTACTAAATTGTACTATGTTGCTGTTCTACTACTGGGGGTTTGCATGAAAATTAGAAATAGCGACGTCTTGCATTGCAGCATGGGCGTGCAGTAAGCACATGTATTCGCTTACATACTCGTATAAAGCTCTGTTATCTAATTTTGCTGCATGTGTGTTTTCAGCATTAGTGTATTATTAATACTGATTCTTTGGTCGCTGTGTATTTGATAAACTTGTCTAATTGCTTGATTTTTTCAAATATTTTAATATTTCTGTCTTTTTATTCTTCAAGTCTTCTGTTTAGTTTATCTACCATATTTCCTCATTTGGCTATCGTTGTGGCTCACAATTTGGATGGGTTCTTAGTGTTTACTAATTACTTTAGTAGGTTGATTCTTTTTAATTAACGTCTTAGCTTCTTTTTGCCTAGTATTCTCTTTTGTGTGTTGTTTTTTATTAGTAATTTTTTCGGTAATGCCTTTTCGTTTAATAATTTCAACGTACTCGTATGTTTTGGCCACTGCTTTACTATTTGTTATGTTGTTTGACCTTGTTTGATGGGGTAGCTCGTTTTCTAATATCCTTTTCGTTTGTATTTGTGATTTTCTTTGCTGGTTTCTGATTTTTTGTAATTCTTGGGCCACCTCACATTCCCTATAGCTTGCAAGATGGTTTTTCTCGCAGTTGATGCAGTTGGGTACAATTTTGTGTTGTGTTTTCGGGTACATCTGACATATCTTGCTTCATGCGAGCAATATTTCTGCGTGTGGTTAGAACACTGACACTTTTTGCACCGTGTTATTGTGTCAGTTGTTTTTCGCAGTGGTTAAATTTTAACTCTCATGTTAAGAATGGAGCATAGTTTGTATATATCTTCTGCTTCCAATAAGTAGTAAAATTTTGAAGTCAAGACCTTTTAGCTTCATATAGGTTTCCGCCTCTGGTACAAAACAATTATTAATCTACTCAGTAAATATTGCAGTTGTAGTCCAAGCCTTTGCATAAGCCATCCAATGCATCGGCAGTTGGTTTTTATCTTTGCCTTTCAGAGCGCATGGGTTTAGAGCAGCCTCGTAACCAGCTGGGAAATACCGGACATGCGCTCGCAGCATAGAGAAAAGTAAAAAAAAAAAAGACTTTTCCAAAATCTGGTTTTATTCAATGGTTTTTTTTTTTTTTTTTGTCATGTAAACTTATTTTTAAAATAATTGCACCTTCCGATCTTTTGCACCATCGAATCGTCGTAATATGATCATTTTATCCACGCTCCGTACTTCATTAGACTCAAACGCTGGAAATGTTAGGTCTCGCAATCGCTGACTGGACATTGACATTCGGTTGATAGTTCCAGCTCGTGATAAAGACGAAAATGAAGCTTCGTTCACGGCTGTGCTGCAGCCAATAGTTTCAACGGCCTCTAACATTTGGTACACGAATTGACATGCGCAGTTGATCTTTGGACATGCGCAGCCGTACCACGCCGTACTGTGGATACGGGGCTGTTTTAGAGATCGATTTACAATACAGGGTTTCATCGTCCGATCTCCTGACGCATTGCTACAAAGTAACAATGTAACTCGATTTTTGCTTGCTTTTAATCCACTCCCTGCTTTTCTGACTTTGCGATCTAGGCATTTTTTTTCCAAAACAGTCCTCTTTCATCAGCATTAAATACTTAGTGTGGACCATATCCACCATCTCCAATAATTTTGGCTACCTTTTCTGTAAAATGTATGGCTGTTTCTTCATCTGCTGATGCAGTTTCACCCATGATTTTCACGTTATGCAGTGCATTCCTTTTAAAATACCCGGGTAACGATCCCTTGCTAGCTGAAAATTCCCTATCAGTTCTAGAAGATGAAGTAGATGGCTCTGATTCCTTCATTCCTTCATAAAACTGAAGAGCTTTTTGTTGAATTAAATAATCGCCTAAGAGGATTTTTTATTGAAATAATTCTGAAAACCAGATTATGAGCGCTCTTTCCATTTAATAAGTCATCTCTTGAATATCGTGATTCTGTGTACGAAATGTGTATGCTTTTGCACAAAACCGAAAATGAAAAATAAAAAATCGTGGAGGAAAACTTTATAATTTAAATTTTATTTAATTCGCGCTTCTGCTCAGCCATATCAGCCAGCGAAAGCAAGAAAAATACGACGCGTTCTTTACCAGGGCTGTCTTTTCTGTTAAAGGGGGAAACCCCGTAATATAGACTGAACATACAACTAGAATGCATATAAAAAGGAAAATCCCGATTTTTCGCATAAAAATATACTAAAAAGAAATATGAAACGCATAACATCAAAATCGCATTAAAAATATACGCGTAAAAAGAGACCCCACTCTTTATAATTTTCCCTATATTTGAGTACAGGGCCACGCTGGGTGTTTTCTTTAAAAAGAAAAAATTGCTTTGTAAAAGCGATTTATGATAATGAATGTTTTATTACGAATATATCATCAGATTCCACAGGCACGGCCACTTTAAGAATGTTTTATTAATACTCTACGTATCGACATTAATGTACCCCATGGGATACGGACAGATATTTAGCGGAAACAAACCATAAAGGGTCTGACTTTACTGTTACAAGCGATTATCCAGGTTTATCCTGATCAGTTACCGCTTCTTCTTTAACACTTTCATTTGAATTAAAGCTGTTCTGCTCGGCGAAAAGCTCTTGTAGCCAGCGGAGTACGTCTAATGTGTGCTCAATATATACTGTAATATGCTGGCTACGGCTCGAGTAGATAAAACGATATTCTGTGAAAGTTATTTCTTTATTTTCTAGTCTATAGAACAATTCAGGTTTACACTATACTATTCTTCGCAATTCTTTTCTTACAAGGTCTCTTTCCTCTCAAATTACTTTATCTCCTTTCAATTACTTAATTCACAAATCCAAACTAATTACTTCTTCTTGTTAACTCTCAACTTTAAATTTATCACAAAATTACAACTTCTCCCATTATCACTTTTCTAATCTCTTCGCCACGGTTTTAAAACAACTGCGTGGTCTGGATCGCCATCTGTCCTTATATAGCAGAAGTTTCTGATAGCCAGAAACTTCTAGCAAATTCTTCGACCACTGGAACAAGAAAAATTCCGATGTAATAATTCCAAGATGACAATCATTTCTTGCAGTTATAATTTTTTCTTATCCGTGATATTATCCGTCTCTTTCGTAGACATGAACTGTGGAGACTAACCGCAGACACGAACCTCGAATGAAAGGACACTTCGGACCAAAATTCTGCCAGAATGAAAAGACACTTCGGAATTTGTTGCATTATACTTTTAGGGAGCGAAGTTATTATTATGTTACAATACCGAAGTACTATATAGCTATGTGTTAATTTTGCAGGAACAATTTGTTACATATTTTTTTGTGTATATAAAATACTTGAAAATATTTTACTCGTATTTAGTCCCTACTCGTATTTTACATACGGATTTTAACAGCTTTAAGATAGTAATTCCAAACTAGGTATCTTGACATCCGTGTATTAGATTTAAATTTTTCAGATTTTGCATCATAATGTGTACTTTCAGCTACAGTTATGGGACTAGATTTTCCAAAGGAATCTGCGAGTAATAGAACAATGTTGACATATATCCAAAGGTAAGGTTGCTTTGTTTCGAAACGTCAACTGAAATTTGAAGTTCGAGAATGATTGACGATTTTAATGTCTTACATTGTTTCACATTCCAGAACATTCTCAATGACAGCTGATAATGTGCTGCATCCCTTTTTCAGGATTCCCTTAATTTATAGTTTTACGAATATGTGCAAGATCTTTCAGGAAGCACGAACTTTTGTTATGGAGTTCGTCAATGAGGTGAGTTAAAGAAGAATAAAATTAGCCTATTATGTTGGAGAGACAATTTATAATTTTAGCAATTTGCGAATAAAATAAAAATATTGGAGCAACAATCACTCAACGAGAATAACGAAAAAACATGCTCAATGGAAGAATCAGTAAATACTGAAGCGACCAAATATGTATTCATCGACCAAGCCATTAAATTCCATCAAAATAATGAGTTCCCTTTTGACGACATAATCTTAGAGTCAATTTTTTTGATGTTTGCAGTAAGTTAAAGTTGCTTTTACCGCATCAGTTGAACAAATTTTTCAATTCAACTAATGATATGATTTTCATACTAAGATCGTGCATGTGTTTCTCCTCTAGGCTTTTGACACTACAGCCACTACTTTATTTTCAACTTTAATGTGTCTTGCTATGCACCCGCAGCATCAAGAAAAAGTCTTCGAGGAAATCGTTACTGTTTTTCCCAAAAAAGAGTTCGATGTTAATTATGCGGATTTGAAGAATTTTGTTTACTTGGATATGTGCATCAATGAGACGCTACGAGTTGCATCAACTGTTCCAATGGTCGCTCGTGAATGCACAAATGATATACCGATTTCGAAAGACAAAACGATTCCAAAAGGTACACAAATAATCTTAGATGTATTCAACATTCATAGAGATGAAGATATATGGGGTCCAAGCGCAAAGACTTTCAATCCGGATCACTTTCTTCAGGCAAACTTGGCCGATCATCATAAGTACTCGTTTATCCCATTCTTGAAGGGTCCAAGGAACTGTATTGGTAGATAAAAATAAAGTAAAACTAAATCTTGGAAAGTTTAAATGTCTCACTTTAGGTTGGCAGTACGCAGGAATGATCATGAAGGTCGCTTTGGTGCAAGTGCTACGAAAATATCGTTTTTCGACGAAGTTTCGGTTTGAAGACCTAATATTTGTTGAGCATTTAACATTGCAGTATGAAACGTTGCCACTCTTAGAGATTCATAAGAGATGAGATCCAAATATGTAGCGGAATGGCTGGTGGGAAACTACAATATAATTTTGATACAATTTTTTTTAATGTTAGAGCGTGAAGGAAGAATTTAATGTTGTTTTTTCGGAATAAAAGATTTCATAAATAATAATATATTTAAGGTTATTGTTAATTTAAACTTGTATTTAGTGTTTTGTTTAAAAGAAAGATCCTCTTTCCAATGTTAAACTTCATGTTTTTATACTTTAAAAATACCCAAATTCATTCTGAAATGTAATCAAGTGTGACAGCCAGTTTGTAGCTAAAATGATTGATCGCATTATAATCATCCGCAGCGAACTTATTGAGGAAAATGATTTGCAAATCTGGACCATTCTCAACATTAACATATCGCGATCATTCAATCAACGCTTACTAAATGATTCATTTATTATCATTATCATTTATATCATCTTGTGATATAGAGGAAATATCCTCCACTAAAATAAAAATGTGAACATTCTGAGATACCAGTCTGAACTAGGTCGAACATATTTATAGAAAAGTACGATATCCGATGGTATAGAATAGAGCATTCAAAGATATGATTGTCGAGAATAATTGCGAGATCATTTGCCGAAGCGCGAATTTGGAAGACAAGTGGTAGTCGTAATACTGCCAGCTAGAAATTTGAATTTCCATCACTGATGCACCAAGTTTATCTTAACCACCTGTTTGAGGCCGATGGTACATATACTCGTTATGGTCACTGCGCTCTTACTTACTTACTTAAGGTGGCGCTACAGTCCGGGGTGGACCTGGGCCTCAACCGACAAGCGTCACCAGCCAACTCGATCTTTAGCTAGCTGCCTCCAGTTTCGCACGCTAAGTTGGTTGCGGTCACTTTCCACTTGCATGCGCCACCTGAGTTGCGGTCTTCCTCTACTGCACCGTCCCTCGGGAATGGATTCGAAAATTTGGCGGGCCGGAGCATTGGTGTCCATTCATTCTACATAACGCAGCCACCTCAGTCGTTGGACCTACACTCTCCTGGTTAAGTCGATGTCGTTGTACAGCCCGTATAGTTTGTCTTTGTATCTCCTCCTCCACTCACCATCTATGCAGACGTAATCAAAAATCTCCCGAAGAATTTTCTTCTCAAAACAGCCAAGAGCAACCTCATCCACTTTTGATAAAGTCCGTGGTAGGACTGGGATGGTTAGGGTTTTATAAAGGGTCACTTTAGTTCGAGAGAGAGCTTTATTACTCAATTTCCTTCTTACCCCAAAGAAGCAGCGGTTGGCAAGAGTTATTTTTCGTTTGAATCGGCTGAACTTACAATACATTTTCAAATTCCATTACCTTAGGCAAGGCTGATGTATTTTGCCTTGAATTAATGTAATTCCAAAATGATTTACCATTACCCTTTATCGCAGACTCAACGGACAAAACGTAAACATGACGTCCAAATAAATTTGCCTGCCAATGACGCTTTTGATTGTTGTAACGAAGATTGGGATTTCTCTATTCCTGTTGATCTCTCCCCAGATTTCTGGTACCGTAAGCCTTTGATTATGCTTGCTAGTAATCACAGTCAAGTTATCTTCCTGTTTAGTGGTTTTTCTTGGACGTCCACTGCTCGTTTTGGGATCACTGCTTCCGCTTTCACGAAATCGCTTGATGGTGAAATCCATATTTAGAAATATTACTCGTAGGTTCCTGAGAGATATCTCTTTCGGATTTATCCATTTTATGAAGACAAATAATTTGGCTTCGTATATTAATGAATATTTGCTTCGAATGACCTATTATTTTATATATTTTAATTTGTTCTTCTCTTTTAACCTTTCACTTTGAAAACTGATTTTTACCTAAAAAAATGATTCTGTGTAAAACAAAATCCTTTGTGGGCGAGAATTTACCTAATGGTGTCAGAAGTACTTCCACTGTCATTAAAAATCGGAAATACGAGTAACTCACAATTCTGTATTGCCTAAGTTTAAATAATTTTTTGAAAAAAAAAACTAGAACAACGACAGTAATTCTATTTTACATTGGACACAGTACGAATATGTTGCCCTGAAAGTTGCCACTTTCCGATTTTCGCAATAAAACTATTTGGCTTTATATTTTTGGCTACTATAGAGGATTATTCATTTTGTGCTTTAGAATTTTAATTTAAATAAAAAGCATTATAGATTTCAATGAAATTTGTTAACTTTCTAAAATTTTAGACTATGCCATCATGTATGGAATACAACATCGGTCAAATGGCTGGCAGAAGGGCTTTTGCCAACTTCAATTCTCGTGAAGTAATTTTCGATGACTTTTTGACACACTTCTGACTATATTGCGGCCATAACTTCACAGATGTCCGTTTTGAAGTGGGGTCAGATCACACGATCTGGGTAGCCAATTAATGTCGCCAAATTTCGAAATTAAACGGCAGGGGAACTTTTTGTTCGGCGCGAATTAACTACCTGTCACTATGATAGTTGGATTTGACAGATGCCATATGTCAGGGATGTGAAATCCGAACCTAGAAATGAAGAACCCTTTATTTTGTAAGTGTGTGCATCTCATATTTCCACATTTTTTCATATGTGCTAAGTAAATTTTAAACATTAAACATAATATCACAATCGGATGACAGCCAATAAATTAGTTTTTTGACAACACTTTTTCTAGTCCTGGGTACCTTGGATGATTTTATTGCCCCCTCAGTGCACACATCGAACGCAGTGCTGGAAAAGTTAATGCGAATTTAGTGCAGTATTCGCTAACATCGAACACGTTAATTCGAAATCAGTGCGCATCAGGGCGCCGTAGTACCTATATTTTTAACTTAGCTTTGTTTTAGGCTTTTGGTGCAGTACCTTGGCGCAGAACAAAATTTTGACCCAACATTGCGCCCCTAGTGGAAAGTGTTTCATGATCTCTTTTCGATGGTTTTTGGTTTAAGTATTAATGAGGGATATCGTTAGATTTTTTTTTTTGTTCATCGTTGATGTTTGCAAAATGAAAATATGTTCCAGGTGTAGTATTATGCGTGAAAGCATGGAATGGAATAACTCTTTATGATCATGTGCATAACTAGTGTTTAGGTCAGTGATAGTGATACCGATAGTTCAGCGCGTGAGTTACATCAGTACCGCTTTTCTAAGTAAAATCTAATCA
The DNA here is from genome assembly GCA_963082735.1 of Pocota personata. Taxonomy (NCBI): domain Eukaryota; kingdom Metazoa; phylum Arthropoda; class Insecta; order Diptera; family Syrphidae; genus Pocota; species Pocota personata. Next base: position 53,287,644 of record OY720429.1, on the reverse strand, counting down.
ACGACGAATCATATTCTGTCATAGTGCTGATGCGGCACGTTCCCCGTCACTCTCATTTGGTAAACAAATATAAGCTGAGCAAAGGAATGCGTCGAACTGCGGTCTTTTTTCTAAATCTTCGTGGGAAGATGCAGATAAGAAGCTGCACATCGTTGGCATTGCGATTGGGTTCGGTTCGCCGTTGAGAATTTTTGTTAAGTTAAGTTACTCTTTAAGAGTTCGACAATAAATTCGGTCATTTATAAGTTGTCTGTTGTTTTAATATTAATTCATAAGTTGTCAATAAAGAATAAAACTAAACTGGCGCAGTCGGTAGGATTGAACCGAAACCGAAAGTGTCAACAAAAGTTGATATGTACGTTAACAAAAGTTGATATGTACCATACGCAAAAAAAATATATACATATATATATTAAAAAAAAATTAGTGCAAACAAGAATAAGAGTGCTCCTAAATATTGGAATTAAAACCAAAACCTGCTGAGAAGAAAAAGAAAAAAAACAACACAACAACACAGAGAAAGCCGCTGCTGCTACAAAGAATGAAGTGGAAAAGTCAAAGGTAAAAAGTATTAAGAAGACAACTACAAAACTACTAAGGCGAAAACTGCTGGTCCTATAGCTAATTAAATAGTGAAACATCTTTTTTAATTATGTTACATAGTTCCAGTTATTAAGATACTTGACACAAAAAAAAAATTTACAATCGAAAAATCATATAAAATAATATCACGGAAAGAACATTATTGTTAATACAATTACTATCTATTCTCTAAGAAATAAAGAAATTTTAACATTCACATGTTATAGAATTTTCCGTAGTAACCTGCTGTTTAATAATTATTTTTTATAAGAAGTACCCAATTGTGAAACAAAATAAAATAAAAAATGGAAGCTATACCACCAGTAGATAAATTTAGAATAGTTTTAGACCTGATTACTAAGATTCCTGAATTTATTGGGAACAGAGAACAGATAGTGAAATTTATTGAGAGGGTTGATAGTTTAATTCCTGCTATAGAATCGTTTCATGTAGACAATTCTTAAAGGATATATACAAGATAGGATAATGGGTAGGGCCAAGGAGGTTTTACAAATAAGAGGTAGGATTAACGATTGGGGCAAAAAAAAACAGTACAGAGTAATGGCAACAGTAATAGGTTAATGAATACCAACTAATTCAGGAATAACTACCCCAGACAAAATGATAGATATAATACTTTGACACAATTCCGTAGTTCAGGACAATTTTACAATAATAATAATATGCAATTTCAGAGTAATAACTGATGAAATAAAATCGAGATTAATTAATAGTGCGCAGTTTAGTTACCCAATAAATGAAAAGACGTTTGATGATACAGAAGAGAAGAAGGTTTATTTGACAAATTAGTATAAATGACATTTGTAATAAGCTTTCTAATTGTTATACGGGTAGTTGGTGTTAGGTGTTAAATGATAACATTAGAACTGAATGGAACACTCAACATTTTATTTATTACAACAATAACTCGAGACAAATTCAAAACCGCAATAACAGACAGTTTCAAAATAATTTCAGACGGGTTTCAAATAACAATTCAAGACCATTTAATAGCAATAGTGGTAGATGTTCTCAAGGTAGCAACTTCAGACAGTTCAACAATACTAGAAATAATGATCAAAGACGTTTTTCGCATAATAGAAATGATGGTCAAGAACCAATCGACATCAGCAATGTTGATAGATAGACAAATCAAAGAGGAACTATGCATCTGCAATAGTAGAACTAACTATAGGAGGACGCAAAATAGATTGTCTAGTAGATAGTGGTTCATCTTTATCAATCTTACATGAAACGCTATTCCCAGAATTTAGCTTTGTTTTAGGCTTTTGGTGCAGTACCTTGGCGCAGAACAATCAATTTCGAAAAAATCACAACAGTTCCAATAGAATTTAAACTAAATGCAACAATGTCCTGGAAGCTGATGTATTTAAGACATAAACATTTTCATGCAATAATAGGAGCAAACATTTTAGTACCTTTAAAAGCAAAAATTGATTTCAACCATTGTCATCTAGAAATAAACAATCAACTAATCAAATTCAAGGAATTTGATTGCCCATACAGCTATGATGAAATAAATGTATTAGAATACATAGGAAAAGAAAATAATCTAATAAAGAAATTCAATTTATCCAAACTAAATGAAGAAGAGACAGAGTGCGTAAGGCAAATATTAAAAAATAACAATGACTTATTTTTCGTTGAAGGCCAAAAATTGACTAGTATAGATTGTATTAAACACGAAATAATAACAACAGATTCACAGCCAATTTATTCGAGAGCATACCGGTTTCCACAAGTACATGAAAGAGAGGTAGAAAAGCAGGTGAAAGAAATGCTTAATCAGGGAATTATTAAGGAAAGCAACAGTCCGTACAATAGTCCTATATGGATAGTTCCAAAAAAAGTTGATAATTCAGGCCAATAAAAATGGAGATTGGTTATCGACTATAGGAAATTGAACGAAATTACTGTAAGCGATAAATTTCCGATTCCCAACATTGACGATATTTTCGACAAGTTGGGCAGAGCACAGTACTTCAGCACATTGGATTTGGCGAAAGGTTTTCATCAGATTATGGTTGATGAAAAGACCAGCCCAAAAATGCTTTTTCAACTGCATAAGGGCACTTTGAATATATCAGAATACCCTTTGGTCTCAAAAATGCACCATCAACTTTTCAAAGGTTGATGAACACAGTGCTGAAAGGCCTAATTAATAAGATTTGCGTAGTGTATCATGACGATATACTCGTCTTTAGTACAAGCTTGGAGGAACACAAAGTAAATCTCAATAAAGTTTTTAAAAAGCTTGGAGAATATAAACTAAAAATTCAAATAGACAAATGCAGTTTTTTTTTCAAAAAGAGACGCAATACTTGGGCATATTTTGACGGAGGACGGCATTAAACCTGATCCAAGGAAAGTTGAAGTAATTCGGAACCTCAAATTATCCAAAACTACTAAACAGATCAACAATTTTTTAGGCATTACGGGCTGTTACCGTAAATTTATTAAAGACTATGCTAAAGTTGCCCAGCCTATGACCAAGTACCTGAAAAAATATGAGCGCATTGACCTTTCAGATTGTCAATATATAAATGCTTTTGAGAAACTTAAAGAACTTATCACCAATCATCCTATTCTTCACTATCCCAACTTTCACAGAAAATTTAAACTAACAACAAGATGCTAGCAAATATGCAATTGGTTCAGTTCTTAGTCAAGATAATCATCCCATCTGTTATGATAGCCGAAGAGAAAGAATTGCTAGCTATAATTTGGTCAGTTATTTTTTGCCATACCTGCATGGGGTAGAGTTTGACGTACTCAACCGATCAAATGGTTACACAAACGAAAATGAAATCAACGCTCTTAGTATAAATAAAAACATGTCAGACCTTTCAGATTGTCAATATATAAATGCTTTTGAGATACTTAAAGAACTTATCACCAATCATCCTATTCTTCACAATCCCAACTTTCACAGAAAATTTAAATTAACAACAAGATGCTAGCAAATATGCAATTGGTTCAGTTCTTAGTCAAGATAATCATCCCATCTGTTATGATAGCCGAAGAGAAAGAATTGCTAGCTATAATTTGGTCAGTTATTTTTTGCCATACCTGCATGGGGTAGAGTTTGACGTACTCAACCGATCAAATGGTTACACAAACGAAAATGAAATCAACGCTCTTAGTATAAATAAAAACATGTCAGAAGCAAATTCTCAAAGCGCAGAGCTAGGAACAATACATATTCAAGATGAAAACTTTAATGACCATATCCCAATAATGGATACAATAGTAAACAAATATAAAACCCAAGTTATTCTTTTAAACTCAAAAATTAAAGAAATGGATATAGTTCACAAATATAGGAGAATATATATTTCCAAAAAGTATATTGTTACCAACACGATGACAGATATTTTTAGACGATCTATAAAGAAAGGTGTTACAGGAATATACACAGAATTAAATGACCATTTATATAATCAAGTACAATTAAAACTAATAGAATTATTCAGCAATGATAAAAGCACACGCTTTAGGCGATGCACATATTTGATCTTAAAAATGATGAGAAAGCTATTAGATACATTCGAAATGTACACGAGAAAAAATCAAACCACCGAGGTACTAATGAAAACTTTGAATTTTTGAAAAATAAGGTATATTTTCCCAAATTAAAGGTACTAATTCAGAAGTTTTTTTTTTGGTGGGTAAAATCGCATCATCACCTCCTCGTGGTGCCCGCTGGATAACTATCTAATAGTGAACTAACGATGAGCGTATGCTGAGTCTGATGATATAAATGTTGCTGAACACTCGGACCTGCACAAGCACATCTGGGTGAACTTCAGCACACATATCTTTAACTGGACGAGGCATCTCTTGTTGACCTGATCGGCTGAAATATGCGTCTCAGAAGTCTAGCAAGAGTTCCTCAGAAGGAGGACGTGCGGCGGATGGATTCTCCAGATGGAATTAACGGTGTCGTCTACTGGGCAGCGCATATCTTACCTGAGCTGCTTCGACATATTCGGAACACAGGTCGGTAAGGAATTTCCAAAACTATTTAGGACCTTGGAATAGGGATGGTGGCGGAGGAGCCCTCAATGGGCCAACGGCAGCGCTCATAATCCCGTAGTGGACTACTGGCATCGGTGTACCCGGCCCCTCCACCTAGGGGTATAACAAAAGGAACTGGCCCTCCATGTTGGGGGTTGTACAGTCGGGCTAACTTCCCTACCACGTAAAAAAACCTTCGATTACGAAGCAACCAACAGCCTCGGATACGAATGATTTTACTGTTGACGACCCAAGCCAACGTAAAAAGGACAATTACATTCGTGTCTGCACGTGGAATGTTAGGTCCCTCTACAGACCACGGGCAGCCGAATAACTTGCGGAGGCCCTGTGATTTTAACGCAAAGTTAGGAAGGGAGGGCGTCTTTAGTAGCGTGGTCGAAAAGCACAGCCTACACGACATCACATCCGACAACTGATTCAGGCTAGTCGACTTTGCGGCGGGACGAAATGTTGTCGTAGCTAGTACGCGGTTCAAACGTCTTGATATCCATAAGGGGACATGGCTATCTTTTGATCAAGAAACCGTTAACCAAATCGACCACATCGCGATTGACGAAAGACACTCTTCCAGTATTCTGGGTGTTCGGACTTTCCGGGGAGGCAATGTGGACTCCGATCACTACCTAGTACGGATGCGGATATCCACAACAGAGCGAAATCAACGAAATACTGTGAGGAAGTTTGACGTAGGACGGCTACAATCGCAAGAGACCGCCAGAGCCTTTGCCGATCAAGTCTCCTTTAATCTCAATCTAAATCCTATGCCGCCAGCAGCAAATGCGGAAGACCACTGGCAGTATTGCCAACAAGCCATCAGAAATGCCGCCTCTGATGTGCTGGGTTTCTCCCGGCCAACACAACGAAACCCCTGATTTGATGAGGAATGCCGGCAAGCACATGCAGCAAAACTAGAGGCGTACAAGGCGGCGCTGCATAGAAGGACTAGAGCTTTTCAGTAAAAAAAAAAGGAACATGAGAAGCACTCCATCGAGGAGATTGAGAGACTTTATTGCAGGAATGATGTTCGAAAATTTTACCAAAACGTTAAAAGGACATGCCAGGGTTTCAAAGCCAGAACAGAAGCCTGCAGGGACGAAAATGGTAACATAGTAGTAGAATCGCAGTCGGTGCTGAGGATATGGAAGGAACATTTCTGCAGACTTTTAAACGGCGCCGATGACCAACATACCACTGTCAGGCAGAACAATCCATTCAATAGTGACGATGATAGTCAAGATTCCCGTCAACCCGATCAGAATGAAGTGAGGATAGCGATATCTAAAGTTAAATCCAACAAAGCTGTTGGAGCCGACGTCCTTGCCGCCGAACTTTTCAAGGCAGGAGGAGATGAGTTGGTAAGGAGCATGCACCAACTCATCTGTAAAATCTGGTCGGACGAACGTATATCCGATGAATGGAACCTCAGTATCGTTTGCCCGATCCTGAAGAAAGGAGACCCTCTGAACTGCGCCAACTACAGAGTTATAAGTCTTCTCAACATCGCATATAAGATCCTGTCTGCCGTATTATGTGAACGCCTAAAACCAATCGTCGGCAACCTGATAAGTCCTTATCTGTGTGGTTTCAGGCCCGGTAAGTCCACCATTGACCTAATATTCACGCTACGGCAGATCTTGGAAAAAACCCACGAATATAACATCGATACGCATCACCTTTTCATCGATTTTAAAGTTGCCTATGATAGCGTGTATAGAGACGAGTTATACAGAGCCCTGTCTAGTCTTGGCATCCCTGCCAAGCTCGTCCGTTTGTGCAGAATGTCAATGGAGAACTCTCGCTGCTCCATCAAAGTCGGAAACAACACCACCGATCCGTTCGATATCAGGAAAGGTCTTAGACAAGGTGACGCGCTACCATGCGATCTCCTTAACATAGTACTTGAAAAAATTGTACGAAATTCACAAATCAACACCGAATGTACAATTTTTTACAGGTCTGTACAACTACTCGCCTACGCCAATGACATTGACGTAGTTGGAAGAACTCAGCGGGCCATCAGTGGGGCGTTTTCGAGTATTGAGATCGAGGCAGCAAAGATGGGTTTAGCGGTCAATGAAAGCAAAACAAAATATATGCTGTTTACAAAAAAGGACACCCAACATCGGCGTCTTGGACGGAACGCCACGATAGACAGATATAAGTTAGAGGTAGTAAAAGACTTTGTCCACCTAGGCTCTATAGTGAACTCCGCAAATGACACCAGTGGGGAGATCAAACGAAGAATTACTCTTGCCAATCGTTGTTTTTACAGGCTGAAAAGGCAATTGAGTAGCAAAGCCCTATCCCGAACTACCAAGGTAACTCTTTATAAGATCCAGTCCTGCTGTATGGCGCAGAGGCATGGGCTTTATCAAAATCGGATGAAGATGCCCTTGGTTACTTCGAGAAAAGTTCTTCGAGTGATCTTTGGTCCCGTCTGCATAGACGGCGAGTGGAGGAGAAGATACAATGCCGAATTATACGGCCTTTATAATGACATCGACTTAGCCAGAAGAGTTCACATACAACGACTGGGTCATGTAGAGCGGATGGAGTCCAACGTTCCAGGCAAGAAAGTCTTCGAATCCACCCCGGACGGACGGCGCAGTAGAGGACAACCTCGTGGTAGGTGGGGCAAACAAGTGGAGGGGACCTCAACCAACTTGGCGTGCGCAACTGGAGGCAGCTGGCACATAACCGGGCTGGCTGGAGGGGTTTGTTGGTTGAGGCCCAGGTCCATCCTGGAATGTAGCGCCACCTAAGTAAGTAAGTAAGTAATTCAGAAGTTTATCAATAATTGTTCCCTATGCCAAAGAGCAAAATATGACCGAAGTCCGGGAAAAATTAAATATAAATTAACACAAACACCATCTGACCAAAATGAAATTGCCAGTTTAGACAGTTGGACTAGGAAAAGTCAACGGTTTTTAACGAGTATTGTTAGATTTTCCAAACATGCTATAATATCTTATAACAATAAGAGATGCTTTAAAGAATAGGCACGCCGTATTAGGAAAACCCAAACTTTATATAGCTGATAATGAATTTGACGGACTAGTAATAAAAGATTTTTTGAGAAAAGGAGGCATTGAACTTCACACAGGCAATTCTGATATTGTAAGGCTCCACAATACTTTAACTGAGCAGATAAGAGTTATGGAAATAAACCCTGTGTGCAGTTGATTTATTACTATTTTCTTAACAAATAATTTGTTTTTTTCACGATCGGTGGAAGAAGTTTTGCATGTTAAATAAGTGCTGCTCAAATTGTAGAAGGTGATGGGGGCGATTTATCGCAGTTGGATAAAACTATTGATAGATTAGGTAAATATAATCAGTGGTAATGAATTGGGCTTAGAGTTATATGATCCTTACTTATGGCCAAGCCAGCAGTTTCTGTATTTTGTTTCCCTTGTCTTCTATTTTTAAGTGCCAAAGATAGTCATTCCTCTTACAGTACTGATTATAAGGATTGGAGGCATGAAATGATTTAAAGATAATTTTAAAGGCAAGCAAAATAATAGACTCTGGGCTGCAGAAGCAAATTTCAAAGGACACTGAGCACTGGAGGAATATCCTGAAGCATCTGATAATTGTAGTACAATTCCTAGATTCGCAATTCTTAGTATTCAGGGGAAGTTCAGACACACTCAACGAACAAGATAATAGTAGTTTTTTGAAACTAGTGGAAGCAGTGGGCAGGTCTGATTTTGTTTTAGCTGAGGACCAATAAACTCAAAAAATGTCGCTTGCAATTTTACATGCTTCTAAGTCTTATTATGTATGCATATGAAAAAACCCCAGACAATTTTTTTCCAACGTAGTAAAATAATTCGAGTGTCAAGGGATAGACACGGGCTAAATTCTTTTATTACTAGGGGTCCTTGTTCTAATATGACCGCCTGTAGATGTCCAATTTTGCGATAGAAAAATCCCGTAAAAATGTTTTCGTTCCACAAAACGCACGTAAGGTGTTAGTGTAAATGTATATCCGAACGAGCTCAAGGGATCGGTGGCAGTAAATCAATTCAAGTGTAAAATAATACTGATATTAGATGCACGGTTTGTTATGAAGTAAAAGTTTCTTAATTTTAAAGCATAGGTTTATTAAGAGAAGACAAAAGATCAATCTTTTAATACTTCCCTTTAAGGCCATATAAGTATGTAAATCATATTTTATTTTATAAGCAGACCTATGATAAATTATGAACAATTTTCGTACCCAAATGTCAATGTTTAATGGTTATGTTATGATCGGCACTAATTTACTCATTTGAAATGGACTTTTTGCTCCAACATCCAGCACAGTATACGTGCGTAAGTAAATTAACCCTTATAAAAGCATTCGAGTAAATGGAATTGGCACCACCTAGACGTACAAGGTTAAGTACTCTTACAATTAAAGTGTTAGATATTACGCGTGTAAATAAAAGTTAAACATCTTTTCGTAGTAAAAAAAAAGATCAATGTCATGTTGGGACTTGAAATCGAGAGAGTTGACTTTTTTATTACATGGCAACGTACGAAAATAAGTATCTGAAAGATATTATATTGAGAAAAGAACACACGCAAAAATTTCATTTAGTACGGGAATAACAGTTCGTTCAAAATGGTAATCGCGGTATCGCTTTTTACAATAGTTACAATTCTCTGGATTTACATCCTTTGGTCGAGAAGGAAATATTACGCGTTCGCGTTAAAAATGCCAGGTCCAATAGGTCTACCAATCTTAGGAATTGCATTAAAATTAATGAAGGTAGAAGGTAAAATTGCTGGTGTTTGTGATTGATTGTATTTTTCTTCTATACCATCGTTTGTATATGGTATTTTGGGTAAAATTTCAGCCCTCTAGGTCGAACAGGTCGAGAGTTACAAGCGTGTGACCGACGGACAAACAGAAACCGTATTGGATCCATTAGTGTTCCATTTTATACCATTCTAGTACGGAAAATTAAAAAGAAAAAAATTTAAATTGGTACAGATTTTGATCAAGTACGGTTCAACGCAAAATACTTATAATTGCACTTTATGCAGATTCATTTCACGCATTTCTAAATACCTACATACATATATGTATATTCCCGCATGGAAGCAACACGTATAAATGCACTAGACGCTTAAAAGCTTAAATTTCATTAAATTGTTGTTTTATCAATGCACATCTTTGGAAACCATAATGATGAACTTATGACCATAAAATTGAATTTTGCACATCTCTAAACATTTCTTCAGTTTGATAGCTTTTCTCTTTATTTTATTGCAACGTACATTACTGCTGTGAAGATTGGAAATAAACTCATATATAGGCAGTGCATTTGTATGTATGTATGTAAATATAATTTTTTTTTTTTAATATTTCTTACCAATCTATCGGTGTACTACTTACTTACTTATGTCCTATATCCCCTTGTGGGTCCTAGGGCCTCGACTACGCCTACGCGCCATCGTGTACGGTTTCTGGCAATGTGTCTCAGCTCTCCCCAGCTTTTCCCCAACTGCCGTGCTTCCTTCTCGACTGTTCTGCGCCATGTTCTCCTTGGACCACCAGGTCTTCTGCCGTCCTGAGTTAAGGGGTTCCATTGCATAGCATGGTTCGCTATGGAGCTGTCACCCTTTCGGAGCGTGTGACCAATCCACTGCCACTTCCGTCGTTGGATGGTTGTGCCTATTGGTTCCTGACCCGTTCTCTCGTAAAGATGTTCGTTAGAGATACGATTGGGCCAGAAAATCCTTAAGATGTTGCGCAGGCACTTATTAATGAACGTTTGCAGCTTTTTGGTGATAGCGGTGGTCACTCTCCACGTGCTGCATCCATATAACAGCACGGATACAACGTTGGAGCGGAACAGTCTTAGCTTGGTGTTCAAACTGATTGCATTGCTTCGCCATATTTTGGACAACATCCCGAACGCGGACTTTGCTTTGGCGATTCTGTTGGCTATATCCAGTTCGGTTCCACCATCGGTCGAGACAATACTTCCAAGATACTGGAAATCCTCTACTCTCTCTACCGGTTGTCCAGTAATGCATATTTGAGCCGATGAGTTCGTTCCAAGACTGATAATTTTAGTTTTTGCGGTATTAATTTTCAGCCCGACGACGCCAGCCTCCCTCTCCACATCTGCTGTCATTTGGTGGAGGTCCATAATTCTATGAGAGAGTAAGCATACGTCGTCAGCGTAGTCGAGATGTTTAAGTTGGGATGTGAAAGTCCATCGAATTCCTCCGTTTCCCGTCGACAAAGCTGCACGAAGCACATCGCTAATCACCAATAGGAATAGTATTGGTGAAAGAATGCAGCCTTGTCTTACCCCACTTTGGATCTCAAATTCCTCAGACAACCTTCCTCTGTGCAGAACGTGACATTTGGACCCTTCGTAAGTAGCTTTGACAATAGCAATTAATTTATCAGGAATACCTCTCCTGCGTAAGGCACGCCAAATAAACTCCCTGTTAACACTATCGAACGCCTTTTCAAAATCGATGAACAGCAGGTGAAGTGGCGATCGATATTCAACGCACTGTTCGATGATAATCCGCAGGGTGTTGATATGGTCGTCACAGGAGGATCCAGAGCGGAAACCTGCTTGTTCGGCATCGAGTGTGTCTTCGAGATGTTGTTTGATTCGCTCCAGGATGATTTTAGCTATTATCTTAGCTACAGCAGGCAGCACGCAGATACCTCTCCAGTTTCCGCACTCTATTAAACTACCTTTCTTAGGAAGCTTGACGATCATTCCTTTTTTTCACTCGTCAGGAAAGCTCTCGGCTTCCCAAGCTCTCTCTATAAGTGGAAGCAGAAGCTCAGCCGATGTTGTTGGCGCTGCTCGTAAGAGCTCTGCGGGAATGCCGTCAAGTCCGACCGCCTTGTTGGTTTTAAGTGCTTTGATCGCGGTAGTGATCTTATCCTTACTGGGAGGCGCGGTGCGTATTCGGGCATTTCTTACCTCGGACACCTCATTCTGATTTGGGAACATATCGCTAGCGAATACACGGTTTAAAACCGTAGCAAAATGCTCCTTCATCTCTTAAGCTGGTCCTAATAAAGGTCCGAAATAAGCAAGGAACCGTCTAGGCTTTTCACTGGGTGTTGGCTGGAGCTGCGACCACCTGTCAGCTCTTTAATGATTCTGTAGACGGTCCTACTATCGCACCTTCGTGCAGTGCGTAGTTGAAGAGTAGCTATCATAAGATGGTGATCTCGTACTATCCCCACATCTGCTCCTCGCCTGTTTCGGACGTCCAGGAGACTACTTCTAAAGCGGCGGCTGATAGCAAAATGGTCAATTTGATTAGAAGTTGCTTGCCTGTCGTTGGAAACCCAGCTGACTTTGTGGCAGGTCTTGTGCTCAAACATGGTGCCACCTATCACAAGGCGGTTGGCATTGCAGAAATCCACAAACCTTTCGCCATTGTCTTTGCGGTTACCTAGTCCATTCTTCCCGATTACATGTTTGAGCCCTTCGTTGTCGTTGCCTACCTTGGCATTCAAATACCCCATCACTATGACAATGTCTCCATTTGGTGTTGTATTGAAGACGGCGCTTAAGAGATTGTAGAAGCTCTTCTTCTCGTCCTCAGTCGAGTCCTCCGTTGGCGCATAACACTGTATGATGGTGACGCGTCGTACTCTAGTCCGTAATCTGGCCGACATAATCCTATCACCATAATGTTGCCAGGAAATTAGGCCTTTGCGTGCTGTTGGTGTTAGCAGCAGTCCGACTCCATATTCCCGCGGACTTCCAGATGGTCTTCCGGAATAGAGTAGTACAGTGTTATGCGTTGGGGACTGCTACTCGCCCGCTTCTAACCATCTGATTTCGCTTACCCCCAAAATGTCCAGTCTATATCGCATGAATTCTTTTTCCAATTGAAGGAATCTGGCATTGTGAGGTCTTTCGCTTCCCGAGTCGAGGAGCGTCTTCACATTCCAGAAACCTATCTTTGTCCGGGTACAATAGCCAAAAGTCGTCAACATGTGATCATTCCTTATCCGAGGCATAGTGTCGGTTTCTGTAGCAATTAGGGTTCGGTAACGCAGGTTGCTAGCCCACGTTACCTAGTCTAGAATCAAGGCCCTAAACAACCCGCACTTCCAGTTTTAGCCTACACGCATAAGGGTTTATACGTATAGTTACCCGGGGACCACCACTAGGAGGTAAAGCAAGCACTTCATCACGAACTTGATTGTTGCGCTACTGGCTCAAGCCAAGTTTTGAGCAGTCAGTAGTTTTCCGATCAATCGCAATGCAGATCAATCGCAATGTACTACCGTGCACCTTGTTTTTTTTTATGGTTGCGTCAAAGGGTGTGTAATCTTCATAGATACCAGTAGCCTGGGGTACTGGCATGCACGATTCGTAAACCAGAATGATTGAGGCCAGGAATACGCCTACGTACTAAACCACACCCTGGACACTTCAAACCACTCTCTCTGCGGGACTGCCATTAGGTATTCCTTCGCGGGGCTGGTTAGCCTTTTAGGCTATGTTCTCCTCTACGCCTTTTGTGTTCTTAGGCGATTGGCACTCCACTGTTTGGATTATTCGCGTTACGTTGGCTCTCTATGCGCCTAAGATCGCTGAGTATGGTTACGCCACGTTACTTACGATGGTCCAGTTTTCGTCATTCTGAAGCATGTAATTTACGACATTCTCGGGAGTGGGCCACTCCCCAATTTGGTCCCGAAGGACGATCAATGTGGACAGTTCGGGATAATTTCGTGTTTTCATTTTATCCATACATCGATCGCTGGTATAAGGCGATGCGTCCATCTCCCCTTTACGGATAAGTTCCACTGTTGTTGCCAAGTAGAAATACTGCGGGTTCTTTCGTATTCTCTTCTTTCGTTGTCTACTCGGCCATTTGGAACACGTTCGCTTTCTAGTCTTGTCTCTTCTTCAGCGAGTAAGTCGATCGATAGCATTGAAAATACGATGAGTATAGCACCGTTCGAAACAGTTCGTAGCGCACTGGCTACTCTTAGTGTGCTAAGACGGTGCACGGATTTAACTTCACGCACTTACGACTTAACTTTCGCGGCTCTTGACCATATTTCTGCTGTTTACATATACTCGTCTATAGAACTGGCAGCTCCTGCAAGTATAATATACCTAGTCCTCCCATAAGTTCTGTTACAAGTGCAAAACGTTATAAAAATTAAACAAAAAACCTTTTGGATTAGTATTTATAAAATTTATGTGCTTAAATAGTAAGCTATTTATTCAAAGTTACCTCCTTTTGCTTTAAAGCAGGTCCTCAAACGGTGTGGCCACTGGACTACAACTACACGCACATTTTCCAGGGCTATGGACAACGCTGCTGCTGTTAAATCACTTTTGAGGTTCTCCAAATTTCGGTCGGGTTTCTTGCGGGCCATACTCTTCAACACTGACCACAAACAATAATCCAAAGGATTCAAATCTGTGCTTCCTGAAGGACAGTCCTTGGATGCAAAAAAAGAATGAATATTGATATTTTGGCTTTATGTGCTGGAGCAGTCTTGTTGGGAAATCCATCTTGCTCCATTAAAAAATGGAAAACAACAGGCCTATAACGATGCGTTCTAGGACACCTTCTGGGCACACCTTTGCCCAGTTTTTACTTTTTTTTCACAAAAATGGAGAGCAAACCATTACCGAAGCAAGATGATAACCATGCTGAACCCTAGAAACTGTATTTTTTGCTTCTTTGGATGTTCTTGCACATATTTTATAGCTTTGTTTATTAAAATCTTCCTCGATGATAAAAATCTTTTCGTCAGTATAATATCCTGAGCGGTTTTAGTAATTCGTAAATTTGGTTAGCATTTTTCCTGCAACGCTATGACAACAATACGATTTTCTTTCGTTCCCCACTCCATGATAACCAATTAGTTTTAAAACAGAATTTATGGTAGGAATATGTATATAGTCGTACTCCTTTTGCAACTCTGTACTCCTTCAATTTTGGATATACTTTTTATACTCCTTTTTAGCTTTTCTCCTTGTACTCTTTTTTATCAATTTTGCACATTGAAACATGTTCTTGCACCAAAGCGACTTTCAAAATTGTCTCCGCGAATTGCAAAAGTAATAAAATAAAATGTCACGAATTTAAGATATAATTAATTTTGTTAATTTTTTCACTATCTATACCTACAAGTATTCAGTAGTCCCCTTAATAATGGTATAAAGGAGTATTTATTCTTCCCAGCTGAATTAGGAAGAAAGTGATCGGGATTGAAAGTCTTTGCATATAGCCCCCAAATATCTTCATCTCTATGAATATTAAACATAGCCATGGCTATTTGTGTGCCTTTTGGTATTGTGATGTCTTTCGAAATCGATACATCTTTGGTACATTAACGGGCGATCAGTGGAATAGTTGCTGTAGCGTCTCATTAATGCACCTATGCAGGTATACAAGATTCTAGAAATTATGACGATTTCTAACGATTTTAGGAAAAAAAACTCTGACGAGTTCCTCCAAAGTGGTCGATACTGCGGGTGCATTGCAAAACACACTAGAGTTGAAAGCAAAGTTCTGGCTGTAGTTTCAGATGCTTAAAAGAGAGATACATTTATGTATGTGTGTGTGTGCGTGCTTAAAGACCATACAGTTACACAAATTGTCCAATCGGTTCTTAAGTTGGAAAGAAAAAGTGACAGTAACTTTACTGCAAATACAACAATATTGGCTTCTTGGATTATATCATTGAACGACAACATTGACATATGCTTGATCTCTGAAACCCACCTTACAAAGGAATCTCAAGTTAAAATAAGAGGATTTCGTGCGAATTACGCATACCATCCTTCCGGAAGAGCCAGGGGCGGATCCTCCTTATTCATAAAAGACTGCATTAAGCACTCCATGAATATAACGACTGAACTCGATACAATGCAAGCAACTTTAGTTCGTGTTAAAAACAATAACGTATATTTCAACATCGCGTCCATATATTGTCCTCCGCGAAGCACGTTCAAAAGTAACGACCTTATACGTCTCTTCACCTCGCTTGGAACGAACTTTATTATTGGTGGTGATTTTAATGCAAAACACATCTCTTGGGGTTCGAGATACAATTCACCGAAAGGCAAACTTCTGTACGAAATCGGTATGCAATTTGGGGTTGATTTCTACTCGACAGGGAAACCGACATGTTGGCCCTCCAATGTAGTAAAAACACCTGACCTAATAGACTTCTTCGTAACAAAAGGAGTATCTGCTAATTTTGCGAGAGTAGAGGAAAACTTTGATCTCTCCTCATATCATTCATCAGTAATTTTGACAACAAATGACCGGCTAATGAAAGTAGAAGGCTGGCCTAAATTAGCTAACAACAAAACAAACTGGGACGGCTTTAGGAATGATTGCGAAGAAAATATTATCTTAAATGTATCGCTAAAAACACCTCTCGAGATAGAAGTAGAACTCGGTAAATTTACTGAAGCTATTCAGAATTCCGCATGGAAAAATACTCCCTTAACGAGAAAGGTAACCAAAAGCAGCGAAGCTAATTATCCGCCGGAAATAAAGGAACTTATTCATAAGAAGAGGAACAAACATATTCAAACACTTATATAATAAACTTAGAAAAGCAATTCAAGATATAAAAAACCGCGAGACCTCTGCATATCTTGAAGGCTTAACAGCCGAAAAATGCACAAATTACTCCCTCTGGAAAGCGATAAAAAGTATCAAAAAACCCCAAATGCAATCGCCACCAATCAGAAAAATCAACGCCCAATGGGCAAAGAGTGACAAAGAAAAGGCGGATCTTTTTGTCTAACACCTAGAAGAAACGTTTAAGCCATTTGATGGACAACCATTGATAGACGATCTTAGAGGTATGGCAACTACATCTGATACAAGTAACTTTAGAATAAAAAGTGCATCGCTAACCGAACTTTGCCAGACGATAAGAAATTTTGAAAATTAATAAAGCCCCTGGTTATGATTTAATAACTTGACAAATACTTAAGAAATTGCAAAAAAAAAAAACATTAATTAAACTTTTATATCTGAAAAACTCCAACGAGCTTTGGATAAAGTCTGAGACTGGACAAAATTTTGGCGCATTGTTCTTAACGAGACCAAATCGACACATGTTAACTTCACATACAAGAAAATAAACAATCTACCCGTATTCATTAACTCGGTACAAATACCGTATGCAAATGAAACTGAATATCTGGGGATGACACTGGACGCTAAACTTAAGTGGAAACCGCACGTTAAATAAAATTAAAAATCGCTTTAGAGAAATGTATTGGCTACTTGGAAGACATTCCAAGCTAAGTATATATAACAAGCTGCTTTTATATAAGAAAGTGCTAAAGCCTATATGGACGTACGGTATACAACTCTGAGGTTGTACCAAAGCAAGCAATAGAAAATTTATACAATCTTTCCAAAATAAAGTGATAAGAGCAATCGTGAATGCTCCCTGGTATATTAGAAATAATGATATACAAAGAGACTTAGGGATCGCAACCGTGGACGACGAAATAACAAACTTCGCTCGTAGGCTCCACATTCGCCTTCATGGTCATTGCAACCATACCATACTCCAAATATTAGACGTGAGAAACCTTGTGCGCCGACTTCAAAGAACGAAACCGTTCGATTTGGCGCAATAAGAAATAGCCTTTTGATAACGGTATCAGCAGGTGCTTTTGCCGAAAATATACCTGCATCATGCGAATATTCCTCGAAGCTTAAACTCCTTGATAAGGAAAACTTAATTGTAGTAAATAAGAAAAAGGGACGGGTGAGTTTAGTCAGGAAAAATCTGACACTACAATGAGTACATGGTGTCTCATAGTGTCTTATGAAAATTTCTCACCTACCCACGAAAAAAAAAAAAAAAGTTGAATGTAAACTCAATCCTTTGATGAATTTTGATGGCTTCATCGATGAATATACGTATATGTTTGCTTTTTTTCAATATGTACTAATTCTTCCGTTGAATCCGATGCATTGTTGTCTTTCAGTCCCTCTTTTTCATATATTTTTATTTTATTCATAACTAAAATTATGAATTTTTATTTGGAAAATGATGGCACTGGTCTAATTGGAAATTTACTCACATTGTAGCTAAAATCCTAAGTCATTTCGACCCTTTTATGAAAGGTTTATAATCTTTTGTAAAGCTGAATAGACCGCGTGCAGCCGAACAACTAGCGGAGGCCCTAGACTGCTACAAAGCAGATATCACCGCGATGGGATGGGCCGGGCAAAAGGAAGATGAAAAACTGTGATATCTACTACGGTGATTGCTACAGGGAACAGAAGCAGCGTCTATTTGGATGTGGATTCGTTGTAAGCGGCAGACTTAGGCAAGAAGTCTTGACCTTTCGACACGTAAGTGAACGCCTTGCAACTATCCGCATCAAGGCTAAATTCGCCAACATCAGCCTTATATGCGCTCACGCCCCCACAGAAGATAAAGACGATGCTACCAAAGATTGTTTCTAAGAGCTGCTCGATAAAGCATATGAGCAATGCCCTAAATATGACGTTAAAATCGTCTTAGGTGATTTCAACGCCAAAATAGGAAAGGAGGACCTCTTTGGTAGTACAATCGGAAAGCACAGCCTACACGACACCATGTCTGGAAACGGACTTAAGCTGATTGATTTTGCTGCGGGACGTAATGTTACCATAGCTAGTTCACGGAAGGAACATGGCGGTCACCAGATCATCAAACCGTCAACCAAATTGATCATGTTGCGATCGACGCAAGGCACTCCTCCAGTATTCTAGATGTCCGAACTTACCGAGCGGCCAACATTGACTCGGACCACTACCTTGTTGTAGCCAAGGTACGGATGCGGATATCCCAGACGCCAAAACATCGAGAAAATACTGTGAGGAGATTTAACGTTGGACGGCTACAAACGCAACAAACCGCCAGAACCTTTGCCGATCTCGTATCCTTAAACCTCTCGAGAAGTCCTATGCTGCCAGCATCAAATGTCGAAGACCAGTGGCATCGATGCCAAGAAGGCATCAAAACCGCCGCAACTGATGTGCTCGGTTTCACCAGTCCACCCCCACGAAACCCCTGGTTTGACGAAGAGTGTCGGCAAGCACATGCAGCAAAACAAAGTGCCTACGAAGCGTCACTGCATAGAAGGAAGAGAGCAGCTCGTCAGCTCTACGAGCAAAAAAGGAGGGAAGAACATCGGCTCCTCCGGAGAAAAAAGAGAGAGCATGAGAAGCGCGCGATCGAGGATATAGAGAGGTGCTACTCCAGGAATAATGTTTGGAAGTTTTACCAAAAGGTAAAAAGAACGTGTCGTGCCAAAAAGACCCGAACAGAGACCTGTAGAGACGAACAAGGAAACCTTGTAGTAGAGTCACAGTCGGTGCTGAGGACATGGAAAAACCATTTTTGCAGACTGCTAAACGGCGAAGAGGACACAAATTCCGCTGTCAGGCAGAATGAACCATTCAACCTGGACGATGAAAGCCAAGATTTCCGTCCACCTGACCAAAATGAAGTGAGGATAGCAATATCTAAGCCTAAATCCAACAAGGCTGCTGGATCGGACGGCTTAACTGCCGAGCTGATTAAGGCGGCGGGAGATGACCTGGTGGAGAGCATACACCAACTCGTCTCCAAGATTTGGTCAGAAGAAAGTATGCCTGATCAATGGAACCTCAGCATCGTTTGCCCGATCCACAAGAAAGGAGAGCCTCTAAATTGCGCCAACTATAGAGGCATCAGTCTCCTGAACATTGCGTATAAGATCATGTCTGCTGTACTGTGTGAGCGCCTAAAACCATTCGTCAACGATCTGATAGGTCCCTATCAGTGCGGTTTTAGGCCCGGTAAGTCCACGACCGATCAAATATTCACACTACGGCAGATCCTGGAGAAAGCCTAAGACGTCCAGATCGATACCCATCATCTTTTTATCGATTTTAAGGCCGCATATGACAGCATTTATAGAGACGAGCTATACAGAGCCATGTCTAGTTTTGGCATCCCTGCCAAACTTGTCAGATTGACGATGGAGAACGCTCGCTGCTCCATAAAGGTTGGAAACAATCTCACCGAGACCTTTGATGTCAAAAAAGGATTTAGACAAGGTGACGCGCTGTCATGTGACTTCTTCAACATCATTCTCGAGAAAATTGTGCGGAACTCACAAGCCAACACCAGGGGCATAATTTTCCAAAAGTCTGTACAACTTCTTGCATACGCTGATGACATTGACATTATTGGCAGAACACAGCGAGCTGTCACTGGTGCGTTTGCAAGCATTAGTGCAGAAGCGGCAAAAATGGGTTTGGTGGTGAATGAGGGTAAAACAAAATATATGCTGTCAACAAGAAGAGACACACAACATCGACGAATCGGACAGAACGTCACGATAGACAGCTACAATTTTGAGGTAGTTAGGGACTTTGTCTACCTCGGCTCCACGGTAAATTCTGATAATGACAACTCAGCAGAAATCAAGCAAAGAAATACACTTGCCAACCGCTGTTTCTTGGGCCTAAGACGGCAATTGATTATTAAGGCCTTGTCAAGAAACACTAAGGAGACTCTATATAAGACCCTTATCATCCCTGTCCTGCCCTATGGCGCAGAAGCATGGACCCTAGCAAAAGTGGATGAAGATCTTCTTGGTCATTTCGAACGCAAAATTCTTCGAGTGATTTTTGGTCCCGTTTGCGTTGACGGGCTTTGGAGGAGAAGATTTAACAGCGAACTCTACGAGCTGTACAGCGACATCGACCTGGTCAGAAAAGTGCGCATCAGTCGTCTAAGATGGCTAGGACATGTAGAGCGAATGGACACCAACGCTCCGGACCGAAGAGTCTTCGATTCCAACCCAGAGGGACAACGCAGTAGAGGAAGACCTCGCCTTAGGTGGCGCGCACAAGTGGAAGGGGACCTCAACCTACTTGGAGTGCGCAACTGGAGGCAGTTAGCCAAAGATCGCGCTAACTGGAGAGGCGTATTGGTTGAGGCCCAGGTCCACCCCAGACTGTAGCGCCATCTAAAGTAAGTAAAGCTAAAATCTTTTGTTAACCAAGAACGCCCGATTTAATGCCAAATTCATCAAACTAGAAAATAGAAAGAGAACAGAAGTCCATCAAATACTGAAATCGTGTTGAGAAATGTTAATTGGAAAGATTGCGTTTCCCAGCAAATCAGCCTTACCTCTTGTAACAAATGAATTTCCTTATCAGATCCTTGTTTATGATACAATCCCATTGTTGAAACTGAAAAATATGAGACCAAATGTAATGAAGTACAACTAGCATGTTTCTAATTTTAATAATCTCGTTATTATTAGTAGTCCAGTGAATATCCTGAGAAACGATAGCTGATAACTATCGATTATATCAATTTAACTCTAGCGGCTTCGTCAGTCTAGTGTAGCTTACGGGTAATGGGGCTCTCAACCGATGACTACATGTCTTTTTTACTTGGACTTCAAGGGCAATTATTGGTTTTCTGAAAATGTTCGATCTCGAAATTTTGATCAAAAACTGACATTACTGTAATACAGAAACTCAAAAAAGTGGGTCTAACAATTCTGTCTATTTGTATGTGTGCCTATATGTACACATATGCGCTGGACTGCAGGCTAAACGACTGTACGGATTTTCTTCAAACCTCATATCTGGAGTCAGTAGGGTAATAATCCGAAGCGGAATCGGTATTTTCATTCCAGCCCTAAAATTAACGATACTTCACTGACGGCCGATTTAAAAAAAAATACGATTTTGTTAAAATTTTATATTTGAGCTACGGCGGATATATGCAAGATTTTTGACAAAGTGTATAACGCTACTTTCATATTTAACTGGTTTTTGAAAATCGGCTATATCTAGGCTATAACTGATTTTGTTCGAAATCGATTACACGAGTATAAGCAATATTTCACATATAAAAGATTATGGCCTACAAAGTTTTGGAAAAGTGTTAGAAAATTGTGTTTCTATTCCTTACGGTTTTTTTTTTTTTTTTTAATAATTTTCTTTTCTCGCTCCTTATTTTCTGAAACGAGTGTACTCTCAAGCACTTCTGAAAGAAAATTAGTCAAATATCTTCGTTCCCTCTTCTTAGCGAGCAAAAATTGATCGCGGGTAAATTGAGGCTCTGGTAACATCCAGTTTGTTGTTAATAAAATTCTTTGATTTTCCAAAAACTTCGGACTTTGATATCAACAAACCAACAAAAACACATCTGGAAAAAAATGTCAGGAAATACTTTTCTCCTTCAACAGACTTAAGTTGTAACAGTTCACGTGAATCCAAATCGATCAGTTCCAAAACACGGCTCGCACTAGATGTACAATTGAATTTTTTCAAAATTTACCCTTTAAACAGACGACACATGGTCTCTCAACCTTCTCTGAAAATTCTGCATCAATAGCCATACCACATCGCAATATTTTCATATTTTCCAATTTGATAAGCCCTAAACGACGATGCCACATGTCGAAATCTTCACTGACAGCTGATATTCAGTTGACTTTCTGCTGTTTCCTGTTTAGACAATACATATTAGCAACTACTGCTGCGCTTCCATTCAAAACAATTTGGCTTACCGATAACAGGTTTATACGCGGTTCAGGTGCATTCAAAACATCTCTTTCGATAACATTGTTTAATTTACGCTGACCGTCATCGATAAATCTCCTGTAGCTTTTACTTCGAGGCAACCAACACTTATTTCCATTTCGGTGACCTTACAGTACTTTACTCGTTAAGTACTGGGGTCTTATGTGTTGATGACCCTGAATATATGTACCTACATATATATAACACTCTTTGCTGTTCAGATTTGTTGCAGTAAATGTTGTGCATAAAACTGAATTCGGTTGGTTTTTCCATTTTTTATTCGGTTAATCATTCGAACAATGACCAAATTTGTTGCACGCAAAGCATCGAATAGTGAAACGATTATCAAATACCGCAAACTTCAACATGACCTCGGAGAAAATAACTGCAACGTCTGCAAAAGAATACAATTTTTCAAGAATTTAGTTCTATTTTATTAGAAACAAACAAAGCCCGGGGCACATGAGCTACATATTGAAGCGCGACACTTTGTTGTGCGATCTACGGCCCTAGGAATTATATATATATACAAAGGATTCCAACAGATCGCGCTACAAAAAAGACTACAGCTTTTGAAGCTTAAATTTGACTTACACAACTATCATCGTCTTCTTGCTGGTGGAGTTCAGTTTGCAAAATACTGAAGCGATAACAAACTATGCTTTAATTTAGGAAGCTGCTGCAGCGTTGAGGGTTAACTCAATACATCTGATCGATCGACAAAACTGTCGTACGAGAAAAAGTCGAAAAAAAATTAAATTAATAACAGGAAATGTCATTTTCCCTCGGTTTCTGACATCTAATTTTCCAATATGGCCGAAATCCTCCCCATGCACTTATGTTTGAGTGGGCAATTAATTGTGTATGCTGCTACCTATACACTAGCAAATAGCGAGGTTTTTCAGCTTGTTGGTCGAAAGAGAGTACTTCCCGAAGTTGACTATCTCTTTATAGTTAATCTCTGGCTATGGGCACAAAACCAACTATTATTAATAATAATGCAGTTAACACGTTTATATGTTGAATCGAGGGATCGAGTTGGGATCGAGTTGAGATTCCGATCTGAGTCTTTCTACACACCGAGTTGAAAGATTGAAAAATTCAAACGTGGTTGAACTGACAGATAAGTATAGCAGACATTCTGCTTTTGATTGGGTTAGTGCTCTGTTGTGTTAGATTCGTTATCTAAAATCACACACACACAGAGACAACATGTCAGTTCAACCCTTCAACCCAGTTATACATGCATTTTTCTAACTCGATCCAGCTCTGTTAGCTGAGTCGAGTTGAGTCAATACTATTTCAACTCGATCTGCGTTTATATGAATTTCAACCCGGGTTGAAGCTGGATTCAAGTATACATATAAACGTAGTAAGTAATTCGAATACGAGAGGTAGTAGCCATTAATATAGGTTTTTTTTAAAAAAAAAAACCTTAGCAAACTAGCCAGTAGATATACGTTGGGCCCCTATTGTTGAGCCAACATTAAATTTATAGTAATAAGTCTAGTTTTAAGCCAATTTGTAAATAGAACGACTAAACAATAAAAACCTTAATCTGAATCTGATCCGAATACGAGAGGATCTTTTTGCGACTCGAAATTGTTGTCGTTTTTAAGAGGGAGTGAGAATCAGTGTGAAAACCATGCATTTATTTATTGGGTGAGGGAAGAACGAATAATCGAAGATTACCGTTTCACTGTACAGAATAAAACAAGTCAACTATTTATTTCCCTCATCGAAGAACCGATGAACAGTTCAATTGAAGTGCATCAATTCCAAGAAAAACTGAGATTTGTAACGTTCACCTCTAGACAAACCCTTTTTCGCACATCTAATTCGACAATATTCACGCCCACAGTTTCCTTGGCAACCAATTAAGGAAACTGGGTTTGAGAATAGTCGATTTTATCTATTATGTGTGTCTAACTTAAGTTTTATTTCCATTTGCTGCCTTTGATTAAAAGTTTAAATAACATACAATTTGAAATGGTTATAATTTTTCCAAAAATTGTGGAGCTACAACATTTTTTTTGAAGGCGGGAGACCTACTATGAGCGTCAAAAATAAGTGTACCCTTCCACATTGCATTTTTTCATTTTATTTAACCGAATGGCTTGTATTCTCTTATGTAATCTCTTATAAGTAGTTTTTTTTGGGAAATAAAACTTAACAACAAACTTTCTACGAGTCAACAAAAAGCATATAACTAGAGGCACATAATGTAACAGATTCTGTTAACCGGGAATACACCAGTTACAATAGATTCGTTTTGATTCTTCTGCTTTACCTGAGTCGAAGCGATATCTCTTGCTGTTAAGTTTATTTACAAGGAAAGTAGCTTCATTTTGTATTCAAAGTAGATCGTTCTTAGAATGGGAGAACAAAGTTCAATTAAAACGCGAAAACTTGTATTGACAGAGGTAGCCAGTTAAAAAATGTGATAGATTTGAGAAGTTCAAATAAGTTAAAGATCGACCTCGTCCTGGTCCTCGTGAAAATTGCAGAAGATATAAGCCGAGCTTCTGTAGTTCTCGGTAGCACAAGTACTATTTGCTTCATAGGAATGGTTTACATGGCAGAGTGCCTAGAAATAAGCCTTATATTTCTTAAAAGAAAGAAAAGAAAAGCAACAACTCCTTTACGCCCAAAAGTATGAAAATGAAGGATTTGCCATTCTGGTAAAATGTTCTTTTTAGCGACGAAAGAAAATTTGAAATATTTGGAGGAAACCGCCCAAAATATAGAGATGCAAAAACAAAGAATTTGAAGAATAAATATAAATTCAACTATAAAGCATGGTGGTGGTTCGGTTATGGTCTGGGGGTGTATGGCAGCATCGGGCGTTGGAAATCTAGTCTTTTTTGACAGCACGATGAACAAAATGATTACCTTAAAATTTTAAGGGAAAACTTACCATCAAGTGCTGCAAAATTGAGGTTAGATTAATTATAGGTCTTCCAGTAGAATGAAGACCCCAAGCTCATGGCCAAATTGGTAAA
Source organism: Pocota personata (assembly GCA_963082735.1). Classification (NCBI taxonomy): domain Eukaryota; kingdom Metazoa; phylum Arthropoda; class Insecta; order Diptera; family Syrphidae; genus Pocota; species Pocota personata. The sequence goes on along the minus strand of OY720429.1, from coordinate 53,262,430 downwards.
GGAATGGTTACTTTATCCGACACCTAGGCAGCTGGGTGATCTTCCGCAATTCCAGGATCTTAACCCGATAAATCATTTGTGGGAGTACCTCGATAGGCAGGTTCGAAAATGCGTCAAAACTAGCAAAAACTTGTTAAAGTCTACTTTGTTGAAAGAATGGAAAACAATTCCAACAATTCTAGAACACTAGAAGCTGTCTTGAAGTCGAAAGGGAAGTAACCAAAATACAACTTTAAGTTTTTTAACTTTGTTTGCGTACTGTAAACTTTTTTTTTGACGTGTAGAAAATTGAGTATTTTTTGTCTTTTTTTTTATTGCCTTTTTATTGTTACTCTTTTTGTTAAGTTTTGTTTGCCAAAATTTTGAGAAAAGAACTACTTATAAAATGTACATAAATATTTCATAAGAGGGTGTAAACCATTCCTTGAAATAAAATGTTAAAAATGCAACATGGAGGTGTACACTTTCTTTTAACGCTCAGAGTACAGGTGAAATATAAATTTAGTTACTGCATTTTTGGACGAACTATTTTGATAGAATACTTCTGTAGACGAATTGGCTAGGACGATGCATCAATTATTCTTACGAAGAATCACAAAAACATCAATAACCTGTTTTTATTTGGGACTGTCGAAAATATTTGTTCCTTTCATTGATGTGTTTAATACAACATAAATTGTAAAATAAAGTTTACATTAACTTGAGTTCTTTTCTATTTCAGAACTCCTCTACTTGTTGCCAAAACTCGCTTCTCAATATAATGCTAAGACTTACGTTTCTTGGATTGGACCATACCCTATGCTCTACACCATGGAACCGAAAGTCGCTCAAATAATTTTAAACTCTCCCGATTGCATTAACAAATCAGTATTTTATGATGCATTTTCTGATGTGATTGGAGATGGACTGCTCACTAGCAAATGTAAGTAAATTTATATACGAGTATCTCGCATGGCATAAAAATGCGTGTGAGATATTATTTTGTTTCTATTTTCCTTTTTTCAGCTCCAAAATGGAATAAGCATCGGAAACTCTTAAATCCTGCTTTCAGTTATAAGGTTTTGCTGGATTTATTTCCGCTCTTCAATAAACTATCACTTGAACTCTGTGAGGACATTGATAAAGAAGTCAACTGCGGTGAAGTTAATATCAAACACTTCCTACAAAATCTGACAATAAAGTCGTCAATTGGTAAGTGAAGGGTTTTTTGCTATTGCTTTACGCCTAATTATATGGGATTGGTACAGATTTGGTAATGACAAAGCTAAGTTAAGAAGACATAAAAACCGGTATAACTCCATTATGGTAAGATTTGGACCCATTCTTAGGATATATTTTTTGATCGGATTCTGTGCTCTCGAAGTAGACATAGGGACCGTTATTTAAGATACTCTTTACATGTACTCTGTGGAATAGGGTATGTAAACACACAGAAAATTACAATATGTCTTAAACGGCTCGTCTTAAACGACTCGTATAATACCTTATTAAGAAATTTTACAAGTATGAGAAAAACATAATAAAACCTAACTATCACAAGTGCCGTAAGTAGCCCGTGCTACGCCCGGGCCGAACCATATGGACCTAGGAACCTTCTTTATCAACGATTGAGGAAATGTGTCAGTTACAAAGTAACATTGCACCACAACAAGAATGTTAGGTTAAGTTGAAGTGACTGCCAGCTAAGAGGCCTACACCCTTAGGCCAATGATAGGTCCATTGTGATGCCATATTGAACATTGGGGGAACAATTTTCCTTACCAACTCGTTGAACAAATTGGAGCGTGTGATGAAGGGAAGGAGGCTTCTAATGTCTGCATTTAACAGATCGCTTAGGTCGCTGAAGCTGAAGCTGGGCAGGTACAAATAAGGTGAAGAATAGATTCCTCATCTTCCTCGTCCATACAGCTTTTATGGGAATCGTTTAAATACAAGCCATGTCTGGCAAATTCATCGATCTTACAATTCCCTGGCAGGTCCCTATGCATTGGCATCCAACAAAGGTGAATTTTGAGCTGCTCCACCATCTCTAGAGAAAACGATTGCAAGGACTTGATTAGTGCTTGGCTGTCTGAAAAGATGCGAATATCTACTGCTGATATCACGTTCCTCTTTAGCCAGGTTAAGACTTCTTATATTACCATTATTTCCGTCTGGAACACGTTACAATGATTAGGGAAACTAATCATAGTCACTCCTTTTCGTGACTGAATTGTTACACGATTTTGTACTTTTTACCGTGATGCTTTTGGTGGTTTACCTCGTATCTTAGGGAGAGTAAAGGATCTTTCAAGTCATTGATATTAACATTATAATATGCTCTCGAGGACTTTTTTTTACAATTTTTACATCTTTTTCCTAACAATAAATTGCGTCTTAATGAAATCGATTCCATGTTGTTTTATTAAGTAACACTGTCGGATCAGAACGCGTTGAGCATGAGGAGAATCTTCATCAAATTTGCTGAATTATGAAATAAAGATCAGTTATAAGAGTCAAAGCTCAAATTTTTATTGATTTGCAAATAATGGTGCTTTCTCTTGAACTCGTACATATATTGTAAAGATCCACGCCTACTTTCGGGGACGTTTTCTTCAAAACAATATATTTTGTTTTCTTGAAGCTACTATGATGATATTGTGAGTATGTCCACAATGATAATAATATCAACGTCTCCAAAGAAAAATTGAATGTGCTAGCGGTTCAATATTCTAAGAGAGCAATATTTTTTTAACCCGTTCTGTAATTCTAGACCTTCTAGAGTTCAATAGTAACAAGACTTCAGGTAGGATTTTTGTCTTAGAGATGTGTCCTTCTATCAGGCTAAGCTTCTGCATAAGCTCTTCTACTTATTGTATTCCATAGGCATTTTTCCGGATTGTTGGAAACTTGCATACTTACAGCCAATACAGCTAGAGAGCATTGTTAACTACCATCTTATGAGCTATCTTGAAAGAAACCAATGCCTTAATGAGAGCGTTCCACTGGACACTGTTCGAAAAATGCAAATAGTGCATTCATAATCATAGTGAATGTAGAGTTGTTGTCCTTGATATCACCGAAGCTTTCAATAGGGTGTGAGATAGTGCCCTTGTGTGCAAGATCGAAGCTCATGGCATCGGTGACATTTTCGTGATGTGGATTGCGAGATGGATGGTTTTTTTTTTTTTTTCTCGGGGTGGGAAAAACTTCATTGGAGCACTCAAACTCGAACGGGTCTGTTGTACTACAAATTAGATGGATGTACTCTGCACCATTCTCAACAAATGCCAGTGTTGCCCAGGGCTCAGTACTATCCCCGACACTTTTTCTGATTTACATGAATGCATTTCTTTCTCTTACTCGTAGTACATTTCACTCCTTCAATGATGACAGCACTCGTGGATTCGCCTATTCTCAACTCAGCTCTAAAATTGATGCAAACATCAGTTGTTCAGTTCAATAAGTTATTATGTGGAGTTGATGTTGAGGAATCAAATGAATTGCCAATGTTTGGAATGTATGCTAGCCCAGGCATCTGGTGGAATTAGTAGATTACTGATGCTGCAAGAGATAGTGCTAGATGCTAGATGGTTTTCCACTACAGCAGACTTTACCATAATCTTATGTTCGTACTAAACTTGAATAAACTTCGCAGATCCCGTCAGATGCTTGAGTTTACTTGATCGTGTTCAGCTGTAAGCTTGTAGACTGATCGGTGATTAGTCTATATATAGCCAAATTTGTTCGCTCAGTCACCGGCGGAATGTTGGATGCTCAGTTCGTCTGTTTATTCTCAGCACACGTATAGCCCAATATTTGCATGCATGTACCTTACAGACTCGATTCGTGAGCGCCAATCACCTTCAACTCAACACGAATTGCAAAAAGATTTAAAATTAGCGAGCATCGTACCCCCTACTCTTTAACTCTTCGCTATATACTTCCCTTTCACTCCATGACTGGGTTTTACAAACTTCAAACAACACAGTTCAAAGTAAATATTAAAAAAAAAAAAATCATCTGAATCTGTGAATTCTGTTTCAAATTTTGACAGCTAATCCCAATTTCTTCAATTGTTCTTGACAAAAGTGTGACGCTCAATGTCAATGGCCGGCTGAATAATTGTCCATGTGCGGCATCACATTGAAAAAAAAAGACTTTTAGCATTTGTGTGACTGTGATCGCTGATCGGATCGAAAATCTGTGTTCAAAAACGAATTTCAAATTGGACGTATCATTCATTTCATGCGCGTTTTCTAAAGCTACGGTTTTACTATCCGACTTTTTGGTGAAAAAAACATTTGATAAGCGGACTACTAATGAATTCTCTCTGTGGTGGAACTGAAAGTTATCGAAAATTATGATAAGTTTATAAATACTCCTATTAAGATTCAAGATTGAAGAAATAGGGTTTATGTAAGGTTACCAGATTTTGATGAAAAAGGAGTGCACAAAGAAATAATGTGCACGGTTTCGTCGCACGTACTTGCAATTACGTCTGATTTTAAATTTTAGTGAAATTGTTAATATGTACATACATATGTATGTAATTTATTAAGAAACAAATCCGTTAAAAAGCAAAATGAAATATTTTTGCGTTTTTCTAAAACTTGGTATTCCATGTCCTTGCATATGACAAATATTGCTTAGATGTCAAATTTTAACAAAATTGTCTGAGCCATATCCGAGAAATAATCAATTTTCAAAAAATCGTTAATAAGAAAGAACCGTTATGTAAATTTTTGGCCAAAAACCTGGTACGCCATCTGTTAGCATTATATCTGCTACAACTCAAATATCAAATTCGAACGAAATCGTTGGAACAGTTTTCGAGAAATCGGCCATTAGTAAAGTACTGGTAATTTTGCACACAGACAGAATTGAGAGACCACTTTATTGAATTTCTCTATCATAGTAATGTCAAGTTTGATCACAATCGCGAGATCAACAATTTTCAGGAAACCAATACTATGATGTAAAAAGAAAAAGACTTGTGGGCATCGATTAAAAGCCCCATTACCTATGCTGACTAAGCAGCTAGAATTAAACTACCTAAATCTAAGGTTCTCAGCGATTGTTTCTCAGGATATTCACTGGACTAGTAATAAGATCGAGATCATTAAAATTAGAAACATGTAAGTGTGTATTTCATATTATTTGGTCACATATTTTTCAGCTTCAACTATGGGATTGGATCATAAACAAGGATCTGATGAGGAACTTTTGCTTTGTTACGAGAGGTAAGGCTGATTTGTAGGGAAACGTAAAGTTTCCAATAAATGTTTCTCAGCACAATTTCTATTTTCTAGTTTGATGAATGTGGCATTAAATCGGGCGGTCAAACCTTGGCTTAAAAGCAATACAATTTTTAGCTTAACAAAAGATTATAAACCTTTCATAAAAGGGTCGAAAATAGCAATGGATTATACCTACAATGTGAGTAAATTTACAATTAGACCAGTGCCATCATTTTGCAAATACAAATTCATATTTTTAGTTAGTTATGGATAAAATAAAGATATACGAACAACAAGGACTGAAAGATAACAATAAATCAGATTCATTGGAAGAATCAGTGGATGTTGAAAAAAATAAACATATATTCATCGATCAAGCCATCAAAATTCATCAAAAGAATGAGTTTACATTCGACGATATAATCCAAGAAGCCAATATCATTGTATTTGCAGTAAGTTACTGTCTTTTTACTTCCCACCTCAAGAACCGATTGGACGCACGTGTATGTATCTCTCTTTTAGGCAGCTGAAACTACAGCCAGCACTTTGTTTTCAACTCTAATGTGTCTAGCAATGCACCCGCAGTATCAAGATAAAGTCTTCGAAGAAATCGTTAGAGTCTTTCCGCAAAAAGAATTTGATGTTAATCATGACGATTTCAAGAATCTCGTGTACCTGGATATGTGCATTAATGAGACGTTGCGAGTTACAGCAACTATTCCACTGGTCGCCCGTGCATGCACCAGAGATGTACCGATTTCGAAGGATATCGTGATACCAAAAGGTACACAAATAGTCTTAGACATATTTAATATGCATAGGGATGAAGATATTTGGGGGTCATATGCAAAGACTTTCTATCCGGATCATTTTCTTCCAGCTAATTTATCCGAAAAGCATAAGTACTCCTTTATGCCGTTCTTAAGAGGACCGCGGAATTGTATTGGTAGGTTAAAAATTAAAAGAATTAATATTTTGAATTTGTGAAATTTATTTTTAATAGGTTGGCAATACGCCGGGATGGTTTTAAAAATCGCTTTGGTGCAAGTTCTACGAAAGTATCGTTTCTCAACAAAATTTTGCTTTGAAGATTTAAGATTTGTAGAGAATATAACGCTGAAGTATCGGAAGCTACCGCTTTTAGAAATTCAAAGAAGATGAGAAGTACGTTAGGAAGATTAATAAAAAAAACTTTAAACTGCAAAAATTTCACCATTTTGTTAAGGTTTATGGTTCAAGGCAGGGATTCTAAGGCGGTGGGGAATTCCTTCCCAGAGGTGAACTTTAGTATGTTATAGGGGGGAATTATTACCATTTTGCTTTCAAATTAAACAAGATGTCATAAAAACAGAGCGTAATTAATTTTATTTAATAATTTATTTTTGAAATTCCTAAATACTCTCTGAACTGAACTGTGGAGCGGAGGGGTCTGTTCTTTCAGACCTGTGGCCGCACTAAAGTTGCCTCAATGGGTTTTTTTTTAGAAACAGAAGAAAGAGGAGCTGTCAAAATGACATTGTCAGATTTGATTAGAATTGTGAATTGCTACTTTGGAAAAGTAAGTATTTTATAAAATGTATTTATGAAAAATGTATTCATAAGAAACTTTTGCAATGGACAATTAACAAAGTAACAATATGCAAACTGCCATAATGTAAAAATGCGTTTGTTGCGAATTGAAAAATAGAAATCCAGGCTTTTTTGGCACATCCAAGGGCTGGTAAAAAAAACCTGGGTCGACCCCATTGCGAGTCTCAAAAAGCTAATCTAAGGACTGATTCAGGAGCAAAATATATTCTGTACGTCTTCAATTGAAATGAAATAAACGGTTCTGCAAATTACTTATCAACTTTTTAAAAATGATATACCGCATGATGAATGCCGTAATGCGGGGTTGCCCCCCAACCATTTTTGAAAAAAGTTATTAGGTGCACAACTAAGTTCTCGCTGTTTTTTTTGACGAAAATGCTACTTTATTGAGAAAAAATGGTTACAAATGAATCATTCAAAGTATTGCTCAACGCTAGCTACAACTTTTTCCCATATTTCTGGCAGAGCTCGAATACCGTTACGTAAATTTTTTCATCTTTGAGGCTATCCACGAATCACGACATTTTTTGATGTCTTCATATGGGCGGAACTGCTGATCAGCCAGACCATGTGCCATCGAACGGAACAAGTAATAATCGGATGGCGCAAAGTCTGGGGAATATGGCGGGTAGGGTAGGACTTCCCATTTGAGCGTTTCCAGGTAGGTTTTAACGGGTTTGGTAACGTGAGCCCGAGCGTTGTCATGCTGTAAAATCACTTTTGTGGACATTTTACGCGCAGTGCTTGGCTCAATCGCATCAATTGAAATCGATACCGTTCCCTAGTGATGGTTTCGTTGGGTTTCAACAGTTCATATTAAATGACACCGACTTGGTCCCACCAAATACACAGCATAATCTTCGCAGCTTGAATATTCGGCCGAACCGACGACGTAGAAGCATAACAAGGCAGTCCCCATGACTTTCTTTCCTTTGGGTTGCTGTAATGAATCCATTTTTTATCACCTGTCACGATGCGATTCCTTTTTTGCCGCTGGAGCAGTTGTTCACAGGCGAATCATTCAATCACGGCAGGCACGTTGTTTTACTTAGAGCAGCATCTCCGTATACTTTTTGAAGCTCACGATGCGCTTCCGCCGCCGATTTCTTCGAATGAAAGAAGAAAATCAACACTTCCCGCAAACGACGATTATTAGGCACAAAATCAGACATTTTCACACAACCAAAAGAATATGACGCCAAAACGAAATCATTAATGTGTCAAAACAGTTTGTTTACCATATGTCTAAGCTCGGTTCATAACGTTTTGGATATGTCAAAATCGACTAGCTTTTACTCCTGGAGACATCTATTGACAAACAGCGAGAACTTAGTTGCACACCTAATAAATGTTCTTCCTTTTATCCTTTGTTTACACCCAGTATCTCAGTACCAAATTACTACCCCATTCGTTCCGATGACCTTAGAGCATACTGATACACCCTCCGCTGGGCTTTTTTGACTCATTTATCCTTTGCCTATACTCCGAGCACTACCTCTACAAAAGAGATGCTGATCTGTCATCGTTGAAATTTATTAATTTCCGCCTTGGCGTCCCTTCATGTCTAATAAATGATGCACTGAATGCAGAGAACTGGCCATTGAACGTGCGTGTGAGAAATTTTCGTTTCATTCCAAAAAACGAGAGCGCAGACGGCGCTCAAACATAAACAATGAAACGAATTCTTCACATTCGCCTTTACTGTTGCAGGTGAAATGAGGACAAAAGTTAATGATGTTTTTTTCGCTATTTCTCTGCATGAGTATCACATAATCGTAATCACGGAAACCTGGTTGAACAGTAACTTTTCAACAGCCGAAATCTTTGATGATTACTACCCTGTCTATCGTTTGGATCGATCACCGAGGAGTGGTCATTTGCTCGGCGGGGGAGTATTCATCGCCGTACGTTCCTCTCTTACAACTTATCCCGTTACTCTTCCTAATAATGATGATGTCAGCGAACAACTGTGTGGCTGTTGATCTTAGCGGTGGGACAGCTAGACATAATGAAGTCTTTTTTGTTGCAAGCTACGTACCTCCAAAAAGTCCGCTATGTGTTTACGAAGGTCACATAGCCAACGTTGAGTTTATTGCTGATCAGCTGTATGAATACCAGCACCTGATGGTCTTGGGAGATTTTAACATAGGTGACGTAAATTGGGAATACTCTCATGATGACAAATGTTTATTTCCCTTTAATATGAAAACTGATTGTGAGTTTACGTTCATTGATTCAATGTTTTCGTCCAATTTACTTCAAAAAAATAATTGTCATAATTCGTTAAACAGAATACTAGATCTTGTGTTTTCAAATAATAATCTAAATTGTATTGTTCGAGAAATTGTATGTCCTTTAATGAAAAATTCTATTCATCATATTGCTCTATGTATAGATTTAAAATGTACTACTTTTTCTAAATTTGAATCAAGTGTAAGTGGTTACGAAACTAGCTACAATTTTTCCAAAGCAAACTATAATGCACTAAATGATTATTTTAATTCTGTTGATTGGTTGATTATTCTTTCTGGTTCACAGCTTAAGGGTACATACATTGAATTTTTAAGAATATTGAACCACGTATTTGCCCAATTCGTTCCTCGTATTAAAAAAAGGCGTTCTTTGAAACTACCATGGCAAAATGAAAGACTAATAAATTTAAAGAATGCTAAAAATAAATCTTTTAAATTGTTCAAAATATATAAGTCTGAATTGTATAGAAGCCGGTTTTGTCAATTGCGTCGCGAGTATGATTTTCTCAATAGGTTTCTCTACAAACAATATGTAATGAACACTGAATCGCAGATTTCGAGGAATCCAAAGGGGTTTTGGACTTTTTTGAATGGTAAAAGGAAGGTACATGGTATTCATCAAAATATGGAAACGAAGGTGTTCTTTCTAGTAGCACTAATTCATCATGCGAGTTATTTGCGAAGTTTTTCGAATCCGTATATGTCGACTACTCTAATCTTAATATATCCCTCGAGGATAATGTTACTAGTTCCAACACCTCCATAGGATCCTTACATCTTTCGATGGATTATGTTTTCCAGGGCATACAATCTATGAACTCCTGTCAAAGTGCTGGCTCTGATCGTATTCCTTTTGATGTGCTAAAAAAATGCAGTTCATCTCTGTCTTTGCCATTGAATATTGTATTCAATTTGTCATTATCTTCAGGCACATTCTTAGATGAATGGAAATTGTCATTTATAACTCCCGTTTACAAAGCTGGGCTCAGGCAAAAAATTGAAAATTACAGAGGAATAACTAAACTTTCAGCTATTCCTAAACTTTTTGAGTCAATAGTTACTAAAAAAAATTTATTTCAGTATCAAAGAACAGATATCTCTGAAACAACATGGATTTATATCTGGTAGATCCACTTTAACAAACTTGACTCTATTCACTAAATATCTATTTGATTCTGTGGAATCAGGTTACCAAGTTGATGTTATTTTTACTGATTTTGTGAAGGCATTTGACTCAGTATGCCATATCATTCTTATTAACAAAATTAAGTCTTTTTTTTAAACAGGTTGTTAAGATTGGTTCTTCTCAATCTAGAGTTATTAAGGTCTTATCTGGTGTTCCACAAGGTAGCCACTTAGGACCTTTACTGTTTAACATGTTCATCAATGATATCCCATTGTTGTTTCATTGTGCTAACTGTCTGTTGTATGCCGATGACCTTAAGATATTTCTACGTGCCAATAACATTTATGATTGCTTAAGTCTTCAAAATGAATTAAATGTAATAGTCGATTCGTGTCGAATAAACTGTCTTTCATTAAATATAAATAAATGTCATTCTTTTTCTGTTCATCGAACATTGATACCAATAATTTACGACTACACAATTTCTGGGACCGCCCTGATTCGTAAAACTGACGTTAAAGATCTTGGTGTGCTCTTTGACACAAAGCTTACATTCTCGTTTCACGTCGATTATGTAGTTGCTAAAGCAAACTCTATGCTTGGCTTTCTTAAACGTTCTTGTACTGAATTTTCTAACCCGTATGCTCTTAAGTCCGTTTATATGTCTTTAGTACGTCCTTTCCTTGAATATTGCTCAATAGTCTGGTGTCCAAATTACTGTAATTCTATAATGCGATTGGAAAGGGTCCAAAAGTCTTTTACAAGATTTGTTGTAAAACAGTTGAAATGGAATCTTGATGATATGCCCTCGTACTCTACTAGATGTGCTTTGATCGGTTTGGATACCTTGGAAGAAAGGCGAAATATTCATTGTATATTGTTTATTCATGATGTCTTTTCTTACCGTGTAATATGTTCTGATATACTTAGATACTTTGAATTCTATGCACCGGAAAGAATACTTCGTACCAGAAATTTTTATTAAATCCTAGGCATGTTTATAACTATGGTCTCAATGAGCCAATAACGAAATGTATAAAATTATTTAACTCAGTGTGTACCGAAATTGATTTAGGTTATGATAGGTTCAATTTTAAATTACTATTATTGCATATATTTGCTTCTACTTGAATTTATTTATTAATTTATCTGATATCTGTTAGAGTTAAGCTCGGTAGATGGAATAAAGTAATCTAAACTAAAAAAAAAAAAAAAAATTTCAGGGTTCTATGTTGACTAGATGTTGCCTTCATGTTTTGATAGTTTCTATTATACTCACACAATAGCTCCGCCAATTTATTGGAAACCATATTGAAAAGTCCAACATTCTCATTTTTTCTTTCTCTGCACTATGTACTACCACTGTAACAAATTTCAAGAATCTATGTTCACGGCAAGTACCATATAGGTTTTGATGATCAGTGAGTCAGTCACAAATTACACGTAAGCTTATTTGGAAGTCCTGTATCTCGGCAATCGTTTAAGCTAGATGTTTGGAAGACTTGCTAATGTGACTCACCTTAATATGGGGTACAATCACCCTTATTGCGGTTGCCAAATATCAATTGGTAGTTGGTATTTATCAACCAGCGGTATTTTGATTGTCAATTATCAATAGTCAATTGATCAATTGTGAATTTGTATCAATTAACGATTGTGAATGGAAAAATCGGTATTGTGATTGTCAATTTTCATCGACTTTCTTGTCATTTGTCAAGTTTTTTTTCAACTGAAAATAGCTAGTGAAAAAGTAAATTGGAACGAGACTGCAACAAAAATGTAACGTTTTGGGTATAAAGTTTTAAGATTTGATTTAAATTAAATTTTAAAATACTTTTCACAGGGCTAAGGTAGTTAGCAACAAAAGACGAAAGAGTTGAGTCGATTGGTGGAGCTGATGGAACAGAATTTAGATGTTGCCAAAGGATTTTGCTCAAAACCTGCGGTGCAAAAAAAGTGGGATGAATTTGCTACGGAGCTAAACATTTTAGGCCCACCCACACGTGAATGGCACAAATGGCAAAGAGTACATTTTATTAAACCATTTCTTTAAATTGTTGTTTATTGTTCTGATAACTTGTAGGTATGGATCGATCTTAAATGTAAGACCAAGAAAAAGAAGACAGAAAACAAAATTGAAATTTCTTCAACTGGCGGTGGACCGAACAGACTGCACAATTTCAACAATTTAGAGGAAGCTGTTATTAAAATGTTAGAAATGGAAACCTGTGTCAATCCATCTGGCATAGAATTTGGTTCAGAGAATGTAATTTTAAATGAAGTGACTACTGTTTCAATCGAATCAAATTTGGAAAACTCAATTGTGGAACCCGGGGATTTTGGGCCAAGGAATCCCAGAAAAACATCCCGAATAAAGAAACTACAAACAGAACGCAAGACTCTGTGAGAAACTCAAACTTCTGCACAAAAAGAGTTCTACGAGAATATGACAAATCTTATGGGCTATATAAGAAGAAGCATAAAGAATATTGAATATTATATTAAAAAGGATGTACACCAAAAAGACGAAATTTTAAAAAATTAAGAGGGAAAAATTAAAAATTTACAAAGAAAACAAAGAAAATAAAGACAGAGAGATCGAAAGGCTGAATTAAAGCTAAAACTAGAAATCCTGGAGATTCAAAAAAAGAAACAAGACATTATGGACTTTTAGCTCCATACTCTCTCTCTCTCTCTTATTGTGAAGTATTTTATGATGAAGATAACCAGCGCTTAAGATTAGACTGCTTATGTTTTTTTATTATTATTTAATTAGCCAGATTAGCTTTTTTTGGTGGTACAACCACATATGATGCAAAATATAAAAGTGATATAAAGTACAAAAATGAACTAAAGACTTAAAATGAATTAAAGACTTTCTTGTTATAAAAAAAAACCTGTTTTTGTTTAACTTTTTCTTTTTAATTTCAAACTTTAAGCTACAGAGTTCTTAGGATTTGGTTTCGAACTGCCACAGCTCTTTCACTTTCAGGAAGCTCACCTAAATTTTCTGATTCTGCATAACTTGCTTCATTCCTCTCGACGCAATTTTTATATGTGTTCCATCCACACAACCTATTATCCCTGGAATTTTTGCTCTACGTTCTTCAGCATCGGTGTAGGTATATTTTATCCATTTTGGACAAATATATTTTGCCAAGACGTTAACAACATCCTTCAATATAATTGAAACTGTGGAATGTGCAAGGCCAATTGAAAATTCATTCCTCACGCCTAATTGATACGACCCATGAGTAAAAAAACGTAATGCTGTGCACAATTTTATAACGTTGGGGACCGATGTGCATCTTTTGGACGTTTTAATCTTAGCTTCTATTTCCGATAAAATGTTGGAAAAAGGTGCCTTCTATAAACGAACATTTTTTATAACGCTGAAAGGAATAGTTGTAAAAAGAGAAGACACGATTTCTTTCGAGGGAATAGAATACTCGCGTTTTTTCCTCCAATTCTAGGGGGTTTGAAGCATCTGCTTTCTTCTTCTTGCTATTTCCAAAAACGTATCCTCTATCAAAATGGTCTACGTGGTTTCGTGTAAATAAGATGGTAGTGCACAAGGCCCTTGATATGTGTTTATTATCCACAAATAACAGAAATACGAGGGGCGGCTGATAAGAAAGAAGAGATCCGATTAAACAAATTTATTTTTCAATATAATCTCCCTCGAGTGAAATAGAATTCTCTCATCGGGCATACAGTGTGTTAATACCACCGAAATAATATATAATTTTTTCTTGCCTTCAAAATGATTTTCTATTACCGTCTTGATCTCGTACTCATCTGCAAATCCCCGGTCTCATAACTCCATTTCCAAATTCGAAAAAAAGACAAAAATCGCACGGAGCCAAGTGTGGGTTGTAGGGTGGGTGATCTATCGTTGAAAAACCTGTGTTTTTTAAGGCCTGTCTCGAAACCCGCGCCGTGTGAACAGGCGCGTTATCCTGCAAAAACAGTACCTCGTGCCTGAGTTTCCCACGTCGCTTCCGTACGACCGCTTCACGTGCTTGAGACAATAAATTTGCGTAATATTAACTATTCATCGTAGTCCCCTAGTAATCTAGGCTATTAATCAATCAGCAAAACACCTTCACTGTCCCAAAAAACAGTCGCCATAAGCTTCGAAGCCGACTTTTCCAACTTGAATTTCTTTTCTTTTTCAATCCACTGCATAGATTCTTGTTTGGACTCCGGATCGTATTGGCGAACCCAAGTCTCATCTACAGTTACGATTCGGTTGCAAATTACGTCGAGATTGTCTCCAGATAACTCCAAAAAATCTTTACAGCACTCGAGTCGTCGTTGCTTGTGGAACGGCGTGAGCATTTTCGGTAAAATTTCGTGCAAAATTTCTCCAATCCATTCTTTGCTGATGTGCAACTCGTCCGCTATCTGTCACATTTTTATTATTTGGTCGATTAGAACTAATTTTTAAAATTTTCCGACGTTTTCTTCAGTAACCATTGACACAGGACGGGGTCGTCTTCATAGCTCTCTCACCCTTGTTGAAATAAGAGAGCCAATTTTTTGACCATGGTATACGAAGGCCCAGAATCGCGAAGTGTCGATTGACATGTCTTCGAAAATTTCTTTAGGCGATTTTCCTTTTTTCACGAGCTACTTTATCACGACGCGGTGCTCAGAACTGGGAGAATTTCCGATTTCGGCTGACATGGTGATGTTTACCCTACCACAGATACTTAATAACAAAATGAGATTATTATTGAAAAGAGGTGATATTTACACTACTAAAGAGTGCTGCAGTTAGTGCTATCACTAATGAGAAGATGACTCGTTGTTGAGTATCTCAGGCCGCGAACTTATCAGCTGCCCCTCGTAGTTTTTACTCGTATTTATTTGCCGAAATAACATTTACAATACATTAAGAGTAATCTATCTCCTTTCTAAATACTATTAAAGCTTGGCTGTTTGTTACTCAATCACCCCTTAACGGCTGAACGGATTTGGATGAAACTTGGTGGATAGATGGTCCATGTCCTGGATTAGGACATAGGCTTTTTATTCTAAATAAAAAATGCATAATCCCGGAAAAATTATTAATTTCTTAGGGAACAACGATTATAGTCTAGTTATATTTATTATTTCGAATCATTTTTGTTATCGAAAGAAAGAGACAATACAAAAAATATAGCGTATACTTTACAACAACAATGCTTTGATTAATGAACTGTTATTGCCTGACCAGCCGCATTTTATATGAAGAATGGTTCGATGATGCTTCTCAAAAATCAAACGTGAATTTTCTGAACCCCAAATTCGACAATTTTGACGATTAACAAAGCCATCATGAAAATGAGCCTCATCGCTGAAGATGATTTTGTTTGAAAAATCAGCATCCACTTGTTGTTGTTCCATAATCCATTCAACGATGTTTTTGAGTCAATTGCACTTTGTATGCATTAAGATGCAAATCTTTCGTGGGAATATGCTGTAGAGGGCTTTTCGAAATGTCCAATTCTTGGACCGAATTGATGTTCATGGACTCCCAATAACACTCTCACGATCTGCTTCGATGTTTTGTGTTGAACCACTTGTTGAAGGATGGCCATAGTGTCTAAGACCACTAATTGATCCAGTCTCACTGAATTTTTGAATTAATCTCTTCATAGTTAATGAAGCTAAATCACTAATCCGACCATATTTTGTAAAAATATTACTCAACAATGAAGGCGCGTTGTTCTTTCGTTTAACACTCCATGTTTACTAACCCTGAACTGTCAGTTGTCACGCTGTCTTTTTTTCGTTGGCAACTCTTTAAAGCACAAATTGCGCAAAATTCAAATTTTTCGTGAATTTTGAGACACTCTTTAGTTGTAATAATTTGATGTTTTGTTTCGTTAACACATGTCAATGTCTGGCCCTCTATAAAAAATAAATCTCTTTTCTTATAATATTTTCGTTAATAGTAATTTTTCTTTGCTTAATTTTGATGTGTTTAGTCTACTAATTAAGCTATCCTGAAGTGCAATAGGTTCTAAGGTATTTATATGTTCATATGTTTAGGGAATTGAATCCTTTGAACATAACTTTTGGATGTTTATCTCAATGAAATGATTTTCAGAGTCTATTTTTGCTCTCAGTGGTATTAAAATATTTATTTCTAATATAACATCAAATTTGTTCCCAACGGATTCAATAATTTCCAAGAGATGGTAGCATTTATTTAAATTTTTTTGGTAATTGATTTCTCCAGTACGAGTACTTATAAATATACTGCTATGGCCAAAATAATAGCAACAGTTATTATTTTTCATCAGTGGTAAAGGTAACTCCTATTTGATTGGGATTTTTGAAACTTTTTTAGTTTCAACTTATTGACAAATATGTTTACAACATATCCTATGTACAATTAGTTGTATAGTTGAAAGTATATTTTATCAGTCTTAACTATTGTGCTTCAGATAGCGTAAATGGCTGGACAAAACAATAGCAACACCAAGTAATTAGAGAGAAAAGCGTTCAAATAATGTATTTTGCTTAATATGTATATTTTTTAAAAGAAAATTAGTATTTAGTCACGGAACCCTTATTTTTAATAACAGCATCGACTATGTTCTTCATAGAATCGACTAATTTGCGACATTTATCCAAACGCATTGAAGCCCAAACCTCCTGGATGATTCTCCAAAGATCTTTCTTGTTTGAGGGGTTGTGTTTATTAACTTCAATCTTCAGCTCGCTCCAGAGGTTCTCAATTGGATTTAAGTCCGAAGATTGAAAAGGCCACTGCAAAACATCGACACTATTTTGCTTGAACCAGAGTTTTGTAAGCTTTGCCGAATGCTTGGGGTCGTTGTCTTGCTGAAAGCGTCATTTTAGCGGCATATTTTCTTCGGCCCATGGAACTACTACATTCTGTAGTAGACACATACTTTTCTTTGGTCATTATGCCTTCGATGAGGTAAACCGGGTCTACGCCCCACCAAGAAAAACAACCCCCTTAAACACTACCACCTCCATGCTTCATAGTGGGTTTTGTGTACCTTAAATTGCATTCTTCCCCTGCTGGACTTTCCGAGACCAGAGGACGCCCGTCAAAAATGTCCACCAAAGACAAAACAGCGCTAATAAGGAAAGACAAAGCGAACCCTTTCATGTCTTTCAGCGAAGGAGGACTTGAAATGAGTGCCAGGACAATTCGCCGAACTCTGGTGGATGCGAAGTTATACGCTCGAGTTCCGAGAAAGTGCCACTGCTGAAAAAAATAAACATTCAGAAACGCATTGCCTTTGCCAAACTCTACCACGTGCCACACGATCCCCTTCAGGCAGCGAAGCAGTGGAGAAACGTGCTTTGGAGCGATGAAACTAAGATTAACCTCTTTGAAATGGATGGTAAAGTAACGAACATACAGGTTAATCTTAGTTTCATCGCTCCAAAGCACGTTTCTCCACTGCTTCGCTGCCTGAAGGGGATCGTGTGGCACGTGGTAGAGTTTGGCAAAGGCAATGCGTTTCTGAATGTTTATTTTTTTCAGCAGTGGCACTTTCTCGGAACTCGAGCGTATAACTTCGCATCCACCAGAGTTCGGCGAATTGTCCTGGCACTCATTTCAAGTCCTCCTTCGCTGAAAGACATGAAAGGGTTCGCTTTGTCTTTCCTTATTAGCGCTGTTTTGTCTTTGGTGGACATTTTTGACGGGCGTCCTCTGGTCCCGGAAAGTTTCTGGCGTGTAGAGCATTAAAAATAATTTTTGGAAACATCCGAGTGATTTTGCGAAACATCGGATCGTTTGGCCTTGATTGCGTAGAGGCAAAATGGTTTCTCGCTTAGCTTCCGAGCAATGCTTTCTTCTGCCCATAATACTGTGCTAAATACAGAACAACCATCTAAAATAGCATTGAATTATCAGGGCACTATTTAATTAATATATCCTACCAATTTATTTCCTAGTTTTAGTTCAAAAGCGGTTCCTTATAAATTTAAATTTGCGTGTTGCTATTTTTTTGAACAGCTAATACAGTACCTTGTCACGGAATAGCTAATTGCTACTGATCTTGTATTTTCTTCTTTTTTGCATGCTTTTACACAATAATGCGTTGATAACAAGTCTACCGTAACATTTTAGTCCGTTGCTTTCCTAGAATCCATTAAAATAGTACCGCTACGTACAATACTAAAGAAAAGTAGTAAGTGTTGCTATTATTTTGGCCATAGCTGTAGGTATGTAAGTGTTGGTTGAACTTTCGTTTTTATTAATTGTGGGTACATAGATTGATTAAGAATTGATATAGACGAATCCGTAACAATAAGACAATCAACTTTTTAGTCATTAACAATTACTTCAATTATTGGAAATGAATTGTGTCCGAGCACTGAGCGGAAAATTCTCGGAACTGGATGATCGTTTATTGATGTAACTAACATCCATAGGTTCTACATGTCTATAAATCCTGATTTGTCCTGAATAACTATTTCTAAATTGTCTTTGGTTTGAAAACCGGTGCCGTGAAATAAAGCCAAGTGAAATATGGCCAAACTTTTACAAAGTGAAATAAGACCAAACGAATTCCGTAATCCAAAGCAAAATAAGGCCAAATGCTACTCGTAAAGTCTTTCAAAATGAAATCTTTAAAGTACGAGTAGATAAAAGCGTTTACTGAAGTACACGCCGCATAGCGGCGCCCTGAGCACATACATACATGTGAAGTCGAATGCCGTCTGGTGTATGAGTCGAAGAGATGTCCATATTTTTTTTTTTTTAGCATCACCCAAGTTAAAATTCGATGTGAATCAAACAGTGATTCACATCGAATTTTAATTTGTTAATCTAAATTAAAAACAATGGAAAGTGAAATAATGCCAAATTGGCCTTATTTCACTTTCGCAAAATGAAATAAAGCCAAACGTTAAAATTTCGCTTTACTTCACTTTCTCAATAAAGCAGTAAAAATGTCACTTGGCCTTATTTTACGGTGTCTTGAAAATCTATTCCGATATTTGTTATGGTTATTATTGTACTGAAAGTCACTTGTATTTTGTTATTGTCTATTTCTGTAAGTGTTTGTATTATCATATCTAAAGTCATTACTGTTTCTATTTTGGGTATAATGGTTTCGAAAGTGGGTTTTCTATATCTTTGTGGCTGATCTCTACTGTTAGTGTAATCTTTATTATCTAATCTGGGCTGTAACTTTTCTACTATTCCCGTTCCTATTAACGCAAAATGTGCTTCTTCTAAGTTGTTAATATTCTTAGTTCTAAGGTGTACATCTCTTCTTGTCTAGGAATGTTAAAAAAGAAAATAGAATGTATGCTTTCTTAATTATACTTTGGCTTATACTCTAATGGTGGATTTGAGTCCAAACGGTACTTTGAGTTAAGCTTATCTGAAATCACGTTCAATTCGTGATAATAATATTGACTTGAGGTGAGGACGCCAAACCGCTGTCTAACTTATGCTTTGTACAAAAGAAAGAGCTGATTCGCAGAAATGTATTTATTTGCTTCAAAAAGGTAACCTTAACGGTAGCCAATTTTGCGATGTTGAGCATGCGCCATGTTAGAATAGAGTTGACTGTAACGCCAATAAGTTGCATGGTTTCCTTGGATTGGAAATTACAGTAACATAAGAAGTGTTTTCCTATTGTAGAAACGGCTAATTAGATTTTGTTTGCACCGAAGTCAGCTAACTCTGCTTTTCTGAAGATTTTTATTTTATGAGTTGATTTGGTCGGAGTTTTGATGATGTGATGTGTATATGAATTCACCGGTATGATATTCCAGCAAGATCATGTTTCTTGTCGACATTATTAGGTAGTTGATATAGAGTTGCTAAAAGAATAAATTTCTGAGGTACCCCAGCATTTATATTTACTATCTACAACTTGAATTAATCTGTCCGAAAGAATATTTTCCACCCAGTCACCGATATTGAATTAGACGCGAGTTTAGGAAAAATTCGCTCTCGATTTCGTTTATTAGCAAGGGCCACTGTTTTGACGGTCTATACACTTTCGGTTTTACGACAGAAAAATCTACGCAAAATTTTCCATTTCTCAAAAAACTAAATTTAAGTAAATATTAGGTGCACGATTTGTTGTGAAGTAAAAGACCATTCACACAGTACGAAGACTCATTATTCTGAGGCCTAGGGTTACAAAAGATCAATCTGTTATATACATTCTTTATACTTTTAATATTTCCCTTAGTGATATAAAAGCAGCATTGCCACTCGAAATATTTGCTTCCAGCCAGATGAGACTCGAAAATATACATTCAGAATGGAAAATTTCAGCCAAAAAAACAGTTAAACAATTTTGAATTCAAAGCAAGTTTAAAAAAAGCATTCATTTTATCCAGAATAAATATTTATATATTTTATTTCCATTCAAACTAATATAGAGCATTTCAAATCAAGTCAGTACAGTAACAAACTATTACATATATTTCGTTATATCATTTGTTAAGTTTTTTCAAGCATTATACACGTATAAGGTATATACAAATTCGTAAAGGGTTCCGTTAGAACGAAGATGCTTAAAATATCAAATTACGAGTATTATTCCATGCGAAAAGTAGACAGGGCTTTCTGTCGGTCGATTTGTTGTATAACTTCGGTATAATTGGAATATGAAGATCGGACTAATTTTTCGGATTTATAATATCTTAAAATGCTGTATTGCCTTTTTTTCTGCAAGTTTTTGGGTCACATACGAGTACTTTGTAAAAGTATATTTCTTATTCATTTTTCACAGACATTCCTAAACTCTTAGTGCTAATTAATAATTTTGTATTAGACTCAAAGAGTTCATGCCTACACAGACTTTTTCTTGTACTAAAAACAGCCACTAAAATAAGGTATTTTTCCAAAAAAATATACCACATTTGAACTTGGGTAATTGGTTTACATGTGAGTTTATAAGCTATGCTATTTACTACACCATGGAATTATATCTTCGTACGTATAAACAATCTCGTAAGAGTGAACAAGTGAAGTCCGGTTTTTATTCGTTAACTCTATCGCGAGTAGGTAGATGTGCGTTCAGGTTTATTAGAAATTTTTGGAAGTAAATATTCCGTTGTAGAATAATAAAAATAATGTTAGGGAGAATAGATTATTTTTCAAGTTCTATAGTGGAATACAAAAATCATGGAAAAAGGAATAGAAATATTAGATAAATACAGAAATATTTAAACCTATGCATTTGATTTTTATCTGCAAATCACTCAGATTTAAAATTTAAACAAAATCGTTCATTTTTTTTTGTAAATTTTCCAAAACTTGGAATGCCGTGACATGCATAAATATTGTTTATATGTTAATTTCGAACAAAATCGATCTAATAAGTAAAGTACCGTTATATGAATTTTTTTGGAAAAAGTCTGGTAAGCTATCTATTGGTATAAGTCCACAATACCTCAAATATTAAATTTGAAGAAGGTCGTTGGAGCTGTTTCCAAGACAATAGATTTGTGAACCCACTGACCACTGATAGTATGAAGAAAACCCGTCCAGCCGTTTCGGCTCCCGTCAGACACACATATGTACATACAGACATACAGATAGACAGCCAGATATACAGAATTGAGAGACCCATTTTTTGTAGTTTCTCTATTATAACGGTTGGGTCATCTTTTGGTTTCTTTTAAATTAAATGTCATTTTGACACTCACAGCACTTTCGCGCTCAAAAAATTGACAGAAACAGACTATTATATTGCGCAGTACGAAATGGTTCGATTTACGCTTGAACAACGTGGGGAAATATTGAAAATATGTTGCTGAAACAGTACGAATTTTGAGAAATTTCGGTCGAAATAATGAACCAACCGTGCCTGCTGAAGGGCAAGTTTGTGAGATTGGCGTACTAATTGATAACACAAGTCCTATCCTCGTGTTCGTCATATGCACTCAGCCGAGAATATTGTTGCTGTTGCCGAAAGTGTTGGCTGGACTCCCACGATTTGATGCCGATACATTTTTTTGTGGGGTGCCGTTAAAGTTCGATGTTATGCTGACAATTGAGAAACGATTCAGGCTCTTAAACACAATGGCCTATATTCATAGTTATATTTTAAACCCATGTGCAACTGATCTTAAGTCTAAAGCTAACACACAGATTAGATACGGCTGGTATTTATAGAGAATGTGGCAGTTTTGTTTAATTAATATGAGTCTAACGTCTAATCTACTACAGCTCAACTACAAATTATATTCAGTCTATTACGAAAACACTTTCTGAAAGCGAAATTTCAAAAATACGTGAACTTATTTTTGTGGTTTGCTGTTGTAAACAAAAACAAGGTAAGAATTATAATTATACATAACGTTTTGAAATAAACAAAAAATTATAAAATTACAGATGAGTGACAAGGAACATAAAAGAGTAAAGGGACAGAGAAAGAAATGCTGCGCGAATTTGTCGGAAGGCATCTTAAAGCCGTGGACGATAAAAGAACGACGTTTAGATGATTTCACCAAAAAAGGCAACATGGAAAGACATCGAAATAAATATGGAAATATGCAAATATTCACCAAGACACCAAAATCTTGATCAATGTTTTAATCGACCGACATTTTATTTAGTTTGTTACCTACGTAGTACACTATTTTTATTACTGTAAAACTAAAATCAAATCACAAATAACTTGCGCAGCGCAAAATCCTTAATATATATATTTTTTTTTTTGTTCACAAATTTCTGACGTTTAACAGAGTTAAATACAACTTAAACATCCTTTCGTGATTAATGTTAGACTAGAGTTTGTCGTTTAGACATGGGTTTAAATTGTCTATGAATTACATAAACATTGGATTAGTTTAACAATAACATAATAAGAATTTATCAAACTTCTATGAATATGTGCCAATATTGATCGAACTATTCGTTAAACAGAGCCTCGAACTATCAAAAATATACCCCAAAAGTGGGTTGACAGAATGGGCTACTGCCAAGACAGTCATTTAAATGAAATTATTTTTCATAAATAATCGGAAAGTGCACTTTCTTTAATAAAGCTCTTTGAAAATATTAAATGAATTTTTTTTATAGCAATTTTAAAAAGAAACTAACAGATGGCCCTCCCTTTAGTAATGTCAAATCTGATCAGAATCCCGAAGTCGAAAATTTTCAGGAAACCAATACTTGCAGAAAAAGCAGTCGACTGGATTTTAGAAAATCGTCTAGCTAAATTGTTCTCAGTTCAGTCAGATTTGACTGGAAAACAGTTAAAATGGCAATGCTGTATAAAAGTACATTCTGTTCATAAGCAGACCCGTGATAAATTATGACCCACAGTCGTAGACAAATGTCAATGTTTAATGGTTGCGTTACGATTTACACGAATTCACTTATCTGGTATGGACTCTGCTCGAATACCCATTACAGTAGACGCTCGTAAACATATTACGACAACCTTACGAGGTTAAGTACAATCAAAGTGTAAGAAGTTACGCATAAAAACAAAAAGTACTAATATCTTTTCGTAGGAAAAGAAGATCAATGTCATGTCGTCACTTAAAACCGAGAGAGCATTACATGAGAACGTACAAAACTGCGTGTCTGAAACATATTATATTAATAGATGCCAGCACACGAAAAAGTTTCAGTTTAGTACTGGAATAACAGTTCGTTCAAGATGATAATCCCGACATTGCTTTTTACAATCGTTACAATTCTCTGGATTTACATCCTTTGGTCGAGAAGGAAATATTACGCGTTTGCGTTAAAAGTGCCTGGTCCAATAGGTCTACCAATCTTAGGAATTGTATTAAAAGTAATAAGGATGCAAGGTAAAGTTATATGTGTTTGTGATTACTTGTGTTTTTCTCTGAAAGGTGGAATTGTATTTTAAATGGACAACTTTATGTTTCTCTAAACAATTCTGTAAATGAGAAAAAAAAAAAATAAAAAGAAATAAATACAAATAATTTACTCGGCTTCCAAAATGGGAAACAACAACCTTTAATTTGATAGCAATAGTATATTCAATGTACCTACATATGGTGCATAGACGTGTAAATTCGGCATGAAGTGATTTTTTTTTTAAGTGGTCTTATTTTATGATGAATTAGTGTAACTGTAGATTAGAAACAAGTGTTGAAGACAATGCCTTCAAATTACCTGCGTGGCGATGATGGTTAGTGCTCTGGGTTCATGATACGAATACATTTTCTGATACTTTTTTTTGTGTTAGAAAACCGACCGATGAAGTCTTTGTCAATTCAATAATTGAACACAAACTCAAAACTGTATTTACGTCTAATTTGTCAATATAATAATTCTTAGTTAAATAAAAATTAAATTGATTTAATGACGCCGGGATCAAACACAGATTTTGTAACCATTGCGATCAGAAAGGTGCATCGGTGGTGATGTCCAAATTTTATTAATATCTTACGACATGCACTACTTGACGCAAATAGATACACTTAGCTGAATTACTCTTCTCATTCAGCTGTAACTAATAGAGAAAGAAAAACACATGATATGTAGCAAAATAGTGATATTGCAGAATTGACCACGAAAGAAGGCAAAGCTCTTCAAACTACGTTATTCAACAATAAGTTGGTAGATAAAACCAAATCTAACAGTGGGTCAATTCATGCCTTGTAACATGTTTTCATTGTGCGATTTTTCACCAAATATTTTGATTGGGCGACAAAATAAATAATTCCATTTTTATTTTCGTATGGTCATTGTAATTGACCTCCTCAACAACATATCATATCTGACATATCATATATCATATCTGATCTGGGAATTCTTACCTCGATTTTTGTCGGATTTCCCGATTTAACAGTTATTATATTTTTATTGAAATTTCATTACCTTTCTACTAAGCCCAAGACTACCTTACGTATGCATAATTTTACATTAGGAAACGCGAAATGGTAAAAATTATCCGCCAAAATCTGGTTAACCACATTGCAGATTAATTCATCATTCTTTAATATGCCGCAAAAATTATTTCAATCGGTTAGCCATTGGCTTCAAAAATTGGGCAATAATTTCGACAATTTTCAATTTTTGTTAGATTTGTGGGTAGAAGTCTCTTAAGTTAGAAACTTAAAAAAGTAGGTCTGGCAATTATTTCTTTTGCATGTATGGTCGACAGTAACCTAAACGTCTGGACGGACTTTTTCGGACCTCATATCTCTGGCCAGTGGGGTCACAATTGGAGGCGAAATCAGAATTTTCTTTTTAAACCCAAAACTAACTGTATTTTACTAATGGACTATTTCGGAAAATATTGATTATCTAGTAGACGACTCCAACGATTTTGTTCAATTTTGATATTGGAGTTACAAGGGATATTTGTAATATACAAAAGTAATGACATAGATTCCCAAAAGTATGTAGGTTTCTGATCAACATCACTAGCCATGTTCTTCCGTCCGTTGTCCGTTTGTCCGTATGTCACCACTTTTTGGGGCTTAAATTTTGAGCTAGGAACATGAAATTTCATATATATACTGCTTAGAATCAGAACCAATACAAGGTTAAACATTTTTGAAACTCGCCCTCAGACACGCCCACTGAAAAATGCCTTTTATTCAATATTTTTACCAGAAACTGAAAAATATCGCCTTTACAAAATATATAGACATTTACATTCTCTACAATTCATTTATACGTTGCCTACTTTTTGTGGGCGTTCTTACAGAAACCTGATACTGTTATTTTGAATCTATTTCCTGTGATGCATAAGACTTATTTTCAAGATCTCAACAGAATTCATGAACTTCGGTAACAAATAGCTACAGCCACGCCCAGTTTCATGTAAGAGGAAGCGATAAAATCGAAAAAGTCGCGGAAGTGTATTCTGCATTGAAAAATTCAGAACGCCACGCTCAATTTATTAAGGATAGGTTAGAAAACGAGGGATGGGGTATCATACGATTCGTTCCAGATGGATTGTAACCTTCTTTTATGTTTTTTTTTTCTGACCTACAGTTATTTGTTGTGCCTCTAATACTTTGTTTTTAATACGTTCATTAAATGCAGTAAATTTTTTTATGGCAAATATAATAAAAACTTTGACAATAAATCTTAATACATGTTGTTTTGTGAATAACAATTGCAATATTTTTATTAGAACTTGCTTAACGGCAAGGTTTCGTGAAAAAATTTGATTTTGATCTGTCTGTTTGTCTTTACGCACGTTAAACATTTATTTATGTGTGTAAATAGACTTATGTGCAAATTTTATTTGGGAAGGCCTTGGAACAAGTTGAACTTGACACTCTTTTATATCTCACTCCTTTTCATGGCTGAATTGTTACAGGATTTTTGTACTAGAGGACTTGGCTGCTTTTTACGGTAATGCTTTTGGTGATATTATTTCCTAATGCATTTTTGTTGAAATAGGGAGTCTATTAAATAATTTTGATCTGAATCTAATGAAACATTATCCCAAAGGAATAGTATTCCATTAATTGTTTGTTGAAGTATTGTGAAAAAATATTTGATTTTAATTTTTTCCTCAGATCTCCACTGAGTGTTTTTTCAAGAGTTTCTTAAATTTTGCAGAAATGGAACTATGATGATCGTATCATAAAATCGTATCCGAAGGAAGGTCAGATATTAACGGTACTATACTCAAAATGATCAAAAAAGAACTTTCCGCATGGCGACTGTGCGTATGTCTGTCTGTCCGGCTGTCCATTTGTGTGACATTACCATTCGCCCTTTCGTTCTGTAAAAGTGCATCGATTTGAATACATTTTTTTGCAAAATGTGTATTTAAAAAGAAGGACTCAAAGCACATACATTGGTATCCATCGCACTAGCAATTTTGAATATACAGTTAACCTTTTGGGTTTCATGTTCTTATTTGGCTCACGATAATTTGTGCAAATAAATATTTTAACCTATTGCATAGTATTTACCTTAATGAGAAAACAAGCTCTATTAATTTTGAGTTGGGTGTATGCAAAGTTTCTTTATATTCATGTTTCGTCTTATGTCTCAAAATAATTTGGCTTTATGTCGCTTTTCCAAAGCGTCACAAGGTCCAATTTTTATATTTGGCACAATGTCGCTTGGCACAATGTCACGACACCTTAATTTTGATGTCAATCGGATTCAATAATGTAGTTATAATAATTTTATGCAATTTTGGTACGAGTACGTAATTTCGTTCACTATAACTTTTTCAAACCACACCGATTTGAATCATTCTCTTTGCAGAATGCTTACCTAAACTAGGATTCTAGTCGTGTTAGGGTTGGTGTTATTTGTTTTTTGTTTGCTAAAACCTGTGCAAAAATACGTTGCAGACTAAAAGTTTGATTCCACCCTCAGCGCTCGAAGGAAAACATAATCTAACATCGAAAAAAAACTCTTTAATAGAATAATAAGCATGTAAAATGAATGGGAAACATAATATGAAACCAAAATAACAAGAAAAATATTTTCATTTTATTCTTAACATAAATGAATGGTATATTGCTTCAGCAATCCAATAGTACATTCCACAACGTAGATTCTGATGATGGGCATTGATCTCGGACCCTTTTATCCAGTTCCTCTCCATAACAGCTCTATAAGGTTTAAATCCGGTGATTACTGCCGCCATATCATGATTTGTAAGATTTCTTCATATTCTCTCTGTGTCAGGTAGTCTTGACAAAGTCTCGACGTGTGTTTGGGGTTCAAATACGAATCCTTCGTCAATTAGTCTTAGTCCAGAGGTCACGCATTATGAAAAATCCCGTTGAACTAACCATGGCAAGCGAAAACGAATCTCTCAAAAAAAAAAGTCATGCTGCCAAAGTTATGTCAAAAAAGATGAATTGATACAGATTATACTGAAGTATTTCATCAACCATATTTGTCAAATAACACCTTCTATCCATTATTGGGCTTAGAGCAAGCATCACATCTGGGGCACCCCAATAATAAAAAAGACGCGCAAACAAATGTCACTTAAGCAGAAAACGACAGGCACGTCAACAACAATTCATCAACCTCAACTGGAGAAGAAATTCCTCCGGAATGTTATTGCAATAACAATTTTTGCGCTCCCATTTTTATTTTTGGTGCTAATTGCACTTTAATTACTGATTTGCTTAATCTAACTGCTCTCGAGTGTAAGGCTAGTAATATACAGGTAAGACATAAACTTGTAAATTTAAGTTATAGAAAAACCAATATCTATGTAAATGACGTAGCTGTACATAAATTAGTCATAGAAACATTTCGACGAACAGCCATTTGGGCTTTCTCTTTTTCACCAAAAGAATCCACAAGAGCATCTATTTTGCTAAAAGGTGTTGATGGAGATACACAAGCAGAAACAATCAAGAAAGCTTTAAATGAAAGCCTTAAGCTAAACATATTTATCGTTCTACTAGATGTTGGAGCGTCTCTTAAAGATTTAACTCAGATAAGATCTTTTCTCCACCAACGGATCTATTGGGAAAAGAAATATAACAGGGCTGTGATCGCTGCCAGAGGTTTGGGCACACAGGTGATTATTGTTCTTACAGCCGATGCGTTCTGTGCAGTGAGCTTTAAGGCCCAGACCCATAGAATCCGTCGACGTTATTTCGTTGAAGGTTGACGGTGACGTTCATGTATTGCTGAAAAGTACAGTCCCATACAATCCGTCGCATATCTTCATTGACAGATTGAAATGTCAACCGATTGTTAACGACGATGACAGTTTCTTCTCTTCTCTCTCAATGCTTCCACCAATGAAAGTGCTTACAGTCTTAAACTGCCGACTGCCAACGGATCAACGGAATAAAAAAGTAGAAAGTAAACCCACTTTTTCCGCCGAAGTTTATTCATGCGTCGGTTATGGGCCACCTTCCATAAGAATACTTGTTTCTTCTATGTGTCAGTTAAAACAACGTTCTGAAGTTTATATCAAGTAGTACCCGCTCTTAAATGTGCCAACTGCTCTAAAGACCACCCAGCAAACTCTTTTGAGTGTGAAGCCTATCTAAAATACAAGGGAAAACAATTGATGTCAGTTCGAAGTGGAAAGTTTGTAGCTGAGTGATCAAAAATACAAGATCTGAATTCAATTAATATGTTTACCAATAAAAATATTTCTTTTGCCATCATGGCAAGAACCCCTCAGAATTTGGGAAGCATTCCAACATGACAAATCCCCCTCCTAAAGAGAAGCATTCGCAACCCAATAATATACTCGTAACTGATTTCCTTGATGAAGCAAACAAATTATTTCATATTTCATTTAAAGATCTTTTGTACATAATTCGGGAATTCTGGCCAAAGTACCACAAACTACAAAACGAATAAGACAAGATGTTTGCATATCTTAAATTCGTAGCATCAATTGTATTATGATGGTCAATATAAAATCTATTATATCAAATGAAGGAAGATTCGCGTCAGGAAGCCTTCTAAAAAATCATAAGCCGCAAATATGTTATTTATCTGAAACTGTTTTGAACAAAAGACCTAAAAGAAGGCTATAACATCATTCGCAATGACGTAGGCAGGGGAAATGCTGTCGACATTAACGAAAAGTCAAATGTAACCCTCACAATATTTTCGAAGACAAACAAAACTTCCAATAAACTTTCATTACCATTTACCACACAACAGAAAGTTATTATAATATATTTAGAACCAACTTGAACAACAAAACATCTTTTGGTCTTGACCGTATTTCAAACTTTGTATAAAGAAAATGCCCAAATTATCTTGATCTTATCCTTTCTTCTCTGTTCAACCATTGCATAAACAACGGATACTTCCCTACTGAATGGAAACGGTCTAAAGAAATGCCAATAGCCAAAAAAAGTAATGCCACATACATTAAAGATTTTCGACCAATCTCCCTACTATCAAACATGGGCAAACTGTTCGAGAGTGTTATAGCCGAAATCCTAGACACCTTTTGCGAAGACTCAAATATTATCCCAGACACACAATTTGGCTTCAAAAAGCAACACTCTACGGAACACTGTTTTTTACTGCTCAATAATAAAATTCTATAAAACTTGAGACAAAAGAAATACACTGTTGTTCTGGATATCGACTTGGACGCATCGTTTAACTCTATTTGGCACAAGGAACTTATGGAACTTATCTAATTCTCAACTTCCCCTTGCCTTTAATACGAATGATTATTAATTTTCTTGATTCAAGGACAGCGTCCATCGCCGTTGGAACAGAATGTTTAGAAGATTTCCCTTTTTGCAACCCAGGGTCTGAGCCTGAATCCCTTCTATACGAGATGATAATTGCTAGCTGCTGCTATAAGACCAAATGATGCATTAGACAAAATAAAAAATGTCATTCGAATATCACTGTCTTATTTAAAATCCTGGGTAAACATCAAAGCGTGGCCGTGGTGTAGTGGTAACATCATCGCTTGACACGCTGCAGGTTCAAGATTCAAATCCTGATGTCAAGAATCATCTATTGAAATATATAAAAAGTGGATCAATTGCGAAGCTGATGTCAACTCTACTGCGAAGGCATAACACTGGCAGTGGATTGGTCATATGGCTGAAATACAACTTGACCGTGATGATGACATCAGGAGGACGTAAGAAAATAATGGGAATCGTAAGCAACGACAATAATAACAAAACAAAAAAGCTCCCCAGTTATCTGGACGCCACCCTTGGAGTTTACTGAAACTTAACTCCACCTAAGTTTCAAACCCCCTACACCAATCTTTCTTTCTCTCTCAGTTTCTACAAACGCCCGTGCCCTGAAATAATTTAAGGGTATTCATATCCCCTTTGTCGCGCGCAAATTATAAAAGAAAAATGTATGTGTATGGCAGCGGTCCGGTGGGGTTAAAGAAAGTAAAGTAATTTCCTTAAGTATTCAAGTTATACCTGTCCCATTAAAAACAGAAACCAAATACATTGGCATTCATTATCAATACAAACTTAAGTTCAATAAGCATGGAAGGAATGTAATGATTAAAGCGAGAATGGCCACAGCTATCTTAAAACAACAGCTTTCATCTAAACATCTATCTCAAAACACGATGTATAAAATCCTCATAAGGCCAATTATTTCATACATTTTTTTTTTAACGCGGACGTAAGAACTGATTTTCATTTGTTACCTACAATTCTTAACATAAGCCGTAATTTTACCACCACCCTCAACGACAGAGCATCCATCGCTTCTAAACGAAATTGGAGAGCATATTTTTGGAAGCTGGATCCGAAACTGTGTCCAGACAATTTACAGCTAGAGACTCCTGGATATCCCACGACAAAATCGCACATCGCATATCGTTGAAGGTAAAAATAAACTCCGAGGCAAATGCTCAACGAAAGGTAGAATTACGAAGCGAATATAGGTTATATAGGGAGGAGGACGAGGTTGGATGGTCTTGCGGAAAATGCGGAAAACGCAGCAAGAAGTAGAGATATCAGAGAATATCGAAAGAAGTTGTCGGCCAAAAAAGCAACACCAACCATCCTGTGCGGGATATGGACGGCACTTTATTGGTATCAATTGAAGATCAGCTACGCAGATGGATGGAACATTTGTGTGCCCTATTTTTCGGCAAGCAAAGTGCAGCAATGAACCACCAGTTGCTCGACATGCGCAGATCTTACAGGGGTATTGACACCGGTCTTCTAACAGTTGCGGAAATTCAAACTGCGATCAATCTCCTCAAAGCCAACAAAGCAGTTGATTTTGATGGCATACCAGCTGAGTTCCTAAAAGCATATCCCGCCACAATTCCATTAATACAGGAACTGTAAGAACGGCGTTATTCTTAAGTACCAAACAAAAAAATGCAATGTTAAGAACTGCAATAACTGGCGTGTTCGTTATTTTCCGAAACTAATGGCAATTAGTTTCGGAAAGGATAAAGGTTAGAATCGAGACTCCACCCAAAGTGGTCGATCGTGCGTCGAACACATCAACATCTTGCGTATCATTCTCGAGTAATCAGCCGAGTTCAAGTCACAGCTTTACCTTATGTTCGTGAATTTCAAGAAGGCCTTTGATCTGTTAAATCAAGAATGCATATGGAGATCTCTGCAAAAATCCCCCTAAAAATAGTTGCTATTATAAAGGAATCCTACAATAACTTCGCACAATGGACAGCGACTCTTACGAAGTGCAACAGGGAGTGAGCCAAGGGGATATTCTGTCGCCAATCTTCTTTCTACTGGTAATAGGCGATGTACTGACTGTAGGTGTATCTGAGAGGCATGACCCCCAATGAAGACCTTTTTAAAGCCTAAGCCATTTAGACTACGGCGATAATATCTGTTTTCTGGGAAATATAATCAGTTGGGTAGACGAGATGTGTCAATTACTGCAAAAAGGCAAAAATAATGCCCACAGGCCGCTCCATACTCAGCATATTATTCTGAAGCGGACGCCAATTAAGTAGATCGGAAAGTTTAACTACTTGGGAAGTTTTGTATTAACTGATGGCGGAACGGACCTAGACGTTAAAAGCAGAATAAATAAAGCTCACGCTGCCTTTGGTATCCTGTCTCCAGTTTGAAAATCCTGTCAAATCTCGTTACGCACTAAATTGAGACTCTACGAATCCATCGTTACAGGCTCTCGTTAATAGCTGTCTGCGATACATCCTAAAGAGTTGCTGGCCGCAAATTATATCCAACCAAGAATTGTGGCGTAAAACGAGTCAGAATCTGTTGGATGTCGACATAAAGCAACGAAAATTGCGTTGGATTGGTTACTCACTGAGGAAGCTAAATGACAACATTAAAAACCAGTCCTTCGAATGGAATCTTCAGGTTGCACTGCAGGTTGGTAGATCCAGAACAACGTAGGGATCAAAAGTTTTGCCATAAAGAAAGCTGAAAGAAATTTGTTACCGCCCTATGCCCCAACCGAGGTTAAACAAGAGCGTTTCCACAATTTAGGAAACCTCTGAAAGAAATTGATAACTGCAGAACAAAGATGCAGTAGTTCGTGGTATATTATGGTAGGATTTGACGAGCACATTTTTCTGTCAACTATTTTGCGAGTAGTACGAGTACAATGTAATCATTAGTGTAATGCGCCTTTGACTAGTTTGGTTAATCTAGTAATTTTTTTTTTTTTTAATTGCGTAGGACATTATGTAAATATAGATTTTGGCGCCGCCTGTTGACGAGGGTGCTAGGCGACCGCCTAACTCGCCTACGGTATAATACACCACTGAGAAAGTGCACTGCTAGGAGTGCTCTTTTGACAAAAGGACAATTATCTTCTTCTAATAAAAGCATCATAACTACCGCAACCGCAACTAGCTTGCCCAAATTGAATATTTATGCAAGGACAGCCATTTTTTACTTGATCTTTCGGGTTTAAAGCAATCGCGTGATAATATAAGTAGACAAACTATTTTGCATTAACAGTGGCGTAGACCAACTTTTTTGCTTTATGGAACTTCCAATATACATTTTCTGACATGTTAATTTTGTTTGCTTTGATCTTATTTTTCTTTGAAAAAGTTATTTTCTATGTTATATACATAGGTTTTTCAATAAATTAATGCTACAAGCCAATTATTGTCATTCAGCGACAAAATTGTTATGTGCGTAAAACTGTGTAGGAATACCAATAATTTTACGTTTGGGTTTATGTATAGTCGAGCTTCGGAACTTATCCTTCTTACAGTGACTCAACTTTTTGATCACATAATCAATACAATAACTTTTTTTTTTTTTGTTGTAACAATAATATTAATGTTGTTATTCAGAAAATTAAAAATTTATTTTAAATTCTTTTTTAATTCTTTCGTACTTTAAAATAATAATAAAGGGATACGTGATTTTGATCACCGTTTGTGGTTTAGTACTTTGTATGCCCTTTTGCTCTGAGCACAGTTTGAATTCTTTTGGAATGGATTTCACAAGAGTTCTGCACTTGCTTGAACTTACACTATTCCAAGCAGTTTGGGACCGGTCCCACAAATCGCTTAGATTTGCATAATCTTCCGCCATTTCCGATATTGCGCGTTTGACCTCAACCCAAAGATGTTCAATCGGGTTTAGATCGGGAGATTGTGGTGGCCAATCAAGCAATTGAAACTGCTTATTTGCAAGCCAGTCTTTGGTCACTCGGTCAGTGTGCTTCGGATCATTATCTTTCTGAAAGATAATGTCCAGCACGTTCTTGTTCAAATTCTACAGACTTTTCTGCAGTCTTGGCAGTTGGGTGGCTTTCATTCGCCCTTCTACTTTGACACATTCACCGACAGCTTCCATGACCATATACCCCCATATCATTAAATTTCACACATTTTTCCTAATAGCCTCAGTTGATAAATTTATGCCGTCATTTTGTTGCAAATCTTCGCTTATTTGAGCTGCATTTTCGTGCACTCCGTACTTTGTTTCCCTCAAAATACAATTTTGTATCGATAAATTGTTTTTTTTTTTACCGGGCTTGTTCTTTTCGACTTCAGACTTGATTTTATCCTTATTTTTGTGATGGCACCCAATAAAACTCCAGCCTTAACCCAAATCAACCTAAAACTTTTTTTTCGAGTTTTTAGGAAATATTTTACAGGCGTCTGTACCTGACCTTAAGGACTGCAAATATATTATCAGTTAATTCCAGCGCCCTCTGTGAGTCAAGATACGGCGTGTGTCCATATGATCACGCTGGGCAGGTCTAAGCAAAATGATATTAAAAGGAATTAAAACAAAAACACATAATTTAAAGTGGAAATTTTCACTCTATTCATAATTTTTAGAATAATAATTTTCAAAGCATTTGATGCAAAGGTCTTCTTCAAGCGTTTCCTCTACGTTCCTTTTGAAACTTCCCTTTGGTTTATCTCCCAAATCGTTGCAGTAATACCTGGCAATATAACGTCTGAACTCTATTTGTGAAAATAATGGTCCACCACTTCTTGCCTCTTTCTCCAATGCGATATAAGTTCACATTCTGATCCATATGATTTACACCGCACATGTATTTATTGTACTCTTCAATAACACATGGTCGAGCAATACTTTTTTTTTTCTTATGCTCCTTGGAATATCTTTGAATATTGGAAATTGGATGTATGCCATGAGACGTTGAAGCGATATTGACAACAGCATTGTCATTCCATTTAGTTAGAACAATATTTGTTTCCTTAATTTTAATTGATTTGACATATCCTCGCTCTTTTTTTTAAAAAAGTTTCTTGTGCACTCAACGCTCGGGGCGTCTATTGAAAATTCGATTTTCGCGAATTGTCCCTGTTGCATTGTAACTACGAGGTTTCAAATAAGTCAATATGAAAAAGCTGGTTAATGAATTCTCAAAACAAAAAGAAAATGGTAAGGCTTTGCAACTCTGGCGAATAGTCGTCGATCATGTTGAGAAGTGGTGCTGTGTACTTTCCAAATCTTTCTTCATAGCCTATGCAAGAGCGTGGATTTTTGCACCTGGCAAATTTCAGAATTTGCCAGGATACCACACTTTATAACTAAATCGCAACGGTTTTCCTTTTATGAACTGTTTCATCCATGGTGTTCAAAGTAAGAGATCATGCTCTCGTCAAAAGAAAGATTTTGCTGCCAAAGGTTCGGGCAATGTTGTAATGGGTACAAACATGGAGGAGCAATCCTTGAAGATCCTTGCGGTGAATGTGAATTCACTGATTAGGATCGAGCGAAGAGCCGTATTATTTAAGTTGTTAGAAGACCAAACCCCTGATGTGCTTATGGTTAGCGAAACAAAGCTATCCCAGAAGCACAAATTGGGGCACAGTAAATACAATATTATCAGAAGAGACCAACCCAACTCCACACAAGGATGAGGTGTTGCGATCTTCATACACAAACAACTGCAATTTAAGGTAGTGTACAGCGGTGAAGTGCGAAGGTTCCAGGTGCTGGAAGCCTGTATTGTGTGCATTCCTCTCCATAGTGGAAAGAAGATGTACATGATAGCACTCTATGCACCTGAAGCGACTCAATCTACTTTATTTATTTCAGAGCTCGAGACACTTTTTCGATGCTTAAGGCTGGAGTCGGAGGAGAATTATTTCATCATGGCCGGAGATATTAACGCCAAACATAGAGATTGGGGGAATAACACACCAAATCCTAGAGGGAACCTACTATTCAATTGGTGGTGTCGGCACAGTGTCGAGTATAAACTCGATTTGAAAGCTACAGATAGTCCGTCGTTTCCTAGAAGCGGCTCCTATCTGGATCTTATGCTGTTCGACGTACGGTTACAACTGACCGACATGGACCGACAAACTATAAACAGCCTGCACACTTTTGTGTATGACAGTGACCATTGCGGACTCAGTGCCGTAATAACGATTCCCAACGAAATTGCGGAGTTGGAGGAGTTTGTCCAAACGCACTGCTACAATTATAGTAGGACGCGTTGGACTCGCTTCTCAAGAACTTTGACAAGAGCACTCTCCTCAAATTCGCTCTACCCACCGTCCAATAGGAATCTGCCAAACGAGGAGATTGACTGGTACCTAAAACAAATGGACGAGACAATTAAACGAACTATGGACAATACGATACCTCGGTATCAACATACTGACAAAGCAGATGTATTCCGTAATGCAACAATTGACGCACTACACCAACACAAAAGTAGACTGCTGTCGAGACTAAAAACCTTGTACAGACAGTTTACTGACAGACAAAACTCGGAGGTTAGGACGCTGAAGTCGTTGATTAAAAACCTCCAGAAATTAATTAGAGAAAATTACAGACTTTCTGTAAATTTGCATTGGAACAACAAAATTCGGGCTGTAAAATCCAACAACCCGAGTATGTTCCCGCAAATAAATAAAATATTTCGGAGGAATAATCAAAACGACCTTCCTGCTATACAGCAGGTATAGATCCAGATAACGCAGTAGAGGATGACAACTTCTTTGTGATCGAAGATCTGCAGGAGAAGGTAGAGGCTATAGGAGCGACTTTCCAGGAAGTGTACAAGGTTAATGATACCATTTGCTCAAACCACGACCTGGAAAATCGCGTCCTTGTGCACAACTTGTACCTTCGAAATGATATAGAGCACTGGCGATCCGAGAATACTGGTTTTACCGGGTTCAATGACGAAAACTTGGCAAACAATGCCATCGCCAATGAAAGGGTACATCCCACGTACGTATCGAAGGTAGAACTCCAAACGATCTTCGCATCATTGAAAAAGAAGAAATCAGTGGGAATCGACGCAGTGTCGAACATTGTGCTTCGACATCTCCCTCTAGAAGCGGTGGACATATACACCACTCTGTTTAACAATGCGCTGAATAATGCACATTATCCAGCGCATTGGAAAACGGCAGTGATACAACCCATCCCCAAAAGGGGTAAGCACACCTCCAATCCGGCAAATCTCCGGTCGATAAGTCTCTCTCTTCCGAACATCAGCAAGGTATTCGAGAAAGTGATCAATAGGACCCTGCTTAAGTGGACTGAGAACAATAATATAATTCCGGATAACCAATTCGGTTTTAAGGCGGGGCATGATACAATACATGCCGCGTCTAAACTGGTATCGGATATCCAATGGAATAAAAGCAAGAAACAATGCACGGGTGCCTGCCTGATTGACTTGGAGAAGGCCTTCGACACAGTATGGTTAGAGGGACTCTTCTACAAGCTGAACAGGCTGGGCATAAGCAAACCACTGCTGTACATACTTTATAACCTGCTCACCAGTAGACAGTTCATTGTAAAAAATGGCAATAAGGTGCGGTTAATTCACCGATCCTTTTCAACATTTACACAAGCGATCTTATAGGTTCACTTCACCATGCCATAGCGTACGCAGACGACTTGATTGCGTACAGATCAGGACCAACAATCGAGGTCATTGCATTTCTCTTGCAACGTGACTTCGACAAGATTCAGCGATATTGCGATGACTGGAAGTTGAAGATCAATTTCCAGAAATCGGAAACCATTCTTTTTAGGACGCCGTTGTCTGGGGCCTCTAGGGATACCAGAAAGAACTGGCGAAAGTTCTCAATCGTGGGACCGCACGGACAGCCACTTGCGTGTCGAAGTGTAGTCAGATACCTGGGGCTCTGGTTAGACCAATATCTATATTTTAACAAACATATAGATGCTGCTCTGGCCAGAGCCAAAGGTGCTTTTGCCCTTACAAAGAGACTTTTTTATAGCAAGCAACTCGATGCAAGGGTAAAGGTAATCTGCTACAAGGCCCTCATTAGGCCCATGCTCATATATGGATGCCCCGTGTGGTTCAACGTGGGAGCAAGCTTGTTGGAAAAGATTCGGGTGTTTGAGAGGACTTGCCTTCGGGCTTGCCTTCATTTGTACAGAACACCAGAGTCCCAGTACATAAAATTCTATCCCAATGAGGTCCTATACAACAGGGCTAACCTAATAAGAGTGGATAATTTCGTTATCAAGCTGATTCGAAGGCACATTGCAAGAGCAATGAGCTCGACGAAGAACCTGATCTCTGGGGCTTATTACCCCAATTACGAGTATCACGAGAGAGTGCGCCTTAACGGCCTTGTCCCCCCGGAGGCGTTCCTCTATTTTGATGAGAAAGGTGTGATCCAGGACAGATTGGCGGTGCCGCCAATCTTCCATGTTGCTCGGAAAGCTGTGGATAGGCGACTCAACTACGACAGAGACGTTGCACACAGCAGTGTGGAGCCTCTCCGGTTCGGTAGGGCGGTATCAAGTCGCGATATTGAGGACGTACAGCGTCAGTACGGACATTTCTGGTGGCTAGCCAAAAGGGGAAAATCCTTCGTCGTTTCCTCATAATCCAGGGTAGTCTGTTTGATGTTCAAGGTTGGCTGTGCATTGCCCATGGCCGACTTACATAGTTTAGGTTTAGGTAGAATGTAGATAATAATAAAAAAAAAAAAAACAAAAAAAAAAAATTAAAAAAAAATTTAAATAGATTTTTTATTTAAATTTTTTTTTTTTGGATGAAAAAAAAAAAAAAATAGTACGTAGAGAATTACGTAAGGTAGAATAAGATAGGTTTAGGTAGAATAAGGTAGCTTAAGATTTATTTTAAGGTAGCTTTGTAAGTTTTATATATAAGAACAATCAAAATAAGTTCATTTACTAAGTTTTTTCACTTAATTAAAATTTTTCCTTAGTAATAATTATTGTTTAAAAAAATAATAAAATAAATAAAGAACTGAAGTAAGTTACGTCGAAAGACATAGTTTTAAGTATTAGGTTTAGCTTAGAGCGCCCGCATAAGGCCAGTAAGTTAGAATAGAATAACATAGTTAAGCTAGTTTTAAGAATTTTTTTTTGTCTAGCACGTAAGGTATAATGAATTGAAAAATAAAAAATGCATCAAAAATGAAAAATGAGAAAGATTTTGCTCTGGGTGG
Organism: Pocota personata; assembly: GCA_963082735.1. NCBI lineage: Eukaryota > Metazoa > Arthropoda > Insecta > Diptera > Syrphidae > Pocota > Pocota personata. The sequence goes on along the minus strand of OY720429.1, from coordinate 53,222,973 downwards.
GAAAGTTTCAACATATTTGCTTTCAGGTGATCCGTTAAGGGTCACTTTCTTACTACTATCTTCAAAATGAAGGAATTTCGGGATTTGCTGAAAGCGATATCTGCGCATTGCCAAATACACCATAGGATTTTTCAAATCATCGTTAGCACTCCAAAATTGTCTAAAACTGTTGCGTCCATTATAACTACTTGCTCGTACTATAATAACAAACTGCCAATGTAAGTTTTTAGCTCAGCGAACTTTCGGACTCGTTGGCAATGTGTTCCAGCAAATCTTCATCAAAAAATTATTCAAACTGCTCATGAGGTTTTAAATTATTAGAATCCGTAGAATTCGCTGGGAAAAGATTGAAACCATGGCTAATGCAGAATCTTTCGAACAAGTAAAGTTCTTATGCTTGTTTGATAGTGGAAGTTTCACCGTCGAACACCCACTGAGCGCACTGCTTTCTATTTCCGATGGCAGAATATCGTTTCGTCTTCATCACAGAGCTCATTTAAATAGTCGATAGCTTCTTGTGCACTCAACGAACTTGAAAACTACGAAAAACACAAAAATAAAACAAAGTAGTTGAATAATTTGAACTAAAAATGTACAATACATGTTTCCCTAATCTAGCCCAGCATGATCATATGATCACACCGGCAAAATCTTTAATGAAAACGTAATAAAATATTCAAGAATCTAACTATTACTTTTTTAACACAAAATTGCATTTAATACCCGAACAAAATATAATTTTATTGGAATTTTTTTTGACCACATTTAACTAATATGAGTATATACTTACATTTTGAAATAATCATTTTGCAGGTTCTTTGCAATTTTTTATTTTTTTTTTTGTGTAATTTTTACACAACTTCTCAAACCAAGAATCACCAACTGAGTGAAGAACAAACAGCTTTTATTATCACTTACACATTTTATGAAGCCAACGCCATACAATTTTATAAGAATCCGTTAATTAGCCGTTATTTTGGCAATACATCGCAAACCGATTCTCCGTGTGTCCATATGGACAAGCTGATCTGATTCGGGTTAATAGAAATTCCACGGGGGTGTTTTAGAATAGATAGGCCTTTTCAATAATTCTACTTTCGAGCCTAAGTTCCTTCATCTGACAACAAAACAAAAACAACAACAAATGCAACAAATAATATTTTTTTTTAACTTTTCCAGTTTCAGTATTAAAATATTTAGAACTATAAAAATAATGTTAAAAAACTGCAAGTTCACCGAATTTTATGATTCAACCATCGTCACAATGCATAACTGAGACCGTATCAACTAATTGACACATGCCTTTGAAGAGGGATTTTCGGAATTCCCCGAAACCTAGGGGTACATCTCATTTTTTTGTTTGCGTATGCTTATTTAGAATATATTCGGTATGTTTATTTTACTGAAAAATCGTACAAAAAAAAAGCGAAAAGTTAACATACTGTTTTTTGGGTAAATAATTGTGTATCTACGAATAAAATTAATGAGAATTTTGTTGAGAGCTTTAATTTGATATATTACATCTTTAGTCAAATCTTAACATTCTTGGAGATATTCCAGTATTGTAGTATATCTTGCGATGCACTCTGATTCTAGAGGACTTTTAAGGTTTTATTTAGGATTATTGAAGAAAATTTTCTTTTTTTTTTCACCGAGGGTTGGTGAAAAATCTTCCATAGACGCTATGAGGTTAGCAAGCGCGTGCTCATAGTAGTGTCAGATTCTTACTGACTAAAAAAACACCACCCTGCGATTTAATTTGTTATATATTGCAACTAAGAAGGATCTTATCAAGCAATTTTTCTATCATGAAAAAACTCGTTTGGCAGGTTACTTTCCACTGAAAGATACTGCATGTTCCGCAATCTAGGCGCGGTTGATTCCTATCTCTCCAAGTCAAAAGGTTTCGTCCTTTGTAGTCGGCGCAATAAATTGCTTTCATCCAGAATTTGTAGGATTGTATTGTTAACATGTCCGATTAGTCGGTTTCTATGCTTTCTCGCGAAGCTTCTAATTTCAGCTTCGATTGTCGGAATTCCGAGATCCCTGTGGATATCATCGTTTCTAGTACAATTCTCTTAGCACTTTATTTTGAAAAGTTTGTAAAATATTGGCGTTTGTTTTCTTGGTATAGCCCCAAAGTTGTATACCGTAAGTCCACGCCGGCTTTAGCACTTGCTTGTATAAAAGCTGTTTGTTCTCAGTACTGAGCTGGGAGTGTTTTCCTAGCAACCAGTTCATTTCTCTATATTTGATTTCGAGTTCTTTACGTTTCATTTTCCCGTGTGAATTCCATTTCAGTTTTGCGTCGAGTGTCATTCCAAGGTATTTGGCCTCGTTTGCAAAAGGTATTTGGGCCAAGTTTAGGAAAATTGGCAAGACATTAGTTTTCTTATAAGTGAAATTCACGTGAACAGATTTAGATTCGTTGAGGGCGATCCTTTTCTTGCAATTTTGCAGTCGTTTCTTCGATTGTTTTACCTACGGCTAGGATAGCGGTGTCATCGGCAAACGTAGCCAGAATAGTGCCATTTTCTTTCCGTATATCTCGAGTATATAACAGATAGGGAAGAGGCCCAAGAACGCTTCCTTGCGGTACACCGGCCGAAATTTCTTTGAGCTCCGAGTATTCATTTCTAGGTCTAACACGGAAGAGTCTATTCCCGAGATATGATTCTAGAATGTCGTATATGCATACAGGGAGAATTTGTCGTAATTTGTAATTCAAGCCATCATGCCACACCTTATCAAAGGCTTGCGAGACGTCAAGAAATACGCTTGAGCACATCTTTTTTTCTTCAAGTGCTTTCTCGATTACGCCAGTAATCTATGCACCTGCTCAATCGTCGAATGCTTACTTCTGAACCCAAACTGGCGGTCAGGGATAAGATTATTTCCTTCTATAACCGGTTGGAGACGCCTTAGTAATATCCTCTCGAAAATTTTGGATATAACTGGAAGTAGCGAAATTGGTCTATAAGATTTTACCTCATTTGGCGACTTTTCTGGTTTTAAAACCATGATAACTTCCGCAACTTTCCGTTGGTTAGGCACGTGTATTAATCTGAGCACAGCATTTACAATATGAAGAAGCTTAATCAATGCTTTTCTAGGTAAAGCTTTGAGAATTTCTCCGGTGATCAAGTCACAACAAGGAGCTTTCTTAGGTTTTAGATTCCCGATCTCATGTTTGAGTTCCTTTAGCGTTGCACTTGTAAGTGCTAAATCGTCAAATGGTAAATCCGGCCTATTAATATTGTCGTAAGACACTTGACCATCGTACGGTTTAAAGGTGTCTTCCAGGTGGGCAGCAAAAAAGTCCGCTTTTTCTTTATCTTCCCTTGCCCATTCATTGTGATTTAATTTAATTGGCGGCGCGGGGACCTTTGGTCTTTTGGTGCCTTCTACAGTTTTCCAAAGTGAATAATTGGAATCTTTTTTCGCTGTTAAACTTTCTAGAAAAGATCCTATCGCACGATTCTTAAAATTCTTTATAGTCTTCTTCAACGAATTGCAGAGGTGGTTCAAGTGTGCTTTATGTTGCGGAGCAAGACTCTGTTGCCATTTCTTACGCGCTTTTCTTTTTTCCTTGACCAATTCTTTTATTTCCGTAGGATATCGTAGACCGTATTTGTCCGGAGTTTTCGTTGGATTGGAAGTATTATTCCAAGAGGCGAGCTGTACGATCTCAAAGAAGCGATCAACTTCAACCTCAAGTTCATATTGTGTCGTAACGCCCAGTTCAACATTATCTCCAATTTCATTCCTAAAGCCTTCCCAGTTAGTTTCTCTACCGGTTAATCTCGCTGGCTCTAGGGTATAGACTAGTTTTTCGTTCAATGTCAAAACAACTGGGGAATGGTCAGACGACAGATCAAAGCTATCTTTATCTTTAATGTGGTTGGTAGAAATTCCTTTCACGACGAAAAAGTCGATCAGGTCAGGTATTTTCGAAGTATCAGTTAGCCAGTAGGTCGGTTTACCCGTCGAATGGAAATCATAACTGTACTCCATACCTGCCTCGTAGATCATTCTGCCTTTTTGCGAGCTGTGTCTTGAGCCCCAGAATGTATGTTTCGCATTAAAATCGTCGCCAATAATGAAATTAAGTTTCAGCAATTTAAACAAATTAGTGAAATCGCTTTTTTCAAGCGCGGAACGCGGTGGGCAGTAGATAGATGAGTTTTTAAGAGTACGCTGACTATTTTTTATTCGAATCGTGCACAGTTGCAAAGTTTCAAGCTCGATCTTTAGATCCTCGGATTGTTCGCTACAGTCTTTAATAAACAATGATGATCCGTCTCTCGCTTTTCCCGAAGGGTGACAAGCGCGGTAATCATTATAACCTCTTATTTTTAAATGCGATTTGTTTTTACGTGGGTTTCAGAAATCAAGCAAATATCGATATCTTTTTCACGCAAGAATATTTTCCAGAAACAGGGTCCTTCGAAATTTAAAAATTGTTTGGTATTTCGGATGCCGCGGCCTGAGCGTAAGTCTGCACTCCTGCTGTTCGAAGGTCATTACCCGGTTGCTTTTCCAATGGTAACTTTTCTGTATCGTTTCTTTTAAGAACAGAGGTCGAGGGCTTTTCTTTAGTCATTCTTTCCCTCACCTTTTTGGGCTCTGAACCCGATAGTTTTAATTTGTATTCTTTCTCCTCCGCAACCTTACGCTTTGGCTTAGTTTGCGGTTTTGATTCTGCATTTAGGGGCTTAAGGAGCGCATCTTTTCGTTTTTGTAACTCTTTAGCTACTTCACAGCCTCTATAATTTGCCGGGTGTTTTCCCTTACAATTAGCACAGGTTGTGGAGGTTTGTTTGTTTACTCCACAAACTTGGGAGAGGTGATTTCCAGCGCATTTCACACATCACGGTTCTTTTTTGCAGTATATTTGCGTATGATTGAATCCTTGCCAACGTTTGCACTGCGGAATCATTCTTATATTTCTACGCATTGGCTCGATTTTGACTACGATATTTAGTATGGTCCTAATTCGGTAGATATCGTCGATATTGTCGGACTTATCGAAGGTAAGCATAAAGAGTGGAAGTCCACGCCTTACCAAGATGTCTTTATCTATTTCCGTTTGTTGCTTCTCCTTTTCGATGATATTAACGGCATCAAGAATTTTAAAGTCTTTGTCTTGAAGGTCAGTCATAATCTCTTCTTTGGTGCATGACGGCTGGAGTCCCCTTGCAACAACGATGTGGCCTTTCTGACTTGATTTCGAAAGTATACCACTCAATTTGTTCGGTATTTAACTTTTGGGACACTGCTTGGTAGTCCTCGTATTCATCGACGTTAATTTTCCACGCATTGTCCCTCAAATCGTGACCTTATATTTCGATGTTAAAGTTCCTTTAAGAAGGCTTTGCAACTTATTTAATTCCGTTAACCCTACAATGTAAATTGGTGGGGGTGGCTGAGTTTGCGCTCGAGGTTGCTTTTCTTGCTGTTCTTTGTGCTCTTCTTTCTCTTTTTCTTTTAGGGACTCGACTTCGGGCGAAGAGCCGGCTCTCCGTTTCTTACTAGGTCTCTTCTTTGTGACCCAACACGTTTCGCTTGCTAGCTCTTTTTCGTCGGTGTGATATTCCCGACTAGCTAAGCGTGCTGGAGTACATTCGCGTTCTTTCTCTATACGTGAGCTCTTTAGGACCTTATTTTCTTCTTTTAATGAGTCTATTTCTTTCTTGAGCTCTTGATAGAGTAGATCCATTTCGTTAAGCTTCCTTCGGAGTATTTTATTTTCTTCCTCAAAGCTGTTACATTTCGCTGAGTCCTGAATTTCGCGCGCTGGCGCTTCCGGCGGACTTCTTTTCTCGGAGTTATTCGATCTTGGTGGAGGAGATACCCTTGAACTTTTTGAAAAAAGGTCATTGGATTACAATAAGCGGCTCTCCTTAGAATCCGTAGAGCCGACCTCCGAAGAGGGTGGATTTTCCAGTAGAGCTGGACTACCACCTGGGGTATTGTATCTTTTCGTTTTGTTCATTGCATATTTTGTATACACCAGTGGCGTGGCGTCCATACAAGCCGATTCCTTCCGGCTTCCCTTTTCAAATATCAAAAATTTTTATTTTGCCACTTGCCAACCATCACATTCAATTATTTGTTCATAAAACCATTTTTCATAACTTTATACACGCTCTAAGATGAAATGCTGTGACCACTTCGGGTGTTTATTCATTTTTGCTCATACACAAACTCGCACACATAGACGAGACAAGTATGAACTCCTATAGCGAGAGAGCATGCAATGAATTTTTTTGAGAAGGCGTTAATTTTCCGGCTTATGCATTCATTTCTTCACAGCAGGAACTTTCAACTCTATTCCTTTCTGGCATATAGTAGAAGTTTAATTGCGATTTCTTTGTCTAACATACATTCGCTTATGAGGAAAATAACCCGCGATTTTTCGGCTTTTGTGGATGAACATTGGTGGAGGAGAAAGGTTTTAGTTCGAAGGAGTTTTTTTTTTTTTTTATTGTAGGCAACAAAATAAGCCGACGAAAATCGGGTTATTGGGTGATGTAGTGGTTCGAACGGCGTTTGAGGTTTTTCTTACTTGTTGGGTATTTTTTTTTAACTGATATTTGTTGTTTAACTGATTTTCTTCTAAAAGAATCCCACGAGTTCAGTAAGCTTCCTTTTTTGTAAAAAAAAAAGTTATAGAACTAGGTCGCTCGACACCATCAATGAAAATTGATTATACGCGTAAGGATGGGTATCAGAAACATTTTCATGGGTCTTTTTACAAAAAGAATCCATGGCTGACTGGCAGTTGCAAATTAAATAGAATGTTTTGTTTTCCTTGTCTTCTTTTTTCTAATTCATTGATTCTAATTCAATTAATTGAAATTATTTTTTGGCTTTGTTAGTAGTATCGTTAGGTTTTTTAATAAATCATCTAAAAGAACCAATCTGCTAAAGACAATTGCTGATCGACGAATGCCCGGGGTATCAGAGACTCGATGGCAATATCATTCGCGTACAGTGAACGTCTTATTCAATTGCAGAGAAGATATTATAAAAACTTTTGAACAGATTTTATGTGAACCAGGAGAATGGGTTAACGATACTCTGGTTACGTCCGAAAGTTTGTTGTACAAACTGCAGGACAAAGAATTCTATTTTTTATTGCATGTTACTTCGGTCATATTTGCAAAAACAGATATTCTTTTTAGTTTAGTTCAAAATAAACAAACTGACATAGAGCTTGCGAAGCAAGAGATCGAGGGTTTTGAGTCATGGATTCATTCTGAATTTTTAAACTCATTTGACTCAATCTATGAGAGCGTAAGTGATGCTCAGAACCTCCACGCAAACGCCGACTACTTAATATTGATTTAAAAACAAATTATAGCCGAATTTTTGTAGCAATTATAGATAATGTTACAAGTCAGATTAAGAATAGGTATAGTTCATTTAGTTCATATATTTTCTTTGATTTATTAAACAAATCAAAATATGAATAATTTTCTAATTTAATGCCGGATGACAAAATATCTTCTTTAATTACCCTATTTCCTGGCATTTTTAATTTTACTACTTTAAAAAATGAATTCAAAGTTTTATACACTTAAAAAGCTTGATGTTTTTCAACTTTCTAAGCATTTTAATACGGAAATGCTTAGAGATACTTTTTCTCAAACTCCAACATTGTGTGAAATATTTTGAACCCTGCCTTTGACTGTGGCCTCTGTCGAAAGATCTTTTTCGACTTTAAAAAGAGTCCACACTTACTTAAGAAATTCCCAAAAAGAAGAAAGTCTCTCAGACCTGGCACTTTTATCTATCGAAAAGCACCTTCTTTTAAAAATTAAAAATAACTCAAATTTTGATGAAAGAGTTTAGCAGAATTCTTAAAAAAAAATTGTAGGATAGCTTTAGAGTACAAATAGGTAGTACATAATTGTAATTGCTAATTTTTTTATATTTAACAACGCTCCGAGTTATCAATAACTTATATAGATTATTCTACCCAGAACGGCTTCTTTCGAAGCCACTTTTTTTATGCGATGAGCTCATTGTCTACGTAAATTCCAATGACTTAAAGTATAACAAAGGTGGCTTAGATTGCATATCTTAAGTCTGTGTTTCGAATAAGCACCAAAATGGTAAGTCTTGAATAAAACATTTTACTTAAAATTTTCGGCTTCCCTCTGTTGAAATTTCACCCCACGCCACTGGTATACACTATATGCTCGGTATACGGAGATTGGATTTTAGTCGCCTCTTACGACAGGCATGCCTACCTCGGGTATATTCTATCCCCTACCCGAAGGGTGCATAGGTCTGGACATGTGTCCAGAAATGTAAGAAATTCCGTTTATTTGAAGTCTTAGGTAAGGTGACTGAACCGCAGCAACATATTAAAATCAATTTAAAGCCCCTTCATTTCTACACGAAATAGCAAACATACATATGAGTATCTAAAACCAAAGACAGTATTGCCTAGTAATTAATATGAAATAATTGATAGATGCATTCCTCAAGAAAACGTTTTTGTGTACGTATAAATAATTTTGTAGATTAAATCTATAATTAGTTAGATAATTCTAAGTTAGCAGGTCAGACATGTAAAACATCATAATGTTACGAATAATTGCAATGAAAATATAATAATAACGGCATAAGGGTTGAATTAAATTACACATGATATAATTAAATTTAATTTATGCGATAATCTGTAACTGCGTCTTGAATGCGAAACACACAGAAAAGTTACAATCAACCTTGAACGGATCGTACGATACCCTCCCCCTTTTTAACTCATCCTTAATAAACTGGGCGTGACATTGTCAAATGTTTAGTTCAATAGCAATGACATCTTTCTACTCAGAGTTGTTAGAAAATAGTGGTTGTGCCTGTTATTTTAAGAAAATATTTTCTATTTTAAGAAAACGCCTGCAAAAAGTGAACGTAAGGCTACACAGTGTATGAGAGAATTGTAAAGGAAGAAATATACTCGTATAAAGGGTATCCGAAAATTCACGCAAGATTAGAACTTTGCTCCATTTGTGTGGAAAAGTGTTGCCAACGAAAAAAAAGAAGACAGCGTGACAGCTGACAATTCAGGGTTATTAAAAATGGAGTGCTACACGAAAGAACAACGCATTTTCATTGTTGAGCAATATCTTACAAATAATTAAGGTTTGGCAAATAATTAAGGTTCGCAATTTTCTTACAAAATATGATACTTCATCAACTGTGAAGAGATGAATTCAAAAATTTAGGGGGATTGGATCAATTAGTGATCTTAGACACTCTGGCTGTCCTTCAACAAGTCGTTGAACACACAACATCGAAGCAGTTCGTGAGAGCGTTGTTGAGAGTCCAGGAACATCAATTCGGCACCGTGGTCAAGAGTTAGACATTTCGAGAAGCTCTCTGCAGCACATTCTCACATCTTCATGCATACAAAGGGCAATTGACTCAGGAACTGAAGACTACTTATCACGCACAGCGAAAAGAGTTCGTTGAATGGATTATGGAACAGGAACAAGTGGATGCTGATTTTTCAAACAAAATTATCTTCAGCGATAAGACTCATTTTCATCGTGATGGCTTTGTTAATGGTCCAAATAGTCGAACTTGTGGTTCAGAAAATCCAAGAGTGATTGTTGAGAAACAAATGCATCTACAAAACGGTCATGAAAAATTTCGACAAAAGAAAATTTCGCCATTTACCCGATATGCTATTCCATATGTACATAATTTTTAATTAAAAACCTGTGTTTTCTATCAAAATTACTTCTTGCGTGAATTTTGGAACACCCTTTATAAACCACCTCAAAAAACAGTATGTCTTTTCGCCACCTGCAACTACGTGCATTTGTATGTACATACATATGTAGTAAAAAGATTTACGAGCCTTTAAATGTACTTTACGTTCTTAAGAAGCTTAACCGCACACAAAAACCTGTGGAACTATTATTATATATATATATTTTTTTTTTTATAAATAAGGAAATTTCCAAATCCAAGAGCGCATAGCCTCGGTTTGAGGTCCATTGCACTACCGGCAAGTACTTTATTTTAGTGTAGTGGTTGGAAAAACCTAGATTTAGTTCGTTTCTCTTTTATTCTCAGTGACTGTTGGTTGCGGTTGGTTTAGTGGGTAGTATCCACTACACCGTGGCCAACCCCAAACAGATAGGGACGGAATTTATTTTATCTAATGCAACTTTAAAAGAAAGTCTCGTTCTGATTGCTTGAGCTCTTGATTCGGAAGCATATGCACCGATGTAAAGGGTTATTTTAGCACAATATTTGCCCAATGAGGGTGTAGTGGATGAGCTACACTTCGGAACTCTTCCCCTACAAATCGCTACACCTCGGAACTCTTCCCCTACACATAGCTACAACTCGGAACTCTTCCCTACAACTTCGCTTCATTTTTGCGATGCATCAGTACTTTTACTGTGGAACGCGACCAAAGCATTCCTTCGCTATTCCATTCTTCTCTTTACTTCTTCTGATTTTTACTACGCTACAGGCAACACGCTTTTTCTATTTTGTGTATATAAGTTTTTAATTTCCTTTTATAATAAACAGTTTTAAGTAAATTCATCGTGCAGCGTTCTCATTAACACACTTCCACGACTAATCCCGTTTACCTTGCATTGGTAACCCCGCGTTTGGAACAAGTTTTTTTTTCATTTGCTATCGTTTCCTCAATTAACCTCCATTCATTCAAGCGACAACAAAATCCAGTAAAATCAGTGGTATCCGTGGTAATCCTGCCCAAGTATTTTCGTCTGCGGCTCGCACGAATGCACGGGCCCAGGATACCGCTCAGTTAATCACAAAATACACATTTTTTGGCCTCATCGGACCTCGTGGTTATCCGCCACGAGACCAAAAACACATCGGCTGCAACACACCGCTTTTAAGGAAACAGCTGAAGAAGAGATGGAAAAAGACTCCACCAGCACATCCAATGCCAATCCAGGCTCTGAACAATCAGATCTGTTATGGCGACCACATCAGGACTTTCCGTAGCCCCGCGACTGCCTCAGTTTTGGCGCGACCTCAGTTTTGGTTCGCCCAACTAGAGGCAATCCTTGCACCCTCCAAACCGACCGACGACGCCAAGTTCCGGTACGTGATTGCAAACCTCGAAAGAAGGGACCTGGAGCAAGTGACCGACATCCTACTGTCTCCTCCATCCACTGACAAATACGCTAAAGTCAAGTCCAATGTATGAAGAGATCGAAGGTCTCGATCGCGACTCACAGCCATCACACCTTCTTCGACGTATGCGGAGCCTCTCAAGATCCTCAGGCACTCCAGATATGGTCCTTCAAGTGATCTGGCTTTCACGTTTACCTTCACATATGCGGGCAATACTTTCAGACATCCAAGGAGACCTTAATAACTTAGCCGAGATGGCAGATAAAATTATGAATCACTCCTCAACGCCTGAATCGATCGCCGCACTGCCACCTGCAGCTGCAAGAAAGAACACACCGGTAGGGGAAGCAGTCAATACTATTCTACGAAGACTAAGCAAACTGGAAGAGGAAGTCAGGCGGACCTTTTCATCGAAAGCGACCAGTTCCGGCCATTGGACTGCGACAAACCGCTAACCGACCACTTCAACCTATCTCTGTTGATACCACTGACGGTACGGCGCGAAAGCGCAAAAGTGTCCCCCGCCCTACACTTTCAAGCAGGGAAACGCCCACCAGCAACTTTAGGTGAGGCTGCTACAGTTGCTAGTAAGACAAATTGCCTTTTATTACAATACACAATTTCTGGCCACCGTTTTCTTATAGATAGCGGAGCTGCAATTGCAGTTCTGGCGGTCAAGTACACAACAAAACTACAACCCCATTCTAACGTGCTGCGAGCAGTCAACAGCACCAAAATAACCACATTCGGGACGACGACGATCGGCTTGGACTTCGGTCTAGGGCGGATATTACACTGTACCTTCACCCGCGCAGCAATTCCACACTCAATCGTGGACGCAGATTTTCTACACTTCTTCCGCCTACTAGTGGACATCCACGGCCGCCGCCTTGTGGACCAGCATTCCGCTAACAGTACTTCAGCTGTCCTCACGTCGTCCGACAAAGACACCCTAAATGCCCTACACCGACGTCTATGCAAATCTGCTACAGCGGTATCCTACAATCACCTTGCTGCTTAGCTTCCTACGAACGCCACGGCATCCGGTTCAACATCACTTGGAGACCACTGGTGCCCCCGTTTGTCGTGCAAGGCACATACCGCCTAAATATTACAAGTCAGCCAAAGCCGAGTTTCAGCACATGGTCAGTGCCGGCATTTGTCGACCATCGAGAAGCCCGTTGGTCAGCCCCCTACACATTGTCCCAAAAAAGGACGGGTAGATACGCTTATGCGGCGACTACAGAAGCCTCAATGCTGTCACCCTTCGCGATCGCTATCCACTGCCGCGCCTTATGGATTTCCAGCTGATGTAGCCGGAAAAGTCAATTTTCACTCTCCTCGACCTGGCTCGCGCGTGTCATCAAATTCCGATGGCTCCGCAAGACGTGCCTAAAACTGCGATCATCACCCCATTCAGGTTATACGAATTTACGCGTATGAACTTCGGCCTACGCAACGCAGCCCAAACCCAACATCGGTTCGTCGACTCTATATTTTCTGACCTGGACTACGTTTTCACCTATACAGACGACATGTTGATAGCTTCAAACTCACAGGCAGAACATTTATAGCATTTGGAGGAAGTGTTGAAGCGTCTCGAACACAATGGCATCACTCTTAACAAGGAGAAGTGTGAGTTCGGCAAGCAGACTCTCATTTTCTTAGGATACCAAGTAGATGGAGTGGGTATTCGACTACCACAAGACACTGTCAAAACAATGACAGAATTTCCCAAGCCGACTACCATCTGCGAGCTACGACGATTCCTTGGAGCACTAAACTTCTTCAGGTCAAGAATGCCACATGCCGCGTCAGATCAGTCATCGCTCTGTCAAATGCTACAAGGAGCCAAGAAAAAGGATAACCTCCACTCAACTGGACACTAACTTCCGATGTATCTTTCCTTCATTGTCGCCAATCGCTAACAGAAGTTCCTTGCTTCACCCTCTCCCAGACTCTGAGCTGTGTCTGATGACCGACGCTTCAAACACAGCCGTTGGCGCAGTCCTACTCCAGGTAGTCGGGGGGAAATCTGAACCTCTCGAATTCTTCTCCGCTATCTACTGCGGAGCAGAAATACAGCACCTACGACCGCGAGCTATTGGCTATCAAGATATTTTTACCGACCATAAGCCGCTAACGTTCGTCTTTTGCAAATCACCCTCAACATCGAAAACACCACGACGACAACGGCACTTGGAGTACATTTCCCAATTCTCCACAGATATCCGACATATCGGTGGATCTAAAAATGCCGCAGCTCACGCGCTTTCCCGAATCGCAGCTATAGACAGCCCAGTAACCATGGACCGCCCTGCAAAGGGTTAAGCTACCTGGTCACATGCATCGATCGAGCTACACGCTGGCCAGAAGCCATCCCTATTTCGGACATCACCGCCACTACTGTCGCTGACGCATTCCTCTTCAGCTGGGTAGCACGTTTTGGTTGCCCTCTGCGCCTAACCACAGATCGAAGTCGTCAGTTTGAGTCAGCCCTCTTTCAACGCTTTTCTTAAATCCTGGGTTGGGAACGCATACACACTACGGCTTATCATCCGCAGTCTAACGGGGTGGTAGAGCGTTGGCACCGCTCACTAAAGACAGCGCTAACCGCACGTCTTCCAGAAAGTTGGCTCACCGCCCTGCTTGCCGTGCTTCCAGGGTTGTGCTCAATGGTTAACGAATCAGGCACCGCACCCGCACAGATAGTTTTCGGTACCGAGATGCGCCTTCCGGGAGATTTCTTCGAGACTTCCACAACTTCAAATGAACCTGTAGACTTCGTGCAAAAACTGAGGGATATTCTGCAAAGAATGGCGCCAACATTCTCCAACCGTAGTTCAAAACCGGTTTTCATCCCCAGAGACTTAAGCACAACGTCACATACACTTAGTAGAAAAAGTCTGCGTACAGCATATTATAGAAATTTATTTTCTGGAAAAAATAGTCGCACACACTTTTAATGTAAGAACATTGTATGCCATATTTATGATTTCAATCTAAAGTATCTCCGCACGTCAACTTTACCAGGAAAAATGTAACGGTACATGAAAACAACACACGAAAAGGGAAGACAAACAGAAAACTACGCAGAAAAAGTCTGCGTACAGTTGTCTTTGGCGTCAGAACTTACGTCATCTTTTGAACACGTGTATGCTAAGATCAGTTTACGCTTTTCCTTAAGGATCAGGAGTATCTTCTGATTGAAGTTGTGTGTCATTTATTCTATTTTGTAATTGAGGAGTACATTTTTTTGAGATGGCTACGAAAGGAAAAGAAATTTGTCTAAGGGAACGAGAAATAATTGTTAAGTTGTGGAAAGACGGCAAAAGTTTTAGAGAAATTGGCAAAACACTGACTAGAGCGCATTCATCTATACAAAGAGTGATAAATACATTTAAATTAACGGGAAGTTATCTTTCAAAACCGCGTTCTGGTCGCCCTTCTAAATTATCCGCAAGATAAAAGCGCAGTCTAATTGGTTTAGTTAAAAAAAATCCACAAATAACTGCATCGAAAATTGCAAAAAATGTCGAAGACCAATTCAAAAAGAAGATCCGCGCAGATACTGCGAGAAAAATTTAAAAAAAGCTGGGTATAAGGGTCGTGTTGCTCGCAGAAAACCCTTTATATCAAGAGTCGATCGGCAAAAGGGACTAAATATGCGCATGAACACCTTAATAGGCCATTGGACTTCTGGCAAAGGGTAATATTTACTGATGAAAGCAAGTACTGCATTTTTGGTATTAAAGGTCGAAAGATTGTGTGGAGGAAGCCTGGTACTGCGCTTAACAAAGAAAACCTACTTCCAATTGTTAAGCATGGTGGTGGTGGAGTAGTGGTTTGGGGGAGTATGGGTGGCCCTGGCGTGGGTAGATTGAGTTTTATTGAATCTACAATGGACAAGTATGGATACCTGGACATATTAAAAGCGAACATCAATCAGAGTGCGGATAAATTGGGTCGTAGTCGTCAATATTATATCATGAATGACAATGACCCCAAACATACATCCGAAATCGTGAGACTCTGGCTGCTCTACAACGTCCCGAAACAATTGCATTCACCACCACAGTCACCAGACTTGAATCCTATAGAGCATTTATGGGATTTACTCGAAAGAAGGATTCGTCAGAGGATAATTTCATCAAGGGAAATGCTGAAAACGGTTATAATGGAAGAATGGGCTAAGATCACACCTGAGGATACTTTGAATCTGGTTAATTCAATGCCAAACAGACTCAGAAAAGTCATTAAACAGAAAGGCTACCCCACACGATATTAAGTTTTATTTGTTCCTTTCTAATATCCGTTTTTTTTAATGTGTACGCAGACTTTTTCTGATGAATTTTTGTATCTTTTTTTTCTGTTTGTGTTTTTTCGTTACTGTTTGTACTTGAATTACTTTTAAAAGAGTATTAAAAATTAATTTGCATTCAGATAATTTTAATGTGAAATAAATATTTTGCTTTAAAAGTTTTATCCCTCTATTTGAATAAAATATATTTCACTAGCTGTACGCAGACTTTTTCTACTGAGTGTATTTATGTGCGGAACGACCACGTACAGCGTCCGTTACAACCGGCCTACTCTGGGCCATATGCGGTTCTCGCGCGTCAATCTCTTTACTTCTAGGTTGCCATGCTAAACAAAGAAGTGTTCGTGTCTATCCAGCGTCTCAAACCGGCTTACTGGGTAGCCGATTCATCGCAGCAGGACAAGCCAACTCCATCACCAGGACCAAGCACTTTACCCAGATCATCGCCTGCTAAAATCACAACTCTTTCAACAAAGTCTGGCAGGACAATCAAACTGCCATTGCGTTTTGCATCTCCAAAGGGGGGAGCCATGTAGCGGACAAGCTACACTTTGGAACTCTTCCCCTACACATCGCTAAACTTCGGAACTCTTCCCCTACACATCGCTAGAACTTGGAACTCTTCCCTACAACTTCGCTACATTTTAGCGATGCATCAGTACTTTTACTGTGAAACGCGACCAAAGCATTCCTTCGCCCTTCCATTCTTCTTCTTAATTCTTCTGATTTTTACTACGCTACAGGCAACACGCTTTTTGTATTTTGTGTAATAAAGTCGGTTAACATCGCTCTATAAAGAGGACCATTGACGGTAACGGTGTATCCTTCCTTATTTCGAAAGAAATAAGGGCCGATGATGCCGCCGTGCCATAAACCGCACAAAGCGTCAATCTTTGCGGATGCATTGATGTCGGGCGGCGTCAAACTATGAAATGGCAAATCTTACTGAATATTTTGACAGCTGGATTCATTGGTAACATTGACAGCTGCTGAAACATAACAATTGGAAAAATAATCATTGCTATCTGTTCACCCTTTTATTACAATAGACTTCGTGTGATTCTGAGTGCTCCGGGATTTGGAAATTTCCTTTAAAAAAAAAACTCCATTTTCTACGCGTCAGAAAAAAGCATACAGAGTAGTGCAAACAAAGTTGAAAAATTTAGATTTGTATCTTGTCTTCTTCCTTCTCGAGTTCAAAATAGCTTTTAGTCTCCTTGGCAACTTCTTGATGAATGCTGTTGGAATTTTTTGGCATTCTTCTAATAAAACATATTTTAACGAGTCTGCTGACTATGACACGTTTTCAAATCTGCCTGTCGAGGCACTCCCATAAATGCTCTATCGGGTTAAGTTCTGGACATTGCGGAGGATGATCTAACTACAACAACTGGTGCCGTCCCTGGTTTGGTTTCGCTGGTTCCAATGTCGACGAATCTTCTTTTATTATGCGGTTCCCCCGCATGCTTAGAGTGCCTCAATTTCCTCTTGCCTCCTGGAGTATCTGCCGACTCTTGAGTGTATATCCCCACTCGGTTTTTAACTTCTTCCTCTTTGCATTTATCATTAATTTTAGGCTTCATTCAAGGCTGAAGTTGGCCTTTATGCTGCCAAATAGATTCTACATGTATGTATATAGATTTTATTATAAAAATATCTTTTCTGTTTCAGAGATCCTATATCAGCTTCCAAAATACGCCTATGAATACAATACTAAGACTTATTTCACTTGGCTGGGACCATATCCATTGCTCTACACAATGGAACCAAAAGTAGCCAAAATACTTCTTAACTCTGCCGATTGCATTAACAAATCAGTTTTTTATCGCCCAATTAGTGATACAGCCGGCTATGGAATTCTTACAATGAACAGTAAGTAAACTTCTCTAGAGTATGATGAAAATGTTTGCGGCATATTGTTTTGTTTTTTACTTTATTTTTGCAGCACCAGAATGGAATAAGCATCGGAAACTTTTCAATCCTAGTTTTAGTCACAAGACTTCACTAAATTTCTTTCCAAATTTCAATAAATTTTCACGTGAACTCTGTAAGGCACTTGATGAACAAATCAAATGTGGTGAAGTTAATATAAAACAATTGGTGTTTAATCTGTCATTAAAGTCAGCAGTTGGTAAGTAAATGAACAATTTATTTTTTTTGTTTTACTTTAAATTATTGATTCCTTTTATTATGTCAGACATGGAACTTATCAAATGGTACCTAGGGGAAAACGAGCTCACTATGATTTAATGGTAGACTTCGTTTTACTTTTAAAAGTACCCCCTGTGGGTTAGGGGACAGAATATACCCACGGTAGGCATGCCTGTCTTAAAAGGCGACTAGAATGCCAACACGCTGTTTTTCTTGAGATTACGGCAAAAAAAATAATGCAATGAACAGAACGAACGGAATTAATACCGCAGGTGGCAGCTCAGTTCAACTGAAAAATCCACTATCGCAAGAGGCATGCTCTACGGATTCTGGGGAGAGCTATTTATTGCATATGCTTTCAATTAACACATTTAGGAAAAGCGCAAGGATACAAAGATCTCCTCCTCAAAAGACTTCTCCTAAAGCGCAAAATAAGAGTTTCGCAAACTCGCATGTGTTAATTCGGAAAACGCAAACCTTGAAACAGAGTACTCTGGAAAAATAAAACATCGTGCTCCGAAAGAGGCTCGACGAAATGGATCTGTTTTGTCGGGAGCTCAAAAGCAAAAAACGTAAGGCCGGTTCATCGTCCGAGGTTGTTCCGCAACACGAACCTAATCGCAAAGCGCAGCGAAAAGCAGAAAAGCAAATTGAAAGCAAACGCGTCCCTCCTCCAATAAATATTACAGACGTTGCAGACTATAATTCTCTGTGAAAAAAAAAATTTAAAAACAACGATCGCTACTGAATTTAAAGTAACTTCGTTGCAGAACGATGCATGGAAAATCAAGGTTAATGACGCTGAGGGCTGCATCTCAAAAGCTTAACAACGAAAAAATTCAATAGCATACTTATGAAGACTAGTCTGAGAGACCTTTGAGCGTCGTAGCAAGAGGACTTCATCCATCATGCGCTAAAGAAGACGTTATAGGTGATTTACGCGATAGAGGTTATAACATTCTTGACGCTGTGAACCTTTTAAAAAAAGAGAGAAAACCGTGGAGAAGAAGCTATAGTGAAACGTAAACTTCCGCTTTTTGTGCTTTCGTTCGATAAAACGGAAAGCCAGGAAAAGATATACAATAATCATGAGTATGGTCGTTAAAATCGAGCCGCTCCGTGTCAACATGAAGGCAATCCCTCAATGCAAGCGTTGCCAAGAGTTTAATCATGCGCAGGCGTACTGTCGGGAAGATCTGCGCTGTGTTAAGAGCGCTGGAAAACACTCTTCTGAAAATTGCAGTTTAAGCAAAAATGAAAAAGCAACTTGCGTTAACTGCAAACGAAGGCACCCAGCAAATTATCGCGGTTGCGAGGTCGCAAAGGAACTAGCAGACGCGACGGAGAAAATCTGCAACGCAGACTGTGCGGGGAACGAAATCAGTCGATCGGGCTCCTAAGTCAATAGAGCTCGTTGCTAAGCAAACTGAGCGTGCTCGTAAACAAGTTGTACAGACTCCTAAGCCGGCTGAAAGGACGCTCGAATCTGCAGTGCAGACTCTTGAACCAGTCAATCAGCCCTCTAAGCTGATTAAAAGTACGTCGAAGTCGTCCACCAAAAAGACAACGAAAATAACCTCGGATAAGCCAACGAATCTCAGTTTTCTGACGAATTCTCAGGCTTCAGTCAAAGCAACCAGACGAAACGACGGGCCACCCTCTGATCCTTTGAAAGAAATTCTGAACTGCATTTACGCTAAGTTCGAGGAACAATGTGAAAGGAACAAACGAGTTCTCGAACGTCTCAGTAACATCGAAAGCTTTTGTATTGCTAACATTATATCTAAATCTAAGTAGATATGGACTCTTTGCTTAAAATTATATCATGAAATGCAAACGGACACTTACAAAAATCTAACGAATTAGAAATTTTTCTAATGAGAAAAAATATCGACATATGTTTGATCTCCGAAACCCATCTAACAAGGGAATCGCAAATAAAGATAAAAGGCTACGTTGGTTATTACGCCTATCATCTTTCTGATAGAGCGCGGGGCGGTTCGTTCTTATACATTAAAACTAACATCGAACACTCGGTCGATACAAACATAGAGCTGGAAAAACTTCAGTTGTCCGCGGTAAGGGTTAAAAATAAACACTTGAGCTACAACATAGCGCCTGTTTACTGTCCGCCGCGATGCTCGCTTGAAAAAGGCGACTAATTTCGTGTCTTCAATGACCTTGGTTCAAATTTCCTTATTGGTGGAGATTTCAACGCGAAGCACAACTTCTGGGGTTCAAGATGTACATTTTCTAAAGGAAACATTTTCTACGAAGTGGCAAATGAATTCGGTTGTTGTTTTTATTCGACAAGAAACCCCACATATTGTCCAACCGACTCAGAAAGAATACCCGATTTTTTCGTTTCAAAAGGTATTTACGATAAATTTATTACAGTGAAAGAAAGTTTTGATCTCTCTTCTAACCACTCTCCGGTAATTTTATTACTTGGTGAAGCGTTGATCAAGAAAGAAGAACCTCCAAGACTTACTAGCAATAGAACAAATTGGGAGGGCTTTAGAAATGATAGCGAAACAAATATTGCCTTAAATGTATGACTTAAAACACCTTGTGAACTGGAGGACGAAGTTGATCGTTTCGTGGAAGCAATCCAAAGAAAGGCATGGAGAAACACTCCTTCTAGAAGCTATAAGATTAACCGCAATGAAAAGTATTCAAGTGAAATCATTGAACTGTTTTTTTTTTTTTTTTTTTTATAATTTTTAAGATAGCGACCTACCTTGAAAATTTCTCCGCTGGAAGAGAATCAAATTATTCACTTTGGAAAGCGCTAAAAGGCATCCGGAAACCTCAAATGCAAGACCAATTCGGAAAAACGATTGAACTTGGGCCAAGAGCGACAAAGAAAAGGCAAAACTTTTTGCTTTGCCCTTAGAAGAAACGTTTAAGCCATTCGACGGCCCTTTGATAACGCCCGACTCCCCAGTCACGACATCTGACAACTTTAAAGTAAAAAAAGTTTGCATTAATTGAACTGAGGGAAGTGATTAAAAATCCAAAAACTGAAAAAGCACAGGGTTACGACTTGATAACGGCGCAGGTGGTCAAGGAATAACCGAATAAAGCCCTTATCAAACTGCTATATTTGATTAACGCTTCCTTCAGATTGCTCTATATTCCGAGACAATGGATAGTCGCAGAGATTATAATGGTCCCGAAACCAGGCAAACCTCTAAATGAGAAGAAATCATATCGGCCTATTTCTCTATTGACGGTTGTCTCTAAAATATTCGAAAAACTACTTTCAAAACGACTACAACCCGTAATCAACGAAAGACGTCTCATTCCTGACCATCAGTTTTAGATTTAGAGTCAAACATTCTACAATCGACCAAGTCCACGAAATAACTGACGTTATTGAGAAAACTCTCTAAGAAAAAAAAATATTGTGGTGTATTTCTTGACGTCTCACAAGCTTTCGATAAAGTTTGGCACGATGGCTTGGAGTATAAATTACATCGACTACTGCCACGGCAACTCTTTCTAATCTTTCGATCGTACCTCGCCGAAGGACTGTTTCGTTTTAAGCACGGAAATGACTCTGATTTCAAGGAGATTGCGGCCGGAGTCCCACAAGGAAGTGTCCTTGGCCCACTTCTATATGTACTCTACACGCGTGATATCCCGCAGGAAAGAAACTGCGTCGTCGTCACGTTTGCGGACGATACGGCGAACGAAGCCAGATATCTGGGAATGACTCTAGATGTTAAGCTTAAATGGAAATAGAAATCGCACGTAAAAAAGAAACGCGACGAACTCGAAAACAAATACCGACAAATGTATTGGCTACTCGGAAAACATTAGAAGTTGAGTCTACATAACAAACTGCTTATCTATAAGCAAGTGCTGAAGCCAGTGTGGACATATGGTCTACAACTATGGGGTTGTACCAGGAAAAGCAATAGAAACATCTTACAAACTTTTGAAAATAAAGTTCTTAGAACGATCGTTAGCGCACCGCGGTACGTACGTAACGAAGATATTCATGGGGACCTGGGAATTCCCAGCGTCGTCGAAGAGATAACAAAATAACTTTGTAACCGTACCGTCATTGAACTACTTGACGCGAACAATTCAATTCGTCGTCTGCAAAGGATAAAACCTTTTGACCTCGCGTCATATTATATGCCGGTCGTGAAAACCGCAGGAACTTTCATTGGAATTGAACCTGCCTAAAGTGCAACATTATATTTAAATTACATACGAACAGCTTATTCTAAAAATCACGAGTCTCGTAAGCAAAAACAAAACTGCTGGATAAGCGTCGGCTTAGTTGTAGTATTAATCTTGAAGAGTGGAACTTTTCGTGAGTAAAAATCTCACACCACCACAACACGCGCATTCGGGCCTTATGGTGACTTTAAAAGATTTTCACCCTCTCGGCAAAAAAAAAAAAAATAAAAAATTTTAAAATAAGAGCCAGCCGATATCACCTCTATTTGATATTATGCGGCCAGGAAACATTTCTGGCAAAATATCCATTGTATCGTTAGCTGAGTGTAATGTGGCACCGTCCTGTTGAAACCACATGTGTTGTAGGCCCAACGGATCTAATTTAGGTACCACGAAGTTTTGCAACATGTCAAGATAGCGATTACCAGTAATTGTTACAGCATTGCCTCTTGGGTCCTCAAAAAAATGTGGCCCAATGATACCGCCGGCCCAAATGGCCCACCATACAGTAACTCTACAAGGGTGTAAAGGTCGTTGGTGTATCAATTAATGATTTTCAGTGAGCCAATAGCGGATATTTTGTTTATTAACAAAACCAGATAACTCGAAACGAGCTTCGTCACTCCTAGTGATTTTTTCCCAAAAATTAGGATCGTCAATATAGAGCTGCAAAATTTTATCACTCCACTCTCTCCAGCGCATATGGACATTTTCTATTAGTTGCTGAGTGAATTGAATTTTATACTGATACAAATGCAAACCTTTTTTGATTATTTAAACAAACTTACGGGAGACATTCAATATTCTTGTGCAAGGCGTCAACGGAGGTGCCCAAACCTTCATCAATATTGTCTCTCACTGCAGCAATAATTTATGTCGTACGGACTCGGCCAGATATCATTTTACCTGGCAGTGTATACTGAGTTTGAAAGTTATTCATTATACGCTGCATGGTTGACTTGCTGGGCACGTGATTTGAACCAAACAAATTACACAAATTCACTGCTATTCACGACCGTCAAATGTTAACTGACAACCAAACCAAAATGGAGGCCAAAGAACATAAAAAGGACTCAAAGGTTCTCAATAAGATTTCTCGAACTATTCTGCGGGATAGTATTAAGCTACCGAACTTAAAATAGAAATTATCCCAATCCTGGATAGTTTCACACTTTCCATTATACGAGTTTAATTTCAGAATTCTAATTATTGTGTTGATTTTCAGCCTCAACGATGGGATTGGATTTTGAGCAGAAATCTGATTCGTCCTTTGTGGGCTATTTCGAGAGGTGAGGCTAATTTGTATAGAAACCTTAACTGCTAAATCGTAAATATTTTTATAATACAGAGCGATGGAAATGACAACTCATCGCGCACTGCGACCTTGGCTTCAAAATTCTACACTATTTAGTTTTTCGAGTATGTACAAGCCCTTCAATGAAGGACAAACTATTATCAAAAATTTTATCAACGAGGTAAGCAAAATTGGAATCAGACAAATGCGATCATTATAGCACTTAATACCTATAACTTTAGCTTATTGTGAAAAGAATAAAAATATTTGAACAACAAGAAAAAGAAAGTCAAAATAAACCAAATTTAACCGAAGAATCAGTGGATATTGAAAAGGTCAATCATATATTCATCGACCAAGCAATCAGAATTCATAAAAGGAATGAAATTGAATTGGAAGATATAGCCGAAGAATCCAAATTGATGGTATTTGCTGTAAGTTTTTGTTGCTTTTACCGCCCAATTAAAAAAAAAAGTTTAATTCAAGCGTCTCAAAATCACTGAATTGAGCGTCGTTTTGTACGCTCAATTGTACAATCTTTATTCTAAACACATCTATGTATTACTACTCTAGGGTTTTGATACTACAGCCGTTACTTTATTTTCAACTTTAATGTGCCTTGCTATGCACCCCGAGTATCAAGAAAAAGTCTTCGAGGAAATCGTTACAGTCTTTCCTCAAGACGAATTCGATGTTAGTTATGAGGATTTCAAGAATCTTGTATACCTGGATATGTGCATCAATGAGACATTTCGAGTTGCAGCAACTGTTCCACTGATTGCCCGTGAGTGTACAAATGATGTAGCGATTTCAAAGGACATAGTGATTCCAAAGGGAACACAAATACTCGTAGACATATTAAGTATTCATAGAGATGAAGAAATTTGGGGGCCCAATGCAAAAACTTTCAATCCGGATCACTTTCTTCCGACAAATTTATCCGCGCATCATAGGGACTCTTTTATGCCATTCTCAAAAGGACCAAGGAACTGCATAGGTAGGTAAAAAATTAAGTGAAAATTCTGTAATTTCTTAAGTGTGGGTGTGTGTGTTCCTTTCTCTTATTTTGTATTAGGTTGGCAGTATGCAGGGATGATTTTGAAGGTCGTTCTGGTGCATATCCTACGGAAGTATCGTCTTTCAACTAAATTTCGCTTTGAAGATCTAATATTTGTGGAAAACATTACGATGAAATATGAGAAACTACCGCATTTAGAAGTTGAAAAAAGATGAGAACTACATTATTAGAGCTGGTGATACAGGTTTTGGAGCTTTAAGATAAATTTAGTTACAGCTGGTTACAAATCGCCGAACAAGATGGCATATGGGATCATTTCTCTCAGTAATAAAAAAAAGAAGATTTTTAATTTAAAGTACAGTGGAAACTCGATTTACTGGAGTGCGTGGTATCCAGTTCATAGAATATGATACAGAAAAATTCAAGCCTTTACATTTTCCGGTTAACGCATTTAACTGCTAGTTAAGTTTCTACTGTACTTTTATTTTTACAACATTGTTTTTGAATTTATTTGCCCACCATTCGAAGCTGTTTTGATTTATGTACATACCAGCATAATATACGTATACCTACATGTAGGTATACCTTAATAAAAATACGTTCGAACATTAAAAATATAAGCATACTTACTTTTCTTAACAAATGCGTTATATTTTAACTAAATAGGTAGTAGTACTACTACATTATCCCACTCCCAATAAGTTTTTTTATTTATTTATATTACTTTTTATTAGTATTGACTTAACAAGCAGTTTTCATATAAGGAAATTAAAATGTTTGGCAGATATCTTTTCATCGAATTCCTGCTTCTTCCGTAATTTTAACGCGGTTGTGATTTATCGAGTTAGGTCGAATGGCTTCGATCTTTGTAGACGACGCAATAAATTTCGCTCATCTAGAATTTGTAGAACTACATTGTTCACGTGTCCTTCTAATCGGTTTTTGTGTTTTCGTGCAAAGTTCTTAATTTCGTCTTCCCCAGTTGCAATTCCAAGATCTCTATGGATATAGTTGTTTCTTATGTACCATGGTGCGCTGACAATTCCTCTTAGCACTTTATTTTCAAAAGATTGTAAAATGTTGTAATTGTTTTTTTTTTTTTTTTTTTGTATAACTTCAAAGTTGTATTCCATATGTCCACACCGGTTTAAGCACTTGCTTGTATAAAAGCAGTTTGCTCTCTATGTTAAGCTTTGTTCGGAAATATTTAAAAAAAATTGTTATTTTATCTAATTCTTAAATGTTGCCAAATATTAATAACATACCCTAAATAATTGTTGAGAATATGTAAAAAATTATTTAGAATTCCGATCTGAGTCGTTGACCAACGATCTCTCGTTCAATTGGATTTCGACCACTGGAGAGATTAGTATATTGTAATAAACAAATTTAAAATTTTTCGTCGCTTTCTTTTTTTTCTGCCTTTCTCTCTGAATTTCTGCAAGTGCTGATCCTTCAATCTTTGTAGCTGTCGCACGATTCTGAGTTTTTACTCGGAATCAATTTGATTATCAAACATCTTTTTGGTCCAAATCAAGCCGGATTTTAGTACTCATCATTTTTCGTCGTTCGTGATAAGCGGAACTGCCGTTAATCAAAATCAACATCTTTCAATTGACCATTCGCTGCATCGCATTTGGATTTACATATAAATCAGTTCTCCTAAGTGTAGCACGTGCTGAAAAGAATATAACATATGTAGTATATTTATGAATGGATACTTTTAGAAAAAGTGAGTATCCCTTCCTTTTCGGAAGTGATGATCACATGCAATCTATGCTAAAGCTTCATAAATTTTGATTTGCATGCATCTTAAAAAGTGATTGAAATTTTGCGTGAAAAAACAATTACTTTCCTTGTTAATCTAAATTATAATTCGCAAGTGGGTTTATAAAATATATATATACCTTCGAACATTCATACCTCCATACAAAAATACCTAAATATTTTGGCGCGCACTTAACTCATGGTTCATAGAGAATTTTCAAAAAAATATTTCGTTCAAGATGACCACAGATTTAAGTGTTTCGCTTTTGCTCTCGGTTAGCGGTAATTTAAATGGCTCGCTAACCAAGTTACCTTAGAGGCTCTCGAAGTGCTTCAGGACTTGTGGGTAAAATTCGATGCTTCGCAAAATCAAATGCATACCCTAGCGGATGTTGAAACTTACTCTGACTCTGAACCCGACTTCGAGGAGTTCGAGTCAAAGTATCTCGTTGTGAAATCGGTCTTACTTTCTACAATTCGGGAAAGAAAGAAACCAGAAACGACCGCACTCCAAGTCAACGCTTCACCTAACCCACAAACTCCTGCACAGCAGCAGCCGGACACAGCTAGGTCATATGCACACTTCATCGACCGCCTTCCAAAATTTCATATCGAACCCTTCTCGGGAAATTATAGTGAGTGGCCATCCTTTCGGGACATATTTGAGAGTTCAGTTCACAATAAACTAAACTTGTCACCAACTCAAAAATTTTACTTTCTTCGCTCGTCACTTCGGGGTGATGCCCTAAATTTGCTAAACCATACCCCATTGTCTGATGCCACATATGAACAGGCATGGGAAAGACTAGAAAAGAGGCACAATAGGCCACGGTACATTATCAACAGTCTTGTGGAAACCTTTATGAAACTGCCTTCGCTTCATAGTTCTAACGTAGGAACTCTTCGCAAAATATCTAACTGCGCCGATGAGGTCGTACGAGGCCTCAACTCTCTTAATTCGTTAGATAGAGATCCATGGATGATCTACACCTTAGTTACCAAAATGGATCCAGACACTCGACAGGCTTGGTCAGCGCATAGTGTAGACTTCGAATACCCACTATAACGCAGTTCTTAATCTTTCTCGAACGACGTTGAGAGGCACTAGAATTGTGTAGAAGAAATATCCGTGAAACGATGAAGAGGCCCCCAGCTTTCAAAAGTATGCACGTCTCGTCGTCTATGGACATAGGAACCAAGAGGGAGTTTGTTAAGTCAAAAGCACTCTGTTTTAATTGTTTGGATTGGTCACAACTTAGCTCGTTGTCAATCAAAATTTCGCTGTAAATCCTGCAATTCTCAGCACCATACTCTTGTGCACCCCTGCACAGTCAACTCAAATAACAACTCGCTCTTGAAAAGCAGAAATCAATCATCTCCCTACTCTAATCCACCTTCATCTTCGTCGTCACCGTCGTCGCATCCAACTCATCTCAATATTTGCCGCAAACTTTATTACCTACAGCGGTTGGCAAAGTTCTCGATAGTCACGGAAAGTATCAGCTAGTTCGCTTTCTGATAGACTGATTTCTGATTTCTTTCGGACCAGATTTTGTCGATCCCGAACCAGAGTTCGCGAAATATGAATCAAAATATTTCTTAGCACATTCTCTCCTCATAAACGCGATTCGCAAACGCAGGTTACCTGAGCCTCCTCAGGACTCATCGATAGCTGAGAAATCAGCAAACCAGAACACATTGTTTGAACCTGCTCAGGAATCTTCGATAGCTGAAAAATTAGCAAGCCAACAGGCATCTTTCCTTCAAACCCTTTCTTCCTGCACATACTCATCATCTATAAATCTACCAAAGGCCACCATCCCAATCTTTGCTGGGGATTACAAGGATTGGACTGCCTTTAAAGATCTCTTTTTGGCTTCGGTTGATTCAAATACATCGCTGAATAGTTAAAAAAAAGTTGCAATATTTAAATATTTTCTTTGTGGCGTTGCAGCTAATTTAGTAAAACATATGACTTGTTCGGAAAGTAACCACATTGATGCTTGGGAGAGATTAGAAGCACGGTTCGACAAAACGCACTTGATCGTTCGATCTTTTATTCAATCTTACCTGTCGCTACCAACAACAATATCGGGAAATGTATCAATATCCTTGGCTCATATACCTTTTAATCCAAAAGGTTGATCAGGGTACTAAACAAGCATGAGCATGAGATCCTACTTCGGATCTCGAGAAAATGTAACCATCGATGAACTTTTGGAATTTCTCCTAGCTCGTTGTATTTCTTTAGAATCCTGTTAGTCACTTTCTCGTACAACTCAATCTCGCAGCAAGACTCAAGCTTCTGTTCGCTCATATTTTGCAGAATCAAGTTGTTCAAAATGTCATGATGATGATCACACCCTGCCTCAATGCAAAAACTTCGTTAGTTTGAACGTCGATTCCTGTCGCAACTTTGTAAAACAACACTCGCTGTGTTTTAATTGTCTTCGTCAAGGTCATAACGCTACCAAATGTAGGTCAAACTTTCGGTGTAGGATGAGCAACTCTCGTCATCACTCTTTGGTACATCCTACACATCCTCCAGCATCTGAGCGTTCGTCTTCGAACGTAACTTGTCCTACCTCTCACTCGTTGGCTGATCCTCCAATCGTCTCTAATCACTCGCTTGAATCTTCTCGTCTACTTCAAACAATTTTGCCAACAGCAATTGTTGAGATTCAGGACAAACGGGGTCATTTCAACATATTCGCTTGCAACTGGATACAGGCTCTCAGGTTTCGTTCATAACCGAACAATTTGTTAAACGCCTGGGCCTGAAGCGAAAACGTTCTCAGATTCCAATCACAGGAATCGCTTCAACCTCTGCAGGTGTAACCAATGGATTGGTTACGCTAAAACTCCACTCTCGTGTTAGTACTGATTTCGTTGAAATTGATTGCCACGTCATTTCAAAACTCACATCATTGTTGCCAACTTCTTCTATCGCAAGTCTCAATACAAAAAAACTATTTTCCATAGAGCTAGCTGATCCTCACTTTAACGAGTCAAGTTCTATCGACATTTTGGTAGGCTCAGATAAAGTGTTCAGTATTATAACAGGCCCGGCAAAGCCACCAGAATATGGAATACCAGATTCCATTCCTACTATTTTTGGCTGTGTATTAGCTGGACACTCCAGACATTCTGCACTCAGCTAGACTACACTCAAGGTTTCAACCTCGAAAAATTCTGGCGGTTAGAGGAAGTATCTCATCAACCCATTTTATCTATCGAAGAACAATAAGCTGAAGACCATTTTGTAAATACTCATACTCGTCTTTCTGATGGTAAATATATGGTGGAACTACCATTTAGGCAAAATGAAGACTTCAACTTCGGAAACTCATTTACAACCGCCTTTAATCGATTGCGATCTATGGAGAGACGATTCGCAATAAATCCCGAATTTCAAATCCAATACTCCAAGTTCATCAACGAATATTTAGCTTTGGGCCATATGGAGGAAATACCTTCCAATGAAGTTATACTGGAGAATACAAGTTGTTATTACCTCCCACACCATGCTGTTTTCAAGAGTGATAGTAGCACCACAAAGATCAGGGAAGTATTCGATGGTTCTGCTAAGACTTCTACAACAAAATCATTGAATGAATGTCTTCTCGTTGGCGCTACAATTCAGCGTGATATCTTTTCGATTAGTTTGCGATTTCGTCGATACATATACACACTTTCAGCAGACATCGAAAAGATGTACCGACAATTTTGGATCTCGCCCCGTCACAAGGATTTTCAAAGAAGAGTCTGGCGCGACAGTCAACTAACACACTTTCGTCTGTTAACAATTACCTACGGCACCGCGTCGGCTCCTTTTTCGGCAATTCGAACACTTAATCAGCTAGCTCTAGATTCAAAACTGTCTCATCCCATCATCGTCTACGACTTAGCAACGGGCGCAGATACCATTGAAGAGTTGATGAAGCTTCAAACAGAAGTTATTGATCTACTCAAATCCGCTGGTTTTCTACTGATGAAATGGACAACCAACTGCTGGCCTCGGCTTTTGCCACTACCAGAGAATCAACGAGAAATCCCCTATTGAATTTGAAGAATACAATTCTGTTAAAATCCTTGGTTTAATATGGTGTCCATCTGGAGACTACTTCTCATATCGAGTTCGTGTGGATTCAACAGTAACTATCACTAAGCGTCGCATAATCTCAGAAGCATCTCGAATATTTAACCCGATCGGATTTTTGGCTCCTGTTATCGTAGGTGTAAAGATTATTTTACAGGAACTTTGGAAGGAAAAGTTCAATTGGGACGAGCGAATTTCAGATGAACTCGCTAACCGTTGGGATTCAATTCATCAAGATCTGTACCATCTCGAATCCCTTCACATTTCCAGAACACTATGGTCCAACAAACAAATGTGGGAGCTACATGCATTTTGTGATGCATCATTGGACGCATATGCAGCGGTTGTCTACTGCAGGAGCGTCAACCGGGATAACACTATATCAGTATCTTTGGTAGCAGTGAAAAGTAAGGTTTCTCCAATTAAACTTCTCTCGTTACCTAGACTGGAACTATGTGGAGCTCTTCTATTAACCCGTCAAATTAACAAAATTAAGATTTCTTTACAGACGAAAGAAGCTATAACCTTTGCTTGACCGGATTCATCTATAGTGCATCCATTGACTCTCATCTCCTCCCAAAAGATGGTCAGTATTCATCGGTAACCGAACATCCGAGATACTTTCTTCGATACCACGTAAATTGTGTAACCACGTTCGCTCGGCCAACAATCCAGCTGACATCACGTCTCGTGGCATTCTACCATCCCATGGTGGAAGGGTCCGCATTTTCTCCGGTTAGATAGAAATCAGTGGCCTATTTCAAACAAAGTTCCTGGTGAATTGTTAGAATTGTTAGAAGAGAGAACCACACCAAAACAAAAGGTATTTTTATCGAACGTTGACTTTAATAACATATTAGTAACACTTTTACACAATTCATCTAGTTGGTTAAAATGTATTCGCGTCCTTGCATACATTCTTCGATTTATCTCAAATTATCGGTCGGTTTCTAGACTTCGTAATTTGCATGCTTTAACTACTCAAGAACTCTCGGACTCAAAAACTATCTTATTAAAATCCGCGCAGTGCTCATTGTTTTCATTTGAAATCGACATTCTCAAAAAAATCTGTGTTTACCGAAAAGAAACAAGCATGTATCTCTTTGCCCATTTCTTGACTCTTTAAGAGTGCTTCGCGTCGGAGGTGGGTTACAGGTATCAATTCTAGCCTACAATGAAAAACATCCTATAAAATTGAGCAAATCACACCCTGTTTCCAAGCTCATTGTGCAATATACCATTATAAGTTACCGTTAAATTCAGAAATCCAGTTAGTGTTACAGTGAATTTTGAACTATTATTTTTCGGCTGTTCTATTTAGAATTTGAGAAAATAATAGTTAAATTCGAGCGAATTTTATTTTCTCAAATTCTAAATGGAACAGCCGAAAAATAATAGTTTAAAATTCGCTGTAACACTAACTGGATTTCTGAATTTAACGGTAACTTATATGTATGCATATACGTTTAGGAAACTCCTCTACAGAGTTGTCAGGTAAACCTTTAAAGGTTGATAACCCAATTCTTTGTCCAATTTGCAGGCAAATTGTTCAAAGTACTACTCGGGTAATTTGTGAAAAATCAGATATTCTGAGCTTCCACTTCCGAAGTTTACAAAAAAATCATAAAAATTGCTTAAATTTTTGAATAGTATATGAAAATAAATAACTTGTTTTGATTCTATATTATTTTTAAGGTATCCTGAATTACTGACGTACATGTAATACGTATTTTTCTCCAATTTAAGTTATTAAAACATATATGAAAATATGAAATTTATATTAATACAAATAATTTAATTTTAAATGTTAAATTTTCTAACGTAACTAAAAAACAAAATAAATCGTTATTAAATACATAAAATAAAAAACAAGATGTTGAATGTGTTTCAAGTATTTGTGAATACGTGCTCACGGTAAATTTTCTAGTGTGGAAATATGAAAACAGGCACCTCTCTCTAAAAGTGTGTATAACTACAAAGCGTAATAAGACCGACTCGGCTTTATTTCGCATTTAAAAGTGAAATAAGGCCGACTTTCAAAATTCGGCTTTATTTCGCATTATGAAAGCGAAATAGTGCAAGTGACTAGATCGCAATTATATGGGAGGTGGTTTTAGTCGGTAAAAATCCGGCATGCTGATTACTGGATCATCAGTATCTTTTGAAGATCTCCCCTTCCTCTAAAAAAAAAAATTACAGCTTCGACAATAACAATTTAACTAACTATCAAAGGCAATCAAACCAATTTCGAAACCACTATACCCAAAATAGAAACAGTAATGACTTTAGATATCATAGTATAAACTCTTACAGAAGTAGACAACAACAAAATACAACTGACTTTCAATACAATAATAACCATAACACATATCGGAATAGATTTTCAAGGTGCCGTAAAATAAGGCCAAGTGACCTTTTCACTGCTTTATTGTGAAAGTGAAATAAGGCCAATTTTGCATTATTTCACTTCCCATTGTTTTTAATTTTGCTTAACAAATTAAAATTCGATGTGAATCAACTATGGACATCTCTTCGACTCATATACCAGACAGCCTTCGGCTTCACATGCATGTGCTTAGGGCGCCGCTATCCGGCGTGAACTTCA
The DNA here is from genome assembly GCA_963082735.1 of Pocota personata. NCBI lineage: Eukaryota > Metazoa > Arthropoda > Insecta > Diptera > Syrphidae > Pocota > Pocota personata. The sequence goes on along the minus strand of OY720429.1, from coordinate 53,190,385 downwards.
GTAAACGCTTTTATCTTCTCGTACTTTAAAGATTTCGTAATGAAAGACTTTAGCATTTGGCCTTATTTTGCTTTGGATTACGTTAAATTTTGGCCTTATTTCACGGCACCGATTTTCAAACCAACAAGAGTCAAGACAATTTAGAAATAGTTGTTCAGGACAAAACAGGATTTATAGACATGTAGAACCTATTAGTAACATCAATAAACGATTAGCCAGTTCCGAAAATTTCCGCTCAGTACCTCGGACATAGTTTTTGCTTCAAATCGGCTTGGAATCGATCCAGCAGCTCTGCGTAATATGCGCCAGTGATCGTTTTACCTTTTTCAAGGTAATCGATGTGAATGACACGGCGCACATCCCAAAAAAACTGTTGCCATTACCTTGTTTGCTGGCAAACCCGCCTTGGCTTTCTTCGGCTTCGGTTCACCAGGATAAGTCCATTGATTTCTCTGTTCCTTGGTTTCTGGTGTGTTGTGGTGAATCCAGGTTTCATCCACGGTTACGAAACGGCGCAAAAACTCAGCCGAATTTTTCTGGAACATCGCTAAACACACCTCTGAAGTTGTCAAACGAATGCGTTTATTGTCGATTGTGAGCAAACGCGGCACCCATCTTGCGGAAGTTTTTTCATGTCCAAATATTTATGTAAATTCGAAATCACTGAGTGATAAGCCTGTAGCCTCTTCAAGCTCGCGCACTTTCACTCGCCGATCGTCCATTATCAAACCATGGATTTTGTCGACCATTTCTGGTGTGCTGACCTCAATTGGGCAACCAGAACGTTCGGCGTCACTTGTGCTTGAACGACCGCACCGAAATTGAGTAAACCAGTGGTGAATGGTTCCAATCGATGGTGAAGAGTCCCCATAATATTTGTCAAGCTTTTGTTTGGTTTGCGTAATAGTTTTTCTCGCAAAAAATAGTGTTTAATGAGCACTCGAAATTCACTTTTCTCTATTTTAACGAAAATGCTAGTAAGCGTCTATATAAAATGGCTGCCACAACAAAACTATTTGACAGATCTGTCTGAAAATTTGGGTGCGTTCTTTTGAAAAATGATTCTTGACAAAAAAAAATTAATTACTATTACACTTCAGGATAGTTTAAATAGACATCAAAATTAAGCAAAGAAGAATTACTATGTTTGACGAAAATTTTAAAAGAAAACAGAGATTTATTTTTTATAGAAGGCCAGTAATTTACATGTGTTAACGAAACAAAACATAAAATTATTACAACTAAAGGGTGTCCCAAAATTCACGCAAGATTTAAATTTTGCGCCATTTGTGCGGTAAAGTGTGTTACGCGCCTATGCCGACCAACGAAAAAAAAAAAAAAAAAAACAATTTGGTGTATACAAGAAAAGATCAGCTTGTGCACATACACCCCTAGGGTGGGTTTTTATCCAAAATTAATCCAAACAAAGAAAAAAAAAAAAAAAAAAAAAAGTCAACATACCTGCCTCGCTGTGGTGTACACCCGCAGACCATGAATCAAATACATGTTTTCGTACAAAATATGGTCGGATTAGTGATTTAACTTCATTAACCGTGAAGAGATTAATACAAAAATTCAGAAAGACTGGATCAATTAATGATCTTAGATATTCTGGCCGTCCTTCAACAAGTCGTTGAACACACAACATCGAAGCAGATCGTGAGAGTGTTGTTGAGAGTTCAGGAACATCAATTCGGCACCGTGGTCAAGAATTGGACATTTTGAGAAGCTATCTACAGCATATTCCCACGAAAGATTTGCATCTTACTGCATACGTAGTGCAATTGACTTAAGAACTGGAACCTACTGACTACGCACAGCGAAGTGAGGTCGTTGAATTGATTATGGAACAACAACATATGGTTGCTGATTTTTCAAACAAAATCATCTTCAGCGATAGGATCATTTTCATCTTGATGGCTTTGTTAATCGTCAAAATAGTAGAATTTGGAGTTCAGAAAATCCACGAGTAATTATTGAGAAGCATCATCGGACCATTCTTCTTTGAAAATACGTCTGGTCAGGCAATAACAGTTAATGGTGCTCGCTATCATGACATATGTATCAGTTTTTTGTACCTAAATTGCAAGATATGCATGTGGACGATATGTGGTTTCAACAAGACGGTGTCACATGCCATAAAGCCCGAGAAACAATTCAGTTTCCCATTTTGGTGATCAGAATTGGCCGCCCAGATCATGCGATTTAATGCCGCTGGACTTTCTTCTTTGGGGTTTTTTGAATTCTAATTTATGTCAACAAGCCAACGACCACCCACGCCTTAAAGGAGCAAATTGAGCGCTGTATTAACGAAATTCAGCCACATTTATGCAAAACGGTCATGGAAAATTTCGACAAAAGAGTGCGTATGTGCCAGAAAACCGTGGAGGCCATTTAGCCGATATGTTATTTCATACATAAGTCTATACTGTTTACTTTATGAATCAATAAAACATTTACAATTTTTAATTAAAAGTCTCTGTTTTTTATGAAAATTACTTCTTGCGTAAATTTTGGGACACCCTTTATAAACGAACCGATTTATTCACGAACATACAGATTCCCTCAAGTTCATGAAAGAGAGGTAGAACGACAGATAAAGGAAATGCTTCATTGTGGTATTATAAAAGAAAGCAATTCCCCTTATAACAGCCCAATATGGATAGTCCCAGGAAAAAAATAGATAATTCCGGGAAACAGAAATGGAGGCTAGTCAACGATTATAGGAAGTTGAATGCAATTACTATAAGCGACAAGTTCCCAATTCCGAATATAGATGATATATTCGACAAATTGGGAAGACCACAATAGTTTACTACCCTAGATTAAGCAAATTGTTTTCACCTGGTTTTAGTAGATGAAAGAGATTAAGCCAAAACTGCTTTCTCCACACCGCAAGGCCATTATGAGTACACTAGAATGCCTTTTGGACTGAAAAATGCACCAGCCACATTTCAGCGGATGATGAACCAGGTATTTAGGGGCCTCATTAATGTAATTTGTGTCATTTAGTTTGTGTCGGTTTAGAAGAACATAAACATAATCTAGATAGATCTCATATTCAAAAGGCTTAGACAAAGCAATTTAAAGATAAGTGCAATTTCCTTGCAAAGCAAAAAAAAGTATTTAGGCCACATTCTTACAGGCATAGGAATCAAAACAAACCCCCAAGAAGTATCAATCATACAAAATTTAAAACTATCTATATAGTACAGCTTCCTCCTTCAGAAGAGTCGAGGGCCCGATAATTGTTGTTCAATTCAATTTTCATCACGTCTCGGTGAACACTATAAACGCCAGCGGCCTATCCATCGCTCTTATGGAAGAACCCAGGACTAGTATAAGTGTTTTTGTTTTGATTTTAATGCATTTTATTACTTCTCAATTCATTATTACTTTTCCTCTAAGCTAAACCTAATACTTAAACAATGTCTTTCGACGTAACCTAACCTAAATTCTTTGTTTATTTAATTTTTGTATTACTAATATTTACTAAGAAAAACTGTATTATAATAGATCGAAAAAAATTAATAAATGAAAATTCGTTTTCTTAGTTTCTTATATAAAGCTTAAAAACCACCATAAAATATATCCAAACCTGTCTTATTTTACCTTATTCTATCTTACTCTACCTTATGTAATTAAATATTTATTTTTTTTTTGTTTCGGTTCTTTTTTTTCTAAGTACGGTTTTTAAGCATAAGCAACTAGCATATGTGTATCTTATATACTGTACTGTGTCTCTTCCCGTAGATCTTGAACTTGTATTAGATATAATACATATAAAAGATATAAATCCCATTAACAGAGTTCATCAACCAGGATATATGTGCAGATATGGAGAAGATCAAGAATTCAGTGAAACCGTATCTGCATCAGCGTATTTCCCCGGATACCAAACAGACACCAACCAACCCATGTTCATTCCTAGGCTAGAGCTGCAGGTGAAGTTGAGTGGTTTACGAATGACAAAAGTAATATCGAGGAATTCATAAGCTGAGTATCGAGAAGAGAGTGTTGTGGACTGACCCTAGAACTGTACTCTGCGGACAGATGCAATCCCACAGCGCGGAATATCTTGCTTTCACCCAACAGCAAACTGGATGGTCTAAGGAGGTTGTCGCATGGGAAAAATTAAAAAGGAGCGAAAACATTTTACAATGTGTTGGCTGCCAAAGGTTCGGTCATTCCGCGTCGAACTGCGAGATGCAGCCTCGATGAGTTAAGTGTGGAAAGAACCACAAAGCAGAAGAATGCACACATGGTAAGGATGGAGTGGCAGATAAGAGCCAGCTCTTGTGTGCTTTGTGCAGGAACTCGGGACACACCGCAAGCTATCGGGGTTGTCCTAAGTTCCAGTACATTAAGAAAGTAAATCTGGTTTGTCAGCAGAAGGTCAGAGTGAAACATCTACATGCCCCTATTCAAACACAGTCCGTGATTTCCCAAGACCGAAGGTTGCTTCTCAGGCCCTAGCGCCTAGAGCACCGGAGGCTGAATTTGATTTGCTGGCTACTTTGCTATCTATCCAAGGGCAGATGGGTCAGCTTCAGAGTGAGATACAGGAGCAGGCGAAGCGGGTGGACCAGATCTACGCACTTCTACTGGGCCTAACGCACCTCCATTTGTAATGGGTACAAACATGGAGGAGCAACAATTGAAGATCCTTGCGGTGAATGTGAATTCACTGATTAGGATCAAGCGAAGAGCCGTATTGTTTAAGTTGCATGAAGACCAAACCCCTGATGTGCTTATGGTTAGCGAAACAAAGCTATCCCAGAAGCACAAATTGGGGCATAGTAAATACAATATTGTCAGAAGAGATCGACCCAACTCCACATAAGGAGGCAGTGTTGAGATATTCATCAGAAAACAACTGCAATTTAAGGTAGTGTACAGCGGTGAAGTTAGAAGGTTTCCGGTGCTGGAAGCGTGTATCGTATGCATCCCTCTCCATAGTGGAAAGAGGGTGTACATGATAGCACTCTATGCACCTGAAGCTACTCAATCTACGTTATTTATTTCAGAGTTCGAGACACCCTTTCTATGCCTAAGGCTGGAGTCAGAAGAGAATAATTTCCTCATGGCCTGAGATATAAACGCCAAACATAGAGATTGGGGAAATAACACACTTAATTCTAAAGGGAACCTATTATTCAATTGGTGGGGTCAGCACAGTGTGGAGTATAAACTCGATTTGAAAGCTACATATAGTCATTCGTTTAATAGAAACGGCTCCTATCTGGTACTTAAAACAAATGGACCAGGCAATTAAACGAACTATGGATAGTACGATACCTCGATATTAACATGCTGACAACACAGACATATTCCGCAATGCAACAATTGACGCACTACACCAACGCAAAATAGACTGCTGTCGAGACTAAAAATCTTGTACAGACAGTTTACTGACAGACAAAACTCGGAGGTTAGGACACTGAAGTCGTTGATTAAAAACCTCCAGAAATCAATCAGGGACAGGCTTTCTGTAAATTTGCAGTGGAACAACAAAATTCGGGCTGTAAAAGCCAACAGCAAATAAACAAAATTTTTCGAAGGAACACTCAAATCTACCTTCCGCGCCTTAAAATCCCCCGAACGACGAACAATGAACGAATACTGATAACAGCAGGTACAGATCCAGATAACGTAGTAGAAGATGACAACTTCTTTGTGATCAAAGATCTGCAAGAGAAGGAAGAGGCTGTAGAAGCGACTTTTCAAGAAGTGTACAAGGTGAATGATACCATCTGCCCGAACCACGACCTGGAAAATCGCGTCCTTGTGCACAACTTCTACCTTCGAAATTATATAGAGCACAGGCAATCCGACAACATGAGTTTTACCGAGTTCAATGACGATATCATGGCAAATAATGTCATCGTCGATGAAAGGGTACATCCCCCGTACATATCGAAAGTAGAACTCCAAGCGATCTTCGATTCATTGAGGAGGAAGAAATCTATGGGAATCGACTGAGTATCAAACATTGTGCTTCAACATCTCCCTCTAGAAGCGGTAGACATTTACACCACTCTGTTTACCAATGCGCTGAATAATGCACACTATCCAGCGTATTGCAAAACTGCAGTGATACAACCCAAAAGGGGTAAGGACACCTCCAATCCGGCAAATCTCAGGTCGATAAGTCTCCTTTCGACCATCAGCAAGGTCGAAAGGACCAATGAGGTCCTGTACAACACGGCTAACCTAATAAGAGTGGATAATTTCGTTATCAAGCTGATTAGAAGGCACGTTGCAAAAGCAATGAGCTCGATGAACAACCTGATCTCCGGGGCTTATTACCCCAATTACGAGTACTACGCGAGAGTGCGCCTTAACGGTTTTTTTAACGGAGAGGTCTGATCCAGGGCAGATTAGCGGTGCTGCTAATATTCCATGTTGCTCGGACAATTGTGGATAGGCGACTCAACTACGATAGAGACGTTGCACACAGCAGTGTGGAGCGTCTCCGGTTTAGTAGGGCGGTATCAAGTCGGTATTGAGGACGTACAACGTCAGTAGGGGCATTTCTGGTGGCTACCCGAAAGAGAGGAAACTCCGTCGTTTCCCTATAATCCAGGTTAGTCTGTTTGATGTTTAAAGTTGGCTGTTCTTTTTTCATGGTCGACTTACATAGTTTAAGTTTAGGTATTTTAGGTAGCTTGTTGCCTACCTGCATGATAAGAACAAAAAACACAGCACTTAGAAAAAAAAAAAAAAAAAAAACACTTGGTTAAAAAAAAGAGCAAAAAAAGTACGTATTTGATTACGAAATTAGAGTAATATAGAATAAGGTAGAATAAGGTAGTTTAAGATTTATTTTAAGGTACATAGTTTTTTAAGTTTTATATCTAAGATCAAACAAAACAAAAAATAAATTCATTCACTAAGTTTTTCTTAGTAATTATTATCAATAAAAAAAAAAATATAAGTAAATAAAGAAATAAAGTAAGGTACGTCGAAACGCTAGTGAGAATATTAACTTGCAATCAGGAATCAAAGGTGCAGCTATACACATATTCACCAACAGCCAAGCAGCGCTTAATGCACTGATCTCCCACCTGATCAGTTCTAAGCTGCTTCGACAGTTTACAAAATTTGGCCCGATACAATAAAGTAAAATTATGGTGGGTACCGGGTCATGTAGGTATTGAAGGCAATAAAACTGCAGATCTGCTAGTCAGAAAAGGTTCCTCTGAGTTGTTCATTGGACCTGAACCCTTTTGCGGAATATCTGATTCTGCATTTAAACTAACCCTAAACAATTAGGAACTTAACATATGCCCCTTTGGAATAACTCCACCAGCGCCGAACCAGTGGGTTACCTGCAGCGCCTCCGTCATGTCCATCAGCCGTCACCTATCGGAAGACAAGCTAACAAGTACCTCACTACTCACCTGTTCTCTCCCCCAAGGTTTACCTGCGGTGCTTTATGTAGTAGCCATCAAATCGTCTAAGTGCAGTCGCCTGAATAGAAACCCACCCGCAATATCTACCTAGGCAAAAGTTTCACCGCACAGAAGAAAACAAGCCCGATTTCTGGCACAACCGCGGACCCCTCGATTAACAGCAACGATGTCGCCTTTCCCCATGGCATTGGCCACCGAGGAATCCAGGTTCGTTTACTGGAACAAAGGGATCGAACACACCCATGAAAAACACAACCGAGAAAGGCAATAATGGCAACAGAAAAAAGATAAGCAAAGACCTTAATCACTCACCTGTTGCAGAGGGTATTCAAACAGAGCCCACAGCAAGTTGTGGCGTGTGGACAATTATCCTCAGATTGGAGTGCGAGTGGACTTGGACAAACACCCAGATTTATTGACCCAAAGAACAATCACTCGAAACTGATGAAGTACACCGCGCGGAATTACTGCCAAGAGCAACCGCACTCTTGGTGTCGGAACGTTTTTTCTGTAGAGACGGCCGGACGAGCAACAAATCACACACACACCCAGACCAAACAATTTCCTTTGTTTCGATGAAAACTCCCGGAAAAACACAAAAAAAGGAAAATACCCTGCGCGGTGGAAAAATGAAAACAAAACAAAATCCCTAAAAAGGAAATTCTGACGTCTGTCAGCAGATGACAGATCCGGGCTCGTTCAGTGCACTGGTTGATGCGGCGCTCTCATTCGGCTATCTTGCGGGTTGGGTTACATCGAGAAGGATAATAGGGAAAATAGGTGGGAACTATTGAGAAAGAACAGGAGCGCATTTTAATGGAAACAAAGCGACGAAAAATGGAGAAAAACGAAAAAAAAAAACGATTACAGTGGTAACTCCAGATTCTCCGACATAATAGACCCCTAGTTGGAAAGGGAAAATTGCGGGCAATTCCGGGAAATGGGTGACGATGGCAAGGAAAAGGTGGTCAAGTGGAAAATTGGGACAGAAAATTTTCCAAGATGGCGGAAAAAATCCGAAAGCTGGAAGGCAATAGGAATTTCCATCCATTTTTTTGGAATCTTTCCAGGCGCAAGTGAGATGACAAGAGAGGACGGATAGATTCAACGAGAAAAATTTTGGTGGAGAGTTGGAAGCGTTTAAAAGGACCGCATTCAGCGTAAAACGGCGGCTTTTTGCTAGTAATAGTCGTCGAGAATGGATGTCGAACCTCGTCGCGATTTTAAACGTACCTAATTAGCGGAAAAAAGAAAACCAACGAACGGTAATAACGGGTAACGCGAAAGTACCGGATTAGCAGACTAGTGGAACGACGCGGAAAAACAAAGGCAGCCAGAGAAAAGACGCTGCACGACGAACAACAAATTGCAACAACAAATTTTTAAAATTAACAAAAAAAAAAAAAAACCCTCTGGGAACCAGAAATAAATCAAGTGAAATTTAGCTAAGAAGAGTTTCTCTTTTATTCGCCTGGGATTTTTTTTTTTTTGCTTCTCTCGATTCGCTATGGCTCTTTCCTCCCTCTTCTAGCTACAGCCCGGGGTCGCCATTGATAATCCAGAAATGTAACAATAGTTTAGGATAAATTTGTATTCGACTGTGGCGGGAAACAGCAAAGTCCACATACAAAATAAAATTTTTGCGCTCCAAGCATAGGCAGACAATTGTGTAATTTTAAGGTGCGTAAGTATTTGCTTTGTTTTTATTTTTTTATTATGTAGTATCAATTACTAATTTCTTTATAGTCATTTGCAGCAATTATGAAGCACCGAATTGATAAGGAAGGGACTTCTTATGAAATTAGCTGTCATGAAGAGATCATTGAGAGTATCCAAAGTGGTAAGAATTTGTTTGTTGGCGGGACTACCTTAAATGCGTCGAAAGGTATTTGGGAATTTAAATTAATCGATTTAATATTACGGCACCATACTCAAATAATATCATTAGTGATAGTTTGCTTTATATAAATTGACGAAAAAAAAAAGAGTAATAATAATAGTAACGAAATGGTAGTTCGCATTCAGTGCTCGAAGGAAAAACAAAATCTAACATCGAAAAAACTCTTTAGTAGAATAATAATCATGTATATGAAACCAAAATAAGTAGAAAAATATTTTCATTTTGTTTATATCAAAATATGACATAAACCGATTTTTCGACGAAAAAGCCACCTTTGCATTCGATTACTTTTTTTTACAATTCTTGGCGTTTTATGATAGCTATCAGTTTTTGAATTGTTTCCTGTGGTATATTGTTTCAGCAGTCTAATAGTATATTCCACAACACAGATTCTGATGAAGGGAATGATCCCCTTAGTCCAGAGGTCACAGCATTTTCTTCCAATATTGTTTTGTTATTCATTTACCCAATCACTCGATCTCCCACTTCGCTTGGAGAGAAACATCCCGAGGCCATAACATTATCGCCTCCATGCTTGACGGTAGAAACCACACAGTCTGGTAGCATCTTTTGTTCAGCGCTGCATCGAACGAAAACTCTCTATTTTGTGCCAAATACCTCGAAGTTGGATTCATCGCTCCATAAAACTCTGTCGAAATCTTCTTCCGTGCAGTCTTTATGCTTTTTGGCCCATTACAACATTTTCTGCTTGTTTTGTGGTCGCAGCAAATGTTTTCGAACAGAAATTCGCCCAAATAGTCCAGTATGTCTTAATCTTCGTTTGACCATTGTCAAGGACAGTGGTTTATTCCGTGTTTCATTTATTTCGGCTGCTGTTTTTCATCTAATTCGTTTGCTTGCTGTGACTATTAGCCTATCCTCATGTTTGTAGCTCTAGGTCGTCCTAACCGTGGTTTATCCTCAAGACTTCTGATTTGAGAGCGTCGTTCGTTGAACGCAGCATCTTTATGTCTTCAACTGTGAAGCAGCTTCCCGCAGCGATTTCCCTTCTTTAAGAAGGGTGGTGTTTGCAGATCATTTCTCTATTGTGGTTTTCGCTACTTTTCCCATTTTTAACGAATTGTTTACTCAAGACTTGAAGAATCAAATTAATTCTTATGACTTAAAAGTGTGGTTTTTATGTAAGACATGTTCACAATCGTGGGTGTACAATCCGACTTTTATTATCCGGATGTGTTGTGTATTGTTCAGATAGAATATTTATATAAAAACTCCCAATGTGCTTCATAGAATTCAATCTCCATGCATGAATGAAGTCAGTTGTCTAGGTAGGCCTCAAACTTTTGGCCTGCGGTGCATTGATAATATCTCCAAAGGCAAAGTAAATCAAAAACATTTTGAACACTCTCCTCATCTACGTTGGCATTGGTCACTGGCATTTCAGAACGCTAGAATCGCAACAAAATCCGAAAGTTGGGGGAAGATGCTTAGCAACATACTGCATATGTTTTGTAAGGGTTAGAGAGTGTCAAATCGATTTAGAATAGAAAAGAAATCTCAAATAGTTTTTAAATTCGAAACGGAATACAGAGTGGAGATCCTGGAGATGAATCAAAAAATCAGGCGACGTGCCTCCACACATGCCAATTTGGAGTTACCGTAAAAACTTGTCCTTTCAAATTGCTGTGTGTGTAGGCATTTTAAGTTGATAAATGGATTCCAGTAGTTGTTTCCTTTTAGAAAATATTACAGATATTTTGAAGAGGAAAGGTTTGATTTTCTATTTTTCTATTTTTGAGGTCAAGTGACAAATTTGTATTTATTTGTTTGTGCCTTCATTTTAAAGTCACCAAATCGTTTGTTTAAAAATTAACCGATTTATTGTTTATATAAAAATTCATATATTTTAAAGGTATTGCGCTTAGTAAGTGAGCTCTACTCTGAACAAAGCTAATCCATAACAAGGAAATGGTTAAACATATTCAATTTTTTATTATTAATAAATTATGCTCAGAATGTCTGCATATACAAATTAAAAAAGATTTAAAAGATTATGGTAGTGAAAGGATTAAAGTAAAAGCAATATCCCTAGCAATTTCTGTATACTTTGAATTTGTGTTACATTTATAACTTGCTAGCTGTACCAGTTTAGAATTTCTTGCCAGAAAATTTGGTCTGCGGATACGTTCATGTGCCATAACTTGATTTAGACTTTGTAGTTTACTGTAGTACATCCCGATACACTATATTATAGGACTTGTTATGTTCAGCAAAAACATGCAAATTTTGGACACTTGATACTCCCGAGCAGGCAACGTACAGTTGTCCATGAGAAAAGCATGGAGTACCCAAATGCAATCCAGCTGGATAAATGTTTGACACTGTGACTTATTAATCATCATTGAAAGTGCAGCTTTTAGCGGAAACTGTAGTCTTTTAAATTGAAATGGAAAATTGTTTGGTATAATAAGGATGCGAGTAATTAGTACGCTCTCTCCTTTGCCCACTCTGGTGAGAATTGTGGCCTTGATCACATTCCTTCCCAACTCTGTGATACGCAGCCTGATACAATTGCATAGTCTCGGAGCGTCAACGTCACGCATCAGCAGAACTGAAACACCAATTTCCAGCAACAGTTTATGAGACGGCACTCCGGATAATTCCAAGGAGTTGTAAAACTGTACGGGGTAGGTGGGAGCGTCGTCGACGCACATCAGTTTTTATTAATTTTCGCAACTGAATCATTCTTCGGCGCCAGTATAGTCCTCTCACACAACCACTCTGCATATGAGGTAAAACTTCTCTACTTTGGCTTTGCGCTCCGCGTTAATTTCATCCACAGGAGTCGCCCTCTCAAAAACAGACCGAGTCTGCCTGAAATCTGCATGTAAAACTGCGGTTTAGCACTTCGACTGCGTGTTTGTGTGACATAGTACACTCGTCCCACACAATTAATTTGCACTACTGTCGAAGAGCTCTTGCTAAAAATTTCATGAAGGGGTCTCTTCACTCGCAAGATTAAGCGGTCATTTGAAAACCGAATACGCAGTTCGGTCACCACTCAACAACGTTGCAGCAATGACCGAGGAAGCTTCAGCTAATGATATATTACTGTCTTTGCGAAGCTGTGCTAAAAGTAAATTAAGTAAATATGTATGTTTTGCCTGTGACACTTGGTGCGTTAAGAAAGTAAAGTCCTCCTTCACAACTTTCGATGCGTCGCAATATTTTCTGATAGATTTCTCTTTGCTCAAGCAATGAATAGGGCGCCATTTCATTAACATAGAGTTCTAAAGTTGTGATATCATAGTTCAGCTTTCTTAAAAAATCGGCAAGTTTTATTTATTTTTATTTTTATTTAAGTAATATAACAAGTAATATAACTTAGCAGATTACACGAAATAACTTACAATGATGAATGAATAAAATGAAAAATATTTGCAAGTATTTGCTCAATTAAACAGTAAAAATGATTTTCGTAAGTTCAGGAAGTTCTTGACGATGTTTACACCATTGTATGATATAACGATTAAACATATTTTCTTTGAAATTGCCTCAATGAGAGTGTCTCCACCTGACACAACGTCGTCAACGTAAAAGTCATTTAGAAGTATTTCCGCGGCGACAGGATACTCTTCACGATATTCATGTGCCAACTGTTCTAAGACGCGTACCGAAAGAAAGGGAGCGCACGAGGTTCCATAAGTAACCGTACATAATCGATAAGATTCTATAGGATCTGATTCCGATCGCCACTTTGGTAATCTGTATCTTCGTCTGATACCCAAATCTGGCGAAACATTTTGATTATGTCTGCGGTGCACACATATTTTTAGCTACAAAATCTCAAACAAACCAAGAAAAGGTTTCGTTGGATGAGTGCCCCAATCAATAACGAATCCTTTAGGGAATTTCCTCCCGTGTCTTTAAACTAACCGTCGAATACAACACGAAGCTTAGTGATGCCGCAGGTAGAATACGTTAGGGCTTGAAATTTCCGACGTTGGTATCTTACGCATGTATCCTAGTGACATGAAAAACTTTGAATACAACTGCGCGAGGGTATCATTCTTGGAAAACTTCCTTTCCATTGCTGAAAGACGAGAAATTGCACCTCCGATAGTGTTAGCAAAAATGGGTTGGTTTTTAAAGGGAAGGATAACAATATATTTGCCATCTTCCCCCCTTCGATGAGTTTTAACGAAATGTTCTTCAATGGCCTTACCTTCCATTGAATCAATTGATATTGGGTCGACTTCCTCAATTGCCCAAAAAGCCTGCAAAATAGAATCGATATCGAGGACTGAGTGATGGGACCGAATGTTTTGCTCCACGCGCGAGTATAGTTGTCCAGCCAACACTCAGCCAAAGATAGTCTTTTGGGCAATTGGTTGACCGTTTGAGCCGCGAACGATTTCACCTTGAAGAATTTCCCATACCTTATCCGCATCGAGTAAAATATTTACGGAACTGGGTTGGTTAAATGAAGGATCAGCTTGGTTCAAATTTGAGATATGATTCCAATCCTTTCGAATTACGAAATCACTGAGGTTATGTTTGATAAAATGAAGGTATCTACGGAGATACTCGTACTAACGGAATCAAAACGAGAAGCGATGACCATCGAAGCACCAATCTCATTCATTGATATTTGAGCTTTGGTTCGTCTAAGCCCAAGTCTTTGAATACAAGATTCGGTGACTAAAGAAATGAGAAATCAGTCTATCAGAAAGCGAACTAGCTGATACTTTCCGTGACTATCGAGAACTTTACCAATCGCTGTAGGTAATAAAGTTTGCGGCAAATATTGAGATTAGTTGATTGCCACGACGATGACGATGAAGATAAAGGTGGATTAGAGTCAGACGATTGATTTCTGTTTTTCAAGAGCGAGTTGTTATTTGAGTTGACTGTGCAGGGGTGCACAAGAGTATGGTGCTGAGAATTGCAGCTTTAACAGCGAAATTTTGATTGACAACGAGCTGAGTTGTGACCAATCCAAACAATTAAAACAGAGTGCTTTTGACTTAACAAACTCCCTCTTGGTTCCTATGTCCATAGACGACGAGACGTGCATACTTTTGAAAGCTGGGGGCCTCTTCATCGTTTCACGGATATTTCTTCTACACAATTCTAGTGCCTCTCAACGTCGTTCGAGAAAGATTAAGAACTGCGTTATAGTGGGTATTCGAAGTCTACACTATGCGCTGACCAAGCCTGTCGAGTGTCTGGATCCATTTTGGTAACTAAGGTGTAGATCATCCATGGATCTCTATCTAACGAATTAAGAGAGTTGAGGCCTCGTACGACCTCATCGGCGCAGTTAGATATTTTGCGAAGAGTTCTTACGTTAGAACTATGAAGCGAAGGCAGTTTCATAAAGGTTTCCACAAGACTGTTGATAATGTACCGTGGCCTATTGTGCCTCTTTTCTAGTCTTTCCCATGCCTGTTCATATGTGGCATCAGACAATGGGGTATGGTTTAGCAAATTTAGGGCATCACCCCGAAGTGACGAGCGAAGAAAGTAAAATTTTTGAGTTGGTGACAAGTTTGGTTTATTGTGAACTGAACTCTCAAATATGTCCCGAAAGGATGGCCACTCACTATAATTTCCCGAGAAGGGTTCGATATGAAATTTTGGAAGGTGGTCGATGAAGTGTGCATATGACCTAGCTGTGTCCGGCTGCTGCTGTGCAGGAGTTTGTGGGTTAGGCGAAGCGTTGACTTGGAGTGCGGTCGTTTCTGGTTTCTTTCTTTCCCGAATTGTAGAAAGTAAGACCGATTTCACAACGAGATACTTTGACTCGAACTCCTCGAAGTCGGGTTCAGAGTCAGAGTAAGTTTCAACATCCGCTAGGGTATGCATTTGATTTTGCGAAGCATCGAATTTTACCCACAAGTCCTCAAGCACTTCGAGAGCCTCTAAGGTAACTTGGTTAGCGAGCCCTTTAAATTACCGCGAACTGAGCGCAAAAGCAAAACACTTAAATCTGTGGTCATCTTGAACGAAATATTTTTTTGAAAATTCTCTATGAACCATGAGGTAAGTGCGCGCCAAAATATTTAGGTATTTTTGTATAGAGGTATGAATCTTCGTAGGTATATATAAATTTTATAAACCCACTTGCGAATCATAATTTGGATTAACAAGGAAAGTAATTGTTTTTTCACGCAAAATTTCAATCACTTTTTAAGATGCATGCAAATCAAAATTTATGAAGCTTTAGCATAGATTGCATGTGATCATCACTTCCGAAAAGGAAGGGATACTCACTTTTTCTAAAAGTATCCATTCATAAATATACTACATATGTTATATTCTTTTCAGCACGTGCTACACTTAGGAGAACTGATTTATATGTAAATCCAAATGCGATGCAGCGAATGGTCAATTGAAAGATGTTGATTTTGATTAACGGCAGTTCCGCTTATCACGAACGACGAAAAATGATGAGTACTAAAATCCGGCTTGATTTGGACCAAAAAGATGTTTGATAATCAAATTGATTCCGAGTAAAAACTCAGAATCGTGCGACAGCTACAAAGATTGAAGGATCAGCACTTGCAGAAATTCAGAGAGAAAGGCAGAAAAAAAAGAAAGCGACGAAAAATTTTAAATTTGTTTATTACAATATACTAATCTCTCCAGTGGTCGAAATCCAATTGAACGAGAGATCGTTGGTCAACGACTCAGATCGGAATTCTAAATAATTTTTTACATATTCTCAACAATTATTTAGGGTATGTTATTAATATTTGGCAACATTTAAGAATTAGATAAAATAACAATTTTTTTTAAATATTTCCGAACAAAGCTTAACATAGAGAGCAAACTGCTTTTATACAAGCAAGTGCTTAAACCGGTGTGGACATATGGAATACAACTTTGAAGTTATACAAAAAAAAAAAAAAAAAAACAATTACAACATTTTACAATCTTTTGAAAATAAAGTGCTAAGAGGAATTGTCAGCGCACCATGGTACATAAGAAACAACTATATCCATAGAGATCTTGGAATTGCAACTGGGGAAGACGAAATTAAGAACTTTGCACGAAAACACAAAAACCGATTAGAAGGACACGTGAACAATGTAGTTCTACAAATTCTAGATGAGCGAAATTTATTGCGTCGTCTACAAAGATCGAAGCCATTCGTCCTAACTCGATAAATCACAACCGCGTTAAAATTACGGAAGAAGCAGGAATTCGATGAAAAGATATCTGCCAAACATTTTAATTTCCTTATATGAAAACTGCTTGTTAAGTCAATACTAATAAAAAGTAATATAAATAAATAAAAAAACTTATTGGGAGTGGGATAATGTAGTAGTACTACTACCTATTTAGTTAAAATATAACGCATTTGTTAAGAAAAGTAAGTATGCTTATATTTTTAATGTTCGAACGTATTTTTATTAAGGTATACCTACATGTAGGTATACGTATATTATGCTGGTATGTACATAAATCAAAACAGCTTCGAATGGTGGGCAAATAAATTCAAAAACAATGTTGTAAAAATAAAAGTACAGTAGAAACTTAACTAGCAGTTAAATGCGTTAACCGGAAAATGTAAAGGCTTGAATTTTTCTGTATCAAATTCTATGAACTGGATACCACGCACTCCAGTAAATCGAGTTTCCACTGTACTTTAAATTAAAAATCTTCTTTTTTTTATTACTGAGAGAAATGATCCCATATGCCATCTTGTTCGGCGATTTGTAACCAGCTGTAACTAAATTTATCTTAAAGCTCCAAAACCTGTATCACCAGCTTTAATAATGTAGTTCTCATCTTTTTTCAACTTCTAAATGCGGTACCTTCTCATACTTCATCGTAAAGTTTTCCACAAATATTAGATCTTCAAAGCGAAATTTAGTTGAAAGACGATACTTCCGTAGGATATGCACCAGAACGACCTTCAAGATCATCCCTGCATACTGCCAACCTAATACAAAATAAGATAAAGGAACACACACACCCACACTTAAGAAATTACTGAGTTTTTCCTTAATTTTTTACTTACCTATGCAGTTCCTTGGTCCTTTTGAGAATGGCATAAAAGATTCCCTCTGCTGCGCGGATAAATTTGTCGGAAGAAAGTGATCCGGATTGAAAGTTTTTGCATTGGGCCCCCAAATTTCTTCATCTCTATGAATACTTAATATGTCTACGGCTATTTGTGTTCCTTTTGGAATCACTGTGTCCTTTGAAATCGGTACATCATTTGTACACACACGGGCAATCAGTGGAACAGTTGCTGCAACTCGAAATGTCTCATTGATGCACATATCCAGGTATACAAGATTCTTGAAATCCTCATAACTAACATCGAATTCGTCCTGAGGAAAGACTGTAACGATTTCCTCGAAGACTTTTTCTTGATACTCGGGGTGCATAGCAAGGCACATTAAAGTTGAAAATAAAGTAACGGCTGTAGTATCAAAACTCTAGAGTAGTAATACATTGATGAGTTTAGAATAAAGATCGTACAATTGAGCGTACAAAATGACTCCTCAATTCATTTGACATTAAACTTTTTTTTAATTGGGCGGTAAAAGCAACAAAAACTTACAGCAAACACCATCAATTTGGATTCTTCGGCTATATCTTCCAATTCAATTTCATTCCTTTTATGAATTCTGATTGCTTGGTCGATGAATATATGATTGACCTTTTCTTCGGTCAAATTTGGTTTAGTTTGACTTTCTTTTTCTTGTTGTTCAAATATTTTTATTCTTTTCACAATAAGCTAAAGTTATAGGTATTAAGTGCTGTAATGATCACATTTGTCTGATTCCAATTTTGTTTACCTCGTTGATAAAATTTTTGATAATAGTTTGTACTTCATTGAAGGGCTTGTACATATTCGAATAGCTAAATACTGTAGAATTTTGAAGCCAAGGTCGCAATGTGCGATGACTTGTCATTTCTATCGCTCTGTATTATAAAAATATTAATGATTTTAACCAGTTAAGGTTTCTATACAAATTAGCCTCACCTCTCGAAATAGCCCACAAAGGACGAATCAGATTTCTGCTCAAAATCCAATCCCATCGTTGAGGCTGAAAATCAACACAATAATTAGAATTCTGAAATTATACTCGTATAATGGAAAGTGTGAAAATATCCAGGATTTTCATAATTTCTATTTTAAGTTCGGTAGCTTAATACTATCCCGCAGAATAGTTCGAGAAATCTTATTGAGAGTTCTTTTTATGTCCTTTGGTCTCCAATTTGGTTTGGTTGTCAGTTAGCATTTGACGGTGGTGAAGAGCAGTGAATTTATGTAATTTGTTTGGTTCAAATCACGTGCCCAGCAAGTCAACCATGCAGCGTATAATGAATAACTTTCAAACTCAGTATACACTGCCAGGTAAAGTGATATCTGGCCAAGTCCGTACGGCACAATTTATTGCTGCAATGAGAGACAATAGTGACGAAAATCTGGGCACCTCCGTTGACGCCGTGCACAAGAATATTGAATGTCTCCCGTAAGTTTGTTTAAAATAATCAAAAAAGATTTGCATTTGTATCAGTATAAAATTCAATTGACTCAGCAACTAATAGAAAATGACCATATGCGCTGGAGAGAGTGGAGTGACAAAATTTTGCAGCCCTATATTGACGACCCTAATTTTTGGGAAAAAATCACCAGGAGTGACGAAGCTCATTTCGAGTTATCTGGCTTTGTTAATAAACAAAATATCCGCTATTGTCGCACTGAAAATCATTAACTGATACGCCAACGACCTTTATACCCTTGTAGAGTTACTGTACGATGGGCCATTTGGGCCGGCGGCATCATTGGGCCACATTTTTTTAAAGACGCAAGAGGCAATGCTGTAACAATTACTGGTGATCGCTATCGTGACATGTTGCGAAACTTTGTGGTACCTAAATTAGATCAATTGGGCCTACAACACATGTGGTTTCAACAGGACGGTGCTATATTACACAGCTAACGATACAATGGATATTTTGGATAGAGGTGGTATCGGTTGGCTCCTATTATTAAAAGTAAAACGAACGACGTCTATTATTAAAAGTAACACGAAGTCGACGATTAAATCATAGAGTCAGCTCTTTTCCCCACATAGGTACCACTTGATAAGTTCCATGCCTGACACAATAAAAATAATCAGAGGACACAATAATTTAAAGTAAAACAAAACAAATAAGTTCTTCATTTACTTACCAACTGCTGATTTTAATGACAGGTTAAACACCAATTGTTTTATATTAACTTCACCACATTTGATTTGTTCATCAAGTGTCTCACAGAGTTCACGTGAGAATTTATTGAAATTTGGAAAGAAATTTAGTGAAGACTTGTGACTAAAACTAGGATTGAAAAGCTTCCGACGCTTATTCCATTTTGGTGCTGCAAAAATAAAGCAAAAACAAAACAATATGCCACAAGCGTTTTCATCATACTCTAGAGAAGTTTACTTACTCTTGATTGTAAGAAGTCCATAGCCGACTAATTCATTAAGGCTGTGATAAAAAATTGATTTGTTAATGCAATCGGCAGAATTAAGAAGTATTTTGGCGACTTTTGGTTCCATTGTGTAGAGCACTGGATATGGTCCAACCCAAGTGAAATAAGTCTTAGTATTGTATTCGTAGGCAAATTTTGGAAGCTGATATAGGACCTCTGAAACAGAAAAGATATCTTTATAATAAAATCTATATATTTGTATGATCTATTTGGCAGCACTACTAAATAACTTTTGCATAAAGGCCAACTTCACCCTTGAATGAGGAACTGATTGAGAAATCGTGAGCAGAGAATCGGCGACCACTATAGAGGAGAGACACAATTCGTATTGTTTATTAAATCTCACAACTGTCGAAAAATGCTTAGCTTTCGATATAAAAAAATAAAATAGAAGATAAAGTAGTTACTCCTGCTCCCAATCCGCTCTCAGCAAATCCGTCGAAGGATAGAGGTGAAGTGACACCACTGAAACTCGTAGTAGTTGTAAACGCTGACACAAATCATCCTCCTCTCCAGGAGGCAAGGGGAAATTGAGGCACTCTAAGCATGTGGGGGACTCTCACAAAAGAAGATCCATCGACATTGGAACCAGCGAAACCAGACCAGGGACGGCAGTAGTTGTTGTAGCTGGATCATACTCCGCAATGCCCAAAACTTAACCCATTATACGAGTATAATTTCAGCATTTGTGGAAGTGACTCGACAGGCAGATTCGAAAACGTATCATAGCCAGCAGACGTTAAAATTTGTTTTTTTTAAAAGAATAGCCAACAATTCCAACAGCATTCATCAAGATGTTGCTAAGAAGACTAAAAGCTGTTTTGAACTCGAAAGGGAAGAAGACAAGATACAAATTTAAAGTCTTTAACTTTGTTTGCACATACTCTGTATACTTTTTTTTGACGCGTAGAAAATGGATTTTTTATTCTTTTTTTTCAAAAATATTTAGTAAAATTTGCCATTTCATAGTTTGACGTTTGACACCTACCGAACGTGTGGAAATGAAGAAAACATAGCCGCCGTAGCGGCCAGTATCGAGCCGATCAGCTGAATTGGGTAACGCAAGAGAGTCAACCAGGCTTATTTTTCGGTTGAATTTGGGCTTACATCCGTATAAAATTGTGCTGACGCAAGAATTGAAGCCGGACGACCATAGACAATGTCGTGAGTTCACTAATTGGACTCTCGAAATGTTGGCCGGAGATCCGGATTTTGGCCAAAAAATCATCATCTCGGAAGAGGCCCATTTTTGGCTCAGCGGCTATGTCAACAAGCAAAATTGTCATTATTGGAGAGACCACAATCCACAAGTGTTCGACCAAGCATCAATGCATTCACAAAGATTGACTGTTTGGTGCGGTTTATGACACGGCGGCATCATCGGACCTTATTTCTTTCGAAATGAGGAAGGATACACCGTTACCGTCAATGGTCCTCGGTATAGAGCGATGTTAACCAACTTTCTGTGGCCAGAGTTCAACAACATCGATATATCATGGTTCATGAGAACCATTCGTTGAAATAAAGTGTTAAAAATGCAACGTGGAGGAGTACACTTTCTTTTACCGCTCACAGTATGGTTCTATCGTTAAAATTTGTCAATGTTACAAACCATGTATCAAACTTAATATACCCTGGATAGGATATACAAATACAGAATATTTCTTCCGCCTTTCCAAAATAATTTTTCTTGATTTTTTCCTTATGCCAAAAATGGAAAATGCAATTGCAAGAACTATAAAGCTCTTTCCCTCACTGGGCAAATATTATGCTAAAATAACACTTGTGCATATGCTGCCGAATCAAGAGCTCAACCAATCAAAATGAGACTTTTTTTAAAATCTGTCTGATTGGGTTTGGCCACGTTGTAGTGGATACCACCCACCACACGTTTACTGTGCAGGTTCAAGCCTGAGAGGGGAACCGCAACCAACAGTCACTGAGAATAAAAGAGAAACGAACTAAATCTAGGCTTATCCAACCACTACACCAAAAAAGGGGATTTTGCCTGGTAGTACAATGGACCTCAAACCGAGCCTATGCGCTCTTAGATTTGGAAATTTTTGTTATTTACAAAAAAAAAAAAAAAAAACAATATATAACAATAATCCCACAAGTCTTTGTATGCGATTAAGCTATCTTACTCAAGGACGTAAAGTACATTTAAAGTCCCGTAAAACATAAAACTACAAAAATATGTATGTACATACAAATGCACGTAGTTGCAGGTGGCAAAAGCACATATCGTACCTCGTATTTTGAGATGGTTTATAAAGGGTGTCCCAAAATACATGCAAGAAGTAATTTTGATAGAAAACGCAGGTTTTTAATTAATTGTAAATGTTTTATTGATAAAGTATACAGTATAGGGTTATGTATGGAATAGCATATCGGGTAAATGGCGAAATTTTCTTTTGTCGAAATTTTCCATGACCGTTTTGCATAAATGTGGCTGAATTTCGTTGATACAGCGCTCAATTTGCTCCTTCAAGGTGGTCGTAGGCTTGTTTCCATAAATTTTAGACTTCAAAAAACCCCAAAGAAAAAAGCCCAAATCGCATGATCTGGGCGGCCAATTCTGATCAACAAAGAGGGAAATTACACGACCAGGAAATGACTCATGCAGTAATTGAATTGTTTCTCGGGCTGTATGGCATGTGGCACAGTCTTGTTGAAACCACATGTCGTCCACATCCATATCTTATAATTTAGGTACAACAACTGGATTATCATGTCGCGATAGCGAGCACCTTTAACTGTTATTGCCTGACCAGCCACATTTTCAAAGAAGAATGGTCCGATGATGCCTTCAGCCCAAAATCCACACCAAACAGTGATACGTTGTAGAAGCATTTGTGTTTCAACAATCACTCATTTTTTCTGAACCCCAAATTCGACAATTTTGACGTTTAACAAAGCAATCAAGATGAAAATGAGCCTCATCGCTGAAGATGGTTTTATTTGAAAAATCAGCATCCACTTGTTCTTGTTCCATAATCCATTCAACGAACTCTCTTCGCTGTGCGTGGTCACTAGGTTTTAGTTCTTGAGTCAATTTCACTTTGTATGCATGAAAATGTAAATCATTCGAAAAAATACGTAGTAGACAGTTTCTCGAAATGTCCAATTCTTGCCCACGGTGCCGAATTGATATTCCGGGACTCTCAACAATACTCTCACGAACTACTTCGATGTTGTGTGTTCAATGACTTGTTGAAGGACGGCCAGAGATGAAGTTAAATCACTATTCCGACCATATTTTGTACAAAAATTGCGAACTGTAGCTGCTAAACCTTAATTATTTGTAAAATATTGCTCAACAATGAAAACGCGTTGTTCTTTCGTGTAGCACTCCATTTTTAATAACCCTGAATTGTCAGCTATCACGCTGTCTTCTTTTTTTCCGTTGGCAACACTTTTCCGCACAAATGGAGCAAAATTCTAATCTTGCGTGAATTTTGGGACGCCCTTTACATATGTTTTCCTTTACAATTTACTTATACACTGTGTAGTCCACTTTTCTTAAAGTAACAGGCACAAAATAAAATTCATCGATATACTGCCATTCTTTAAAGTTTAGTTCGTCCAATCGGCTACCTATGCATTTTTAAAAGCTGTCTGAACGTAATTATTTTTGAATAATACAAATTCCTTAATTTCATCTGTTCACACAAAATACCACTCACACACGACACAAGAAACTAATTCGAATAAAACCAAAAAAAAAATCCCACCTAGACTGTGCATGTCGCGATTTTATATTTTAGTTAAGCGAAAGGTGGAACTGTGGAAGTGCCTGTTCTGAAAACGAACAGTTTTTTGTTCATAATTAGCAAAGAAAATGGCCAAAAAAAGCCTTCGGGGGCAGAAAATAGGAAAGAAGAAAAAAGTCTGTATACATTTTTGAAATGCAACGTTGAATCTGCAATTTATGTAAGTTCTTTCGGAAACACAATTAATGTAAATAGCTATGTCGATACAGTAGAAGCAGAAAGTAGTTTAGGTACAGTTGAGGTAGGAGCTCTAGTAAATTCGGAGGAGTTTTTTGAAGATCCAAGTAACTGGACAAATTTATCAGGCGAAGATATAAAAAAAAAATCATACGGAAGAGCCCAATTCAAGTTCAGGATCATTCTTTTCCAAAAACTAATAACAGGAGATTTACAACTTCGAGTTATCAATGAACTTTAGTAAATGGCAAGGTAGTTCCGAGGGCTTGGCTGGTTTATTCGAGATCAAGAGATTCTGTGTTTTGTTTTTGTTGTGTTTTGTTTGCAACGAACAAAAATTCTCAAGCACAGGTACAGGATGTTCCGACTGGAAATTTTTCGAAAAAGGTTTGAGGTCAGGCACAACGATAGACTCAATTTTCGAAAGCTCAATCCAAACTGAAAAAGGCATTGGAGAGCTGTTTTGCAAAGACTATTTAGTTTGGTTAAATTTCTTGATTCTCAAGCATTAGGTTTTCGAGGATCTTCTGACGTGTTGTTTGAGTTCAATAATGGTAACTTTTTACAGCTTGTTGAGGAAGTAGCCTCATTTGATTTGGTTCTAGGAGAGCACTTGAGGAGAATAACGAATCAAGAAACCCAAAATAAATATTTGTGCAAAAATATACGGAATGAAATAATAAAAGAGGCCAAATACTTTTCCCTTATTGTCGACTCAACAACCGACAAAAGTCGTATAGAACAAGATACTATTATCGTTAGGTTTGTGCATAGAAAACAAAACATATTTCAGGTCCAATACCATTTTTTAGGGTTTCTGAAAGGAGAAGACAAAACGGGAGAGGGACTTACAAAGTTAATTTTAGACAAACTCGAATTCCATGGAATTTCAATAAGCAACTGTTGAGGTCAAAGTTACGATAATGGTTAAAATATGAAGGGAAAAGAAGCTGGTGTTCAGAATAGAATTCGAACCCTTGAACCAAGAACATTTTTCATCCCATGCTGCTCGCATTCCTTGAATTTAGTAGTCAATGATTCAGCTCGGTGCTCAAGTTTTTTGACACAGTTCAATGCTTATATAACTTTGTTTCTAGTTCTACAACGCGGTGGGACATTTATAAAAAAATGTGCCAAACCTTACTTTGAAACCTCTTTCAGAAACGAGATGGGAAAGCAGGCTAGATGCATTAAAACCCTTAAAAGCACACTTAGGAGATATATATGAAACCCTTATAGAAATATCTGAGAGAGTAAATCCTGAAGCAAAAAACATTGCTGAGTCGTTAGGAAATAAAATTTTACATTTTACATTTATATGTTGCTTATTGATTTGGTTTGATATACTAGAAAAAATAAATATAACCAGTAAATATTTCCAAAGTCCGTCCGTTAATTTGTCAGCAAGTGTTAAAGTTTTAGAAAATACTAAACATACTTTGGTTGAAATGCGTTCAGATGAAGAATTTAATGATTATGTTCAATTAACTGAGCATATTGCTAGTTGTCTTGAAATACCATCTAAATTTCCAGAAACATCTTCCTTACGATTTCGTCGGCGAAAAAGTCTTTATGCTGATGAATGTTCCGAAACTAGTTTAGAACCGAAACAAAGATTTAAGGTAGAGTTTTATTTCAAAATACTAGATCAAGCGATTCAATCAATTACAGAAAGGTTTGAGCAGCTTGAAGCACACAACACAAATTTTTCATCTTAAAGAACATAAGCGAATGTTTGAAAAATAACAATTTAAGTTTCTCATGCCTTAATTTGTAAAGCGTTTTAACTTTTGAAAGTTTTAAAGATTTAGATGGGGCAGAATTGTATCAAGAGTTAACAGTATTATCCCCGCCTGTAAAACCAGAAAGCTCATGTGAAGTAGTTCAAGCCTAGAAGATCTTGCTCCCAATGTACTTATTGCCCTCCAAATTTTAAACACAATGCCAATCACAGTAGCTTCAGGAGAACGTAGTTTTTCTAAACTCAAGATAATAAAAAAATACCTTACGACCACCATGACTCAAGAAAGATTGGTAGGTTTGTCTATAATGTCAATAGAAAGGGAGTTATTAAAGTCCTTAGACTATAATGACCTTACAACAGAATTTGCTAAAGCTAAGGCCAGAAAAGTTAGTTTCCTAAATTAAACTTTTCCTCTCTTCACATGTCTTCGTTGTACTTAAATTTTTTTATTTTATTTAAAATTACTATAACTGTTAAGTTTAACATAGGTTTTTGCTTTTTTTCACCTTAAAAAAAATTAACTTAAGTTCCTAGAAGTAATAATTTTTATTTGTACATATTTTGTTCATATTTTATATTTTAATTTTTGTAATTTTTTTATTTTTTTTATTTTAACAAATATGTATATATAATTATGTTAATAGTAATTACATTTCATATATTATATGTATTTGCATGTATGTTACCGAGGAGCGGTAACATACATGCAAAACGGTTTCCACGGACGCGTGAAAGTGAAAAAACCACTCAATGACACAATGACATAAAAAACTAAGGCTAGAATTCGCAAAAAAATACAAAATTTTATGATTAGTCACTGGGCAAGAGTTGTGTGGTCGGACGAAAGTAAAATTAATCGTTTTGGCTCGTATGGTCGCCAATGGACCTGGAAAAAGCCTGGTGAACCAATCAAGGAACACCATGTAAAGCCAACAGTTAAATTTGGTGGGGGAAATTTAATGATATGGCGGTGCATGGTCATGGAAGGTGGCGGTGAATGTGTCAAAGTAGAAGGGCGAATGAAAGCCACCCAATACTCGTACGTCAGCATCCTTGAATGTGGACTGCAGAAAAGTCTGGAGAATTGGAACAAGAACGTGCCGTACATTATCTTTTAGCAAGATAATGATTCGAAGCACGCTGCCCGAGTGATCAAAGAATGGCTTGCAAACAAGCAATTTCAATTGCTTGATTGGCCACCACAATTTCCCGATCTCAACCCGATCGAACATTTTTGGGTTGAGGTCAAACGCGCAATATCAGAAATGCCAGGAGATTGTCCAAATCTAAGCGATTTGTGGGACGGGTCCCATAAATCTGTTCTTGGAACAGTTTAAGTTCAAGCAAGTGCAGAACGCTTGTGGAATCCATGCCAAAAGAATTCAAACTGTGCTCAGAGCAAAAGGGCATGCAAAGTACTAAACCACAAACGGTGATCAAAATCACGTATCCTCTTATTATTATTTTGAACTATGAAAGAATTAAAAGAGAATTTAAAATAAATTTTTAATTTTCTGAATAACAACATTAATATTATTGTCTGCATAAAATTACAAAAAAAAAAAAAACGCTTTTGTATTGATTATGTGATCAAAAAGTTGAGCCACTGTAAATATATAGAAGTACGAGTAGTGAAGTATAAGTGTACTTCTGGGAGAAGTTCCGAAGCTCGACTATGCATAAACCCAGAAGTAAAATTATATAATACCTGCACAGCTTTACGCACATAACAATTTTGTCGCTGAATGACAATAATTGGCTTGTAGCATTAATTTATTGAAAAACCTATGTACATATATAACATAGAAAATAACTTTAAAAAAAAAAAAAAAAAACAAGATCAAAACAAACAAAATTAACATGTCAGAAAATGTATATTGGAAGTTCCATAAAGCAAAAAAGTTGGTCTACGCCACTGTTAATGCAAAATAGTTTGTCTATTTATATTATCACGCGATTCCTTTAAACCCTTTCCGAAAGATCAAGTAAAAAATGGCTGTCCTTACATAAATATTCAATTTGGGCAAGCTAGTTGTGGTTGCGGTAGTTATGATGCTTTTATTAGAAAAAGATAATTGTCCTTTTTGTCAAAAGAGCACTCCTAGCAGTGCACTTTCTCAGTGGTGTATTATACCGTAAGCGAGTTAGGCGGTCGCCTAGCGCCATCGGGGAATGGGGGCACCAAAATCTATATTTACATAAAGTCCTACGTAATTTATAAAAGAAATTAATCACTAGATTAATCAAACTCATCAAAGGTGCATTGCACTAATGAATACATTGTACTCGTACTACTCGCAAAATAGTTGACAGCAAAATGTTGTCCTCAAGTCCTACCACAATATACCATCAACAACTGCATCTTGCAGACCAAAAGGAAACTATCGCCATCATACAGACTCTGTGCGCTACGGACAATCAGCGGCGTTCGAACCATCTCTGACGAAGCTGCATTTGTCATAGCTGGAATGGTCCCCATCGATATTCTCGCAGATGAAATGCTGAGGATATATAACAGAAGAGCATTGAGTCATCACGACGCCACTGGTATCAAGGTGATAAAAATTGAAGAAAGGGCAGCGTCAGCAGCTATGTGGCAAGCTCGTTGGGCTAATACAACAAAAGGCAGATGGACATACAAACTTATACCGACAATCCAAGATTGGATAAGTCGAAAGCATGGAGACTGCAACTACCATCTAACGCAGTTCCTGTCTGGCCACGGTGGCTACCGCAAATATCTACACCGATTCGGACACGACAACTCACCATCCTGCCCGGAATGCCCAGGTGAAGATGAGGATACGGAGCACGCAGTGTTTTACTGCACACGTTTCACGGCATGGAGAATTACTCTGCCAAGTCCGTCATTACTCCTCGACCATATGTTACGGTTGGAAGAAAATTGGATGGCAATATGTTCTTTCGTAACAACTCTACAAAAAGAGTTGCGGAGAATAGAAAAGCTAAGAAGAGCAGCAGAAGCAACAGAAGCATCAGAAGCAGCAATACAAGAAGCATAGCATGAATTGCTAACCAGCCCCGCGAAGTAATACCTAACGGCAGTCCCGCGGGAAAAGTGGTTGAAGTGTGTAGGGTGTGTGTTTAGTACGTAGGCGTATTCCTGGCATCGAGTACTCAGGTTTGCGAATCGTGCATGCTAGTAGCACTCGGGCTACTAGTATCTATGAAGATTACACATCCCTGGCGCAATCCAAAAAAAAAAAAAAAACTGCATCTTGCTTTGCCAATATGTAGCATCTTTTTTAACTTAGTTACATAAGTAATCGCAATTGGTTTAGAGTGCATAGACTGGTACGATGTAGCGGCCCCTTATTGTTCTGTTTAAGTTATCAATTTCTTTCGAAGGTTTGCTAAATTGTGGAAATGCTCTTGATTAACCCCGGTTGGGGCATAGGGCGGTAACAAATTTCTTTCATCTTTTTTCCTGCCAAGATTTTTGATCTCTACGTTGTTCTAGATCTTCCAACCCGCAGTGCATCCTGAAGTTTCCACTCGAAGGACTGGTTTTCGATGTTGTCATTTAGCTTCCTCAGTGAGTAACCAATTCAACACAATTTTCGTTGCTTTATCTCGACATCCAACAGATTCTGATTCGTTTTACGGCACAATTCCTGGTTGGATATAATTTGCGGTCAGCAAATCTTTAGGATGTATCGCAGACAGCGATTAACTAAAGCCTGTAACGTTGGATTTGTAGAGTCCCTCTTAGTGCGTAACGAGATTTGACTGGACTTTCAAACTGGAGACACTATACCAAAGGCAGCGCGAGCTTTATTTATTCTGCTTTTAACGTCTAGGTCCGTTCCGCCATCAGTTAATACAAAACTTCCCAAGTAGTAGTAAACTTTTCATACTCCTCAATTGGCGTCCGCTTCAGAATAATATGCTGTGTGTGGAGCGGCCTGTGGGCATTATTTTTGTCTTTTTTCCGGTGATCCTTAGACCGACCGTCTCTCCATTCACCTGCAGTAAATGACACATCTCGTCTACCCAGCTGATAATATTTGCCAGAAAACAGATATTATCGGCATAGTCCAAATGGCTTAGTCTTTAAAAAGGTCTCCATTGGGGGCCATGTCTCTCAGATACACCATCGACTATCACCAGTAGAGAGAAGATTGGCGACAGAATATCCCCTTGCCTCACTCCTTGTTGCACTTCAAAAGAGTCGAAGAGCTGTTCATTGTGCAAGACGAAACAGATTGAGTTATTGTAGGATTCCTTTATAATAGCAACTATTTTAAGGGCGGTTTTTGCAGAAACCTCCATATGCTTTATCTATTTAACCGATCAAAGGCCTTCTTGAAATCCACGAACATGAGGAAAAGCAGTGACCTGAACTCGGCTGATTGCTCGAGAATGGTACGCAAAATGTTGCTGTGGTCGACGCAGGATCGACCACTGAGAAATCCCTCTTTTTTTTCTTTTCTTTTTTATAATTTGCACGTGTGAAAGGGGTTATGAATACCCTTATACTAATTTTAGGACACGGGCGTTTTGAGGAAAGCGGAAGAGACAGAGGGAAAGACAGATTGGTGTAGTTGGTTTGAAACTCAGTTGGTATTAAGTTTCAGTGAACTCCAAGGGTGGCTGTCCAGATAACTGGGGAGCTCGTTTGTTTTTGCTTTTGTCGTTGCTCATGATTCACAGTATTTTTTTCCGTTCTCCTGATGTCATCATCACGATCAAGTTGCATTTTAGCCTCTGCCTTTTGAGCGCAATTTCGATTCTAACCTTTAACCTCTCGAGAATGATAGTTGCCATTAGTTTCGGAAAATAACGGACAAAACGGTAATACCACCCCAGTTATTGCAGTTCTTAAGATAGCATTTTTTTTTTTGAGAATAAGACCGTTTTTACAGTCACTGTATTAATGGAAGTAGAATATTTGCAATTGTGGCGGGGAACTCAGCTCATATGCCATCAAGTTTAGCTACTTTCTTGGCTTTCAGGAGATTGATCGCTGGCTGAATTTCCGCAACTGTTAGAGGACCGGTGTCAATACCCCTGTAAGATCCGCGCATGTCGAGCAACTGGGGGCTCACTGCTGCACTTTGCTTGTCGAAAAGTATGGCACACAAATGTTCTTTCCATCTGTCCGTAGTCACTGCAACTTCTTTGGATATTCTGTAAAGTTCTCTGGTAACTCCCCTTCTTGCTGCGTTTTCCGCATTTACCGCATTTTCCGCAAGACCGTCCAATCTTGTCCTCCTGTCACGTTTCACACAGCGATATACTGTCCTATCTGATATTCGCTTCGTAATTCCACCTTTCGTTTTCGAAGCAGACGCTCGGCGTTTATTTTTATCTTCAATCTGCGATGCTCGATTTTGTCGGGGGATATTCGGAAGTCTCTAGCTCTATATTGTATGGGCACAGTTTCAGATCCAGCTTCTATAAATACGCTTCCCAATTTCGTTTAGGGGCGATGCTCTGTCGTTGAGGGTGGTGGTAAAATGATGACATATGTTGGGGTCATTAAGAGCATCCTCTGAGCGCCGCCGCGTAGCTGTCGTTCGTAACGTAAGAATAGTAATTAACAAATGAAAATCAGTTCTTATGTCCGCGTTTTTTTCATTATGAACATCACATAGTGCCTTCCTCCATCGTGTTGCACCATGAAGTGTTAAATTTGGTTTTCAAATCGATTTCTGCAAAGCTCTTGATAAAATCTCTTATTAATTCATTATCCTCAAATTAAAATAGTTTGGTTTCAGCCGGATTTCATATTGTGAATTAAATCTTACTTTGAAGCTCGTCAGTACAGAGTTCTTTTAGATCATTCGCATCAAACCCAATTAGAACGACCTCATCGATGCCAAAGGACAGCTATGTAGGAGCCATTATCGTCACTTTGACTATAAATTATGTTAAATTAGTTATTAAGGAAACGGACCTCTGGGCTTACGTAGATGACATGAGAATATATAGACATACTTTGTCTTTTGCCGAGTCTCTCTCACTGCAGAATGACTTTACTAATTTCCATATTTGGCATGAACAAATTTATTAAAGCTTAATGTGAATAAAGCCCAAGCTTTTGCTTAATTTTCGTAAGAGTGTCCCTAAACACTGAGATGCTGCTTTATCAGGAATGAACCTGTGGAACTGTAACCCAAATTCGTGACTTGAGTGTTATTTACGATAGCGAACGCAATTCCGGTCCTCTTTAAGGTAAGATGTGACCTTATCCGCCTAAATGCAAATAGATTTGGAGGAATTAAATTGCACTTGAATTGAAATAAATTTTACTCGGACCTGAAATTAATCAATTTAACTACCCGACAGACGACTTTTTGTCATTGTCGTTAGTTTTAATATTTTCAAAAGTAAAAAAATCGAAAAGAAATTCATATATAAAGAGTGACCAGATAGCAATGATAGTTTTTCCAATTATTACGTTTCAGCAGCTGTCAAAGTTACCAATGACATCCAGCTGTCAAAATATTCAGTAATGTATGCCATTTGACTATGCATTGTTTGACACTTCCCGGACGTGTGAAAATTATTAAAAATATTATCGAAATTCCGGCTCAGTTGTAAATACGCAACGTGAATTTCGTCGTGAGGTCGTTCGTCATCATGGCTTCAGTGCGCAGGCAATTCGTCGCACCGTGGAAAAGTTTGAGCATGAGAACACTCTTTTGGACCTTAAGCCACCAACCAGACAGAGATCGGTGCGAAGTGAAGAAAACATAGCCGCCGTAGAGGCCAGTATCAAAGAAGACCAAGAAATGTCAACCAGTCAACCAGGCTTATTTTGGGGTTGGATATGGGCCTACATCCATATAAAATAGTGCTGACGCAAGAATTGAAGCCGGACGACCATAGACAATGCCGTGAGTTCGCTAACTGAGCGCTGGAAATGTTGGCCTGAGATCCGGATTTTGGCCAAAAAATCATCTTCTCGGACGAGGCCCATTTTTGGCTCAGCGGCTATGTCAACAAGCTAAATTGCCGTTATTGGAGCGAACACAATCCACAAGTGTTCGACCAAGCATCAAAGCATCCACAATGGGTGATGTTAACCGACTTTTTGTGGCCAGAGCTCCACAACATCGATATATCCGAGCAGTGGTTCCAACAAGATGGCGAAACATGCCATATAAGCGACGCAACACTTGAAGTGGTGAAGGAGAATTTTGGCGACTGGGTCATCTCAGAGCGAGCGTTCATCAATTGGCCGCCGCGATCATGCGACACCCCTCGATTATTTTCTCTGAGGCTTCCTCAATTCCTTAGTCTACGCTAACAAGTCAACCACTTTTAACGAGCTCGAGGCCAACATTTGAGACGCTATTGCCGGAATAACGCTGCCGAGTCATCAAAAATTGGACCGACCGTTTAAAGCACAGCCAGCGAAGCTGAGGTGGCCCTTTAAATGATATGCTACTCCATACATAATGGCATGAATACAGCTTCAAAATAAAGCCAGAATCAATTTGATACCTCACACCCTTATTATATTATTTAAATTTATTTTCCTATCGTTTTTATCTGGTCACCCTAAACTTCTGAACATATTTTTCTATTTGAAAACAAAAAACTATTACTACTACTCCTACTACTACTACTACTGCTAAGTGATGTTTTCAAATGCTTAAGTTATACGAGTACATCTTACAATATGCACTTTTGAAAACGCCAAAATATATGTAGGTTTTCGAATCATATTTCCATAGATTTTGTTGCTATAATTTTCACAAATTCTTCTAAATTTTGTATCAAATTCTCAAATACCTATGCATTAAAAATATAAAAAGTTTTCTTTATTGAGTCTTAAAATTCACAAATTGAATTTTGATTACATAACTTGATATGCTGCTGACTTTATAAAGTATGTCTGGCTACTAAATAACTTATTAAGTATAACTATGTAGGTCATGAGAGGTGAAACCTTCGTTAGGTTATATAGTGTGTGATTTGAAAACTATTTTTTGTTTGGTTTTCGAAATTTTCCGCTGTAAAATCCCAGGATTGTTCTTTCAAACTTTTCGAGTTCTTTTGCTACCGTTGGTGAGATGGTAAGCCAGGAATTAAAACTATATGAAATAATTGGTATTATGAGGGTTTTATACATAAGAACTTTCGTGTTTTGAGATAAATGTTTTCAATCAATACATTCCTTCCATGCGTATTCAACTTAAATTTGATTTGATAATGAATGGCAAGGTATTTGAATACTTTTTTTAACCGCTTTCCGGTGTCCTCTGCCATACACATTACTGAAACAGATGAAACTGATGTTCAAGCCCCAGGATTTTAAATAGGACAGTGATATCCGAATGACGTTTTTTATGTTGTCAATGCATCATTTGGTCTTATAGCAGCAGCTAGCAATTCAGTATCACCTGCGTATAGAAGGGATTCAGGCTCTGACTCTGGGTTGCAAAAAGGGATATCATATACAAAAATATTGAACAACTGTAGTCCTAGTAATGTACCCTGAGCAACTTCTAACAGAACAGAAGATTCTTCTAAACATTCTGATCCAACGGAGATGGACGCTGTCCTTGAATCAAGAAAACTAATAATCATTCGTATTAAGTTGAGATTAATTAGCTTAAAGGTAAAAAAAGTCAAATGCTGCCTCCAAGTCGATATCCAGAACAACAGTGTATTTCTTTTGTCTCAAGTTTTATAGAATTTTATTATTGAGCAGTAAAAAACAGTGTTCGGTAGGGTGTTGTTTTTTAAAGCCAAATTGTGTGTCTGGGATAACATTTGAGTTGTCGCAAAAGGTGTCTAGGATTTGGGCTATAACACTCTCGAACAGTTTGCCCATGTTTGATAGTAGGGAAATTGGTCGAAAATATTTAATGTATGTGGCATTACTTTTTTTGGCTATTAGCATTATTTTAGGCCGTTTCCATTCAGTACGGAAGTATCCATTGTTCATGCAATGGTTGAACAGAGGAGAAAGGATAAGATCAAGATAATTTGGGCATTTTCTTTATAAAGTTTGAAATACGGTCAAGACCAAAAGATTTTTTGTTGTTCAAGTTTGTTCTAAATATATTATAATAACTTTCTGTTGTGTGGTAAATGGTAATGAAAGTTGATTGTAAGTTTGATTTGTCTTCGAAAATATTGTGAGGGTTACATTTGAATGTGTATTACT
Source organism: Pocota personata (assembly GCA_963082735.1). NCBI lineage: Eukaryota > Metazoa > Arthropoda > Insecta > Diptera > Syrphidae > Pocota > Pocota personata. Next base: position 53,155,766 of record OY720429.1, on the reverse strand, counting down.
GAATTCTTCTACTTTATTATTCAAATATGTGTCATAAGAAGTTATTCAATTTGAAAAAAAAATATTTGAGAATAGGAACCGGAATGCATTAAGCTTGGCTTCAACATGTACTAATTTTTGTCCTTCGACATTTAAAATATCCTTTACTATATTCGCCCCAAATACTTTTCTTCCTATTATTTTGTCGATATCCTTAAAAGCATGTGGGTATGATCGTATTTTATTTAAACGTGGTCTGAGCTCGAGGTCAAGGTCTATTTTTACTCTTTCTTTTATAATTTTGCATTTGAGAGTGAAGTTCCTGATGCTCAGAGTTGCGTCCATTCAGGTGCCTATGATAGATTCTCTTAAGCTTTCTAGCAAAAGATTTCGGTGGTATGCATACTTCCTACAAGGATGCGATTAGTGGTATCGGAGTTGGCTCTACATATCAAGACAGTCAGGCAGTCTGAAAATATGTCAACGTGAAATAAAAATTTATTGAACTTTAACTTTTCGCCAATGCCGACTGCAGTTCCCTTGCCATCGTCATTGCGAATGATGTTATAGCCTTCGAATGAAGGTTTATGTCTTTTGTTCAAAACAATTTCAGATAAATAAGATATTTGCAGCTTATGATTTTTTAGAAGGCTTCCTGACGCGAATCTTCCATTTGATATAATAGAATTTATATTGACCATCATGCTACGAATTCAAGATATGCAAACATCTTGTCTTCTTCGTTTTAAAGTTTATGGTACTTTGGCCAGAATTCCGGAATTGTGTACAAAAGATCTTTAAATGAAATACGAAATAATTTGTTTGCTTCATCAAGGAAATCAGTTACGAGTATATTATTGGGTTGCGAATGCTTCTCTTTAGGAGGGGGATTTGTCATGTTGGAATGCTTCCCAAATTCTGAGGGGTTCTTGCCATGATGGCAAAAGAAATATTTTTATTGGTAAACATATTAATTGAATTCAGAACTTGTATTTTTGATCACTCAGCTACAAACTTTCCACTTCGAACTGACATCAATTGTTTTCCCTAGTATTTTAGATAGGCTTCACACTCAAAAGAGTTTGCTGGGTGGTCTTTAGGGCAGTTGGCACATTTAAGAGCGGGTACTACTTGATATAAACTTCAGAACGTTGTTTTAACTGACACATAGAAGAAACAAGTATTCTTATGGAAGGTGGCCCATAACCGACGCATGAATAAACTTCGGCGGAAAAAGTGGGTTTACTTTCTACTTTTTTATTCCGTTGATCCGTTGGCAGTCGGCAGTTTAAGACTGTAAGCACTTTCATTGGTGGAAGCATTGAGAGAGAAGAGAAGAAACTGTCATCGTCGTTAACAATCGGTTGACATTTCAATCTGTCAATGAAGATATGCGACGGATTGTATGGGACTGTACTTTTCAGCAATACATGAACGTCACCGTCAACCTTCAACGAAATAACGTCGACGGATTCTATGGGTCTGGGCCTTAAAGCTCACTGCACAGAACGCATCGGCTGTAAGAACAATAATCACCTGCGTGCCCAAACCTCTGGCAGCGATCACAGCCCTGTTATATTTCTTTTCCCAATAGATCTGTTGGTGGAGAAAAGATCTTATCTGAGTTAAATCTTTAAGTGACTCTCCAACAACTAGTAGAACGATAAATATGTTTAGCTTAAGGCTTTCTTTAAAGCTTTCTTGATTGTTTCTGCTTGTGTACACCCATCAATACCTTTTAGCAAAATAGATTCTTTTGGTGAAAAAGAGAAAGCCCAAACTATGACTAATTTATGTACAGCTACGTCATTTACATAGACATTGGTTTTTCTATAACCTTAATTTACAAATTTAGGTAAGACACCTATATATTACTAGCCTTACATTCGAGAGCAGCAAGATTAAGCAAATCAGTAATTAAAGTGCAATTAGCACCAAACATAAAAATGGGAGGGCAAAAATTGTTATTGCAATAACATTGGCTTTGTCCGGAGGAATTTCTTCAAGTTATAATCTATATAAATTCGACTTTTTTGCCATAACTTTGGCAGCATTCTTAAGATTTGTGAGCACGGTGGTCCAGTCATTTTCTTTCAGAGATTCGTTTTCACTTGCCATGGTTAGTTCAATAGGATTTTTCATAATGTGATTTTACGTAGTTTTTGCACTAACATTCATTGTATTTGAGGACACAAAATTAATATGCGAGTCTTGAGACCTTAATGTATTTTTTATTGCACTTAAGTAAATATCCGAAGTGGTACTAAATACTTTCTGTATCTATTTCCACTTTATTATTTATTTATTTAATAATTATCACTGTCTCAATTCAGAAGATATTATTTGGGCAATATAAGCCCAGTTTATATAGCTGATCATACATGTGTTCACCGCGGTGGATAATGTTGCACTCCTAATAGCTTTTCTATAAGAACTGAAATCAACAGCAAAAGTAACTTATTAGAAAGAAACAATGAGTCGAAGAAATATTTTCACATGAGAAAATTAATTACTTTATCAGCAGAGCCTACTTCACTCACTTCACATATAGAGAACTACTAGATTACCATGAGTAATAAATCGGAACAAATATACATTTTTCTTCATTTATTTCAATATAATGAAACAAATTTTTTCCAATTCAAATTCATTTCATTTGTAACAGATTATGAAAAAGTCTTAAGAAAGAACTTGCCGAAAATTTGTCTAAGAGCACATTTCACGATCTGTTGGTTTCATTATTGCCAGGCAGTAATGAACAAAGCGTCTCAAGTAGCGATATTTGATAGCTCCCTTAATAAGAACAAGGAAGCGAATCAACTCTTTCGAACATTTTTAGTATTTCCGCTGTTGAGACCCGGTGATATTCAGTATTCGATTATTAAAATTTTTTTAAAGAAAGTGTACTAATTTAGAAAACGCCATCTGTTGTTTCTATATTCAACAAGACGATAAGGATGACAAGTTCCCTTAAGGCTATAACAACCGCCTCAGTAAAGAATTGACAAAGCAATGCAATTTTTTTTAAATTTATTGATTGTTTGTTGGATGAAGATCGCATAAAACCAAGGGAAAGTAAAAGGCCAACAACATCTGGAAGAAAACATGATAGTGTGGCTACTGCAAAACAAGCAAATTCACAGTTGCCTTTTGCCTGCCGTCGAGCGCACACGAGATCATACTCGCATCGTCGTGTCAAAAAAAAAAAATAAAATTTAAAGAAAAAAAAAAATAAAAATTCCATCTACTAAAAAAAAAAATCGATCGCGCGCGCCTAATCAAATTCCGTGAAGTGCAGTGGAAAAAAAAAAAAAAATAAATAAATAAATAATAATAATAAAAAAAAAAAAAACATATACATATAAACATAATTCAGTGCCGGTGCATTCCATCTTACCACCCCCACTTACTCGCTGTTGCGCTTCTTCGTTATCGCAATTGGAGCATGTGCTATACATGTACATACTTCCAGTTGCGATGACTGAGAGAGTGTATCATTTGATGCATAGCGGACTGTGAATGTTTATCCGAATAGCGGACCTCAGCTGATTGTCGTTTGGGCATAGCACCTGCGACAGTTTGTTTTGGAAAACTATTCTTTGGATCTACGCTTCACAGTTTTGCTTAGTTACGTCAGAGTTGTGTCTTTTTGTGTTTCTATGTTGTAGTGATGAGGGAATTTAGGGTTGATCTTACCAACATTCGTGGGCTTCGAACGAATTTCTTCGATATGTACGCCCACGCCCATTCCCATAAACCAGCTGTTTGCGCACTAAGCGAAACACAGGTAGTGGAAGAATCTTCTGATTTGAAACTGCCTGGATATAACTTAGTGTCATTATTCTTTCCCCACCGTGGCCTCGCCATTTATGTCCGTAGTGATATTGCTTACCAAGTTCCACCACAGTATGGTCACTGTTCCAACCCGGAATTTAATTTCAAATGGCTAAAATTCACCGTCCGTAAGCAAATAATTCACTACTGCTTTATTTACAGAAGCCCTAGTGCGGACAGCAACTCAACTTTTGGTGAATTTGATGCGTTGTCCGATTCCATCACTCGAATTGTCTCCTTGTATCCTCATACTGAAATTGTCATTGCGGGCGACTTCAATATACACAATTCGGATTGGCTTCAACATTCTGGCCAGACAACACCCGAAGGAAGGTATGTTGAACTTTTTGCTGAGATTAACAATTTGACTCAGCTTGTAAATGAGCCTACACGTATACCGGACATTGTAAGTCATTCCGCCACCACCTTAGACTTGTTTCTTACTTCTCACCCTGATAAATACACCATTGATGTTCTAGCGCCTCTAGGTCGGTCTGACCACAAAATCGTATCAGCTAAATTCTCGTACTCTGACCACACAGTTAAAGAAAAAACTCATAAAAGAAAAGTATGGCAATACGAGAAAGCCAACTGGAGCGGCCTCAATAGCTTCTTTAGGAGTTTTAACTGGTCGCTATGCTTCCTCGATAGCGACGTGGATGGCGCTGCTGATATGATCACTAACAATATCCTCTTAGGTATGAATGACTTTATTCCTAACAGAATAAAGAGCATTAAACCTCAGGAAAACTCGTGGTTTGACCAGAGCTGTAAAAAGGCTATCAGGTTGAAAGAAGTAAGTTTTCGGTCTTATAAAGCCAACAAATCTGAGGAAAACCGAAAGAAGTTTAAACAAGCCAGAAAAGACTGCAATGCCCGTATTCGACGTGTAAAATTCTTACATGACCAAAAATTGAGGCAAAAAATCCTACAATGTCCCAAAGATAGTACAAATTTTTGGTCATTCGTCAAAAATATTAAAAATTCTGCCTCGTCTGCCATCCCCACGCTCATTTACAATGACATTCCAGCTGTCAGCTCCTTAGACAAAGCTAATCTGCTTGCTGCTCACTTTGCAGCGAACTCAACACTGCCAGATAATGCTTCGTCTCTACCTGTATTTGAGAGCGTCAAATTTTCCATGGGACAAATCCACTTTCGCACTCGTACAGTTGCAGGAGTACTCAAAGGTCTTAACATACACAAATCCGCTGGTCCAGATGGTATCCCCCCCATAGTTCTGAAGAGGTGTTCTTCTACGCTGGTAAATCCTCTGCGTAAGCTTTTCTGTCTATCCTACTTTTCAGGGCTCTTTCCGAGTAGATGGAAAACAGCATTTGTCCAGCCCGTCCCCAAAAAAGGCGAATCTTCCTCCCCGTCCAATTACCGACCCATTGCACTTACGTCCCTTCTTTCCAAGGTCATGGAAACGCTGATAAATCGTCAGCTTATGAAATATCTCGATTCACGAAAACTCCTTAATGACCGGCAGTATGGTTTTCGTAGTAACAGGTGATTTGATGGCATATCTCACCGAGAAGTGGAACCAATCTCTCCATCACTTCGGCGAAACCAAGATGGTTGCGCTTGATATTTCAAAGGCATTTGACAGAGTTTGGCATCAGGCTCTTTTGTCGAAAATGCGTGCATATGGCATCGATGAGTCTCTTCTTCAATGGATTAGAAATTACCTTTCGGGGAGTTCAATACAAGTTGTTTTGGACGGCTTCAAGTCTGCAATTCACCAAATAAATGCTGGTGTTGCCCAAGGCTCTGTTTTGTCTCCGACTCTCTTTCTCATTTTATAAATGATCTCTTGTCTGCAACTTCTAATCCAATCCATTCCTTCGCTGATGACAGTACCCTCAGTTTTTCATATTCGTTCCCTAACTCACGTCCTTGCTCTTCGGCCGTAGAAAAGGAACGGCAACGTATGTTAAACACATTAAGTTCCGACCTGGACAGCATAATTAAATGGGGTTCAACCAACCGCGTGGAATTTAATGCTTCCAAAACACAATGCTGTCTTCTGTCTCTCAAGCGAAACCAAAATCCTCAACCATTATCCATGGATGGTACTTGCATCATTGAAACCGAAAGACTTGCCATTTTCGGTATGTGTATTAATAACCATCTTCGATGGAATGATCACATGTTCGAGGTCGCCAAAAATGCTGCAAAATGTCTAGGATTCCTTAAACGGTGCAAGAAATATTTTACCCCGTCTGATCTGGCCTCAATTTATAAGGCATTCATCCGCCCTAAGCTGGAATATAACGCCCATATCTGGTTTGGTGCACCCAAGACCGTTCTGCACATTCTTGATATTGTACAAAATCACGCGTTAAAACTTATAGATGATAGAGACATTGTGAATTCCATTCATTCATTAGAACATCGGAGAAATGTCTCCTGTCTCTCCCTGTTTTATCGTTTTTTCTACAAAAAATGCTCCAGCGAAATATCCAGTTGCATTCCTCCCCTTCCAAATTTCACCCGCAATACGCGACATGCTTCGAATGCACATCAGTTTTCCCTAAAGCCTAACTTCGGTCGTACTGTTAAATATAGGGATTCGTTTATAAGCCGAACGACACGAATGTGGAATGATCTACCAAGCTCTGTATTTCCCCATCACTACAACCTTCAAACATTTAAAGCCAACGTGCATAGGCTTCTCCTCTGTTCCTCTTCCCCTTGTCCTTAAAAGCCCGTGCCCTGTAACAGTATAAAGGTATTCATAATCCTTTTAGCGCGCGCGAATTATAAAAAAAAAAAAAAAAGAAACAAGCTGTGTCTTAGGATAGAAGGCTTGAAAAGGCAACCATTGCCTTAAAAAGACAGCCATTACCACAACCAATAATGATCTCCGGAGTAGACAGATTTGGTGAGTTAAAAAGAATAATTGACCAAAAAGCAAAGAAAACATGCAAGCTTACATCATATAGCAATAATAATTGGAAAATAAATGTCGATGATAGTGACACATATAGAGAAATCACTGATAAGCTAACGAACATGAAGTTGCAATGGCACTCATATGAAAATAAGGCGACTAGACCATTGAGAGTAGTAGCCAGAGGTCTTCACTCCTCGTGTGATGAACATGATATTATTGAAGACTTGACTAGTAAAAATTTCAAAAACCTGATCAAAAAAGAAAGAATAAAAGATAACGATGGGGAACCAATGACAAGAAATAGGAAATTACCTCTTTTTATACTCTCCTTTCACAATCAAGAAGATATTGAAAAGGTATACGCGTAGAAGTTCCAACACAATACCTCAATGCAAAGATGTCAGGCCTACGGGCATACGCAAAGTTATTGTAAAAGGGATTTTGCATGTGTTAAATGTGAAGGAAAACAGCCAACAGTTGACTGTCCACTAAAGAAGGATGAAAAAGTGAAATGTATCAATTGTCATGGAATCACTCAGCTAATTTCAGAGGTTGCCCGATCGCGAAAGAATACCAAGAAAGGAAGAACAGAGCTACTAGCAAGCACCAACAAAACTCGCTCAAAAATAAAAATGAGAAACAAGTAAATGTTGTAAACAATAAAGCAGACAAAAGATCAATTGCTTCTAAAGCAAGCACGTCAGCTGTAAATAACAAATCGTATTCCAAAATTGTTAAAAATATACGAAAAGAAGAAGAAATATCAGTAAAGGAAATGCTCTTTATTATTATGCAAAGATTAGATAACCAAGATAAAATAATTAAGCTACTAACGAAAGAAGTTTCCACAGGAAATAATCAACAAAGTAATAATGATTAAAAATCTGAAAGTCGCAACCTGAAATGCAAATGGTTTACTTCAACACATCTCTGAATTTCAGGCTTTTCTATGCAATGAAGACATTGATGTTTGCCTGATTTCTGAAACCCATTTCAAACAGGGAACAAAGATTAGAATCCCAGGGTATCTCTGTTACCACACTCCCCATCCAGCTGACAGTGCCAGGGGAGGTAGTGCTGTAATTGTAAAAAGTAGTTTGAAACCTTATGAATTGCCAAAAATAGCAAATCAAACCATGCAAGTAGCGATAATAAACATTTTGGCTAAAAGCAATGAATTTAAAATAGCTGCCATATATTGCCCACCCAAGAATTCGCCGACAGAGGAAGATCTTAATGACCTCTCCGAACTCTAGGCAACAGCTTTATCATTGGAGGTGATTTCATTGCAAAATACATCTACTGGGGGTCAAGATTAATAACGACAAAAGGCCGGAAGCTTTACAAAGCCGGGCGAAATTTTAACTGTGATTTCATTTCGACTGGATCGCCTACTTATTGGCCATCTGACCCAGCGACAACACCAGATCTTATTAACTTCTTCATAATGAAAGAATCAATAGAAGAGAAGTAAAAGTTGAAAACAGTGATGATCTGTCGTCGGATCTTCTTCTTCTTCTTCTTCTTCTTCTTACGGCGAAGTGATGATCCGGAGTAGAAGGATCACAACCCTCCCACTTTACTGCATCCCTACTGGTCCGCTTGTGGGGTTTGCCGGTTTGACCTCAGAAAGTACCAGCAGGCTTCCCGGTTTCGGATCACTTCGTCACTGAGGCCAATCAAATGCTGGTGTTTTTGCATTTGTGTGATCCAGTTGTTTTTTGGTCTGCCTTTTTTGCGCGATTGGGTAGGAACGTTGATTGATATTGATCTGTCGTCGGATCATACACCCGTAATCCTGACGGTCAACGGCATGTTAATACAAAAGATAATAAATGTAAGACTTACCAACAAAAGAACAAACTGGTGTAAATTCAGAGAGAATTAGATCCCCTCTGACTTCATTGCCGATATACAACAGACAGCAGAAGATAGTACACCGACCTATCAACAAAAAAAAACAAGCATCGGTAAAATATCCCACAGAAATTAGGGAACTAATATTAGAAAAGAGAAGAGCTCGCAGGAGGTAGCAAATGACAAGATATCCCTGTGATAAAATTGTGTTTAATAGACTGAATAACAAACTCAAAAAAGTATCAGTGAATTTAAAAATAGATCCTTAACTAATTAACTTTGTAACTTAACTGCTGACAAAGTCACTGACTACTCCCTCCGGAAGGCTGCCAAACATTTAAAGAGACCTCAAGCGCAGGATTCCCGTTAAAACATCTGATGGGAAATGGATCGGCGACCCAAAAGAAAACGTTAAACTTTTTTCGGAACACCTAACAAATGTGTTTAAACCTTTTCCACCTAGCGTGGCAAATGAACTAGAATTCTGTGATAAAATAGATAAAGACGTAATCCCTTATGTTTCATTAAGAGAGATTTGCACATGTATTTATAAACTATCTAGTAGAAAATCACCAGGTTACGACCTTTTAACTGCCCAAATCCTGAAAGAACTACCCTTCGTAGTATTGTTAAAAATCAAGCTTATAATTAATGCCTGTTTTATACAAAATCATAGAGCAAAGAAGGCTTATTCCTACACATCAGTTCGGGCTTAGAAATAAGCACTCGGCAATAGCCCAAGTGTATCGTATAACTGATGTTATAGAAAAAGCACTAGAAGAAAAACAAGTTTGTTCTACAATACTCCTAAACTTGGCTCAGGCGTTTGATAAAGTTTGGCATAAATGCTTGGAATATAAACTACATAAGGATCTACCTAGACAATACTATGAGATACTTAAGTCATATATAGCTAATAAATTCTTTAGAGTTCGCTATGGTTCAGTGTATTCTGAACTTAAAGAAATACAAGCAGGTGTTCCACAGGGAAGTGTTCTAGGCCCTACCCTATATACTAGTGATATTCCACATGCGAATGATTCCATGTTAGCCACATTCGCAGACGACACTGCTCTTCTAGTAACTGATGGATGCGTGGCCACAGCAACAGAAAAGCTACAAAACTCAGTGAACGAGATATGTGATTGGACGACACGATGGCGAATGAAACTTAATGAGTCTAAGTCCACCCATATCAACTTTACAAATAAAAAAACGTCCCTGTGGTTATTAATAATCAAGTAGTTCCTTATTCTAACACAACTAAGTATCTAAACTGAAATGGAAGGAACCCGTGAAAAAGAAAGTAGAGGAGTTAAATATTAAATATAGAAAACTCTATTGGTTGTTAGGAGATAATTCATAAGTGTCCATTTTGAACAAAATCTTATTATATAACCAGATATTAAAACCTGTTTGGACATATGGTGTCCAATTATGGGGTTGAAAAAAAAACGAATGTACAAATAATACAAACTTTTCAAAATAAAGTTCTTCGGGGAATAGTAAATGCCCCATGGTACATTAGAAATATTGACTTCCATCGTGATTTGCAGATTAATCCGGTAACGGAAGAAATTAAAATGAACGCAATTCGTCACAACGTGCGTCTGCAGATGCATATAAATCCTTCAATAGAAGACGTCTTAAATATACGAAATAATATATTCGTAGATTAAGAAGAACAAAACTTCATGAAATTATAATCTGACAATTATGAGAGCAAGTATTTAAATTTGAATACCCTCTCAAACGCAACTAATCGTTGAAAATAAAATCATTTGTCGATCTTTCTTTGATTGGACATGATCAAGGAGGTGTTTTTATTGCGGTTGGAGTCTCACACTGCTTTGGGTTTCTAACCCCTCTGCATTTTTCGAGATTTTCACCTTCATTAACAAAAAAAAAATAAAAAATAAAATTCAAGGGAATTCATCATGTTCTTGGATGGAACATTTGACAATTTTAAACCTCAAAAATAAAATTTAAAGACAGGCGAATACAAATTGAATGGGTTTAAAAAAAAACAGGACAGAACAATCATTCAATGATTTTTTAAATCAAATGACTAACGATAATAACAACATTCTTGCTGTAGATGTTACAGTTTTGACATATCGTCGTGACAGTGAAGAAGAAGCAGACGAAGTTTCTGATAATCAGTACACTTTCAATGCTAATGACACAACAGTCCTTTGCATTATTTGTTGCACAAAGGCTGGCAACAATCATGAGCGCCAAGTGACAAAACAAGACTTAATAGCTTAATTAATAAGCAAAGAAAAGAGATAAGAGAATAATGCGTCTGTAGAAAGATACCTTACCAATTTGACAAACGATGCTAGTACAGAATATTCATTCTGGAAGGCTAGAAAGAAAATGAAAAGACCAATGGCATACATTCCGCCAATCAAAAACAGCAGTGGAAACTGGGCAAAAACAAACAAGCAAAAGGTAGACTTATTTGCTGAACATCTCGAAAACGTCTTTCAGCCATACGAAGATAATGACTGTCTCCAACAAACAGCAGAAATATGTGAAGAGGGTAGATTAATTCCACCAGTAACCTCTAACGAAATAGCTAAAGAAATAAAAGAAAAGATTAACCCGAAAAAAGCTCCGGGATTTGATCTCATTATAGGAGAAATTCTGAAAAAATTGCCTAGAATAGGTATGTTCCACGAATGTGGAAAGTCGCAGAAGTACGAGTAGTTATGATACCAAAACGTGGCAAATTACCTAGCAAAGTTACCTCATATCGTACGATTTCCTTGCTGCCAATACTGTCATAGCTATTCGAAAAAATTCCTCTAAAATGGCCCCATCTGATCATAGAAGAAAAGACATTGATACCAAACCATCAATTTGGCTTTAGAAATACATAGGTATTCAACAATAGATTACGTTCACCGAATACTTTATAAAATATAAAAAGCCCTAAAAGAGAAAAAAAATTGACTTGATATAACTCAAGCTTTTGATAAGGTGTGTCCATAAGCTGCAAAAATATCTACCAAAACAATACTCCGAAATCCTAGAGTCATATATATATAACGCAAAGATTATTTAGAATAAAGCAAGAAGATGAGTACTCCACATTAAAACATATGATATAAAAGCTGGTGTACACCAAGGTAGTGTATTAGGACCTGTCTTGTTCATGTTATACACCAATGACCTGCCACAAAATGAGGAAACTTCTGTTGCCACATTTGCAGACGATACTGCTGTACTTTCTGTCGGTAATACCGTGCAGGAAACTTCCTGGAAAACTGCAAAGGGCAGTAAATGAATGGACCAAAAAATGGCAAATAAAATTAAATTAACTGAAGTCAGCTCATGTAAACTTTACAAATAAAAATGTACAAAACATACATGTGTACATAAATTACAATGCAGTGCTTTTTTCGAACTAAGCTAAGTACTTAGGAATGACTCTTGACGCGAAATTGCGCTGGAAAGCTCATGTAAAGAAAAAACATTACGAATTAAACATACGATATAAAAAAAATGCATTAGCTCTTAGGGCGGTATTCCTGTCTCTCGATATACAATAAATTACTGCTCTACAACCAAGTATTAAAGCCAATATGGACTATTCTCCAGCTTTGGAGAATAAAGTACTACGCAATATGGTTAATACGCCATGGTACATACGTAACGTTGATCTATCATACATTGAGATCTAAAAATTTAAATGGTAGAGGACGAGGTCTGGAAGGTCACAAGAAGACATGAAGTTAGACTTCGCAATCACACCAATTCAAAAGTAGTTGAGCTACTTAATAATAACGATTTAGTCCGAAGATTAGGAAGAGTAAAACCCTTCGAACTAGTTAAGTAGAACAAAAAATAGATAAATCAAATAAAAATTTTGAACATGATCACACTAAAGGGTGGTTGAAACTACCTACATACGAGTATGTAGGTACTCCAATGTAAAAAGTAACTGACAACATACAGTTACTGAATATACAAACTTTCAAGAATTAAAAACAAATTGCAAATTAGTTTGACGACTAGGTGCCATAATTGGAAGGATGACATTAAATCATGCCTTCTCCGGATGTTTTTAGTGGATTAAAGTTCCACACTATCACAAAGCTCGCATGCGATGTCTTTTGATGATTTTTCACCCAGCTACACGCAAAAAAAAAATATAGCAGACGATTTTATTGCTTCGATTTCGCAACTTTTATTATACTAATACGGGTATATAGCATACATAATGGATTTCAAGCAATTTTTGTTTAATTGTATACAATAATTCAATTCTTAATTTAAGATGGAGCTAATATAAACACCTTATTGAACTGCTTGATTTATTGGGTCCTTAAAATTCTTTAGATTTTCTCGGATAGTAAAGTGAAAATCATATAAGTTAACAGGTAAGCAAAACTAGATAGTGTAAGACGAAATGTCTTTTTATTCAAACTTGCAAAGCGCAATCAGGATGGCGACATTTGGTGGTAAAAGTAAAATAAGGCCAACTGCGGGCAAATCCCAATAGGGCCAATTTACCTTTATTTCACTTCATAAAAGTGAAATAATGCCAAATATTAAAATATGGCTTTATTTCTGTCTTGCAAAGCCTAATAAGGCTAATTTCCTTGGCCTTATTTCACGGAATCCACAGACACGCAGTAGTAATTATTTAGAAAATGGCATCCACCTCCGATTTTGATGAAATTTTAATATGTGATAGAAGACATTTTTCTGAGAATTATGATATACATATATATTTCTCCTACTTTCTTATATTGTATTTCTCTTTACATAATATAAATTTTAATTGGGATGTTGATCGACCGAGCAGCACGTGTATCCCACGTCCTATTTTCCTTAGCACTTACTTGAGCTAGAATTTGCGTTCTGTATCAAATATTAAAAGGTGACATTTGAACATAAAATTTTCGGAAGGAATAGTGAAAAGTCCCCTAGATTAGCTTGGAATCAAAAGCGCATTTATAAGTACTACAATTGTTCCCGAAAGTTAAAAAAATTATAAATATTGCATTCGGCTAGCAGAGTAGACCTAATTTGCTCTCTTGCAGATTTAAGAGAGCAAATTAGGGCTATTTCGTTTGAAAATTGTCAGTTAAAATAGTGCCTCAAATTTTTAGCAATAAAGCAGCAATGGTATTATTTTATTTTTATTATTATTAATTATTAACAAATTATTTGATAGTTTAAACAAACACCAACAAGTATTTAAAAAAAAAAACACAGACAAATATGCTGTTGATAAAATAACGGTAGAAAGCACAATACAGGGCTTCCATTTTCATGGCGACCGTGACAGGACACACAATTTTCGGAAAAGTGTCCTTGTTTAAAAAAAAAAAATTTTATAAAAATGCGAGAAAGTGTTGTGTCGTGCGCGTCACGTTAATTCGGTGAAACACGTTGCGGATTACATTTTAATCAAATTATCAAACAATTGCGGAGTACTCGGTTATTGCAGAGCATAATTTATTGTAGATTATTGTGGATAAGAACACCTTGCGGATTACCTAAAACCTTTCCTTCTCCATATTCTCCTGAATCACACATCGGATCGAACTGCATAGCAACGGGATTATCTACCTGTGTTCAATTGAATAAGTATCAAAGTCCGCAGTAAGTTACAATTATTCTTATTTCTACCACAGTACTCGTATACTATGTGGAAACCAAAAAAGGATACAAGTAGCTAGAAGTAGGTTAACGCTCCTAGAATCGTACTTTTAAAGGATAATAGATATGGAATTAGAACATGAGAGACAGGTGACGGATGTGAATGCAGATGCCGAGAGATTTGAAGTAGAAGTCATTTATTTTGAAACAAAATCTAAAATCTCTTCATCTATCGCTAAGATAAAACAACTAACATCCTACTCTTAACACAACACTTAATTCATCAAGTTCGCGTTCGGTACGGCTTCAAAAATTAAAGCAGGTGCTGATATTGAATTGTGTGAGAGCAATCGTCATATGGTTCTTTGGTTTTTGGAAGATCGTCGAGTAAAGATGTCGCATTGTGCTAAAATCAAGAAAATATATTATAGTCGAAGTGGCTTATTCGTTTTTTAATTCGTAGTATATTTGACAAAAACTCTTGTTGTAATTATTCAATTACAACGAGATAATGTGCGTCTTTTTCACGTGGTCGTGTCTTATTATCTGTCATCAGCTTCCGCCTATATTGACAGCTTCATAAAACCGCCATCTGCAGGCAATATCATTTACTGTCCGTGGTTATCTTTAAGGTCGTAACACTACTCCCCTATTAAAAGATATCGGTTGCCCTCAGTCGCCAGAACAAAGCAACTCGTGAAGGAATGACGTGGATTCCTACGGGGAAAGCTGACACAGTGCCAACCAATACCTGTGCACTACCAGTGATTTGCTTCCTCCTGTCTTGAAGATTTGATAGGTACATCGCCTATTTTCTTAATAACGTTGTAGGGTCCTTTCTAGTCATTTTAAAGCTTCTGACAAGGTTTGGTTGGTTGGTTTGAGAGGGTGAGCTTATGCTCTTCACTTAGGCCTCCATTGGGCCCGTTGTGTTCCCCTTATCGGCGTAACTGTAAGGAATAGTGATGTGTTTTGGGAATTATGTATTTGAGAGGATTTAGGTCTAGGGATCATGGGTAGTATCAATTATATCGTATAGTGATCGGGGAATCGTAGTGTTCGTCTGGCGAACTCCAGTATATCCCCGATTCCTTTCTTATTGAGGTGTATAATATACAGAATCCTTGGAGATCCCAGAATTTTCAGCCTTAGCCTCGCTGTAGCGGGGCAGTGACAGAGGAAGTGTTCTATATCTTCCTCCTCCTCTTCACAGTTGGCACAGATTGCTGTATCAGCTATCCCGAGTCTGAACGAATGTTTGTTGAGATTGATGTGCCCTGTTAAAAGTCCTACCATCAATCTCAATTGTGTTCTGCTTGAGTTCAGAGCTCTTTTTGCTGTGTTGTTACTCGGTTTGGTTATTACAGATCTACCCACTTTGCACGTGTCTAGATTCGTCCAGTAGTTATTGAACTAATGTCGTATCTTATCATTGATTATTGTTTTAATAGTTGTCAGAGGGACCCCTATTGTACTATCCGGGTTCAGTTCTGTATTGCCTGTTCCTTTCCTTGCTAGTTCGTCTGCCTTTTCGTTACTCGGTACACCCTCGTGCCCCAGTACCCATGTGAGACGGACTCTATTGCGTCTGGCAAGTAAGTTCAATTTAGTTTTGCACTCCCTTACTAGTCGTGATTTCGACATGGGGTTTGTGATCGCGCTAAATGCTGCTATGCTGTCCGAGCAGATGTCAATTTGCCTTTCTTCGCTGGTGTCTTCTGCGAGTATTTCGGTTGCCTTCATAATTGCATAGACTTCTGCTTGGAACACCGATACAAATGGTTCTAGGTGAATAGCAAGTTCAATCGGTGGATTAGCACTAAAGATGCCAGCCCCTGATTTCCCTGATATGTTAGAGCCATCTGGGGGGGGGGGGGGAACCGCTTGCGCAGATAAACGAAATAGTGAAAAAGATAAAAATACCACTTTTTGGAAAAATTATTTTTTATTGCGAGACAATGTGCGACTTTTTCACGTGGTCGTGGCTTATTATCTGCCATCAGCTTCCGCCTACTTTGACAGCTTCATAAAACCTCCGTCTGTAGGCAATATCATTTACTGTCCGTGGTGATCTTTAAGGTCGTAACAGTATACTGTGGTAGAAATAAGAATAATTGTACTCGTAACTTACTGCGGACTTTGATACTTATTCAATTGAACACAGATAGATAATCACGTTGCTATGCAGTTCGATTCGATGTGTGATCCAGGAGAATATGGACAAGGGAAGGTTTTAGGTAATCCGCAAGGCGTTCTTATCCACAATTATCTACAATAAAGTATGCTCTGCCATAACCGAGTACTCCGCAATTGTTTGATAATTTTATTAAAATGTAATCCGCAACATGTTTCACCGAATTAACGTGACGCGCACGACACAACACTTATTTTTATCAAATGTTTTTTTTTTAAAAAACAAGGACACATTTCCGAAAATTGTGTGTCCTGTCACGGTCGCCATGAATAATTTCAACAAGAGTTTTTGTGAAATGTACTACGAATTAAAAAAAACGAATAATCCACTTCGACTATAATATATTTTCTTGATTTCAGCACAAAGTGACGTCTTTACTGAACGATTTTCCAAAAGCCAATGAACCATATGACGATTGCTCTTACAAAATCCAATATCAGCACTTACCAATTCTGTTATGATCGAATGATAACTGCGTTCTAATTACATAACAAGGCTGATGCTGAATTGTGTGAAGTAAAGGTGATACGGCAAAATCTGGCTATTTAACTCATATCGTAATAATTACATGATCTATATAATGAAAAGCAAACAAATTATTTATTAAAACTGGGTTGCCAGGGTGCAATGAACAGTACATTGCAACAAAAAATCAGATAGGAATTACTTATGCATTTTTACAATGTGATAATATGCAAAAGTTATGAAAAATTAAAATAAGGAAAATAATGACGCAACAAAATCATTTTGCAAAATAATGATTGATATGCAATATTTCGATGGAATTTACCAAAATGTCACTGGTTAGGCGACATGATTATTGTTGTATATATGTATATATGTAAGTATATGTATATAACTAGTCCTTTATATAACATCCAGCGCAAACTGTATGAAGATAACATTAGGAATAGTACCGTTAACATTTTTCAGAACACATACTACAAAGCGCAATAAATATCACTCAGTTGGGTTTTAGTTACAAATTGGTTATCATGGAGTGGGGGTATAAAAGAAAATTGTATTGCGTTGCATAAGTGCGAACAAAATGCTAACCAAATTTTTGAATTACTCAAACTACTCGGGATATCAAAAACGTTTGTGTACCGTGCTATAAATCCATTTGTTGAATAGTCTCAATTAGAAGACAAACCAAGAAGTGGTTGTCCGCATCTTGTCCGTGCGAGCGCAGATGTAAAAGCTGTACGCGAGCGAATTCGAAGAAATCCCATTCGAAAACAGAAAATTACGAAAATTATTCACCAGATCCGTGCCAGAATTAATATCCCTGCTCTTATTTCCTTCAGCAAGCTCAGATTTGGATTATTGTTTGTGGCCAGTGTTGGAGAGTAAGGCCTGCAAGAGACCCCACCGAAATTTTCTTCCTTAAAAGCACTTTCACCACAGCAGCGTTGTTCATACTCCTGGAAATCGTGTGCACCGCTGTAGCCCAGTTCCACATCCAAATCACTAATTCGATTAACACCATTATCGGTACATTGTGGTTAACAGTTTGCAAAAGTTTGAGGCTTACCTAGACAACTGACTTCATTCATGCATGGAGATTGAATTTTATGAATTACATTGGGTTTTTTCACCTAATTTTTCTACCTGAACAATACACAACACACTCAGGTAATAAAAGTTAGATTTCAAGTAAAAATATTTTAATTATTTAACTGTTATTAACAAAACAACACGTATTAAAATTGATTGTCAAAGTTTATACTATATTTGTCATAAAACAATTTAATGCAATTAACATGCACTTAATGAACGTATTAAAAACAAAGTATTAGAGGCACAACAAATAACTGTAGGTCAGAGAAGAAGCATACAGGAAAGTTACAATCCATCTGGAACGGATCGTATGATACCCTATCCCTCGTTTTCTAACCCATCAATAATAAATTGATCATGCCGTTCTGAAATTTTCAATGACATACAAGTTCTTCTATTCAGAATATACTTCCGCGACTGTTGAGAGATTTTATAGCTTCTTCTTACATGAAAGTGGGCGTGGCTGTAGCTATTTGTTACCGAAGTTCATAAATTCTGTTGAGATCTTGAAAATAAGTCTTATGCATCACAGGAAATAGATTCAAAATAACAATATAAGGTTTCTATAAGAACGCCCACAAAAAGTAGGCAACGTATAAATGAATTGTAGAGAATGTATATGTCTATATATTTTGTAAAGGCGATATTTTTCAGTTTCTAGTAAAAATATTGAATAAAAGACATTTTTCAGTGGGCGTGTCTGAGGGCGAGTTTCAAAAATGTTTAACCTTGTATTGGTTCTGATTCTAAGCAGTATATATATGAAATTTCATGTTCCTAGCTCAAAAAGTGGTGACATACGGACAAACGGACAACGGACGGAAGAACATGGCTAGTGATGTTGATCACAAACCTACATACTTTTGGGAATCTATCCTCATTACTTTTGCATATTACAAACTATGTATCAAAATTAATATACGCTATGGAATAGGGCATAAAAGCATTTTACAAAACTTGAAATGCGATCTTGTATGTACATATGTGTATATGAGTGTCAATGTTAAGATATTAATTTCGAGCAAAATAGCCTGACCTGGTACGCTATCTGAAAGCAAATATCCCTTGTAACTCCAATATCAAAATTGAACAAAATCGTTGGAGCCGTCTACGAGATAATCAATATTTTCCGAAATAATCCATTAGTAAAATACAATTAGTTTTGGGTTTAAAAAGAAAATGCTGATTTCGCCTCCAATTGTGACCCCACTGGCCAGAGATATGAGGTCCGAAAAAGTCCGTCCAGCTGTTTAGGTTACTGTCGACCATACATACAAAAGAAAGTATTGCCAGACCTACTTTTTTAAGTTTCTAACTTAAAAGGCTTCTGCCCAGAAATTTAACAAAAATTGAAAATTGTCGAAATTGTTGCCCAATTTTTGAAGCCAATGGCGAACCGATTAAAATAATTTTTGCGGCATATTAAAGAATGATGAATTAATCTGCAATGTGATTGACCCGATTTTCGCGGACAATTTTCGCCATTTCGCGTTTCCTAATGTAAAATTATGCATACGTAAGGTAGTCTTGAGCTTAGTAGAAAGGTAATGAAATTTCAATAAAAATATAATAACTGTTAAAACGGGAAAGGTCTTTTCCATTTCAAGTCTGGAATGAGAAATAAAATGTTCTTTCTCGTTTTAGTTCTCGTTTTTGTAAAATTTTTTGTTAATTTCAATAATTTTTTTTCTCCGAAAAAAATCGAGGTAAGAACTCCTATATCAGAACTTTTGATATGTTCTTGAGGAGGTCAATTACAATGACCATACTAAAATAAAAATGGAATTATTTGTTTTGTCGCCCAATCAAAATGAAATATTTGGTGAAAAATCGCACAATGAAAACTTTATCCGTTAAATTTGATTTTATCCACCAACTTATTGTAGAATAGCGCAGTTTGAAGAGCTTTACCTTCTTTCATAGTCAATTCTACAATATCACTATTGTGCTACGTATCACGTGATTTTCTCTCTCTATTAGTTACAGCTGAATGAGTAGAGTAATTCAGCTAAGTATATCTATTTGCGTCAAGTAGTGTCTGATCGCAATGGCTACAAAATCTGTGTTTGATCCCGGCATCCTTAAATCAAATAAATTTTATTTAACTAAGGATTATTATATTGACAAATTAGCCGTAAATACAGTTCTTGAGTTTGTGTTCAATTATTGGATTGACAAAGACTTCATCGGTCGGGATTCTAACATAAAACAAAGGATCAGAAAATGTATTCGTATCATGAGCGCAGAACATTAACCATCATTGCCACGCAGGTAATTTGAAGGCATTGTCAGCAACACTTGCTTCTCACCTACAGTTACACTAATTCATCATAAAATACATCATAAAATTCATATAATATACCCCCTTTGGGTAGGGGATAGAATATACCCGAGGTAGGCATGCCTGTCGTAAGAGGCGACTAAAAACCAATCTCCGTATACCGAGCGTATAGTGTATGCAAAATATGCAATGAACAAAACGAAAAGTACCCCAGGTGGCAGTCCAGCTTTACTGGAAAATCCACCTTCTTCGGAGGTCGGCTCTACGGATTCTGGGGAAAGCCGCTTATTGCAATCCAATGATCCTTTTTCAAAAAGTTCAAGGGTATCTCGATCTCCTCCACCAAGATCGAATAACTCCGGGAAAAGAAGTCCACCGGAAGCGCCAGGGCGCGAAATTCAGGACTCAGCGAAATGTAACAGCTTTGAGGAAGAAAATAAAATACTCCGAAGGAAGCTTAACGAAATGGATCTACTCTATCAAGAGCTCAAGAAAGAAATAGACTTATTAAAAGAAGAAAATAAGGTCCTAAAGAGCTCACGTATAGAGGAAGAACGCGAATGTTCTCCAGCACGCTTAGCTAGTCGGGAATATCACACCGACGAAGAAGAGCTAGCACGCGAAACGTGTCGGGTCACAAAGAAGAGACCTAGTAAGAAATGGAGAGCCGGCTCTTCGCCCGAAGTCGAGTCCCTAAAAGAAAAAGAGAAAGAAGAGCACAAAGAACAGCAAGAAAAGCAACCTCGAGTGCAATCTCGTCCACCCCCACCAATTAACATTGTCGGGTTAACGGAATTTAATAAGTTGCAAAGCCTTCTTAAAGGAACTTTAACATCGAAATATAAGGTCACGTCTTTGAGGGATAATGCGTGGAAAATTAACGTCGATGAATACGACGACTACCAAGCAGTGTCCCAAAAGTTAAATACCGAAAAAATTAAGTGGTATACTTTCGAAATCAAGTCAGAAAGGCAACATCGTTGTTGCAAGGGGACTCCACCCCTCATGCACCAAAGAAGAGATAATGACTGACCTTCAAGACAAAGACTTTAAAATTCTTGATGCCGTTAATATCATCGAAAAGGGGAAGCAACAAACGGAAATAGATAAAGACATCTTGGTAAGGCGTGGACTTCCGCTCTTTATGCTTACCTTCGATAAGTCCAACAATATCGACGATATCTACCGAAAGTTTGGTCCTATACTAAATATCGTAGTCAAAATCGAGCATATGCGTAGAAATATAAGAATGATTCCGCAGTGCAAACGTTGCCAAGGATTCAATCAAACGCAAATGTACTGCAAAAAAGAACCGCTATGTGTGAAATGCGCTGGAAATTACCTCTCCCAAGTTTGTAGAGTAAACAAACAAACTTCCGTAACCTGTGCTAATTGTAAGGGAAAGCACCCGGCAAATTATAGAGGCTGTGAAGTAGCTAAAGAGTTACAAAAACGAAGAGATGCGCTCCTTAAGCCCCTAAATGCAAAATCAAAACCGCAAACTAAGCCAAAGCATAAGGTCGCGGAGGAGAAAGAGTGCAAATCAAAACTACTGGGTTCAGAGCCCAAAAAGGTGAGGGAAAGAATGACGAAAGAAAAGCCCTCGACCTCTGTTCCTAAAAGAAACGATACAGAAAAGTTACAATTGGAAAAGCGACCGGGTAATGACCTTCGAACATCAGGAGTGCAGACTTACGCTCAGGCTGCTGCATCCGAAATACCAAAAAATATTGAAATTTCGAAGGACCCTGTTTCTCATGTTTTTTCAGTTATTCTAGAGAAACTTGAAGAACAAAGCAAAATAAATAAAATTATTCTCGATAGGCTGGTTAAGCTCGAAAGTAATTCAGGGAAAACGCGTACACCAACTAGATTATGAATGAAAAACGAATGTTAAAAATATGTACTTGGAATGCAAGGGACTTTTGCAAAAATTTGACGAATTGGAATTATTCTTGCGTGAAAAAGATATCGATATTTGCTTGATTTCTGAAACCCACGTAAAAATCGAATCGCATGTAAAAATAAAAGGCTATAATGATTACCACGCTTCTCACCCTTCGGGAAAAGCGAGAGGCGGATCATCATTGTTTATTAAAGACTGCATCAAACAATCCGAAGACCTAAAGATCGAGCTTGAAACTTTGCAACTGTACACGATTCGAGTAAAAAATAGTCAGCGTACTCTTAAAATCTCATCTATCTACTGCCCACCGCGTCCCGCGCTTGAAAAAAGTGATTTTACTAACTTGTTTAAATTGCTGAAACCTAATTTCATTATTGGCGGCGATTTTAATGCGAAACATACATTCTGGGGCTCAAGACACAGCTCGCAAAAAGGCAGAATGATCTACGAGGCAGGTATGGAGTACAGTTGTGATTTCCATTCGACGGGTAAACCGACCTACTGGCCAACTGATACTTCGAAAATACCTGACCTGATCGACTTTTTCGTCGTGAAAGGAATTTCTACCAACCACATTATAGTTGAAGAGAGCTTTGATCTGTCGCCTGACCATTCCCCAGTTGTTTTGACATTGAGCGAAAAACTAGTCTATACCCTAGAGCCAGCGAGATTAACTGGTAGAACAACTAACTGGGAAGGCTTTAGGAACGAAATTGAAGATAATGTTGAACTGAGCGTTCCACTTACGACACCCTATCAACTTGAGGTTGAAGTTGATCGCTTCGTTGAGATCCAAGGAAAACTCCGGACAAATACGGTCTACGATATTTTACGGAAATAAAAGAATTGGTCAAGGAAAAAAGAAAAGCGCGTAAGAAATGGCAACAGAGTCATGCTCCGCAACATAAAGCTCACTTGAAGAAGACTATAAAGGATTTTAAGAATCGTGCGATAGGCTCTTACCTTGAAAGTTTAACAGCGAAAAAAGATTCCAATTATTCACTTTGGAAAGCTGTAAAAGGCACCAAAAGACCCAAGGTCCCCGCGCCGCTAATTAAATTAAATCATAATGAATGGGCAAGGGAAGATAAAGAAAAAGCGGACGTTTTTGCGGCCCACCTGGAAGATACCTTTAAACCGTACGATGGTCAAGTG
Source organism: Pocota personata (assembly GCA_963082735.1). NCBI lineage: Eukaryota > Metazoa > Arthropoda > Insecta > Diptera > Syrphidae > Pocota > Pocota personata. The sequence goes on along the minus strand of OY720429.1, from coordinate 53,132,485 downwards.
TTTTCCGACAATATCAATAGGCCGGATTTACCATCTGACGATTTAGCACTTACAAGTGCAACGCTGAGGGAACTCAAAGATGAGATTGGGAATCTAAATCCTAAGAAAGCTCCTGGTTATGACTTGATCACCGGAGAAATTCTCAAAGCTTTACCTAGAAAAGCATTGATTAAGCCACTTCATATTGTAAATGCTGCGCTCAGATTAAAACACGTGCCTAACCAATGGAAAGTTGCGGAAGTTATAATGGTTTTAAAACCAGGAAGCCGCCAAATGAGGTAAATCTTATAGACCAATTTCACTACTTCCAGTTATATCCAACATTTTCGAGAGGATATTACTAAGGCGTCTCCAACCGGTTATAGAAAGAAATAATCTTATCCCTGTCCACCAGTTTGGGTTCAGAAGTAAGCATTCGACAATTGACCAGGTGCATAGAATTACTGACGTAACCAAGAAAGCACTTGAAGAGAAAAAGATATACTCAAGCGTATTTCTTGACGTCTCGCAAGCCTTTGATAAGGTGTGGCATGATGGCTTGAATTACAAATTACGACTCCCTGTATGCCTATATGACATTCTAGAATCATATTACGGGAATAGACTCTTCCGTGTTAAACATGTAAATGAATACTCGGAGCTCAAAGAAATTTCGGCCGGTGTACCTCAAGGAAGCGTTCTTGGGCCACTTATCTATCTGTTATATACTCGAGGTATACCGAATGAAGATGGCACTATCCTGGCTATATTTGCCGATGACACCGCTATCCTGGCCGCAGGTAAAACAATCGAAGAAACTACTGCAAAACTGCAAAACGCACTGAATAAAGTAAATGAATGGACGAGGGACTGGCGGATCGTCCTCAACGAATCTAAATCTGTTCACGTGAATTTCACTTATAAGAAAGCTAATGTTTTGTCAATTTTCCTAAACTTGGCCCGAATACCTTTTGCAAACGAGGCCAAATACCTTGGAATGACACTCGACGCAAAACTGAAATCGAATTCGCACGTGAAAATGAAACGTAAAGAACTTGAAATCAAATACAGAGAAATGAACTGGTTGCTCGGAAAACACTCCCAGCTCAGTATTGAGAACAAACTGCTTTTATACAAGCAAGTGCTAAAGCCGGTGTGGACTTACGGTATACAACTTTGGGGCTGTACCAAGAAAACAAACGCCAATATCTTACAAACTTTTCAAAATAAAGTCCTAAGAGAAATTGTTCACGCACCGTGGTATACTAGGAACGATGATATCCATAGGGATCTCGGAATTCCGACAATCGAAGCTGAAATTAGAAGCTTCGCGAGAAAGCATAGAAACCGACTAATCGGACATGTCAACAATACAATCCTACAAATTCTGGATGAAAGCAATTTATTGCGCCGACTACAAACGACGAAATCTTTCGACTTGGCGAGATAGGTATCAACCGCGCCTAGATTGCGGAACATGCAGGATCTTTCAGTGGAAGGTAACCTGCCAAACGTGTTATTTTTTCATGATAGAAAAATTGCTGATAAGGTCGTTCTTAGTTGCAATATATAACAAATTAAATCGCAGGGTGGTGTTTTTTTTAGTCAGTAAGAATCTGACACTACTATGAGCACGCGCTTGCTATCCTCATAGTGTCTATGGAAGATTTTTTCACCAACCCCCGGGGGAAAAAAAAAAACAAAATCATAAAATAAGACCACTTAAAAAAAAAAAAGAATCACTTCATGCCCAATTTAGACGTCTCTGCACCATATGTAGGTACATTAAATATACTATTGCTCTCAAATTAAAGGTTGTTGTTTCCCATTTTGGAAGACGAGTAAATTACTTGTATTTTTTTTTTTATTTATTTATTTTTTTTTTTTTTTTTCATTTACAGAATTGTTCAGAGAAACATAAAGTTGTCCCTTTAAAATACAATTCCACATTTTAGAGAAAAGTACAAGTAATCACAAACACAAGTAACTTTACCTTCTACCCTCATTATTTTTAATATAATTCCTAAGATTGGTAGACCTATTGGACCAGGCATTTTTAACGCGAACGCGTAGTATTTCCTTCTCGACCAAAGGAAGTAAATCCAGAGAATTGTAACGATTGTAAAAAGCAATGTCGCGATTAACATTTTGAACGAACTGTTATTCCAGTACTAAACTGAGACTTTTTCGCATGCTGGCACTTCTTAATATAATGTTTCAGACATGCAGTTTCGTACGTTCTCAAGTAATGCTCTCTCGGTTTTAAGTGACGACATCGCATTGATCTTCTTTTCCTACAAACAGATGTTAGTACTTTTTATTTTTATGCGTAACCTCTAACACTTTGATTGTACTTAACCTAATAAGTAAGTCTACGCGAAGGCAATTTAATTTACTCGATTGTTTTCAATAAGCGTTAATATGTTTACGAGCGTCTATAGCAATGGGTGTTCGAGCAGAGTGCATACCAGATAAGTGAATTAGTGTGGATCATAACATAACCATTAAATATTGACATTTGTCTACGACTGTGGGTCATAATTTATCACGGGTCTGCTTATGAACAAAATGTACTTTTGTACAGCATTGCCATTTTAACTGTTTCCCAGTCAAATTTTGAGAACAATTTAGCTAGAAGATTTTCTAAAATCCATTCGGCTGCTTTTTTAGTTATTTTTTCTACTTTCAATTGGAAGTATTGGTGTCCTGAAAATTTTCAGTTTCAGGATTCTGATCTAATTTGACATTACTAAAGGAACCCATCTGTGGGTTTCTTTTTAAAATAGCTATAAAAAAATTCATTTAATATTTTCAAAGAGCTTTATTGAAGGAAGTGTTCTTTCCGATTAATTATGAAAAATAATTTCATTTGAATGGCTGTCTTGACAGTAGTCCATCCTGTCAACCCACTTTTGGAGTATATTTTTGATGGTTTTTTAACGAATAGTTCGATCAATATTGGGGCATATTCATAGAAGTTTGATAAATTCTTATTATGTTATTGTTAAACTAATCCTATGTTTATGTAATTCATAGACAATTTAAACCCATGTCTAAACGACAAACTCTAGACAGAACGTATATTTAAGTTGTATTTAACTCTGTTAAAGGTCAGAAATTTGTGAACAAACAAAAGAAAAATATATTAATAATTTTGCGATCCGCGAGTCATTTGTGATTTGATTTTAGTTTTATAGTGATGAAAATAGTGTACCGCGAATTTGCTTATTTGCATATTTATTTTGATGTCCTTCCATGTTGCCTTTTTTTGTGAAATTATCTTGAAGATGCTTTTCGACCAATTCGCGCAGCATTTCTTTCTTTGTCTCCTTACTCTTTTACATTCCTTGCCGCTCATTTGTAATTTTATAACTTGTTGTTTATTTCAAACCATATGTATTTTTTACCTTATTTTTGTTTACAAGAGCAAAGCCGCAAAAATAAGTTTACGAATTTTTGAAATTTCTCTTTCAGAAAGTGTTTTCGTAATAGATTGAATATAATTACTTTTCCTTTATGAGTTTTTTCTTTAACTGAGTACGAGAATTTAGCTGATACGGTATTATGGTCAGACCGACCTAAAGGCGCTAAAATATCAATAGTGTATTTTTCAGGGTGCGAAGTAAGAAACAAGTCCAAAGTGTTGGCGGAATGACTTTCAATGTCCGTTATACGTGTAGGCTCATTTATAAGCTGTGTTAAATTGTTTACCTCAGCGAAAAGTTCAACATACCTTCCTTCGGGTGTTGTCTGGCCAGAATGTTGAAGCTAATCCGAATTGTGTATGTTGAAATCGCCCGCAATGACGATTGATGGTGGGGAAAGAATAATGACATTAAGTTATATCCAGGCAGTTTCAAATCGGAAAATTCTTTCACTACCTGTGTTTCGCTTAGTGCCAAAACAGCTGGTTTATGGGAAGGGCGTACACATTGAAGAAATTTGTTCGAAGCCCTCGAAGTTGGTAAAATCAATCCTAAATTCCCTCACCACTACAACATAGCAACACAAAAAGACACAACTCTGAGGTAACTGTCGCAGGTGCTATGCCCAAACGACAATCACCTAAGGTTCGCTTATCGGATAAACATTCACAGTCCGCTATGCATCAAATGCTACACACTCTCAGCCATCGCAACTGGAAGTATGTATGATACATATACGGGTGTGAAGATTGCATAGAAACAAGCATCTGCATAAATGCCTAGTTAGCATCACGTGTATCGATGCTGATCGGTCTCGCTGTTTATGTCAATTCGCTATAACACTTGTCCAATTCAAGCAGTGGGTGGGTAGTTACCATGCAGTTGCTATGCCGCTGTTGACAAGTGTTTTTGGGAGAGAGCGTAAACATGTTTCCTCTTCTGCTGTTGTCGGGCTGTTGCCGTTGCAGTTATGTTATGCATGTACATAACTCGTCCCGCCGCGGGAGTTACGTACATTGACATTTTACGGCCAGAAAATGATGAGTCTACTAATCAGAATATAAGAAATAAGTTCAATCCACTTTCGTGGTAATGTAAATGAACACCCCATTTCCGTAGTTCTGCTGAGATAGCCATAAGCCAATAAATAAATAATAAACATTTATTGTAAACATGGAGATACTTTGATACGGAGAGAACAATAAAACGGGGAGTTGGATTTCGAACCTGGAGGCGAGTGCTTGTTTTTTTTTTTATTATTCGGACCCGATACTTACTTAACATACTTAACTGGCGCAGTCGAAACAAAAGAACCGAAAAAAAAATATCTTAAAAGAAGTTGATACGAAGCGATTTAAAAACAATTTATGAATCGTGAAGACACGAAGCTATTAGAGAAAATTTTGATTTTTGTGTTTGACACCACGTCCCCACCTCCGCCCGAATATAAAAGTGTAAATTCCTTTAATTAAGTGATGAATACGAATTGCCAATCAGTGTAACATATCGAAAAGAAAAATAGAAAAAAAAAAAATAAGTAAAAAACAAAGCAAATCGAAACTCATTCTGGAGCGAAAAGTTAAATTATCTAGAAGACAACAATTATTCGACGAAAGAAAAATGGCGGTCCCAACAATAACAGAGCGGTGTTTGGCAATCTTAACCGAGATGGTCGGTAGACAAAACGAGCCAGAATCTCTAAGAAGGAAGATTCAACGGGATTTGAAATTTGCACCCTCATTTGATGGCACCAAAGGAACCTTGCCGTCATTCATCACAGCGATGAACCGAATTTTTGGAGAATATTCCGCAGCACAGTCCGCAGTGGTGTTTGCCATCATTCTTAATGAAAAGATAACAGGAGCAGCGAAGAACTTCTTGACAATTTCATCTCCTACATCATGGGACGAGACGAAAACCAGACTTAAACTGCACTACCAAGCCTCGAGAACCGAAACGACAATAGTACGAGAGATTAATAATTTGAAAGTAAGTTCTATCTTAGAGTTAAGTGAAAAAATTAGAATTATAATAGATGATATTGCTGAATGTGCAGTATATAGTTTAAATTCCGAAAATGATGTTAATAACCTTAGTAGTGTGGTTATTTTAAAGATTAAATAATTAACTGCAGGAGCATTACGGTCCGAAATTTATGACAAATATGTTCTTGGAGATATTAGGACGGTTATAAATAAATATATTTGCCAAGATGACTTCAATTTAAAATATTTTAGGTCAAGTTTAAATTCCAAAGGAAAAGATCGTATTGGATCACATACAGTCCGAAATAGCAATCAGCCAATGCAATCACGGTATTATCATAACAGTTCAAATTTAAATAATAATTCTGGTCGAGCACAAAATGTTAACTATCAACAACATAGTACTAGGAATCAAACTATGCAACCACGGCATAATAATTACAATAATAGTGATAATTTTAACGAGCTAGACAACATAATCAAAGTAGACAATACAGTAATGAAAGTAGACAGTATAGAAATGAGTATAACCCAAATGTTAGACGAAATAATTTACAGCAATCTAGGCAAAAATCTGATCACATGTCAGTAGATGCAGTAGAAAATTTAGCCCATGATATGTTTTTTACGAACTTGCCTAGGAAAAGAATAAAATTTATATAGTTCTAACATTTAATAAAATACAGCATGTAGCTTTATTGGATACTGGTTCCACAGTTAGTTTATTAAATTCCAATAAAGTTACAAAGCAAATTTATAAAAAAAATGGGAAGAGAAGCCCTCATTAGTACAATAGAAGGTCAGGTTACGAAAAATACAGAATATGTAAAAACTAAGTGCCCAGACGAATTTAAATAAGAAATTAATGCTAGAATGAGATGGGTGAAAATAAGTTTAGAAAAGCCATACAGTTTTTTGTTAGGTATGGATTGGATGTGTAAAAATGTTAAAGAAATTAATTTGGAAAACAAAGAAGTGATTATGACTAATGGAGTAGGCCTTCCATTCTTGACTAAAACTAGCTTAGAGGAAGTCAACGTACTTGAAGTAAGTGAAGTGCAAGATATACCATTGGATCACTTAAACGAAGTTGAGAGAAGAAAAATAGAAGCGGTAATTAGAGAATTCAGAAATGTGTTGTATAGGGAAGGAAAGACGTCTCCAAGACGGATATTATAGTTCATGACATTCGAACCACAACAGATGAGCAAATAAACTCTAGACTCTATCGTTATCCGAAAGTACATGAAATGGAAGTACGGAAACAGATGGATGAGATGGAAAGGAATGGTATAATTAGAAAGAGTAAAAGTAGATATAGCTCACTAATTATAGTAGTACCAAAGAAAACGACAGGTCAGGCATTCAAAAATTTAGAACCGTTGTAGATTACAGGAGGTTGAATCAATTTACAGTAGATGACAAGTATCCGACACCAAATATTGGCAGTATTCTCGACAAATTAGGAAAAGCTCAATATTTTAGCGCGGTAGACCTAGCAAAAGCCTATCGTCAATCGTCATTGCGGGCGATTTCAATGTACACAATTCGGATTAGCTTCAACATTCTGGCCAGACAACACCCGAAGGAAGGTATGTTGAACTCTTCGCTGAGGTAAACAACTCGACTCAGCTTGTAAATAAGCCTACACGTATAACGGACATTGAAAGTCATTCCGCCAACACTTTGGATTTGTTTCTTAGTTCGCATCCTGATAAATACACTATCGATATTTTAGCGCCTTTAGGTCGGTCTGACCATAATACCGTATCAGCTAAATTCACGTACTCAGTTAAAGAAAAAACTCCTAAAGGAAAAGTAATTATATTCAATCTATTACGAAAACTCTTTTTGAAAGCGAAATTTCAAAAACTTACTTTTGCGGTTTTGCTGTTGTAAACAAAAATAAGGTAAAAAGTGTAATTATACATATGTTTTGAAATAAATAAAAAGTTATAAAATTACAAATGAGTGGCGAGGAATATAAAAGAGTAAGAAGACAAAGAAAGAAATGCTGCGCGAATTGGTCGGAAAGCATCTTCAAGATGATTTCACAAAAAAAAGGCAACATGGAAAGACATCAAAAAATAAATATGCAAATAAGCAAATATTCACCAAGATACCAAAATCTTAATCAATGTTGTAATCGACCGACATTTTTTTATTTCACTATTTTTATCACTGGAAAACTAAAATTAAATCTCAAATGACTCACGGATCGCAAAATTATTAATATATATTTTTTTTTTTTGTTCACAAATTTCTGACCTTTAACAGAATTAAATACAACTTCAATATACGTTCTGTCTAGAGTTTGTCGTTTATTTCTATGAATTACATAAACATAGGATTAGTTTAACAATAATATAATAAGAATTTATCAAACTTCTATGAATATGCGCCAATATTGATCGAACTATTCGTTAAACAGAGCATCGAACCATCAAAAATATACCCCAAAAGTGGATTGACAGGATGGGCTACTGTCAAAACAGCAATTTAAATGAAATTATTTTTCATAAATAATCGGAAAGTACACTTCCTTCAATAAAGCTCTTTGAAAATATTAAATGAATTTTTGTTATAGCAATTTTGAAAAGAAACCAACAGATATCCCTTTCGTTAGTAATGATAAATTTGATCAGAATTCTGAAATTGCAAATTTTCAGGTAACCAATGCTTCCAATTGAAAGTAGAAAAAATAACTAAAAGAGCAGCCGACTGGATTTTAGAAAATCTTCTAGTTAAATTGTTCTCAGATTTGTCTGGAAAACAGTTAAAATGGCAATGCTGTATAAAAGTACATTTTGTTCATAAGCAGACCAGTGATAAATTATGACCCACAGTCGTAGACAAATGTCAATATTTAATGGTTATGTTATGATCCACACTAATTCACTTATCTCGTATGCACTCTGCTCGAACACCCATTGCTATAGACGCTCGTAAACATATTAACGCTTATTCAAAACAATCGAGTAAATTAAATTGCCTTCGCGTAGACTTACTTATTAGGTTAAGTACAATCAAAGTGTTAGAGGTTACGCATACAAATAAAACGTACTAACATCTTTTCGTAGGAAAAGAAGATCAATGCCATGTCGTCACTTAAAGAGAGAGCATTACATGAGAACGTACGAAATTGCATATCTGAAACATATTATATTAAGAAGTGCCAGCATGCGAAAAAGTCTCAGTTTAGTACTGGAATAACAGTTCGTTCAAGATGATAATCGCGACATTGCTTTTTATAATCGTTACAATTCTCTGGATTTACTTCCTTTGGTCGAGAAGAAAATATTACGCGTTCGCGCTAAAAATACCTGGTCCAATAGGTCTACCAATCTTAGGAATTGTATTAAAAGTAATAAGGATGGAAGGTAAAGTTACTTGTGTTTGTGATTACTTGTATTTTTCTCTAAAAGGTGGAATTGTATTTTAAAGGGACAACTTTATGTTTCTCTGAACAATTCTGTAAATGAATAAAAAAAAAAAATACAAATAGTTTACTCGTCTTCCCAAATGGGAAACAACAACCTTTAATTTGAGAGCAATAGTATATTCAATGTACCTACATATGGTGCAGAGACGTCTAAATTGGGCATGAAGTGATTCTTTTTTTTTTTAAGTGGTCTTATTTTATGATGAATTAGTGTAACTTCAGGTTAAAAACAAGTGTTGCAGACAATGCCTTCAAATTACCTGCGTGGCAATGACGGTTAATGTTCTGCGCTCATGATACGAATACATTTTCTGATCCTTTGTTTCATGTTAGAATCCCGACCGATGAAGTCTTTGTCAATCCAATAATTGAACACAAACTCAAGAACTGTATTTACGGCTAATTTGTCAATATAATAATTCTTAGTTAAATAAAATTTATTTGATTTAATGACGCCGGGATCAAACACAGATTTTGTAGCCATTGCAATCACAAAGGCGCATCGTTGGTGATGTCCAAATCTAAATTACATGCACTACTTGACGCAAATAGTTATACTTAGCTAAATTACTCTACTCATTCAGCTGTAACTAATAGAGAGAGAAAAACACATTATATGTAGTAAAATAGTGATATTGTAGAATTGACCATGAAAGAAGGTAAAGCTCTTCAAACTGCGCTATTCTACAATAAGTTGGTGGATAAAATGAAATTTAACGGATAAAGTTTTCATTGTGCGATTTTTCCCCAAATATTTCATTTTGATTGGGCGACAAAACAAATAATTCCATTTTTATTTTAGTATGGTCATTGTAATTGACCTCCTCAAGAACATATCAAAAGTTCTGATATAGGAGTTCTTACCTCGATTTTTTTCGGAGAAAAAAAATTATTGAAATTAACAAAAAATTTTACAAAAACGAGAACTAAAACGAGAAAGAACATTTTATTTCTCATTCCAGACTTGAAATGGAAAAGACCTTTCCCGTTTTAACAGTTATTATATTTTTATTGAAATTTCATTACCTTTCTACTAAGCTCAAGACTACCTTACGTATGCATAATTTTACATTAGGAAACGCGAAATGGCGAAAATTGTCCGCGAAAATCGGGTCAACCACATTGCAGATTAATTCATCATTCTTTAATATGCCGCAAAAATTATTTTAGTCGGTTCGCCATTGGCTTCAAAAATTGGGCAACAATTTCGACAATTTTCAATTTTTGTTAAATTTCTGGGCAGAAGCCTCTTAAGTTAGAAACTTAAAAAAGTAGGTCTGGCAATACTTTCTTTTGTATGTATGGTCGACAGTAACCTAAACGGCTGGACGGACTTTTTCGGACCTCATATCTCTGGCCAGTGGGGTCACAATTGGAGGCGAAATCAGCATTTTCTTTTTAAACCCAAAACTAATTGTATTTTACTAATGGATTATTTCGGAAAATATTGATTATCTCGTAGACGGCTCCAACGATTTTGTTCAATTTTGATATTGGAGTTACAAGGGATATTTGCTTTCAGATAGCGTACCAGGTCAGGCTATTTTGCTCGAAATTAATATCTTAACATTGACACTCATATACACATATGTACATACAAGATCGCATTTCAAGTTTTGTAAAATGCTTTTATGCCCTATTCCATAGCGTATATTAATTTTGATACATAGTTTGTAATATGCAAAAGTAATGACGATAGATTCCCAAAAGTATGTAGGTTTGTGATCAACATCACTAGCCATGTTCTTCCGTCCGTTGTCCGTTTGTCCGTATGTCACCACTTTTTGGGGCTTAAATTTTGAGCTAGGAACATGAAATTTCATATATATACTGCTTAGAATCAGAACCAATACAAGGTTAAACATTTTTGAAGCTCGCCATCAGACACGCCCACTGAAAAATGTCTTTTATTCAATATTTTTCAGAACGCCATGATCAATTTATTATTGATGGGTTAGAAAACGAGGGATAGGGTATCATACGATCCGTTCCAGATGGATTGTAACTTTCCTGTATGTTTCTTTTCTGACCTACAGTTATTTGTTGTGCCTCTAATACTTTGTTTTTAATACGTTCATTAAGTGCATGTTAATTGCATTAAATTGTTTTATGACAAATATAGTAAAAACTTTGACAATCAATTTTATTACGTGTTGTTTTGTTAATAACAGTTAAATAATTAAAATATTTTTACTTGAAATCTAACTTTTATTACCTGAGTGTGTTGTGTATTGTTCAGGTAGAAAAATTAGGTGAAAAAACCCAATGTAATTCATAAAATTCAATCTCCATGCATGAATGAAGTCAGTTGTCTAGGTAAGCCTCAAACTTTTGCAAACTGTTAACCAAAATCAGAACTCAAGATGTACCGATAATGGTGTTAATCGAATTAGTGATTTGGATGTGGAACTGGGCTACAGCGGTGCACACGATTTCCAGGAGTATGGACAACGCTGCTGTGGTTAAAGCACTTTCGAGGTTCAAAATTTCGGTAGGGTCTCTTGCAGGCCTTACTCTTCAACACTGGCCACAAACAATAATCCAAATCTGAGCTTGCTGAATGAAATAAAAGCAGGGATATTAGTTCTGGCTCGGATCTAGTGGATCATTTTTATAATTTTCTGTTTTCGAAGGGGATTTCTTCGAATTCGCTCGCATACAGCTTTTACATCTGCGCTCGCACGGACAAGATGCGGACAACCACTTCTTGGTTTGTCTTCTAATTGAGACTATTTAACAAATCGATTTATAGCACGGTACACAAACGTTTTTGATATCCCGAGTAATTCAAAAATTTGGTTAGCATTTTGTTCGTACTTATGCAACGCAATACAATTTTCTTTTATACCCCAACTCCATGATAACCAATTAGTAACTAAAACCCAACTGAGTGATATTTATTGCGCTTTGTAGTATGTGTTCTGAAAAATGTTAATGGTACTATTCCTAATGTTATCTTCATACAGTTTGCGCTGGATGTTATATAAAGGACTAGTTATATACATATACTTACATATATACATATATACAACAATAATCATGTCGCCTAACCAGTGACATTTTGGTAAATTCCATCGAAATATTGCATATCAATCATTATTTTGCAAAATGATTTTGTTGCGTCATTATTTTCCTTATTTTAATTTTTCATAACTTTTGCATATTATCACATTGTAAAAATTCATAAGTAATTCCTAACTGATTTTTTGTTGCAATGTACTGTTTATTGCACCCTGGCAACCTAGTTTTAATAAATAATTTGTTTGCTATTCATTATATAGCTCATGTAATTACGATATGAGTTAAATAGCCAGATTTTGCCGTATGACCTTTACTTCACATAAATCAGCATCAGCCTTGTTATGTAATTAGAACTCATTTATCATTCGATCATAACAGTATTAGTAAGTTCTGATACTGAATTATGTAAGAGCAATCGTCATATGGTTCATTGGATTTTGGAAAATCGTTGAGTAAAGACGTCACATTGTGCTGAAATCAAGAAAATATATTATAGTCGAAGTGGATTATTCGTTTTTTTTAATTCGTAGTACATTTCACAAAAACTCTTCTTGAAATTATTCATGGCGACCGTGATAGGACACACAATTTTCGGAAATGTGTCCTTGTTTTTAAAAAAAAAAAAAAAAAAAACATTTGATAAAAATAAGTGTTGTGTCGTGCGCGTCACGTTAATTCGGTTAAACACGTTGCGGATTACATTTTAATCAAATTATCAAACAATTGCGGAGTACTCGGTTATGGCAGAGCATACTTTATTGTAGATAATTGTGGATAAGAACGCCTTGCGGATTACCTAACACCTTCCCTTGTCCATATTCTCTTGGATCACACATCGGATCGAACTGCATAGCAACGGGATTATCTACCTGTGTTCAATTGAATAAGTATCAAAGTCCGCAGTAAGTTACAATTATTCTTATTTCTACCACAGTATACTATGGGGAAACCAAAAAGGATAGCATACCACCCACCGATATTATCAAGAAGGGTATCATTAGAATTAAGTAGTATGTTATCAGTCGAGGTTATACTCTTTCCTCCCTCTGTACGCTGATGATACCAAATTTTTCAAAGCCATCTCTTCACCACATGACTACTGCCTCCTTCAACAAGACCTTGATAGTTTTTCGAACTGGTGCCTACAAAATCGCTTAGAACTCAATATCGCCAAATGTCAATCCATTACCTTATCACGTAAGCACCACATGTCCTCCGCCCGCTTTTACATTCTCCATGGTCAACCTATATCCATCGTTTAATCTCTCCGCGATCTTGGTATATTGTACGATATTGAACTAAATTTCCGTTCACATATTGATGAGATAATTCGTAAAGCTAACTCATCACTTGGCTTTGTCAAACGATGGTCCAAAGAATTCTCCGACCCTTACGTGACCAGATCCCTCTACATTACCTTTGTGCGCCTCCTCCTTGAATACGCCAGTCAAGCGTGATCACCCTTTCAGCAAGTTCATGTGACCAGAATCGAGAATGTTCAACGTCGATTTCTTCGATTTGCCCTTCGAGGTCTTCCTTGGAACGATCCATTTATCTTGCCTCCCTATCAAGACCGCCTCAACCTCATCAACCTGAGCACTCTAGAGAAACGCAGGGATGTTACAGACATCCTTTTTATTCATTGACTTCTTTCAGGCTCTGTCGATTGCGCATGTCTTTATAATTCAATTTTTTTCAATACCAACCCACGAAATTTACGATGCCCTCGTCTTTTCTATCTACCGTCCCACCGCACTTCGTATGCTGCGAAAAGTGAACTAAGTGATTTTAACCTCAGCACTCCCTGCCTCAAAACCGAACTCCTCCACCGTTCTCCTTAGCTTTAAGTCTTAGTTTTAAGTTTTAGTTTTAAGTTTTAGGTTTAAGTTTTAGCCTTAAGTTAGTTGTAGCTTGTAATAAGCCAAATAAATAGGGGCTTTCGCCCCCACCAAAATTATGAGGGTTGTCGTGGTGTAGTGGTAACATCATCGCTTGACACGCTGGAGATTCACGGTTCAAATCCTGATGTCAAGAATCATCTATTTATTTCGCATGAAATAAATAAAAAAGTCGATCAATTGCGAAAAGCTAAGTCAACTCTACTGCGAAGGCATAACACTGGCAATAGGATGGTCATATGGCTAAAATGCAACTTGATCGTGATGATGACATCAGGAGGATTGAAAAAAATACTGTGAATCATAAGCAAAGACAAAAAACAACAAATATGCTCCCCAGTTATCTGGTCGCCACCCTTGGAGTTTACTGAAACTTAATATCATCTAAGTTTCAAACCCACTACACCAATCTTTCTTTCTCTCTCTCACTTCCTACAAACGCCCGTGCCCTGAAATTTAAGTTTAAGGGTATTCATATCCCCTTTGGCGCGGGCAAATTATAAAAAAAAAATCAGTCGAGGTGAAAGTCTCACCCTCTACGAGCTAGAAAGTAGGTTAACGCTCCTAGAATCGTACATTTCAAGGATAATAGATATGAAATTAGAACGTGAGAGACAGAATACGGATGTGAATGCAGATGCCGATAGATTTGAAGTAGAAGACATTTATCTTGAAACATAATCTAAAATTTCTTCATCTATCGCTAAGGTAAAACAACTAACTTCCACTTCGCACTCGCAATCTACTCTTAACACAACACTTAATTCGTCAAGTTCGTGTTCGGTACGGCTTCAGAAATTAAAGCTCCCTATCTTTTCGGGAAAATAGCAGAATTAGTAAGTGCTGATATTGAATTGTGTGAGAGCAATCGTCATATGGTTCATTGGTTTTTGGAAGATCGTCGAGGAAAGATGTCGCATTGTGCTAAAATCAAGAAAATATAAATTATGGCATTATAATGCCATCATTAGGTCAACTTACCCTATAATCGCAACAGCAACTTCCGTTGTCCCAGCGATCCATTTCAATTCGATCAACTTACTTTTCATGCGCAACAGCAGCTTTCTTCGTCTCAGCAATTTCCACTCCTCACTTAGGGCTAAGTATTAATCAATTAGAGAGAAAATTAGTTCCGATTTTAACTCCGAAATAAAGTTTCTCGTGTAGGATGAAAAAACATTTCAATTAATCTTTTAAATTATCTTATATTATAGTCGAAGTGGATTATTCGTTTTTTAATTCGTAGTATATTTCACAAAAACTCTTGTTGTAATTATTCATGGCTAAACTTCAGAGGATAATAAAACTAAACATAAGCTCTTTTCCATTGTTGGACTGAAGCAAAAATTGTTCTGCATTAGATAGCCTCACATTCACATCTTGCGTCACATTTGTAGCGCAGATCCTACAATTCAGGAAGTGGATAATCTTCCTGTAGAATCAGACCAAAATCCCGCGGACTTCTGCTCTAGGGGTGCACTTCCAGACATCCTCTTGTCATCGAGATTATGGAGAATTGGACCTAAGTTCTTACGATCATCTTCGGAACCGTGGCCTGTTAATGACTTCCCTATAGAGAGTGAAGATAATCTCCCAGAAAGGAGAAGGATAGGAGCGACCTTGACTACCAAATTGCACATACCCAATGAATGGCTTTTACAAATGACGCTTGCGCAGATAATCGAAATAGTGAAAAAGATAAAAATACCACTTTTTGGAAAAAATATTTTTTGTTGCGAGACAATGTGCGACTATTTCACGTGGCCATCAGCTTCCGCCTATTTTGACAGCCAACTGTAGGCAATATCATTTACTGTCTGTGGTGATCCTTAAGGTCGTAACACTACTCCCCTATTAAAAGATATCGACTGCCCTCAGTCGCCAGAACAAAGCAACTAGTGAAGAAGGAAGAAATGACGTGGATTCCTACGGAAGCTGACACAGTGCCAACCGATCCCTGTGCACTACAAGTGATTTGCTTCCTCCTGTCTTGACGATTTGATAGAGTACATCACCCATTTTCTTAAAAACGTTGTAGTTTCCTTGCCAGTCACTTTAAAGTTTCGACAAAATCCTTTTCTTCGCTTTGGGGCATACAGCCAAACCTTGTCACCCTCAGCAAACGGTGCAGCTTTCGCGTTGAGGTCGTATCGGTCTTTCATTCGCCGACTGTATTCCAGTATCTGATTCCGATTAAATGCATATGCTGTTTCTAAACGATGCACTAAATCTTCGACGTATTTCAAAGTGGTGACGGATCGATCCGGTGGAGGGCCAGTGTGTAATTCCGTCGGCAACGAAGTTCATGTCCGAAGGTCAAAAATGCTGGCGTCTGCTTCGTAGCTTCATGCACTGCAGTTCGATAGGCCGGCAGCAAAAACGGAAGATATGTATTTCAGTCTCTTTGATTTTCAGCGACATACTTGGCAAGGTAATTCAAGAGAGTGCGGTTAAACCGTTCCACCATTCCATCCGATTGCGGATGTAAAGCTGTGTCTTATCGATGCCCAATTTTTCCATAGCACGCTTAAAAACAACGGATTCGAAATTCCTACCCTGGTCTGAGTGTAACTGTAGAGGAACTCCAAATTGCGAGAATATGTGTGTGATGAGAGCTTCTGCTACCGTCTCGGCGGTTTGGTCCGGCAGAGGAATGGCACAGAAGACGAGTACATACTTGTTGCCCTGAGTGGTGACTGGTAGAGGCCCGAATATGTCAATGGCAACCCGTTCAAATGGTGCGCCAACATGCACTGGTTGAAGCTTCGCGTGACTTCTTCTTGCAGGGCCCCTGCTTTGCTGGCATTGCAAACAGGATCGGCAGTGTTGCTCTACGTCCCTGGAACATCCCACCCAGTAATATCTCTTTTTGGTTTTCTCCAACGTCTTCTGAATTCCGAAGTGGCCTCTAGTAGGACTATCGTGCATCGCCTTGAGGATCGTGGTCTGCAAAGAGACTGGGACTAATACCTGATAGTACTCACCATTGGGAGAGTTGACCAGCCTACAATGTATTTCATCGCGATATTCCAACACATCAAGCATGCCCCAATATGCCTTTAATTTTGGGTTAAGGCCTCGAATTTCATCAACTGTTGGTCTTCGACGGCCATCCACCCACTGTCGTACGATTGAGAGATCAACATCTTGCTTCTGACTATCGGATATATCCATCGATAACATTGTCGACCGGACCAGAGCGCATTGTTTTTGCTCTAAGCGGAAGCAATGTCGACAATTCGAATCCTCACTTGGGCGTCGGGAAAGTGCATCGGCGTTTTGATGTTTCTTACCAGGTCGGTGCTCCACAGAAAAGTCAAACTGCTGCAAAAGTTCCAACCAGCGAGCCATCTGTCCTTCCGGCTCTCGAAAATTCATCATCCAACGAAGAGAACTGTGCTTTGTTAGCAGAAGGAAGTGTCTTCCTAGCACCATCGGTCACTTTCTTACCACTATCTCCAAAATGAAGGAATTTCGCGATTTGCTGAAAGCGATTTCTGCGCATTGCCAAATACACCATAGGATCAGCACTCCAGAATGGTCTAAAACTGTTGCGACCATTATAACAACTTACTAACAAAATGCCAATGTAAGTTTTTAGCTCAGCGATGGTGATTGTAGAACTGCATATTTTTTGGACTCGTTGACAATGTGTTCCAGAAAATCTTCATCAAAAATTGTTCAAACTGCTCATGAGGTTTTAAATTATTAGAATCCTTATAATTCATTAGGGAAAAGATTGGAACCATGGCTTCTGCAGAATCTTTCGAACAAGTAAATTTCTTATGTTGTTTGATGGTGGAAGTTTCACCATCGATGGCAGAATATCGTTTTCGTCTTCATCAAAGAGCTCATTTAAATAGTCGATTGCTTCTTGTGCACTCAACGAACTTGAAAATTACGAAAAACACCAAAATAAAACAAAATTGTTGAATAATTTGAACTAAAAATGTACAATTCATGTTTCCATAATCTAGCCCAGCTTGATCATATTATCACACCGGCGAAAACTTTAATGAAAACGTAATAAAATATTCAAGAATCTAACTATTACATTTTTAACATAAAATTGCATTTAATACCCGAACAAAATATAATTTTATTGGAATTTTTTTTGACCACATTTAACTAATATGAGTATATACTTACATTTTGAAATAATCATTTTGCAGGTTCTTTGCCATTTTTTTTTTTTTTTTTTGTGTGTAATTTTTACACAACTTCTCAAACGAAGAATCACCAACTGAGTGAAGAACAAACAGCTTTTATTATCACTTACACATTTTATGAAGCCAACGCCATACAATTTTATAAGAATCTGTTAATTAACCGTTATTTTGGCAATACAGCACAAAACCGATTTTCCGTGTGTCCATATGGACAAGCTGGTCTGATTCGGGTTAATAGAAATTTCACGGGGGTGCTTTAGAATAGATAAGCCTTTTCAATGCTTCTACTTTCGAGCGGCTAAGTTCCTTCATCTGACAACAAAACAAAAACAACAACAAATGTAACAACAAATGCAACAAAAAACATTTTATTTTAACTTTTTCCACTTTCAGTATTACAATATTTAGAACTATAAAAATAATGATAAAAAACTGCAAGTTCACCAAGTTTTATGACTCCACCATCAGTCAAAATGCACAACTGAGACCGTGTCAACTAATTGATCACATGCCTTCGAAGAGGGATTTTCGGAATTCCCCGAAACCTAGGGGTACATCTCATTTTTTTATTTGCTTATGCTTATTTAGAATATATTCAATGGGCCATATTCATAGTTATATTTTAAACCCGAGTGTAACTGATCTGGAGTCTACACATAGATTAGACACGGTTGGTATTCATAGAGAATATAGCAGCTCTGTTTAATTAAATACGAGTTTAACGTCTAGTCTACTACAACTCTACTACAAATTAGCGAAATTTCCAAAAAAACGTAAACTTATTTTTGCGGTTTTGCTGTTCTAAACAAAAATAAGGTAAGAATTGTCATTATACATATGTTTTGAAATAAACAAAAAATTATAAAATTACGAGTATAAGAGGAAGGAAGACATAGAAAGAAATGCTGCGCGAATTGGTCCGAAGACCAATTTCACAAAAAAAGGCAACATGGAAAGTCATGGAAATAAATATGCAAATATCCACCAAAGATACGAAAATCTTGAGATTTTTCTTTATTTCATTTAGTTCGTTACCTACATGGTACACTATTTTTATTACTGTAAAACTAAAATCAAATCACAAATCACTCGCGCATTGCAAAATTCTTACTACATATAATTTTTTTCGTTCACAAATTTCTGACGTTTAACAGAGTTAAATACAACTTAAACATACGTTCTGTTGTGATTAAAGTTAGACTAAAGTTTGTTGTTTAGACATGGGTTTAAATTGTCTATGAATTACATAAACACCGGATTAGTTTAACAATCACATGATCAAACATCTATGAATAAGCGCCAATATGTTTATTTTACTGAAAAATCGTACAAAAAAAAGCGAAAAGTTAACATACTGTTTTTTGAGTAAATTATTGTGTACGAGTATCTACGAACAAAATTAATGACAACTTTGTTGAGATTCAAAGGAGCTTTAATTTGATATATTATATCTTTAGTCAAATCTTAACATTCTTGGGACATTCCAGTATTGTAGTATATCTTGCGATGCACTCTGATTCTAGAGGACTTTTAAAGTTTTATTTAGGATTATTAAAGAAACATGTTTCCAGACCTATCTAAAAAAATCCGTTTATTTGAAGACTTAAGTAAGGTGACTGAACCGCAGCAACATATTAAAATCAATTCTTCATTTCTACACGAAATTGCAAACATACATATGAGTATCTAAAGCCAAAGACAGTATTGCCTAGTAATTAATATGAAATAATTGATAGATGCATTCCTCAAGAAAACGTTTTTGTGTACGTATAAATAATCTTGTAGATTAAATCTATAATTAGTTAGATAATTCTAAGTTAGCAGGTCAGACATGTAAGACATCATAATGCTAAGAATAATTGCAATGAAAATATAATAATAATGACATAAGGGTTGAATTAAATTACACATGATATAATTAAATATAATTAAATATAATTTATGCGATAATCTGTAACTGCGTCTTGAAAGCAAAACACACAGAAAAGTTACAATCAATCTGGAACGGATCGTACGATACCCTCCCCTATTTTAAAACATCCTTAATAAACTAGGTCAAATGTTTAGTTCAAAAGCAATGACATCTTTCTACTCAGAGGATATTTCCGAGATTTTTAATAGATTTTATTAGAAAAATTGTTGTTAGAAAATAGTGGTTGTGCCTGTTACTTTAAGAAAATATATTTTTTTTTAAGAAAACACCTGCAAAAAGTGGACGTAAGACTACACAATATATGAATGAATTGTAAAGGAAGACATATGTAAAGGGTGTCCCAAAATTCACAAAATTAGAATTTTGCCCCATTTGTGCGGAAAAGTGTTGCCAACGAAAAAAAAAAGAAAACAGCGTAACAGCTGACAGTTCAGGGTTATTAAAAATGGAGTGCTACTTCGTGGAACAACGCGTTTTCATTGTTGAGCAATATTTTACAAATAATTAAGGTTTGGCAGCTACAGTTCGCAATTTTCGTACAAAATATGGTCGGAATAGTGATTTAACTTCATCAACTGTGAAGAAATTGATTCAAAAATTCAGGGGGACTTCGTGCTACGTAAGACTACACAGTATATGAATGAATTGTAAAGGAAGACATATGTAAAGGGTGTCCCAAAATTCACAAAACTAGAATTTTGCCCCATTTGTGCGGAAAAGTGTTGCCAACGAAAAAAAAAAGAAAACAGCGTAACAGCTGACAGTTCAGGGTTATTAAAAATGGAGTGCTACACGAAAGAACAACGCGTTTTCATTGTTGAGCAATATTTTACAAATAGTTAAGGTTTGGCAGCTACAGTTCGCAATTTTCGTACAAAATATGGTCGGAATAGTGATTTAACTTCATCAACTGTGAAGAAATTGATTCAAAAATTCAGGGGGACTGGATCAATTAGTGAACTTAGACACTCTGGCCGTCCTTCAACAAATCGTTGAACACACAACATCGAAACAGTTCGTGAGTGGTGTTGAGAGTCCGGGAATATAAATTCGGCACCGTGGTCAAGAATTAGATATTTCGAGAAACTCTCCACTACGTATTCTTACGAAAGATTTGCATCTTCATACATAAAGTGAAATTGCCTCAAGAACTGAAGCCTAGTGACTACGCACAGCGAAGAGAGTTCGTTGAATGGATTATGAAACAAGAACAAGTGGATGCTGATTTTTCAAATAAAATCATCTTCAGCGATGAGGCTCATTTTCATCTGATGGTTTTGTTAATTGTCGAAAAATCCACGAGTGATTGTTGAGACACAAATGCATCTACAATGTGTCACAGTTTGGTGCGGATTTTGGGCTGGAGGCATCATCGGACCATCCTTTTTTGAAAATGCGGCTGGTCAGGCAATAACAGTTAAGGGTGCTCGCTATCACAACATGATAATCCAGTTGCAGACTGCGTCACATGCCATACAGCCCGAGAAACAATTCAATTACTGCATGAGTCATTTCCTGGTCGTGTAATTTCCCTTTTTGTCGATCAGAATTGGCTGCCCAGATCATGCGATTTAAAGCCGTTGGACTTTTTTCTTTCGGGTTTTTTGAATTCTAAGATTTATGCCAATAACCCCACGACCACCCACGCCTTGAAGGAGCAAATTGAGCGCTGTATCAACCACATTTATGCAAAACGGTCATGGAAAATTTCGACAAAAGAAAATTTCACCATTTACCCGATATGCTATTCCATACATAACCCTTTACTGTATATTTTATCAATAAAACATTGACAATTTTTAATCAAAAACCTGTGTTTTCTATCGAAATTACTTCTTGCGTGTATTTTGGGACACCCTTTATAAACCATCTCAAAATTCTTGGTACTGTATGTCTTTTCGCCACCTGCAACTACCTGCATTTGTATGTACATATGTAGTTTTATGATTTACGGGCCTTTAAATGTACTTTACGTCCTTGAGTATGATAGCTTAATTGCACACAAAGACTTGTGGGATTATTGTTATATATTGTTTTTTTTTTTTTTAAATAAGGAAATTTCCAAATCCAAGAGCGCATGGGCTCGGTTTGAGGTCCATTGTACTACCAGGCAAAAATCCCTTTCTGGTGTAGTGGTTGGAGAATCCTAGATTTAGTTCGTTTCTCTTTTATTCTCAGTGTCTGTTGGTTGCGGTTCCCCGCTCAGGTTTGAACCTGCACAGTAAACGTGTAGTGGGTAGTATCCCCTACACCGTGACCATCCCCAATCAGACAGAAAGGGTTGAGCTCTTGACTCGGAAGCATATGCACCGATCTCAAGGATTATTTTAGCATAATATTTGCTCAATGAGGGAAAGAGCTTTATTGTTCTTGCAATTGAATTTTCCATTTTCGTCACAATGAAAAAATCAAGAAAAATTATTTTGGAAGAAACATTTTGCATTTTTATATCCTATCAAGTTTGGTACATGGTTTGTAACATAGACAAATTTTAATGATAGTACCCCAGAAGTGTATACTGTGAGCGTCAAAAGAACACCTCCACGTTGCATTTTTAACACTTTATTTCAACGAATGGTTTGTATCCCCTCATGAAATATTTATGTATAATACATTTTGTAAGTAGTTTTTTTCTGAAAAGTTTGGCAAACAAAACTTAACAAAAAGAATAATATAAAAAAGCAAAAACTACTTCATTTTCTAGAGGGTGGCCATGGTGTAGGGGGAAGTGCGTTCGCTTGTGACCCGAACTGTGCAGGTTCAAGCCCGGACGGGGAACAACAACCACAGCTACCTGAGCATAAAAGAGAAACGAATAAAATCCAAAATCTACCACTACTAAGTTTTTTTGAAAAAAAAAAGAAAAAAAAAATGCATTTTCAAAAAAATTTTAACGAGTCTGCTGGCTATGACACGTTTTCGAATCTGCCTTTCGAGGCACCCCCACAAATGCTCTATCGGGTTAAGGTCTGGGGGATTGCGGAAGATGATCTAGCTACAACAACTGGTGCCGTCCCTGGATTGGTTTCGCTGGTTCCAATATCGATGGATCTTATTTTATGGGAGTCCCTCTCGCGTTTAGAGTACACTGCTCGGATACTGTATCATCTTCATCTAGCACAGTGATGGGGAATAAGTCATTCTAAAAAGTTGTGATTAAAAATAAATTAAAACTTTGTGGGAGATAAAGTTGGTTAGATATTTAGTAAAATTAAAACCGAGGCATGGTACTTTTTTTTGATTATTTGGATTTTTTTTTCTATTTCTTTTTTTTATAATTTGCGCGCAATTGGGGAAGAGAAACAGATTAAAAGCTTGGCTTTAAATGTTTGAAGGTTGTAGTGATGGAGAAATACAGAGCCTGGTAGTTCATTTCACATTCGTTTCGTTCGGCTTATAAATGAATCCCTAAATTTGACAGTAACACCGTAGTTGGGCTTAAGGGTGAACTGAAGTGCATTCGAAGCATGACGCGTATTGCGATTGAAATTTTGAAGGGAAGGAATACAACTGGCTATTTCATTGGAGCATTTTTTATAAAAAAAAAGGGATAAAATAGGGAGAGACACGAGACATTTCGACGAAGTTCATTAAATGTTTTAAATGATAAAAGTTGAGTAGATTTCTTCTCAAGGTTAGGTGCTGTTAAGCAAGTACATCTCACGTCTGAGCTGTTAGTCATCTCTGGTAAGTACGTCTAGATGGAACATCTTAGGTAAGGACGTCTCGGTGGAACATCTCAAGTAAGTACGTCTTTGTATGCCGGTTACCCACCGCACTTTTGACTATCCTTCTCGTCAGCCGCAGAACAGCAAATTGCGGGACATCGCAGCACATCGCTGCTTTCCCTCGACGAACAGCAGCACACGTGTAGGCACAGAGAGGCCTATTCAGAAATCCAGAAACAGGGTTCTTCGAAATTTAAAAATTGTTTGGTATTTCGGATGCCGCGGCCTGAACGTAAGTCTGCACTCCTGCTGTTCGAAGGTCATTACCCGGTCGCTTCCAAAATGGTAACTTTTCTGTACAGTTTCTTTTAAGAACAGAGGTCGAGGGCTTCTCTTTTGTCATTCTTTCCCTCACCTTTTTGGTTTTAATTTGCACTCTTTCTCCTCCGCGACCTTACGCTTTGGCTTAGTTTGCTGTTTTGATTTTGCATTTAGGGGCTTAAGGAGCGCATCTCTTCGTTTCTGTAACTCTTTAGCTACTTCACAGCCACTATAAGTAATCCCTTACAATTAGCACAGGTTGTGGAGGTTTGTTTGTTTACTCCACAAACTTGGGAGAGGTGATTTCCAGCGCATTTCACACATAGCGGTTCTTTTTTGCAGTATATTTGCGTATGATTGAATCCTTGCCAACGTTTGCACTGCGGAATCATTCTTATATTTCTACGCCTTGGCTCGATTTTGACTACGATATTTGGTATGGTCCTAATTCGGTAGATATCGTCGATATTGTCAGACTTATCGAAGGTAAGCATAAAGAGCGGAAGTCCACGCCTTACCAAGATGTCTTTATCTATTTCCGTTTGTTGCTTCTCCTTTTTGATGATATAAACGGCATCAAGAATTTTAAAGCCTTTGTCTTGAAGGTCAGTGATAATCTCTTCTTTGGTGCATGAGGGGTGGAGTCCCCTTGCAACAACACTATGTGGCCTTTCTGACTTGATTTCGAAAGTGTCAAACTCAATTTTGTCGGTATTTAACTTTTGGGACACTGCTTGGTAGTCGTCGTATTCATCGACGTTAATTTTCCACGCATTGTCCCTCAAAGATGTGACCTTATATTTTGATGTTAAAGTTCCTTTAAGAAGGCTTTGCAACTTATTAAATTCCGTTAACCCGACGATGTTAATTGGTGGGGGTGGACGAGATTGCGCTCGAGATTGCTTTTCTTGCTGTTCTTTGTGCTCTTCTTTCTCTTTTTCTTTTAGGGACTCGACTTCGGGCGAAGAGCCGGCTCTCCATTTCTTACTAGGTCTCTTCTTTGTGACCCGACACGTTTCGCGTGCTAGCTTTTCTTCGTCGGTGTGATATTCCCGACTAGCTAAGCGTGCTGGAGTACATTCGCGTTCTTCCTCTATACGTGAGCTCTTTAGGACCTTATTTTCTTCTTTTAATGAGTCTATTTCTTTCTTGAGCTCTTGATAGAGTAGATCCATTTCGTTAAGCTTCCTTCGGTGTATTTTATTTTCTTCCTCAAAGCTGTACAAAGCTGGCGCTTACGGTGGACTTCTTTTCCCGGAGTTATTTGATCTTGGTGGAGGAGATCGAGATACCCTTGAACTTTTTGAAAAAGGGTCATTGGATTGCAATAAGCGGCTCTCCCCAGAATCCATAGAGCCGACCTCCGAAGAGGGTGGATTTTCCAGTAAAGATGGACTGCCACCTGGGGTACTTTTCGTTTTGTTCATTACATATTTTGTATACACTATACGCTCGGTATACGGAGATTGGATTTTAGTCGCCTTTTACGGCAGGCATGCCTACCTCGGGCATATTCTTTCCCCTACCCGAAAGGGGTAAATTTATGTGGCTGGTGTCTCTCCTCTGAAGTGGTCGCCGACTCCTTGCTCACGATTTCTCATTCAGTTCTTCATTCAAGGGTGAAGTTGGCCCTGATGCAAAAGTTATTTTGTAGTGCTGTCAAATATATCCTACATATACATATGTATATAGATTTTATTATAAAGACATCTTATCTGTTTCAGAGATCCTATATCAGCTTCCAAAATACGCCTATGAATACAATACTAAGACTTATTTCACTTGGCTGGGACCATATCCATTGCTCTACACAATGGAACCAAAAGTCGCCAAAATACTTCTTAACTCTGCCGATTGCATTAACAAATCAGTTTTTTATCGCCCAATTAGTGATACAGCCGGCTATGGAATTCTTACAATGAACAGTAAGTAAACTTCTCTACAGTATGATGAAAATGTTTGTGGCATATTGTTTTGTTTTTTACTTTATTTTTGCAGCACCAGAATGGAATAAGCATCGGAATCTTTTCAATCCTAGTTTTAGTCACAAGACTTCACTAAATTTCTTTCCAAATTTCAATAAATTTTCACGTGAACTCTGTGAGGTACTTGATGAACAAATCAAATGTGGTGAAGTTAATATAAAACAATTGGTGTTTAATCTGTCATTAAAGTCAGCAATGGGTAAGTAAATGGACATTTTTGTTGTTTTGTTTTACTTCAAATTGTTGTATCCTTATCAAATAGTATGGGCAAAACGAGCTAACTGCATGATTTAATGGTCGACTTCATTTTACTTTTAATAATAAATTAAATTCAAAATTATAATAATATTTCGTTAAAAAGAATTCCATAGCATGCTTCCGAGTAGTTACGTACGTAATAAGAAGTATAATAATTGCCGCAGTGTCTCAGCCACCTCGACCACGACGGTGTTTCTCTGGCGACGTAAAATGTCATATCTGTCCGTTCTGCAGACATGCAGTAACAAAGTTCGCCTAAGAAGAATATGGTTCAGGGTGTAAAGCCCTGAACTACATATTTAATACTAAACATTAAAAGATGGAATTTTAGAAGAAAGAGCAGTAAGAGCAAAACAAATCAACGCAGCATGGAGTAAAATGGACCAGAAGATGTGAAAGAGTCAAGGTTTGAAGAACGTGCGAATTTTAAAAATCCTCAACAGAATGAAAAACTTATTTATTTGTCGTTATTTACTTTGACACGTGGTGTACTCGTATAATGGGCTTAATTTATAAATAAATTTCCACGAACTTAAACTATTCATTCCTACTCGTATTATCATAGTGTAATATGCGATCTACGGCTCGAGCAGATAAAACGTTAATCTGTGAGATTATTTCTTTATTTGCTAGTCTATAGAACAATTCAAGTTCACACTATACTATTCTTCGCAAATTCTTTCCATTACAAGGTCTCTTTCTTCTCAAATCACTTTATCTCATTCCAATTACTTAATTCACAAATCCAAATTAATTACTTCTTCTTGTTAACTCTTAACTTTCAATTTATCACAAAATTACAACTTCGCCAATTATCACTTTTCCAATCTCTTCGTTCGGTTCGAAAACCAACTGCAACTGCCTCGATCGCCATCTGTTCTTATATAGTCGCATTTCTGATAGCCAGAAACTTCTAGCAAATTCTTCGACCACTGGAACGAGAAAATTCTGATGTAATAATTCCAAGATGACAGCTGCAGCCAATAATCTCTTTTGGTTATAATTCTCTCTTAATTCCGCGACGTCGTCTTAGACATAATAATATTCTATCCGTGGGCACGAACCTCGAATGGAAGACACTTCGGAATGTGTTGCTTACTTTTGGGGCGTAGTTATTATGCTACATTATGTTACAATAGTTTAAATTTCGTATTATTTCAGGAAAGCATTTCGAATAGAATATAACTAATAGTTTACATTAAATTGTTCGTTTTGACCCACTCCCCCCTGTATCTCTTACGACGAATAAACCAAACATTTTACGTGACGAAAGTCGTAACACCTAATACGGGTATTTTTAATGTTTCAGACCGATGTTTTTTTTTTGACTAACTATGGAATGAAACACATTTTTTTTTATTGACCGATTATTTGGTTTATAACTGGTTTATGAGGGAGCCAGCCGGTATCACCTCTATTTGACATTATGCGGCCGGATCGCGAAATATCAATCGTATCGTTAGCCGTGTGTAATATGGCACCGTCCTGTTGGAACCACATGTATTGTAGGCCCAAACTGGACAAAGTTTAGCCGTATAGTTAAGTCAAACCTGGGAAACACACCAATTCAAAAAATCGACTCGACCACGGTACTGGACTCAAAGGTAGAGGCCATTGAGAAAGCAATAAAAATTGCATATAAAGTCTCGTGTCCAGTCAACTTCAGTAAAAAGAAAGTTCCAACGTGGTAGAATGAAGATCTCTCAAAACTCAGGAAGATGACCAGAGTGATTTTCAATATCTGCTATAAACACAACTTCTGGCAGCCCTACAAAGACTGCCTAAAAATATATAAGAAATCCATCAGAATGGTCAAGAAGCAGGGCTGGATAGAATACTGCCAATCTATCGAAACTCTTAAAGAATCCGCGAGTCTCAGCAAAATTCTGTCCAAGGGTACAATAATCCCTCTTTTCTTAAAAAGGCGGATGGTAGCTGGACAAACTCTTCCGCGGATTCGCTCGAACTTCTTATGAATACTCACTTTCCAGGCTGCAGGCACAGAACAAGCTAGTTCTGATAGGGTACCGTCGACGGCATGAGAAAGCATAACAAGCATCATTACGGAGAATAAAATCTCCTGGGCCATAAACAGCTTCTCTCTATATAAGTCACCCGGCCTTGACTGCATTATGCCTATTATGCTTCAGAATGTGCAAGATATAGCTATTCTCTGGCTACTACCGATTTATAGGAGCTGCTTATATTTAAACCATGTCCTCCAAACTTGGAGACTTGTTCGGGTCGTCTTTATTCCGAAGATAGGCCGGCGAGGACATAAATCCGCCAAGAATTTTAGGTCTATTAGCCTGTCCTCCTTTGTACTAAAGACCTTCGAACGTATCTTTGATTTTCACATCTGAAAAACCCTGGAGAGTTTGCCACTGTCGAAATCCCAACACGCCTACCTCTAAGGACGATCTACAGAAACGGCTCTTCATGAGGTAGTGCGATCGGTAGAAAAAACTCTTCATTATAAAGAGTACACTCTTGCTACCTTCCTAGACATAGAAAAACCTTTCAACTATATTCATACCCAAGCTATTCAAAAGTCTCTCACCGAGTTAGATGTAGAGTCTTTCCTTAGACACTGGATAATATTCAGGCTTAACACTAGAATAATCGAAGCTACACTAGGTTACAGCAGTACAACTAAGATCGTAAATAGAGGAACCCCACTAGGCGGTGTTATCTCCCCCTTGCTATGGATAATAGCGATCGATAAAACCTTTTTGCGACTTGAAAGGGAGGGGATTAAGGTGGTTGTGTAACCGGATAATATGGTTTTACTAGTGTCAGGAAAGTTCCTCTCCACGATAAGTCAAATCATGGAAAGTGCTCTGGATAAGGTACACTCTTGGGCTACGAGATGTGATGCCTTGGAGTAAATGATGCTATTCATCACAAAAACCAAGCTGTGGCTTTCTATGCCTGCAGCAGAACGTTCGACATATAACAACAACAAAAGTACAAAGATCGGCGTGTGTAGGCATCACATGAGCATTAAGATTTTGCCCAACATTTGCTCTAAGTGTGATTCTGCATCTGATGCCCCTTGAACTCCATATTAAATTTTCAGCTATATGCAGCGCCGTCCGGCTCAGGGAAACTGAGTGCTAGCCACCAAAGCCATATGGCCACTGTAAGGTCCTGGAGATGATACCAAGTTAACTGGTGACATCTTCGACCGATTACATGACTCCCACGCTCGAGTTCAGCAAACCTGGAATTGCTCTCATTTGGGTCCCAGAACACAGTAATTAATAGGGTATCGAGTTAGCAGACGAGCTGGCCAGGCGAGGGTCAGCCCTTAACGGCTCGCTAGCGGAAAGAGTCAATTTTCCGATAGGAGTCGTTAAGAGCAATTTACACTTTCACTTCCTCCAGCTAGCCAATCTTGGGTGGAACAACCTTACCAGTTGTGTCATATCAAGAAAGACATGGCCCAGTTTCAACAGACCTAAATCAAATGAGCTACTAGGCAGATCAAAGCCTGATATTGCCAGAATTGTAGCCATTATTACAGCCCACTGGCCTATAGGGGACCACGCGACCAAATTTGGCATTCCTCACAACACTTTATGTCGCAGCTGCAAACACAGCAACGAGAGGGAAACTCTTTTCCACTTTCTTTGCAGTTGTTGTTCCCTCGCAAGGCCAGACAACGCACATTAGGTAAACCCTTCTTTAACGAAATTCTAGCGATCACCAATAATTGTTACAGCATTGCCTCTTACGTCCACAAAAACTTTGCCGCCGACCGGTCGTTGGTATATCAATTAAGGATTTTCAGTGCCCCAATAGCGGATATTTTGTTTATTAACAAAGCCAGACAACTCGAAATGAGCTCGTCACTCATGGTGATTTTTTTCCAAAAATTAGGGTCGTCAATATAGAGCTGCAAAATTTTGACACTCCACTCTCGCCGGCGCATATGGTCATTTTCTATTAGTTGTTGAGTCAATTGAATTTTATACTCGTACAAATGTAATCTTTTTTGATTATTTTAAACAAACTTGCCGGAGACATTTAATATTCTTTTGCACGGCGTCAACAGAGGTGTCCAGACTTTCATCAATATTGTCTCTCATTGCAGCAATAATTTGTGCCATACGAACTCGGCCGGATATTACGGATTTGCTAGGCACGTGATTTAAACCAATGACGCAAAATTCTTCGTGTTTTCACAATTGAAGAATTATTTATATAAAACATTTTAATAATTTCAACACGTTGTTGAGGCATTAGGCGCTCCATATTATATTGTTACCGACTGCCCTTCACGACCGTCAAATGCTAACTTAAAACTTAAAATACACTCAAAGGTTCCCAATAAGATTTCTCGAGCTATTCTGCGGGCTAGTATCATATTAAGCTACCAAACTTAAAATAGAAATGATCAAAATCTTGGATAGTTTCACACTTTCCATCATATAATTTCAGAATTCTAATTATTGTGTTGATTTTCAGCTTCGACAATGGGATTGTATTTTGAGCAGAAATCTGATTTGTCATTTGTGGACTATTTCGAGAGGTGAGGCTAATTTGTACGGAAACCTTAACTGCTCATAATCGTAAATATTTTTATAATGCAGAGCAGTGGAAATGACAACTCACCGCGCACTGCGACCTTGGCTTCAAAATTCTACACTATTTCGCTTTACGAGTATGTACAAGCCCTTCAATGAAGGACAAACTATTATCACAAATTTTATCAACGAGGTAAGCAAAATTGGAATCAGACAAATGCGATTATTATAGCAATTAATACCTATAACTTTAGCTTATTGTGAAGAGAATAAAAATATTTGAACAACAAGAAAAAGAAAGTCAAAATAAACCAAATTTAACCGAAGAATCAGTGGATATTGAAAAGGTCAATAATATATTCATCGACCAAGCAATCAGAATTCATAAAAGGAATGAAATTGAATTTAAAGATATAGCCGAAGAAGCCAAAGTGATGGTGTTTGCTGTGAGTTTGTGTTCCTTTTACCACCCAATTAAAAAAAAGTTTAATGTCAAGCATCTCAAAATGACTAAATTGAGCAGTCATTTTGTACGCTCAATTGAACAATCTTTATTCTAAACTCATCTATACATTACTACTCTAGGCTTTTGATACTACAGCCATTACTTTATTTTCAACTTTAATGTGCCTTGCTATGCACCCCGAGTATCAAGAAAAAGTCTTCGAGGAAATCGTTACAGTCTTTCCTAAGGACGAATTCGATGTTAGTTATGAGGATTTCAAGAATCTTGTATACCTGGATATGTGCATCAATGAGACGTTACGAGTTGTAGCAACTGTTCCACTGATTGCCCGTGAGTGTACAAATGATGTAGCGATTTCAAAGGACAAAGTGATTCCAAAAGGAACACAAATAGCCGTAGACATATTAAGTATTCATAGAGATGAAGAAATTTGGGGGCCCAATGCTAAGACTTTCAATCCGGATCACTTTCTGCCGACAAATATATCCGCGCAGCAGAGGGACTCTTTTATGCCATTCTCAAAAGGACCAAGGAACTGCATAGGTAGGTAAGAAATTATAGAAAAATTCTGTAACTTCTTAATTGTGGGTGTTCCTTTATCTTATTTTGTATTAGGTTGGCAGTACGCAGTGATGGTCTTGAAGGTCGTTCTGGTGCATATCCTACGGAAGTATCGATTATCAACTAAATTTCGCTTTGAAGATCTAATATTTGTGGAAAACATTACGATGAAGTATGCGAAGTTACCGCATTTAGAAGTTGAAAAAAGACAAGAACTACATTATTAGAGCTGGTGGTAAGGGTTTTGGAGCATATGGGATCATTTCTCTCAGTAATAAAAAAACTACAGTGGAAACTCGATCAACTGCAATGTGTGGTATGTAATGTGGAAAAGTGCAAGCCTTATCATTTTCCGGTTAACGCATTTAACCAGACTGCTACGGCTAGTTAAGTTTCTACTGTACTTTTAGTTTTACAACATTGTTTTTGAATTTATTTGATTACCATGTATTTACATACATGTAGGTACGTTCGAACATTACAATTATAAGCATACTTACTTTCTTTAACTACAGCTTTGAATTCAATAATTAAATAAAATAAAAAGTATTATATTAAAGATTTGAATAACATTTTTTTACTGTTTTAAATTTTGGACTATGCCATTATGTCATCGGTTAAATGGCCGCCACGGAAGTTTTTGCAAACTTCGATGCTTATAAAGTAATTTTCAATGCATTTTCTGCACATTTATGGATGTATTGCGGCTATAACTTCACGGATGTCACACGATCTTGATGTCATCAAAACACGAAATTAAAGGGCAAGGAAACATTTCGTGCAATAGAGTCAAATTTGCCAATGTTGTGTGGCACGTAGCCCCATCCTATTGGAACCACATGTCGCTTACATCAATGTATTTAATCTCAGGCTAAAAAATAAATAAATATTTTGGAGCTAACACCCCAATGCAGGGCCTAGCCTAGCTTCTCGCAGCCACTCGTTCTGTGCGCCTCACAAATGGTTGGGACCTACAGTTTTATGCCGTTTCCGAAGGGCAATTTTTCTCGATTGAGCGAAGCTTTTCATGACAATTTTACTCTCGGATATTTGTCAGACATTCGCGAGAAGTGAAAAAATGAGAAAATTTTTATTTTTTTATTATTATGTTTTCTTGGATTCGAACCTTGAGCCTCGAAACTCTCGCTCAGTAATCGCGCACTTAACCACTGACTATAGTGCAGAGAATTTGCCGTAACAGTGACGCCTTCATCGTTTTTTTTTTTTTTTTTTTTTAACAAAATACGCCTTTCCACAGCGCACACCAAACTGTCACCCGTGGTGGATGGAAGTTCTAAAATTTCATATTTTTTGCAGGAATTTATTTCCTGTAAAAAGTCTTAGTTGGACCATATGAATAGGATGACTTCGAACAACATCTATCATTCAGTTTTCCCCCGTCGATAAGGCTACAGCATTGTAAGTACTGCAGTACGATTTTCTTCACATTGGCGTCACAGTTTCTGAGTCTTCTGCGAGCTCTTCGTCTCCAACAATATTGTAGAGAATCTCTGTCGCGACTGTAATTGTTAATGTTGTTTGCAAAAAGCTTGTTCGACGGTGCATCTCACTACTACATGAATTTTAAAGTAATACTACATAAACATGGAATTCTTTTATATGAGTGCAATCTATTCACCGAGTACATTCGGGAATCTTGCCAATAAGCGGTTGGTTTGTTGCACTGACGGGATTGTTTCTTATTTTTTGAAGTTCCAAATTACGAATAAATATGTTGGTTAACACATAGTTTTGGACACACTGAACCTCATATCTTCTTGGCCTTCTATAGCCTTGATAAACTCGCCGACTAACAATCCTTCCTAGATCTTCATCATCAGATTAAGCGAAAATGATGAGTCTAGAATTCTAATTGCTCATGATATTTGCTAATTTTGACATGCATTTGCTATTCACTCAAATTATTAATCTGCTAACAACTTTTGATATTACCTGTGGCAATGGGCTTCCACCTTAAACTTTTACGATTTTAAACTATGCCATTTCCATTGTTCCGTTTGATAAATATTTAACTCTCTCTGTCCTTCTGACAGATCCTTTTTTCATTATCGACACTTCTTTGTTGTACCTCTTCAAGGCTAGACACCATCTATTAACTTAAAGTAAGTTATAGTTAATAATCTTTATACGAGTATATTAAAATAAAAGGTGAATTACAACATTACCTATTGTTTTTTTTTTTTTTTTTTAAATTTGTTAAATTTGGCAAAGAAATATAATTAAAATTAAGATCAAATGACAGTAAGCAACAATTAATTATACAGTCTTGATAATTTGCCTCGGTTACTTCTTTAGTGTTCACGTATGGTCGTCTTTTTTTTTTGATATAATTTGCACGTGTTAAATGGGATATGAATACCCTTTTACTAATTTTAGAACACGTGCGTTTTGCGGAAAAGGGGAAGAGACAGAGAGAAAGACAGAGTGGTGTAGTTTGAAACTCAGGTGGTATTAAGTTTCTGTAAACTCCAAGGGTTTCTGTCCAGATAACTGGGGAGTATTTTGTTTGTTTTCGCTATTATTGTAGTTGCTTATGATTCACAGTATTTTTTTCCGTTCTCCTGATGTCATCACCACGATCAAGTTGCATTTTAGCCATACCCTACTGCCAATGTTATGCGTTCACCAGTCGTTCACAGACTTTCAAAGAGTGCGTACGTGTTTCGGCTTCTCAGTTAAAATCGGTGTGATCTCAATTGCAGAATTAAACAGTACAATTTCAAGTGGCGAGTTAGCCTGGGGGTAGTGGTGGTGAACCGTCCAACCCAGGGACCTCGGTTCAATCCCGGACTGGGAAATATTAAATTTGTGAACTTTTTTTTTCATTTAATAAAAATAAGTGAAAACGAAATAAACAAAAACAGATATCAGGCGATGGAGAGTGAGCGGTCCACCCTCCCAATAGCGGGACCAGCTGGTGGGGTGACTGCATCAGCCGATGCATTACCGGAAGGCCAGCCAGCAACAGTGGCAAATGCAAGTATGGGGAAAAGGAGAAGGAAATTGAAACCTTCTCCCAACCTTGTAAAGCGTCCCTCCACATCAGCTTCAGCTGAACAGCTGCCAGGTGGAGTGAGGGAAGGGGCGCCGACTACAACAACAGCAGCAGCAGCAGATATAAAGCGACAAAGGTCGGATGACTCTGTCGACTTCCCGTACATCTCCGACGGCGGGGAAGGCCGCTACATCGGAGACGACAACAATTGCTTCGCAGTTCTTGCATCCTCCGAATCGGATGATGAAGATGAAGAAGTTCAAAGTCTGACTAGCAGCATCAGACAGCTAGAAGAGAGGGTGCTTGCCATTAAGGCCAAACAAATGGCGAGAAGAGAGAGGGAGCGGCAGCTAGAGCTCCAGCGCGCTCAACAGCAAGAGAATCAGCCAGAAGGCCAGCTGCAACAACAACTAATGCAGCAGCAGCAAGAACAAGAGCAGCAGAATAAGCAGCAACAACAACAGCAGCAGAAAACGCTGCAAAAACCGCTGCAGCAGCAGAAAAAGCAGCAACAACCGCAGCAGCAGCAGCAGAAATAGCAGCAGCAGCAGCAGAAACAACAGCAGCAGAAACAGCAGCAACAGCAGCAGCAGCAGAAACAACAGCAACCGCAGCAGAAGCAACAACAATCGAAGACGACGACAAAAGCGAAGGTACCGCCAATAAATACGTACAAGATTGAGCTTATGGACACCATTAAACTATGTAAGTCGGCCATAGGCAACAATTTTTCTATTAAACGATTAAATGAAGACAGGCACGCTATCCACTGCAATACAGTGGAGCAATATAAAAAAAATAAAGATTTGTTAAAGGACACGACGACGGAGTTCTTCTCCTTCACCCCGAAGGGGGAAAAGCGGCAAACAATGCTGCTGAGGGGGATAGACCCGTCTACTGATCCGGAGACGCTCCTTGCGCTGCTTAAAGAGAAAGAGTGCAACGAGCTCGAATTTGTAGGGGTCAAGCCATTCACCACAGCTAAGGCAAAAAGGGAGAAGCGGAAATTGCCGATTTTCCTGGTTCAGCTTTCACCCAATAGCAAGCTGGATGGTCTAAGGAGTATTAAAGTCCTAGACTACCAGGTTGTCGCATGGGAAAAATTAAGAACGAGCGAAAACATTTTACAATGTGTTCGCTGCCAAAGGTTCGGGCACGCCGCGTCGAACTGCGAAATGCAGCCTCGATGTGTCAAGTGTGGAAAGAACCACAAAGCAGAGGAATGCACTCTAGATAAGGATGGAGTTGCAGATAAAAGCCAGCTCTCGTGTGCTTTATGCAGGAACTCGGGACACACCGCAAACTATAGGGGTTGTCCTAAGTTCCAGTTTATTAAGAAAGTAAATCTGGTTCGTCAGGAGAAGATTGTAGTGAAATGTCCACCTGCTCCAATTCAAACACCATCCGTGACTCCCCAAGTGACCTACGCCCAAATGGCGGCAGGTCGGGGAAACGCGGAACAGAAAAGACCGAAGGTTGCTTCTCAGGCCCCAGCGCCTAGAGCACCGGAGGCTCAAACTGACTTGCTGGCCATCTTGCTCTCTATCCAAGGGCAGATGGAGCAGCTTCAACGTCAGGTACAGGAGCAGGCGAAGCGGGTGGACCAGATCTACGCACTTCTGCCGGGCTTAACGCACCTTCAGTCGTAATGGGTACGAACATGGAGGAGCAATCCTTGAAGATCCTTGCGGTGAATGTGAATTCACTGATTAGGATCGAGCGAAGAGCCGTATTGTTTAAGTTGCTTGAAGACCAAACCCCTGATGTGCTTATGGTTAGCGAAACAAAGCTATCCCAGAAGCACAAATTGGGGCACAATAAATACAGTATTGTCAGAAGAGACCGACCCAACTCTACACAAGGAGGAGGTGTTGCGATCTTCATACGCAAACAATTGCAATTTAAAGTAATGTACAGCGGTGAAGTGCGAAGGTTCCAGGAGCTGGAAGCGTGTATCGTGTGCATCCCTCTCCGTAGTGGAAAGAGGATGTACTTGGTCGCACTCTATGCACCTGAAGCTACTCAATCTACTTTATTTATTTCAGAGCTCGAGGCTGGAGTCAGAGGAGAATTATTTCATCATGGCCGGAGATCCAAACGCCAAACATAGAGAT
The DNA here is from genome assembly GCA_963082735.1 of Pocota personata. Taxonomy (NCBI): domain Eukaryota; kingdom Metazoa; phylum Arthropoda; class Insecta; order Diptera; family Syrphidae; genus Pocota; species Pocota personata. Next base: position 53,095,715 of record OY720429.1, on the reverse strand, counting down.
TGGGGAAATAACACACCAAATCCTAGAGGGAACCTACTATTCAATTGGTGGGGTCGGCACAGTGTCGAGTATAAACTCGATTTGAAAGCAACAGATAGTCCGTCGTTTCCTAGAAGTGGCTCTTATCCGGATCTTATGCTGTTCGACGTACGGTTACAACTGACCGACATGGACCGACAAACTATAAACAGCCTGCACACTTTTGTGTAATATCGATTCCCAACGAAATTGCGGAGTTAGAGGAGTTTGTCCAAACGTACTCCTACAATTATAGTAGGACGCGTTGGACTCGCTTCTCAAGAACTTTGATAAGAGCACTCTCCTCGAATTCGCTCTACCCACCGTCCAATAGGAATCTGTCAAACGAGGAGATTGACTGGTACCTAAAACAAATGGACGAAACAATTAAACGAACTATGGACAATACGATACCTCGACAGCTGGTGTCAGATAAACACACAACATTTGGTCGCAGCAACAATTTTCAAGTTATTTTTCAATATTAAATTTCCTATTTTTCCCAATTACATCTTGTGTGTACAACGAATGGGCCTAAAAGTATGCCATATTAATGCTCAAAGTTTATCTAAGAACAAAATTGACGAATTTAGAGGGTTGTTTGTTGGCTCCAAAGTTGATGTAGTTTGCGTTTCGGAAACATGGTTTGACACCACTATATCAGATAACTTGTACTCAATGGCAGGGTATAAAATCTTCCGTGATGATAGGCAAAATAGAATTGGTGGTGGAGTTGCCATCTACGTACGTATGGAATTGCCTGTCAAGATAATTGCAACATCTCCTCCTTGCAGCCACATTCAGTATTGTTTCATACAGCTCATGAGTGTGGGTAGGAAATACCTACTTGGTGTCGTATATCGACCTTACAGTTACATGGATCTTTCGCAGCTGTATTCCTTCCTAGAAAACAATTCATCCTCTTTTTGGAAAACCATTGTCTGTGGCGATTTAAATTGCAATATATTGGATCGCACAAACTCGTCTTCTCTAACTGAGATGCTAAAAACACTAAACCTTGATCTTTTAAATTCATCTACTCCGACACATTTCACTAGCGCAAGCAGCACTCTCCTTGACTTATTTTTTGCCAGTGATGCTCGGGATGTCTTTTACAGCCAAGTTTCTGCTCCCGCCTTTTCCAAGCATGACCTACTATTTGCCTCTTTCGACTTCGTGTGTTGTAAAGAACCATCAAAATACTCCTATCGAGACTTTAAAAGTGTACAACCGAACATCCTGGAGCGAGACCTGCAGTGTGTTAACTGGCTGCCAATTTTCTCTGAAACATCTCCTGACGCACAAGTTGATTACCTGCAAGGTGTGGTTAACAAATTGTTTGATTTTCATGTTCCCCTAAGAACCAGGCTTGCAAAATACAACAGCAATCCGTGGTTTACACCCGAAATTCTTAGACTCAAAAACCAACGTGACGGCGCATATAGGAAATGGAAATTTTTCCGGCTCCCAGAATTTTTCCAATCTTTCAAAATTCTAAGAAACCTTGTGTGTTCGAAGATCAAACAAGCCAAGCGAAATTTTTTTAGCGAGCACCTTAATTATAAACTTCCAAATAAAACATTGTGGAAGAACCTTCGTCAACAAGGTATAGGTGGTAAAACGAATACTACGCTTGATAACGTCGATCCAAACCAGCTGAATCAAGATTTTGTTAATATACAATCGATATCAAATACTAGCACATCTCCTCTAATTGAATCTAGCTGCTCTTTTGAATTTACCAGAGTTGAGCAAACCGATGTTGTTAGAGCTATCCTCAGTATTAAGTCGAAAGCTGTTGGTATTGACGGGATCCACCCTCATTTTATAAAAATGATTTTACCGTACATCCTTCCTGCAATAACACACATCTTTAATATTATCGTAGCCACATCCACATTTCCGAAGTCTTGGAAAGCTGCAAAGATCATTCCAGTCCTAAAAAAGAAAGCAACCAGCAATGCACCTGCAGAATATCGACGCATCGCAATCCTCCCATATTTGTCTAAGGTTTTGGAAAAGTCTGTTCACTTTCAACTGTCTGCCTATCTTCGACAAAACAAACTGCTCTGTTCGTATCAATCTGGTTTTAGACAGCATTATAGCTGCACCTCAGCATTACTAAAGGTAACAGATGACATACGGACAGCGATTGATAAAGACTATTTCACTTTTCTGATTGAGAACGTCGTTTGCTTTCTCCTCATCTGTGGCAAATTTCATTCTGTCCTACCTCACGGGTCGCAAACAAGCAGTTTTCGTAAATGATATCCAATCCGAGTTCCTTGCAACTTCAGCGGGTGTTCCCCAAGGCTCCATTTTGGGCCCATTGCTTTTTACAATATTTATCAACGATCTTCCAAATACTGTTCACAACTCATCGTTACATATGTATGCGGATGATGTTCAACTGTACATAAGTAGCGAGCTCGGTCTCGTCGAAGATACTGCACTGAAACACAATGAAGATCTTACTAAAATTCTTACTTGGTCTGAAGAGAATTCATTACGATTAAATCCTGGTAAATCCAAATGCCTTGTCATAAGTAGAACTGATCTTGATACCTCCTGCCTACCCACCATATATCTTGGGAATACGGAAATTGAATTCGTCCATAAAGCTAAAAATCTAGGTGTCTGGTTTAGCACAACATTGTGTTGGGATAACCACATTCGGACCTCAATCGGTAAAATTTATGGCTGTCTTAGGAATCTTACACCCTCGCGGAGCTATACACCAACAAATACTAAGCTAATGTTAGCAAGAACGCTGCTTGTACCACTAATATCGTACAGCTGTGAAATCTTTTGCTGTAATAGCGCGCTCATACAACGGAAGCTACAAGTTGCATTCAACAACATTACTCGCTATGTTTTTGGGTTAAAGCCTTTCGACCATGTTTCTGCGCACTCTAATAAGATTCTTGGTTGTACATTAGACAAGTATCTTGACTATTGTACAATCAAGTTTCTTCACAAAATCATAATAACTAAACAGCCTCTTTATTTGTACGAAAAACTTATTTTTTCTTATTCAAACCGCTCCTTGAGTCTGATTTCGCCGCGTGTTACATACCAGGTTTCGGAACGCCAATTTTTTGTTCATGCCATTCGCCTCTGGAATGCACTCCCTCTAAGCGTGAGAAGGCTCTACAACGCAAACAATTTTGGTGATACTCTTTTTCGGCACCTTGCAGGCACATAGATACAGAAAATACCCTCTAGGTTAACTAATTATCATTTCCCTTTGATTTTATCTTTTCTTTTTTACTTCTTACTTTATTTTTTCTTCTTACATTTTCTTTGTTAAAACACCAGCTCATACTAAGCTTCATACTAAATTTTAAACAAAAATATAACCTTAATTTTAAGTAAATTTAAATATTTGAAATACGTAATGAAATATGTCAACATTTATTGCTTAAAGATAATCAAAGTCTATTGTAAGTGTTGTTGGATATAATCAATAAATATGAAATATGAAATATCAACATACTGACAACGCAGACATATTCCGCAACGCAACAATTGACGCACTACACCAACACAAAAGTAGACTGCTGTCGAGACTAAAAACCTTGTGCAGACATTTTACTGACAGACAAAACTCGGAGGTTAGGACGCTGAAGTCGTTGATTAAAAACTTCCAGAAATTAATTAGAGAAAATTACAGACTTTCTGTAAATTTGCATTGGAACAACAAAATTCGGGCTGTAAAATCCAACAACCCGAGTATGTTCCCGCAAATAAATAAACTATTTCGGAGGAATAATCAAAAAGACCTTCCGTGTCTTAAGATCCCCCGAACGACGAACAATGGACGAATACTTATAACAGCAGGTATAGATCCAGATAACGCAGTAGAGGATGACAACTTCTTTGTGATCGAAGATCCGCAGGAGAAGGTAGAGGCTATAGGAGCGACTTTCCAGGAAGTGTACAAGGTGAATGATACCATTTGCCCGAACCACGACCTGGAAAATCGCATCCTTGTGCACAACTTCTACCTTCGAAATGATATAGAGCACTGGCGATCCGAGAACATAGGTTTTACCGAGTTCAATGACGATAACATGGCAAATAATGTCATCGCCGAAGAAAGGGTACATCCCCCGTACATATCGAAGGTGGAGCTCCAAGCGATCTTCGACTCATTGAGGAGGAAGAAATCTGTAGGAATCGATGGAGTGTCGAACATTGTGCTTCGACATCTCCCTCTAGAAGCGGTGGACATTTACACCATTCTGTTTAACAATGCGCTGAATAATGCACATTATCCAGCGCATTGGAAAACTGCAGTGATACAACCCATCCCTAAACCGGGTAAGGACACTTCCAATCCGGCAAATCTCCGGTCGATAAGTCTCCTTCCGAACATCAGCAAGGTATTCGAGAAAGTGATCAATAGAGCCCTGCTTAAGTGGACTGAGAACAGTATATAATTCCGGATAACCAATTCGGTTTTAAGGCGGGGCATGATACAATACATTTTTTTTTTTTTTTTTTTTTTTTTTTTTTTTTTTTTTTTTTTTTTTTTTTCCGAGGGTAGGTAAAAAATCGTCATGAAGACACTAGTAGTGTGAGATTTTTACTCACTAAAAAAACCTCCCTTCGTGATAAATTTCTTTGATTACATACTACAACTAAGTTTTGACTTATCCAGCAGTTTTTCTTTCACGTATTGAGATCGTTTGGCAGGTCCCTTTCCATTGAAAGTTCTTGCTTGTTCCGCAAATTAGGCGCGGTTTCTTGCTATCGCGTTAAATCGAAAGGTTTAGTCCTTTGTAGACGACGCAGTAGATTCCTCTCATCTAGAATTCGAAGGACTTCATTGTTAACGTGTCCTTGTAATCTGTCTTTGTGCTTACGCGCGAAGTTTTTGATTTCATATTCGACTGTCGCAATTCCTAAATCTCTATGGATATCGCTATTTCTAATAAACCACGGTGCATTAACTATTGATCTTAGCACTTTATTTTCAAAAGTTTGTAAAATATTGACATTACTTATTTTGGTACAACCCCAAAGTTGTATTCCATATGTCCATATCGGCTTTAGCACTTGCTTGTATAAAAGCAGTTTGTTCTCTACATTAAGCTTGGAATGTTTTCCAAGTAACCAGTACATTTCTCTGTATTTGGTTTCGAGTTCTTTACGTTTTTTCTTCACGTGCGATTTCCACTTCAGCTTAGCATCAAGTGTCATTCCAAGATACTTAGCCTCGTTTGCAAACGGAATTTGAACCGAGTTTGAAAAGATCGGCAAATTATTTATTTTCTTATAAGTAAAATTGACATGAACAGATTTGTTTTCGTTTAAAGCTAGTCGCCAAATCTTTGTCCATTCATTTACATTATTCAATGCTTCTTGCAATTTTTCAGTCGATTCTTCGATCGTTTTACCCGTTGCCAGGATGGCAGTGTCATCGGCAAATGTAGCTAAGACGGTGCCTTCTTCTTGCGGTATATCGCGAGTATATAATAGGTACAAAAGCGGTCCAAGGACACTTCCCTGCGGCACCCCAGCCCTTATTTCTTTAAATTCCGAATATTCGTTTCCGTGTTTGACTCGGAAAAGTCGATTCGTCAAGTATTTTTCTAGAATATTATATAAGTGTTCCGGCAGAACTTGTCGTAATTTATATTTCAAGCCTTCATGCCAGACCTTGTCAAAAGCTTGAGAAACATCAAGGAATATGCTCGAGCAAATCTTTTTTTCTTCGTAAGCTTTTTCAATTAAATCAGTTATTCTATGCACTTGGTCTATTGTTGAGTGCTTGGTTCTAAACCCAAACTGGTGATTGGGAATAAGAGATCCTTCTTCTATAACCGGCTGTAATCGCTTAAGTACTATTCTTTCGAAAACTTTAGACATAATCGGCAGCAGCGAAATAGGTCTATACGATTTTTTATCATTCGGTGGTTTTCCTGGCTTCAGAATCATTATTACTTCCGCGACTTTCCATTGACTCGGAACATATTCTAATCTTATCGCTGCGTTTATAATGTAAAGAAACTTAACTAACGCTTTTCTAGGTAACGATTTAAGAAGCTCTCCTGTGATTAGGTCGTATCCAGGAGCTTTATTCGGTTTCAGTTTCTTTATTTCTTGTTGAAGTTCGGTCAGCCTTGCATTTCTTACTGTGTAATTGTGAAATGCTATATCCGACGCATTATCATTTTCAGCAAGCGCTTGCCCATCAAATGGTTTAAATATTTCTTCTAAATGGGCGGCAAAGACTTCTGCTTTGTCTTTATCATTCATGGCCCATTCGTTGTCATTTTTCTTGATTGGGGCCGCTTGTATTTTCGGTTTTTTAATGCCTTTTATAGCTTTCCAGAGCGAATAATTGGAATCTTTGTCCGCTGTTAAGCTTTCAATGCTGGTTTGTATTGTCCGGTTTTTAAAATCAATAATGGCCTTTTTTAGCAAATTACACAAGCGATTCAAATGCGATTTATGTTGCGGAGCACGAGTTTGTTGCCATTTTTTACGCGCTTTTCTCTTCTCCCTTACCATTTCTTTTATTTCCGGTGGATATTTTTGGGCATGATTGATTGGCGTTTTCCTTTGATAGGGAGTATTTTTCCACGCGGCGCGCTGCAGAACTTCAACAAAACGATCAATTTCGATTTCGAGTTCAGAAAACGTCCTAAGTGATACTCTCAGTTCGGTATGTTCTTCAACGTCTTTTTTAAAGCCTTCCCAATCAGTTTTTCTGCTAGTTAGTCTAGCAGGTACATCTTTTTTAATTAGGCGTTCGCTCATCGTTAGAATGATAGGGGAATGATCGGAAGAGAGATCAAAACTTTCATCAATTTTAATACATTTGTCTGGTATTCCTTTTACAACAAAGAAATCGATCAGATCGGGTATTTTGTTGTTATCAGTCGGCCAATATGTTGGTTTACCAGTCGAGTGAAAGTCGCATCTGTGTTGCATGCAGGCGTTGTAAAGTGCTCTGCCTTTTTGTGAGACACATCTTGAACCCCAGAAGGTGTGTTTTGCATTAAAATCACCGCCAATAATAAAATTCGGTCCAAGAGAGTTGAAAATATTTGTAAAATCATTTTTTTCAAGCCTGCAACGCAGTGGACAATAAATAGACGAGACAATGAAAGAGTAATGTCCATTTTTCACGCGTACAGTGCTCACTTGCATTGTTTCAAGCTCTATCATAATCTCTTCAGAGTGTTCGATGCAATCTTTTATGATTAAAGACGATCCGCCTCTGGCTCTTTCCGACGGGTGATAAGCGTGATAGGTACTGTATCCAGTAATGTTTACACGCGATAGTTTCGTCAGGTGAGTTTCACAGATCAAACATATGTCAATGTCATTTTCCCGTAGCAATATTTCTAGCTCTTCTAGTCTTTGTATGAGACCGTTGGCGTTCCATGCAACAATTTTAAGAAGTTTCGTCATGTTCGTTTTGAAATGCTCCTATTGTTAAGCTTATATTCAAGCTTCTCCAACCTGTCGACAATTAGCGTGTTTGTTTTTGTTTGCTCCTCAAGCCTCGCAAGGATAATAGAAAAGACGTGAGATACGGGGTTTTCCGAATTATCAGTGTTCGTTTTTATTGATGTTGATGCTTGAGCACGCGTCTGCATGTCAGAATCTGATGGCTTTTCTTTAGGCGCTTTAACCTTAACGCGGTGTGGAATTTGATCGGTGTTTGATGTCGCAGCTTGAGCGTACGTAAGCGCGCCAGGGTCGGCTCGGTTGTCTCTAGTCACCTTTCTTGCAGCAGTTTTCGACTTTTCCTTATTTACTGGTTTTGAGGGTGGGTTTTCCGGCTTCATAAGTCGATCTCTTCTTTTTTGTAATTCTTTGGCTACTTCACAGCCTCTGTAATTAGCCGGATGCTTACCATTGCAGTTAATACACGCTGCAGGGGTTTTTTTGTTTACACCACACTCTTGACTAAGATGTTTAGCGGCGCATTTGACACATCGCGGTTCTTTTCGGCAATATGTTTGCGTATGGTTGAATCCTTGGCATCGCTTGCACTGAGGTATCAACCTTGTATTCTTGCGCATGGGTTCGATTTTGACTACGACATTCAGAATTGTTCTTATTTCGTAAATCTTTTCTAAACTCTCAGCCTTATCAAAGGTTAGCATAAAAAGAGGAAGCTCGCGCTTAACCATCGTTTCCTCGCCTTCCAATTTTTGCTTTTCCCGTTTAATTAAGTTTACCGCATCGACGATTTTAAAGTTTTTGTTCTTCAAATCGTGAACAACGTCTTCCTTTCGGCATGAGGCATGAAGTCCTCTAGCTACGACTCGTATCGGTCTTTCAGATTTATTTTCATAAGTATACCACTGGATTTTTTCAGTATTCAGTTTATTAGATACTGAGCGGTAACTGTCTGAGTCCTTTACGTTTACTTTCCATTTGTTGTTGTTGAGCGATGTTACTTCAAAATCGGATAGCAACAAAGGTTTGAGAAAAGAATGCAGTTTATTATAGTCTGCAATTCCGATCACGTATATTGGTGGCGGTGGTCGTACCTTATTTCGTGGATTTTCTTCGGCACGCGTGATTATTTTGTCAGGCTGTTCTTTACCTTCTCGTTTATTTTGCGTGTTTTCTTGCCTCGTTAACATTTCGGGCGAAGAGCCAGCTTTTCGTTTTTTGACAGGCCGTTTTTTTAGAATCCAATTGGTTTCCCGACTTAGTTCTTCATCATCCGTTTTATAATCCGTGTTATCGGGGACGATTGAACTCGCAGCAGACTCATTACGAGGTTTCGATGTATCATTAAATGCTTTATTTTCTGCTTTAAGTACATTTAATTCCTTTCTTAGTTCTTCGCAGAGAAGTTCCATTTTACTTAGCCTGGTCCGGAGTTCCATATTTTCGTCCGTTAGGCTTTGAATTTTCGCTGAAGTCCGTTGTTCGTGCGCCGACACTATCGATGTCGCCGGACTTCTAGTTCCGCACGTTTTCATGGTAGATCTTGATGTTGGAGATCTAACTACCCTAGTACCTTTTTTAAAAGGGTCAGATGAACGCAATAAATGGCTCTCCCCAGAATCCGTAGAGCCGACCTCCGAAGAGGGTGGATTTTCCAGTGTACCTGGACTGCCACCTGGGGTATTAATATCTTTCGTTTTGTTCATTGCATGTTTTTGTATACGCCATACTCGGTATACGGAGGGTGGATTTTAGTCGCCTCTTACGACAGACATGCCTACCTCGGGTATATTCTAACCCCTACCCGAAGGGGTAGGATACAATATGAACAAATGCAAGAACCAATGCACGGGTGCCTGCCTGATTGACTTGGAGAAGGCCTTCGACACCGTATGGTTAGAGGGACTCTTCTACAAGCTAAGCAGGCTGGGCATAAGCAAACCACTGCTGTACATACTTCATAACATGCTCACCAGTAGGCAGTTCATCGTCAAAAATGGCAATGTGACTTCTGCTGGAACATTTCTAATTAAAAACGGTCTGCAACAAGGTGCGGTTAATTCACCGATCCTTTTCAACATTTACACGAGCGATCTGATAGGATCATTTCACCATGCCATAGCGTACGCAGACGATTTGATCGCGTACAGATCAGGACCAAAAATCGAGGTCATTGCAATTCTCTTGCAACGTGACTTCGATAAGATTCAGCGATATTGCGATGACTGGAAGTTGAAGATCAACTTCCAGAAATCGGAAACCATTCTTTTTAGGACGCCGTTGTTTGGGGCCTCTAGGGATACCAGAAGGAATTGGCGAAAGTTCTCAATCGTGGGACCACACGGACAGCCACTTGCGAGTCGAAGTGTAGTCAGATACCTAGGGCTTTGGTTAGACCAATATCTATATTTTAACAAACATATAGATGCTGCTCTGGCCAGAGCCAAAGGTGCTTTTGCCCTTACAAAGAGACTTTTTTATAGCAAGCAACTCGATGCAAGGGTAAAGGTAATCTGCTACATGGCCCTCATTAGGCCCATGCTCGTATATGGATGCCCCGTGTGGTTCAACGTGGGAGCAAGCTTGTTGGAAAAGATTCGGGTGTTTGAGAGGGCTTACCTTCAGGCTTGCCTTCATTTGTACAGAACACCAGAGTCCCAGTACATAAAATTCTATCCCAATGAGGCCCTATACAACAGGGCTAACCTAATAAGAGTGGATAATTTCGTTATCAAGCTGATTCGAAGGCACATTGCAAGAGCAATGAGCTCGACGAACAACCTGATCTTCGGGGCTTATTACCCCAATTACGAGTATCACGAGAGAGTGCGCCTTAACTGCTTTGTTCCCCCAGAGGCGTTCCTCCATTTCGATAAGAAAGGTCTGATCCAGGACAGATTGGCGGTACCGCTAATCTTCCACGTTGCTCGGACAGTTGTGGATAGGCGACTCAACTACGACAGAGTCGTTGCACACGGCAGTGTGGAGCGTTTCCGGTTTAGTAGGGCGGTATCGGGTCGCGATGTTGAGGACGTACAACGTCAGTACGGTCGTATCTGGTGGCTAGCCGAAAGAGAGGAAACTCCTTCGTCGTTTCCTCCTGATCCAGGGTAGCCTGTTGCATATTTGAGGTTGGCTGTTTGTTGTCCATGGCCGACTTACATAGTTTTAAGGTTTAGGTAGTGTTATGTAAATAGGTTGTAAGTAATATTTTAATAAAAAAAAAAAAAAAAAAATTTTAAATATAAATCCACAGCACTTGGATGCAAAAATACAAAAAAAAAAAACAAAAAACACAAAAAACATAAAAAAAAAAAATAAAAAAAAACAGCACTCGATAAAAAAAAATTAATAAAAAACAAAAAAAAATTACGTAGAATAAGATAGGCTAATTTAGAATAAGATAGTTTAAGATTTATTTTAGGATAGTTTATAAGTTTTATATATAAGAACATTAAAAACAAAAAAAAGTTCATATACTAAGTTTTTTCATTTGATTAAACATTTTTCTTAGTAGTAATAGCCAATAGAATAATAAAATAAATAAATAAAGAATCTTAAGTTAGTTACGTCGAAAGACATAGTTTTAAGTATTAGGTTTAACTTAGAGCGCCCGCATAGGGCCAGTAAGTTAGAATAAGAATAGTTAAGTTAGTTAAGCTAGTTTTAAGCGTTTTTTTGTCTAGCAATTAAGTTACAATGAATTTAATAAAAATGCATTAAAAATGAAAAAATGTTATGCCTTCACAGTAGAGTTGACTTAACTTTCGCAAGTGATCGACTTTTTATTTATTTCATGAGAAATAAATAGATGATTCTTGACATCAGGATTCGAACCGTGAATCAACAGCGTGACAAGCGATGATGGTACTACTACACCACGGCCACCCTCGTGTTGAATCGGTGTAATTAAATCAACCAAAATCAATTCCTTTAATAGTTGTCAATGAATTTAATCGACCGCTGACTCTAAGCAAGAAATTGTTAGTCTTTAACCGGATTAATTGGATTAATCGAAATTATTCTGAAACTTCGTTTGATCGGAAATTGATTGATTTAAGTACATTTTTATTTATTTATCTACCTACAAGCCACATAGCTTTACAGATTAATCTTAATAAATACATAATACAATTATTACAATAACTATGATATAATTATTACGAAAATAAAAATTCTGTTAGAACTAAGCTTATCGCAAATAAAAGTTTATTGTGAAGTGTTTATTTATATTGGTTGAAGTTTTATAATTTTATTATGAATAATTCAAGAGGTAGATACTTGGCCGAATTGGCAATGCACAAACAGAGGCATAATGAAACTCTTAATAATCTCGTAAGTACTAAAGTTTAGTGCTGTGTCTATGTGGCGTATTTTTTCGTTGTATTTTTTAAAACTAAGGATAATATCTATGGTGTCCTTGTTATAGAACCATAAATCCATAATTCAAGATTTGTTTGATGGTAAATCTAAAGCGCGTGTGAGCTATCACAATCTGGTGCTACAAGTAGTTTGGATGCTTTAAACCCAAACCATGAAAGTATATTTATTATTTTGAAATCAGACTAAAATCAGGGTGGTTAAAAACTGTGCAATTTTGATTGCTTTATACCTACATCATTTTTTAAGGTCCGTACTGTAGTTTTACAAGAAAGACATGCTGCTGATGAAGTGCATAGTGATATGGACGAAGATGAGAAGACCAAACCAATTGAAATAATTGTAAGTCACAACAATATTTTTAATTTCTGCTTGCACAAATCACAATATATAAAATCGTAAACTCCCTTTGTCATTTTGCAGATGCAAAACAACTTGTCTACTACGATTGCACTAGTGATGAAGAGAAAGACTTCAGTGGGGATTCCAATGAAGACCCAACTTTTCAACCCAACATAGCCCCAGAAGATTCTGAAATTTCTGATTTTTCAGATTATATTGCTGAAAATGATAAGAAAGTTTTAATAAGGAGTAGAAAAAATCACCCAGAAACCTGGAAGGCCAATGTAGCGAAATCTATTCGAGCGAAATGTCTCCTCAATACAAGCAAAAAAAAAAGAACCAAGTGTAAGTTTAAATGTACAAATTATCTTTCTGAGGTCGACAGACAAGAAATTTGTAAATCGTATTGGGGATTTTCTGACTATAACAGACAGAAAGACTTTATACGTCCAAACAGAGCTCACAAAACAAAGAAGAAAAATTAATGTTAACAGTGGAAAATCACGTCTTGTGTCTAAAATATATTTTTTTAGAAAACATTACTGGAAGGCATAAAGTATGTGCAACTTTTTTTGAAAAGACCCTTTGCAATTCAAACGGACTTATTAATACAGCCATCAGAGGCTCAAATTTTGGATCTTTTACTGGCAATGATAAAAGGGGTCGAAAAGTACCTGGCGACAAAACAAGTGAAGCAAGAATAGCTTTAGTAAAAAGCCATATAGAAAGCTTGACAGTAATGGAATCCCACTACGTACGAAAGTCTACCAAGAAATTGTACCTATTTAACTGAAATTGTCATACCTAACATAACTGAAATTGTCAGCGAAACATATTATAGGAAAATATTCTGTAATAATTACAACTATTCTTTTTGTTTAAACAAAAAAAGACCTTTGCGCAACGTGCGCAAAATATGATCAAGCTTCTAATGCAGATAAAAGAAAACTGGATGCAGAATATTCAATGCATTTGATGAGAAAAAGCCAGTGTAATGAAGTCAAGGAAAATGAAAAACTGAGATGCAAATATGATCCTACATTCATTACTTGCACAACAGCTGGTAGCTGTTTTGATGTATGTACAAGTGGCAGCTGTTTTGATGTATGCTGTACAAAATTTAAGTCATCTGAACAGAGTGGAACTTACATTTATAGAGTCAAGGCATTCAGACATGGAGTATGATTCCATGCATTCCGTAATACGAGGGTGGGTCAATAATTCCCTGAAAATTAACACAAATTGTGTCGTCACCTTAAATTTAATTTTTTTTGTCAAGAATCATCTTTCAAAATAACGCACCCAAATTTTCAGACAGATCTGTCAAATAGTTTTGTTGTGGCAGCTATTTTATATAGACGCCTACTAGCATTTTCGTTAAAATGGAAAAAAGTGAATTTCGAGTGCTCATTAAACAATATTTTTTACGAGAAAAAACTATCACGTAAACCAAACAAAAACTTGACAAACATTATGGAGACTCTTCGCCATCGATTGGAACCATTCACCACTGGTATACTCAATTTCGGTGCAGTCGTTCAAGCACAAATGACGCCGAACGTTCAGGTCGCCCAATTGAGGTCACCACACCAGAAATGGTCGACAAAATCCATGGTTTGATAATGGACGATCGGCGAGTGAAAGTGCGCGAGATTGAAGAGGCCACAGGCTTATCACATGGCTCAGTGATTTCGATTTTACATAAATATTTGGACATGAAAAAGCTTTCCGCAAGATGGATGCCGCGTTTGCTCACAATCGACAACAAACGCATTCGTTTGACAACTTCAAGGTGTGTTTGGCGATGTTCCAGAAAAATTCGGCTGAGTCACCGCAATACACCAGAAACTAAGGAACAGTCAAAACAATGGACTTCTCCTGGTGAATCAAAGCCGAAGAAGGCCAAGGAGGATTTGTCAGCAAACGAGGTCATGGCGACAGTTTTTTGGGATGCGCGCGGTGTTATTAACATCTATTAGTTTGAAAAGGGTAAAACGATCACCGGCGCATATTACGTAGAGCTGCTGGATCGATTCCAAGCCGATTTGAAGCAAAAACGGCCGCATTTGGCGAAAAAAAAAATTCTTTTTCACCAGGACAACGCACCGGCGCACAAGTCCGCAGTCGCAATGGCAAAATTGCATGAGTTAGGCTACGAACTCCTCCCTCATCCAGCATATTCCCCAGATTTAGCCCCCTGCGACTACTTCTTGTTTCCAAATATGAAGAAATGGCTCACAGGCAAGAGATTTGGGTCGAATGAAGAGGTCATCGCTGAAACAAACGCTTATTTTGAGGGGCTCGAGAAATCGTATTATTTGGAGGGCATCAAAAAATTGGAGAAACATTGGATGAAGTATATAGAGAAAAATAAAATGTTTTTATACCGAAAAGAGTGTTCCTTATTCCATTTTTCAGGGACTTATTGACCCACCCTCTACTCGTAGAGTCGGCAAAGAAAAATAAAAGCGCGTATACAATAATTGATTGGACACGTATCTTTCAATCAGTTAGATCATCTGAAAGAGATAAAAACAAAAGCAAATATTAAGTTAATCATTTAAAGTTCTCGGATTTTGATAATCTTCAGGAACTAGCAGCTTGCACAATCAAATATCGAAGCAGTCTCTGTGTGGTGACAAAGTGTCATGGCTTAAAATAAAGTGCCTAAAATTTGAAATCTGATTACAAAAAGATTAATGTATATGGAAGAGGTCGCCGAAAGAAAGTAGTCGCACTGAAATTAGCATACGTTGATTATTTACCGATTTCATCAGCAAAAAAGGCCGACCTTGTAAAACTTTGCAATGCTGGTCTGATTCCAGAGGAAGTAATTCCATGGTTCAAACAAAGGCATACATATGATTATTCATTTAAATTAGGTAAACAAAATAAAATATTTTTAATCTCTTGCCTGGATAAAGAAATATCGGTAGCAAAACAAACTGAATTAAAATTTGATATGGCTCTTGAAAAAGGTTCATTTGATCCGTAATTTGTTCTGTGCCGGGATCGAGCTAGAAGCGGCTCTTTCTCATTGGTCTTACAGGTGTATATACTTAAAGGAATTAGTAATAACAACGTTGGACTTTTAACATGATAACATAAAATATCTCTTATAAACACTATGTCATGAATTTTTTGTCTTACTTTAAGTTTTGCTAGTCCTGGCAACTCCTAGCATCATAATGCGGACAGAAGTTCCAGCGCATTTTATATGTATTTTATGTACTTTGGAAATCTTCTCTGAACCTTTTCAACTCGGTATGAATGAACATCATAACCCGGACCCCATATAATGTCAGAGTATTCTAGCAGTGATCTGACTAAGGACAAAAATAAGGAAATCAGCGTGTGCGAATTTGAGAAGTCTCTTGTATTTCTTTTTATGAAACCAACCATAGAATTAGCTATAGAGACAATGTAATCGACATGACCAGATTGGATTGGAGCATCTAAAGAATGTAATTACATTTCATTTAGCAACGTTAATAAGAAGACAATTTTCTTTACACCATAAAGATAGAGCATCAATATCACACTGTAGTTTTTGACAATCAGTCTTATTTGTAATTATTGAAAACAGCTTTAGATCATCAACATATAGAAAATGTTGGCTATGTTTGATAATGGCGGATATATCATTAATGAATATAATAAAAAGAAGATGTGGCTCCCTTGGGGTATACCCGAGCTGCAATAGCATGGTCTTGAATAGCCATTATTAAGTTAAATAATCTGCACCCTATTGGTTTAAACGGAAGAGATCCGTAAAGATGAGTGAAAGCCAAATCTATATAATTTACTTACTAAGAAAAATACTGTGATTCACAGTATCAATTACCTTGCTGAAGTCCGTATAAATGGTATCAACCTGATGACCTCCTTCTATAGCATTTATTAGTGAGGACCTAAAGTGAAGTAGATTGGAAGTTGTGGTTCTGTCGGATACGAATCCATGTTGGAACTCGGAAATATGTTCCTTGATCTCAAAATCTAACTTATTTTTCACTATACTATACTTAATAAACAAATCAATCCTATTTTAGGATGAAAACATCACAAAACTTACAAATCCCTCTTTAATATTTGACGTGATTCTTACACCCAGACTTAAAAATAGGGTTTAGAAAAGAGACTTCCCACTCATCTAAAAATATCTCCAGTCTCAGTGACATATTAAAAATAAAAAGTAATGGCTGACATATACTACTGCTACAATTTTTTAAGACAATGGAAGGTATTCCATCTGCACCCGCATTCGAGATTGGTTTTAGAATTTTTAGAGCCTACTAAATATCATGTAAGTCTAGAACTATCTTTTCAATATCTACTTTTGGATCACCAATTATGGTCATACCTGTCGTTGGGTAATTTTTCGTGTAGCCAGATTCAAAAACAGCGCAAATAATTCACAATTTAAGTATACTATACGAATTGTGCTTAGATTTTATAAAAGACCAGAAAAATTTAGTATCCCTAATTAGTTTATTCTCAATATCCATGATATAGTTTTTGTATAAAAATTTACTGATCACATTCAACTGTTTCCTCAAAGTACGAAATTAAATATAATCTTAAGTATAATCTTATAAATAAGACTTGACACCCCTCGATTATTTTCTCTGGGGATACGTCAAGTCCTTAGTCTACGCTAACAAGCCAACCATTTTGGTCTAACGCCGCACATATTAGACCGAGTCATCAAAAATTGGACCGACCGCTTAAAGCACTGCTAAATGATGTGCTATTCCATACATAATGGCATGAATGTATGTAGCTTCAAAATAAAGCCACTGACATAATAATATATTCAACTTCGCTCCAAGAGAATACAGGAAACCTAAAAAAAAAAGTTTTTAATAGATTACGATTGTCCAACTGGACAAATCTCATTTCATGTAAAACAAAATTGGCATCAAGCTAAACCCTGAACAAATCCATACAATTAAACAATTCCCCTCTTCACGAACACAAACAAAATTATAGGAATTTGAGGACTACTTGGTTACTACAGGAAGTTTATTAAGGACTTTGCCAAGTTAGGCAAACAGAATGCTCAAAGAAAAATAGATCCATAGAATTCAATGAACATTATATAAAACATTTGAAACTTGGAAAAAATTTTAGCTAATGATCCCATCCTACAATACCCAGATTTGTCAAAAGCATTTAACCTAACAACAGATGCGGGTAACTTCGCACTTGGCGCTATCCTGTCACAAGGTCCAATCGAACGCAACAGACCAGTGTGCTATGCAAGTTGAAAGCTCACAATTTCAGAAATCAACTACTCTACTATAGAGAAAGAATTGTTGACCATTGTTTGGGCCACAAAATACTTCAGACTGTACCTCTATTGTCACCGATTCAAGAGTATAAGCCCTTAACATGGATCATAAATTTAAAAGATGGTAACTCGAAATTAATTCGCTGGTGATTAAGGTTGGAAGAATATGATTACGAAATTATATACAAAAAAGGAAAATCCAACACAAATGCCGACGATTTAAGCAGTATTACAATAGAGAATCCTAAGACCCTTAGCAATGTCGAAATCAATATTAACGATAACTTTTCAACACAAAATATGAGCCAACGAAAACCTAAGTGATGGCATAGCAATATCAGAAGGACCTTTAAATGAGTTTAATCTCCAAACTATCTTACAAAAATCTGAAAAAGGTGCACCAATGACTGTAGGAACAATTTTCAAAAACAAAAAAAAGAACTATTCGTAGACCAAACTTTTCTGAAGGCATTGTAACCGACATTTTCGAAAAATTTTTAGGTCCAAAAATATAGACAACGAAACATTTCACACTGTTCAATGAACTTACTTACTAAAACTTCGCACAAAACAAAACTGTTCGCTTACTTCGATGCACAGAAATACTTGACATTAGACAAAATGACGAACAAGAAAAACTAATCAATGACTATCACTCAAAAAATAATTATCGAGAAATTGACGAAACCCTATTACACTTAAAGAGAGATTATTTCTTTCCCTACACGAAAAACAAAATTAAGCAAACCATAAACAATTGCAATAAATTATTTCTCGAGGATAGGCGAAAAATCTTAAAAAAGACACTATGACGACCGTAAAACGCGTGCTCAAAGTACGAGTAGTGTGGGATTTTTACCCACTAAGAAAACCTCGCTTCAACATTTTTCTTAAACTTAACAAGCAGTTTTCATATAACGAAATTAAATCGTTTGGCAGGTATCTTTCCATCGAAAGTTTCTGCTTATTTCGCAATTTTAGCGAGGTTGTGATTTATCCCAATAATACAGGTTTTTTTAAAAAAAAAAAAATTTACCAAACTAGACATTACATATCCACAGGTACGATGGACCCATATTGTTAAGGCAACATTATCTTTATATTTATAAGTCAATTTAAGTTTTAAGCCAATTTGGATATAGAACGACTAAATAATAAAATAAAAATTATCATTCGAGCAGGAAATGTTGTAGGCGTAGTTAAAGTGGAAATTGTATGTTATAGAAAGTGGTAATGTCGCAAACTGTGAATACTCCAAAGTCAGAGGGAAAAAGGCTTACTTTAAAAGAAAGAAGTGAAATTTTGGAAAAATTGTCATTAGGCAATTCAATAAAATTAATTTGTGAGCAGCAAGAGGAAGTTTTAAAAAAAATAGTTTTACAATCGGTTTGTGGACCTGTCAAAGAAAAAAACATAAAAGCTGAATTTCCGAAAATGAAAAAAATCACTGCATAAATGGCTAATGCGAAGGGCAAACAAATTACATAACAGCATACAAGAAAGACCGGAAGAATTTCAAGCAAGCAGTGGTTGGCTTTCGAAATTGAAGAAGCATCATGGTGTATGATTCTTAAAAATTTGCGGAGAAAAAGTTTCCAATGGCTCTGAGTCTGTAGGGCCGTTTTTGATGGACCTTGAGAAAAAGTTGCTGAAATAGATTTATCATACAAATGTTCGGAGCAATTTAAAATGCGGACGGGCGGATTGTTCTGGAAATTCTTTCCAGACAAAACATTACTAAATTTTAAGGAAATGTCTGCACCTGGAAGGAAGACATCTAAGCAAAGAATAACATTCATAGCGTATACAAATGTAACCGGTGAACATAAACTGATGCCAGTTTTGATCAGAAAAGCGAAAAATTTAAGAGCTTTTAAAGATTTCACAAAAGAAAAAATAAAAATGCTTGGATGACTTCAGTGCTCTTTGAAGAATGGTTAAAAATCAATTCCGCCCCAGAGTTAGTTTCTGTCGAAAGTGCGGAAATAGATATTATTGATATACAGCCCAAAGTAAAATTAGAAGACGCAATAAAACGCTTGCAGTGGGGACTTGACCATTAAAGAAATGATGTAACTCCAAAAAATGCGCGATAAGGCTTTTTGCCAAGCGATCTTCTGCAAAACAACTGCAAACCAAAATTTCTAATTGTTCTTTAGAACTTAACATGCAGATAAATACTTCTTTATTTACCTGCATTTGCGTTCTGTATAAATGATTTTTTTTATGAAAATATGTACACTTCTATTTAATAATAATAAAATTTTGAAATGTACTTATGTAATTGTATTTTGACAACACGGAGTATATTGTGTAAGCCTTTTTAATGTGATTTAATTTTCTGTTCGATTTGTGCAACTTTTTCGATTTTTGCAACACGGTCGTGTTTTCAATAGTTGCAAAAATCGAGAGTGCACTGTATTTATACTTTTGGGGGTTTACCATTATTATTTCCCTGTTGCAAACCATGTACATACATACATATGTATCAAATGTATGTACGAGTATAAAAAGGTTCGAGGATTTATTGTGAGCATTTCTAATCAACTAGACAAAACACATACGGATAACTATTGATTTGTGTCAGGGCTGTTCGTCATAAACAAATTTATGAAAACACATTGGCTGTCAATGTATCACTGGTGATCACAACAAAAGTCGTCCCTCAGAGGCCAGTGTATCACCGATGATTAAAAAAAATTTATGAAATTATTCCAAAAGTAACCATATTTTATTCCATAAAAAACAAAACAATGTACTCTACACTATTAGTTGAATGAATTTCATTAAACAAAATCAGGCCTTATGAGCTTTAATGGATTTCTTGAAATTGCTCGAGACAAAAAATGGCTTCTCAGGACATTCTGAACGATATGTTTCTACAAGCTTTGCCTTCTTCCTCTCAAGTACTGGTGACGCCGTAGATTTTATCTCGGCATAGCACTTTTTGCATCGTTATCTTTTTCGCCTTCCATCGTTTGTTAATGATGTTGATTTTGTAAAAATATGTTTGTTTTTTTCCTAGGTCTTCGGGCAATAAATAAATTATATTGACCACTTAAATACAGAATTATACTTTGACGAAAATCAGCTATTTGCATATTTTGGTTGTATTGAGACACCACCACTAACGATGGCAACACCGATAACGACAACACTAATCATGGCACCACTAATCATGGTTTCACAGTCTGCCGAATAGAGAGCGCTAACTCCAACTTGGATCAAAGACAATGTCACGCACTTGACGTTTGGACTCCTTCTTCTTTTTCTGGCTGCCATCACGGAAAGACGTGTTTGAATTAACACCCTAATAAACGTTTCTAAAAGTTTAACTTTCTTTTCCTTTTTTTTCCACCAGCGCCGAAAATAATCGGCGCCTCAGTAAAACATAAACACAGTAATGTCTCGCTAATCCGAATCAATTATTGCAAGAGGGTATTCGGATTATCGAAAAATTCGGATGAGTACAAGACGGGAACAGGAAAAAATTGCTTATTTAACGAAAATAATCTTTATTTACTACAGCTTAAAGCTAAAATTCAGTTCAAAGACATTATGTACGTTTGTAAAAACAAAAATAACTTAAGAAAAAATTTGAAAGAAATTCATAAATTAGATATTTTGCATCTGTGACAATTTTTAAACAACAATTTACTATCATATAATTTATCGCAAAATCAGTGATAAATGTTTGTTTTTTCTTTTGCTTTTGCAATGTCATCAAAGCCTTTTGTTTGAGATTTTGCAGAGCCAATGTGTCTGAAGCGGAGGCTTCGTTCTCCAACGGCCATTTTGTAGAAACAGCTAAAGCTGTGATTGCATCTTCATGCTTAGTCTTCTCTTGATGCTCGTGTACTGCCTCTTCTTCGTCGCTTTCTACAATTGTGCTATCCTGGATGTTGTCCTCGTTCAGCCAATCGATAACTTCATTAGCTTCGATAGTTTTCTTAAAATTTGCCGTTTCAGAATTTGATATACCGTTTGGTTGATCCATTAGTCGAGCTAGCGAAATATCGTCCTACTCATCTGACTCAGTGAAAGATGACAAGACTTTCCAGTAATTTTTAATCATTTCCTGTGACAGCCCCTTCCATGCACTGGCTAAAAAGAAAACGGCGTCTCTTAACGTTATGCTTTTTAAAACAGCGGTTATTTCAGCATTTTGGTTCATAACGTGAGACAGCAGATTTTTTTTGTAGTTTACCTTCGTTATCCTTATTACATTCTGATCCATGGGTTGGATCAGGGACGTACAGTTTGGTGGTAAATAGTGTCATACCGTCATCAGTTTTAAGCTCATTTGCTGGTGGGTGGGATGGCGCATTGTCCAATAGCAGCAACGCTCTTTCCGGTAGTCCATTTGCACGTATAAAACTATTCACCTGAGGCACGAACAAATTGAAAAACCACTTTTTGAAAACTGTGGATGTCAATCAGGCACTTGCAGTTGAATCGTATTCCACGGGCAAATTCGTTGCACCAAAGGAACGTGGTTTCTTTGATTTGCCAATCACTAGCATTTTCAGTTGATGTGTGCCTGTTGAGTTAGTGCAGGCCAGGAAAGTAAAACGCTCTTTGCTTGTCTTTCGTCCAGGAGCTGTTTTTTTGGTAGAGCCTACTAGGGTCCTCTCTGGCAAAAGCTTCCAATATAGACCACTCTCATCAGCGTTATAAATTTGGGACAGGTGAAGTTCTAGCTCTTTTATTTTGTGGGAAAAGTTGTTCCGGAATTCGGGTGCAGCATTTGAATCAGCAGAAAGTTTTTCCCCCCAAATTTTGAGATTTCGGATGCCAAAACGTTTTCTGAAATTTGCAATCCACCCTCGGCTTGCATTGAAGGAACGTTCAACACCATAAATGTCCCGGAAAATTATTTTCGATTTCATCTTCAATAAATCTCCAGAGACAAGAGCGTTTTTTCTCTCTGTTAAAGAAACCATTGGTGTAACCTTTTCTCCATTTCTGGGTGCTCCGCAGATTTCGTTGTTTTTATCTTTAAAATTTTTCCACCACTTGCTGAAACAAAACTGTAAAAAGAGAAACAAAATTCGGTAACACAAAGTATCCAGTTAACGCATTTAACCCTAACCTAAAAATGCTTCTCTTATTGCATTTAATATCAGATATTGTGGACGCGCCAACACCGTAGTCCCTAGCTAGGAACTTTCCGCAAACACCACTTTAAATTTTTTTAATAATTTCACATTTTTGTTTTAGTGTTAGCGTTATGTGTCTCCTTTTATTCACCATTTCCAAACAAAATTATACGAAACAATAAAAAACTTCTGTTACCACTTTAAATAAACTCCTGAGCACGTGTTAAACCGACAGAAACAAGCTCCTACTGCTACCAAAGGAGCGAAGGAAGAACGAAAAATGCGTAAATACCTACATACATTGATAACTACTGGTCGCAAAACGACCAGATTACTGTTAAAACTAAAATTACAGTAAAAACCAAAGCGTTTGTATGTTTTTAGTAGGAATTCGGATTACAGCGTACAAGAATTGGGGCTGATCCGGACTGTAGAGTACATAATGAGGAAAAATATTGATTCGGATTAGCGCGATATTCGGATTAGCGAGACATTACTGTATAAGCATTTATAAACCGCCGTATTTAAAAGTACATCAAACGCTATTTTGCGGAACCAACGGTGTAATTATTGAAAATGATGGCTTCTGTCTTTATTGTCTGTATTTGTTTAATTTCACTAGTCATTTATAATATTTTACAGTTTTAAAACAAGGAATATGATGTTAGAAAGTGAGATGTATTTAAAAGTTTCTTCGTTTTTACCTAGTGCTTTCACAAATTTCTTCACTAAGCCAAGTTTGATGTGAATCGGAGGCATAATCACTTTGCCTGAATCTACATATACATACATATGTATATGACTATAACCAAAAACTCTATAATCTCCTTACGATCAGTATCTTTTCACTCATTCATCCTACTGCTACTTCGATTTCTGGACCGAAGTAATTGTTCGCACTCTTATTTTTTCCTTCAACAATGATATCTACAATTGTATCTGTCAAAAATGTTCTTTAATATTCAGACGGTAAACTGCGGATATAAACATCGTCGTCATCCGCACTAAAATGGCTAGAACTATCACTACAATTTTCTGTCACTTGCAACATTTCAACTATTTGCTCGGGATCCATGTCTTTAACAATTCTTTAATATAAAGGCACAAAATAGCACGTCCACCCCGAACTCCAACTTCGCACTGAATAACTTCTTCCCCCTAATGGTAGTGTTACACTCGAAAAACCCAAAAAGATTAAATTTTTAGTTCTAACCACAAATGTATCACCTGTGATCACTATAAAAAAAAAGGTCATACCTCTCTTAACATACCTACTATTGCTTGTGCAAAAGATTTCAGCCGTTAATTCATCTTACAAATTTGTTGTGATCACCAGTGATATATTGGCAGCAAACGTGTTAAATTTCAAAAAGTAAAAAAAAGGTGGTTAAAATTTTATACAGGATACGCTGAATGAGTTAATTTTTAACACTCAATAAAAAAATATTTTATGGTATAAAAAAAAAGTTTGCTAAGTTTTTATACTCTATCCAGAGCATATTAAGTTTATTACTAAAGATAGACCCCCAAAAGTACACCTATTTGTGAAGATCATCAAAGAGTTATGTCGATCTAGCCATGTCCGTCCTTCCATCCATATGTCAGCACTTTTTGGGTCTTAAATTACGGTTATTAGATAGATACAGTTATGGAGCTAAAGGGCATTTTGCGGCACTTTTAAAATTCTTCGTTATAACGGATTATTACATTAGCAAAAAACAGCATACGAGTATTAAATAATATCTATCCAATAAAAAACAAACAAAATATAATGAATAAATAATTACCGCGACTAACAACTAGACAGCTTATTATGGGTGATGGAGTATACGTTAATCTGGACTACACGTGTGACATTATAATTATAATTCGTTAGCATAAACGGTTACTTTTAATTATATTAAATAATAAACGACCAATTATGAATGCATTTCACGTATCAATTAAGTCTGTTCAATAAAAAGCGATAAGCGAGTAAGTCAAAGAGAATTTTTTATTTTATAATAATGTATATAGTATACCTACATACATATGTCTGACGTATAACCATGTCCCAGGTATTTTGCTTCTTTTTTTGTACTCCATTGGTCCCATAGAAAGTAAGTCTCGAATTGATTCTTGTAGTTCGCACTCATCGCTATTATGACCTGCTTAACTGAAGGCGTGAAAGAAACTGAAATCAAGAGTACCTCTCAGGATTCGAAATGAACCCATTTACATATGCATATAAGATACCATTATTTCTTAAGTGAGGATGGGTAGTAATCGTTTACCGTTTTCTATTGAGTAGACTGTAAAAAAATTAGTATGTATCAAACAAATAGTATTGAACTTATTTATACTCTTAGTTATTATTATGCTCATCAGTTATTATATTATTCTTCTTGCCAGACTCTGGCGAAATCAGAAGCTTGTACATAATTGTGCTTATATGTGATCATTCAAACCTTCTGGTTACCAAACTTATGAATCGACCTTTACTCAAAAAGTATTAAATGTTTCGATTGATTCTTCTTGCCAGACTCTGGCGAAGTCAGAAGCTTGTACATAATTGTGCTTATATGTGATCATTCAAACCTTCTGGTTACCAAACTTATGAATCGACCTTTACTGAAAAAGTATTAAATGATTCGATTGATTTCAGTGGCCCTTAACCTGGTTCTGAGAAGTACTTGCCACGGTTCCGTACCTTTCACTATAATGGTTCCCTTCTAACTCGTTTTCCCTTTAACCCTTTCGACCAAAAGTATAAACAAACTTCTAAAATGTAGATATTATTATTCAATATAGCCTAAAGAATACGGTTGGTACAATATTGTACCACATAACATCCCATGCCCTCTAATCTACCGAAATTGTGCTGGATCATTTCTTCTGAAGGTTTTGATTAGATGCAAATCACAAAACTTGTACGGAATTGGTCCCCTGAAAGCCGGGTCGAAAGAGTTAAGTATTTTAAATTTGGTCTCAGAGTTGAGGAATATCTGGAAAAAATGGGTACACCACTCGGTCTTTTTCGAAGTACGGGACCTAAAACCTGAAACAAATCATGGTAATATATAACATTTTTGGATTTATAACGACACATAAGTCTGAATTTGATATTTTTTTATAATTTGAGCATGCCGAAGGGGATATGAATACCTTATATTACTACAGGACACGGGCATTTTGGTATAATAGATAGACAGAGAGAGAGAAACAGAGAAATATTGGTGTAGTGGTTTGAAACTCAGGTGGCATTAATTTTCTGTAAACTCCCATAGTAGTGTCCAGATAACTGGGGGGCATTTTTGTTTTCCTTTTATTGTCGTTGCTTATGATTCACAGTATTTTTTCCATCCTCCTTATGTCATCATCACGATCAAGTTGCACTTCCAGCCATATGACTGGAAGTGCAACTTGATGATTGTATATTATATGTATTTGAAATTAGACGCGTTTCTAATTATGTGAGCATTTTACGTGAAAATCCATTTTGTTTGAAAATTCTTCGAAAATTGTTTGCAAACTCATGGCATTCTCTGTCACTTTTATTTCAATCACAACAAAATGTGAAGAATTCTGTAATGAATTTCAATACATGTGGAAAATCACTTGATGATTTAATTTGATATGTATCGGTTTTGTAACATAGAGAAATAATAACGGTAAACCACCAAAAGTATGTACATATATTCATCTAGGTCTTTTACTTTTCGTTTTATTTACAAATAATGTTAATTAATTTGTTAACTCTAAATTTTGAATGATGTAAGCATTTCACAGCTTCGAGGCTGTTGATGAATAGAGTTAGTCAAATCTCTGATCTCGATGTAATGCTTGACAGCAAGTTTACCTTCAATTCGCTTTTCGATATTATCATATCTAAAGCGAATGTTTTACAAAGTCACTAAACCCAGTATAAACTAAAGTCAGTATGCTTTTCCCTAGTCAAACCTACAGTAGAATATGCCTATATAGTTTGGTCCCTAATACCAAGAGTTACATACGAGTACATCTAAACCAAATTGAGTGAGTATAGAAGAACTTTACCAGGTTTTCAATATGAAAGTTAAATTGGCCTGATAATTTACCCAATTACAAAGCTCGGTGTTTTCTTCTAGGTTTGCAGTGCCTTCTTTCGACCGAAATTTCAGGGTGTTATGTTTATTAGAGATATTGGTTGTGCTGGAACTAACTCGTTTGAGTTGTTAATGAATCTTAACTGTTATGCACCCGTAAGGCACATCCGTGAAATGAATTTGTTCATAACTGATAGGCATAGAACAATTTATTGTAATTTTTTCGATTGATAGAAGCTTCTCATGACAATTTTACTCTCGGATGTTTGTCAGACGTTCGCGAGAGGTAGGACGGTGAGAAAACTTTGTTTTTATGTATTCTTGTATTCGAACCTTGAACCACAGATAATAAACTACCCAGATGTCTCATTCATATGGGAAGAAGTGACATATGAAAACGAAATTCACTAAAAAAAAAAGCTTTTTAAAAAGCTTAAACTTCTTACAAAAGGGACAAAATCAGAACACAGAACATTTGTTTTTTCTGCTCACTTTTTAGTCCATCGTGTCACTCATACATACCCTTGTTTACCTTCACCGCAAAAAAGAAACAAAGAAAATGTGTTGTGGTCACGGAGTTCTGATGCCGACACGTTGGTAGGATGGATATGGAGTATCTGTATAGATCGTATATATAAATATATGTTCAAATGGTTGGGCTTATGTTGAGTGCTTGTTATTTTGTCTGTATGTATGTACCTTATTTTCACCACTTGATTAAATAAATAAAAACTCTGTAAACTCTGTGCATACTGCATTTTATATTTATGCACTTATAATAACTGATCACTGCTCTTGGCCTACTTAAGTGAAGGTGACTAATTTTCGAAATTATTATAAAAAAACTAACTAACATAACAAAGTAATCATTAACTTAAATTAGGTTAGTATTAAATTGCAGTTAAATCACCTTAATCATAACATACGTTGAACCAATTCGGAAAATGTATATTTGCTGCCATTACGAGTATTCATTCCTTGATTATATTTTCTTTTAAGTTAAATGCAAAAGGTAGTTTTCGAAAGTATTCGGAAAATATTTGTACATGAGGACGGCATACTTGAAAATCTTTTTCTGACGGCAATAAGAGAACCGTATTTTCTTTTGAATTTTCATATTTTTTTAATTTTATCAATACTTCCGTTAGATCGAAATTATGTTTGTCCTTTGACATTTCTTCAGCACAATTTTCACAGATTATGTTAATTTTTTTTCATTGTTTTAAAGATGCAATATCCGGCAAAGTATCTTGTAGCAAGGTCGTTGAAAACAATGTGAAAACTCAAAAAATTGTGGAGGCACTCTCGATATACTGTAATAACCAATTAATAAACATTTGGCTAGAACACATGCTTACAAACTGCATTATCATAGCTTCACTGGGAGACGAAACAAGAAGGGGAACAGCCCGTACGGGAACACTACAGAGGGGGGTAATATCTCCTTTTCTGTGGGTGCTCACAATGGACAACCTTTTAAAAGCACTGGACGGAACCTGTGCGAAATGTGTAGCGTACGTAGATGAGATAGCCGTTCTGATAAGAGGTAAGCACCTGAACATCATAGGAGAGCTTATGCAAAACACCCTTCGAATCATAAAAAATTAGAAATAAATCCAAATAAAACGGAAATGGTTTTCTTTACAAAGAAAACCAAAACTAGTGACTTTCACATTCCACAACTCGGAGGAGTATCACTACAACTCCGCGACAGCGTCAAGTATCTGGGCATTATATTCAACAGGAAACTGACCTGGAGAGAGAACCTGGAAGAAAGAGTCACCAAAGCCAAGAGAGCATATTGGATATGCAGGAGGGCCAACGGGAAGTCATGGGGCTTGAAACTGAAACCGGTCCACAGGATATACGAATGCGTAATAAAACCTATCATCTTCTACGGTGTAGTTGTATGGTGGCCAGTGATGAGCAAAAGGTATGCAAGAGACTTGCTAACTATGGTGCAACGTATGGTCTGCCTTTGTATTACAGGAGCGCAATCTTCAACACCAACCGCGGCCATGGAAGCGATACTTAACATTCTACCAGTGCACTTCGAAGCGAAGAAGATTGCCGGTATTTCAGCCTCACGGCTTAGAACTATCGTCCATTTCATCGGTGTTGCAAATACGGGACATCGAAAAATCACCGCAATGATAAGAGTGATTGCCTCAGTGATGTTGTTGAAAAATCGTATACGTTCTCCAACAACTTCGAAACAATTTTCCCCGCAAGAGAATATAGGACGTATGAAAGAACTACAAGAAACTCCAATGGGATATCGGTATATACAGACGGCTCTAACATATCAGGGGAATCAGGGGCTGGCATCTTTAGTGCTAACCCACCGATTGAACTTGCTATTCACCTAGAACCATTTGTATCGGTGTTCCAAGCAGAAGTCTATGCAATTATGAAGGCAACTGAAATACTCGCAGAAGACACCAGCGAAGGGAGGCAAATCGACATCTGCTCGGACAGCAAAGCAGCAATTAGCGCGATTACAAACCCCATGTCGAAATCACGACTAGTAAGGGAGTGCAAAACTAAATTGAACTTACTTGCCAGATGCAATAGAGTCCGTCCGTCATGGGTACCGGGGCACGAAGGTGTACCGGGTAACGAAAAGGCAGACGAACTAGCAAGGAAAGGAGCGGGCAACACAGAACTGAACCCGGATAATACAATAGGGGTCCCTCTGACAACTGTTAAAACAATTATCAATGAAAAGATACGACAAGAGTTCAATAACTACTGGACGAATCTAGACACGTGCAAAGTGGCCAGATCTGTAATAACTAAACCGAGTAACAACACAAGAGCTGTTAACTCAAGCAGAGCACAATTGAGATTGCTGGTGGGACTTTAACAGGGCACATCAATCTCAACAAACATTCGTTCAGACTCGGGATAGCTGATACAACAATCTGTGCCAACTGTGAGGAGGAGGAAGAAGATATAGAACATTTCCTCTGTCACTGCCCCGCTACAGCGAGGCTAAGACTGAAAATTCTGGGATCTCCAAGGTTTTTGGATATTACACACCTCAGTAAGAAAGGAATCGGTAATATATTGGAGTTCGCCAGACGAACACTACGATTCCCGATCACTATACGATATAGTTTCCCATTGTTACTACCCATGATCCCTAGACCTAAATCCTCTCAACACATAATTCCCAAAGCACAGCACTATCCCCTACAGTTACATAGATGAGGGGAACACAACGGGCCCAATTGAGGCCTAAGTGAAGAGCAAAAGCTCACCCTCTTTAACCAACCAACCAACCAACCAATGATCCATAAAACACTTTCTATAGTTAAGGCCAAGCCTTTGAAACAAAATGATCTATTTCTTGCGTTTGTAGCTTCGATGTTTAATATATAATCCTTCATTTCTTAAAGTTAAATTTGTTCTCATTTAGATTAAGTTTACTATATAAACTGCGATTTGTGGGTCCTTGATAACAACAAATAGCTCCGCGCATATATCAAGACAATTATACACCTCAATCTCAAGTTGTTTCATAGGTATATTGCTTGGACAAACGACATGATATAAAACTTGCTTAAAATTTCCGAATCATAAAAACACACACAGCTTAGCGCATATATTAGATCTTTGATAATCACGATTTCTTTTTCTTTTGGTGATAATGTCGAAGTTATTTTCTTTATTTCCTCTAGAACATTTATATTTATTCCAGGTGACTTTTAATCTTAATCCACCTATGTAATGAAGACAGGTGCGGCAAGTGTAGTCCAAGCTGATCCCGTAAAAAGTTGTATCCGGAAGACGAACGGAAAAAAATGCACTGCGAAATCCACTTCTTCTCTTCGGTGTATTTTTTTGTACTCTCAGATAGAATGAGCTTCGAAAATGTCTTAGTATTTTGATCAATACCATGCAATAAATCAATTTTCTCTTGGATACTCTGCTTTTCACGCACTTGTAGCCTTTTTTTTCTTTTAAAAGAAGAATTCTCTGCAGCAAATTTATTTTCGATTTGCGATTTCCTTAAACTATTGTTCAATTCCTTAAGCCTCTCAATGCTTTTAATATTGTAGTGTAGCATAATAATAACTACGCTCCCTAAAAATATGACGCAACAAATTCCGAAGTGAATTTTCATTCTGGCAGAATTTTGGTTCGAACTGTCCTTTCATTCGAGGTTCGTGTCTGGGATGAAGTCTCCACAGCTCATGTCAACGAAAGAGACGAATAATATCAGGGATAAAAGGGAATTATAACTGCAAGAATTATTACATCAGAATTTCTCTTGTTCCAGTGGTCGAAGAATTTGCTAGAAGTTTCTGGCTATCAGAAACTTCTGCTATATAAGGACAGATGGCGATTGAGAAAGGAGCAGTAGTTCTTAAACTGTGGCGAAGAGATTAGAAAAGTGATAATGGGCGAAGTTGTAATTTTGTGATAAATAGAAAGTTGAGATTTAACAAGAAGAAGTAATTAGTTTGGATTCGTGAATTAAGTAATTGAAAGGAGATAAAGTGATTTGAGAGGACA
Source organism: Pocota personata (assembly GCA_963082735.1). Taxonomy (NCBI): domain Eukaryota; kingdom Metazoa; phylum Arthropoda; class Insecta; order Diptera; family Syrphidae; genus Pocota; species Pocota personata. Next base: position 53,064,579 of record OY720429.1, on the reverse strand, counting down.
GAGACCTTGTAAGAAAAGGATTGCGAAGAATAGTATAGTGTGAACCTGAATTGTTCTATAGACTAGAAAATAAAGAAATAATTTCGCAGAATAATTGTTTTATCTACTCGAGCCGTAGCTCGCATATTACATTGGTGTCAGAAGCGGGATAAAACTTATTCTGTGAATAACTATTTCCGTGGTGTGAAATTGCACAAGCAAAAAAAAAAAAAAATATCGATTTCTGTGTTGAGTTAATTAGTTGCGCAAAATGGGTCGCAAATTGGGAAAACTAACTATAACTCAACTAAAGGCAGAACTCAGTAAGCGGAACCTCGACACAACTGGGGGAAAAGATGCCCTACTGATTCGTCTGGAAGAAGCAGTAACGCAGGAAGGTGAAAATCCGCACGACGTAGAGTTTGACGTGGAAGAGGAACCAGCAAGTACAGCAGCCGACCCGGGTATAACAAGTCTGCTCCTGCAACTTAAGTTAGTCATGGACGAACAAAAGAAAGCAATAGAAGATCAAAGGAATTCTCTAGAACTTAAGCTGGACGAACAAAAGAAAGCGATGGACAAACAAAAGAAAGCAATGGGCGACCAAAGGAATTCTCTAGAACTTAAGCTGGACGAACAAAAGAATTCTCTAGAACTTAAGTTGGATGAACAAAAGAAAGCAATGGACGAACAAAAGAATTCTCTAGATGCTCTGGAAAGTAAACTTGATGAGCAAAACAAGAACTTGGAATCCAAATTCGAAGTGATTGAAGAGAAAATCGAGAAGGTCGAGACGCAACTCGAAAAAGTCGAAACCAGATTCGATGAAAATTTTGAGAAACATGAAACTCAGTTCGGGAAGATAGAGACTCAGTTTGAAAAAGTGGATACGCAATTCGAGATAGTAGGAAAGCAAGTCGAAAATCTTGCTAAGGAGCTCAGCAACGTGAAGAGACAGAAAGCACGGGAATATTCCACTGACGGTCTGAGAAGAAAGGAGATGCAGCCTCCTATCTTCGATGGTCAAACATCATGGCCAATTTATAAAAGGCAATTCGAAGCGGCCGCAATGACCAATAGCTGGGACGATGAAGAGAAGTCCATTGCACTCACACTTGCACTGAGGGGTCCAGCTGCGGAGCTCTTGCAGACCATCCCGGAAGATAAACAGCAGAACTACGATTCTTTGGTTCAGGCTATCGAGATGCGGTTTGGGGATGAACACATGCAGCAGGTGTACAGGGTTCAGCTGCGTAGTCGAGTCCAGAAAAGGGTGGAAACGCTCCAACAGTTGCAAGCGGATATAGAGCGACTAGCCCATCTTTCATACCCTAAAGCCGGTGAGGAGCTTATCAACGAAATGGCGGTGGAAGCTTTTATTCAGGCCATAGAGGACAGACAACTGCAAATGGCTGTAAGGATGGCTGAAAAGCGAACACTCCCCGAGGCATTGGCATTCGCTTTGTCAATGAAGGCTGCGGACCAAGCATACCAGGGAATACACCGTGTCAGGGAAATGTCGGTCGTGGAATGCTCATGCCAGAGAACAGCCGTCATGGATGAAGACAGAGCTCGCGGAAGTCAAATCCGTTGCTGGAATTGCAACCAAACCGGACACCTACAACGGCAGTGCAGGAGTGCACCTAGACGAGGAAATTGTCCACATTGCGGAGTAGGAGAAGCAGAGAGGAAGCATCTGGCGGTGATAACATCCATCCTGTCAGTCAGACTTCCCAAAACCAGCAGTCGGGAAATGCGTAAGGACCAACTTCGCGGGGCAGAAGTTGGTTACTGGAATCGAGGCCCCCAGGACCACCATTCAAGTTTCGCAAACCAAACGGGGTAACAAGAGCCTGACAGTGGAGGCACTAATCAACAAGAAGAAGTGCGTAGCCACCATCGACACAGGTGCCACTGCCTCCATTGTAAGAAGAGATATCGTCAGAAGCTCATGGCTGCACAACACCAACAGCTACTGCCTGAAGACTGCAACAGGAGAAATGGCGAAGGTGTTTGGAGAAGTTCGTCTTACGATTACTCTGGCAGGACTGACGTTCTCCCATGCGTTTCTGGTGGCAGATATATGCGACGAGTGCATCATCGGAATAGACTTCATGAAAGCAAATGAAGTAATCTTGGACATCGGGATGCAAGTACTCAGGTATCGAAATGTGGAGATTCCGATGGTGTACGGAAACGAGAATGCCGTAACTCTCAGGACAGTCATCAGCAAAGACGAAGTTTTGCCGCCTTCTTCAGAGACAATCATTTAGACGAAGCTGGAAGGTGATCTTGGGAGCCACCGATTCTACATAGTAGAACCAGACCCAGAGAAGAATTCTCAAGACTACATCGTGGGAAAGACGTTAGTCGAACCAAAGAACACCATGGTTCCAGTGAGAGTTTTGAACACAAGACCACACACTGTCAAACTAAGGCGAGGGGAGGTGACTGGAAAATGCACACCGATTACCGCCGTCGCAACAATATCTGAACATGATGCTCCAAAACCTCTCCCATCATCTTGGACAGCGGAAACGAGAGAGACGATTCTCCAGTCCAGTGACCTGAATCAGGAGCAGCGAACTATGGCAGAGAATCTTATCAATGAGTACGCTGATGTATTTGCTTCACAGGACGGAGAATACGGCCGAACACACCTGGTACAACATCGAATAGACACTGGTGATACTAGACCAATTCGTCAGCCTGCTAGGCGCCTTCCATTGGCAAAGCAGACAGAAGTTGCAGAGATGGTGTCGGCAATGGAGAAAGAAGGTCTGATTGAAAGTTCCAAAAGTCCGTGGGCATCACCGGTTGTACTGGTTAAGAAGAAAGATGGCAGCACGCGGTTCTGCGTGGACTATCGGCAGCTCAATTCATCACCAACAAAGACAGCTATCCTCTGCCACGGATTGACGACACGCTAGACACACTATCAGGAGCCCGATGGTTTTCCACTCTCGACTTGAAAAGTGGCTACTGGCAGGTACAGATCCATCCAGAAGACCGGGAGAAAACCGCCTTCACCGCAGGAAATGGGCTATGGCAATTCACGGTAATGCCATTCGGGCTGTGCAATGCTCCGGCGACTTTCGAGCGATTGATGGAATGTGTTCTGCAAGGGTTAACATGGAAAACCTGTTTGGTATACTTGGATGATGTCATCGTCGTAGGAAAAACGTTTGCGCAACACCGAGACAATCTAAGGGATGTGTTTCAAAGGCTTCGAAGTGCCCACCTGAAGCTCAACCCCAAGAAGTGCGCCCTGTTTAGAGCGGAAGTCAAGTACCTGGGGCACATAATTTCAGCGAAAGGAGTGAGAACCGATCCAGAGAAGGTCGAAGCGGTGAAAAACTGGCCAGTCCCCAAGGATAAACACCAACTAAGGAGCTTCCTGGGCCTAGCCACCTACTACAGACGGTTCGTGAAGGATTTTGCCGGGATCGCAAAGAACCTGCACCAGTTGACGGAAAAGGGAAAACAATTCAAATGGTCAATTGAGTGTGAGAAGAGCTTCAAGGCACTTAAACAACGGCTATGCGATGCCCCGATACTCTCTACCCCACTCCCGGGGAAACGTTCAGTGTGGATGCAGATGCTAGTAATGTCGGGGTAGGAGCGGTACTCTTCCAGGTGCATGACGGCCAAGAGAAGGTGGTTGCGTACTTTAGCAAGGTGCTCTCTAAGCCAGAAAGGAACTACTGCGTGACAAGGAGAGAACTTCTAGCTTTGATCTTGGCTACGAAGCATTTTCACAAATACCTCTACCGGAGGAAGTTCGTTCTTCGCACAGACCATGCAGCCTTAAAATGGCTATTACAGTTCAAGAGTCCTGAGGGTCAGGTCGCAAGATGGATCGAAAGGCTGCAAATCTACGACTACGAAATACAGCATCGTAAAGGAAGGCTCCACTCTAATGCGGATGCACTATCCCGGAGACCATGCAGAACGGATTGTAAACATTGTGCGCGTCAGGAAGAACGGGAGCTGGTTTCCATCCAAAGAATGAGAGCCAAACCTATCGCCGGCTGGAGCGTAGATGAGATCCGGAACGCTCAGAAGGAAGACCCGGATATCGAGCCGATTCTGGCCTGGAAGGAGAACATGGAGAAACCGGATCATCAGGACATCTCTCACAGAAGCCCGACCTTAAAGGCATATTTTGCGCAGTGGGACTCCCTCCATGTCCAAGAAGGTGTTCTGAGAAGAAAATGGGAATCCTCCGACGGAAAGTCGTTTGTAATGCAGCTTGTCGTACCGCGGACGAGGGTCAAGGAGGTGTTACAGGAAATGCATGGCGGGGCGTCCGGAGGCCACTTGGGAGTGAATAAGACGCTAGAAAAGGTACGAGAACGTTTTTATTGGTTAAAAGCGAAGGAAGATATCGAAGACTGGTGCAGAGAATGCGACGTGTGTGCAGCTAGCAAGGGTCCGAGAATCAAAACTCGAGGTAAGATGCACCAATACAACGTGGGAGCACCTTTCGAACGAATCGCCATCGACATCGCAGGGCCCTTTCCGGAAACCGACAATGGTAATCGGTATATACTCGTAGTGATGGACTACTTCAGTAAGTGGCCGGAAGCGTTTCCGATCCCTAACCAGGAAGCCAGAACCGTGGCGGAGCAGATCGTCTACAATTGGGTTAGCAGATTCGGTGTGCCCTTGGAATTGCATTCTGACCAAGGGCGGAACTTCGAGTCAAGAATCTTCCAAGAGATGTGTCAACTACTCGGAATCAAAAAGACAAGGACAACCCCGCTTCATCCACAGTCAGACGGTATGGTGGAGCGTTTCAATAGGACTTTGGACGAACATCTCTCGAAGGTCGTAGGTGACTACCAACGGGATTGGGACCGGCAGATTCCCTTGTTTTTGATGGCCTATAGAAGTGCCGTGCATAGCACTACTCGACATACGCCGTTAGAAATCTTATTTGGTGGAATAGCTCGTTTACCCAGTGAGGTGAAATTTGGATCTCCTACCAATGAGCCCAGAAATGAAGAAGAGTACGTGGCGGACCTTAGGGAAAGGCTTAAGGACATACACCAAAGGACCAGAAGCCAGATTAAAATGACGAGCGACCGCATGAAGACCAGGTATGATGCCAAGGCAACAACGTCATAATTCCAGGAAGGAGATCTGGTGTGGCTGTATAATCCCCATCGCCAAAAGGGGAAATCACCTAAATTACAGCGGAACTGGGAAGGTCCCTACAGAATAGTAACCCGCATCAACGATGTTGTCTACCGCATCCAGCGAGGGCCGAGGTCCAAAATGAAAGTGGTTCATGTGGACCGACTGAGTCGATACAATGGCCGAAATGAGGATGCACTTGTTCGAACACGTCTAAGAGGGGGGCAGTGTAGTGTAGCATAATAATAACTACGCTCCCTAAAAATATGACGCAACAAATTCCGAAGTGACTTTTCATTCTGGCAGAATTTTGGTTCGAACTGTCCTTTCATTCGAGGTTCGTGTCTGGGATGAAGTCTCCACAGCTCATGTCAACGAAAGAGACGAATAATATCAGGGATAAAAGGGAATTATAACTGCAAGAATTATTACATCAGAATTTCTCTTGTTCCAGTGGTCGAAGAATTTGCTAGAAGTTTCTGGCTATCAGAAACTTCTGCTATATAAGGACAGATGGCGATTGAGAAAGGAGCAGTAGTTCTTAAACTGTGGCGAAGAGATTAGAAAAGTGATAATGGGCGAAGTTGTAATTTTGTGATAAATAGAAAGTTGAGATTTAACAAGAAGAAGTAATTAGTTTGGATTCGTGAATTAAGTAATTGAAAGGAGATAAAGTGATTTGAGAGGACAGAGACCTTGTAAGAAAAGGATTGCGAAGAATAGTATAGTGTGAACCTGAATTGTTCTATAGACTAGAAAATAAAGAAATAATTTCACAGAATAATTGTTTTATCTACTCGAGCCGTAGCTCGCATATTACAATATAAATAGATTGCCTTTTTATATGAGTCTCACAGTAAATTCAACGTTATCATTGAATCTTTTTTTTGATAACCTTTTTGAAGACAAGTTTAGTTCTTCTACTGTAACATCATTCGAATCCAGTACTAATTTATTGCAGTTTTTCATATGTAACCTTAGATCCCGTTGGATCAAAACAGATGAACTCGTCATCAGATATAGCAACACTTCGTTTTAACAAGAGAGAAGGGTAACCATTTTTTTTTAAATATTTATTTCCAATAAAGGCATTCTTAAAATGTTTGCTGCATATATAGGGCGTTTTAAGGCTTTTTATGTGTTCCCGAGACTCCTCTGCTAAAGCTAGCCATTCATCGTATTTAACTGTTCTTTTTTTAGGAAATGTAAATAATTTTCCATCAGGCAATTCATTTTTGGTTATAGAACAGTGTGCAATTGCGCACTTCTTTCTTTTCCAGGACATTTTTTCCTTGGAGACAATTTTCTTATGCCTTTTAATTTTTCAGTATATGTATGTAATATATATGTATGTATGTTAGTAAATAACCTGAAAATCTAAATGATTGATATTCGAGCAAAATCTCTCAAACCTTCTCTTCATATACAACGCATACGCGTTTACAAAACTTCTATTCATGAAAATTTATTCTTTTGCTGCGGTGGTATAGAAATCACATCTTCATGCCCCTTCCCGCATACCCCTTTACACTTCATCACCTCATTCGTTTCCATGTCACAACACACGATGAGAAAAAGAACTTTTCCTACACGAGCCAACGGAGTGAGGAAAAAGAAACAGCTTTATTTGTGGTACTTATTCTGAAAGCTCTCTTTCTGCCACGACGTTGTCTGCCAGGACAAAAATATGCTTCATTTTTTTATATGGGCGTGCGACATCTGGGTAGTTTATTATCTGTGCTTGAACGGTGCCCACTAATTGGTTTTCCCTTATTTTAATATTATTAACATTACTTGTTCTTTCTTTTTCTTTTACTATTAGTTTTTTTTTTCTTAAGTTTTTTTTTAGTTTTTTCTCTATGATTATATAGTTTTTCAAATGAAATTTATTTACTTCATTTGGAAGTTTTTTGATTTTTCAAAATTAAAAATAATATTGACAAAGACTAACCTTGCCACACGAACTCTAGTAGGTAATCATGTTTTGACAACCTCAACTCATTACGGAGACATACTTATTTTCTTTTAATCACCATAAATTTTCTTGTGATAAGGCCAAGTTCATTTTTAGTATTATGGTATAGCGATTAACGAATAGAAACGAACGCGAAGAAAGACTGGGGTCGAATTACCGCATCAGTTATCAAGCAACACGTGACTGATAAATGTTGATTTAGAATGACCGCTTAAGAGATAGAGTATCGAGTATCGACATTTAGCATTCTGTCATCAGTGATCGTGTATTTATTTATTCGATATAGTTTCTGCTGACGAGCTGAGGTGCATTTGGGAGAAAATTTATAAGAATATCTTTATTTATTGCTATTTTTGTTTTTTTTATTTTTTTAATTTATTGCTTAAAATTTGTTTCAGGTCTAAATAGTCCTCTGCAAAAGGAGATTTTGACAAATTTTATGAGCTGGTTGCGGTGTATCCTCTAAAATGTATCCTCTCCATTATAAATAAGAATGCACTCTTATTTACCCTGAAATTTTTAATAAAACTGCAATCAAAAGCATATGTTGTGAAAAATATTTTCAGAAAATTATAATTTTGTATACGTACGCAGAGACTTGTAAAAAGAAGAGATCGCTTTTATCTTTTAAATGTCTTCGTTCAGTACACTCATAGCGATTATCCTCTGAATCAGAAGATGAAAAATAAAATATTAAATTTTTAATTGAAGACGATAAATACAAAACTTTTCTTCACACAAAAATACATACTTTTGACATTTGCCAGCCATCTCAATTTAATGTAGTAGAATTGTACTAGTACAATTTTCAAAGTGCACTCGATACGTGGCCATTCCTACGTGATCATCCCAATGTAGTTACTCCATCACCCGGTAGCATATGGATTTCACTCACTCGTTAACTGATGTCATAATTCGACCCCAGTCCTCATAGTGACAATTTACCTATACCAGTTCCTTCTGCATCCTTTGAGATAGACGATTCAAAACCCTCCACTTCAATCCAATTTGATGACGATAATGATTCTGAGTTTGCAGAAGTTCCTGTTAAGCCACATTTGATAACTCAAGGAGACCTGAATGATTTGTTTCGCGATTTGAATTTGTCAAAAAAGCAGGCAGAACTCTTAGCGTCTCGTTTGAAGGGGATGCAATTTGCTACATCATAAAACTAAAATATGCCATTATCGATACCGTTATGAATATTTCAAAAGTCTTTTTTTTCTCAAGATGGGGACTTGGTGTATTGTAATGATATGTATAAATTCAGTTATGGAAATCTTAAAAATCAAATTTGATCCTTCTCAGTGGCGTTTGTTTATCGACTCTTGAAATATGAAACTATTACTTGAAAAAATCCAGTATAGTATATATTCTTTTAAAATCTGCGGCGATTTAAAAGTTATTGCCCTACTATTTGGACTACAGTTAGGTTATACAAAATTCTGTTGCTTTCTATGCGAACGGAAGAGTAGAGACAGAACAAATCACTATTATAAAAAAAAGTATGGCATATGTTTGGTATATAAAATGTGAACAATTTAGCACTTGATGTATTTCTTTCATCACTCCATATCAAATTAGGCCTTATAAAAATTGTATAAAGGCAATGGATCGCTATGAAAATGGAATTCTATATTTAAAAGAGAAATTCGCCAGAATAAGTGATTCCAAAATGAATCAGGGAATTTTCGTAGGACCTCAAATCAGGGAATCCGATATTTGAAGAAAAATTAAGCTTAAAAATTACTTTCTGAACTCGCATCTAGAATCTGAGGACTGTAAGCGATGAGCACGGAGAAAGGTTCCATCTGGATATTTCAAAGATGGAAACAAGTTATCGGGGTAGGTGGAGTCCAATGATGTTGGCCGACTTCTGCTGGATTATCAAGAGGGACCAACCGGAAGCTAAATATTCCAGAAAATCATAAGTTTCTAATGTACATTTTTCATATATGTATGTATGTTTCTGGACAACCATGATTTTTTCTTAAAAAAAAACATGTTTTTTTAACAAATAAAATTCACGGGTGATCAAAATGTTTAAACGGCTTATTTCTACTGATAAAACACCCTATATTATTAAAAAACACCAACAAAGTTGGTGTCACACGACAAAGGTTAAATTTTGTTAACTAGTGTAATTGACATTTTGCATTTTTTGTTTTTTTAGTTTTGTGCTCACTGTAAATTGTAAGTACATAGTATGGTAGATTAAATAGATTTAAATTAGAAATATTTGTGACCAGTATCAGAAGGTCCTTCCTCTTGTCACCACTTTTTGGGACTTAAATTTGGAACTATGAAGATGAAATCGAAGTAGTATGCATAAGTAACAAATCCCCGCCCAGACATGGTCACTTTTTAAAAAATATTCCCTTTTATAAATATTTTTACTAGAAACTGAAAAATATCCAAGCAATAATATATAGACTTTCACATTCTCTACAATTCATTCACACATTTTATACTGTTGAGCACACTTTTACTCGTAAGGGGTTTCAAAAAAGAGTGCTGTAAAATAAACCAGCGAAATTTCGGACCAGACTCGTTTTATGGCTTCAATAATCTCTTCCGTTTCATCATATTGCCTTCCTTCTTCGTAGACTTTTCTTGAAAGCCAACCCCACACGTTTTCCATCAAACGTGAAGATCATTGCTTAAATTGAATATGGCTCTGCCAGGAAAGAACCTTTTAACTGATCTCAAGAATTTGGTTACTAAGCATCTTGTGGATAATAAATCAATAAGAGAAATAGAAAAACCTTTTGCCGGAAAATCTACTAGTAACAGATACAGAGAATCTGGTTTGCCGAACATAAACTAAAGGTAAGCAACAAAACAAAACTAATGTTTTCTTTAGTTTGAGAAAGCAGGAGTCTCCTGACCTCGAAATCTAAATTCTGCATATATATCATGAAATCTTTTTGTTATCTACGAGTAGATATGTTAAGAATAATGGAAGAAAAAAAGATGCAACAATTTTAATGCGTTGAGCAGTGGTTAAAGGATCCACATTTTAAAATGGCAAGGAAAGAACTAACTACCTCTCGCTATGGATAACAGATGGATTTGACACATTAACATTAACTTGCAGACAATGATTAACATTCCTTGCAAGCAGCGCAATGGATTTCATATTTGCCATCTTAATACACCAAGTCTCCTCCCTAAAATTGACGACTTTCGGGGGTAGTGTGTTAAGGTGTGGGTCCATTTGAGAGTACTTTCGCTAGTAAACTCTTGAGAGTGACTATCGGGTGGCTGTCCATTTCAGAGTAATGTTTTCGAGATCTTATTATAATTTTGAGAGTTTATTTCCTGAGAGTACTTGATATATTTCTTCTGGTAGTTATTAGTTGGAAGTAGTGAAAGTAACATGTATTCTTACAAGCAGAAGGGTGCAGCTGCTTTTATTATTGGCACTGTTCTTAAAAAAGAACCAAAAAATACCAAAAAAAATTGTGGGTTAAACCATGGATAGTTCGTCGTCACCAATTCGGTGCGGGGTCTACTCTTAAAAGAGCTTCATATTGAAGATGCTCAACAATTTAGAGATTTTTGCGGTTTGACAAGTAGTGAAATTCAATAGATAATAGACGCCGTTGGGCCCATTATTTTTAAAAAGTATACTCAATTAAGAGAAGCCATACCAGTCAATAGACTCATATTTTTCTATTAGTTGATTTGTTTCCTCCGATGTCCACTGTTTTGCCATGTTGACTATCGACAGCTACTCGCAAAATACGAACTGTGTTGGAATTCTGCAAGCTAATCTCCGATAGTGATCAAAACATATGTCCACTTGCGAGTGAATCTCAAAAGACGCGAATATCGAGAGTAAAAGTCAACTCTCCGCGAACTACTCTTAAGACTGTGTCCACTTGCGAGTTTGCTCTCGAGAGCTGCTTGAGAACTGCTCGCAGCATCTTTGCTCTCAAATGGACACGCACCTTTAGATCTTTTGTAGACGTTATGGCTTGAAGAAGATATTGCGAGCGAATCATGCTTCACGTAGCACCATTGAGTACTGCTTTATAGAGTTTTCAAGTGTCATTAACAAGTGTCTATTAGGATCAATATACAGGATTCCTCACTCCCTTATATGATGTGTTGAAAAATATATCACCAAATTACCTTGAAGTAATCCTCGCTGGAGATTTTAATTACAATATTCTAAATAAAGAATTGAAACATTTGTTGAAAGAATAATATCTGTTAACATGAATCTTACGAATAATATGGTACCAAGCCACTTCACTGCAAACTCAAGTACCCTTGATAGCGACAGCCAAAATATTCATATTCATCAGTTATCGGCTTCTGCTTTTTCCAAGAATGACTCAATATTAGCCACTTTCGACATTTCCGTCGAGATATCGAGATTTCAAAGGGATGAATAATAATCTGCTAGAGCAAGTATTATGAAGCATGAATTGGCATCAACTGAACTTTGAGACATCAACCGACATTCTGCTGCAAAATACAGCCCGAGAACTTTTCAACAAGTATTTTCCATTGAAAAGCTGGACTTTTAAAAATAAATTTAAAGCTTAAACCCAGACGGGATTTGACTTGCAAAAGATGGAAACGGTTTATATTGACCGAATTTTTTGATATCTCTTATTCTCTTCGCAATTTAGTAAATTCTAAAATCCGTCAAGTTAAATGTAACTTTTAGGCTCATTATTTCAATAAAAATCAACCATCAAATTCTTTGTGCAAAAACTGGCGTTGGGCGGAAGAAGTAAATTGAACCGACAAACATTGATCCTGATTATCTTAATCAAGAGTTTGTCAAAGCACAAAGAACATTGAACGTGATTACCCCGCTACCTAATACCCTCAATCTGACTAGTGTGAATTATTTCGTGTTTAGGAAGCTGATGTATTAAGAGCAATACTTATTGAATTGAAATTTGAATCATATTCATCGCAATTTTTTTAAAATTATGTCTTCCAGCTTTGACTCACATTTCCTACATAATTTTCCTAACACCTTCCTTCCATTGGGGAAGGGTAGAAAATCAGTAAAAAAAATCATATTAAAATGATATTGAACAAAAAAAAGCAAGGCACACAACATGCACTCTCAAAATTCAGGCCAATTTCTATCCGACCGTTTCTGTTGAAAGTTATGGAGAAGCTTATTCATAGTCGGATGTCAAACTGTTTTAAGCGCAACCAGCTACTAAATACTCGTATGCTATAATCAATCTGGCTTGCAGAAAAAACACAGTTGCAACTCTGCTTTACATAAAGTTACATTGACAGTGATTTAGTTGCTGCGTGACGGATAAAGTAGGTTTGCTTTCTACATTTTTGGGGGGTTTATCCATTGGCAGTTAACAGTCGCATATTGAAGTTCACGCGTTCACAAATTGAGAGTAAGCATATTTATTGGTGAAAGCATTAAGAGAATGTGGAGAAACTTTCACCGCCTTTGACAATCGGACAGCTTGAAGAGAAAACACTTTCAGCAATAACAAAATGTCATCCGCTGTCATCTGTCAACGAAGGTATGCGACGGATTTTATGAGAATCTACTTTCCGGCAATTCGTGAACGTCAACGTCAACCTTCAACGGAACAACTTCCACGGATTCTATGGGTCGGGGCCTTCGGTTTAATTCCGCTAAAAAATGTAGATGTCAATAGAAAAAAAAAAGAGCTCTACTTGTCTTACATTCCATCTATCCAGCTTGGTAATAAAATTATTGAACATGTTAACAAGTGCAAAAATTAAGGCATTTGGTTTATCGATATCAATAGCCATTGCTAAAATATATGGAGCACTCAGAAATCTTTTTCGGTTGCAATATTAAGGCCCAATAAATATTAGACTAAAGCTTGTCAAAACTCTAACTGTACCTACATAGGGAGGTAAAAAAGTGTTCGGTCTGTCGCAAAGAAGTCGCTCCGATCGAATTATTTTGATTAAATAGGGCAACATGTCAGATGACATATCCCCAATCCCCACCATTTTATTTTTCAAACTAAAAAAGTTACTGTGCACTGTATCAATGAACTTAAGTATTTTATTTATAAATGGATAAATTGGAGCATCTGTAATGATTATCTTCAAACCAAAATCAATGAATGCTTTGCAAGTTTTTTTGGGAGTAATGCACCTTCGTTCTCAAACTGAAAATTCTGGGTTCACCAATGGGTGAGGGAATATTACTGATTGATTATTTGCCACACAAAACCACCATTACGGGCTCCTACTATGCCAGCTTATTTTGTTTTGGGCGACAACATCCTTCAGAAAAGACGTGGACTCATCCGGCATGGTGAAGGTACTCTTTTTGCAGGAAAATGGAACGGTTCACAAATCGCAACTTGTACAGGCTGCATTAAAGGATTGTTGCTTCCAAGTGCTTGCAAGTCATAACAAAAAGAGATTAAGCGAGAGATTTTTTTGTCTGAAGAAGCGGTCGATGCATCTGTTTCTGCTTATTTTGAAGACAAATGTTAAGAATGGTTTTTTTTAAGAGATCGCTGCATTGAAGCAGCGATATGAAAAGTGTATTTAGGTTTAAAAAGATTATGCCAACAAATAAAAATAAAAGTTATAATAAAACATTGTTTTTCACTCTTAGGGCGAAAACCTTTCTATCTATGTGTTGCAATGTGTTGCAGCTACCTTGGGGAATAAGAATTGATCATTCCAAGCACACCAAATTTGCTGCTCGCTAGTAGCAAAAACATGGAACGAATAAACGACAGCTGTTAGCTAGAATGTAGCAAAATTTATTAGAGATGGATAACTGTCTAAATCGTCAATACCGATAGCCTTCGATAGTAATCGATAGGTTGATTACTGTATTGCGAAGGCAAAGCCTAAACTAAAGTCCAACTTTAACTTAATTAAACTTTAGTTTAAACGCATAATTCTATTCGTATTACGGAGATTTCGATTTATTATTATTTTTTGAATGAATCAGGACTGGGGCACCTTTGAACGGCAGTTTTTATAATAAAATTTGTACCTGAAATAAGACTACACGCTTTGGTTTCTTTAAAAACAAATAAATTAGTTTAATAATTTAAATAAGAGATAACAAAATTTAACATAATTAAACTAGAATTTACAAATCACTTTAATAAGGTAAGAACATATAACATAAACAAAAAACTTAAAATAGGTACACAAACTATAATTCACAGATAACATTATTTATAGCATATAAATATAACATATAATGAAACAAACAAGTTTTTACATAAACAAAGAGTAGCCTCATTAAGCTAACTAAAATTTAGAGAAGTCAAAAGCAAAAGTCATCATCGCAGCTGTCCTCGATGTTCCTGGAGGATAAATTGGTGGTGACAGCTTAGCTTTTAATTCTATGCCTGTTCTAGGTACCTGGTTTCTTCTTTAAAAAGCTGACGTTGTACATGTTGCCATCTTTCTCATTTATTTGGCCAGCAAAACCTAATATCTTATTATTGTTTTTATTGGAACATTCCACCAACACATAATCGCCTGGATTTAAATGGTTGTAACTTAAATCAATACATGCTTCGTCTTCGTGCTCTGCATCAACTTGTTCAATGGATGAGTCATCAGCAAAGTTGAAATTTAGATCAGAGTCATCATTCACCGAATAGGAACCACTCTCGCCTGAGTCCGAACTCGTTTCTTTTGGCTTTTTAGATTTGATTGCCTACTTAGTGCTTTGATCTAGCTTTAAACGCTTGTTAAAAGAGGGCATTGCTGATTTTTTTAAGCGCTTTTTACGTTCCTTGTGGGCAGTCTTAAGCTCATTTTTATCTGGTGTTTCTGTCAAAATCCGTGATTTTCCCTCCTTTCTTCCACGATTTGTATTTTGTCTTTTACCAGCTTTCGGGAAAGACCTAGGGATTTCAGGTGAAGCACCATTTTCTTTGAAAGTATCGCGATCTATATTTGAATACTGAACATCTGATTCATTATTTGCAGAACATAATAAAAAACCTTAGGGGCACATCCTCAATCTGACTTGCAGAACATGTTCAAAGATGTTCAAATTTGCCCCGACCGTTTTGTTCAAACCTGCCCCAACGTGTCTTGTCACGAACAATTTAGCTGTAATAGTTAGTTTGTACTTATATATAAAGAAAATTTACCTTAATATGGCTATAAATGAACCTTCGCCTTCAAAAAATATTTTTCAAAAATAAAAAGGTTCACCAA
The DNA here is from genome assembly GCA_963082735.1 of Pocota personata. Taxonomy (NCBI): domain Eukaryota; kingdom Metazoa; phylum Arthropoda; class Insecta; order Diptera; family Syrphidae; genus Pocota; species Pocota personata. Next base: position 53,049,308 of record OY720429.1, on the reverse strand, counting down.
AAAATTGTTATACTCTTACAAAGAAAGAAAAAAAAGTTGGAAATGCAGCATAAAAACATCCACGCCGGCGTGCCGATAATGGGATGGTACGAGATCAACATCTTATAGTAGCTACAATCGAAAACTAAGCTTAAACTTAAGACTTCCCAGGTTTAACACCGACAGGCTAAAGGATCCTTCCGTACGCCATCAGTTAAGCGACCGCCTTGCGCAACGGTTAGAAACAATCAGCAGCTCCTTACCCATGAACATTCAAGATCACTGGTGTGCTGTGAAAAATGTTTATACCTGCGGACCAGAAGGCATCGTCTGTAGAGTACAGGTAAGACTTGGCGGGTTGAAGAACCTAAACAGCTTAAAGTTCGTATTGCAGCTATCTCGTCAACAGATACAGACGAACTAGAATCCAATATGTCATGAAAATGAGACATGTGCAGCACAGCGTGCGACGTGACAAACGAAACTATATCAAAGTGTTGGCCACAGAAGCGGAAATCGCAACAAATAGGGGTGACAGTCGTACCGTCTATAGAATCATCAGAGAGCTAACAGGCAAGCACCGTTCGATGCAACATCTGGTGAAAAGCCTAGATGATTCCCTACATATTTCGGATGAGGACCGGCCCAAACGATGGAAGGAGCATTTCTCTACGGTTTTGAACCGTGTATTCACCGACATTGTGCCCCCAAATCCGGTTGAATTGTCCGAAAGACAGAATTCCCGATTACTTACCACAACTCCCAGTAAAGAAGAAATTATGGCCTCCATTAAAGCACTCAAAAACAACAAAGCGGTAGGACTTTCGGAATCTCTGCAGCGTTTTTACAAGCCGCGCCAACGTTATCGACTGAGCTTCTGCATCCACTCGTGGAGAGAGCTTGAGAAGTTGAAAGCTTTCCCGAAAAGTGTAAGAAAGGTAATTTAATGTAGTGCGTAAACTAGAGAGGTATATGCGTGCTTCCTGCGGTTGCTAAAGAAATAGTTAAAGTAAAGGTACACTCGATGATGAGCAAGCATGTTTCCAGATAAACTTATAGCTATTATCAAAGCGACTTACGATGACTAAAAATGTCACGTACTGCACAGAGGAAAGTTGTCAGAAGAGTGCGGTCACGCAAGGTTGCATCCTTTCGCCAATATTGTTTCTACTGGTGATTAGCGATGTACTCAGCTCTGCTCTGTCATTGGGAACTGATGGAATTCGATGGATACCTTCATTTCAATTAAAATACCTTGACTACGCTGATGACGTGTGTTGCCTTTCCCACAGGATTATGGACCTTTACCAAATTACAACAAAAATGGAGAGGGAGACAAACGTCGTAAGGCTGAAAATAAACACGGCAAAAACAAAGTTACTCAGCCATGGTAGCAATTCTCTCGCTCAAATAGACATTGCTCGACAACCGGTTGAGCAAGTAAAGAGTTTCTAATATCTTGAAAGCATTATCTCAGCCAATGAGTTCGTGATGTTAAATGGGTGCAGCACGTGGAAAGTGACTGTCATTATCACAAAGAAGCTGCAAACGTTCGTCAACCGGTGGCTACGTAACATTCTAAGGATATTCTGGCCGAACCGTATTTCTAACGAACAGCTGCACGAGAGAACAGGTCAGGAACTTATAGGCACTACAATTCAACGCCGTAAGTGCCAGTGGATCGTTCACACCCTTCGAAAAGGTGAAAGTCCCATAGCAAAACACGCAATGCAATGGAACTCTCTAACCCAAGACGGCAGAATAGTAAGTCGGAGGAGGAGCCCCGACAACTGAGGAAGAGTTGGAAAGAGCCAAAACTCATTGCCAGAAATCGTACTCGATGATGCGTAGGCGTAGTAGAGGCCCTAAGACCAGTAAAAAGAATATAAGCAAGTGCTGAAGCTGGTGTGGACCTATGGTATACAATTCTGGGGTTATAGCGGGACAACTAATGCCAATATTTCACAAACTTTCGAAAATAAAGAGCTAAGAGAAATTGTCCATGCACCCTGGTACGAGTACATACGAACCAACGATATCCACAGATACCCCGGATTTCATACAGTCGAAGATGAAACGAAAAATTTCGCGCAAAAGCACAAAATTCGATCAATAATTATATAGTCCAACAAATTCTGGACGAGATAAATTCATTACGACGTCTACAAAGAAACAAACCTTTCGACTCAGCACGATGAAGGTTAACCGCGTGTAAATAGCGGAACAAACATTGGAAAGACAATTGCCAAACGTCTTTAATTCAAGATAAACAAAATTGCTTGATAAGTCTTAACTTAGTTGCAGTAACTTAATTTAGTTCCAGTGAGTAAAAATCTCATACTACTATGAGCACGCGCCTGCGGCCCTCTTATTGTCTATGGAAGATTTTCACCTACCCTTGGGGGAAAACAATAAATATAAAATTGAAAAATATTCTTAAAAATGACAATAACGGTACTTTACTTACTTGCGGATACTGGCTATTCTCGAATACAGCTCAGACGATTTTGCTCAATATTGATATCTAAGTCACTTTTGACATACATACATATGTAAGGGAACGACATTCCCTCGGTCGTTTGCCTCCCTTATCGTGGTGGAGTAAGCGCCGGTGATACTCTTTAGCTCTACCTGGAATAGATCCAGGGAAGGTCAGAGTAGAGAAGAGGTAAAGGAAAAGAACCTACAGTGAAGTTGCAAAGAGAACGAGACACTGAACCATAGAAGACGGAAAATCTCCAAAGCCCAACAGAGGAAAAGTGTTAAATAAAGAAAGCGATTGGAGATGGAGAAGGAAGGACATATTGGCTTCAAACTCAAGCTGTCTGGCTTCAGCAATGAACAGGGAGCCGCAGATTGAACACCCTACTCTGTCAACAGAAGATATCTCGGCAAACTCCGATGGCAAGAGGAGGATATGCCCTCATGCTGAGCTGTAGCAAAACAAAAGAAGCAGAGTCGTCAAAGACCAAGGAACACAAACTAGACTTACCTCTGTCCCACCAAGGCGGGCTAACGCTTGCCCAGGGAGGAGCGAGGGAAGTACTGTCTCACAGTCAAAATCCCGGGAGCCGAATAGGCCGTCAACTTCAAGAGGACAGGCAGCAGCTACATAGGAATGTAGTTATCCAACTTCCTGGAGATGGTGGTCTACAATAGGAATAACGAGGATGGGAAGAAACCTTAGGAATTGCATGAACGTTTTCAGAAATCCTTCAATGCTGCCCTGGATCAAACGGTCAAACAGAATCCGACGACTTCCCCGAATTTCCTGAGGGCAGGTTTTAAAGGTAGCCGCTAACACATCTGCTGTAAAGATAACGCCTCGACTGAGTCGCTAAGGAAACTAACAGACAGACTGGGAAGGAACTAAGCTAGAGGTTCTATCAGCGGAAATGATTGCCAGACTAACCAGGGTGTCCGTTTGGATCCCAGGGGTAGTCGAGGAAACTACAACGCTGTTTGCGCGGATGAAGCCGCAAAATAAGGACCTTAAGAAGAAGAAGTTGGAAATTCTACCACGCAAAGGATCAGGCAGGTAAAGGCCAACTAATCGTAGTAAGGATTGATGGGGAACCGCTGATGTCACTTGTTCTATAAGGGTGTAAAGCACTATGCGGCTTTCACCAAGGCAGCTTCGTGATCCCTTTATTGCATGAGGGTAATACGAGCAAACCTTTAGCACATTAGGGCGGAAACTGCCAACCTCTGTGCCTACCTCTCAGCAGGAAAGGCGGATATCGCCCCTATTGCTTGAATAATAAGGTAACAGGATGGGGGAATAAACTGCAAGTGATAGCAGACAACGGAACAGTTACTGCAGAATCTGAATTGTGGCGCAAAAGAATATTAATATCTCTTGCTATCTCCCCTATGACTCCCCGTAACCTCCACTTAGTGAGGAGCTAAAGACGTGCGTCACCTGGACCAGGTGAGACCAGAAGGGTCTAGTAGTGGGAATGGACGCTAACGCCCAACACATCAACTGGGGAAGCACGGACATTAACAAAAGAGGTGAGTGTTTGGCCGATCATTTAAATATTGAAAATTGAATTACCTTAAACGAGGGCTGTACCATCCTTTATAAATAAAAAATAGAAGGGAGATATTAGATTTAAATATATGTGACGATAAGTCTATACATCTGGTGTCCAACTGAAAGATCAGAAAGACCACAGGTGGTTATATTTTGATATTGAAATTGATCCCAAACGCAAAATAATAATAAATTTCTTCGTAAGAAATCATCAGGTAAGGCTACCACCATCTTCAGGTACAGAAGTGTATCATAGAATCCTTTTAGGCCACCTGTCCTCTAAAACCGATACCTAGAAGTGCAAAGCAAAAATGGTGGAATGGCGACCTCCACGAAACAAGGTTGCTAGACAAGGTTGCTAGACAACGCCTAAGCAAAGCTTTAAGAACAAACGACAGCAGACTGGGAATCTTATAAAGAAAGCAAAAGAAGCTTCAAGAAGCTCACCAGGGGTGCCAAAAGGGAATCATGGAAAACATTCTGCACCAACGTATGAGATAAAGAAGATCCTGTCCAAGGAACCACTAAGTTATCAGCACGGACAGGCGGGTAACGGTAACTTGGCAACCGCAGTCGATAACTTGGACACCCTGATGTGCGCACACTTTCCAAACTGTTTCAATGAGGCAGCTACACATTCTAAGTGTGGGCTTACTCGAGCTGAAAGAAAATAGGAAGACACTGACAAGCTAGTTGATGCAGATACAGTGGCCCGGGTCATTAACTTATTCGCAGCATATAAATCACCGGGCATAGACGGAATACTTCCCATCTTTTTGCAAAAACGGATAGAATTAGACACCCTAAGAAAATCCTGGTTAATATCTTCAGGGGATGCTTATATCTTGGATACACGCTAACACAATGGCAAGAGGTGAGAGTGGTGTTCCTACCTAAACCCGGGAAAGATCTATTGACGGCGAATGGCTATAGACCTATTAGCCTAACATCCTTCCTACTAAAATCAAAGAAGAGAATCTGTGATAACCATATCAGAATACAGATTACAAATCCGCGACTGTGTAATAATCAACGAAGTTATCAGTTGCAGGCGTCTTTCTAGATATCGAAGGGGCTTCAACAATGTTAAAACTCAAAAAATTGTGAATGCACTCTCGATACTCGTATACTGTAAAAAACAATTAATAAACAATTGGCTGGAATACATGCTTACAAACCGCATTATCACAGCTTCAGTGGGAGACGAAACAAGAAGGGGAATAGTTCGTATGGGAACACCATATGAGAGGATAATATCTCCTTTTCTCTGGGTGCTCACAATGGACAACCTTTTAAAAGCACTAGATGGAACCTGTGCAAAATGCAGAGCGTATTCAGATGATCTAGCCGCTTTGATAAGAGCAAAGCACCTGAACATTATAGGAGAGCTTATGCAAAACATCCTATGAATCATAACGAAACGGGTAGAGGAGAGTGGGTTAGAAATAAATCCAAATAAAACGGAACTAGTTCTCTTTACGAAGAAAACCAAAACTAGACACTTTCACATTCCTCAACTTGGAGGAGCATCACTGCAACTCCGTGACAGCATCAAGTACCTAGGTAATATTGGATAGGAAACTGACCTGGAGAAAGAACCTGTAAGAAAGAGTTACCAAAGCTAAAAGGGCATATTGGATATGTACGAGTAGGAGGGCCATCGGGAAGTTATGGGGTCTGAAACCGAAGCAGGTCGACTGGATATACCACTCATCGATTATCCCATTGGTGCTGTTGAAAAACCTTAGAAGTTCACCAACAACTTCAAAACAATTTTCCCCACTAGAAAATCTTGGACGAATGAAAGGACGACAAGAAACTCCAAAGGGTCATCAGTATATGCAGAGAGCTCTAAAATATTAGGGGAATCAGGGGCTGGCATCTTCTGTACTAACCCACCGATTGAACTTGCTATTCACCTAGAACCATTTGAAGCCGTGTTCCAAGCTGAAGTCCTTGCAATTATCAAAGCAACAGAAATACTCGCAGAAGACACCAGCAAAGAGAGGCAAATCGACATCTGCTCGGACAGCAAAGCAGCAATTAGCGCGATCACAAACCCCATGTCGAAGGCACGACTAGTAAGGGAGTACAAAATGGGTACCGGGGCATGAAGGTGTACCGGGTAACGAAAAGGCAGATGAACTGGTAAGGAAAAGAGCGAGTAACATAGTAATAGGGGTCCCTCTGGCAACTATTAAAACGACAGTTAATGAGAAGATACGACAGGAGTTCAGATCCGTGGTAATAGAACCGAGTAATAACACAGCAAAAAGAGCTTTCAACTCAAGCAGAACACAGTTAAGAGTGATGGTGATGGACTTTTAACAGGGCACTTCAATCTCAATAAACATTCGTCCAGACTCGGGCTAGCTGATACTCGTACAACAATCTGTGCCAACTGTGAGGAGGAGGAGGAAGATATAAAACACTTCCTCTCCCACTGTCCTGCAATTGCGAGGTTAAGACTGAAGATACTGGGATCCCCAAGAATACTGGATCTAACACACCTCACTAAGAATGGAATCGGTGATATATTGGATCACCATATGACATAGTCTCCTTTTAATACTGCCCATGATCCCAGTGCCTACATCCCCTCTCAACACATAACTCCCACATCAAAGTACATATCGTATGTATACATACGTTTATGTTAGGTACAAGCTAGATTTCAATTAAATTTGTTTCCTTTTTTAATTCCTGGACTATGGCATTATGTATGGAATACGAGTTAACGGGAGTTTTTGCAAACTTCGATTTCTTTTCGGTACATTTTCGGCTATATTGCAGCATATCTTACCTGATGCTGGTTTTTAGGTGCTCCAAGGTTTGAGGATTATCTGCATAGACACGATCTTTAGCATAGCCCCACAAAATGAAATCCAACGGGGTCAAATCACACGATTTTGGTAACCAATTGTTGTATTAAAAGGCCGGGGAACTTTTCGTAAAATAGAGCAAAATTTGCTTGTTTTGTATGGCACGTAGCCCTGTCCTGTTGAAACCACATGTCGCTCAATGTCTTCAATCTCAATCAACGTCTTCAATCTAGCGCAGAAAATTCACCGTAACAGTGGCGTCTTCGTCGTTTTTTTTTTTTTTGAAAATACGACCCGATCAAGCCGCCGATCAACAGCGCGCACCAAACTGTCACCCGTGGTGGATGCAATGGTCCCTCAACGATCACATTTGGATTCTCAGAACCCCAAATTCTGCATTTTTTTTTTTTTTTTGTTTACGTAGCCACCGACTGAGAAATGGGCCTCATCGCTGAAGAAGATTTTGTTCAAAAAATCGGCGTCAACTTATGGGAGACAGACTGCTGTTATTGATACCATGGTATAGCAATACTACGTTCTATACCACATGTATCACTGCAATACTACGTAAAAGGCTAGTATACCATGAAATATACCTGGTATTGAGATTCGCAATTTTTTGCTGGTGTACCACCATAGTACTGATTGCAGCGCCAATTTCTCTCTATTGGCTAGTCTTCGTAGCTTCTTTGACAATTCTTAGGTATACACTTTTGTTTTCAAGTATTTGAATTTTCTTTATATTCACCATTTGGCACAAAAGTAAATCATTTTCATCCTGTCTTGAATTTTTATTTGTCAACACAAACACAACACAAACCTCAAAGTATACTACTTATCGCAAAAGTCATCGAATACTACGAAATGCAGCTTGTCAGGGGTTGTAGTATTCAATATACCATGGTATCAATACCAGCAGTCTGTCTCCACTATAAGAATAGAAGATTCCACATGTATATGCGAATGTGGATACAGAGGGAGAAAAGATTTCGAAGTGTTTGGCCTGTAGTAAGTTTATAAATAGTTATGGTCATTCTAAAGAATAATATACATATATATTTATTTATTCTTATAGGTGGAGTCATCTACATACTGGGAGGAAGATGTTCCAAAATTCACAAGCGCCAAGTTCATAAACTCTTTTCATATGGATAGGGACACATTCCAATATCTTGTCCAAAACCTTTCACAACTAACCAAAAAGGATACGAATTCCAATTTCATTGGAAAAAAAGATAGGTATCGCATTATATTGCCTAAGATCTTCTGCTGAAAACAGAACCATAGCAAGTCTGTTTGGTGTTGGCAGATCAACAGTTGGGAAAATAACATTGGAGAAAAGGATAGGTATCGCATTATATTCCCTAAGATCTTCTGCTGAAAACAGAACCATAGCAAGTCTGTTTGGTGTTGGCAGATCAACAGTTGGGGAAATAACATTGGAGGTGTGTGAAGAAATATGCAGTGTTTTTCAGAAACATTACCTACATTTTTACCCACCAACTCATCAAGACCTGATGGAAGTAGTTATTGGCTTTGAGTTCTCGGATTTCCACAATGCTCTGGGGCTATTGACGGGTGCCATATTGAAGTTAGACCACCGAAGGATGAAGCTGTAGATTACTTCAACTTTAAAGTATGGTATTCAATGATCCTTTTTGCAGCAGTGGTCTATTTCTACAGGTTTATCTAAGTAAATGTTGGGAGTCCGGGAAAAACGCACGATTCCACAATTTTCGAATGCTCCGGTTGAAAAAAGCAGGACCTTAACAATCCTATATTTCAAGAAACTAAAAGGAATACTGAAGGAGCAGATATTGGAATATTGTTACTAGGAGATTCTGCTTTCAAACTGTCTAAATACATCATGAAGCCGTTTGCTAATTGTTGCGGCAAATTTGGCCGCAACCGAGACTCTTTTGTGAAACTGCAAAGTAAACACAAGTTTATGCGTTGCCAAGTTACAAAACCTTTATTTAAAGATAGTACAAATTAAATACTTAATTTATGATTCTTATGCTAACTTACGTAGTCTCCTAAATTGTTACATATGGTGTAATGTAAAAATGGGGTTTATTCTCCAGCTTAGCGCACACGAGGCACTTGTGATGACGGCTCCAAAGAAAAAAAAAGAACAAAGCCACCGGAAAAGCCGTGTAATACAAAATGGAGTTTGACAGCTTTGACATGGTGGTGGCTCCATCTATCAGTCATCAGGGGGGAAGCTACTGCCTTGAGGGTCCGCTGACACTTTTCCCAACACTAATTCTATAGAGTTATCAGAGAGTGAAAAGGAATTTAGACGTGGAATGCAGACGTGTTGTTAAGAATGCCTTTGGGCATTTGAAAGGACGTTTTCGCAAGCTTTCCAAAGGCTTAGAAGTCCATATCGACAATGCTCCTTCCATAATAAAATGTTGCTGTATATTGCACAATATTTGTAACAATAGAAACTTGGCTATTAATGGAAATTGGCTGAACATTCTAATAAAAATCAACCAAATAGAGTAACAACAGCTGGAGAACAAAATAAAACTGCAGAAGCTTATCAAATAAGACAAGCGCTTTCAAAATATTTTAGTAAGTTTATTCTTTTAATCCTTCTTTCTCAAAATTGCATTTAGCAATTATTGCTGAATTGCATTATTTTGCTCTAAAAGTGCAATTTTTTTCTTATCATTTTCAATGCCTTCATCGCAGAATTTTTTAAATTGCAGTTCGAAAAGTTTGTCACTACCACTATTTGTTCTCTTCTTCCTAGTGGGTTGCTGCATCAATTCAATTGCTTCCGCAGAAGTGGATGGGACACTAGACGTGGTGGAACTTAACTCAGCCGCAGTGGAATTTAATCCTGGGGAAATTTCTACAGTCTGCGTCTAAATCAATAAAAATAATATATGTTTGTATTTGAATTTACTAATTGATTCAACGATAACGTCCTCAATTCGGTTGCTTTTAAAATGACTTATGAATGAATTGATTTCATTAAAATGTTTCAAGTCTGAAGGGCTGCCACCAGAAGGCCAAATTTTCTCGGATCTAGAATATTATTGAAACATTTTACTTAAAGTTTATTGTTGTATATATAAAGTATCTTCATGAAATACACACCTGACCTTTTTTGTCAAATTATTAATGCGTGTCCGCAGTCGAATTTAATTTGACGTTGTGCACCTCCTCAAGCTGCTTGCACATTTTTTTCAACACCCCAATGTTGCGTCTTGCTTCTCCAAATTTCAATCAAAAATAGTCCTCTTCGTATCCATGTTGAAAAATTGTGTCTATGCTTTTTCGCTGTGATTGTTTGCTTTTGAATTTTCAAAGAAGCTACGAAGACTAGCCAATAGAGAGAAATTGGCGCTGTAATCAGTAAGATGGTGGTATACCAGCAATAATTAGGGAATCTCAATACCAGGAATGTTTCATGGTATGCTAGCTTCTTACGTAGTATTGCAGTGACAGACATGTGGTATAGAACGTAGTATTGCTATATCATGGTATCAATACCAGCAGTCTGTGTCCACTATGATTACAGATACTGGTACACAGATATTACAGAACTGTTATTTTTGTAGTAAGATGCAATAATTTTAATGCATTGAGCGGGGGTTAAACGATCCATATTGTCAAATGACAAGGCAAGTACTAACTATCTGTCACTATGGATAGCAGATGGATTTTAATAGTTGGCATATGACAGGGATGCGAAGTCCCAATTTCGAAATGAATAACCCTTTATGAGCTATTAGAAAAATAAGTATGAGTTTTAGAGATTTGATTTGGATCGAAGAAATAGATGGTTGTATTTTAAAAAAAATCAAAAGTAAATCTACATTATGTACATACATAGTTCAACCGCAGTAATTAAACAGCAGTGATAATTACAAATTTATAATCATACATGTACGAGTAAGTCATACTCGTAATGATTGATTTGCATAATTTGAATTAAATGATCCGCACTATTTTATTAGTCCAGTTTACATTACATTACACAAGAGTAAAAAATTGACGTTAATTGGTATCATTAGAATAAATTAAGTACATAATATTATTGTACGTATGTTGTTAAGTATATAGATTCAAGGGGTTAGTGACTAAGGTTGAAAATCATTAACCCCTTGCACTTATAGACTCGGAAGTATATTAAAAGGTAGATGCGGTCGCAGAAGTTTCAGTTACAGTTTAAATTTAATATAAGATGGTAATCGCTGTAGTATTGTTCACATTCCTTACAATCCTTTGGGTTCACTTCCTTTGGTCAAGAAGAAAATATTACGCGTTCGCATTGAAAATGCCCGGTCCATTAGGTTTACCAATCATCGGAGTTGCACATAAACTTATTAAAATGCAAGGTAAAGTTGTTAAAGTGTTTGTGATTGCTATATTATATAATGAGAAGGGTGAATGTGTTTTACTTAATACAGTTAACTTAAAACATCCCTGTGCCACCGAAGAATTAGATGATTTCATTTTATTCATCTAGTGACTGTATTACCAGTCACCTTAATCTGTATTATCCCAGTGAATCTTGTATAGAAAAACTCTAGAAATTTTTTTTTTTGTTTGTTTGTTCCAATTATGCCTACTATACCACCCTCGTGGTTATAATATTTCTGTGTTATGTTTCGTAATCGTGTTAAAAATGCAGGTACGAGATGAGATCATATTTTAACTGTACTATGCTCAAAATGTACAGAAAAGTGAGTTTTCGCATGGCGACTGTTCATGTGTCTGTCTGCCTGTGGCATCATCTTTCGCTTCTTTCGTCCACGATAACTTCTGCAAAGATGCATCAATTCGAGCTAGGGATCGAAACCTATTGATCTTAACTCTAGTGTGAATCGGATTAAAGGTTTCGAAAATTTTGTTAGTTTTGTGCAACTCGTTTATAATTTTTTTTTTTTTTTTTGATGTACGATAATTTGTGGAAATATGAGGGAAACTTCCGGATTGCTACGTCGATTAAACAAAACGGGACTTTTTTGTCCGGAAATGGCGGAAATGTAATTTAAGGACGAAAGGACTTTTATTTATTTATTTGTTTTTATATATCAGTAACAAATTATAAATTTATTATTAATAAGGGGAATAAAAGCGCTAGCAGCAAAGGCTTACGGCTCTATGTTGATATTGTATATATTCCTCAATAATAATGTTAAGGGTAGCTATCAATTTATTTATTATAATTATGTTTTTATCGCTTGGTTTGCTTAATATTACCATAATACTTAATGTTTTATCAGGAGGGAGTATATTTTTGTTTGTTATTAGAAAATATCTGCTGAGTAGGTGGGTTATGGTTAAGTTTCCGTTACACGTTGGGCAAGTCGGAGTTGGTTCTCTTTTAAGGTGGTGCTGGTGCGTCAAGGATGTATGACCCAGGCGTAGGCGTATGTAATTTTGAATCATTTCCTTTGATACATTTAGCGGGTAGATGGGATAATTTTGGACCTTATTTCACTTTTGAAAGTGCAATAAAGTCCAAAATTACGTTTTGAACCTTTTTGCATAAGACTTTATTTCATGGCACCGCATAATCTATTTTGCTAAGGACTAAAGAGTTAACATGTACTTTGCTTTTTTTGAAGCTAAATATTTAATTATGTTTAGCCTTGCTGCCAACGATCTTTTAAGATTTAGATAATGAGTTTTCCAATTATACTTATTATTAATTAACAATACAAGAATACTTAAATTAGTAACAGTTTCAATTCTAGTGTTGTTAAGTTAGGGCAATGTTTCTTGCGACAAATATGAAGAGTTTTACATTTTTCCAAAGCAAGGCTGGATCTGGCAACGGTGGACCATTCTGTAATTTCTTTAAGCAAATTTAAAAAGGATTCTTGCCTATAATTAAATCATTGTGTCTACATAATACTCGTATGTAGACATCGTCCGCATAGACACAGTTATCTAAATTCTTGTGTTTATATATAATTCGGCTTATTTCATCAAGAAACAAAATAACATATAACGTACAACCCTGCGGGATGCCGTTATGTAGTGGCATTGTTTTGGAGAATGTATCACGAATTTTGACGGAAAATTTCCTATTGGTTAAAAAGGATTTAATATACCCGAATATTTTTGGGCCAATGCCCCATTCTTTTAATTTGGTAAGAACTAGGTGAGTGCCGATACGATCAAAAGCTTTTCCGAAATCTAGTGCTAGTATTGAAACGTAATTCCGCGCAGAGAGTGCGTTGGATATCATAACATCAAGGTGTAGTAAAGCATCAATGCACCCCCGTTTGGGTTTGAAGAAGTTTTTGCTCATTAGCTTCTTAGATTCTGTAAACCATAGAATACGATTGGCGATTATTTTTTCTAGAAATTGAGATATGCATGGAAGTAGAGATATTGGCCGATATCCGTTGATGTTGTCGATACCCTTTTTAGGCTTAGGGATCGGAACAATTGCCGCTGTTTTCCAGTACTGTGGTATTAAGCCTTTGCTGAGAATTGCTTTGTAGAGAATAATAAGCCTGGTAAGTTTCTGATCATGGGATATGAGATCTTGTCTCGGCCTGGAGTTTTACCTCTTGAATTGCACAAGCTACTTTCGAGTTCAATTAGCGTAATATTTTGCTCAATGCGCTGGGCGGTTACATTAGATGCAGGCTGTGGGGTAATATTAAGGTATTCTCCTTTTTTATTGATGAAAAGGAAATTGCAGTTCTCTGAATTGGAGGTATGTGCAAAAAAGTTGCTGATTTTTTTCGTGGTGGTTACAGTACCCGTTGGTGACTTGATAGAAATTATATTTCGTTTAGTCGGAACACCCATTAAATTCCTAATATTCTCCCATATTTTGGTGGTGGGGGAGTGGGGGTTGATATATGCAGTAAAATCATGGAAGCAATTTAATTTATTGATTTTCAACTGCCTTCTAAATTCGGAGTTTGTTTTTTTGTAAGCTAGTAGATTTATCTGGTTAGGATTTTTTTGAAATTTTTCCAAGAGAGTACTTTTTCAGTTCTTAGCCTCGCTAGATCGGAGTTCCACAAGGGCACTAGACGTTTTTGAGATGTTGGGGATATTCGGGGAATTGAATTATTGGCAGTACAACGGATACATTTGAGCAATAAAGCTGCTTCCTTGTTAATGCAGGATGTGGGATGAACTGATAAAAAGTTTTCGACGTAACGTTTGAATTTTTCCCAGTTGGCCAAATCAGTTTTATATTTTGGGATATGCCGTGATGCTCTTTCGTAGGCCTTTAATATTACTGATGTGAGTATGGGGAAATGATCGCTGTTGTAAAGTTCATCGAGGAGCTGTTTTTGGAAGCAGTTCCCCTGAACAACAAGTCAGATCAATGTGAGTAAATGTACTGTGTGTAGAGAGAGAGTGTTGGAGAACCGTCGTTTAATGCCGCGAGATCGGAGTTTGTAAGAAAGTCTTCCCACGGTTGTTTGTGATAGGAGATCCCCAAAGCTGGCACCACGAGTTTACATCCCCTGTGAGAATGTAGGGGGATTAACTTGCTGTAGAATGTTTTCTAGATCAGTCTTAGAAAATCTTTGTTCTGGTAGAAAATAAATGCAGATAATTGTAAATTTGATAGCTATATTAATTTCAATAGCCATTATTATATTGGAATTAATTGGTAATTGTGTATGAGGAATGTTATTTTTAATAAGTAAGGCAATGCCTTGTTTAGCTGTAGTGTTGGAAGAAAAATTGTTGAAGTAACATATATAGGGTTTAGGTACAATAGGACAAAAAGTATATGGACAGTTATTCAACTCGTCAAAATTGTTAATGAAACCTTTAATGTTCCATTGCAATATATTGAATGTTGCTGTTGTTTGAGATATCTTGCGGACATTATAACGAGGTATAATGTGAGAAGATGTGATGTTTTGGTTGTCAAATAATAGTCGATGCCCGCACTTACGGAGGGGAGCACAGTTTCCACCGCAACTGGGTGGTTTTATTCCCCTTTCCGCAAGTGAAGGCATCGACATGGAATTAGCAGATAACTGATTAGGGTTATGTGCTGTCATCTATGTTAGATGAGTTTACATAATACTCGTAGTTGTTTTTCTGGATTAGTGAATGGGTGATCGAAGAAAATGTTGATTGAGTACTTGTATTTTGTTGAGAAATTGGTGAATTTTGTAATGTGTTATTAAAAGTAATTGGTGTTATTGAGAAAGGAGGGGGGCGATTGTGCAATAGCAGATTAGTGTTATTAGTCTGTTCAGTGTGTTTTTTTACTGGTAAGAGAGGGGAAGACTTGGGTGTAGTGCTGACTGAAAGTGGTTGATTTATTAAAGGCTGAGGTATTAAGACTGGGCTTTTCTACCACGGTAGCGCGGAGGGCTCTTTCTGAGAATAATGTGGAGTTTGTAGTTGGTTGGGTTGGGTGCACTTGGTTGTAATTGCGTTTGACTTCCGCCATAGCATACTTATTTCTAGTTTTAATTGTTAGAATTTCTTTATTTTGAAGATATTTCGGGCAGGTTTTCGATGAGGAGAGATGGGCGTCGGAGATTGCAGTTTTCGCACGTTTTGCTTTTCGTTGTATGTCCAAGAAGCTGACAATTACGACACCTCATTGGATTAGGGATGTATTCCTGAACCTTGTACCTATACCATGCTGTTTCTATAGTTATAGGAGGTTGGTAGCGATCAAAAGTGAAGAGCATTAGGCCAATCGGGCGTTGAATATTTTCGGAAGTTTTTGTGAATTTATACACTTCAATAACCCCTTGAGATTTCATCTCAGCGACGATTTCGTCTACGCTAATGTTAATCAGGCAAGGTGCATAGACTGTGCCCTTGGATGAGTTAAGGCTAGTGTGGAGTTTGACCGTAACCGGATATTGGTTTGCCAAGTTGGTAATGCGAAGGAACTTATCTGCGGCCTTTTGGGACTTGGCCAGAATGAAAATATTACCGTCTTTAAGTTGAGAGATGTTTTCATACTCTGTGCTTACCGCGTCGATTGCTTTCCTGAGCACAAAAACACTAACTGATGTAAGTGGTTGTTTTTCATCTTTTGGAGAAATGAGCACAAACCTCGGGTTTCTTAGGTTAGTATAGTGCGGGAGAGTAGGAAATTCCTCCAAATTGGAGTGTTTTTTTTTTCTGTTTCCTGCGCGCGAAAAATTAACACACGCGGTTAACCAAAAAACAACAAAAGAAAAAAAGCTCAGTAGAGGGAGCAAGATAGGGTTATATTAGTGAGCGAGAAAGCTACTGAGCGAAACCACTATCACTGGGAGAAGTCAACACGAAGTAAACGCTACGAGAGCTAGAGGGTGGTTGTTGGTTGACCATAGCGCGGAGAATCACTGTAACAGTGGCGTCTTCATTGTTTAAAAAATATGACCCGATCACGCTGCCGGTCCACAGTGCGCACCAAACCGTAGTGGATGCAATGGTCCCTCAACAATCATATTTGGATTCTCTGGACCCCAAATTATTTTGTTCGAAAAATCTGTCATTAAGATGCAATAATTTTAATGCATTGAGCGGTGGTTAAACGATCCGTATTGTAAAATGACAAAGCAAAAAATAACTACCTGTCACTACTCGTATGAATGACAGATGAATTTTAAAAGTTGCAATATGGCAGGGCAGTTCGAAATGAATAACCCTTTATGAGCTGAAAGAAAAATAAGTATGAGTTTTGGAGATTTTAATTTGATCGAAGAAATAGATAATTTATAGTTTCAAAAAAGGTAAAGCAGATCTAAATGTGTATGTACATACATATTTCAACCGCTGTAATTAAACAGCAGTGTTAATTACAAACTCATCGTCATAGTGATTGATTTTCATAGTTTGTATTACAATAAATTATCCGCACTATTTTTTTAGTCGAATTTCAATTACATTACACAAGAGTAAAAACAAATGGGCGTTGATTGGTATTATTGGAATAAATTAGGTGCATATTATTATTATAAGTATGTTGATTCAAGAGGTTAGTGACAAAGGTTGAAATCATTAACCCCTTTCACTTATAGACTCGCAAGTATATTAAGAAGTAGATGCGGTCGCAGAAGTTTCAGTTACAGTTTAAATTTAATGTAAGATGGTAATCGCCGTAGTATTGTACACATTCCTTACAACCCTTTGGGTTTGTTTCCTTTGGTCGAGAAGGAAATATTAGGCGTTCGCATTGAAAATGCCCGTTTACCAATCATCGGAGTTGCACATAAACTTTTTAAAATGGAAGGTAAAGTTGTTAAAGTGTTTGTGATTGCTATATTAACTAATGAGAAGGGGGAATTTACTTTATTTAATACAGGTAACTTAAAACATCCCTGTGCCACCGAAGAATCAAGTGATTTCATTTTATTCATCTAGTGACTGTATTACCAGTCACCTTAATCTATATTATCCCAGTGCACCTTGTATAGAACAACTCGCCTAAAAATTTAACGCATGTACATAAATGCATTTTCTAGACAATTTTTTTTTTTTTTTTGCTCCAATTACGCCTACTATAGGTTATGATATTTATGTATTATGTTTCGTAATCGTGTCAAAAATTCATGTATGCTGAAAATATACAGAAAAGTGAGTTTCCGCATGTCGGTTGTACATGTGTCAGTATGCCTGTTGTATTATCTTCCATTTGTTTCGTTCACGATAACTTCTACAAAGATACATCAATTCGAGCTAGGATTCGAAACCTGTTGACCTTAACAATCGAGTTAAAAGTTTTGAAAATTTTGTTATTTTTGTGCAACTCGTTTATAAATTTTTTTTTTTTTTTTTCTGCACTATTTATGGAAATATGAAGGAAACTTCCGAATTGCTTCCTCGATTAAACAAAACGGGACTTTTTTTTAAATATCAATAATAATTCTACAGACTATTATGTGCGGAAATGTCATTTAAGGACGAAAGGATTTTCATAGATCTTAAATCCTGAGATCTGAGGAACTGTAAAATTAACAGGCATGATTTTGGTTTCAAATGAAAGTTATTAATCTCCATAAATCGAAGTAAATATAAACCATATCAACATACTTGGTACACTATGTCCTTTTTCGCCGCCTGCAACTACTTGTATTTGTATGTACATACATGCATAATGTAGTAATATGATTTACGAGCCTTTAAATGTACTTTTCATCCTTAAGTAGATTAACCGCACATAATGCCCTGTACTACAGACTTTCTGTAAATTTTCATTAGAACAACAAAATTCGGGCTGTAAAATCCAACAACCCGAGTATGTTTCCGCAAATAAATAAAATATTTCGGAGGAATAATCAAAACGACCTTCCGTGTCTTAAGATCCCCCGAACGACGAACAATGCACGAATGCTGATAACAGCAGGTATAGATCCAGATAACGCAGTAGAGGATGACAACTTCTTTGTGATCGAAGATCCGCAGGAGAAGGTAGAAGCTATAGGAGCGATTTTCCAGGAAGTGTACAAGGTAAATGATACCATTTGCCCGAACCGCGAATTGGAAAATCGCGTCTTTGTGCACAACTTCTGCCTTCGAAATGATATAGAGCACTGGCGATCCGAGAACATAGGTTTTACCGAGTTCAGTGACGATATTATGGCAAACAATGTCATCGCCAATGCAAGGGTACATCCCCCGTACATATCGAAGGTGGAGCTCCAAGCGATCTTTGAATCATTGAGAAGAAAAAAATCTATGGGAATCGACGGAGTGTCGAACATTGTGCTTCGACATCTCCCTCTAGAAGCGGTGAACATTTACACCACTCTCTTTAACAATTCGCTGAATAATGCACATTATCCAGCGCATTGGAAAACAGCAATGATACAACCCATCCCCAAAAGGGGTAAGGACACCTCCAATCCGGCAAATCTCCGGTCGATAAGTCTCCTTCCGAACATCAGCAAGGTATTCGAAAAAGTGATCAATAGAGCCCTGTTTAAGTGGACTGAGAACAATAATATAATTCCGGATAACCAATTCGGTTTTAAGGCGGGGCATGATACAATACATGCCGCGTCTAAACTGGTATCGGATATCCAATGGAACAAAAGCAAGAATCAATGCACGGGTGCATGCCTGATTGACTTGGAGAAGGCTTTCGACACCGTATGGTTAGAGGGACTTTTCTACAAGCTGAGCAGGCTGGGCATAAGCAAACCACTGCTGTACATACTTTATAATATGCTCACCAGTAGAGAGTTCATTGTCAAAAATGGCAATGTGACTTCTGCTGGAACATTTCTAATTAAAAACGGTCTGCAACAAGGTGCGGTTAATTCACCGATCCTCTTCAACATTTACACGAGCGATCTCATAGGATCACTTCACCATGCCATAGCGTACGCAGACAACTTGATTGCGTACAGATCAGGACCAAAAATCGAGGTCATTGCACTGCTCTTGCAACATGACTTCGATAAGATTCAGCGATATTGCGATGACTGGAAGTTGAAGATCAACTTCCAGAAATCGGAAACCATTCTTTTTAGGACGCCGTTGTCTGGGGCCTCTAGGGATACCAGAAAGAATTGGCGAAAGTTCTCAATCGTTGGACCGCACGGACAGCCACTTGCGAGTCGAAGTATAGTCAGATACCTAGGGCTTTGGTTAGACCAATATCTATATTTTAACAAACATATAGATGCTGCTCTGGCCAGAGCCAGAGGTGCTTTTGCCCTTACAAAGAGACTTTTTTATAGCAAGCAACTCGATGCAAGGTAAAGGTAATCTGCTACATGGCCCTCATCCGGCCCATGCTCGTATATGGATGCCCCGTGTGGTTCAACGTGGGAGCAAGCTTGTTGGAAAAGGTTCGGGTGTTTGAGAGTGCTTGCCTTCGGGCTTGCCTTCATTTATACAGAACACCAGAATCCCAGTACATAAAATTCTATCCCAATGAAGTCATGTACAACAGGGCTAACCTAATAAGGGTGGATAATTTCCTGATCAAGCTGACTCGAAGGCATATTGCAAGAGCAACGAGCTCGATGAATAACCTGATCTCTGGGCTTATTACCCCAATTACAGGTACCACGAGAGAGTGCGCCTTAAAGGCTTTGTTCCCCCAGAGGCATTCCTCTATCTCGATGAGAAAAGTCTGATCCAGGACAGATTGGCAGTGCCGCTAATCTTCCATGTTGCTCGGACAGCTGCGGATAGGCGACTCAACTACGACAGAGACGTCGCACACAGCAGTGTAGAGCGTCTCCGGTTTAGTAGAGCGGTATCGAATCGCGATATAAACGACGCACAACGTCAGTACGGACATTTTTGGTGGCTAGCCGAACAATGGGGAACTCCTTCGTCGTTTCCCCATAATCTAGGGTAGCCAGTTTGAAGTCGGCTGGTTTTTCTATGGCCGGTTTACATGGCTTAGGGTTAGGTAGTATTTAGGTAGATTTATTAGATAACATATATATATATACAAAAAAAAAAAAAACACAACACATCACTTGGATCTATTAAAAAAAAAAAAAATACGTATATAATTACATAAGTAAGTATATTAAGGTAGAATAAGGTAGGTTAAGATTTATGTTAAGAAAGTCTATAAGTTTTATATGTATAAGAAACAAACAAAAAGTTCATTTGCTAAGTTTTTTCATTTAAATAAAACTTTTCTTAGTAATTATTAATAATAAAAAAAAAAACGATATATTGTAAATACAAATTTAAGTTAGGTTACGTCGAAAGACATATTTTTAAGTATTAGGTTTAGCTTAGAGCGCCCGCAGAGGACCAGTAAGTTAGAATAACATAGATAAGTTAGTTAGGCTAGTTTTTTGTTTAGCAAGTAAGTTATAATGAGTTACTAATTAATAAAAATGCAAAAAAAAAAAAAAATTATTATTATTATTATTATTGTTTTTTTTTTTTTTTGTAAATAAGGAAATTTTCAAATCCAGGAGCAAGTTTGCGGTCCATTGTATTACCAGGCCGGAAGTATCCATATACATATGTATGTATGCACCAATCTCAAGGATTATTTTTGCATAATATTTGCCCAATGAGGGAAATAGCTTTGTTGTTCTTGCAATTGGATTTCCCATTTTCGGCACAAGGAACAAATCAAGAAAAATTATTTTGGAAAAAAGACGGAAGAAATATTCTGTATTTTTATACCCTATCCAGGGTATACTAAGTTTTATACATGCTTTGTAACATAGAGTAATTGTAACGATAGACCCCCAGAAGTATATACTGTGTGCATCAAAACAAAGTGAAATATTTATGTACATTTTGTAAGTAGTTTTTTCTGAAAAATTTTTCAGACAAAACTTAACAAAAAGAATATCAGAAAGGCAATAAAAATATAAAAAAAAACAAAAGCTAATTTGTATCTTGTCTTCTTCCCTTTCGAGTTCAAAACAGCTTTTAGTTTTCTTGGCAACTTCTTGGTGAACGCTGTTGAAATTTGTTGCCATTTTTTCAATAAAACAAACTTTAACGAGTCTTTGCTGGCTATAACACATTTTCGAATCTGCCGGTCGAGGCACTCCCACAAATGCTCTATCGGATTAAGGTCTATGGATTGCGGAGAATGATCCAGCTAGAACAACTGGTGCCATCCCTGGTCTGGTTTTTCTGGTTCCAATGTCGATGGATCTTCTTTTATGGGAGTCCCTCGCAGGCTTAGAATTTCCTCTTGCCTCCTGGGAAGGGGGTTGATTTGTGCCAGCGTATACAACTACTACAGGTTAAGTTGGTGTTACTTCACCTCTATCCTTCCACGGATTTGCCGAGAGCGGATTGGGAGCAGGAGTCGCTACACCTTCTGGGTTGGTGCTCTTCTTGCTCCTGCTCCTCTTTCCTCCTTCTTTTCTTAGCCGTCTTGCGCTTTTGGGCCCCAGGCGGTCTATTTCTCTTACCGTGCATCTTCTTCCGGATGGTGTCTATTTTATCTTCTATTTTGGTTTTTTTATATCGAAAGCCAAGCATTCATCGACGGCCGTGGTATCTGCCGACTTGCTTCTATCATTAATTTCAATTTTTTAGGCTAGTTTCTTCCATTTTGCGTTTCTTGGTTTTTCAACATGCCTACTTAAGCTCCCCTGCCAAATAGATCCTACAACTCGGCCATCTTGCAGTTCAATGCCTCGGTAAATATTTTGATAGAAAAGCCAATGGTAGGTCTCTTCTCGAGGGTAGGTCTTCTTAAGCAAATACTTCTCGGGTCTGGGCTGGTAGTCATCTCTGGTAAGCACGTTTAGATGGAACATTTCAAGTAAGTAAATCTCAGTGGAACATCTCAAGTAAGTACGTCTTTGTATGCCTATGCTTCTCGTCAGCCGTAAAACAGAAAATTGCGGCACTTTTCTCAACAGCATATCGCTATTTTCCCTTGACGAACAACAGCTCACGTCTAGGCACATTCAAAAATTCTGCACTCTTTTTTTCGGCAACCACTTTTAATTTTTACTTCTTGCTGCGCGAGAATATCCCGGTTGAGCCCCCAGTTGTGTGATTTAATAAACAAAACGAATTTATGTGGCGGTCTCTCCTCTACAGTGGTCGCCGACTCTCTGCTCACGATTTCTCGTACAGTTCTTCATTCAAGGGTAAAGTTGGCCTTTATTATGCATTTTTAAGTTATTTTGTAGTGCTGCCAAATGGATCCTACATGTATATAGATTTTATTATAAAGGTATCTTTTTTGTTTCAGAGGTCTTATATCAGCTTCCAAAATTCGCTTCTGAATATAACACTAAGACTTATTTCACTTGGGTTGGACCATATCCATTGCTCTACACAATGGAACCAAAAGTCGCCAAAATACTTCTTAACTCTGCCGATTGCATTAACAAATCAATTCTTTATCGCCCAATTAGTGATACAATCGGCTATGGAATTCTTACAATGAACAGTAAGTAAACTTCTCTACAGTATGATGAAAATGTTTGTGGCATATTGTTTTGTTTTTGCTTTACTTTTGCAGCACCAAAATGGAATAAGCATCGAAAACTTTTCAATCCTAGTTTTAGTCACAAGGTTTTACTAAATTTCATTCCAAATTTCAATAAACTTTCACGTGAACTCTGTGATGCACTGGATGAACAAATCAAATGCGGTAAAGTTAATATAAAACAATTGGTATTTAATCTGTCATTGAAGTCAGCAATGGGTAAGTAAATGAATATTTTTTTTTTTTTTTTTTACTTTAAATTGTTGTATCCTCCTCTGATTCCTTTCATTGTGTCAGGCACAGAACATACCAAATGGTACCTATGGCCAAAACGAGCTGAATCTATATTTTAATGATCGACTTCGTTTTACTTATAATAATAAACGTCAAAATTAGTATTTCGTTAAAAAAAAATTCATAACTGTGAAACATGCTTCCGAGTAGTTATATATTGTAACATAATAATAACTACGCTCCTACAACCCATTCCGAAGTGTCTTTTCATTCTGGCAAAGTTGAGATTTAACAGGAAGAAGTAATTAGTTTGGATTTGTGAATTAAGTAATTGAAAGGAGATAAAGTGATTTGAGAAGAAAGAGACCTTGTAAGGAAGGAGTTTGCGAAGAATAGTATAGTGTGAACTTGAATTGTTCTATAGACTAGAAAATAAAGAAATAATTTCACAGAATATTGTTTTATCTACTCGAGCCGTAGCTCGCATATTACAATATTTGAAAGGAAATATAATAATTGCCACAGTGTCTTAGCCACCTCGACTGCGACGGTGTTTCTCTGGCGTGAAATGTCATATCTGTCCGTAGACATGCAGATATGCAGTTTGCCTTAGAAAAAAATAATTCAGGGCTTTACACATTGTACTATATATTTGTTTGGAACATCAAAGATAATATACACTAAACATTACAAGATGGAATTTTAGAAGAAAGAGCAGTAAGAGCAAAACAAATCAGTACAGTGTGTGGTAATGGATCAGTAGTGATAAAAGAGTGAAGGTTTGAAGAACGCGCAAATTTTAAAAATTCTCAACAGAATGAGCAACTGTTTTATTTGTCGTTAATTACTTTGACATGTGGTGTATTATGGACATAATTTATAAATAAATTTTCACACACTTAAATTATTCATTCCTATTACCAAAGTATAAATTTCGTATTATTGAAGAAAAGTATTTCTAATGTAAGCTATTAGTTATATTAAATTGTTCGTTTTGACCCACTCCCCCCTGTATCTCTTACGTCGAATAAACCAAACATTTTACGTGACGAAGGTCGTAACACCTAATACGGGTTTTTTTTTTTTTTTTATAATTTGCACGTGTTAAAGGGGATATGAATACCCTTATACTAATTTTTAGAACACGTGCGTTTTTTGTGGAAAGGAAGAGACAAAGAGAAAGACAGAGTGGTGTGGTTTGAAACTCAGGTGGTATTAAGTTTCTGTAAACTCCAAGGGTGGCTGTCCAGATAACTGGGGAGTATTTTGTTTTGTTTTTCGCTATTATTGTCGTTGCTTATGATTCACTGTATTACTTTCCGTCCTCCTGATGTCATCATCACGATCAAGTTGCATTTTGGCCATATGACCACCCTACTGCCAGTGTTATGCCTTTACAGTAGAGTTGTTTTAGCTTTCGCAAGTGATCGACTTTTTTATTTATTTCATGCGAAATAAATAGATGATTCTTGATATCATGATTCGAACCGTGAATCAACAGCGTGACAAGCGATGATGTTACCACTACACCACGGCCACCCCTAATTGTTACAGCATTGCCTCTTATATTCTCAAAAAAAATGTTGGGCAATGCTGCCGCCGGCAGGTCATTGCTGTATCAATCAAGGATTTTCTGTGCCCCAATAGCTGTACTCGAAATGAGCTCCGTCACTCATGCTAATTTTTTTTTTTTTTTTCAAAAACTAGGGTCGTCAATATAGAGCTGCAAAATTTTGTCACTCCACTCTCGCCGGCGCATATGGTCATTTTCCATTAGTTGTTGAGTCAATTGAATTTTATACTCGTACAAATGTAATCTTTTTTGATTATTTTAAACAAACTTACCGGAGACATTTAATATTCTTCTGCACGGCGTCAACGGAGGTGCCCAGACTTTCATCAAGACTTTCAGCTCTCATTGCAGCAATAATTTGTGCTGTACGAACTCGGTCGGATATTACGGATTTGCTAGACACGTGATTTCAACTAATGACGCAAAATTCTTCGTGTTTTCACAATTGAAATATTTAGATAAAATGTTTTAATGACTTCAACAAGTTGTTGAGGCATTAGGCGCTCTATATTATATTGTTACCGACTGCCCTTCACGACCGTCAAATGCTAACTGACAACCAAACCAAAATGGAGGCCAAAGAACATTGCGATGGAACATAAAATACATAAAGGTTCTCAATAAGATTTCTCGAGCTAGTCTGCGGGATAGTATCATATTAAGCTACCAGACTTAAAATAGAAATGATCAAAATCTTGGATAGTTTCATACTATCCATCATAGGTATAATTTCAGAATTCTAATTATTGTGTTGATTTTCAGCTTCAACGATGGGATTGGATTTTGAGCAGAATTCGGATTCTTCAATTGTGGGCTATTTCGAGAGGTGAGGCTAATTTGTATGAAAACCTTAACTGGTCATAATCATAAATATTTTTATAATACAGCGCAGTGGAAATGGCAACTCATCGCGCAATGCGACCTTGGCTTCAAAATTCTACACTATTTCGCTTTACGAGTATGTACAAGGGCTTCATTGAAACACGAACTATTATCACAGATTTTATCAACGAGGTATGCAAAAATGGAATCAGACAATTGCGATCATTATAGCAATTAATATCTAAAATTTTAGCTTGTTGTTAAAAGAATAAAAATATTTGAACAACAAGAGAAAGAAAGTCAAAATAAACCAAATTTAACCGAAGAATCAGTGGATATTGAAAAGGTCAATAATATATTCATCGACCAAGCAATCAAAATTCATAAAAGGAATGAAATTGAATTTAAAGATATAGCCGTTGAAGCCAAAGTGATGGTGTTTGCCGTAAGTTTTTGTTGCTTTTGCCGCCCAATTAAAAAAAACTTTAATGTCAAGCGTCTCAAAATGGCTGAATTGAGCAATCATTTTGTACACTCAATTGTAGGTTCTTTATTCTAAACTCATCTATACATTACTACTCTAGGGTTTTGATACTACAGCCATTACTTTATTTTCAACTTTAATGTGCCTTGCTATGCACCCCGAGTATCAAGAAAAAGTCTTCGAGGAAATCGTTACAGTCTTTCCTCAGGACGAATTCAATGTTAGTTATGAGGATTTCAAGAATCTTGTATACCTGGATATGTGCATCAATGAGACGTTACGAGTTGTAGCAACTGTTCCACTGGTTGCCCGTGAGTCTACAAATGATGTAGCGATTTCAAAGGATAAAGTGATTCCAAAAGGAACACAAATACTCGTAGACATATTAAATATTCATAGAGATGAAGAAATTTGGGGGCCCAATGCAAAGACTTTCAATCCGGATCACTTTCTTCCGACAAATTTATCCGCGCAGCATAGGGAACATTTTATGCCATTCTCAAAAGGACCAAGGAACTGCATAGGTAGGTAAAATATTAAAGAAAAATTCAGTGATTTCTTAAGTGTTCCTTTCTCTTATTTTGTTTTAGGTTGGCAGTACGCAGGGATGATCTTGAAGGTCGCTCTGGTGCAAATCCTACGGAAGTATCGTCTTTCAACTAAATTTCGCTTTGAAGATCTAATATTTGTGGAAAACATTACGATGAAGTATGAAAAGCTACCGCATTTAGAAGTTGAAAAAAGATGAGAACTACATTATTAGAGTTGGTGATACAGGTTTTGGAGCTTTAAGCCTTAACATTTTCTTGTTAACGCATTTAACCAGCCTGCTATGGCTAGTTAAGTTTCTACTGTACTTTCAGTTTTAAAATATTGTTTTTGAATTTATTTGATTACCAGTCGAAGGTGTTTTGATATATATGTACATACTTAGCAAATACCAACATATGTATATGCAGGTATGCTTAAATAAAAAGCGTTCGAACATTAAAAATATGAGCACGCTTAATTTCCTTAATTACAGCGTTACATTTTTATTAAATATGTAGTAGTTCTACTACATATTTGCTAAACTTGAAAAAAAAAAAAGAAATACCACCATATTTTATTCTACGGAAAGGTATACTAAACTTGAAAAAACAGCCATTTTATTACAGGCTAGTTTTGGCAGTTATTATTTTGCATTCGTGAAGTGTAGACGTGGCTAATTTATGATAGAATGATATTCGATAAATCAACGTGTCTTATGCCCGATTTAACCGATATGTATTTATACACTTACAGTCTCTTTAGCTCTTTAGTATTTTAAAATCTATCTAATTTAGTTCTGTTTCACCAACAGTAGACGGTAAACTTTTAGTTAACAGGCTGTTAATATTTCCTCCCTGTATTTCATGAAATTTTTGTTTTCGATGTACGTTAAATTTGCATGTGTAAGAATGAAATGAAAATACATCTATGGATTTGAAAAATGATAACAAACCAATCTGTTACTTGTGACTCAAAATTCAAATTAATTGTGAAGCATTTTTCATTATATTATGTGTACATCAATATTATTATATGTTTTAATATTTTAAAATTCTGAAGTATTATAGTTTTATTGCTACGTGGATATAAATTATTTTCTTGTACTGTATTTAACACAAGCTTTCGAAAGTTTTAATGTTACTTGATATATTTTTGTTTTCTTCGTGGATTGTATTTATCAGAAGCTTTCATAGACGACCTTTAGAGGAAAGCTCATTCAATTTTGTATATAAAGTTTTGTACGATCAAAGAATTTTCGTCAGAAAGACACATACCCTTGAGCAGATAATTGCTCTAAGGTTTCCCTAGGAGGATTAAATGCTTTCGAGATTGTGTTCCTTCGCATACAATAAAGTTTATTTTTTGTGTGAATCTTTCTTTTTATAAGAGGAGAAGTTTCCTCTTACAATTGGTTATTTCCTCAAATTAAAAAAAAAAAAACCAAAAAAATTAATAACAGAAAAAGTCAGCAGCCAAAAAGAGAAAGAATTAAAAAGCTAAAAATAATTTAATGGAAATTTTCAGTATTTATAAAGGAATAATGGAGAACGAAGCCACCTTAAAATATAACAGTAGTTTTTCCTGAACAGGGGTAAGAACTCCCCAGCAACTATGACAATTGCGCAGGGTTATTTATGTTGCGTTTGCATTTAATAAATAAATAAAATAAAAAGTATTGTATTAAAGTTTTCAATGACATTTTTTTACTATTTAAATTTTGGACTATGCCCTTATGTATGTAATACAACATCGGTTAAATCACCGCCACGGGAGTTTTTAGAAACTCCGATTCTTATGGAATATTGATTGACCAAATTGATGTCACCATCATGTCACCAATTGATGTCACCAAATTCGAGATTAAACAACAGAGAAACTTTTCGTGCAATAGAGCCAAATTTGTCTATGTTGTGTATCACATATCCACATCCTACTGGAACCACTTGTCGTTCACAGTAATGTCTTCAATCTCAGGCTAACAAAAGTTGGTTATCATTTGATCATAGTGCAGAGAATTAGCCGTAACAGTAATGCCTTAGTCGTTTTAAAAAAAAAAAAACACAACACAGCACCAAGCTGGATGCAATGGCCTTTCAACGGTCACATTTGGATTCTCAGTACTCCAAAATCTGCAATTTTTTAACAAATTTGTTTTTCATTTTTTAAGTTAGTATTTTGTTCATCATAAGGTGGAGATGTATAAAACTGGATTCGGACCAGAACCATTCTGTTCAAAACTAAGTGGACTGCGGGAAAAGATTGCTCCAAAAACTCACATTTTCTACAGGAATTTATTTCCTATAAAAGTCCTAGTTGGACCATATGAATATTGAGCCATACAACATGAACAACACCTATCAATCAGTTTTCCCCCAAACTTAGTAAATGTGAATATAATTTTTTTACCACCAAACAATTCTGCAGTTTGTCAACCCTTGGACAGAGATCGAGTCTTAAAGCAATACTTAACAGAAGTTGAAGGCGTTAAATCTACATCAGAGCTTTCAAAAACAATTGATGTGTTAGAAGCATTGTACTTCATAAAGTCGTCATACAACAAAGTAACTTCTGCAACCATCAAATTTCGCAAAGTTTGATCTTGAAGATGATCTACCATTGTCAACACTTTCAAATTTGTTGACAGGAATCTAGAAGATTTTATAGCCCTCGACAAAAATATTCAAATAGAAGACCACAATGTTGAGATGCGAATGGAGGCACTTGAAGCTGAAAACGACAACGAAAGTTAGAACAGTGAACAAAAAATCATATGACGAGGCATTAAAATTTATTGGAAGTTTAAATTAATTCGCAAAAGATGACGTCGTTTTCAAAACTGTGTCATGCGGTTAAAAGTACCAAGGTTAAGCCAATTGAGTACATATTTTGGATTTTATTTAATTTATGTAGCTTTTTACTTTATTTTTTCCTAAAATACACATTCGATTGCATTTATGGATATTTAACATTATAAACATGTAACTAACTACTTTTTTGATTTTGAATTTAAACTATGTACATTATGTAAAATTTTAGTTTAAATAAAATGCATTCAAATTCAGTTATTTCACTCAATGCTTTCCCATAACCGGACATCTCTCCGACCAAAAACAGTGCGACCGTGAGTGTGCGTATCTTCAACGTGTGTGTATCTTCAACACATAGTTGAAAAGACCCCGTTGAATAAAAACGTAATGGAATGAGCAGTTGCCAAAGAAATATAATTAAAACTAAAAGCAAATGACAGTAAGCAACAATTAATTCTACAGTCTTGATAATTTTCCTCTGTTGCTTCTTTGGTGTTCACTTTTGGTCTTCTTGCCGTGTCATGTTGAATCGGTGAAATTATACCTACCAAAATCATTTCATTTAATAATTGTCAATGAATTTAATCGACCGCTGAACCTAATTGTGAAACTTGATCGGAAATTGATTGATTTAAGTGTACGAACGGCATTTAATTTAAAACACACGTGAAAAATTCTATTCATGTCGAAAAATTTTCTATGAGTCGAAGCATCTTAGAATTTATTTATTACGTATGTTTAAAGTAAAGTAAGCTATAATTGGTCAAAGTAAAATATAATATAACTAACATAGTGGGATGCGACACCCAACTTGTAAGTTGTCACTAGAGGGCGATCACACCAGTGAAGTTGGCAGCATTTTCTTTCGAGCAGTTTTTTTTTTTTTTTTGTATAAAACCGGCGCCGCCAATTGACAGATGGAACGAAAAACCTACCGGATAAACTTGGTAACTCAACACAGACATTCGTTTCATAAGCAGCAGTCAAATCGTACTGGTTTATTTTAAGAAGAATATAAAAAGGTATTTAAGAAGCTAAATAGAGTTAATAAATGCTCTGATATTAGTGAAACGAACAGAAAAAATACAAAATGTGTAAATTTTAGTAAATTAGACTACTCTACCAAAGGATTAATTTGTAATTTCATAAAGAAATTGTTGTGATTTTTATACAAACATATGTCGTACATAAGTTCAGCTAAAGGTTTGTATAAATTAAAACAAATATTGTCATCAATATTAATTGAAATTAATTCGTAGTAGTATTATGTATGTCCACGAATAATAAGCAGAATCCCAAACAGAAAACTGGTCAGTATTGTGGGGTACCACACTGTAATTTGTATAGAAGTGGCGATATTTCTGCAATTCTGCAATTTTTTTTTGGATTTCCAAAAAAAAATTATGAATAACCCCAAGGAGCTTATAAAGGGGACACATGCTTTAAAAATAAGAAAATAATTTCCAAAATATTTTGGAATAGACGAAGTATTACTTCCTATTACAAGGGGACAGTAAAAAAGAAAAAGCTATCTTTTGGAATCAGCCTTTCCCACGCTAAACCTGCCAAAGTCATCCATTGCTACTAAGCAATGTTGTTGCCGCCACCCTGCAATGCACTAACCAATATTACCGACATCTAGTGGTGAGATGAGGATTTTTATGCTAAACGTCAAAGCCATGTGCAAAAATAAAGAACTTGCTGTTGGTGGAAGCCATTTTTTTATCTTGCTTTTGGTGGGAGCCATGTTTTTCTGCTTTGAAGCTGTTTGGTGGTGGCCATTTTTTCTGAAGAGGGTTGTCCTGGATTGTTCTTTAGTGGATTGATCACGAGTGAAAATTAAAACTTAATTTTTTAAAACATTTGCAACAAATGCATTACAAAAATTAAGGCAAGGTATGAAAAGTTGATTAAAAGGAGATTCCAAAAATTAAGGTATTTTTACGTGAACTACAAAATGGAAAATCTTTTGTCTCAATTGGAGTTCAAGCCAGTACAAGTCAGCAAACCAAAAGCACTCAAGTGAATGAGCAAAATTTCCATACATTGCCTTTCAGTTTTGACACGGCTAAGCAGTTAAAAGAGGAACTCCAACAACACCACTTCTCGATACATTTATTGAATTGTTCGAGTCTATTCTACTTATATGTTTTAAGTGATTATAAATTTGTTTAAATATGTAGTTATACAACAATTTTTAGGTGAAGTAAACTAATTTAATTGAAATGAAAAATATGTTTATTGCATCAAAAATAAATGTACTATAATTCATATTCAATAAATAAAATGAAAAAATAAACATTTTAAGAATAATAAATATTTTATTTACAAGCTTTTCAAGAAATATTTTCTTCATTTCGTCAGTGACGACTTCTTCCTGAATATTTTTTTAGGGACTTGGCACATGTTTTAATATGTACTCCACCGTAAGAGGATGCCACCTCACGTTCAATCTTTCCCCAAGTCTGCTTTACATCCGTACAGCTGAGAGGTTTCAATAAAGTGTTTCTTATTGTAAAAAATTAAATATTCTATGTATCTATCCAAGTTACAAAATATTAGTACATTACATTTGTATATATGAAAGGCACACATCAATGTGTTTGCACTTTTCTCCTATTCCACCTTTGTAGGAACAGACACAGTTCCAACGACTAACACAAAAACCGAGATTTTTTAGTTTTATTTCATATGGCCTCTCGTTCAATTTGGTGGTTTGAATTACATATCCATGTACATGACTTGTATATGGAGTAGAGGCCAGGACAAGGGCGTAAACCCAACCAGTTTCCAGCCATATTTCACCTTCGTACAGCGGCCGTACCGTCCCTTTAAAATAATCCACTATTTTGTCGATTTGAGACTAGGGAAATTGATTTCAGCGCCGCTTGATAGAATTTTTATGTAACTCAATACAGAGATAGATTTTTGATAGATGGTCACCCGGTGCAATATTCTATGTAAACAAATAAATTCGTTGCAAGAAGGAAAAGTGATTTTTTTTAACAAAGTGCATTATTTGAAAACTATTTTTTATTAAAATGTCGCGTGGAAATATGTGAGTATACAAAAAAGTATTTTTTAAGTTATATAACGTTTTTGTTTAAATGAAACCATGATTTAAAAAATATAAACAAAGCGCTTTGGGGAAACAAAGTTTCTTATGTTGTTTCAATTTTATAATATGTATATTGTTTCATATTTAGTCTTTTGATTTAGTGCCGACGACATTAATATCAACAATAGTCGAGATGGTGGAACGCGATTCACAATTCACATCGACAAAATAGTGGATTATTTTAAAGGGACGCGACGGAAGCAGCTTCACGAAGGTAAAAAAATGGTTGGAAACTGGTTGGGTTTACTCCCTGGTTGGGTTTACTCCTTGCTCCATATACAAGTCATATATATGAATATGTAATTCAAACCACCAAATTGAACGAGACGCCACATGAAATAAAACTAAAAAACCTCGGTTTTTGTGTTAGTCGTTGGAGCTGTGTTTTTTTCTGCAAAGCTGAAATAGGAGAAAAGTGCAAACACATTGCTGCGTGCTTTTTATAATGATGATCAAAATACATAATGACTTAAAAGAAATAGACTTGTGGCTAAAAATGAACAAACTTATAAAAAACATTGACTAAACTAAATACATACTTTTAAACAACCCCATAATCGCTATAAACCCCTATCGCCATAGAAATAAACCTTAAACTAATTGAACCAGTGTCATTCATAAAATACCTTGGTGTCGTGCTTGATAATAAAAAAAGTTTCGAATCCCACATAGACCATATTTGTATAAAAGTTTCCAAAAAACTGTATGTGTTAAGAAAATGAGGACAAATATTTCCAAAATAAGCGCAATAAGAGCAGCCGCTGCAAAACTTGTAGCCGATAGTGAAAGAATAGCATATATTTTTTCGAATATTTACTCGATTTTTACAGCTGCTCCTGAATCCGAATTGGCGAAAACCAGAAAATGCTACTTTTACTACTGCTAAATTTGAAAAATTGTGATTTCGTTGTCCACTCTTCTTTTGATGATATCATCGTTGTCATCAACAAATTTCGATTTCTTAGATATATTTATACTAAAATTACTAACATCACAATATTTATTTCCTATATTTAGCTTTTTAATTTTCTTTTTATATATTTTTTTAAAAAAAACCAGTACGATTTGACTGCTGCTTGTGAACCGAATGTCTGTGTTGAGTTACCAAGTTCCATCTGTCAATACTCACTTCCTCTTTTCTTCTTTCTAACTTCTGGGTCGAATTGTGGCCGAATAAAATAATATAAAGTTTATTCTCCAAAGTTAGTCTCTACAGCGTATTCTCATATCATTGTTTGGTGCGGATTTTGGGCTCTATTCATTACATTATAACACAGATTTTTGTGCCTAAATTACAAGATATGGATGTGAACGACATGTGGTTTCAACAAGACTGTGCCGCATGCCATATAGCCCGAGAAACAATTCAATTACTGCATGAGTCATTTCCTGATTTAAAGCCGCTGGACTTTTATCTTTGAGGTTGTTTTAATCCTAAGGCTTATGCCAACAAGAACACGACCACCCACGCCTTGAAGGAGCAAACTGAGCTCTGTATCAACGGAATTCAGCCACATTTATGCAAAACGGTCATAAAAATTTCGACAAAAGAGTGCGTATGTGCCCGCAAAGCCATGGACGTCATTTACCCAATATGTTATTCCCTATATTGTGTACTTTATGAATCAGTAAAACATTTTCAATTTTTAATTAAAATCTATGATTTCTTTACACCCTCCTCCTAATTACAATTATAATCAATATAGACAACAACCTGCAATACAGAACCGTATAGCCGTAATAATAGACCAGACGTTTTTAATAATCAAAATAACAAACCCATTATAATCATCAATACAATCAGACCAATCCTAATGGGCTTAGAGCTAATATATTAAATTCTTTCGGCATACAACACAGCCCATTAAACTCCATCCTCACACAATATTATTTGCATCCATTTCCCCGACCAGAACCAATGGATACAAGTTCTGGCTACATACAATTAAGGTAGCAGACCTTATACCAACCTAGCCCTCAAAGCAGAGTAATCAAACGAGGCGAAGGAAGTATTGGTCAGCACAGATATTTTATTGAAGAAATTCACAACATAAACGCAAGAAACCAACATCAAAACACCTCTTACATACCACAACTTGACAGATAATAAACAGAACTTCGAAGACCTACACCAATTAGACAGAAACTTACTAGAGACAATGTAAGAACTAGACGATTCAAATTTTCATAAAGTCGATACAGATACTGGAGCGTTAGCTTCATTTATAAACCCGGAATTTACACTCTTCCTAAAATAAGAAGAATGTGAACCGATCACAATTTCGACCATACTAAGCAAATACAGGCTCAATAAATATAACCTGTTTATTGAGCCTGTACCTTCCTTTTTAGAATTCAATTAATCTGGACGACTAACCTTGACGGCTTATTAGGACTTGACATTTTAAAACAAATAAGTGCAAAAGTCGATTTAGGCAATAAAACTCTTACAACTAATAATGCAATAATTCCCTTAAAGTTTACACCAAATTTCAAGTCCTTTTGTTTTGCTTTTATCGTTGCTCATGATTTACAGTATTTTTTTCCGTCCTCCGAATGTTATCATCACGATCAAGTTACATTTTCATCCATATGAGAACTCTACTGCCAGTGCTATGCCTTCGCAGTAGAGT
This sequence comes from Pocota personata, assembly GCA_963082735.1. Lineage (NCBI taxonomy): Eukaryota > Metazoa > Arthropoda > Insecta > Diptera > Syrphidae > Pocota > Pocota personata. The sequence goes on along the minus strand of OY720429.1, from coordinate 53,014,419 downwards.
TGACTTAGCTTTCGCAATTGATCGACTTTTTTATTTATTTCATGCGAAATAAATAGATGATTCTTGACATCAGGATTTGAACCGTGAACCAACAGCGTGACAAGCGTTGATGTTACCACTACACCACTTAGCAAGTGGATTCTATCAAATCGAGATGAACCCTAAAAATACAGTGCCGTTCGAAAAATGTTGGTCAAACTTTTTTTTCGAATTTTGTCAAATTTGTTACAATAACTACATATTTTTTAATGAGGATTTGTTTTTTAAAATTTTTCACACGCGGTCACGGGAGCAAAAAGTTGTTAGACCGAAAAATGGTTGTTTTAGGTACCTGCCTCATTTTTAGGGTTTAAAAAAAATGCTTTATTGGTGCAGTGTTTTTATTTTTTTATTGCTTCTCAGAAACATTCTCTATCTAATTAGTACTTTATTCGACCTCCTCTTGCTTTTATTACAGCTGCACATCGGTGAGACATTGACTCAGATAGGTTTTTCCATGTGGCAGCAGGTATGGTGTTCCAGGTCCGGATAAGTAAATTTTTTAGGTTTTTAATTGACTCTGGACGCTTCTTCGCAACCTTAAGTTTTATTATTGACCAGATATTCTCAATTGAATTGAGATCTGGACTTTAGGGAGGCCAACTTAATACATCGACATTATTTTCTTCGAAGTGCTTTTTAACCTAAGAAATAAAAAAAAAAATCCAGGTATTAATTTTAGTCATAAAAGTTCTAGTTTATTTAAAACTTGGTATTTGTCTTTCATATTAAAGAAAAAACAAGTTCATACTTACAATTTTGGCTATATGGCAAGGAGCATTGTCCTGTTGAAAAATGAATCTGCAAGTGTCACCAAAAAGCTCCGGCGCAGAGGGCTCAAATTCATTTTCCAGAACCCGTAGGTAAATTTCTGCAATGATTTTCGATTCTAGGAAGATCATTCAACCTTTTTCATCTCCAGAGAAGCATCCCCAGACCATCACACCTTCAGTTTTGGGGGGCATCCGTAAGATGCATTCAGAGCTCAGTCTTTCCTTTGGCTCCCTTCGCGCAAGAATCCTCCCATCTCCAACATGCAGCTTAAAATTTGATTCGTCGGAAAAGATAACATTGTTCCACATGTCTTGAGTCCAATTAGGATGCTCTTGAGCGCAAAGCAATCATTTTTCTCTGACTCTTTTTGGAAAATCCAGCTTCAGTACTGGCTTGAGTGCTCTAAGTCCAGCTTTCACGAACATTTTCCTCACTGACCTTGACGAAATTATTTTTCCTGTAGCTCGACATAGATCGGTTTTAAGATCCACCGAAGTCTTGAACCGATGCCGACGGCTGTACAGCACCAAAGGACGATCTTCCACTGGGGTTGTCTTTTTTGGCCTTCCTGAGCCTTTCTTTCTGCTGGTAGTCCCGGTCTCACGATATTTTTTTAAATTCCACGCCACAGTTTGTTGAGCAACATTTAATCTTCTAGAAATTTCACGTGTTATCAAATTGACACGTGACAGACACAAAATATTAGCTTTGCACTCCGAACTGATTTTTCCCATTTTTTTTTTCCACTAAATTACTTCGGTTCGTTTTGGACTGCTATCACGAGCTAAATGCACCTTTATTCATAACATCGACTTTTATACACTATTTGAACGATATTTTGCTACCTAGTGCAAAAAATACCCCGTAGCTCTCATAAATTCCAAGAACTGCGCCCGAAAAGGGTAATAAAATGTTTGACCAACATTTTTCGAACGGCACTGTATAAGCAAAAGAGCTTTCACAGTAGAAGGCAGACACTACGAATACATTCGCATGCCTTTCGGACTTAAAAATGCATACATCCACCCAAGTCAACTCGTTGAAGTTTACGAAGCAGCAACTACTTGAGTTTTATCCGTTTTGTCTACTCTGGTTTCCGATGACTTTTTCTTTCTCGTTGACTTTAATCTTCCAAAGTTAAACTGGGTTCAGTGCGATGACAAAAACTCAATCTTTGATCCGGTTAATATAATATAATTATTGAGCAGCATTCTAATATGATATAATGACTGAGCACATTTTTCTGTTGTTGATCTTGTTAGCAAAAATGGAATAATCAAATTTGTAGCTTTCAAAATAATTTTTATAATGTTTTTGACCTAGTCTTTCCAAATGTGTGTGACAAGCCGTATAAGGTAGATGGATAGGATCAAGTATATAAAAACGACAAAACTGGGACATTTATTACAGCTGACACGGGTTCGTCGTGGGAAATCGACTTCGGTCAAAGGTTAATGACTTCAAGCCGATAAGCGATTGCCTAGCTGTGATAAGCATCAGAGGCCCTTTCAACGACACCAGCCTTATATGTGCACACGCCCCTACCGATGAGACTGAAGATCCCATGAAGGATGAATTTTACGACCCCCTGGACGGAGGAGCCTACGGAGCCTGTTCAAAGTATGATACAAAAATCGTACTCGGGGATTTCAACGCCAAAATTGGTAAGGCCTCCACGACACGACAACAGATAACAGCTTCCGACTAATCGACGTAATACGGTGATAAGTAGCACTAGGTTTCCAAGACTACTAATCCACTCCCCAGATGGTCGAATATCAAATCGACCACGTGCTAATCGATGCGACACACGCATCCAGCAGTCAGAAGGGCCAACGTCGACCAACATTCAGAGGGACCAACGTCGACTCCGACCATTTTCTTGTACCAGCAAAATTCAGAACTCGACTGTCCAACGAGAAAAAGCTGCGAACCGCCCAGAAAAAGAAATTTAACATTGGACGCTTTAACAAGCATAGAGAAGCAAGAGACTGCAGAGAGCGCCTAAGCGAGAGACTCTCCACTGCGCATTCACCATCCATAAACGCCAATAATCACAGAGCGACATCATCACAGAGGTAGCCGAGACCACCGGTGGATACCAGCCACCGCCAAAAAGAACCCGTGGTATGATGAGGAGTGCGTACGCCAAAAAAATGTGACAGAGAATGCACACAAACAAACGTTGCAGCACAAAAAAGAGCAGCGATGGAAGAGTATCGAGCCAGAAGAAGGGAGGACAAGAAGACCCTACGCATATGCAGTCTCCCATCTCTAGGATACCGAAGAGCCCCGCGATGGAAACAAGAACCAGATGCTCTACAGGAAAGCCAAGCCAAGAGGATGGAAACATGTTCGATGACTGGGCAATCAGCTTCATATGCGCCATCTACAAAGAAAACCAATCTTATGTCCTCGAAGAACGACAGAGGCATACACCTGCTAAATGTCGCGGAGAAGAACCTATCCAACGTAATATGTGAAAGTCTTAAGCCTTTCAGCAATACACTTCGACAGACCAAATTTTCACATTAAAACAAACCCTGGAAAATACTAGCGAATTTCAAGTCGAGACTCATCACCTTTTCATCGATTTCAAAGCCGCATATGATAGCATTCATCATCATGAGCTCTACATGGCGATGGCCGATTTCGGGATCCCGCCCAAACTAATCCAGCTGTGTCGCTTTACGCTGGAAAACACGCGATGCAATGTGCAGTTTGGAAATAGTACTTCTGAACTATTACAAACGTGTACCGGATTTTGGCAAGGAGATGCGCTTTCATGTGATTTCTTCAATCTAGTGCTGGAACAGATAGTGCGCAGGGTAGGCGTCAACACGCAAGGCACTATCTTCATCAAATCCGTTCAGCTGCTGGGATACGCAGACGACATCGACAGCATTGGTCGCTCCCAGCGTGCCATCATAGAGGCTTTTATGGCAATTGAAGAGCAGGCGAAACGAGCTGGCCTTGAAGTAAACGAGGACAAAACCAAGTATATGTTGTCAAAAAACAAAGCATCGTCTGTCAACCGCCTAGGACAAAACGTCACTATTGACAACAGTAACTTCCAAGAAGTGGTTAAGGAGTTTACCTACCTCGGAGTAAACATCAACTCCACGAACGACACCTTACTGGAGTTCCGACGAAGACTAACCCAAGGCAACCGGTGCCACTTCGGTTAGGCGAAACAACTGAGTTTAAAACTCCTAAATCGGAAGATGAAATGCGTGCTCAATAAAATTTTGATCCTGCGAGTCCTTATCTATAGTGCCGAGTCCTGGACGATAGGCAGGAAGATAGAGCATATTTTAAATAGATACTTTCGAGAGAAAAATTCTTCGTCGAATATTCGGTCCCATATGCGGGGAGAGCGAATGGAGAAGAAGATACAACCGTGAGACTATGAGTTGTATCAAGATGTGGATGTAGCCCGAAAAGCCAAAATACGCCGACTACACTGGCTCCGCCACATCGAGTGAATGGACAATAATGCTCCAGCTAAGCGGATATTCGAATCCCAGTCCTCAGGTTCGGGGAGACAAGGAAGACCGAATCTCCGTTTTAAGGAGCAAGCTATTGAGGATGCCAGAGCGCTAGATCTAGAAAACTGGAAGCGCCTGCCCAGGATCGAAGAGGATCGAAGCATCTCAATTTTAAAATTTAAATATATAAGTAGATAACATTTTTTCGGAAACAGTATTCACATATAATAATGCCATACATTCGGCAACTCAATTTACACTTTATGAACTATTCTATGGTAGAACCTACAAACTATAAACTTATCATTTAATATCATTTAATAACGAAAACGAATATTTGACTAAACTTAACAAATGTCAGGAAGAATTATTTGCAATGATTAAAGAGAAATTAGAACAATCTGTAAGTAAAAGAATTAATAAGTTAAATCGAGATAGGGCAGACCCTAAAGAAACAGAAAGTGGTGAAACTATAATATATACAGGAAAGAATGCAGTTTTTTCGTGGTAAAAATACGAACATTTACAGAATTCAACAAACACTTCTCCATTTCTATAATCAGTCTTCGAACTTCCTCTTCGTACCTTGGGTGCAATCTATAAAATCTGGAATTAATCTGATGATCAGTGGTCATCCTGATCTCATGCATAATAGAGTCTGTATCTGGTAAGCTTGTCTTTATAAATTAAACCCTGGTACTGTTTTAATATTTTATGTATGTTCACGTTACGTAAAACAATCACATAGTGACGACAGCGTGATATATAAGGCGGAATGCACCCACTCATGAAAATGTGGTGAATTTTGTTGTTTTATAGATTATAATGTCATTAAAAACTATATAAAAACTCATAAAAGAATAAAATAAAGATGATTCGGTTATAACGTTTTTAGAAAGTGGTTGCGTTTTATTCTGTTAATTTTAACAGATTTTTTACCCGTTTCTTACATATCAGTTCAAGTCCCGAACATTTTGGTCCAATCGAGCCGGATTCTAAGATAAAACAAAGTTGTTCTTTGCGACAAAGTTTATTACCACGCAAAAGTTTTTACGCATTTTTTGTAATATTCCCGTCCATAGTGGATTCGTTTTTACAATTTTATACAATTCGTGTGCTGAACCTTAATATTAAATAAAGGCTGCTGGGTGCAAATTGTGTGCTTATTTTCGCTGGATATCTGACGATTTTGAGGAGCTGCGGCAATATTATACGTGCTGAGTTTTGTGGAACCGTCATCTGGACTAAAAAGGTGATTGTCTGTCCTGGACCAGGAGTTGTCAAGTAAGTGCATTTTTATTATTATTCCTTTGGGTGTGGAAATATAAAACATTTTAACAAAAATGAAACATATTAACCTCACGCGTGCATTAACCCAATTGGAAAAAGATGTGTCAAACCTCGCTAAAAGGGGATCAAGCACTCGGACGGCAAATTATATATCGGGTCGTCTGTCCATGCTTGAAAAGTCGATAGAATCTGCTGAAAAGGAGTATGAGGTGTGTATAGGGGCGCTGTCGGATGGTGAGGAGGACAAATGCACAGAAGTAGAAGAAATATACGAAAGGTTTCGCGAATTATATTTCGACTACAGGGCTGATCTTCTTGATGCGCTCGACCTAGTGAAGACGAAGGAAACCAAAGGTGGGGTTAGCGCAGTGGAATCAAATAGTACAATTACCACTCACAATGCAGACCTAAGGCCGAAAAATATTCCGGTTCCAGTATTCTCGGGTAATTACGAATCGTGGCAAGGATTTCGTGACTTATTCATGTCCCTTGTTCATCACAATGCTGCCACGTGGCAGCAAATTCGTCCACACATACCTCTCTGTGCCACACACGGACACTCAAGTGATGTTGGCCATAGCTATTGTGAAGGTCAGCGGGTCATCAGGGGAAGATGTTTCAATACGAGCATTGCTAGATTCAGGTTCTGAAGCGTCGTTTATTACTAAATCAGCAGTACAATTCTTACATTTGAGGCATGAATCAACTTTTGTCAAGGTCTCACCTTTCGACCTTTGTAATGAACACGCAGGCCCTCGTATATAAGTCACTGTCTGGGCATATCCCAGCCCGAAACCTTCCAGTTGCCGATTGGAGACATCTCAAGGGCTTGAGCTTAGCCGACCCAATCTTTTTTAAGCCAGCCAACATTGACTTGTTGTTGAGCAGCGACGTTTTAGCTGATATTTTGTTGCCAGAGTTGGTTAGACCAATGGATGCCAATCTACCTGTGGCACAAAACACAAAACTTGGGTGGATTCTCTTTGGACGTGCCCAATTAGCGTCTCAGCCAATAAAGGGCTTTCACCAAACATGCAATTTGGGGGCTCGCATGCGCCAGTTCTGGGAGTTAGAAAAAACTCCATTTCTAACCTCTGAAGCTCCTGAAGACATTGCGTGCGAAGAACATTTCTTGCAGAACATCAAGCGGTTGGTAGTCGGCCGATGTGAAGTCGCCTTTCCATTTAAAGGAAATGTTCATCCGATTCTTGGTCGATCAAAGGAAGGCGCTTTGTATAGCTTCAAACAGCTAGAAGGACGTCTATGGAAAAACAAAACGTTACAAAGGGATTATGCAGCATGTATTGAGGAATACTTACAACTGGATCACATGAGCGAGGTTGAAGAGCACTTGCTGGAAAACACTCCGCACTACTATTTGCCACACCATGCAGTCATAAAAGAAAGCAGTTCGTCCAGCAAATTGAGGGTACTCTTTGACGCTTCCTTTAACACGTCAGATGGAACGTCTCTTAACGACAGGATGATGACTGGACCGGCACTTCAAAATAATGTTACACTTCTAGGGGGGGTTATCGGTGGCGACCCCGGGCTGTAGCTGGAAAAGGGAGGAAAAAGCAAGATTGAATCACAAAAACCAAGAAAACGCGCCGGCGAAGAAAAGAGAAAAACACTTCTTAATTCAATTTCAGCAGATTTATTTTTTGGTTCCCGAGAGGTTTTTTTTTTTTTTTGTTGTTAATTTTACAAACGTTGTTGTTGTTCTAATTTGTTGTCCGTGCTGCTCCGTCCGCGTTGCTCCGTTAGTCCGGTTCTTCTGCGTCACTAATTCCCGTTCGATGGTTTTCGCCTTCATTCCCGCAACTTCGGTATTTCTCCGATTGAAACCGCGACGAACTTTGGATTCTTCCACGACGACTATCACCAGCAAAAAGCCAATCTCTCTTGCCGAACGCGCTCCTTTTAAACGCTTCCAACTCTCCACCAAAATTTCCCTCGTTGAATCTATCCGTCCTCTCTTGTCATCTCACTCGCGCATGGAAAGATTCCAAAAAAAATTATGAAAATTTCCAATTACCTTCCAGCCTTTCGGATTTTTCCTCCGCCATTTTGGAAAATTTTCTATCCCAATTTTCCACTTGTCCACCTTTTCCTTGCCATCGTCACCCATTTTTCCTGATTGCCCGTAATTTTCCCTCTCCAACGAGGGGTCTATCGTCTCGGAGAACCTGGAGTTACCCTTGTAATTGCATTTTTCCTCTTTTTGCCACTTTTCGTCGCTTTCTTGCGATTAAAACGCGCTCCTGTATTTTCCCAACCATTCCCAATTATTTCCCTTTTATCCTACAGCACACCAATGTAACCCAACCCGCAGAATATCCGAATGGGAGCGCCGCATCAAAAAGTGTACTGAACGTGCCCCGGATGACATTGCTGACAGACGTCAGAATTCCCATTCTTTTTTTTTCGACAATTTATTTTTTTTTCCACCGCGCCGGGTATTTTCCGTGTTTTCTTGTGTTTTTCGGGCGTTTTCTTTTTGCAAAAGTGTTTCATTTTGATTCGGGAGTGTGTGCATCCGTCCGACCATCGATACCGGAAAACGTTCCGACACCAAGTTCCAGGAGAGTGCGGTTCCTCTTGGCAGCAGTCCCGCGCGGTGTACTGCGTCGACTTGGAGTGTTCGTTCTTCGAATTTGAGTGTTCTTGGGTCGATAAATCCAGGTGTTTTCCCGTCTGGGAGGAGTGCGAAGTCCACCCGCACTCCAATGGAGATAATCGTCCCCACGCCACAACTTGTTGTCGGCTATATTTGGATACCCTCTGCAACAGGTGAGTGATTAAGATTTTTTTTTGTTTACCTTTTTTTTTTTCTTATTTTGTTGCCATCATTGCCTTCCTCGGTGGTGTTTTCCGCGGGTGTATTCGATCCCTTTATTCCAGTAAACGAAACTGGATTCCTCGGTGGCCTATGTCATGGGGAAAGCCGACATCGTTGCTGAGAGTCGAGCGGTCCGCGGTTATGCCAGCGCAGGTGCAGCCGTGTACAATTGCGCAAGTTGAAATCGGGGTTGTTTACTTTTGTGCGATAAAATTTTTTCCTAGGTAGATATTGCGGGTGGGTTTCTTTTCAGGCGACTGTGCTTAGATGATGTGATGGATACTGCATAAAGCATTGCAGATACCTTGGGGAAGAGAACAGGTGAGTAGTGAGATACTTATGAAATTACCTTTTTAAGGAATTTTCTTCCGATAGGTGACGGCTGATGGACATGACGGAGGCACTGGAAGTAACCCGCTGGTTCGGTGCTGAGAGTTAATGGCGATGCCAGGGCCAGCGAGATGACTTTGGAGAGGAGGTGTGTTGGTGGAGCATTGGAAGGTGCCTAAAGTTAGAGGTGAGCTTAATTACCTGTGTGCCTTTTTTTTATTTTAATCTCGTCTCTCCTTAGGAGGTGAAGTGAAGGCGAGGGTAGAATTTCGCTGCGGGTGACTGCACATAACCGGACGGGTTATATTAGAGAGCAGTGGGCGGAGAAGATGGCAGCAGTTGATGGCAGCGGTTGATGGCAGCGGATGATGGCAGCGGTTGGTTGATGTGAGTCTTTTTTTTTTTTTTTCTTTCGTTGTAGTTTGTAGAAATAGTACTAGTAGTGGCGGTGGTTCGACCCGGTCGTTCCCCGCCTTTGTAACAATAATATAGTCGATGTTATCCTTAGGTACAGGTACACTTTCATAGCCGATATAGAAAAAAATATACCGCCAAATTTGGATAACCAAGAGGGACTCTTTTTACCAGCTCATACGGTGGCGAAAGGATCCATCTGAGGCTCTCAAGACGTATCGGCGTAAGACAGTCAGCTTTGGAACAGCATCCGCACCGTACTTAGCTATCAGGACTCTTAACTGGCTGGCAGAAGAGGCTCGTTCTCAATATCCACGAGCGGCAAAGATGATCAAAGACGGGATGTATGTGGACGATTTAATCTCTGGAGCTGACACCATCAACGAAGCTGAAGAAAAGATGAAGGGGATCAAAGTAACATTGGAAGTAGCCGGGCTAAACCTTCGTAAGTGAGCTTCCAATACGGCGAGCCTTTTAATAGAAGTTCCCCTTCAACACCGAGAGTAAAGTTCTCACTGCCTTCAGAAGGATCAAGTCAGCTCAAGATGCTCGGAATCTACTGGCACCCCGACGAAACATCTTTCTATACACCTACAAGCCACCAAGTCATCCACTGGCAACAAAGAGGTCCATCTTATCGACCATAGCTGGGCTTTTTGATCCTATGGGGTGGATTTCGCCATGTGTCATCAAAACGAAGGGCTTTCTTCAAGTCTTATGGGCCAAAAAGATGACGTGGGACGACCCAGTAGACGAAACAACCCTGAGTGAATGGAACATTTTTTTTTGAAGACCTTGAACCCGTAAACCGTATCCGTTTTCTTCGATGGGTGAATACCAGGGAACGATTGCACACAAGGTTGAGATACACGGATTCTCGGACGCATCCGAAAAGGCTTTTGGTGCGGCAGTTTACATAAGAGTTCAGGATGAAGAAGTCACAGTGCATATGCACCTGCTTCTTTCAAAAACTAGGGTTGCCCCACTCAAGCCGGTAAGCATTCCAAGGCTGGAATTATGCAGAGCAGTTATTCTGGGGAGTCTTCTGAACCACGTGACAAAGGTGCTCAACTTAACCACGAAGAGTGTATATGCTTGGACCGATTCTAAAATCACCCTCGTCGGAAACAGAGTTGGTGAAATTCAGCGGTTGACAAGCGTGTCAATTTGGAACCACATCCCAACCGAACAGAACCCAGCCGACTTAGCGTCCCGAGGAGTACTGCCCTCAGCGTTAATAAACGAGCATTTATGGTGGAAAGGACCTACATTTTTACATTCGGGTTGAGACTTCGAGATACCGATCCGGCCAACGAACTTGTCAACCGAAGAAGGACTAAAGCGAACCCGATGTCACAGAGTGGAAGCGGAAGAAAATCAGGTTATTCGATTGATCGAAAAATCTTCCCAACTTAAAAAGGTGGTCAGAATAATTGCGTACCTTCCGTCAACACTACAAGAAGTTTTGTCAGTACAGGCGAAGTACAACAGCTGATCCCAATAAAACACCAATAAAACCCTTCACACCAACGGAGCTTGATGAGGCCAATAGATCGTTGATACGGGTCGCACAGAGAGCAATGTTCCCAGATTGCATCAACAAAACAAGAGGCATGGGATCGCTTAACCCTTCTATAGACGGACATGGTGTTACTCTTGACATTGACTCGAGGATGAGTTTCTTTAACCACACGGAAAATTTGAGACTTTACTTTCGCAGCACTCTTAGAAATTTCTATTATCTGCGTAAGGTTTGCTCTACAAAACTCTTAAAAAAAATCTATTATGGAATTTTTCATTCAAGACTTCAATATGGGATTGCCTGCTGGGGAGGATCTTATTTCAATAGAATACAACCTCTTTTGATCCTTCAAAAACATGTCTTGAAGAGAATATGTTGGAAATCTCATAAACACCCCAGTTTTCCTCTTTTCCGAGATCTGAAAATTCTTCCAGTTCGTCATTTGTTTTATTATAAAGTGCTAAAAATGTTCTTTAGAAGATCAGGTAACCTTAATTTCAGACTAATCGATAGCTACAGTTTACGTGGTAATTTTTTGAATCTTGTATCTGTTCCCGGTTTTTGCACTATAGCTTTTCGCAATTTTTATACTGTTGCTTCATGTCGGTTATTTAACAAACTACCTCATTCAATCAGAGAGTTAAGATCTCATTTAATGTTTGTAAAATATGTAAAAAAAAATGGCTTTTTTCCTTTGATCTCAGGAATATTGAATCATTGCTTTAAATTATACTTTGATGTTCTGGTTAAACGAAGTGTTCCCTAGTTTCATTGTACTCTGCATTAATGCTTATTATATTTATACATATTTGTGTTCCTGTTCTCTTTTTTTTGATATGTATAGTTTTATGTAAAGGGTCACCCCACCCATTTTATATTATATACATCTGTAAAGCATCTGAAGTGGCATTATCACAATTTAAATAATTATAAATGTCACTTACACATATTTCTCTTTTTAAGTAAACTGTATGGATTAATTGTTACTTGGATTATAAGAGAAATAAATTATCTAAATCTAATCTAATCTAAATCTAAATCTATTCGAGTCGGCGGAAGGCTTAGTCAGGCGAACATCACTTACGATCAACAACACCCAGTAATTCTGCAACCAAACTTTAACATCACGCAAATAATTATACGTGATTCACATTTCAGATATCTTCATGGAGGGATCCAACTGATGATGGCGAACTTGAGGTAAAAATATTGGATCCTCAAACTTAAAAGGACGGTGGAGAAGCATGTTACAGCTGCATCGCATGCTATAGGTTCCTGTCTAAGACAGCACAACAACTCATGGGAGAGTTACCAGCTCCTCGCATCACCGCCTTTCACACACACCGGCAACGATTATGCTGGGCATATAAACATTCGGGCATGAAAAGGTCGCGGAGCTAAATGGCACAAGGGGTACTTGGCAATTTTTATTTGCTTGGCCTCGAAAGCGATCCACTTAGAAGCGGTCAGCGACTTAACCACTCAGGCTTTTTTGGCTGCCTTTCGGCGATTTGCGGCACGACGAGGCGTTTGTAGCAATATCTACAGCGACTGCGGTACATACTTCGTGGGTGCTGATGCAGAACTACGTCGGTTACTAAAAAGCTGATCTGAGGACTGGAAGGAAATCGCGAACGTTCTAGCAACGGAAGGAACTAAATGGAACTTCAATCCCCCAGCTTCTCCCCATTTTGGAGGATTATGGGAAGCAGGAGTGAAGAGTGTTAAGTTCCATATGAAAAGAATTGTTGGAAACGGGACTCTAACATATGAGGAGCTCACCACGTTTTTAACACAAATGGAAGCGTGCTTAAACTCGAGACCTCTTTGTCCTCTTATAGAAGACCCAAGCGGCTTTCAAGCTTTGACGCCAACACACTTCCTTATAGGGGAAACCCTGTTCACAGTGCCGAAACCAGACTTGACATCGGGAAAACAAGGCTACGTCGACCGTTGGAAGGCGATCCAAGTTCATATGCAGACGTTCTGGAAGCAGTGGCAGAACGAATACCTAAACCGACTACAGCATCGTCCAAAATGGCTGAAAGCTAAATACGCGCTAAAAGAAGGAGATCTGGTGCTAATAAATAACACAGAACAATCAACACAAATTTAAAAACGAAAACCAAAATATATAAATAAAATGCTTCTCCCAACAGCACACATTACCCACAATACTTCTACCATTTATAGTACTTGATACGAAAACTCATACACACCACTGTCATCACACCAAACACAATCGCTCTTGTCCACCCTCACTACACGCACACTGCACACTTTACAGAATATACAGTCCACTTGCCAAAAGACATAATGCACACTCATCACACACACACACACAAAACACAAATGCACACTCATCACACACACGAAACAAGCCACACATGCACACCACCGAGGGACACATACAAAAAAAAAAACTCTTCAATACAACACAACATAATGAATTAAAATAATTTAAATTATAAATTTAAAAATAAATAAATGAACACTCACCTGAAATACTTTACACAAACTACTTAAAATAATAAATACTCGAATGAATTCACGCACTAACCGTCAACAGCGATAACTCTTGCCGTCAACAGCGGACGACACTTGCTTGGACTGCTGTTGGCTTTCGCATGTAACAATAATCATCCACAAAGGCCACCTGCAAAACACATCTGGTTAATTTTAACAGATTTTTTATCCGTTTCTTACATATCAGTTCAAGTCCCGAACAGTGTATTTCTTTTCTTTCCTGAATGTTCTGAATATAGATTAATTTTCGCGGTGTTTATTAGTATGAAGATTTCTTACATATACAGGGTCTTCCAATAGAGACTTCCGAACTTTGACAGTTGATAGCGGCCATATTGTTGAAGCTACATCTATCAAATTGGCTGTCATTTATTCAGTCTGTTTTGCCAAATCACCACGGATGCATATAGCGTTTAACAACACGTGCAAATAATAAAATTGTTTTATCAAAATGGGTGTTCTGTTCGGGCAACGTTCCGCGCGCTTCGCCCATTTTACGGTCGCCATAATCGTCCTTCCGAGAGGACTATTCGCAGTGTGGTGGATAAATTATCCACTGTTTCAGTAAATGATCAACCAACACCCGTACGTCGACGAAACGCAAGATCTGCCGAAAACATCGCCGCTGTCCGTGAAAGTGTGCAGGAGAATCCGAGGCAGTCGATTTCGCATCGCTCACAAGAACTCGCAGACCCCAACTTGGCGAATTTTGCGTCGTGACTTGGGCCTGCACACGTACAAAATTCAACTGACCCAAGAGCTGAATGTAAACGACCATAGACAACGACGTTTGTTCGCTGAATGGGCTTTGGAGCAGTTGGAAACTGACCCTAATTTCCATCGACAAATCATCTTCAGCGATGATCCATTTCTGGATGAACGGGCACGTTAACACACAAAATTTTCGAATTTGGGACGATACCAATCCACATGAGATCCAAGAGCGTCCAATGCATCCCGAAAAAGTCACTGTTTGGTGTGGATTTTGGGCTGGCAGCGTCATCGGTCCATATTTCTTTGAGAACGACGTTGGCCAGGCCATCACCGTCAACGGCGAGCGCTATAGGTCGATGATAACCAACTTCTTTTGGCCTGAATTGGATCATATGGAGACTCACGCCACATTGGAAATTCTGCAGACTTTTTCTTGTGGTGTTTTGTGAAGTCGCAGGTCTATGCGAATAAGCCACAAACCACAGCGGCCCTCAAAGCCAACATAACCCATGCCGTCGGTTAAATTCATCCTGATTTATGCGCTAGAGTCATGGAAAATTGGACATTTCGGATGCGCGCCACCCAGAGAAGATAAGGTGGACATTTCAACGATGTTATATTCCGTACATAATGGCCTTTCAAACGAATAAATAATTTCGATGATATCTCACACACACTTTGCTTTATTTAAATTTGAAGATAAGAAGCGCTTAATGAAAGACCCTTTATTAAGCTCAGTCACGTTCTTCCGAATTATATCCATACCCATAGGAATATAATAGTCTTTATTGGTTAATGGCATTTTATACCATTTTAATTTGCTCTGAGCACCCATTCGAAATTTTTTAGGTACATCAGTAACAACAATTTGTATATGTTCTTTAGTTCTATTAATGGTGTTAAAATGCGTGGATTTTTCTTCAAAAACTGAGAAATTACTACAGTCAACCCTAGATGAGTTAATTAAACTGACTGTGGAGCCAGTGTTTATTAAAGCTTATATTTTATTCTACCTATCGTAAGATCACAGAATATTTTATTACCGAGGCTTAGTTCCGAAAATCTGTCTGCTCTGTTCAAAATATGTAAGCAGACGGATGTTGAAGTTGCTAAAAGAGAGATCGAGAGCTTTGAATCTTGGATGTGTTCTGAGTTTTTAAATAAGTTTGAATCGACTTTTGATAGCATAATCGAATGTGCTTAATTCTAGTATTGATTTAGAGACTAACTACAGACTACTTTTTGTAGAAATTAAAGACAATGTTGTGACCCAGATTAAAGAAAGATACAAATCAATTAATGACTTACTTTTCTTCGATCTATTAAATAAATCGAAATATCATAGTTTTGCTCAGTCAAACTCGGATGAAAAAATTTCCTCCTTAGAACATTTTTTTCCTGGAATTTTCGACTTTACTGCTCTAAAAATGAACTTTAAATATTGTATACAACACCTTCACTTCTTCAGCTCGATATTCTTATGCTTTACAAAGATCTTCAGATCGACTCCTCTTAAAAATTAAAAATAGGACTACGAGGGCAAGGTGAAAAATTCTCGGCCTGACGCAGAGATGGCGTTCCAATCAGAACAAATTTATGTTTCCTACCTGGGTGCAGTTATTAGTTCGTATGACAAGTTTAAACTTGTTCTCTCAAGTAGTTTCTTTACATGAATTTTTGTAGTAGACGTCTTGCGTGTTTTTCGTTAAAATGGATAAACTTGAATATCGTGCGGTGATAAAATTCTTGGTTTTGGATGGGTTAACCCCTAAGGAAATTCATCCAAAGTTGACAAAAGTTTACGGGGACCGTGCTCCTTCCATGTCAACCATTAAAAAGTGGGCAGCTGAATTTTAACGTGGTCGCACGTCCCTCGAAGATGACCCACGTGAAGGACGGCCAAAAACCGCAACCACACCCGAAACCATCGAAAAAGTGCATGATATCGTGTTGGACGATAGGCGAGTGAAGGTGAGTGAGATAGCTGAGGCTGTGTGTATATCGGAAGTGTGCGTTGGCGATGGGGAAACTGCGGGATTTGGGGCACGATTTGCTCGGCCATCCGTGCTGGACCAAGTGTGTTGAAGTCAAAGGAGATTATGTAAAAAAATAAAATCATTTCTTAACTGAAAATCGCAGTATTTCATTGTCAGGCTGAGAACTTTTCACCTTGCGCTCATATCTTCTACGAAGAAATTTTCGCAGAGTTTGTAAAAACAAATTGTAGGACAGCTTTGGAATACAAATATAAATAAATATATATTTATTATATGTGACTAATTTTTTCCAACTTTAAATAAATTTCATTTTAAAATTTTTTTTTTATTTCCCTTGAATATTTACAACTGTCTATAATATGACATCTAGTAAATTGTTTTATAGAATTGGGATCTAAATGTATGTTGGACCTTTATCCTTAAAATTTCGTCACCTTTGTTTTTAAATGAAAAAAAAAAAAAAAATTATTGGCACAGGTGGGATTTAATCTACTCGAAGCGGTGGGGGGTTTTATTCACTCCGAGCGCCCCTTTTCGCTCGTTGTTGTCGCCTTATTTTGTGGTGCGTACAATTGATTACATTCATGCATACAATGGATTTACATATAATACAATTTGCATAACGTGAATGTTCATATAGTTAAATTACATAACATGTATTTACATTTAAGGAATAACAAGTAATATTTTTATAAACGGATAGCAATTTTAAGAACATACATATGTTAGCAGATTTGGACATATTTCTACTGGAAAATTAGGTCGGAAGTTCTTTTACGTTTAAGCCTGGTTCTTCTTGAGGTTTCTTTGACGAGAAGGGTATTGACTTCGCTGTTGGAATGTGGCAGAATTTTTCTAATGTGTCTTGTGCTGATTTTTTGTATTTCATTTCATTTCGTTAATCTTTATATGCCATTTGGAGAACCACTCTGTCGTTTTGTAATTGGGATGTAGTAGTTTGGAGATGACTTCCGGAGTTCAGGAGTACTGTGTCGTCGGCAAATGTTGCAACCACGGTCGTTTCTCTGTTGGGAGACGGAATGTCTGCTGTAAAGAGAAGATAAAGGAGGGGCCCCAGAATACTTCCTTGAGGTACTCCTGCATTAATTAGGTGAATTTGGGAGCATTTGTCATCATAAAAACATCGATCTTCTAGATAACTTTTTAGTAGCAAAATGTAGTCTTTTGGAATAATTTTGCTAAGTTTGTATAAAAGTCCTTTGTGCCTAATATTTTTCCAGTTAAGAGGTCGTATCCCAGTGCTTTTTTACTTTTTATTTCGTTTTTAACGCAGGTCTCAATTTCTTTTGCTGTCATCCTGTTAATGTGTTTCTTCTCTGAGATGCTGTTGTAGTGGAGTATTGCTGAGTCCTTATCACCATCCGTGTTGGTGAAGGTAGTCTCGAAGTACTTGGCGAGGATTGATGCTTTGTGAAAATTATCTCTAGCCCACGTGTTGTCCGGTTTCTCGAGTGGTGGGAGATGTTTTGTCTTGTTTGTAGTATGTCTTGTAGCCTTCCATAGTAAATAATTTGTCTCAGATGTTGGGGTAAGATTTTTTAAATAGTTCGCCAGGTTAGTTTCCTGAACGTCTCTTAATTTTCGTTTAAGTTCTTTGGTTATTTTATTTAACTTAGTTTTGTCGTTTGGTGCTCGAGTCATCTGCCACCTTTTCCTTAGTTTCCTCTTGGTAAGTATTAGTTTTTTAATTACATGAGTTGATGAGGAGTTGCTAGTCATTGGAGATGTGAAAACATCAGTGCATACTCGTACAGCTCGTACTGCAGAAAATATTGCTGCTGTTCGCGATAGTGTGGCTGAAGAGCCGTCCACCTCAACTCGTCGTCGTGCCCAACAATTGCACCTCTCACGCTCGTCGTTGATGAACATTATGCATAAAGACTTGCATTTACGCGCTTACAAGGTGCAATTGACTTAAGAACTAAAGCCTCTTGACCATTTCAAGCGTCGTCAATGGTCACAATGGTGGCAAGAAATGGCAACAGTGGATAATCAATTTTCGAAGAAAATCATCTTCAGTGATGAGGCACATTTTCACCTCAGTGGATTCGTCAATAAGCAGAATTGCCGCATTTGGGCGAATGATAATCCAAGAGTGATTGTCGAAAAACCAATGTTTATGGGCTGGCGGCATCATCGGGCCGTATTTTTTCCAAAATGAGGCCGGCCAGGCAGTTACTGTGAATGGTATTCGCTATCGTGAGATGATAACGAACTTTTTACGGCCCGAATTGGAAGATATGGATGTAGACGATATGTGGTTTCAACAGGATGGTGCCACTTGCCACACAGCTAACGAAACAATGGCTCTTTTGCGCGACAAATTCAATGGCCGTGTTATCTCACGTGGTGGCGATGTCAATTGGCCGCCAAGATCATGTGATTTGACACCGTTGGACTTCTTTCTTTGGGGTTATTTGAAAGAAAATGTGTACGTCGATAAGCCAGCAACAATTCAAGAGCTAAAGGATGAGATAATTCGGCACATTAATGGCATAGAACCTCAATTATGCCTCAGCGTCATCGAAAATTTGGACCATCGGATGGAGGTGTGTCGCCGAGGTCGCGGCGGCCATTTGGCCGATATTTTGTTCCATACATAATTGAACCATACCAATATTATCATAATAAAAAGAAATGACAGTAATTTCCTATATAATTTGTGTTTTATTCAAAATCAACATCGGCCCTTACAACTTAACCACCCTTTATATGGTCAGTTTGGAAGCCGTTGAGTTCAATACATTTTATGTGTTTGTTAATTATAATTGTTGATCCCCCATGCCCAGTTCCATCTGGGTGATTTGTATTGTAAATTTCATAGCTAGGGAAAGTGGTGTGCTTTTTTTGCAGTTAGGTGGGTTTCAGAATTTAGCATGATGTCAATTTGGTTGTCTGTTAAGTATTGCTTTAGTTCCAGGTGTAGTGTTGGTGGAGCCCGTTTGCATTCCACACAGTGATTTTTAAGTGGTTGGGATCTACAATCATGTTTATTTATTAGTAAGGTAAGAGTTTTTTGTTTCATCATTTCTATCATTTCTATCAATTCTTTTATGTCAGATGTTTGTTCGGTACCTATATTTTGTGTTTGTGGTGGTAGCAGAGATTCTACGGGTTTTTGTGGGGGAGTTTGTTTTTTTTTTTTTTTTGGTTTTTTTGTTGTGACTGCGAGTTTTGTTTTGGTGGCAAATTTTGTGCAATAGCGTCAGCATAACTTGTGGTAGTTATCAGGGTCGCGTGTCTTTTGTTTCCGCTTGATGAAGCTTCGGGTTGAATGTCTGCATTTGCATTGTCTCTTTGGCGTAGTGGGGGGAAACGTTGAATTTTGAGGATTTTGTAAACCTCGCATCCTTTATAGTTAGCGGTGTGATTGCCTCCGCAAAGTGCATATTTAGCGTTATTGTCTTGTTTTGTCACTTGGCAGTCGATTGTCTGGTGTTTCCATGCACATTTAACGCAAACTGGGTCCATTGTGCAGAAGTTTTTTCTTAAAGGATATTTTACAGTTGAGTAAGCTCGTAATGCTGTATATATTTTTATTGTTGTTACTGTTTTCTAACTCGACTGAGAAGAGGGGAAGTGGTTTTTTCGTGCCTATTTATTGCATGTTATGTATGTGAATTACTTTATGCCCAAGCTCTTTAAGTTCTTGTTTGATATCGTTTGGCTCGGTTGATGGGTGCATGCTTCTCAAAATTACTTTAAAACCTCTCTCTACTTTCGGTTTATATGTGAAGTATTTTGTTCCTTTTTGTTTTAGCATTTTCACAACTTTTGTGTAAAAAGCAGATTCGGCTGCCAGAACTCTAACTTGGTTCGTCGACAGGACTTTTAATTCATATTTCTCTTTTGCCTCCACGTCTAGAACCTTTGTTAGTGTTTTGATGAACTCGACTTCTTGGACGTAGATTGGTGGAGGTTTGTTTGGTTTTCGGGTGGGCTCGGGTTTTTCCACATTAATTTTGGCGGGATTTCCTATGTCATCATCATTTACAGCAAGGTTTCGAAGCGGTTTTGGGAGTTGTCTTGCTTGGGTTTACTTAACCAGTAGTTAAGTGGTGGCTGGCCCTCGTTTTAGGTTTCTTTGTTGATGAGTCTATTGTTTTATTTGGTGAATTTCTTAATCGTTTATTGATCGAGTTTGGAGTTGTATTGTCTACTTTCGTGCAGATGATTGGTGTTCTTTTGTTGTTTGTTATGATTTTTCCTACATTTGTTGTCATGGTTATTGTAGTATTTGCCGAAGCAAAAGTTGTGACAACGCTAGTCGATGTTGAAGTTGTTGTTGCCATCGTCGTAATGATATTATTTTGGAACCTAAGCTCTAGTAATGCATCTTTCTTGCGATGCAGAAACCCGGAGCTCCTAAGATTATGCAATCAAGTGAGCTTCTTCGGGAGCTTTTTAAAGGGTGTTTGACTCTGCTTAGCGTAGAACTACACCACTTTTAAAAGATGGAAAGTTGTAGCACAGGTAATAAACTACCCGATGTCGCACGCCCATATAAAAAAATGAAGCATATTTTTGACCTGGCAGACAGAGAGGTTTCAGAATAAGTACTACAAATAAAGCTTTTTCTTTTTCCTCACTCCGTTCGCTCGTGTGGGAAAAGTTCTTTTTCTCATCGTATGTTGTGACATGGAAACGAATGAGGTGATGAAGTGTAAAGGTGTATGCGGGAAGGGGCATGAAGATGCATGACGGTGTGATTTCCACACCACCGCAGCAAAAGGATAAATTTTCATGAATGGAAGCCTTGGAAACGCCTATGCGTTGTAAATGAAAAGGTGTAACTGAAGGGCGGGAAAAGTCAATCATTTCGTTGCACTTTGTGATGAAAAGTAGACGAAAGTTACAAAATATAAAAGTGCGTAATTTGTGCATCCACATTTTCAACTCGATCTTCTGCAATAAAACAAGTGTCCAGGTGTTGGGCGCTTTAGAGGCATTTCATAAATATATATTATATTCATATATTAATTAATACAAATATGTACCAACATATATATTTTAGGTTATATAAAGTTACTTTAATATTGAAATAAGGGTTTGAGAGATTTTGTTTGAATATCAATCATTTAGATTTTCAGGTTAATTACTAACATACATATTACATACATATACTAAAAATTTGAAAGTCATAAGAAAATTGTCTCCAAAGAAAAAATGTCCTGGAAAAGAACGAAGTGCGCAATTGGACACTGTTCTATAACCAAAAATGAATTGCCTGATGGAGAATTATTTACATTTCCTAAAAAAGGAACAGTTAAATATGATGAATGGCTAGCTTTAGCAGAGGAGTCTCGGGAACACATAAAAAGCCTTAAAATGCCCTATATATGCAGCAAACATTTTAAGAATGCCTTTATTGGAAAGAAATATTTAAAAAAAAATACTTACCCTTCACTCTTGTTAAAACGAAGTGTTGCTACGAGTAAATCTGAGTTCATTTGTTTGGATCCAACGAGAGCTAAGGTTACATATGAAAACTTCAATAAATTAGTACTGGATTCGAATGATGTTACAGTAGAAGAACTACTACATTTTCGAAGCTCATTCTATCTGAGAGTACAAAAAAATACACTGTTACCGAACTTGGCAGCACTCGCCTAAGTGGTACATGGCTAAATGGGAGGACAGTTGTGGAAATGGCAGCACTGTGATACATGGGCAAGTAGCACGAGGGTAGGTAGGTGACTAGCAGCGATTTCCGGCAGACAATCTGTCTGACGGCCATTGAAGAGACGATCTTTGGAGAACGAAGTCTCTTCAAACGACCACGAGCAAGCCAAAAAGGACAAAGGAAAAGAAGAAAAAAATCGTATGTATAAGTAGTATTACACATTGTAACATATTAATTATAAGAATAATTGTATTAGGTATTTAGGTATTTCGATAATGAAATAAATAACAACTAAAAGAGCGAAGTTTTCCTTTCTTGCCTCTGGCGTCAACATTCTTAAATACGATTTGATAATTCATCATTCATTTTGCATCATACGCCGTCGCCTGAAGCGACCAACGAGGGATCGAAATCCAAATTGATATCATAAGCCGTCGCCTGAAGCGACCAACGAGGGATTGATATCATAAGCCGTCGCCTGAAGCGTCCAACGAGGGATCGATATCCAAATTGATATCATAAGCCGTCGCCTGAAGCGACCAACGAGGGATCGATATCCAAATTGATATTATAAGCCGTCGCCTGAAGCGACCAACGAGGGAACGATACCAAACTGATATCATAACGATTTTGGTAATTCATCCATTTTGCAACATAGCAGAACAGAGTCAAGCCATGTCAAATTCGCGACCGAATCCAAACTCCAGCCATATCTCCCCACTCCCGAAATAGCAATCGTTTTTAAATTCGACGCCCAAAGAGAGAGTAGGTCAAATCATTTCGGGTTCGAGTCTGAAACCAAATTTGAACCATGCTCCCCCACCTCCACCGCAGCAGTCGTCTCTAAAGTTACTAGCCCCTAGCCATCTTCCCCTCAAAACTGCAGCAAAGCCAGTCCATGAGCATCAATCTGTAAAGTCAGCAACAAAAGCCGGTTTTAGGTCAGTCCATAAGCACGCAGATCCTCTAATGAAGAACTTAGAAGAAGAGGTAAAACTTCTAGAGCATCGCGAGCAGGATTACCTAACAAGAAAATACGAGATTCTCGAGCAGGTTACCACAGACGATGAGGACGACTCTAATAGCGCAGAGTCAATCGAAAACAATCGCGTGGCAGACTCGGTAAATAGCACAATACCCCTCTGTCGAAAGGTTCGCTGTAGAGAGGTGCCTAAGGTGGATACTAATCCTAAGCTTCCGCATGGACATCCGTGCACACAAGCCTCCAAACCCTCTACAACTTTCCCAGAAGCCTCACCGGACTCTTCGGCTGTCCCAAATTCCAAAAGAGTACGTCAAGTTTTCAGGTCGACCAGAAGAATGGCCGCTCTTTATTAGCTGGTTCGAGAACTCTACGAAGATGTGCGCATACAGTAATTTTGATAACCTCCATCGACTGCAGCTCTGCCTTACAGGTGAGGCGCTCGAAAAGGTAAGATTTCGATTGATGCATCCGGATCAAATTGATAATGTTATTTCAACCTTGCGCATGTTATAGGGTCGTCCAGAGGTGATAATTCAGACATTGTTAGGGAAACTCCGAAATGAGCAGCCGCTCAAAGCCGATAAGTTAGAAAGCATTATTAATTTTGCCATCTCTGTAGATAATGTGTGCGGTACCATAAAGTCGGCGGGTCTTGTCTCACAGTTAAATAACCCTTGTCTGTTGAAAGAATTTGTCGATAGGTTGCCAACACAATTGAAGTTAGACTGGGGCATTTATAAGCAGGGACTTAGCAACACTAATTTAAATACGTTTAGCGACTGGATTTCGAAAATAGCCAACGCCGCTGCCGAAGTTACAAATACGATACCACCTTGAGATCATTCAGAACGTAAGACAGCCTGAAAGCCGAGAGGATTTGTTAACATTCACGAGAAGAAAGAATGAGGTGCTCCCCGTAAAGAAGATTGGAGATGTTCCGTCTGCGACAATGATTGCAAGTCCTGCGCAGTATGCGAACTATTCTTGAACATGAGTCTGCAAGAGAGGTGGACGGTAGTAAAGCGACGCTCAGTCTGTCGTAAGTGCTTACGATGCCATGGTAGAAACAGGTGCTCATCAGGTCTGTAGAGCTGATGGGTGCAGGTACAGGCACCACAGGCTGCTACATAGGCAGGACCAAATAACCACTACTAATCGAACCACCGCAAATAGCGACGATAATGCAATCAATGGGAAACATCTTAGCTGCATCGTGAACCGCCAGGGAAAAAGTTCGCTTCTTTTTAAGATCCTTCCAGTGTCTTTTTATTTCAGAGGAAGTAAAGCGGATACGGCTTTTCTGGATGACGGGTCGTCAGTGACACTAATCGACGAGGAGCTCGCGAAATTGCTGAATGCTGATGGTGAAATCGAGCCGCTATGCCTCAGATGGACGGGAAATACTCACCGGAATGAGGAAGATTCGCGAAGGATCAATCTGGAAGTATCTACTCCAGGTGCCCACAAGAGGTTCCCACTGCCAAATGTCCATACAGTGAAGGCACTATAACTTCCCAAACAGTCAGTCAACGCCAAGAACCTTTCAGCCAGATATGAGCATCTGAGGAATGTGCCTCTAACATGCTACGAAAACGCTAGGCCACTTATACTACTAGGGCTTCAGCATTGGACCTTAGGAATCCCCCTTAAGTCGGTAGAGGGAGGCAAGAATCGACCCGTGACAATAAAAATGGGGCTAGGTTGCACTATATTTGGATCGATGCTTAGTAATAGCAGCAAATCAGCATCGGAGGTAGACCACCACTTACACATGTGTATCTGTCAGAGCAGCATAAACGCAAAGATGGACAATCTGATGAAAGATTGCTTTGCGATTGATACAGCAGGGATAACAAATTTTCGGAAACCAACGGCGGCCATCAATGACAGAGCGATTCAAATGCTCGAAGCCAAAACGATATTCGACGGAGAAAGATATGCAGTTCCACTACTATGGAAATATAATGAAGTAGTACTGCCAAAAAGCAAGCAGATGACCGAGAAGAGACTAATGTGCCTCGAAAAGGGACTATCCCGGGAACCAGAAATGCTATCCAGGATTGATCAACAGACAAAGGAGTACGTCCAAAAGGGTTATGCAGCAAAGTTGAATTTAACGGAAACATCTAACGCCAGCAGACGGACCTGGTACTTACCAATATTTCCAGTTTGTAATCCAAACAAACCTGACAAGGTCCGTATTGTTTGGGACGCAGCAGCAAAAGTAGAAGGACTATCGCTCAATTCAGTTCTGCTAACAGGTCCCGATGAATTGCCAGCGCTGATAGCGATACTTTTTCCGGTTCAGGGAAAAGAAGATCACTCTTGCAGCAGATATCCGGGAGATGTTCCACCGAATAGTCGAAGAAGATCAAGGTGCACAAAGATTCCTGTGGCGCAACAACATTACAAGCAAGGTCGAGGAGTTCAAGATGAAGGTCATGACATTCGGTGCCACCTGCTCCCCCTACTGTGCGCAGTATATAAAAAACAAGAACGCCAGAAGATTTGCTGGGGAGTTTCCAAGGGCAGCCGAAGCTATTATCGAGAATCAATATGTGGATGACTATCTTGATAGCGTAGACGGAGAGGAAGAGGCTATAAAGCCGCAATTTTCTTTCCAACTCTCAAAAGGTGTTAAACGCCCTCAAAGAAAAGTCACCAAATCAAAATAAGCACTTCATGAGGTTAAGCCCCGCACATAACGCGGAAAAGTTACTCGGCCTGTGGTGGTCGCCCACAGCAGATAAGTTCCTGTTTAAACTCAATGCAAATAAAATAAAATAAGACATTATGAAAGGGAATGCTATTCCCACCAAAAGGGAGGTGTTAAAAACCCTGATGAGTATCTTTGATCCGCTAGGCTTAATAGCACATTTCACAGTTATTTTAAAGATACTTCTCCAGGACATATGGCGCGCATCGGTTGAGTGGGACCAAAAGATAACCAGATCGCACTTTGAAAGATGGAAAGTATGGCTTGCTCTTATTCCAAGAGCACGAGAGATCAACATAAGAAGACCATACCTCTCAAAATTGATGTTCGATTACAGGACTCGTGTACAATTACATGTTTTCGTTGATGCTGGGGAATCTGCCTATGCCGCTTCTAGCATACTTCCGAGTTTCATTCGGACCCTCAGTAGAATGCGCCCTAATTGGTGCGAAAACAAGAGTCGGTCCCCTGTTAGGTATATCGATACCACGTATGGAGTTGGAGGCAGCAGTTTTTGGCACAAGATTGGCAAAAATGATAGTCAATCACCATCAACGATACATTTTTTTGGACAGATTCCAGGATAGTCTTATGTTGGTTAACATCCCCACATCGAAAATATAAGCAGTTCGTAGCCTACAGAATTGGTGAAATTCTCGAGTGCACCAATGAACGAGAGTGGAGGTGGGTTCCTACCAAAGACAAGGTAGCTGACGATGCCACTAAGCAAAAGAGTACTGGTGAATTCCATTCAAATAGCAGGTGGTTCAACGGCCCGGAATTTCTCTACCAGCCAGAACAGAACTTGCCGCAACCTAGCCGAGAGACGTGCCAACAACCGGTAGAAGAGCATGAGGTAAAAATATGTTGCGTTCTACAAAGGACATGCGACACCAACCCCATGATTGACTACAGACGCTCCTCGCAATGGAATCGACTTCTACGGGTCGCCATGTTTATGTTTCGTTTTATCGACATCATCTGCAAAAGGGGTATGTTAAAGGGAGCCGACTTGTTTTCAGAAGCAGAATGCTTCCGAGCGGGAAATTACTTGTATAGAGAATGCCAGAGAGAAGGCTTTAGAGAGGACTACCGGCTGCTTCGAGACGGACGTACAGAGCTAAACAAATCAAGTGTACTATACAAGCTACCCCCTATTTGGACGAGAATGCAGTCATACTTATGAGATGGCGTATAGACGCCGCGCCCAACGTATCTCAACAAGCTAGGCGACCCGTGATCCTCCCAAAATCGCACTATATAACCAACCTCATCATACGTCATTTTCACATTCGGTTCTATCATGCGAATAATGAAACTGTCGTCAACGAGATTAGACAGATATATTACATTCCGAACTTGATAACTGTCCTAAGGAATCTTCAACGAGGCTGCAATTACTGTGAGAAAAAACGGGTAGTTCCAAGACCACCGATCATGGCTCCACTTCCGGCAGCTAGGCTCACATCATTCACGTGGGCCTTCTCATATGTTGGAGTTGATTACTTCGGCCCACTCTATGTTAAGGTGGGCAGGCACAAGGAAAAGAGATGGGGAATGTTGATCACCTGCCTAACAGTTCGTGACATTCACATTGAGATCGCACATAGTTTCACAAGCGACTCGTGCATCCTGGGCATTAAGCGTTTCATCGCGAGAAGAGGTATGCCGAAAGAGATATTCTCCGATAATGGGACAAACTTTCGAGGGGCTAGCGAAGAGTTGAAAGAGGCGACGAAAGGGCTGAATTTGGGGGCCTTGGCCAAGGAGTTCGAGATGCAGTTTAAATGGAACTTCATACCACCGCAATCTCCCCACATGGGCGGGAGTTGGGAGCGGTTGATTCGCTCTGTTAAGAAAACACTCGGAGAGATTTCTCCGACTAGAAATCCAGGAGACGAACTATTGCTCAGTATGATGGCGGAGGTGGAAACTATAGGAAATTCACGACCACTCACCTATGTTTCAATTGAAAACGAGGGCGATGAGGTGCTCACCCCAAACCAATTTTTGTTGGGCTCATCAAGCGGATTTAAAATAAAGGGTGAGATGTTTGGCGACGGTGCGACGATGAAGAACAACTGGCTCATGAGTGAAAAGTACGCAAACTCCTTCTGAATTCGATGGGTCCGCGAATATTTGCCAGACTTGACGCGTCGAAGTAAATGGTTCAGCTCACCGCCATCAATAAAGGAAGGCGATATCGTGATTATAGTTGACCCAAACAATCCAAGAAGCACCTGGCCTATTGGAAGGGTCCTCAAAACCATTAGTAGTGGTGATGGAGCCAGACGAAGTGCAGTTGTGCAAACGTCATCTGGGATATACACTCGGCCGACAGTAAAGCTGGAGGTGTTGGATCTGCAGCAGTTCGCGAAGGACGGTGACCAGAGCTTAAGGCCAGGTAGGTCACCGGGGGGGAGTGTTACCGAACTTGGCAGCACTCGTCTAAGTGGCACATGGGTAAATGGCAGGACAGTGGTACATGGGCAAATAGCAGCACTGCGATACATGGGCAAGTAGCACGAGGGTAGGTAGGTGACTAGCAGCGATTTCCGGCAGACAATCTGTCTGACGGTCATTGAAGAGACGATCTTTGGAGAACGAAGTCTCTTCAAACGACCACGAGCAAGCCAAAAAGGACAAAGGAAAAGAAGAAAAAAATCGTACGTACATATAAGTAGTATTACACATTGTAACATATTAATTATAAGAATAATTGTATTAGGTATTTAAGTTCTGTTTATTTCGAGAAAGAAATAAATAACAACTAAAAGAGCGAAGTTTTCCTTTCTTGCCTCTGGCGTCAACATACACCGAAGAGGAGAAGTGGATTTCGCAGTGCATTTTTTTCCGTTCGTCTTCCGGATACAACTTTTTACGGGATCAGCTTGGACTACACTTGCCGCACCCGTCTTCAATATCGGAATATTAATAAAAGTAATCCAAATGTTTCCGAATTTAACTCCCTGCTAGCCAAAGTTATATCGATAAAAATTTGTTTTTATTCAAATCGAAATGTTCCAACTGCGAAGAAGACGATTCCGAATATCTACAGGTGGATTGAAATGCTATTTTGCAGAGTGATATAAAGGAACAAATAATACTTACCCAAGAGCTATCACAAAATCACAATATTCTTAAGAATGAGGAATGTTTTGAAAATAACATGAATACGAACAATATAGTTAATCCAGCAGATGAAGACGCAATATCAGTCAAGGTACCGCAGGTCAACGACCTTGCTACAAGATACTTTGCCGGATACTGCTTCTTTAAAACAATAAAAAAAATGAACAAAATCTGTGAAAATTGTGCTGAAGAAATGTCAAAGGACAAACAGAATTTCGATCTAACGGAAGTATTGATAAAATTAAAAGAATATGAAAATTCAAAAGAAAATACGGTTCTCTTATGGCCGTCGGAAAAATATTTTCAAGTATGCCGTCTTCATGTACGAGGGACTCTTAGTAACAATCTCGGAAACTAGAGGTTGTGGATCTTCTAATTCCTTTCAAAGAAGAGTGAAAGTTGACTTTAGTAGACTAAAAAATAATTTTCGCTATGAGTCTTGGGACGATGTTTATGCTTGTAGCGATTCATCTATATCTTATCCTGTTCCTCATTTCTGATCTGTCTGAAAATTTGGGTGCGTTCTTTTGAAAGATGACTCTTGACAAAAAAAATTAAATTTAAGGTAACGACACAATTTGTGGGACTTTCAGGGACTTATTGACCCACCCTCGTACAAATATTTTCCGTATACTTTCGAAAACAACCTTTTCTTAAAAGAAAATATAATCAAAGAATGTATAAAGGCATTTTTATATATTTAATCAAGTACATATTTATTTAATCAAGTGCTGAAAATAAGGTACATACATACAGACAAAATAATAAGCCCAACCATTTGCGCATATATATATACGATCTATACAGATACTCCATATCCAACTCCGTGACCGCAGTCCCACAAAATATTTTTTTTGTTCTTTTTTGCAGTGAAGGTAAACAACGGTATGTGTGAGTGATACGATGGACTAAAAAATGAGCAGAAAAAACAAATGTTCTGTGTTCTGATTTTTTCCCTTTTGTAAGAAGTTTAAGCTTTTTTTTTTTGAGAATTTCGTTTAGTTTATTATCTGTGCTTAAATTTTATTGTGAATGTTAATGTAAATGACTTGAAGTATGACAAAGGTGGCTTAAATTGTTACTAGGTAGGTAAATGTGCGAGAAATAAACACAAAATATGATTGATGTTTTATTTGGTTCGGCTTCCCATCTTAAATCTGACACGCCACGCCCTGGTGACAAGTAAGAAATTGTGTCAGTTCATGTTTCTTGTTGGAGAACTCCTGTATGTAGGCGATATTTTATTTCCACCGTGGGTTCTATTCTCCTCTGAGAATTATGTTTTTGTTTTGTTTATGTTTTTGTTACTGCCGTTGAACAGCAGTGAGCGTATTAAGAGTATCCATAACACTTTGGAGAATCGAATAATTTTGAACGATTGCTTCTGCATCTCTCCGTTGACTGCACCAGTTAAATTATATCTTTAATTTCCAATTAAAACACCGTGTTTGTATGTAAAATGCTAGCTTTATTGTTTCAGATCTCAATAACAACTAAATGTCTTTGGCATGCACAAACTTTATTCTCATCGACTTGATATAATAAATAAACATCAACGCATTCGGTATCCGTTCCCATCGACTCCGGAATGCTATTGTATGTTAACCCTTTATTGTTGGTTACGAAGTAACACAAATGTGGCATCAGTCAGTTTACTGACATTTGCGTATGCAAATAGTATCTATGGAAGACTTTCAACTACCCTCGTGAGAAAAAATAAAAAAAATATTCTTAAAAATCACAATAACGGTACTTTACTTATTAGCGGACTTGCAAATACTGGCTATTCTCGAATACCGCTTAGACGATTTTGTTCAATATTTATATCTAAGTCACTTTTGACATACATATGTAAGAGAATGGTATACACATTTGGGAGACATGGTTTAAAAAAAGGCTTTTTTTAGCTAAGTTTATTTGGCCAAATTTGAAGTCTGAACAATTTACTAATGAACGACACATACAAGTGAGTACGACCCAGTCGTGTAACAGTGGCGTCTTCATCGTTTAAAAAATAAAAAAAAAACAATACGACCCGATCACACTGCCGGTCCACAGTGCGCACCAAACTGTCACCCGTGGTGGATGCAATGGTCCCTCAACAATCATATTTGTATTCTCTGGACCCCAAATTCTCCTTATCGCTGAGAAAGATTTTGTTCGAAAAATCTGTCCTTACTTACTAGAATGCAATAATTTTAATGCATTAGCGGTGGTTAAACGATCTATATTGTAAAATGACAAGGCAAGAAATAACTACTACTCGTATGGATGACAGATGAATTTTAAAAGTTGGCAGGGCAGTTCGAAATGAATAACCCTTTATCGAAGAAATAGATAATTTATAGTTTCAAAAAAGGTAAAGCAGATCTAAATGCAGTAATTAAACAGCAGTGTTAATTACAAACTCATCGTCATAGTGATTGATTTGCATAGTTTGTATTAAATTATCCGCACTATTTTATTAGTCGAATTTCAATTACATTATACAAGAGTAAAAACAAATGGGCGTGGATTGGTATTATTGGAATAAATTAGGTACATAATATTATTATACGTATGTTGATTCAAGAGGTTAGTGACAGAGGTTGAAATCATTAACCCCTTGCACTTATAGACTCGCAAGTATATTAAGAGGTAGATGCGGTCGCAGAAGTTTCAGTTACAGTTTAAATTTAAAGTAAGATGGTAATCGCCGTAGCATTGTTCATATTCCTTACAATCCTTTTGATTTGCTTCCTTTGGTCGAGAAGGAAATATTACGCGTTCGCATTGAAAATGCCCGGCCCATTAGGTTTGCCAATCATCGGAGTTGCACATAAACTTTATAAAATGGAAGGTAAAGTTGTTAAAGTGTTTGTGATTGCTATATTATCTAATGAGAAGGGAGAATGTGTTTTATTTAATACAGTCAACTAAAAACATCCCTGTGCCACCGAAGAATTAAGTGATTTCATTTTATTCATCTAGTGACTGTATTACCAGTCACCTTAATCTGTATTATCCCAGTGCATCAACTCGCCTAAGAAGTTGATGCAAGTACATAAATGCATTTTTAAACAATTTTTTTTTTTTTTGCTCCTATTACGCCTACTATAGGTTATGATATGTGTTATGTTTCGTAATCGTGTCAAAAATTCGTGTATGCTCAAAATATACAGAAAAGTGATATACAGAAAAGTGACATGTGTATGTGTGCCTGTTGTATTATCTTTCATTTGTTTCGTTCACGTTCACTCGAAACCTGTTGACCTTAACAATCGAGTTAAAAGTTTTGAAAATTTTGTTTTCAACTCGTTTATATTATTATTATTATTTTTTTTTTTTCTGCACTATTTATGGAAATATGAAGGAAACTTCCGAAATGCTACCTCGATTAAACAAAACGGGACTTTTTTTTTAAATATCAATAATAACTACAGATTATTTTGTGCGGAATTGTCATTTAAGGACGAGAGAACTTTCAAAGCACTTAAATCCTGAGATTTGAGGAACTGTAAAATTCACAGGCATGATTTAGGTGTCAAATGAAAGTTTTTAATCTTATCCTTAAAACGAAGTAACCAACTCAAAATACTTGGGACAGTACATATGTATATATTAAAATGATCTACGAGCTTTTAAATATACTTTTCGTCCTTAAGTAGCTTAACCGCACATAATGACCAGTAAAGCACTTAGTCTAGGTTTTCGGTCCATTGTATAGGGTGATAGAACGATAGGAAAAAAAATATAAATAAAACAACGGTGTAAGATATCAAATTGATTCTGGCTTTATTTTGAACCTACATTCATGCTATTATATATGGAATAGCGGTGGATCCAATGTTTATGACTCAGTCAATTTTTAATGATTCAGGCGTTATTCCAGCAAGAGCGTCTCGAATGTAGGCCTCGAGCTCGTCCAAAGTGGTTGGCTTGTTAGCGTAGACTAAGGACTTTACGTATCCCCAGAGAAAATAATCGAGGGGTGTCAAGTCGCATGATAGCGGCGGACAATTGATGAACGCTCGCCGTGAGATGACCCAGTCAAAAAATTTCTCTTACACCACTTTGAGCGTTGAGTCACTTGTATGACATGTAGCACCGTCTTGTTGGAACCACAGCTCGGATATATCGATGTTGTCGGGCTCTATACCGAGAAGCATTGACGGTAACAGTGTCTCCTACCTCATTTCGAAAGAAATAAGGTCCGATGATGCCGCCGTGCCATAAACCGCACCAAACAGTCAATTTTTATAGATGCATTGATGCTTGGTCGAACACTTGTGGATTGTGGTCGGGAAATTTTGCATGTTGACATAGCCGCTGAGCCTCGTCCGAGAAGATGATTTTTTGGCCAAAATCCGGATCTCCAGCCACCGGTGGCCGTGGTGTAGTGGTAACATCATCGCTTGTCACGCTGTTGGTTCACGGTTCAAATCCTGATGTCAAGAATCATCTATTTATTTCGCATGAAATAAATAAAAAAGTCGATCAATTGCGAAAGCTAAGTCAACTCTACTGCGAAGGCATACCACTGGCAGTAGAGTGGTCATATGGCTGAAAATGCAACTTGATCGTGATGATGACATCAGGTGGACGGAAAAAAAATACTGTGAACCATGAGTAACGACAAAAGCAAAACAAACAAGCTCCCCAGTTATCTGGACGCTACCCTTAATACTATCTAAGTTTCAAACCACTCATTCTCTCTCTCTCTCTCTCTCTTCTTCACAACGCCCGTGTCCTGTAATAGTATAAGAGTATTCTATCCTCTTTGGCGCAGGCAAATTATAAAAAAAAAAACATTTCCAGCGCCCAATTAGCGAACTCATGGCGTTGTCTATGATCGTCTGGCTTCAATTCATGCATCAACACAATCTTATACGGATGTAGGCCCAAATCCAACCGCAAAATAAGCCTAGTTGACTTTCTGGCAGCTGATCGGCGCCGAATCGACATTTCTGGGTCTTCTTCGATACTGGCCGCTACGGCGGCTATGTTTTCTTTACTTCTCTCACTGATCTCTGTCTAGTTGGTGGCTCAAGGTCCAAAAGAGTGTACTCAACCTCAAACTTTTCAACGGTGCGAAGAATTGCCTGCGCACTGAAACACTGATGACGACCGATCTGTTGCGTATTTACAACTAAGCCGGAATTTCGATAATATTTTTTTAATAATTTTCACACGTTCGGGAAGTGTCAAACTATGCATGATGAAATGGCAAACCTTATTGAATTGACAGTTGGATATCATTAGTACCTTTGACAGCTGCTGAAACATAATAATTGGAAAAACTATCATTGCTATCTGGTCACTCTTTATTACCAGGAAAAAGTCCCTTTTTGGTGTAGTGGTTAGTGAAACTTAGATTTTGTTTGTTTCTCTTTTAATTTCGTCACTTTTGGTTGCTGTTCAGGCTTGAACCTGCACAGCAAACATACTACCTACTACATCGTGGCCACCCACAGTCATACAGAGAGGGGATTGGTTTTATAATATCTAATGCATCTTTAAAAAAGGAGTCTCGACTTGAATGGTTGAGCTCTTGACTCGGAAGTATATGCACCGATCTCAAGAATTATTTTTGCATAATATTTGCCCAATGAGAGAAAGAACTTTATTGTCCATTGTCGGCACAAGGATAAAATCAAGAAAAATTATTTTGGAAAGAAAGCGAAAGAAATATTCTGTATTCTTATACCCTATCCAGGGTATATTAAGTTTGATACATATATCAGTTGGGCAAATTAAATAAACCAATTAATTCACAAATTAGGTTTTATTGAAATATTATTAAATTAAATTAAGAGTATTAGGACAAAATTAGTTAAATACAACTTGACAACTTTACTGCTTAACGATTCAGCTGAATAATGAAAAAACTTTGCAAAAGTTTGATTGATTTAAAAATCAATCCATAAACTGCTGCTCTTTCAAGAACAAACTTCAACTTTTTAAGTTTTTCTGGCACATTTAGTGAGGATAAAATAAGGTCATTTAAGTAGGTACACGCAAACAATATTTCGACTTAACAAGTCCGTGAACACAGTGTATATGTACGAGGGCTGTTCGATCGCTCGTATCAAACAAAAACTGCTGGCGAGTTTGATAGGCCAAACGGTACCCGATTAAACTCGAACAACCCATCTGCTGTAATAAAGGCTGTATACTTGCGACTGTCTTCTTCAATTGCGACGTGGAAACATACATTTTTAAGGTCCAGTGTGGTAAATATTCTTCCATCTTGTAGGTTGTCAAGAATGCTTTCGATAGTTGGTAAAGGGAATCGATTCTTCACAATGTTTTCATTTAAACGTCTGTAAGATTACAGACGCATAGATATGCAGACCCCCGCTGTGCCATCGTTCTTCTTGACAACAATGACTTGACTTGCGAACGGAGAAAATGATGGGCATACGATATCTTCTTACAACCAAGATTCAATTTGCTATTTGACAATCTCTTTCTCGTTGATTGGAAGGTGGCGGGGAGACAAATGAAAAACTGTTTCGTTAGGCGGTGTTAGTGACACACTTATTGGACAGCTAATTACTCGTATGTTGTTTGGCTTATAATTTGCAATATCTTTAACCATTGGTACCAGTTTGAACGGTGAATTCACTTCGGTGTTGTCCTCAACTTGAATTTTCATGATGTAGTTTTCTTCGTTCTCGTAGTGAAATGTTGGGTCTCTATTGCTAAAAATAAACTTTTCTTTTGATGTAATACCATTGCCCACAATCGCGTCAACTTGAATAACATTATTTGGTACTACGCTGATAAGTGTTTCTACCTCGAAATCAACAATTTAGACAACACAATTAAATACCCCCAAAGTAAAACATTCAGCTGGAGCAAGACCTACCAATCGAGTATTTTGTTTTCGCATTTCAGTAGAATTTTTTAATTTGTTTTAATTTGCACGTGTGTCCATTAATCCTTAAATGGCTGCGTTATTTATGAAAATTTGTTTAGAGTTTAACACCGAAAAACTATTTGTCTTTGTACTAAATTTAGTTGGACAGTTTTTGGACATGTACCCCGAACTGTTGCACTTAAAACATTTTGTGTCCGATTTGCATACACGACGTTGATGTTCAGAAGAACCGCAATTAAAGCAGTGTAGAGCGCCACATGTCCTTTGGCCTTCAATCTTAAAAAAATGTCGTATTTGTCAACCAATTCTGACAAGTGTATCTCCATACAAAATCAATTTGTGCTGGGCAATTTCCTTCCTTATACACTCTTCTGTTCCTCTTTCCTTATTCACTCCCTGGCCCTCTTGCACTTTCGGGCCCCAGACATTCTCTTCCTCTTACCCTGAACCTTCTTCTGGATGGTATCTATTTTAACTTCTATTTTGTTTTTTATATCGAAAGCCAAACATTCGTCGACAGCTGTGGTATCTGCCGACTCTTGAGTGTATATCCCCACTGGGTTTTTAACTTCTTCTTCTTTGCTTCTATCATTAATTTTAATTTTTTAGACTAATTGTTTCCACTTTGGGTTTCTTAATTTTTCAACATGTGTACTTAAGCTCCCCTACCAAATAGATCCTACAACTCGGCCATCTTGCAGTTCAATGCCTGAATGTTTTGATAGTTAGGTTACCCACACTTTGACTATCCTTCTCGTCAGCCGCAAAACAGCACATTGCGGCCCTTTCCTCAGCAGTACATCGCTGTTTTCCATTGACGAACAGCAGCACACGTGTAGGCACAGACAGGCAAAAATTCTGTACTCTTTTTATTTTTTTTTTTTTTTTTTCCGACAAAAATTTTTTAATTTGTACTTCTTGCTACGTGAGAATATCCCGGTTGAGCCCCCAGTTGTGGGATGAACTAAACGAATTTACAATTGTGTGATTTAATAGAAAAGAAAACGAATTTATGCGGCTGGCGTCTCTCCTCTATAGTGATCGAAGATTGTCTGCTCACGATTCCTCGTTCGGTTCTTCATTGAATTGTGAAGTTGGTCTTGATGCAAAAGTTAGTTTGCAGTGCTGCCAAATCGATCCTAGATATATATAGATTTAATTATAAAGACATATTTTCTGTTTCAGAGGTACTATATCAGCTTCCAAAATTTGCCTACGAATATAATACTAAGACTTATTTCACTTGGGTGGGACCATATCCAGTGCTCTACACAATGGAACCAAAAGTCGCCAAAATACTTCTTAACTCTGCCGATTGCATTAACAAATCAATTCTTTATCACGGCCTTAGTGAATTAGTCGGCTATGGACTTCTTACAATCAAAAGTAAGTAAACTTCTCTAGAGTATGATGAAAATGCTTGTGGCATATTGTTTTGTTTTTGATTTATTTTTGCAGCACCAAAATGGAATAAGCATCGGAAACTTTTCAATCCTAGTTTTAATCACAAGATTGTACTAAATTTTTTTCAAAATTTCAATAAATTTTCACATCAACTCTGTGAGGCACTTGATGAACAAATCAATTGCGGTGAAGTTAATATAAAACAATTGGTATTTAATTTGTCATTAAAGTCAGCAGTTGGTAAGTAAATGAATATTTTGTTTCTTTTACTTTAAATTGTTGTACCGTCTGATTCCTTTTATTGTGTAAGGCACATAACTTATCAAATGGTACCAAATGAGCTGACTCTATTTATTTATTTTTATTTATTTATTATTTAATGGTGCACTTCGTTTTACTTTTATTAATAAACGTCAAAATTAGTATTTCGTTAAAAAAAATCCATAACTGTGAAACATGCTCCGAGTAGTTACATAATTAAAAAAAAAAATATAATAATTTCGCGGTTTGAAGAAAGCACAAATTTTAAAAAATTTTCAATAGAATGAGCAATTGTTTTATTTGTCGTTATTTACTTTGACATGTGGTGTATAATGGGCATAATTTATAAATAAATTTTCGCGAACTTAAACTATTCATTCCTATTACCAAAGTTTAAATTTCTTATTATTGCAGGAAAATATTTCCAATAGAATATAACTAATAGTTTACATCAAATTGTTCATTTTGACCCACTCTTCCCTGTATCTCTTACATCGAATAAACCAAACATTTTACGTGACGAAGGTCGTAACACCTAATACGGGTATTTTATGTTCCAGGCCGATGTTTTTTTCTTTTTTTTTTGACTAACTATGAAATAACAGGTTGCTGCCTCTAGCCGCGGTGCAGATGCGAGCCCTTTCATTTTGGCACATTTTGGGCATTATTTCATCAATTTCTAGAATAATTTTGTCCCTTAGCATCGGGATTGTGGTTGGCTTATTATCGTAGATATTTCCCTTCAAGTATCCTCAAAGGAAGAAGTTGGGGCGGTCAAATTAGGGGATCAAGGGACCGATATCACCTCTATTTGACATTATGCGGCCGGGAAACATTTCTCGCAAAATATTCATTGTATCGTTAGCTGTGTGTAATGTTTCACTGTTCTGTTGGAACTACATGTGTTGTAGGCCGAATCGATCTAATTCAAGTACCACGAAGTTTTGCAACATGCCATGATAGCCATCACCAGTAATTGTTACAGCATTGCCCCTTGCATCCTCAAAAAAATGTGGCCCAATGATGCCGCCGGATTTTCAGTGCCCCAATAGCAAATATTTGATTTATTAACAAAGCCAGATAACTCGAAATGAGCTTCGTCACTCATGGTGATTTTTTTTTTCCAAAAATTAGGGTCATCAATATAGAGCTGCAAAACCTTTTCACTCGTTTTCAGTTTTTTTTTTTTTTTTCTTATCGGGGCGGGTACACCCTACTGGAGCACTCAGACTGAACATCAGGACCATTGTACAACCAGGTAGGGAACCCCATTTTAATGTGTTTTTTTCGTCTTTTGTAAAAAGACGAGTAGACGCTTCAGTAATGAAGAGCTTAGGTTATCAGCACTCACCACATCAGCGCCGAAAATCTGCCGCCTGATCCGAGCAAAGGCAGGACAATCACATAGGCAGTGTTCCGCAGTATCTCCACAAGAGTCGCAGACAGGGGTAGCGCTCAAACCTAGAACATGGAAGAACTTGGCAAAGGCGAAGTGGCCCGTAAGAACGCCAGTAAGTTGTCTGCAGTCTTTTCTGCTACGAAATAGCAAAAAAGCCGCGGATTTCTACAGACGACGGGGACCATTCATTTAGTCTGCTTGCATCCTGGAGAGTCATGCCACCTTCGATTGTGTTCACTGAACACCCAGTCGTCAATGGAAGCCCTAAACGAAGAACGAACGTCGGTTCAGGTCCTGAGAAATTCTCTTCTGGGCCTTGTCTAGCAAGCTTGTCAGATACCTGATTTCCTTTTATCCCTTTGTGTCCTGGGATCCAAACAAGATTCAATGAGTTCAGCCTTCCGACCGAATTCAAGGATGTTTTGCATTCTCGAACTATTTTGGAAGTGATAAAAGGATTGAGCAAGGCCTTAAGCGCAGCCTGACTGTCACTACAGACGCAGATACTTTGCCCCTTCTACCTCTTCGTCCCAATATAGTCCGCAGCCATTAGGATAGCATATATTTCTGCCTGGAAGACAGATGTGTGTTTCCCAATGAAAAGTGAAGCCTAATGTTGTCGCATTCCACGAAAACACCAGCACCAGACTCCTGTCCAGTTTTAGAGCCGTCCGTGAAAATGCGACTATATTCCTTTCCAAAGCCAATCCTGAACATGGGGAAGTTAACTTCAAGTTTGCACTGCAGCCGTAATTCAGGTGTTATTGCATTAGACTGCATAGCCATGAGACAGGAGTCGTAGGATAATCGTCGCGCAACGTCATCAAAACTCCAGTACGAATCGTGACAGAAACAACTTCTTTTTAAACGGAAGATGGCTCTGAGTGAACACCCCATGATGTAAATATCAAGTGGAGGAGGTTCATCAAGTCGTCTAGAGCACAGCCAGGCGTACTGGGGAAAGCTCCCAAGCAGCCGAGACAGACCGTTCTTTGGTGTTTGGCGAAAGCAACTGTAACGTATTTACGTGAGAGCTTATTCCACCAAACAACTGACGCATATGAGACCAAGGGTCTTATCATTGTCATGTATGATAGATCCAAAGGACTTTCCTTGGCGACAAGTCTCATGTCTTGCCGAAAACACCCTTGCATTGCCGAAATACTGAATGTTTCGTCGAAGTTTGCTATCTAAGATTACTCCTAAATATTTGGCTTCCTTGGAGAGTTGGATAGTGACGCCTTTTAGCACTGACTGAGTCAGACCAGTCAATTTCCTCCTTCTCTTAAATAGAACCACCTCGGCATTACTTTGATCCACAACACTAGTGATTCTTTTACGCCGTGATTTCTGGCGGAGCTACACATGCTGTCAAAAGTCAAATTGTCAAAGGCACCCTCAATGTCTATGAAAATGCCTATAGTGTATTCTTTTCTGTCAAGGGCACATTCTATTCTGCTGACCAGATTTTGAAGCCCAGTCTCGCAGGATTTTTCGCGTTGATAGGTATGTTGCATCTCTGACAGAGGATGAACCCTCAAAGCACCTTTGTGCACATGTAGCTCAACCAGTCTTTCCATACTTTTCAGCAGAAAGAACATCAGACTAATAGGTCTGAAACTCTTGGCGAGAGAGTAGTCATCTTTGCGAAATATTCGGTATGAAAACTACTCTGACTGTACGCCGGGGGGTAGGTATATATGCCAGTGCCAAGCCAGCAGTGAAAATTCTCCTCAGAGTTGACAGCAACTAATTAATACCTTGTTTCAGCATAGCTTGGTATATTCCGTCAGTGCCAGGTGACTTGAAGATGTCAAAAGATGCGGGAGCATATTTGATAGCTTCATTTATCGCCACGGCCGATGCAATATACCCGCAGCGCCGAGTTATTCGACTCAGCCCGCTAACAGCTTCACTAGATGAACCTGGTTGCGAGCCGAAGGTGACCTGATTTCCTGGGAAGTGGTTCTCCAGGAGAAGACTGAAAGCATCCGCTTTCGACTCAGTGAAAGTATCATCAGGTTTCCTATGTGATTCCGGATTGATTCGTTTTCCATTCTTGAGAACTTTCACCTGCCTACTGGTTTCACCGACATTTTCGATCTTGCCACAAAAATCTCTATACGAAGTACGCACCGTAGTTCGAATTAACCTCTTATATTCTTTTGCTTCGATCGGTAAAGGTTTCCTTTAGTGTTTGAATCAATTGAATTTTATACTGGTACAAATGCAAATCTTTTTTAATTATTTTAAACAAGTTTGCCGGAGACATTAAATATTCTTGTGCACGGCGTCAATGGAGGTGCCCAGACTTTCATCAATATTGTCTCTCATTGCAGCAATAATTTGTACCGTACAAACTCAGCCAGATATCACTTTTATCTGCCAGTATATGCTGAGTTTCAAAGTTATTCATTATAAGCAGAATGGTTGACTTGCTAGGCACGTGATTTAAACCAAACAAATTACGCAAATTCACTGCTCTTCACGATTGTCAAATGCTAACTGACAACCAAACCAAAATGGAGGCCAAAGAACGTTGCCATGGAACATAAAATACTGATGAAAACTAGTGCTAAAAGCGGAGAGAAATAAAAAAGATGTCCAAACAGGTTGGGTGTAGAATCCAGAAGAATGAAAGGAGTTTATTTTAAATGACATTTAGAAATAGAAGCGTTCACAAGTAGAATGATATTGTTCAAAACTATTATATAATATCCAACTAATGAATGTATTCAGTTAGCTTTTATAATATTTCATTCTAATGAAATTTGTTAATTCTTAACATTTGGCAACCCTTTTGTAAAAATGTCTGCTAACATCTCACTTGTTGGAATGTATTTTAATTTGATGACTCCATTTTGAATTTTTTCACGTACAAACTCTGTTTGCATGGAAATGCTTGGTTTTTTTTTTTTTTTTATATAATTCGCGCGCGCCAAAAGGAATACGAATACCTTTATACTGTTACAGGGCACGGGCTTTTAAGGACAAGGGGAAGAGGAACAGAGGAGAAGCCTATGCACGTTGGCTTTAAATGTTTGAAGATTGTAGTGATGGGGAAATACAGAGCTTGGTAGATCATTCCACATTCGTGTCGTTCGGGTTATAAACGAATCCCTATATTTAACAGTACGACCGAAGTTAGGCTTTAGGTTCGAGCTGAGTATGAGTTTGTTGCGAGTTGGATTGCACTCTTGTTGTCACAGAACAGGATCATCTCTTTGGAGCAATTAGGAACCAGTTCCTTCTGAAGACATTGTAACCAGATTGATTCCTGCACCGCAGCAACCATAGCCATAAATTCAGACTCTATGGTGGACAGTGCGACAGTTGGCTGACGCTTCGATGACCAAAATACTGCAGCGCCTTGCATGATGAAAGCATACCCATAAAACATAAGCAAGTTCACAGCGTAGCTTATATCCGGTCTAGTTGTTTGTACTGCGAAAAGCAAACTGCCTATTGGCTCCATGTATGGCACCTTTGACATCTGCTGCTGTTCGTCGACTGCAGTTGGACACATTTTAGATGATATTTTTTGATAGAGATATAGCGGGGTTGAAACTGGATTACAATCCGCCATCCCAAATCTATCGAGAATTCCGTGCATATACTGGGATTGGTCAATTGCAATAGTACCAGATGATTTGTTGCGGGTGATTTTAATTCCAAGTACAGCTGAAGCATCACCCAAATCTTTCATCTTAAAATTGCTATTAAGTTCTTCTTTTAAAAAAGTTTCTTGCGACTCGTCATTGGAAAAAATTAGTACATCATCAAAGTACACAGCAACGAATGTAATTTTGGTTTTGTTGACATTGTAATAAATACAGTGATCGGATTCAGATCGATTGAGGCCAGACTTCAAAAGAACACCATTCAGAGTCTCGTTCCATACTCGACTCGACTGCTTTAAGCCATGTAAAGATTTGCGGAGTTTGCATACTTACGTAGAGCCGTCGCTGAACTTCTCCGGTTGCACCATATAAATATCTTCCGCGATTTCTCCATTTAAAACCGCCGTAACAGCGTCCAGCTGGCGAATGTCTAAGTTGAATTTGGCAGCCAAAGCAAGCAAAAAACGAAACGATGAGTACCTAGCCACGATTCCGAACTTTAATCGATGTCATAACCGTTTTTTTGACGTATTCCTCCATAGATTCGCGCTCATTCAACTTCAATTAAACAAGTTGCTGGAAATAAAAACGATGTCCAGAGGTTGAGTGTAGAATCCAGAAGAAGGAAACGAGTTTATTGTAAATGACATTTAAAAATGGAAGCGTTCACAAGTAGAATGATACTGTTCAAAACTCATATATAATATCCAACTAATGAATGTATTCAGTTAACTTTTGTAATATTTCATTCTAAAAAACATCAAATACAGTCAAAGGTTCTCAATAAGATTTCTCGAGCTATTCTGCGGGATAGTATTAAGCTACCGAACTTAAAATAGAAATGATCAAAATCTTGGATAGTTTTATACTTTCCATCATAGGTATAATTTCAGAATTCTAATTATTGTGTTGATTTTCAGCCTCAACGATGGGATTGGACTTTGAGCAG
Source organism: Pocota personata (assembly GCA_963082735.1). Lineage (NCBI taxonomy): Eukaryota > Metazoa > Arthropoda > Insecta > Diptera > Syrphidae > Pocota > Pocota personata. Next base: position 52,971,511 of record OY720429.1, on the reverse strand, counting down.
ATATCTGATTCGTCCTTTGTGGGCTATTTCGAGAGGTAAGGCTAATTTGTATGGAAACCTTTACTGCTCATAATCATAAATCTTTTTTATAATACAGAGCGATGGAAATAACAACTTATCGCGCAATGCGACCTTGGCTTCAAAATTCTACACTATTTAGCTTTACGAGTATGTACAAGTACTTTAATGAAGCACAAACTAATATCACAAATGTTATCAACGAGGTAAGCAAAATTGGAATCAGACAAATGCGATCATTATAGCAATTAATATCTAAAATTTTAGCTTATTGTGAAAAGAATAAAAATATTTGAACAACAAGAAAAAGAAAATCAAAATAAACCAAATTTGACCGAAGAATCTGTGGATATTGAAAAGGTCAATCATATATTCATCGACCAAGCAATCAAATTTCATAAAAGGAATGAAATTGAATTTAAAGATATAGCCGAAGAAGCCAAATTAATGGTGTTTGCTGTAAGTTTGTGTTCCTTTTACCACCCAATTAAAAAAAAAAGTTTAATGTCAACGCTCAATTCAGTTATTTTGTGCGATATTTATTCTAAAATCTCATCTGTACATTACTACTCTAGGGTTTTGATACTACAGGCGTTACTTTATTTTCAACTTTAATGTATCTTGCTATGCACCCCGAGTATCAAGAAAAAGTCTTCGAGGAAATCGTTACAGTTTATCCTCAGGACAAATTCGATGTTAGTTATGAGGATTTCAAGAATCTTGTATACCTGGATATGTGCATCAATGAGACGTTACGAGTTGCAGCAACTGTTCCACTGATTGGCCGTGAGTCTACAAATGATATACCGATTTCAAAGGGAAAAGTTATTCCAAAAGGAACACAAATAGCGGTAGACATATTAAGTATTCATAGAGATGAAGAAATTTGGGGGCCCAATGCAAAGACTTTCAATCCGGATCACTTTCTTCCAACAAATATATCCGCGCAGCAGAGGGACTCTTTTATGCCATACTCAAAGGGACCAAGGATCTGCTTAGGTAGGTAAAAAATTATGGAAAAACTCTGTAACTTCTTAAGTGTGGTTGTGTTCCTTTCTCTTATTTTGTATTAGGTTGGCAGTACGCAGGGATGATCTTGAAGGTCGTTTTGGTGCATATCCTACGGAAGTATCGTTTTTCAACTAAATTTCGCTTTGAAGATCTAAGATTTGTGCACAACATTACGCTGAAATATGAGAAGCTACCGCATTTAGAAGTTGAAAAAAGATGAGAACTACATTATTAGAGCTGGTGGTATAGGTTTTGGAGCTTTAAGATAATTTTAGTTACAGCTTGTTCCAAATCACCGAACAAAAAGGCATATGGGATCATTTCTCTCAGTAATAAAAAAAAACATGGGTAATTTAAACTGCAGTGGAAACTCGATCAACTGGAATACGTGGTATCCAGTTCATAGAATTTGAGAAAGAAAAATTCAAGCCTTAACATTTTCCTGTTAACGCATATAACCAGACTGCTATGGCTAGTTAAGTTTCTACTGTACTTTTATTTTTACAACATTGTTTTTGAATTTATTTGCTAACCATTCGAAGGTGTTTTAATTTATGTACATACATAGCATATACCTACATGTATGTAGGTATACTTAAATAAAAATACGTTCGAACATTAATCTCTTAAAAAGAGCGTTACATTTTTACTAAATATGTAGTAGTACTACTATATTATCCCACTCCCAATAATTTTCTTCTTTTTTTTTTCTTTCCGAGGCTAAGTGAAATTTTTTTAAAAAGATAGATAATTTTTTAAATGATAAAACCGTAAAACGTGTGCTCATAGTGGTGTGGGATTTCTACCCACTAAAAAAATCTCCTTTAAAAAAAAAAATTGTTCTTTCTTACTGCAACTAAGTATTGACTTAACAAGCAGTTTTCATATAACGAAATTAAAACGTTTGGTAGATATCTTTCCATCGAATTCCTGCTGTTTGTAAAATGTTGTAACTGTTATTTTTTTTTGTACAACCCCAAAGTTGTATACCATATGTCCACACCGGTTTAAGCACTTGCTTGCTTACATGAACAGATTTAGTTTCGTTGAGAGCGATTCGTCAAGTCTGTATCCATTCATTTACCCTATTTAATGCTTCTTGAAACTTGTTAGTGGTTTCTTCTATAGTTTTCCCCGGTATATCACTAGTATGTAATAGATGCAATACCGGACCTAGAACACTTCCTTGCGGTATCCCAGCCGCTATTTCTTCAAATTCTGAATAATCGATACCGTGTTTGACACAGAAGAGTCTATTCGCGAGATATGACTCCAAAATGCCATGTAAATGTCAATTTGAACTTCGTGCCACACCTTATCAAAGGCTTGAGAAACGTCTAGAAATATGCTTGAGCAAATCTTCTTTTCTTCTTTTCAATTACATCGGTTATTCTACTTACTTCATCAATTGTAGAATGCTTGCATATAAATCCGAACTGTTGATTAGGAATAAGATGTTTTTCTTCTATAACAGGCTGCAACCGTGCAACCAGCTGAGCAATTTCAAAGCCTTTGGATATAATCGGAAGAAGCGAGGTCTACGTACATGACTTTTTTTTTATTCGGCGGTTTATCTGGTTTTGGAACCATTATAACTTCTGCTATTTTCCATTGACTTGGGACATACATTAGTCTAAGAGCAACTTTTATATTATAATATACAAAAGTTTAATTACCGCTATTCTAGCTAATTCTTTGAGAGCCTCTCCGGTGAAGTTGTATCCAGGAGCTTTTTAGGTTTCAATTTCTATATTTCCTGTTTGAGTTTAACTAGCGTTGCACTTGCTATTGTATTGTTATCAAGTGTTATGTTACGTGCATTGATATTTTCAATGAGTGGTTGATCACTGAACGGTTTAAATGTTTCTTCCAGGTGGGCTGCAAAGATTTTCGCTTTTTCCTTATCATTCTTGGCCCATTCGTCATTATTTTTTTATCTTTTTTATTGGCGGGACTTGGATCTGTAGTTTTTTAATGCCCTTAACCACTTTATAAAGCGAGTAATTAGAATCTTTTTTTTGCAGTTACGTTTTCAAGGTACGATTTTTAAAATCTTTTATCGTTTTTTTTTTTTCATTAAGTTACACAAAGGATTTGCATGTACTTTATATTGTGGGAAACGAGTTTATTTCCATTTGGTTCGCACTTTCCTCTTTTCTTTCACCAATTCTTTAATTTTCAGAGAATATTTTAAAGCATAATTTTCTTGTTTTTTTGTCAGTGCAGCAGCATTTATTCCAGGCAGCACAGTGCAAGATTTCAATAAAGCGATCGACTTCAATTTCTAGATCGTAGGGAGTCTTAAGTGATACACTCAAATCTATATTTTCTTCAATATCTTTCTTAAGGTCTTCCCAATTAGTTTTACCGTTAGTTAATCTGGCTGGTATCTCTTTACTAATCAGGGTTTCATTCATCGTTAGAATGACTGGAGAATGATCAGTGGACAGGTCATAGATCTCTTCAACTTTTATACAATTGCGAAGCATTCCTTTTGCGACGAAGAAGTCATTCAGGTGGGATATTTTGTTGATATCAGTTGACCATTAAGTAGGTTTACCCGTCGAGTGAAAGTCACAGCTATACTGCATACCCACATCGTAAAGTATCTGTTTTGCATTAAAGTAACCACCTATTATAAAACGTAGTGTAAGGGGGTTAAAAATATTTATGAAATCACTTTTTTCAAGCACCATTCGATTAAGACAATAAATAGACAAATTATTAAAAGAATAGTGTCTATTTCTTACGTGTACAGTGTACACTTTCATTGTATTTAGTTCTGGTGAATGTTCGATACTTTCTTTTATATATAATGATGCCCTTTCCGTCGGGTGACAGGCGTGATACCCTCAGTATTCTTTAATCTTTGCGTGCGATTGTTTCATCATATGTGTTTCAGAAATTAAACATACGTCAATATCGTTTTCACGTATAAATATGTCTAACTCGTTGAATCTTTGCAAAAGCCCATTGGCGATCCAAGTAAGTATTTCAAGCATCTTTTTCATTTTTTTTTTTTAGGGTGCGCGTGCCACGAACATTATTTTCTAATTTAACTAATCTCTCGAAAATAAGTCTATTGGCTCTAACTTGATCCTAAAATTTGGCAAGAATAATAGAAAAGACGACGACCTATGGTGGTCAATAATTTTACTTTTTTTAAGTGAAGTTATTTCCCATGTGTTTCTGCAGCGAAAACTTCATGATCTGTAGTGGTGTGGTCATGTATTTGTGTGTGAACAGTTCTGTTGATCATCAACAATGCCCCACATTTTTGGAGTGTGTTAGAGTGCATGTTTTGTACGGTGCAACTCACTCACATCCAATTCGGCCATCATGGATCGGCATGTGGATCAATTCGCCCGATTTTTGTCAGGTGACGGGTTTTTCTCTTTGCGGTGTGTCGTGCGTGGTGGTTTCCCTTGTCAATTTTGTATTCTGTGTTGTTTTATTTTAAAGCTGGTGGTTTATTTGTGTTGTGTGCATTGGAGCAAGTTATTCGTAGTGTTAAGCATTTAGTGTGCTTGATTTTAGCTACATTTGAGTAACCAGCTTCATGCAAACATACAGCTCCTTAATCATCAGTTCTAGTTATTGTGTTGGGACACAACAGATATATTTCTCGATGTGATGGTTTGAGCACATGTCTGCATGTCTAAAACTGATGGATTTTATTTCGTCACTTTTTTCTTTAGTAATTTCTGGTTTACCCTTTCTTGTTAGGCTTGAGTTTTGATTTTGTGGCTTCATTAGTTTATAGCGCCTTTTTTGCAGCTCCTTAGCTACTTCACAGCCTCGATAATTAGCCGGGTGGTTTTTAGTTAAAGCACACTGCAGGATTTTTTTTTTAAGTTTTCGACTTTGTCAAAGGAAACCATAAAAAGAGATAGCCCACGCTTTACCGTAGTTTGCTCACCGTTCAATTGCTGTTTTCCCGTTTCACTATGTTAACAGCATCAATTCTTTTTTAGTTTCGGTTTTTCAGGTCATTCATTATATCTTCTTTTGAGCATGAAGCATGAAGACCTCTGCTACTTGTCGTATCGGCTTTTCCAATTTATTTTCGTCGACATTCAGTTTGTTGGATAGTAAACGGTAGCTGCCAGGGTCTTTAACCAGGACTTTTTATTGATAATTGCGAGCAGATATAACCTTAAAGTTATATGTCAACAATGGCCCATATTCATAGTTATATGTTAAATCCGAGTGTAACTGACCTGGAGTCTAAAGTTAACGCATAGATCAGTCACGGCTGGTATTCATAGAGGATATGGCAGCTCTGTTTAGTTAAATACCAGGCTTACCTCTAATCTACTACACTTCTACTACAAATTTCAAAATTACGTAAGCTTATTTTTTTTGTAAACAACCGACATTTTCCTTTATTTTATTTAGTTCGTTATCTAAATACATGGTACACTATTTTTATTACTGTAAAACTAAAATCAAATCACAAATCACTCGCGGATCGCAAAATTCTTAATATAGTTTTTTTTTCGTTCTCAAATTTCTGACGTTTAATAGAGTTAAATACAACTTAAACAAACGTTCTGTCGTGATTAATGTTAAACTCGAGTTTGTCGTTTAGACATGGGTTTAAATTGGCTACGAATTACATAAACACCTGATTAGTTTAACAAAAACATAATAAGAACTTATCAAACGCTTATTACGCATCTTATCTTTAGTACGAGCGATTGGTTTGTCTGACTGTTCTTTGTCAATCAGTCTATTTTGATTGCTTTCTCGCCGCGTTATGACTTCGGGCGAGGACTTAGCTTTGCGTTTCTTGCCTGGTCGTTTTTTTTCGGATCTAATCGATTCTCGAGCCAATTTTTCGACGTCTGTTCTATAGTCATTGTTAAGAGGGCTATTTAGACTCGCAGCAGACTCATTTCGAGTTTTTTTCTTTAAAAGCTTTGTTTTTAGCCTTTAATGCATCTATCTATTTTTTCGGAGAAATAGAATAAATAAACCAACCTGAGGAAAACTACATACTCCTACTTAATATACCTGGCTCCATGTTACTACATTATAGCGACTGTGATGTAATTGTAAGCGGAATCACCTACCAAAGCAATGGATACATATTGGGACGAAATTCACATATTTCCGGCATCCTAAAACGGTATTCAGTCAAATTCTACAATAGAAACGTTAAATTTAAAAAAATTCAACGAATCCCAATTCAAAAACAAACAAACAACTAAACAACGAAACAAAAAGACGACACAATTAGCTATATTTACATAGCATTAATTGTTTTAATATTCGTCTTCCTTACAGTAACATATATTTCCAAAAAAATGCTTCAACATTAATATAAAAGATGACTGCAATGCTAATTATCGCAGAATTGTTCTTTCCAAAAAATTGTAATTGCACAGGTGATTCACAACTGACTTAGCATCTGGCCAGTTTCCGAAACAAGTCAGTTCAGTGCAAGTTCGTTGTCAAATTCTGGGAATAATTTCTGCAAGTAATCATTATTTTGATTTGTATTAACCTTCTTTGATTGTTTTTATCTGAGATATAAAATCGTATCTTATACTCGTAACTTGTGCTCATAGTAGTATGAGATTATTTCTCACTGCAACTAATTTAAGTTACTGCAACTAAGTTAAGACTTATCAAGCAATATTTTTTTATTATGAATTAAAGACGTTTGGCAGTTTCCCAATGATTGTTCCGCTATTTCGACGCGGTTAATCTTTATCGTACCGTTGAAGTCGAAAGGTTTGGTCATTCCGAGGTATTTAGCCTCCTTTTCGAACAGAATACAGACCGAGTTTATAATGAGAGGCAGGCTATTCGATTTCTTATAAGTGATATTTACATGAACAGATTTGGTTTCTTTGAGGTCGATCCGCCATTAATTTATATTATTCAGAGCGCTTTGCAGTTAGTTTTAGAGTTGTTACTGCGATCCCTTTACCTATTACTAGGATATAAATATCGCCTTTAAATGTAGCTTCTTCTTGCGGTATATCACGTGCATATAGAAGATACGTCATTGATTCTACTCGTATATATCTGGTGAGTGATTGAATGCTTTCTTCTGAACCCAAACTGATGATCGGGGATCAAATTTTGTTCCTCAATAACCGGTTGTAAGCGCTTGAGTAATATCCTCTCAACAATTTTGAATACGATTGGGAGAACCGAAATGGATCTGTACGACTTTTTTCACCCTGCGGTTTTCCTGGTTTTAGTGAAATTATGACTTTCGCAACTTTCCATTGCCTCGTGACTGATTCCAATTTAAGCGCGAAGTTTATAAAATTGAGAAGCTTAACTAATACTTTTCTAGGCAATATTTTTAGAACTTCTCCGGTTATTAAGTCGTAATTAGGAGCTTTCTCACGTTTTAATTTCTTTGTTTCTTTTTTGAGTTCCGTTAGCGTTACACTTGTTATTGGATGACTGCCAAGTGATATTTCCGACGCATTAATATTGTAGTATGCGGGCTACGGCTCGAGTAGATAAAACAATTATTCTGAGAAATTATTTCTTTATTTTCTACTCTATAGAACAATTCAAGTTCACACTATACTATTCTTCGCCTTATTCTTTTCTTACAAGGTCTCTTTCCTCTCAAATCACTTTATCTCCTTTCAATTTCTTAATTCACAAATCCAAACTAATTACTTTTTCTTGTTCACTCTCAACTTTCAATTTATCACCAAATTACAACTTCGCCCATTATCACTTTTCTAATCTCTTCGCCACGGTTCTAAACCAACTGTGTTTTTTTTTGATCGCCATCTGTCCTTATATAGCAGAAGTTTCTGATAGCCAGAAGCTTCTAGCAAATTCTTCGACCACTGGAACAAGAGAAATAATTATTGCAGTTATAATTCCCTTTTATCCCTGATATTATTCGTCTCTTTCGTTGACATGAGCTGTGGAGACTTCGTCCCAGACACGAACCTCGAATGAAAGGACAGTTTGAACCAAAATTCTGCCAAAATGGAAAGTCACTTCGGAATTTGCTGCATAGACATAGGCGCGTAGTTATTATTATGCTACACTGCCCCCCTCTTAGACGTGTTCGTCCCGAACAAGTGCATCCTCATTTCGGCCATTGTATCGACTCAGTCGGTCCACATGAACCACTTTCATTTTGGCCCTCGGTCCTCGCTGGATGCGGTAGACAACATCGTTGATGCGGGTTACTATTCTGTAGGGACCTTCCCAGTTCCGCTGTAATTTAGGTGACTTCCCCTTTTGGCGATGGGGATTATACAGCCACACCAGATCTCCTTCCTGGAATCCTGACGTTGTTGCCTTGGCATCATACCTGGTCTTCATGCGGTCGCTCGTCATCTTAATCTGGCTTCTGGTCCTTTGGTGTATGTCCCTAAGCCTTTCCCTAAGGTCCGCCACGTACTCTTCTTCATTTCTGGGCTCATTGGTAGGAGATCCAAATTTCACCTCACTGGGTAAACGAGCTATTCCACCGAATAAGATTTCGAACGGCATATGTCGAGTAGTGCTATGCACGGCACTTCTATAGGCCATCAAAAACAAGGGAATCTGCCGGTCCCAATCCCGTTGGTAGTCACCTACGACCTTCGAGAGATGTTCGTCCAAAGTCCTATTGAAACGCTCCACCATACCGTCCGACTGTGGATGAAGCGGGGTTGTCCTTGTCTTTTTGATTCCGAGTAGTTGACACATCTCTTGGAAGATTCTTGACTCGAAGTTCCGCCCTTGGTCAGAATGCAATTCCAAGGGCACACCGAATCTGCTAACCCAATTGTAGACGATCTGCTCCGTCACGGTTCTGGCTTCCTGGTTAGGGATCGGAAACGCTTCCGGCCACTTACTGAAGTAGTCCATCACTACGAGTATATACCGATTACCATTGTCGGTTTCCGGAAAGGGCCCTGCGATGTCAATGGCGATTCGTTCGAAAGGTGCTCCCACGTTGTATTGGTGCATCTTACCTCGAGTTTTGATTCTCGGACCCTTGCTAGCTGCACACACGTCGCATTTTCTGCACCAGTCTTCGATATCTTCCTTCGCTTTTAACCAATAAAAACGTTCTCGTACCTTTTCTAGCGTCTTATTCACTCCCAAGTGGCCTCCGGTCGCCCCGCCATGCATTTCCTGTAACACCTCCTTGACCCTCGTCCGTGGTACGACAAGCTGCATTACAAACGACTTTCCGTCGGAGGATTCCCATTTTCTTCTCAGAACACCTTCTTGGACATGGAGGGAGTCCCACTGCGCAAAATATGCCTTTAAGGTCGGGCTTCTGTGAGAGATGTCCTGATGATCCGGTTTCTCCATGTTCTCCTTCCAGGCCAGAATCGGCTCGATATCCGGGTCTTCCTTCTGAGCGTTCCGGATCTCATCTACGCTCCAGCCGGCGATAGGTTCGGCTCTCATTCTTTGGATGGAAACCAGCTCCCGTTCTTCCTGACGCGCACAATGTTTACAATCCGTTCTGCATGGTCTCCGGGACAGTGCATCCGCATTAGAGTGGAGCCTTCCTTTACGATGCTGTATTTCGTAGTCGTAGATTTGCAGCCTTTCGATCCATCTTGCGACCTGACCCTCAGGACTCTTGAACTGTAATAGCCATTTTAAGGCTGCATGGTCTGTGCGAAGAACGAACTTCCTCCCGTAGAGGTATTTGTGAAAATGCTTCGTAGCCAAGATCAAAGCTAGAAGTTCTCTCCTTGTCACGCAGTAGTTCCTTTCTGGCTTAGAGAGCACCTTGCTGAAGTACGCAACCACCTTCTCTTGGCCGTCATGCACCTGGGAGAGTACGGCTCCTACCCCGACATTACTAGCATCTGCATCCACAACGAACGTTTCCCCGGGAGTGGGGTAAGCCAGTATCGGGGCATCGCATAGCCGTTGTTTAAGTGCCTTGAAGCTCTTCTCGCACTCAATTGACCATTTGAATTGTTTTCCCTTTTCCGTCAACTGGTGCAGGTTCTTTGCGATCCCGGCAAAATCCTTCACAAACCGTCTGTAGTAGGTGGCTAGGCCCAGGAAGCTCCTTAGTTGGTGTTTGTCTTTGGGGACTGGCCAGTTTTTCACCGCTTCGACCTTCTCCGGATCGGTTCTCACTCCTTTCGCTGAAATTATGTGTCCCAGGTACTTGACTTCCGCTCTAAACAGGGCGCACTTCTTGGGGTTGAGCTTCAGGCGGGCACTTCGAAGCCTTTGAAACACATCCCTTAGATTGTCTCGGTGTTGCGCAAACGTTTTTCCTATGACGATGACATCATCCAAGTAAACCAAACAGGTTTTCCATGTTAACCCTTGCAGGACACATTCCATCAATCGCTCGAAAGTCGCCGGAGCATTGCACAGCCCGAATGGCATTACCGTGAATTGCCATAGCCCATTTCCTGCGGTGAAGGCGGTTTTCTCCCGGTCTTCTGGATGGATCTGTACCTGCCAGTAGCCACTCTTCAAGTCGAGAGTGGAAAACCATCGGGCTCCTGATAGTGTGTCTAGCGTGTCGTCAATCCGTGGCAGAGGGTAGCTGTCTTTCTTGGTGACGTAATTGAGCTGCCGATAGTCCACGCAGAACCGCGTGCTGCCATCTTTCTTCTTAACCAGTACAACCGGTGATGCCCACGGACTTTTGGAACTTTCAATCAGACCTTCTTTCTCCATTGCCGACACCATCTCTGCAACTTCTGTCTGCTTTGCCAATGGAAGGCGCCTAGCAGGCTGACGAATTGGTCTAGTATCACCAGTGTCTATTCGATGTTGTACCAGGTGTGTTCGGCCGTATTCTCCGTCCTGTGAGGCAAATACATCAGCATACTCATTGATAAGATTCTCTGCCATAGTTCGCTGCTCCTGATTCAGCTCACTGGACTGGAGAATCGTTTCTCTCGTTTCCGCTGTCCAAGGTGATGTGAGAGGTTTTGGAGCATCACGTTCAGATATTGTTGCGACGGCGGTAATCGGCGTGCATTTTCCAGTCACCTCCCCTCGCCTTAGTTTGACAGTGTGTGGTCTTGCGTTCAAAACTCTTACTGGAACCATGGTGTTCTTTGGTTCGACTAACGTCTTTCCCACGATGTAGTCTTGAGAATTCTTCTCTGGGTCTGGTTCTACTATGTAGAATCGGTGGCTCCCAAGATCACCTTCCAGTTTCGTCCAAATGATTGTCTCTGAAGACGGCGGCAAAACTTCGTCTTTGCTGATGACTGTCCTGAGAGTTACGGCATTCTCATTTCCGTACACCATCGGAATCTCCACATTTCGATACCTCAGTACTTGCATCCCGATGTCCAAGATTACTTCATTTGCTTTCATGAAGTCTACTCCGATGATGCACTCGTCGCATATATCTGCCACCAGAAACGCATGGGAGAACGTCAGTCCTGCCAGAGTAATCGTAAGACGAACTTCTCCAAATACCTTCGCCATTTCCCCTGTTGCAGTCTTCAGGCAGTAGCTGTTGGTGTTGTGCAGCCAGGAGCTTTTGACGATATCTCTTCTTACAATGGAGGCAGTGGCACCTGTGTCGATGGTGGCTACGCACTTCTTCTCGTTGATTAGTGCCTCCACTGTCAGGCTCTTGTTACCCCGTTTGGTTTGCGAAACTTGAATGGTGGTCCTGGGGGCCTCGATTCCAGTAACCAACTTCTGCCCCGCGAAGTTGGTCCTTACGCATTTCCCGACTGCTGGTTTTGGGAAGTCTGACTGACAGCCAGATGCTTCCTCTCTGCTTCTCCTACTTCCGCAATGTGAACAATTTCCTCGTCTAGGTGCACTTCTGCACTGCCGTTGTAGGTGTCCGGTTTGGTTGCAATTCCAGCAACGGATTTGACTTCCGCGAGCTCTGTCTTCATCCATGATGGCTGTTCTCTGGCATGAGCATTCCACGACGGACATTTCCCTGACAGGGTGTATTCCCTGGTATGCTTGGTCCGCAGCCTTCATTGACAAAGCGAATGCCAATGCCTCGGGGAGTGTTCGCTTTTCAGCCATCCTTACAGCCATTTGCAGTTGTCTGTCCTCTATGGCCTGAATAAAAGCTTCCACCGCCATTTCGTTGATAAGCTCCTCACCGGCTTTAGGGTATGAAAGATGGGCTAGTCGCTCTATATCCGCTTGCAACTGTTGGAGCGTTTCCCCCCTTTTCTGGACTCGACTACGCAGCTGAACCCTGTACACCTGCTGCATGTGTTCATCCCCAAACCGCATCTCGATAGCCTGAACCAGAGAGTCGTAGTTCTGCTGTTTATCTTCCGGGATGGTCTGCAAGAGCTCCGCAGCTGGACCCCTCAGTGCAAGCGTGAGTGCAATAGACTTCTCTTCATCGTCCCAGCTATTGGTCATTGCGGCCGCTTCGAATTGCCTCTTATAAATTGGCCATGATGTTTGACCATCGAAGATAGGAGGCTGCATCTCCTTTCTTCTCAGACCGTCAGTGGAATATTCCCGTGCTTTCTGTCTCTTCACGTTGCTGAGCTCCTTAGCAAGATTTTCGACTTGCTTTCCTACTATCTCGAATTGCGTATCCACTTTTTCAAACTGAATCTCTATCTTCCCGAACTGAGTTTCCTGTTTCTCAAAATTTTCATCGAATCTAGTTTCGACTTTTTCGAGTTGCGTCTCTACCTTCTCGATTTTCTCTTCGATCACTTCGAATTTGGATTCCAAGTTCTTGTTTTGCTCATCAAGTTTACTTTCCAGAGCATCTAGAGAATTCTTTTGTTCGTCCATTGCTTTCTTTTGTTCATCCAACTTAAGTTCTAGAGAATTCTTTTGTTCGTCCAGCTTAAGTTCTAGAGAATTCCTTTGGTCGCCCATTGCTTTCTTTTGTTCGTCCATCGCTTTCTTTTGTTCGTCCAGCTTAAGTTCTAGAGAATTCCTTTGATCTTCTATTGCTTTCTTTTGTTCGTCCATGACTAACTTAAGTTGCAGGAGCAGACTTGTTATACCCGGGTCGGCTGCTGTACTTACTGCTTCCTCTTCCACGTCAAACTCTACGTCGTGCGGATTTTCACCTTCCTGCGTTACTGCTTCTTCCAGACGAATCAGTAGGGCATCTTTTCCCCCAGTTGTGTCGAGGTTCCGCTTACTGAGTTCTGCCTTTAGTTGAGTTATAGTTAGTTTTCCCAATTTGCGACCCATTTTGCGCAACTAATTAACTCAACACAGAAATCGTTTTTTTTTTTTTTTTGCTTGTGCAATTTCACACCACGGAAATAGTTATTCACAGAATAAGTTTTATCCCGCTGCTGACACCAATGTAGTATGCGGGCTACGGCTCGAGTAGATAAAACAATTATTCTGAGAAATTATTTCTTTATTTTCTACTCTATAGAACAATTCAAGTTCACACTATACTATTCTTCGCAAATTCTTTTCTTACAAGGTCTCTTTCCTCTCAAATCACTTTATCTCCTTTCAATTTCTTAATTCACAAATCCAAACTAATTACTTTTTCTTGTTCACTCTCAACTTTCAATTTATCACCAAATTACAACTTCGCCCATTATCACTTTTCTAATCTCTTCGCCACGGTTCTAAACCAACTGTGTTTTTTTTTGATCGCCATCTGTCCTTATATAGCAGAAGTTTCTGATAGCCAGAAGCTTCTAGCAAATTCTTCGACCACTGGAACAAGAGAAATAATTATTGCAGTTATAATTCCCTTTTATCCCTGATATTATTCGTCTCTTTCGTTGACATGAGCTGTGGAGACTTCGTCCCAGACACGAACCTCGAATGAAAGGACAGTTTGAACCAAAATTCTGCCAAAATGGAAAGTCACTTCGGAATTTGCTGCATAGACATAGGCGCGTAGTTATTATTATGCTACAATATGAATCAGCGCCTGACCATCAAACGGCTTAAAAGGCTCTTTTAGATGGGTGGCAGAAATGGATGTTTTGGTCGGTATTTGTGGGAGGCGCACTGCACGATTTCAACGATATGATTAACTTCGACTTCCATTTTATAGGACGGCTTAATTGATACGCTCAGTTCAATATTCTCTTCAATTTATTTCTTGAAGCATTCCCAATTAATATTTCTGCCAGTTAGTCTCACTGCTGATCAAAACTTTCTTCAACTTTTATGAAATTGGTATATATTTCTTTTACAATGAAGAAATCGTTTAGATCGGGTATCTTCGTGGTATCAGTCGACCGGTATGTTGATTTTCTCGTCGAATGGAAGTCACAACTGTAATCCATACCCGCTTCATACACCATTCTACCTTTTTGTGTTATGCATCTTGAACGCGAGAAGGTGTATTTCGCTTTAAGCGGGTTGAATATATTTGTAAAATCACTTTCTCCAGCGCTCATCGCGGTGGGCAATAGATACTAGATGAAATGATGAACATAGTCAATCTTTAGTTTTAGGTTTTCAAAATGATCCATACAGTCTTTTATGTAGAGATAATCCGCCTCTCTCCTTTCCTATGGGTGACAAATGTGATAATCACTATAGCCTTCGATTTTGACTACGATATTGAGAATCGTTTTTTATTTTATAAATTTTATCTAGATTCTCGGCCTTATCGAATGTTTGCATAAAAAGAGGAAGACCGCTCTTAACTGTAGTGTAGTGTAATCCTCGCCTTCCGATTGTTGTTTTTCTCGTTTAACGGTATTGGCAGCATTAACAATTTTAGAGCTTCTTTTGAGCACGAAGCATGTAGTCCCTTAACTACGAAATGTGTAGGTCTTTCCGATTTGTTCTCAGAAGTATGCCATGGAATTTTCTCGGCACTTACGAGATTATGAGAGACTAAACGGAAGCTCTCAGCGTTTTTGTTTTTCCACGGATTGTTGTTGAGCGATGGTACAGTATACTCGTAATCGGAAAGCAAAAGTGTCTTCAAGATGATTTTCAGTTGGTTGTCGTCCGCGATCCCAATCGCGTTAATTAGTGGCTGTGGCCGTTGCTTTGTACGTCGGTTTACCTCAGTATGAATATTTGTCATTTGTCGTGTTACGACTTCGGGTGAGGAACCGACTTTCCGTATCTTGCATGATCCTTTCTGCAATATCCAGTAAGTTTCACGACTTCCTCTTCGTCCGTATCATAGATGACTTTACCGGTATATTTTAAGCTCGAGGCCGACTAATTTCGAGGTTGCGACGTATACTTTATGGCATTGTCTTTGGCTCTAAGTTTTTCTAGCTCTTTTTTGGGGTCTTCGCAGAGTATTTTTATCTTAGTTAGCCTGGCTTAGAGTTCAATATTTTAAACTCTAAGGCTTTTCGCTGAAGTCCTTTGTCCGTGCGCCGATACTTCTGGTGTCGTCGGACTTCTTTTTCTGCAGAGGAGATCTCGATACCCTTGAGATTTTAACAAAAGAGTTGTATAAGTGCAATA
The DNA here is from genome assembly GCA_963082735.1 of Pocota personata. Taxonomy (NCBI): domain Eukaryota; kingdom Metazoa; phylum Arthropoda; class Insecta; order Diptera; family Syrphidae; genus Pocota; species Pocota personata. The sequence goes on along the minus strand of OY720429.1, from coordinate 52,956,145 downwards.
AATTGTTCTCCCCAGAGTCTAAAGAGCCGATCTGCGAAGAGAGTGGATTTTCCAGTGTACCTGGTCTGTCACCTGGGGTAACAATGTCTTGTTTTGTTCATTGCATATTTTTGTATACACTATACACTCGGTGTACGTAGGGTGGATTTTAGTCGCCTCTTGCGACAGGCATGCCTACCTCGGGTATATTCTAACCCCTACCCGAAGGGGGCTGACTCTGTTGAAAATATTATCGCCTTACAGTCAAAACTTGTCAATCTTTTAAAAGAAGCGGGTTTCCATTTGAGAAAGTGGACAACCAAATATTGGGAATTGCTGTTGCTACGTGAAGAACAAAGGAAACTATCACCGGTGGACTTCGAAAAATCGTCTTCAATAAAGTTGCACTTGAATAAATCAATCGTGTTCACAAAACGTCCCGTATTATCGGAATCATCAGGGATTGCTGAATGTTCATGATATTTGCTTAACTAACTTAAATTAGCTTAATTTTGACCTACATTTTTATGTGCATTTGCTATTCTCTCAAATTATTAATTATCTAACAACTTTCAATGTTACCTACATATTTGTTCTGATACATATAATACTATCTATATAACTATCAGATAGTTTTCTTCTAGTTTGTATTTACGTACATACACTGTATGTTATAGATGCGCTTTAAAAACTTAACTGGAGGAAAATGGCCTTTTAGCTTATCGGGGTGTCTAACAAGCTTTTAAACTTACTACAGATTGTTAAATAGCTAAAAGTGGTTGGTGAAACCAGCCATTATTGGTTAAAATGATAATCAGACCTATTCCACTATTCCCGAGTTAACATGATTACACCAAGTCGATTCACTTCCATATTTAATGGGCATTACACTATTCGGTCGAGTAGCATGTACGCAAACCTTATAATTGCCCTATCAAAATTGCATATTCGCAGGAGTTGGAAATGTCAAAGTTAGGTGTGCTACAATTAATTTCCATAAACAATTTAAAAACCTGTAAATGAAAACGTAAATCAACTTATTTAAAGAAAATCAACTGCTAGGAAATTTATTTTTATCTGGGGGGGGGTAAACGAGAGAGAAATGGGTAAATTCTATGTGAATGCTGGTGGGAAATTGCTCGTTAGGAAAATAACTCATTTGCGGAATAAATTTTAGGGAAATTGCTATTAGAGGAACTAATTTTAGGGAAAAAATCGTAAAGTAAAAAATGTATTTGTCCACCACAAACGGGTGCTTTTCAATTTTAACGAGGTCTTTTCTACCTTGCAACGTAAATTAAATAGGCAAAGAATTAGCACAAATAATAAACTTACCCAGATGTCGCATCCCCATACAAAAAAAAATGATGATCTTTTTTGCGATGAGCAAACAACGATGAGCAAACAAAAAGCTTTTCTGCTTCGCAAAGAAAAAAAACGGAAAATAAATTTTCTGTGCGAAAAGCTTTTTCTTTTGCTACTCTTTGTACCGTCTGCGATCTGCGACTGCGAGACACAATTTCATTTGTACATACGTATGTATGTACATGTATATTCATATTTATGTACGTTTTTCACTTTTCATTTTGCTATAATGACCAAAGTTTCGATCTGTGTAGATCTGTGGTGTGGTAAAAAATATTTAAAATGTATTTTTTCGAAGTGAAAAGTGATATTTTACTGTATGTCCAGTAAAAACTTTGAAGAGCTGATCTAGGAAAGGTAAAATACAGTAATAATCGTTCATAGCGAACCCGGTTAAAGCGAACTTTCGGTTATAACGAACCATTTCATGAAGTCCCAATCAATGCCCCATAAGAATAATGGATTAAAATTTCGCATATAACGAACCCGCCTAAAGCGAACTTTCGCATATAACGAACGCATTTTGCGCGTCAAATAAAGAAAATGTCAGATTATAACGAACCAAAAATTTGTTATTCGGATTTTCCCAACTTTTCGGGACTTTCCCGAAAACTGTATAGCTGCATACGTACCAACATTCTTAAACGTCAACATTCTGTCCTTCAATATAACTTTTTCGGTACTTCCCAGAGTAACGATATGTTTACAAACGAAAGGCAGCACAAATTAGTTGAGTTACATTCTGGACAGAGAAAGGACATTTAAGTAAAATGGGAGATCTAGTATCAAATAAAAAAAGAAAATGTTTCACAATAAAAGACAAATACGATTTAATAAAGCGTTTACAACAAGGTGTAAAGCAAAGCGATATATGCAAGGAAATGAGTCTAAGTAAATCGACTGTTGGCACAATTTGGAAGAAAAGGGAGGAGATCCTGGACCACTTCAATCAAACAAATTCGAAGGTAAAAAAAGTAAGAAAACCTACAAACGGGAAGGTGGATAGTGGATTGTTGAAGTTGTTTAGCCAACAAAGGGCTAACAATGTGACCGTAGTAGTGCGATTCTACAAAAAAAAGCCGAAGAGTTTGGTCGGAAATTTACGAATCAGGAATGCAGTCTTAGCAAGAGTTGGTTAAATAGATTTAAAAAACGGCATGATATTAGCACCGTAAACATTTTTGGGGAACCGGCAGCAGTTGAAATGGGTATTGTCGATGATTGGTTGCAAAACAAATGGCCAAGTATTAAGGGAAACTCTAAGGATGAGGACATTTTCAACGGCGACGAGACTGGCTTATTCTATAAACTGACTCCTAATAGAACATTGCATTTTAAAGGAGAGACATGCGTTGGTGGAAAACTATCAAAAGAACGCATAACCGTATTGGTGGTGGCAAATTTGTTGGGTACAGAAAAAAGAAGACTGCTGGCCATAGGAAAACCAAAAAATCCCAAGTGCTTTAAGAACATCAAACAATTGCCGGTGAACTACAAAAATAATCAGAGGGCTTGGATGACTTCCGAAATTTTTTTAAATGAGTTAAGGCAGTGGGACAATGAATTACGTCGTAAAGATAGGAAAATTCTATTACTAGTGGATAACTGCCCGGCACATCCTGAGGTAAAGGATTTGACGTCAATTAAGTTAGTTTTCATGCCTCCTAATACAAGCTCGAGGCTGCAACCTATGGACCAAGGCGTCATTCACAGTTTAAAGAGCAATTATCGGCATTTGCTTCTCATGAAAATGATAAATTGAATTGAAAAAAAAGAAGAAAACTTTACACCAAACCTATTAGATGCAATAAATTTAATTCATATGGCATGGCATAAAGTTATACAAAAAAACATTTTTAATAGTTTTCGACATGGCGGATTCATCAGAAGTGAGGACAATTTCGATTTACAGGACGACATACCCTTAGTTGACTGGCTGAGACTTAACCACGATGAAGACATAGGTTCTCAAAACGCATTAACAACAGTTATCGAAAGCGATGCTTTTGAAGAATATGTGCACTTTGATGACAACATTATAAGTGTAGAACTTCTGGATGATGATGCAATTGTGGATTCTGTAAGCGGTAGTGCAGATGTTGACGAGAATGAAGACGTCAAAGCAAGTGAGAATGATGAATTTGTAGCAGCTCCAGCACCTATATCTGACGCGTTACGCTTTGCTGAGGGCCTTTGTGCTTTTCTTCAATCACAAAACACTCCCCAAAGAATTTTCAATAGATTTGCAAACGTCGAATTGTTTTTAAACCAATTGAAATCTTCTCAAACAAAACAAACTAAAATTCTTGACTTTTTCAAATGAAAAATTAATAAAAATATAATGCTCTATACTGAAATACTTGTTTTTTATGTGTTCAAATATTGGTTTGAACACTTTTTCTTTTCTTTTTTGATTTTCGAAAAAAAAGTTGATGATTTTTTTTTAGCATATCACTTATAACGAACTTCGGTTATAACGAACCAATTTGGTCGGTCCTTTCGAGTTCGTTATAAGCGGACACTACTATATATTATTTAAGTTTATTTCAGGTTGATTAGGTACCTTGGTACTTACAAATACAAAAAAGTTGGGGAAAAAAATCGACTTAGAGGAAATGTCGTGGCGAATTAGGGGCGCTATTGTATGCTGCAATGCAACAACTGCCCAATTTAAAGAAAGGAAAATGATTAGATTTCCTAAAAAGGGAACTAAGAAATATAATGACTGACTACACAGGCAGAAGAATCCCGTGATAATGTTGAAAATCATAAACGGCCATACATTTGTAGTAAACATTTCGATTTGAAATTTTTTTGGAAAAAAAAAAATTAAAACACGACGCTGTTCCTTCACTTCTATGAAACGGAGTGAAATGTTTTTGGAACCTAATGACCATGAACTTGCTTTTGATCCTAAGCCAAAATAAACTACTCTAATCACAAAAGATTAAAAGTGCAAACGAGTACCGCTATATCCATTGATGAACTAAATGAAGTTTCAGCACTTATAGACTGCAACAGATCTATAGATTCCATAGAATCTGTATCTTGCATACAGAATGCGAAGCGAACCCAAAAAAGCATTTTTTTATATTCAACAAATAAGTAGACAGAAAAAAATTAACAAAATCCTCAAACAGAGAGATAACAAAAGTCCAAAATTTAGAAATATCCTGGCAATTAAAGTCCGTAGGCTAAAAAAAGAAAAAGCACAGCTTAGAGAATATCAAAAGCAAACAATAGAAGAAAAACATTCTGGGTATGTTTATTATCTGTGGAATTAGCTAAGCGATTTTTACTTGCTCCTGTAAAGCAAGTGGGTATCGAAATTCCGTCTGTTCTGTCCATCTTTTTTTTATATATCATAATTTGTGCGCGCCAAAGGGAATATAAATACCCTTATATTGTTTCAGGGCACGAGCGTTTAGGAAAATGTGGAATAGGAATAGAGGAGAAGCCTGTGCACGTTAGCTTTAAATGTTTGAAGGTTGTATAATATAAGCTTTAAACCCCGATTCTGTACCCTGTCTAGTATTTGCAAAACGGTTTTACGTGCACCAGACCAGATGTGGGCGTTAGATTCCAGCTTTGGGCGGATGAATGCCTTATAAATTGAGGCCAGATCAGACCGGGTAAAATATTTCTTGCACCGCTTAAGGAATCCTAGACATTTTGCAGCGTTTTTAGCGACCTCGAATATGTGATCATTCCATCGAAGATGGTTTTTAATACACATACCGAGAATAGCAAGTCTTTCGGTTTCAGCGATCCAAGTGCCATTCTTGGATAAATAGTTAAGGGTTATGGTTTCGCTTAAAAGACAAAAGACAGCATTGTGTTTTGGAAGCTGGACGGCTTTTCTTCAAACTTAAAATCTGGAGTCTGTGGGGTAATGCCCGGAGGTGAAATCCGAATTTTTTTTCTCGCCCCAAAATGAACGGTACTTTACCAATTTTTAAAAATTTAAATTTTCTCGAAAATGGCTCTAATAATTTTGATTTTTTGATTAGTTACTCTAAATACATAGAGTAAAATAGATGCTTGTAATAATACTGCATACTCAGTTTCGCGATATTTCGAATACCGGTACTTTTCTTATTAGCGGACTTGCGGAAATTGGCTTTTTCTCTGATATGGTTAAGACGATTATATTCAGAATTGATATCTAAATTATTTCTGATATAAGGACAGGGCATTAAAATGTTGGACATATACACAAAAACGTTTTTTTTTTTAGCTTTTTAACACATTTTACGAAAAAGGTCATTTTGTTGCTGCTTACCGATTTATCCTAAATTTGAGAGTATGAAAAAAAAATACGCGCTATCCAGTCGTGCCATTTATTTCTCTATTCGTTGTTCGCTTTCTCCCAAAATAGGTGCAGGGAAATAACTTCACGGGAATTAACTTCACATCAATTGTGAAATAAATTCACTTTTTTAATGTGAAATTTTAAAGTGCGAAATAAATCCCTTTAACTCGGGAAGTGTACTATCCAAGTACTGTTTAATACCGTTAAACACCAATAGATAGGCAGGCGCCTGCTTAACAATTAGCACCTACCCTGAGCGGTGCAGCGAAATTGAGTGAGCGACTAAATCGTGCGGAGAAAATGAGGAAATACTTTGAGACCGCGTAGTGGGCCACCCAACTAATGTTTCGTTCGCCGCGAATTGAAAATTTCATTACAATTTCTTGTTTTTGTTCCCGATATGTAATTTTGGGGACCTTTAATCATAGGTGGGAAATAACTTCGTAAAATTTCTTGTTAAATTCACATGAAAGTGAATTTACATTCTTACTTGAGGTAAAGTTAATTCCTATGTGAAGCACATTCCCGTGAAGTGGACAATTCTAAGATGCAAATATAATAATTGTTCTTTTCGAATTGTGACTTGGTTCTTGAGATATGACCGACTTAAAAACACATGGGCTTTAATTTGTCTTTGAAAGTATGCTTTCAAAAGTTTTGGAGTATACAAATAACAAATAATTAACAGACCTAAAACAAGGTATATATATAGCTTATTATCTTAGGATTTACTTATAAAAGTACCTATTTGAAATTCAAGTGAACATTTATTAGCTGGGGATTTGAACACTCTTATGCAAGAAATATTATTATTAATTGTGCGCTTTTTATATACTTTTAATAAACCTATTTGATTGGCTTTCAAAATGCATATCGAAGTCACGCAGTCAAGTTAAAATGCATCGGTGCAAACAATTTTATTTCTCAAATATTTTTTTAGATTATTCAAATTAATTTGAACAATTTCAGAATCGAAATTCTTTTATTGTCAGTTCATTTTTACGGGTTCTTTTTTGTATGTTTAAGTCCTGGATTTAATTTATTAATTAAATAAATATAATGCGCCACATTTATATACAATTCTGATTCAATGTTTTCTATGACAGAATTGAAACAAAGCACTCACAGCATTTTGTATGGAGATTTTCAATTCGCAGGAATGGTCTGATTGATCCACATTACCGACTCATGTGAATCTACGAAAGTATTATCGACAGTATGAATGGGCGCGTTCGGATTCCAAGGCCCTAGTTAGTGACTTTCGGTCGATTGTCACCTAATAATTTCCAACGCGTTAGGGAAAAAAAGATCTACCTAACATATAGGACACAGTTGGTACCTTTCCTATTTACATACATATTTGTTATTTGCAAATTTTCTTCGAAATATTAGGTTTGTAATGAATTCTGAAAATACTGTAATGCATATCAAGGACAGCAATTACGCGTCTGCTTACGTTCAATCAATAATAATAAAAAAAATTTCCATATGACATTTTGGCAGCACTTACTAGGTAGGCGTTATGAAAACAAGGGGGAAACTAGTTAGGAATACCTAACTAGGACCTTGAAAACCAAACCCACCCAATGTTTCGCTTCAAGTGGTCGTTATGTGAATAGTGGAAATGAAAAATTCGAACATGAAATCAACGTATTTCGCGAAGATCCAAAATATCCCCGCTCAATGGACTGTGGAAAGCAAGTAAAGCAGTAACGCTATCTACAGTGTTTTCAACCAGAGGATTGGTCCCGAAATAAACAATTTCTGATATCTCGAGGATAAACGTGCTAAAGAAGTTTATCTACGAAATGCAGAGCGTTGTTATCTTAGATTATTGCCGCATCACTAGGATATTTATTAGTTTTTAAGAATTTATCAAGATGTTATTGCCAATAATTCTTCTTTTCTCTTCCAACATCACGAAACATAGACCAATATCCATATTACCATTCCTTTCTAAAACATTTGAAATACTCATAAGCAAACAAATTAAAGTTTATATCGAAAATAACGAACTTCTTACGCCAACTTGTCTAGCTTTCGAGCTGGTCATAGATGTTCTGCGTCATTGGTTAAAATATTTAACGATATTAACTCGTGAATTGTGAGATTTTGTATTGTCATACCACCCATATTGTTCGCAAGCTGTTGTTGTTGTATACTCTGAGTTTTTAGATGTTAACAGTGGCGTACCACTAGGCTCCGTCTTTGTTCCACTACTTTTTACTCCTTTTATAATTATGTAACCATTTTCTAATTGCTCAATTCATATTTCTGGTTACGACTTAAAACTTTTTTATATTTTAGATCTAATTAGATATTAAATTTTAAGTAACGACAAATCTAATTGGCTTATTCATTTATTTATTCATATTCATTTTTGATTTATTATATAATCTATTTATTTATTTGTTAAATTATTTATTAGTTTACGTATGTATCTATCTATTTATCATGTAACTTTAATTTAATAGTTTAAAGTTTAAGTTCATATAGTTCTAGATATGTGGAATTAATTATAATTTAATGACATGAACCAGGTTCACTTTATACCCGATTTCTCTATTTCCAATTGTTTTGTAATTGTATGCAGCCTATTTATGTACATATATAAAATTAAATGAAAATTAAAAAAAAAGAATGGGAAATTGTTTGGTTTAAACCCGCATGTCTACCAGAGATAAATGTTATCCTACGTCGTGATGTAAAAATAGTCCAAATTCAATAATAATAAGAAAGGGTGGCCATCTCTTGGTTTCTTTTTTAAAATCGATATAAAGAAAAATCCATTCGATATTGTTCAAAGTTTTTTGCTTTATTGAAGAAAGTACTCTTTCCGATTACTTATGGGAAATTATTACATTTAAATTGATGCCGCAGCTGGATTGGCAGTGACCTATCCTATCAACCCAATTTTGCAGTATATTTTCGATGGTTCGGGGCTGTTGATTACACAACTATTGAACTTAGTGCACAGAAGATCGATTGTATGGCACGTAGGGCTGTCTTGCTGGAACTAGATATCTTCCAAGATTATTTCCTCAGTTTTTGGAGAAAAAAAAACGGTAAAAAATCGGCTCTCTGGTTTAGGCGCACACTTTCGCCAACAGCAGCAATTTTCTCGGCTGAAAACACAGGACTAACACGAGGATAACTTGTGTTATCAATTAGCTTGCAAATTTCATGAACTTTCTTCACAAACTTACGTACAGCAGGCACAGTTCGACCAACATTTCGGCAACACAGCAATCGTCGCGAAGTTATGATACTGTGTTTCTGTCAATTTTTTTAAGTCAAAAGAGCTGTCAGTGTCAAAATAACATGTAATTCAAAAAAAATACCCGTTAATATTAATTATAATAATAATAATAATAATCATAATGGAATTAAGCGATACAAAATAAAGAGTATTAAAAAGTATATAAAAGGTGGACTAATAGTTGATTCCAACACTACATAACGTACCGACATGTTTGAATGTAAATAAAACAAATCACATTTGTGTGTTATAATTTATTTGAATTATTTTTATTTATTTTTTAATTAAATATTATCAAGTATAAAGATAATTCTATATTCAGTAAATAGTATTGTATATTATTATTTTATATGTAACTTAATATTATATATAATTGTTTACTGAATCACACACAACAATCTTTTGTTTTCCACATTGTTTGAGTGTCATTAAACCCCCATCATATGTCATCTCAAATTTGTATTGTTTATTTTGTTTTTCTATATATTCCAATTCATTATCATTTATTATTTTTCATCATAATAAATTGTAAAACTACACAAAGCAAAAGTAAAATTTAAATTTTTCTTTTTTTTTTTGGTTTAAAATTTTTAAGAAAAAACTCAATCACTATTTAAATTGTTGGTTTTTGTCTTGTTTACTACAATCCTACTACAATCATCTCCTAAACGCCTATGTTTATATCGTATTTTTTTCAATTACATATTTTGTTTATAAAAAACCCTAAACCTATATTCCTTAAGACCAAACACACATTCTCTTCTTAAGCAATTCTCATAAAAAAATATTGTTTTTTTTTGTTTTCAGTATTACTTTTGTTTTTTTTTCTCCTTTTTTGCTTTTAATTTGTTTCATTCTAAAAATCAGGATCAACAGTAAATAATTTTTTTTTTTTTTTTTAATTAATAAAATTCTATTGCTATTAGTTCTGATTGATATTCCGTTCGAGTTGGAGGCAGAAAAAATAAATTACATTCCATACTCATTCCATTTTCGAAGAGAATAAAGAGCCAACTGAACGAGAAGAGTGATAGTCAATTTATAAAAATATATTGTATTTTTATAGTATATTATGTTATTCTAATGGAGTATTAGTTTCACATCTTTGCTGCAGCATTCTTCCGCGCCAAATTATTATTATTATTTTTATTTTATTTTTTCCTTTATTTAAGTTCTACAATAGCAAAATTACACAGTTCCTACCTAGATTTATAAAAACCACTTACTTACGCTCTGATTTTATCGCTTTCTACTATTACAACGATTAAGTTTAAAAAACTAAAAAAATGAAAAATATTTGCATAAATGGCGCATTGTCAATTGCGGGGAATTTTTGGAAATTGCTTTAAGTTAAGAAATCCATTTAATGTAAAAATTAAAGTGAAAAGCATCTGTGAGGCTAAATACATACATGTATATAAGGTTACGATATAAAAAATTGCGATTATTATGCTTTTCGTTTAAAAAAAATTAGAAAAGGAAATCACAGATACCAAATGCTTACTTGTTCCTCTTAAAACATAATCCTATCCATCCAAAACCCTTTTCTGTGTTTTTTTTTTTTTTTTTTTTCTTTTTTTTTTCGTTTATATGTATATTATGAAATAACTATCTGATACTGATTCTAAAAGAGAAATGTATGTAAAAGTGGACTTTTTGCCGCCTGTTTTATTTTGTTAGTACACTAATCAGCCTTTTTCGCGCAGAAAAAAAAATGAAAAAAAAATAGATCAACCATTATCATCGACTCGTTTTGGATTTTTTATTAACAAAACGTTGTCTTTCTGAAATTTCCGGATTCATGTGTGTTCTTCAGTTTATAATTTTGTTTTAACATTTTTTTTTTCATTTTTATGCAATTTGAATAAGTGAATTAATTTACATACGAGTTTGCTCTACAATAATTTGTTTGCTGATTTTAATTCAATTTTATTTGTAGACATTTACAATTATGCACTAAATTTTCTTATTTTAATAAATTTGTTTTTTCCTAACTCTTTTTTGTAATAATTACATATATGTATGTATTATTATTTTTATTGCGAAATTCTGGAGGCTATATCCCTGAGTTTATTTATATTTTTGGTTTGTTTTGTTTATTAAAAAACATTTAAATTGAATAATGACTTATTAAAAAACATTTTTAATAATCTTTTTTTTTTAATAAAAAGTACACAATTCACAATTATAAAAGGATTTTTTTTTTAAATTTTGTAAGAAATATATATTAGTATATGTTTATCTTGCCAATGGTTGCTTCTTAATTTAACGATTAAAATGTGTGCTTTAGAAAATGTTTGTAATGAAAATTTATACTTATGTAAATACTCGTACCTGCAGTTTTTCAGACATCAGTGGAAGTGAATTGTTTTTGGTTGTTTTCCTGAATAAGTAAATAAGTTTGTATTTGCATTGTATATTTTCGCAAGAAATGACAACTTTTAGCAAGTCGACTAGTAAATAAAGTATTTTTATAACATTTAGCGAAAAATGAGTACGTAGTCTCTTCGCCAGTATTACTAGGCCCGACCCAATTCAAAAATGTAGTGTTGCGGCATCATAAAAGCAACGAGTTCAAAAAAGCAACTATTTGGCAGTACTGCTCAAATCAAATGTTTCAACACCAGCGCAATCTGCGCAACAGTTGTTTTGTTGTTGATTTCGTTTGTTTTAGAAAACCTTTTGTTTGGTATAGTTCGTTAGCTATTATTATTTATTTCATCCTTTACTTTGTGTAAAAAATGGATTAAAGGTAACTTATAACAATTTTAATGTATTATTTTTTTCTATTGTCTATAGCACTGCAACGCAACTGTTCATAAATGTCAAATTTAATTGCCAAAGCAACAGCAAGAGTGCAGTAGCAGCCAACAGCAACACAAAGTCTGTTGTGTTTATGAATTCACCCTCCTTTTCGTTGCATTTTCTCAAGAGCTCTGTCGATTTTCCCTTTTTCTCAAAATTCCTACGATACTAATTTCAACTTGCCTTATTATACAGGGTGCGGTATTTAAATTAATAAGAAAAGTTGTAAGAAACTATGAGAACAATTTTTCAAATAAAATTTTTTTTAATGTTACCATTTCGGAGACTTGTAAGCAAGAACATCTGAGATTTTAAAAAAAAATAAACCATATTTCTCGAAAAGTGTTAGTATTGAAAAAAAAAAATTAACGCCACTGAGGAACAACACACTTTCCACTTTTTTCTGAATAGTAGTATGAAAGTCGAACTTGTCACACATTTCTGTACTACTTGTTTAGCTTTACACATACTTTTTAAAGGCTCATCCCTATGAATGTACTATTTGCCATTTTCATGATTAAGATATCTACTCTATTGGCTAACATGATAGAAAAAAAATAAATAATTCACGAAATAGTCTTCCTATGTGATCCCCCTGTGCTATTCACTTACGTATGAACAAAGTTATAGTAAATGGAGTGATATCTTTTGCAGTGCCCTTGAATATCTTTGATTTCAAGGATATGAACTAAATCTACCCTTCCTGAAGGAAAGAAAGAAATTTAGATGATCATGTTCCATGAAAACAAAATAAATTTGATATAGTTTAATGGAATTAAAGAAATTTCGACAATTTTACTCTAGAGAATAAAGATTTTCCCCCGTTCGCAGAACGGAAAAGTCCAAGTTCAAGTCGTAAGTTAATTTTGACGTTAGAATGGAAATACCGATTTCTCCTCGGGGTTTAGGTCCAGCGGCTTAGTCTCCGGACCGAAAACAGACAGACGGTTTAAGAAGCCCTTGTCGTTCAGAGGGCGTCGACATTATTTTACCTAATCTAACTCTATTCAAGAATAGAATAAATATTATTCGTAGAAGAAAACAGTATTTCAAAATAAAATGTATCATTGCATTTTGAGATTAGTAACCTTATTGGTGGCGTACGATTTGAGATAGGTCAGGGATTTTCGAGTTGTCATTTCCGAAATGAGGCCCGAAACTGTAGCTTTCAACAACCCTTCTTTTTTCTCTTCTTTTCTCAAAGAAGTTTATTCTCTGTTACTAGAGCATTTTTAAGTTTCTTTAAAATGTCTTCTTGTAGGTATGTATTATTTTGTACCCAGAATTTAAGTTGGCGTTGGTGGCATCTACTTTACTTACCCCTTCGTCTTGGGTAGGAGATAGATATTTCCTTCTTAGAGGTGTCGACATCTTACGTTGACACTTAAATGTTTGGAAGAATTGTCGCTTTTGCTCCCCTTAGAATGTCTTCTATATTTGGACCAATCGGTATCTCTGCAGTTTCTAAAGATTGCTTGAATAAGAAAATTCAGAACAAGGCAGAGTATTCAATGGGGATAAATAAGAGATAAGCTTGTATGTCCGTTAGTTACGAACTCAGGACTATGATTGAGTCTTTACTGGGCATACTTTTCGTCAAACGCCCTGAGTTCCATTTCACACATATCGGGCATCGATATTAGGTGTAGTATAAACCAGTCGAAGTGTATACCTAGGTAACTATGTATGGATACGTGCCAAACAGGCGAATTCATTGACCTCTATACGGATATCAGCCGGTATATGTATACCCGATGCTGGATATATGTGAAATGGGTCTTAGTGACTATACCATTTTAAAGGACATGTGCCAGTCATGCAGTATGGGTTGCAATCAACAAATCTAACTGAAAATGCGCCAATGGTACCATAAGCTATGTCACAGATACACTGATTTTTATCTCAGCTGGATAGCAAATACCCAGTTTTATCTCCTTGCTTTAGTTTTTAACTTTTTTTTTATTCAACTACCAAAAAACAAACTCAAATTTTTTACATATTCGAATATCTTGAGCTTTAATTTGATATATCGCCTTATGGGGTGATATTTTTCCAAAGGCGCAATGTACGCCCCCAAAAAAATATTTTTTATAATCCAATTACACAATATCTCTGGAAAATATCAGCCCCCTTGGCAGTGGCGTACCTGTAGTGTAAAAAAAAATTGTGATCTATTCCAAGTCAACCTAGAACACTATCTCTGCACACAGGATTCGGTGACATACAATTCGTCAATCAAACGAAAAACTTTCCCCATCACACTTTCGTGTTTTTTTTTTTTTTTAAATCGGAACAACGCAGCCATATCATAGTATCCTGACAAAGTGGTTGGACTGTGTGTACGTTTTGTTTTGGCAACTTGCTTGACAATCAAGTTTATCGTTTGTGGGTGCTTAAATTGTGAACAGTACAGGCTTAAAAATGAGATATAAACAAATACCCAACCCATTCACTGTGTTTCACGCTACTTTACGGCGGACCTTGGCAACTACGAGTATTTAATTTTTTTTTCTTTAAATTAGCTTTTGATGTAAATTCATTCACTTATCATAAGACTTTAATATTTTGGTTTTTTTTTTCAAAATATTTTTTTTTTTCCTTTTTAATAAAATTGCATTGAAGTTCTACATTATTGAAAAGGAAAACATGGATGAGCTTTTGTATTTGAAAAAATATGAAGTTTGCATTTTTTTTCTTTCAGTTTATGTATGAAAAAAATACGTAAAAATAAATTGAGGTTTTCTATAATTTCAATTTTTTTACATTTAATATTTGTTGATCTTACACAATTATTGAAATTTTTAAAATGTATTTTATTTTTTTTAATCACTTACTTAATATTTATTACAAATTATCTCTTTAAAGTTTAATTGTATTTTAAATGTCTTCTTTTTTTTTTGGTTTTGTTTCTTATTTTTGTTTCAATTTGTATAGATTTGTACTTTTTGCAAGTATGCATTTTTTTGTTGGTTTGTATTATATTTAAGGTATTTGTATTTAAGAAAAAAATATACATATATTAAATGGTCACCATACTATATTTGCTTGCATTTTGTTATCTTGTTTTCAAAATGTTTTTTTTTTTTTATATATATATTTTTTGTTGGAGTTGTTTTATTTTATTTTTTTTATAAAATAAAAATTTGTTTTTTTTTTTTTTTTTTGTATACAATAATTCTGTATACATGGTTTCATGAATACATCATATTAATTAGATTTATTACCCACTGGTATGCACTTTTTCACTTGTTTATGTGTTACTTGTAATTCTATTTTAATACCTATAGATATACATGTATTTTTACAGATTTTAAAAATTAATTACTTAAGTATGTTGCTACTTGTTTTCTTTCTTTTTTTTTTAGTTTTCTCTCTGTTATTTGTTTTGTGGAGATTTTTATACTTTGAACAGTATTTTCATTTTGAACTTTGTTGCTTTTGCTTTTGTTGTATAAAAAATAATGATTTGTTTTTGTTTGTATTTTTTTTTTTTTTTTTTTTTTTTGTTTATAGTTTACATTATCTTGCACTTTCGTTATTTTTGTTTGTTGTTGTTTCTATTGGAGATTTTAGTCATTTATGTTTTTGTTATAATATGTGTTTGTTTTAGTGTGAGATGAATTACGAGGACATGTAATCGAAAAAAGAAAAAAAAAAACATGCCTATAAATAATTAAACATAAGAAATATTTGCTTTTCTGAAATTTTTTTTGTTCTAATTTAGTTTCTAATTTATGAAAATTAAATTGAAAATCTTAATTATATCTAGATACTAATGAAAATATTACTTTTTCGTTTATTTAACAAGCACTTAAATTTTATGATTAAAAAATATAGAGATCGTCGGATTGTTTATAAATATTGGGAGCTAGATAGAAATTAGAAATATTTTTTTATTGAAATATATTCTAGTAATTAAATCCTACTTTAAATTTAAACATAAAAAAAAGACAACTAATGGTGAATTTATTGCTATTGAAGAATTTGAATTGCAACGGTTTACAAAGATCAGCCAAAACTAGTTTTTATCACAAAACATTAATTATTTTTTGAACAGCAGATAATTTCTGAATTTTTGAATATTTCTCTGTTCTGAACACAGTGCTGGGACAGATAATTGTGGATTCCTATTGGAGAAGGATCTTTATCTTAAACTGAAAGGTATAACTATTTTATTACTATGCGGCATTCACCACATTATTATAATAGTTTTGAAAAAAGTCCTTAATTGCAGAGGTGGAAAAATGATGTAGAGGGGTGATTTTCTGTGCATATATAAATCAGACGAGTAAGGGATAAATTGATGAGAAAGTCGCCCTCGACTTTCAGCTCATTTGAGTGGGAATGGTTGATACTCAACTCTTACAAGCAAGGTAATACAAAATGATAACCTCTCAATGGTGACGCTACTTAAACAGACAACCACAGCATTAAACACCACGGCTATTCAAATTCAGTGCTTAATTCTCGAAATTCGATTCGGTGAACCGGGCTTGTGAGAAAAAAGACCTACGACATCTGCTGGATGGTTCCCCCATACCAACATTCATAGATATTCCTACAATATTCTGAGAATTTGAATTTTTCGGCTACCAATATCGCCTTGGATCATTGCGGTATACTGTACTCATATAAATGTATGTATAATGCAGTAGAGGAGCATCACCGTGGGAAAAATTACGCTGAATGATACTTAAGAACGGACTAGAGACCAGGACTACCCTTTAAGCGAATATATATCGTAATTTGACCCTTTTTCACCTGCCACTATGAGACCACTTTTCATAATTGGCCCTTGCATTAGAACTTTGTTTACAAAGTATTTGTTTTCCAAATTATTTGTTACTTTTTTTTAATCCCATTTAAATGTGCAAATCCGGTTGAGTTCAAGGGCCCAAACCAACAGTGTTATAGCCTGTCTCTGAATTGGTGAGGAATTAACGCATCTCATGTTCGAGAATATTAGTCCAGAACTTCTATGGAATCAGCCAACTGCTTATGCTGCAAATGGTGGTTCTAGAGGTTTCGGATTTCCCAAAAGACATTGCTTTGATCTTTCTCCATTAAAAGACGGCGTGAGGGACTTTAGGGACACCAGCTAGTATTTTTGTTTGCTTAACTTTACGTTGTTTTCAGATAGGCAACAAGAAGAATTTTTTACCTATATATCGCCGTCTTTTAAGTAATAGAATTTTACTCCATTCTTTAAGGGTTAAGGCTTATATTCGCCTGAAAATTTAGTATTATGTGAATATTAAGGAGCCTCAGAACTAGCGCGTATCACCTCCTCAATCTCTTTTCTTCCTTGACCAATTTTGATTCAATTTGCCACTTTCTTTAGCTTCATCACTAAGTTTAAGTTGAAAGTGGGTTTACGCTCTCTTAAATTAATCGGAGGTGACATTTAACTTGAACTGGAATAGTGGTACAAGTCCGTAAGCTTGGTTCTAAGTAGTTTTATATTAATAGGTGGTAGAACCTAAGTTGCTGGTTTGCAATAAATATGTACATAATTCTTATGCTGATTCGTATTAAATACTTGTAAGAGGGAGTTTTTAAGACTTCAAACGAAAACAAGTGTAATTACCTCTTTTTACCCGCGTTGCCCACATTGTCTGAGACTCTCTCAGAATTCTTGACCGGTAGTCTTGCTAGAGATCCTCGTCGACTGAGCGATCAGAAAAGGGTGGGAGAGAAACGAGTACTCAGAAGAACGTACGAGCTGATGCTTGTCATTCTAACCAGCATTTACCTCCCTGTCTGGACGGAGACTTCCGACGATAGTACACATATCGTAGATATAATTAGTAAAATAATCTATGCACTCACTGAAATGTATAACATTCAAATTAAGAGGAAGTTGTTGTTCCGAAGCAAACAGTTCTACACATTCGGTTTTACTAAAACTGAAACCTACATACTATCTGACTTGATCATCTCTATAGTCAGCGTGAAGACCTTATAGCTAAGAAAGCTATTCACTCTAACTTTAAGCACTACACACAGTCCTTTCTGCTGATTATTTTGGAATACACATAAGTACATTAGCAATGTGATTGGAGATAACTATTTATCTAAACCACGGTGGATGGTACTGCTTTATAAGAACATTATTTTGAGTAGGACACACCATTAGGAATTCATAACAGACCTTCTTGAGATTGCCTCAAAAATACCAGTATTGCTTTCTACTAAAAGAGTATTCAGTAATACCTTTCAAACCGACTGTGGCATATTGGATGTAATTACAAAAATTCTCCACTTATTGAATTTTGTGTCACATTTATTTAACGACTGTCTAGCGCTGGCAATTTTTGCTACTATTTACCTCAAAATGCTACTCAAAAATGACGTATTATGCTGTTCTGGAAAATTAGAAAATGACAGCTAATAACGAACCGACTTTAAAGCTATAGCCGAGGTTAAGGCAAACATAGCAGATAGCTCATATGGTCCGAAAGTTAAACAGATTAAAGCAACAGAAGATGCGTGATAGGGAGCGTCCACCTGATGAAACTTCTGAGCAATTTGCGTGGTTCTCATGTACATCGCTGTCAAAATACAACGATTCCCAGATGTCAAGATAGAATAGGCAGCTATATCTTCTAGGCTTTTAAGGCAAATATAACGAGTTAATAAAGCAATAGTGCTACAAGGCCCTATCGTAAAGAAACAGTCGTGCTGTTTATAAAAGTATAAACGTAAAAAAGATAAAAGTGTACTTCTGATACTTTTGAGATAAAATGTTTGTATGAGTGGTTGATCGCAAACAGAATAGTGTTAAATCCAAGCCAGCAAGACGAAGTGTAGGAACACCCGTTATCAAGTTTCAAACTCTACTCCAAAAGAATTTTTTTTTTAATATTTTGGCTCTAGCAGAAAGCAGGCAGGTCAACGTATTGAAATTGACCACTTTTACTTTACCTAACTAAAGTCAAATTCCAGGTGTATCAATACGCTCGAAGCAGCCCGAAATGCATTCAATTACTTGTCAAAAGTAACAAAAAGAGAGAGAGAGTGACACTTGACACTTTGGTCAAGTTTCGGCTCCAAATGCAAATGCAGGTTTTGCAGGTTTTATAAATTGCTTGTTTGAAAAGATGTGGAGTAAAGGATCTATTATTCAGACACAAATTGATGGAGGAGTCATAACTTTGCTATTTCTTAGTTGCTACTTTCTTTACTTTTTGATAGCTCAAAACCTAGGTTTGAATCCGGCTGGCGATTCTTTTAAACAATATTTTTTTGGGGTGGCTCTATTAACACTTTGAAAAGTTTTAGGTCAAAGTAACGATTTTCGAAAACTTATTGAGATTAATTTTTGTTTATTCCAAGTATAAAAAAAAAAAATTAACCCTGCTCCCACTTCTTATAAACAATCACAATATCTAATAATACAGATACACGCATAAAACCAACAATAAAATGAAAATGAAAAACTAAAAAATTAAATTATATAGGTTAAATTTGTATTAAAAATAATACTCAAATAATTGCACATGTATGTTTAAAAGTACAAAAAAAAAAAACTTAATAGAAAATTTAAACAAACTAAATAAAATAAAATCTAAAAATTAAATGTATAACACTAAATTGCAGTAATTGTTACAAAGGTAGGATCACAGTGATCATTTGTTTTGTTTTTTTGTTATATGAACAAATATAGTTTTAAAAAAAATGCTTATGAATTTTTTTTTTCATATATTTTGTACATTTCAATTGCTACTATTATTAATCCATTTAATGGTGTAAATTGAAGACAATTTAGTAAACAATTTTTAAGTAAAATTGTACATTTAGATTTTTTTTCTTGTTTTAATGTATAACTTGTGCGATTAATTACTTCTTTTATGTTGCAATATACAAATGTAAAATCTTCTTTCTTCTTAACTTCACTTTTATTTGATAAAAAAACACAAAAAATTTAAATAAAAACCTAACAAATGTACGAATAAAAAATAAAATAAAAATATTGCAACTAAAAGTAAACACTGGAAAATTAAAATCAAAGTAAAAATAATTCTACGTTTATCTAAACTCACACCTAATTGATCAATACTCAGTTTCTTTTTCGTCATTTATGTATTACTAATAGAAATGAATTGATTCTTATTAAAATATATATATATAAGGTATGTATAAAAGTACCATGGATACATATCAGTACATTAAAGTGAGAAAACTAAGTATATATATATATATATATAGTTTTGTTTGAATAAAGAAATTAACAGAAAAAAAAATGGTGGCGCTCAGCAGGACCTAAGGTAGATTTTAAAAAATTTCCTTCTGGATTTGTTAATACTCAACGAAATGATTGTTATGTAAACATTTTTTTGTGTTTTACATAACAACCATTCGTGTAGCATTTACAGCCAGCGAATGAAATTTAAAGAAATCTACCAAAAGTCCTTGTACGATCCTCAGGAACCGTGGAGCGTATTATTCTGGCTGTTATTGTTGTTACCGTTGACATTTTGAGCGGAAACCTCGGACTTGACACGTCGTGCAATGTGCGATCGCGTGTGTTTTCTTAAGTGATCCTTTCGATAAAAACCTAATTATGAGTGTGAGGTGGTAAATGTTTATAGGAGGGTTATCTTAAAGATGTTAAGGAATACTTACCTTTTCCACATTCTATACAAACATGTTTCTTCTCACCAGAATGTATGACGATATGCAGGGTTAGCTGCTCTTTGCGTTTGAATGATTTCATGCAAATCTGAAATGGATTTCCAAATGTTATTCATGTATATAAATATTTAGGTAAATAGAAGTGAAGAGAACAAAAAACATATGGAAGCGTTTCCTAATCTTCTAACCATTTCCTAATTAAATGTGCGCGAAGTTAAGAAATTTGTAATTCAAGATCAATGATATCTTTTAGCTCAGATGATATTTCCACGATTTTTAAGAGATTTTGTCGGAAAATCTGTTTCTACGGCTTTTTCTTATAAGAAAGAGGGTTGTCACCATTTATAACCGACTCACGAACTCTGATAGGATCTTCTAAATAAATCTTAACCATCTTATATCTATATGACATTTCATTTTCCCAGCTCAACATGGCTGGATCGACTAAGCCTACGTTGGGCGCCATTTTCCAGAATTAAACGATCTACCAGATTGGAACATCAAATGCATACTGTATATATCTGTTAAATATGTAGGTTTCGAATTGATCGACCTCTTTTAGTTCTGACGTTAAATGCATTGCATTTTCGTTAAAAACTCAAAAATTCTCGGTCTATTAACCTGTGGGATTTTTTTCTATGAACATTGCTCAATTGCAATGCCAACGTTTAAGAATACTACTGAAGTCAAGATAAGTACATACTCCGCCTTATTGACTCGAACCGTGACCTAGTACAATGTATGGAAGAATTGCAGAGAAAGTCAACATTTATATATTTTATCAAGGCAATATGTTTCAGTTTCTAATAAAAATGTTGAAAGAACAGATTCTAAACAGAGGATAAGTGAAATTTCATCTTCATAGCTCAAAACTTAAGGCCCAAAAACTGATGACATACAGACAGACAAAAGCATATCGGCAGATAACATGCTCTATCTCTGGGATAGAGTATAAAGATACAGTTGAGCTTCCTATTTAGGGCATAGAGATACTTCACTTACAGAGAAACATGTGCTATTTCTGTACAAAGCACGGCGGTTTGAGTACTATACAAACGTTAGGGGTTCGGCCCCAAAACAATATCTCCATCTACTCCACAGTATACAGAGACGAGCAGTTCGTTTAATATATGATCCCGCATTGTAATCTATTCTCCAACAGTGTTGGCTCATAGAAGGTTGGTAGCAGAGCTATGTCTAGTCTGTAGATACTGCATGGCAGATGTTCCTTAATATGCGATCTACTAGGCTAGCCGCTAAAGCCCGTCGTCTTCATATAAACTTGGCAACCGCGTGAAATCAGGCATATATAGGGCAAGGGCAAGGATTTTTACAAGGACAATGGTATAATTATTTTAAATGGTAGGACAAGTTATCGGAAATATATATAAGGCTGTTGGCAAAACATAAAATACGATATTCGATTCTCGACAAAAAGTGTTCGACATGGATAGTCAGAATGCCAAATCGAAATCGTTTAAGTTCCTTAAGGCTAACAAATCAACTAATAATATAAGCATACGTAAAGAATATCACAAAATTAATACTGCATTAAAGAAAAGTGCGAAAATAAGAGAAAAGAATATTATAATAATTTGGAAGCAAAGCTCAACATAATAAGAAATTCTAAAGACTGGTGGAGATTTGCCAAAGAACTGAGAAACCAGCATTTTAAAATCAGTAGCGAAATATGTAAATGCACAACATCACAAAAACTACTCAATTCTAATACTATTATGCCCAAATACTGTGATTACATACGCCAATGCGTTCGGATTTATTCCAGCTAGGTCATCAGCTGTTCGTATTTGTTCTGACATAATTTTAAAACGCCCATAAACGAGCAAGCATGGGTCGGAAACATGTATTTCTGCACGATAGTATAAACGCATTCCAAAGCAATTTTGTATGTAATTAAATTATTTAATTTCATTTCACATTTTCTTTTCCCAAATCGTTTCACAAATTTGTATTTACATTAACAAAATTCCGCAAATAAATTGTACTTTGAGGGAAAAATTATGTTTTTCTACAAAGCGTGGTCGTGTGCGAATACCTTACAAACCAACTGTCACAACGCACACAAAAGTTCAGCATACCCCAGGCCTTGCGTTCGTTACGTTGCATTACGAGTACGTGTGCCAATCGTGAAGTACGAAGTACTATTGTGTTACTCGGAGCTTCCTATTAAATTCCCTGTTTTATTGCCTAAAACACAATATCTCCTCGACCTTGGCTTCGTTTCGTTATGTACCATTCGCCTTGTGAGCACTTTGAAATGACATTTCTGAAAAGACAACCGCTGTAATTTTTTTGAGAACAACACTGCTATCTGAAATGCCGGTCGAATTATGCCTGAAACACAATGATGCGTTGATGCTACCGTTCTCCCGTTACGTTGAGAGTGCTTCAAGGGATGCGTTGAATGACATACTCAAATTTATCAGCTTGTTGTGTTTCTCAAATGTCAGCATGAAGAGCATTGCATAAACAAATAAATACATATATTTTCAGTGTGGGTTATCTTTGTGAATTCAACTATTAATTTTGGAAAAATGAATAAAGAAAGAATTCAATGCGAAGAATAATGCGCGTATTTTGTATTATTATTATTTTTCATATTTTCTTACCTTAAAGCCAAATAAAATTTTTCAAATTTATTTCGTATAAACGTATTTGCAAACAATTTCTCACAAATTTGCTGAAATAAACAAAAAACTTTGATGCGAACTGTCAGAACGCACACAAAAGTTCAACACAGTCGAACTTTTTCAAGAGAGCATGCGTTTGCTACGTAATAATACGTAGCTGTTCTTTTCTCTCATTCGTAAAAAAACGTAGAACGGTAGCATGACGCAACATTGTGACTGGTGCTATTGTATTCCTTTGGTTGAATATTAAACGTTATTCGACGGTAGCACCAACGCATCATTGTGTTTCAGGCATTACTGTTTGTTTAATTTTTTTTTTTTTTTTTTTTGTCTGTTCATCTGTCAAAGCAAGCAAAAGTTCAGCTCATCTCAACTTCTGTCTCGGATTAGAGTGTCGTTATGTAGCATTATGTTTTTCTTTACGAATGGAAAACGTGAAGTCGAGGTGGAAGCGACATTGCGATAGGATACATTGATTTCCTATGGTTTAACTCGTAGACGTCAGGCGAAGGCAAGGTCGAGACGATATTTTGTTTTAGGCATAACCCTCGCCATCTGTCAATAGTAGCACTAACGCAGTATTGTGATTTTGGCAGAAGCTTTGCCAATGCATTACGCTGAACCGCCAACAACAGACAAAAATTTAGATAGCTGAATAACGCATTTTATTTCTAAAAACAGTAAAAATAAATAAATCATCTGCAGAAAGATTACCGTCTGAAGTACATATACGAGTATTCGAATGCTCCTGCTAGTGAAATCATACTACAATATGAAAACAATTATTTTCCCCATTCAAAAGGAAGACGATCCGAATGTTGTGAAAATTATTATGGAATATTCATCCACTGTGTCGTCAAAATACGAGTATTAATGGTAATTATACTAATCAGGATGAGAAATTTGGAGGAAAAATACAAAGTACAAACTGGATACAGTAAAGGCTATTCTACCGGTAGTCAACATATGCAGTCAAAATTAAACTTAGCGAAAATTTTCGTTGCTTTTGATTGCATTGGTCAAAATGCTTAATTTTTAAAAGTAAGTTATATGGGAAACATGTTCAAGTGTTTAAGTGGTAGATGCGTTCATTCAAGAAGACACAAGATTCTAATAGGTTTCCACAAAACCAACCCCTGTCCACCAATTCCTACTCTCACCTCCGCGCGATGAACCCCGGCTAACTCGACTGAAGGGTTTTAATCCTGTTAAGTCATAATTGCTTTCTATTGCATTCTAATACAATTTCATTAAGTCATAATTGCTCTATTTTCTACTACTTTTTACATCAATTATCATTCGCTTTAAGATTTTCCAGTTGTCAAACAATCATCTTTCTTCTTTAATTAACCATGGGGCTGTTCAGATCGTGTGTCTGCAACTTAATTGTTTTTTATCTGGAGTATCAAGCAACATCGTATACCTTTTCGGTAAACAAATAAAAGGGAAACAAAAACGCTTGCTTTCTCTCTTCATTGTTTGGTGACCCCTACGTGATTGTCATCACAATTTACGAAAACATAAATCGGTTTAAAACGTGGCTCATAGAGCACTACCAAAACCATGACATCGGAAAAGCCACCATTACCTGATAAAACCTCATCAGCTTCTAAGGTAAATCCGAAGAAATTTTGAGAATTGGAAACTCTCAAAGTTCGTCGGTCGGTAACTATGGACCAAATCAATCGAGTAAGTGACTGCTATCAAAGCGAATGACGATCCATCGTCGATATCTCTGCCCGAACCTCAAGTACGCATGGAGGCAATGGAGTCAGTCCTTAATGCGTTTAACGGGGCTTAGGCAAAAATTTAGGATATCGAAACTGTGCAGTTTTGCCAATCGAATGACTTAAAATCGAGGACAATAATTATGTGGCATTAGCAAGGCTAAAAGAGCGATTCGAAAATCTAAAGGTCATCGCACGGGAGCATTTGCAATGCATTTGCAACCATCCAAAGGTTCAGAAGGCGTCTGCAGTGGAGCTGACAAAATAGGCGACGACTTAACCGGTCTGATTGCATTTGTATCTGCTGTGGAGCTGAGGAGTTTATAGGACAAGATAGGTAAGCATTTAATCGAATTAAGGAATCTCGATTATTAGGATGATCTGATTGTATTTATCACCACATCAAAGTAAGGTTCATCTACGTTCAGTAAGTGGAACGGTGAAGCACCCTTTGATCGCCTTCCCAGTCTCCTGGAACTAACAAATTTTCTAAAGAAGAGGGCGTAACATTTAGAAGGTGATGCAACAAATCAATCATTTAATTTTGGCATTTCTACGAAACCCGATACTAACATGGGTCATAAAAAGTATGTAGTCGTAAGTATGGTCCAAAATCATTCATTCCCACCAAAGGCACATACAATTTTTTTTTCGTTGCCATACATTTTAAAATCTGCCCATACCGGGACGTATTCAACAGATAAACAATAAAAATTTGTGATTCAATTGCTTGAAAACTACCGAGCATTCCAGCGTTAATTGCTCATCGAGTTCTTGTTTCAGGTAGTCACTCAGTATGGCAGGCATTAAATCCAACTGCTGGCTCGTATCAGCCTCAAGCACACCCGAGGGTACGCCAAATTCCAGCCATGAAGACTCCTTACATGCTTGGTGTGTCCCCAGGGTGGGGTGGCCGTGGCGTAGTGGTAACATCATCGCTTGTCACGCTACAGGTTCACGGTTCGAATCCTGATGTCAATAATCATCTATTTATTTCGCATGAAATAAATAAAAAGTCGATCAATTGCGAAAGCTTATGTCAACTCTACTGCTAAGGCATAACACTGGCAGTGGGGCTAAAATGCAACTGATCGTGATGATGACATCAGGAGGACGGAAAAAAATACTGCGAATCAAGGGGCTTCAACTAAGGATCTGGCCCTCCAGGTTGATGGTTGTGTCTCGGGGTAAGTGCCCTACCAACTGGTTAGGAAGCAACCGCAGGCCACGGATTAGGATGATTTTACTGTTGACGAACCTCGCAAACGAAATAAGGACGACAATCGGACGACGGATCTGCACGCGGAATTTCTGGATCCTTAACATGCCACGTGCACCCGAGCAATTAGCGGAGTGTCTAGACTACTTTAAAGCAGATATTACCGCCATCCAAAAAGTGCGGTGAGATGGGCTGGGAAAAAAGCTGATGAAAAAATGTGACTTCTACGGCGACTGCTACAAGGAGCAGAATCAACTTCTATTTGCTTACGGTCTTTTTGTCAGAGGCAGACTTAGGCAAAAAGTCTAGAACTTTAGGCATGTGAGCGAACGTCTGATGACAATCCGCATTAAGGCAAAATTCAAAAACATCAGCCTAATATGCGCTCACGCCCCCATAGAGGACGACGTGACCAAATACGAGCACATACGAGTGCTCGTCGACAGGACGGGACCAATCTCTATCTCTATTGTGACGTCAAAATCGTGTTTGGTTACTTTAACGAAAAAATTGGAAAGGAAATACCATCAGAAAATACTGCGCCAAAAAGCATCTAAAATTAATTTGAGGACTACTTTTCAGTCTCTTTCTGTGTTTAAGATATCTACAACTTCATTTTCTTGTAATACAGCGTTATGGAAATGTTTTAATTTCTCTGGACTTAATATTGAACATTTTCCAACAAAATTCATCATCGACTCTTATTCTTGAAGATTGTATTGAGTACATTCCTCTGATTTCCAATTTGAGTTTTATTTGTATTCAAGCCGATAAGTTCCTTGCCATAGCCGTGCTTGAAGTATGTGTACCCTTCAAGTGAACCAATGTTTCTCAAATCTCATGTCAGCTATTTTTTGCATCTTATAGGTCACTTCCAATTTGTTCGTTTCTTAAGACCTAAGTTTTTCTTATGTCATTGGCCCAGAGAAATTTTGTTAGAACTCTATTTGCCCATCTAATTCCTGTGCGTTCGCACACATTGCACCACTCTGGAAATCAATATAATTTCTTTTACACAGCTGGCCATATGGCGGGAACATTAATTTGGACCCAAAAACAGGTGAGCCTTTCGCAGAAATAAATTCCCGTATTCGCATCTCCTCCAGTAACGCTGAAATAACGTCGGCGATAAGGGCCCTGAAGAAAATCCAGGCTGTTGGCATACGAGTAGACGACATCCCGGCGGAACTTTTACAAGCCGCACCCAACATTTCGGCGGAAATCCTACAGTAATTAATAAGAAAATCATGGGAAACCGAGGCCTTCACCGAAGTTTAGAAGAAGTGAATTATTGTTAAGTTGCCCTAGAAGGGGAACCTGACGGAATATGGAAACTGGAGAGGGATATGCGTTCTTGCGGCTGTGGCCAAACTAATAGCTATAATAATTCTGGATCGAGCGAGAGAACATTTCGATTCAACGCTTGACAATGAACAGGCAGGCTTTTGACCTGGATCCTCCTGCATCGACCACATCAACACCTTGCGGATCATCATTGAATAATGCGTCGAGTACAGATTTCCGCTACATTTGATGTTCGTTGATTTCGAGAAGGCCTTCGACAGCTTGAATCGAGATGCTTTTTGGCGAGCCTTGCGCAGGAGAGGTATACCAGAAAAACACTTCGCTATTATAAAGGCTATCTTACTCAACGGTAGGGTTTTCAGAGGAATTTGAAGTCCGAAGCGAAGTACGACAAGAATGCATTCGTTCGCCACTGTTATTCCTTGTTGTAATCAGTGACGTGATCCGGGCAGCTCTGTCTGGAGAAAACATGGAGCTGAAATGGACTATGACTTCATATCATATCAAACACCTTGACTATTCTGATGAATTTTGCCTGCTCGCACACAGGATAATGGATCCGCATCAGATGGCTCATAATTTGAAGTCAAAGGTGAACAATGTAGGGCTCAAATTAAATACGGCAAAAACAAAAACCCTAAACACTTCAATTTCTCAACAAAACATTAGCGATGCTCAACTTAAGATTGCCGGACAGCAAGTAGAGAAAGTAACCAGCTTTCTATATTTAGAAAGTATGGTCTCAGAAGATGGTAATACTTAACTGAGTGTGGACAGCAGAATTCGTAAAGCAAAGGCTGTGCTCGGTATGCTGTCTAATATGTGGAAAAGCAATGTTTTGAGCGCAAAAACCAAGCTGACACTGTTCCGATCAAACGTGGAACCAGTGCTACCTTATGGGTGTAGTACTTGGAAAGTGATCAACACCGTCACAAAAAAAACTGCAAACCTTCATAAATAGATGTCTTCGCAACATCCTAAAGATCTTCTGGGGCCAATATACATACAGGACTCATTAGACATCAAAATACGGGGAGAAAGTGGCAACGGATTGGTCACACCTTACGCCACGAAGACGATTCCATCGCGAAGTACGTCATGCAATAGAACTCACTTACACAATCAGGCAGACGAGTGGGCCGCCCTAGGCAGACATACTTCAGTCCACTGGTGGCATGAGAATATAGCGCAACTACGCCCCGAATGCCACCGCATGAGAAGGCTGTACCAATGGTCTAGAGGATGAGACAAGTTCGAAAAATTGCAAAATCGATACAGAAGAGCGCGCAAGGAACTAAAACAAGCCATCCAAAATAGCAAACGTAGATGCTTCTTGGAATTATGTGATGAAGCGGACCAAAATCCATGGGGGAGGGCGTACTTAGTAGTGTTGAAAAAAAAACTTTAAATATTCCAGCAACCACCACGAACATGCCTGAATCTGCTTCTCGAGATAGTTAATGGGCTCTTCCCAAGCGAACGGGAAATGCAATTAAGTAGCGAACAGCTAGCACCAACCCAACTGATAACAAGAGAAGAACTAATTACTATCTGCAGCAAATTTGGAGATAGAAAAGCACCTGGTCCAGATGCTGTACCCAATATAGCACTGAAGACCGCAATTAAAGCCAGATCGGAATTGTTTCTGGAACTATACAATTCATGCCTTCGAGAAGGGGTGTTTCCGAGTCAATGGAAAGTGCAAAAATTGACCCCCCTAAATAAAGGAAACAAACCACCGGGAAATCCATCATCTTATCGACCTGGAACGGATTATTGGTACAAAGCTAGAAGCACTCATTGAAAATGCTGGAGGTCTGGCCGAACACCAGAATGGCTTCCGTAAGGGACGGTCCACTATAGATGCAATCAAGGTGGTAGTTGACACTGCACAAAAAGCCATAGATGGCCGAAGATGGAGAGGAGGCTAAAAAAAAGTACTGCTCCGTCATAACATTAGACATCAAAAATTCGTTCAATTCCGCAAACTGGGAACATATTTTGGCTGCTCTAAAGAACAAGAGAGTTGAATATTATGTATGATGTCATTCTTCGATTATCAATACCAGAAGAAGCAAAAATGGCAGGATTTGGATCAGCAACGACACTATTAGGATAGCCCAAAAATGGCTTATTTCAGTAGGCCTAAAGCTTGCCGGAAATAAAACAGAAGCGGTACTCATCAGCAGCAGGAAAAAGTGCAAAACAATTACCGTTACTGTAAGTGGACACGAGGATAAATCGAAACGAGCAATCAAGTATTTGGGTATGGTGGTCGATACTAAGCTAACACTTAAACAACATCTGGAGAATGTAAGTGAGAAAGCCTCACGAGTGAATAATGCACTCATGCGGATAATGCCAAACATAGGAGGACCAAGGTATAGCCAAAGACGACTGTATGCGAGTGTAATCAAGTAAGCATACCAATCTGGGCAGGAGCTATGAAAACCAAGTCGTATAAGATGTAAATCGAAACAACGTACAGATTGTGTGCCTTTAGGGTATGTAGTGCATATCGCACATCTAGCGATGCGGCATGTGTCATTGCAGGAATGGGCCCCATTGACCTGTTATCAGATGAACCGCAGAGGATATATGAAAAGAAAAACAACACGGACGACGAAAATGGTGAAACGACTGATGGAACAAATGACCTAAGAGAAGATGAACTAACGGCCAGACTACGAAAATGGCAGCAGCTCTGGAATGCATCAAATAAAGGTCGATGGACGTACCGACTTATCCCGACAATCAACGACTGAACTAGAGCGTAAACACGGAGAGCCAAAATTTCCACATGACTCAAATGCTAAGTGGGCATGGGTGCTTTCGTGTCTACTTACATAAGTTTAAACTCGACGACATACCCAATTGTTCGTACTGCGAGGGAAAACAAGAAAACGTTGAGCATGTGTATTTTCAATGTCCACAATTCCAGCTTCAGAGAGAAATCCTACAAAGGGAACTGGAAGAAATACCAAACCCTGAAAATATGCTACAGTCGCAAGCAAAATAGGATGCAGTTGACACTTACACAAAATACATCTCGAACGAACTTAGACAACTGGAGCGGAAAAGAAGGAGAGATGGAGAAAGGAGAACGATAGTCCAAGAGACTGGCCACGTAAACATCTGAAGAAAGCAAGAATTGCTAAATTCTGCCCCGCGAAGGAATACCTGGAGGTGGTACTGCGGGGTATAGAAAAAAAAGGTATGAAAGGGAGGTGGTTTTAGTCAGTAGAAATCTGGCATACTGACCAACCGAGTATTTCGTCAGTATCTTTTAGATTTCCCTCTAAACAAAAAAAAAGAGCAGACTCGGAGAAGGACAGTCGTGAAGGAGTCCAGATCATTGGGGTTGTGTTGCAGGAAGCTCTACCGCGTTGCAGAACTCCGAACACGATCACGCTCACGCGTTGTTAACGCCCTAGGCCCCGAGATGGGTCAAAAGACATAAGTAAATAATATTTAATATTTTAACAATATATTCATATCCAATTTTAGTGTATATACAGGAACACCTGTCTCTAAATTTATGCTGTATTATAGTTTAGAGTTAAATCGGGAGATCCATATATTTTCTTTATAAAGTATCGCTAGATTTTATCAAAACTCGTTGAAATTCATATACCTCCATGTCTGTGCAGCATATATGGCTCCAACGACAGAATTAAATAGTCTAAATCTAGCGGATAAGTTAATATCTTTCTGCACCATAAAATATTTTCAAGTACCGGTGATGCTTGCTATTGTGTTGATTTTTCCTTCTTCGAGATGATCTGCCAGATATAAACCCAGAGTTGACTCCCAGATACGTGTACGACTTGACAACTTAAATTTCTGCTCCATCAAAATACCATTTTTCTTTTTCTCCTCTTCTTCTACCTTTTCTAAAAATCATTACTTTATAATTCCCAAGGTTAATTTTTAAATTCCATATACTCTTCTAAATTTTTAATCATTTCCTATAAAACATGAACTTCTTCTGCAATAATTATTAAATCATCCGCATACATTAAGATTCGTACAAGAATCTCATCCACATACAGTTCCCCTTCCAGAAAGACACCCTTATTTTACAACCATCTTAGTCTCAAAATAATAAGAAAGCTCCACCATTCCTCACGGCAGCCATCGAATTTGTACGAGGGTGGGTCAATAAGTCCCTGAAAAATTAAATAAGGAACACTCTTTTCGGTGTAAAAACATTTTATTTTTCAACATAGTCTCCTTTTAGCTCTATACACTTCATCCAACGTTTCTCCAATTTTTTGATGCCCTCCAAATAATACGATTTATCGAGCCCCTCAAAATAAGCGCTTGTTTCAGCGACGACCTCTTCATTCGACCCAAACCTCTTACCGCCGAGCCATATCTTCCTGTTTGGAAACAAGAAATAGTCACAGGGGGCTAAATCTGGAGAATATGCTGGATGAGGGAGGAGTTCGTAGCCTAACTCATGCAATTTTGCCATTGCGACTGCGGACTGGTGCGCCGGTGCGTTGTCCTGGTGAAAAAGAGCTTTTTTCTTCTCCAAATGCGGCCGTTTTTGCTTCAAATCGGCTTGGAATCGATCCAACAGCTCTGCGTAATATGCGCCGGTGATCGTTTTACCCTTTTCAAGGTAATCGATGTAAATAACACCGCGCGCATCCCAAAAAAACTGTCGCCATAACCTTGTTTGCTGACAAACCCGCCTTGGCCTTCTTCGGCTTCGATTCACCAGGAGAAGTCCATTGTTTTGACTCTTCCTTGATTTCTGGTGTGTTGTGGTGAATCCAGGTTTCATCCACGATTACGAAACGGCGCAAAAACTCAGACGAATTTTTCTGGAACATCGCCAAACACACCTTTGAAGTTGTCAGACGAATGCGTTTGTTGTCGATTGTGAGTAAACGCGGCACCCATCTTGCGGAAAGCTTTTTTATGTCCAAATATTTATGTAAAATCGAAATCACTAAGCCATGTGATAAGCCTGTGGCATCTTCAAACTCGCGCACTTTCACTCGCCGATCGTTTATTATCAAACCATGGATTTTGTCGGCCATTTCTGGTGTGGTGACCTCAATTGGGCAACCAGAACGTTCGGCGTCACTTGTGCTTGAACGACCGCACCGAAATTGAGTAAACCAGTGGTGAATGGTTCCAATCGATGGTGAAGAGTCCCCATAATATTTGTCAAGCTTTTGTTTGGTTTGCGTGATAGTTTTTCTCCCAAAAAATAGTGTTTAATACGCACTCGAAATTAACTTTTTTCCATTTTAACGAAAATGCTAGTAGGCGTCTATCTAAAATGGCTGCCACAACAAAACTATTTGACAGATCTGTCTGAAAATTTGGGTGCGTTCTTTTGAAAGATCATTCTTGACAAAAAAAAAAAATTAAATTTAAGGTGACGACACAATTTGTGTTAATTTTCAGGGACTTATTGACCCACCCTCGTATATAGACATTTTAATAGAGTTGGGAATATCGTTGGTATTCTCATACTTACTTACTTACTTACTTTACTTTAGAAGGAGCTATAGTCATGGGTGGACCTTGGCCTCAACCAACATACGTCTCCAGCCAGATCGATATTGTGCTAACCGCCTCCAATTTTGCACACGAAGTTGATTAAGGTCCTTTTCCAGTTGTGTGCGCCACCTTAGGTAAGGTCTTCCTTCACTTCGTTGTTCTTGTGGGATAGATTCGAAGACTTTTCGGGACGGAGCGTTGATGTACATTCGGTCTACATGTTCTAGCCATCTCAGGCAGAGAATTTGAACTGTATAGTTCGTTGTTGTATCTTCTCCCCCATTCCCCGTCGATACAAACGGGACCAAAAATCACTTGAATAATTTTTCCTTCAAAACAACCAAGGGTGTTTTCATCCGCCTTTAATAACGTCCGTACTTCTGTGCTGTATGGCAAGACTGGAATGATGAGGGTCTAATATAAAATCACCTTAGATGCCCGTGAGAGCGGTTTCCTACTCAAATGCCTTCTTAGCTCAAAGAAATAACGGTTGGCAAGAGTGATTTTTCGCTTGATCTCTGCGCCGATGTCATTTTTTGAATTTACAGCGGAGGCTACGAAGAGAAAGTCCTTCACTACCTCAAAATTGTAGCTACTTATTTCGACGTTCTTTCCAAGTCGTCGATGTTTTTGATGACAGCATATAAAGGGTGGTTAAGTTTTAAGGGCCGATGTTGATTTTGAATAAAACACAAATTATTTAGGAAATTACTGTC
Source organism: Pocota personata (assembly GCA_963082735.1). Taxonomy (NCBI): domain Eukaryota; kingdom Metazoa; phylum Arthropoda; class Insecta; order Diptera; family Syrphidae; genus Pocota; species Pocota personata. Next base: position 52,922,653 of record OY720429.1, on the reverse strand, counting down.
ATTTCTTTTTATTATGATAATATTGGTATATTATTATTATCGGCCAAATGGCCGCCGCGACCTCGGCGGCACACCTCCATCCGATGGTCCAAATTTTCGATGACGCTGAGGCATAATTGAGGTTCTATGCCGTTAATGTGCCGAATTATCTCATCCTTTTTGCTCTTGAATTGTTGCTGGCTTATCGACGTACACCTTTTCTTTCAAATAACCCCAAAGATAGAAATTGGCGGCCAATTGACATCGCCACCACGTGAGATAACACGGCCATTGAATTTGTCGCGCAAAAGAGCCATTGTTTCGTTAGCCTGACCGGCCTCATTTTGGAAAAAATACGGCCCGATGATGCCGCCAGCCCATAAACCGCACCAAACAGTCACTCTTTGTGGGTGCATTGGTTTTTCGACAATCACTCTTGGATTATCATTCGCCCAAATGCGGCAATTCTTCTTATTGACGAATCCACTCAGGTGAAAATGTGCCTCATCACTGAAGATAATTTTCTTGCCACCATTGTGACCATTGATGACGCTTGAAATGGTCAAGAGGCTTTAGTTCTTGAGTCAATTGCACCTTGTAAGCGCGTAAATGCATAATGTTCATCAACGACGAACGTGAGAGGTGCAATTGTTGGGCACGACGACGAGTTGAGGTGGACGGCTCTTCAGCCACACTATCGCGAACAGCAACAATATTTTCTGCAGTACGAGCTGTACGAGCATGCACTGGTGTTTTCACATCTCCTACAGACCCGGTTTGCACAAATTTTTGCACGATTTTTCCGATTGTACGCACATTTGGACGATTAAATTGACCGAAAGAATCACGAAATGCACGATATGCATTTTGATTTGAACGCCCATTTTCATAATAAGCCTGAATAACTTTAATGCGTTGCTCGATTGTGTATCTTTCCATGGTTCAAATTGAGTTAGTCTGAAATTGAGAAATGTCAAATGAAATGCAGAAAAAAACTTGACGTTTAGGTGTGGTTCACATTCAACATCGGCCCTCAAAATTTAACCACCCTTTACTATATTTTGTTGTGCACTCGTTAACCGCTAAACCGATTTGCGTCGCTTCTGTTTCAGTACTACGGAAATCACCACTGACAGCCCGCTGCGTTCCCCAATTACGAGTATGTCAATGTAGTCGGCGTAAGCAAGTACTTGTACAGACTTTTGAAGGATCGTCCATCGTCATCCTGGCCAGACTGACGATTTTGGTAGGGATGTCAAAACTACGAGTATACATGGCTATGTATAGCTCATCTCTATCGACGCTATGTGAATATCTGATCTATGGTAAACTTTTCTGGCCTACAGCCACACTCGCACGGATTAATCAGATTGTTGACGAAAGGTTTAAGGTGTTCACATAATATGGTAGATAGGATCTTATAAGCAATGTTGAGGAGACTAATACCGCTATAGTTGGCGCAATTCAGAGGGTCTCCTTTCTTGAGCATCTTGAGCGTACCAAATCATCCCCAATTGCTCTAAATAGTTCGGCAGTTAAACGGTCGGCTCTAGCAGCCTTGTTGGATTTATACTTAGATATTGATATCTTCACTTCACTTTGGTCGGATGGACGGAACTGTTGATCGTCATCATCCGAGTTAAATGAAGCCTGACAGCGTTTTTTGACAGCGAGTTTTGATCATCACCGTCGTTTAACAGTCTGCAGAAGTTAACTTTCTACTACTTCTCTACAGGCTTATGTTCGGACTTTGTAGCCTTGGCATGCTCTTTTTACCTTTTGGTAAAATTTTCGAACATCATTCCTGCTATAACAGTAGGAACTCTCCATTGACTCGATCTCTCGTCATTCATATTCTTTCTTTTTCTTTCTTAGAAGCTGGTGTTCTTTTCTTCTCTTCTGCTTGTAGATGTCCACTTTTTCCATTCTATATTTTTTTTGTTATTACAAAAATATAAATTGTATCAGCTGCAATAACAAAAATCGAAAACTTAAATTTAGCGTCATTTGCACAGACGTATATAGTCAGAGATAAGCAGACGATCGTAAATTGATAAATTACTTTTAAGAAATGAATACTATGAACTTTTTGTTATAGTTTTTTTTTTTTTTAATGAATTTTACAGTTTTGTTGTTTTTCTTTCTGTTTTAAGCCTCACACAAACCGAATATGGTATGGCTGCGTTCTACTCATAGCCGTCGTTGCGAGTTATACTGGATTTCCAGCAAAATCTCGGGACACAGGACTTTAAGATCGAACTTGAAACCTTCCCATAGAAATTGAAACGTCTGGCATTACATAACTGTTTTGGAAACTTGTATTTCAATCCTTCGTGCCATAACTTATCGAACTTATCTTTTTCTCTTCTAGGGCTTTTTCAATTTCATTGGTCATTATTGGTGGAATCATTGATTCTGTTTGATTCAACGATATCGCCACTCCAACAGAAGTTTTTCAAATACGGTTTCGGTCTGGAAGCATTATAACTTCGGCGAATTTCCATTGTCTTGATTATAATAGTCTTCGCGAAACATTTGTAGAGCTTTCTTTGACAATTCCTTGAGGATCTGACCCGTTATTAAATCATATCCAGGAACCTTGCTATTATTCAGTTTTTTTTTTTTTTTTGTTCATCCATCCACACACTTTTATTTTAAAGTTGTCAGGTGTCCTATCAATGCCTGTCCGTCAAATGGCTTAAAAGTTTCATCCAGGTGCTCGGCAAATAAATAATTCGACTTAAGACTTTGACATTTGAGAGGTAAACAGAAGCAGAATACACGTAGACGAACCTTGGATTGCTATACTCTTCAAGAAAGCGAAATAATTGTGTCAATCTTTTTGACAGATAATCGGTCGGTGGTTTTGACTCAACGTAAATTTCTTCGTCGATTCCCTGGTCGTGTGGCACCAACTGGTCAAACATTGCGACGTTTAATCAAAGGCCTTGAGGAGACTGGCTCAACACGGATCAGTAGCAGATGTAGCCGGCCCCGGAACAGCCGTTTGGCGTCAACCAGACGACGGGCAACTGAATTTTGCACCAATAGACGGTCTTTACAGCGAATTTTGATGGAAAACTTGAACACGTACCCGTACAAAGTGCAAACAGTGTATCCGTTATTGCTTGCTAGCCGCCAATCATGTGTAAATTACAGGCAAGCGTTTTGGCGATTTGTACTGGCCCGCAAGATCACCCGATTCAAACGTTCAATACTTCGGTTTTTTGGGGCTTTTTGAAGTCACGGAACTATACGAACAAGCCACAAACCTTGGCGGTTGGAGAATTTATCGCCAGAAGTTTTGAGAAAAATCATGGAAAATGCTGTGGAACGAGCCCAAATGTGCATCAACTCTGGCGACGGCCACTTGACCGATATTATCTTCGCGACTTAATGGAAAGAAATTTAAACGTCTAAATAAACATAATCAAGAAACAGAACCAATTCTTTTTATTTACAAACAAATGCTACCTTGGAAATCGAGTGAGGACAATACAAAATGTTATGAAAAAACTGAGGCAAAAAAAACATTAAAAAAAGTGTTTCTGTTGTTAAGTTCCAATAAATACAATTCAATTAGACTTTTTCTAAAGTAGTTATAATTTTTCATGAAAAAATGCACCAACTAGCAAGTCTTCGGTGGAATGGTGACGGCCTTTCAGGCGCATCTTATCGTAGGAGAACAATCCAAAGTCACGAGGGTCTGTATCTAGGCTATACGGGGGCAATCTAGAAAACTTATGCTTATTAAGGTGGTAATAATAGAGCCAGGTCTTGTTGCCTGCCACAATTGAAATTGTGTCCTTGGTTCCTCCATTATTGAATTTCTGGCTCATGTTCCCCACACATTTCACTTCGCAGTCCATTTGTTCGGACGTTACGACATAGGGTACCCAGAGAGGATTCCTAATTCTAAAATAATTGAAATAAACTGGATGTCCGATACTTCCTCCGCCTGCCGATACGCCGCTCGTCTATCTTTGAGCATTAGTTCCCGGACCCTGGCCACCATTTGAGGATTGGATATTTCATTTGGCCCAAATTCCAAATACCACCTCTGGATGAAGTATCCACAAGAACACCGACCCATCTCGTCGAAACTCACTTCCGCACTGTCCACGTCGAAAATTGTTAAAAATGATTTCTATGAAATCGCGTCGATTTAATTCTGCCATACTACAGAATGACCACATCTTCGAAAGTAGATCAATGATATACGGACTACATTGAGCTAACAAAAGAGTGGAGTGGAGGACTATAAGACGGAAATTATGAAACACCCTTTGGATTTGAAATATGTAATGAATTCTACTAGTAAAGATATTTGTTTTATTTTCACATTTATGTACCTAATTTGATAAATTTTGGTAGGGGGTGAGAGATCACTTTCAAAGATTTTAGGGATGCCGATGTTTTAAAAAAAAAAATTAACCACCACTGCTAAAACGACAAGAACTGTGTTTAGAAGCCATTTTCCACCACTGCCTTAACTGAACAGAATTTAGATTTTTGGCTTATTCCATCTGTCCCGATTTTGTATAAAAATAACATGATCCATTATACTGGCCCTTGTCAACTCATGGATTTTTTGCAGATTATACATAACGGGTAGGCAATCTTCTGGTTTCTTTTTAAATATTTTGACACTGACAGTTCTTTCACGCAAAATTGACAGAAACACAGTACAAAATGAATTGATGAAAAATAATGCACCAACCGTGCCTGCTGTACGCAAGTCTGTGAACAAAGTTCGTGAAGGAAACTGAGGAAATGAACTTGGATGTTCTCTGGTTCCAGCTAGACGACGCTAAGTGCCAACAACAATTAATCTTTTGCGCACTAAATTCAATAGTCGTGTAATCAGCCGTTTTGGTGATGTTGCTAGGCTTCCGCTGAGCTGCGATTTGACGCCGTTGGACTCTTTTTGTGGGGTGGCATTGAAGACCAATGTTATGCTGAAAATCCAGAAATGATTTAGGCACTAAGCACAATATTGACCGAGCTATTTGTGAAACAGTTGATAGGCGACAGGATGGACTACTGTCAAGGCAGCCATTTAAATGAAATTATTTTCCATAAATAATCGGAAAGTGTACACTCTTTAATTAAACAAAAGACTTTAAAAAATATTAAATGAATTTCTTTTTATAGCAATTTTAAAAAGAATCCTTTATATACTGTAGCATAATAATAACTACGCTCCTATGTCTATGCAGCAAATTCCGAAGTGACTTTCCATTCTGGCAGAATTTTGGTTCGAACTGTCCTTTCATTCGAGGTTCGTGTCTGGGACGAAGTCTCCACAGCTCACGTCAACGAAAGAGACGAATAATATCAGGGATAAAAGGGAATTATAACTGCAAGAATTATTTCTCTTGTTCCAGTGGTCGAAGAATTTGCTAGAAGTTTCTGGCTATCAGAAACTTCTGCTATATAAGGACAGATGGCGATCAAAAAAGAAACAGTTGGTTTAGAACCGTGGCGAAGAGATTGGAAAAGTGATAATGGGCGAAGTTGTAATTTGGTGATAAATTGAAAGTTGAGAGTGAACAAGAAAAAGTAATTAGTTTGGATTTGTGAATTAAGTAATTGAAAGGAGATAAAGTGATTTGAGAGGAAAGAGACCTTGTAAGAAAAGAATTTGCGAAGAATAGTATAGTGTGAACCTGAATTGTTCTATAGACTAGAAAATAAAGAAATAATTTCACAGAATACTGTTTTATCTACTCGAGCCGCAGCTCGCATATTACAATACATAGTGCATAGCTCCAAATAGAGCACGCCCAGTAATTTACTATATCCACTTCGTTTTTAAACTTTCATTTATAAATATTTATATAAAATGTTTTATACTTACATTGCACACATGTGGCCGGTCTGGTATATGTGACAGTTTATGTCTGGTCAAATGATCCTTGCGCTTTAGAGCCGCATTACAAATGTCACAAACAAATCTACGCTCTACCGCATGCGATATAACATGCTGTTCGATCAGACTACGATCCGGATAGGCCATTTGGCATTCCGGACAACAGTATAACGTCGAACCGTCCAGAGCTTTTGTCTCACGTATTTCGCCGGGTTTTGGTCTTGGTTTCTTTTCTTTTGGTGCCTTCTTTTTCTTGGTTTTCTTTCCAGTTGTCGTTGTACCAGGTGTGGTGGTCGCGGTTGTACCAGCTGGTGCTGATGTTGTTGTTGGAGCTCCTGCTTCAGAAAGACTCGTTAGATGTCCGTCCATTCCAACTATTCCATTATGGTTATGGTTACCATTTGTATTATTGGATGAGGGTATACCACCCAATGCCAGGCTCAGATTGGCACCATTCTTCAGGACTTCACCCTTAATGTTGAAACCAGATGTGGCATCTAAATTTCCTAAATTTAAATTCCCTGAGTTAATTTGTGATCCAACTATCCCTGAGGATTCTTTTTTTATTGTTTCGGAGTATTTGAGGAAGTGTTGTATTGAGATCGGCAGGGTTGCTGACAGCAGATGAGATGAATAATCAACGGTGTTCGCTGTGTTCGCCAGTGTTTGCCAAGATTGGTTAACATTTTGTAAAATTTGCTGGTTAATCACTGTTAAATAAAATAATAATAGTTTCATATATTTGTATTTTAGCAAAAGTAAATTTAAGAATTATGAAGCTACTAATAAATTTAATAACAAGCAATACAATTTTGATTAAATTATTATATTAGTGTGTTGGAAAATTAAGAAATACTAGATCCTTTTTACAGTAAATCAAATAGTGAAATAAATAAATAAAAAATAACTATCACTCGGTGCCTGGTATATCAACTGTAGATTATGGTTTAATTAATTTGCAAAGTCATTGAAGACAGCAAATAAAGAGGAGAAAAGAGTTTCCACTAATTTGGGCCCAGGCGAAAGGATTCCGTAGATATATGGTATATAATAAACGGTGATGTCCACAATTTGGTTCAACTAAGAAGTGTACCGTTTTCGGCACATTCAGTGCTCATGTCTACATTATTTATAGTTATATAGGCCAGTCGGGCATACCGTCCTAATTTTGCAGACTTACATACATCATAATTATTGAATGGAATGAAGTGGGCGGAGAACTAATAAAATTTTGCCGAAATTGAACAAAGTTAACTGTAGATATTTTCAAAACTGTTAATTCGATTGACACCAAAATTAGTAGAACTCGATTCCTCGTTTAAGCAAATCCAAATACTATGTAAAAAGAATCGTAGAAATGTGTATTTCTGGACAAATTATCCGTGAGCCAAATAAAAACATGAAACACAACAAGTCATTTGCAGAAGTTAAGGTAACACGGCACATGCAGGTCCCGTCGTATAAGCGTGACAGCGAATCACTGCAGATTCGCTGACTTAGTTTATTCAGGTGCGAACATGCTCCCATGATGCAACGGGATCAAGTGACATGCATACTACACCGGACATCCTACACACACCGTGACCCATTTCGCCGATTGAGCAGTGTGGACCTGGGATACCGAAACCCATGCAAATGAAGCGGAACGTGGATAGAATTAAGTTATTCTTAAATTAGACGTTGTCAGAGTCAGTCGGAATGAAGTCAATTGCTTAAATTAAATCGTGCATTTTATTGGAAGTCCGAGCAGTTCGGTTTTTTTTTAAGTTACCCCGAAGAGGTAATGTTAAATGGAGCCCAAGGGGGGACGTCCCTGTAAGCGAAATATTTTGTTTTCCGATGATTGTCCTTTTCCTCTAAGCAGGGCACGAAGTCGATATGTTCTGTTGAACGCAAGTCACTGTCTCCAAGAGAACACATTGATTATTCCGATCCTCAAATAACTTGCAACGTCCCCATGAGAACACGACTGGAGATCACAAAGAAATTAAAATGGATTCGTATGAAGTAAATCGTGCCTTAGTAGATCGCTATTAACGTTTGCATGCAAAACGAACAACACGATCCTTCCAAAAAGGACTGTTCCGAAAATCAATTAACATTGATTTCTCTTCGTTCCTTTTTCCAGCGAACACGAACGCGAACGTTAACTATTGTACAATTACTAATAAGAAACTTAGAACTAACAAAAAAACGGGAGATGAATTCTGTTTTAGTGCGAGTGAAAAAAGATCACACAGTGCAATCAAATCAAGTGCAAAATATTCCCGCCTTTCGTTTCGAGCCAACGCTCGTTGGAGGGAGAAATCAGCCTGGGGCAGCTATGCCCGAAGGGCTTGATCAGACCATAGAGCTTAGTGGTCCGAAAAGCGAATTGGACCTGAAGGACATTAATAGTCTCCCAGACTGTGTTAAGGAGCCCCAAGTATTCGATGGGAACCCAACCCAACATGTACATATATTGGATACATATTGTGGAGGGGATCCTCAAAGATTTCGAAATCGTTCGGTCTAAGCGTAATATCGCGCTAGTAAAACAGTTCGAGGAAGTTGCTCAAGAAGTAGAGGAGATACATTTTATAAAGGACGCTCATCCAGCGTCCCATATATAGAATAGACCCTCACAGACAACACCGCGTTGGGCTTCATTAGCTTGCGTGCACCGAAAAGGACTACTCATCTATATCAATCATTTACGGTACATTCGGCGACCGGAGGTTGGAACCGACTCGCTTATAACCTTTTATGTTCTCCCTGGACTTACGTCCTTCGATGGTACTATAGGAGACGATACCCTTAGAGAACTGGAAGCGGCCATTGATCGTATATAAAACGCTCTGACTCTCAAAGCAAATATAATAATTCCATTGAAATCGAAATTGCCTCCGGAAGTTAATATCATACTGGACGAAAATCTGTCTGAAAATACAAGGGCAGAACTTCCAGAATTAAGAAGTAAATACGAACCTCGTGGACAAGGAAGAAATAAATAGGATCATTAGTAAAATCGAAGCACTGCCATATGGAAATTAAAGCTGTTGAATACGGGTCTCCATCTGTCTATACGAATGGTTCACTGCTGCTCCATATCCTCTCAATGCCGAAGGCAAAAAATGAGGAGTTCAACTTAGTCTTAACGAAACCGTCAATTACGGTTACGAAACCGTCGTTAACGGGTTACAAGTCGACATGGAATTCGTTAGGATGCTGATTAACCACAAGGAGGCATCTTCCAAAATTAACAAAATTAACTATATTTTTATAACCACTAGTTCAATTGAAACCAAAATCAATAATTCTCTGGTACTGCATTATACTGAAACAATCATTTAAATCATTGCAGTCTTGCAGAAGTTATCAAGAACAGAAGCAGAACATGGTGCAATTGAAAGCCTCTCATTCGATTGACATCAAAATCCATACACCTCCATATTTTTTTGAATTTCCTGTGCATTCATTATATCATATAGTAGACTCAAGACGGTAGATAGACATTGGTTCTGCAAAATGTTATGATAGAATAAATTGTTTATTGAAGAATTGCACATGATGCACATGCAGGGATCGAAACTGTGGTAGACTTGGTTTTAGCCACCAATGCACTAAACTACCAAATCGATGGCCTGTGTACCATGTTTTATTCTTTGTGATATTTGTCAACAAATATGTCATTCTATCTTTCGATAAAAAACTTAATTAAAGAGTTTGACGGCTAATTTATCAATATAATAATTGCTAATTAAATAAGGAGAAGTTAATAAAACAAAATTATAAAATATGTGTCATTATATGTATTTGTGCCATTAGTACAACCCTCTAGCCATCTCTTATACGGAGGTATTATCGTCGGAGAGGTCTAAAAGAATACTTGATCTTTACATACTTATGCAATAATTTGTCATATAAAATGTCATCCCTATAGGACAAATCGTTCAAAAAATAAAAGTGTGTGATAAACACACGGACAAACAGACAGACACGTAATAGTGTTTCGTTGTACCATTCTCGTACGGAACATTAAAAAAGAAAAAATATTGGTTAGTCATTTAAAAAAAAAAAAAAAAACTTTATTTACATCAGTTTTTTTATGATAATTTTCCCCTTGCTCTGTTATTCTGAATATGAAAGTATGGCGCCCAGCGTATTTGCCCCGGTTCCCCAACCTTGGGGCGCCCCTGACAAAATGTAGCTCTCAACATCTATAACTTCAAGTATGTAGGTAAATAGGGTATAGTGGGTACTGTGTTTACTTGTGTTTGTGCAGGCTTGAGCTCGAACGGGGAATAGTAATCAAGAGCGACGGAGCATAAAAGAAAAGCTTCTCAAACCGTTACACCAGAAAGGGTTTTCTGCTTGGTAGTACAATGGATCAAAAATCGAGTCTGAGTGCTTCGGGATTTGGAAATTGTTAGAGCAATAGTAGATGAAGAGACTGTCGTAGCAACGTTCGCAGACGACACGGCTATCCTCGCAACAGATGAGTCAGTCGAATCATCAACTGGAAAACTCCAACGAGCTTTAAATAAAGTATGCGAGTGGACAAAGACCTGGAGAATCGTCCTTAACGAGACCAAGTCAACGCATGTCAATTTTACGTACAAAAAGATAAACAACTTACCTATTTCCATTAACTCGGTACAAATACCGTACGCAAACGAGGCAAAATATCTAGGAATGACATTAGACGCAAAACTTAAGTGGAAGCCACATGTTAAAAAGAAGCGCGACGAGCTCGAAATCAGACTTAGAGAAATGTACTGGCTACTCGGAAGATACTCGAAGTTAAGCGTATACAACAAACTGCTTCTGTACAAGCAAGTGCTAAAACCATCTTGGACATACGGTATACAACTTTGGGGTTGTACCAAGACAAGCAATATGACTGTTCTGCAAACATTCCAAAACAAAACAATAAGAGCAATTGTGAATGCTCCATGGTATATAAGGAATAGTGATATTCACAGAGATCTAGGAATTGCTACCGTGAGGGATGAAGTAACAAACTTTGCTCACAAACTTCGTACTCGCCTTCATGATCATTGCAGTAATGAAATAATCCGTACTCTGGACGTGACAAACCTCGAGCGCCGACTACAAAGAACAAGACCGTACGATCTGGCTCAGTAAGGGAAAACCTCATGTAATGACGGTATTAGTAGGTGCCTTCGCTGGAAAGCTACCTACCTAACGCGATTAACACTACAGAAGCGTAAACTACTTGTTAAGGCAACTTAGTCGTAGTCACCACAAAACGAAGAAATGAGAGGAACGAGCACGAGCGGCCGGTTCTCATAGTGCCTCTCTGGGGGGTGAGGTTTAGCCCGTAGGCATGTACTGGCAGACGCTTATGAATCATCAGGTCAGATATATGAATCGGGCATAACCAATGGTACGGGCCATTGGTATCTTTTGAAGATTCCTGCACCTCCAGGCGCAACTAAAAAAAAAAAAAAAAATCTGTTAGTAACTAGTCAAATGACCATAAATGACCATAATACTTTTGCCTGCATACCTATCTATCAAGTTAATCTACAAATTATTTGCCCGTTTCCTTTGAAACATCATCCCATGCCCTTTCCTTTTTAAATTTATTAAAATAAAAGGCATCTCTTTTCTAGAAAAGGCACTTATTTTTGCGAACACTTTCTATTAATATGTACACAAATTCTTAGTCCGACATTTTTTTGATGACAACTGTCAGATTTGCATATGCAATGAGCGACTGAGACCGCTCTCTCTTAAGGCTGAACTATACTAGTAAAATGGTTTCGTACGACCACTTCCGAAACAGAGCGTATACACAGGATTTGTATTGTGTGACCATAATAGCTTTTTGCTTCGATTCGTTAAGTTTCGTTCACTTTTGCTCACTTACGAAAGAGCGAATGGATTCGCTCTTTCGTAAGTGTACGTATGAAAACTTGACAAGCGGTCCCCCATCTAAGTACTAACAGCGCACGATGGTACTTAATTTCGGTGAACGGACGAGAACTTTTGCTTCCGAACACATACACCTATTATGGGCTACTTGAGCAATTGACAGTACTGAAGGAAACTTAACGTAGAATTATGACATTAGCTTCCGATTGCTTCCGACTATTATAGTTCAGCCTTTACGTTCGCTCATGTTTGCAAAAGTGAACGAAAATTTAACGAATCGATGCTGGGCTTACTATGTGTTAGATGATAAGATTGTGAGTATTCGTGGGTTTACATTTGCGTGCTTATGCAGGCGAATGTTGATTATGTTTCTCACTTTATTCTGTATTTTACACTGAACTAAAGCTATAGCATTGAATTCATTCCGCTATTTATTATTCCATATTTTAAATTTATCAATAGGTAATGGGCCCAGTCCTCATTTTGATTAAAGTTTCATTATAATTAAATAATATTTTTCCGTTGGGAATGACTAAACTCTCGGGAAAAATTTCTTTGTTCAATGGAAACAATTTTTTACGTGGAAGCATCAAATGGAGGGGATGTGCTTCATAAAAAAACAGCTTCTTAAATACGTAAAATGTGAAGAAGCCAAGTCGAGAGGAGATGATGATGTCGGCAGACTCAAACTTAAAGAATGGATAACTAGATGCCAGAAGTGAAATCATAATTTCGATGGAGTCGGATCAAGTATCACTTGTAAAGGATGTCCCAAAATTCACGCAAGAAGTAATTTTGATAGAGCACACATGTTTTTAATTAAAAATTGTAAATTAATAAAATATACAATATAGTATTATGTACCGAATAGTATATCGCGTAAATGGCTTCCACGGCTTAACTTGCACATGCCACATACATACGCACTCTTTTGCCGAAATTATCCATGACCGTTTTGCATTAATGCGGCTGAATTTCGTTGATACAGCGCTCAATTTGCTCCTTCAAGGCGTGGGTGGTCGTGGGCCAAAACCTTAGAATTCAAAAAACCACAAAGAAAAATGTCCAGCGGCGTTAAATCGCATGATGTGGGGACACAATTCTGATTACGAAAACGGGAAATTATACGACCAGGAAATGACTCATGCAGTAATTGAATTATTTCTCGGGTTGTATGGCATGTGGCACCGTCTCGTTGCAACCGCATCCACATCCATATCTTGCAATTTAGGCACAAAAAACAGTTTTATCTTGTCGCGACAGCGAGCACCATGAACTGTCATTGCCTGACCAGCCGCAATTTCAAAGAAGAATAGTCCGATGAAGCCTCCAGCCCAAAATCCGCAGGAAGCAGTGACACGTTGTGAATGCATTTATTACTCAACAATCACTCGAAGATTTTCTGAACCCCAAATTCGACAATTTTGATGATTGTCAAAGCCATCAAGATGAAAATGAGCCTCGTCGCTGAAGATGATTTTGTTTGAAAAAACATCATCCACTTGTTGTTATTCCATAATCAAGATGCAAATCTTTCCTGAGAATACGCTGCAGGGAGCTTCTCGAAATGTCAAATTCTTGACCACGGTGCCGAATTGATGTTCCTGGACTCTCAAAAACACTCTCGCGAACTGCTTCCATGTTTTGTGTTGAACGACTTGTTGAAGGACGGCCAGAGTGCCTAAGGTCACTAATTGCTCCAGTCTCCCTGAATTTTTGAGTTAATCTCTTCACAGTTAATAAAGTTAAGTCACTATTCCGACCATATTTTGTACGAAAACTGCGAACTGTAGCTGCCAAACCTTCATTATTTTTAAAATAATATTCAACAATGGAAACGCGTTGTTCTTTCGTCAGCTGTCACGCTGTCTTTTTTTTCGTTGGCAACACTTTACCGCACAAATAGCGCAAAATTCAAATCTGGTGTAAATTTTGGAACACCCTTTACATGGAATACGTACATCAAACGAAGTGTGGGAGTTTCTGAGAAAAAGCATTCAACCGTAAGGCAACACGTTAAAAGGTGGAAGAATTCTGTAAGTTGTTAAATTATAAAATAAGTGGGAATCAAAACATGGAGCAACACCTAATTAATTTTAATTTAATTGTGACACGGTTATGAGAGAAGGCTGCCAAATTGGATGATGACTTGCTAGTTATACTGCTGCTGGATAGCACGCCGGAAAGCTAAAGATTTGTACAAGCTGCATTTAATGCATGGAAGAGTTCCCTACGATGGATGTTCTGCGAGCACGTTTATTAGAAGTAAGGGATACGAAGGACGATGAAATCAAGGATGATGCTTTTAAGGTAAAACTGCATTAGAAGTTGTATGTATAACCGACGTCCACGTATGTTACAATTTCAATTCAATTGCCATCGTTGAGGGCGAAAGGGATATATGAAAAAGGATTGCCAAGTAGCATTGAATAGGGATAGAACACATCTTGCACAGAATGGTGAATTGTCAGAGGAAGGGTTTATTGCTTTGGAGATGCATAATAAAATGCCAGTCAAAGCTGTTTCGCAAACCGTTAAGGAGAACGTTCCAGAACGTTATAACTGGTACATAGATAGCGGTGCTACGTCCCATAGATATGTGTTGCTTAGAAAATTTTTTGTTAGCATAGACAAAAATTATACTGGAATAGTTCAGGTGTCAAATAATAAATTTGCTGGCATTAAGGGTACTTGTACAGTTAAAATAAATATTTTTTTTTATTATTTCCCTTAAGTATTATATTCATCTGTATAAAATTGACATTTAGTACATTTTGTTACAATGATTTTCAGAGGAATTAATTCGACGTAGTGACCAATGTCATATTGTTGTTTGGAAGTAATTAAATTTTTTTTTTTTTTTTTAATTTACATCAGTTAATCTTTTTTTAATTAATCAAATCAGTAGGTCCTTTTTAGGCGTCTTCTTCCAGAGATCTCTTGAGATGGTAGTGTGTTGATTTCGCTATTGGTATGAATTGATATTTTTATGTGATGTCTTCTGCTTGTGTTAGATATTTCGTCATTGATAGTTGGGATGTTTAGGTCACCGTGAATGTCAGTGCTAGGTATACACCATTCTGCATTAATTATTGTGGGTAGGATTTTCGATTGCTGCCTTTGAATAATGGCTATGTTCGATTTGTTTGATGTTCACCAAAGTTGGATGCCGTAGGACCAAATCGGTTTTATGATTGAATTGTATAGAAGGATTTTATTGTTTGTCGATAGTTTTAATTCCTTTCGCAGCAGCCAGTATAGTTGTCTATATTTTAGGTTAATCTGGTTTCGTTTTTTTGTATATGATACCTCCATGTGAGTTTGCTGTCGATATGCATTCTTTTGTCAATGGGAATTGATTTGTTATTGATTTTAATTGGTACCGGAGTGTAGTTCGATCTCGTTGTGAATATCACTTGCCATGTTTTGTCTTCGTTAATTTGTAAACGCCAATCGTCAAACCGTTTTTTTTTTTACCTGTTAAGCATGAGTTGTAGTTGTGCGGTTGCTGTTGGTAATTCCTTGTGAGAGTTTCATAAAATTGTATCGTCCACAAAAGTTGCAATCATATTGGAGTTACGTTGAGAGAATGGTATGTTTGAAGTATATAAAACATAAAGCAATGGACCTAAAACGCTTCCTTGGGGAACTCCTGTTCTCGTCTGAAAAATCGTTGAAAATTCGTCTTTGTACTTTACATAGAAGCAGCGGTCAGTTGTGTAGCTCTTGATTATTGAGTAGAAATCTGGTGGAAGTAAGTTTTGTAGTTTGAATAGAAGTCCTTTGTGCCAGACTCTGTCAAAGGCTTTAGCCACGTCAAGGTCTGTTGAGATTTTGCTTGTTACTCTATGGATTTGCTGTACTGCAGAATGCAGTTTACGAAAGCCAAATTGGTGGGCAGGAATGAAATTGTTATTTGTTAGGATTGGTTCTAGTTGGTCCAGCAGTAGTTTTTCAAACATTTTCGATAAGAGTGGAAGTAAGCTTATTAGTCTGTAGGAAGATGCTTCCGTCAGATCTTTGCCAGATTTAGGAATAGCTATAATTTCTGCTACTTTCCATACTTTACTTAAGTCTTATCATTGAGTTGAATGTGTTTCTTAGATATTTTAATGCTTTATTGGACAGTTCTTTAAGAAGATTGATCCTTTTTTTGATGCAGAATTTTATTTTGTTTATTATTAATTTTTTGATTCTACTACTGTCAGTTGTCGTATTCGAGAATGGTGGTAGAATATTGCATTGCTCTGGTTGTTTGTGAAGGCCTCTTCAAAGTATTTTGCTAATGTATCTGCCTTCTAAAGTGAATAATTTGTTTCAGATGTAAACGATAGGTTTTCCAGGTATTTTGTGATGTCTTTAATTTTAATATTTTGTAAGCTTTCCTTAAGGTCCTTAATTGCTTTGTTTAGTTTCCTTTTGTCGTCGGGTAATCTTGTAGATTGCCATTTTTTCCTTAGTTTTCTTTTCTCCTTGATTTGATTACTTATGATAGGCGGAGTTGAGAAGTCGATTGTCTTAGGTTTATTTGATTGCTGTTTTGCTTATGACGTCATTAAAGTGGATTATCGATCATTCAATATCGTACTCGGATTAAGAGGTAGATCAGAAGATATTTCAAGGGGAGATTTGATTTTGAGTTCCTTGAGAGTAACGTTTCTTGTAATGCAATAGTCGATTAGGTCAGGAGTTTTTTTTTAGTATCTTTTTTTTTTTTTTTTTTTATAATTTGCACGTGTGGAAGGGGTTATGAATACCCTTATACTAATTTTAGGACACGGGCGATTTAAGGAAAGGGGAAGAGACAGAGAGAAAGACAGATTGGTGTAGTTGGTTTGAAACTTAGCTGGTATTAAGTTTCAGTGAACTCCAAGGGTGGCTGTCCAGATAACTGGGGAGCTTGTTTGTTTTTGCTTTTGTCGTTGCTCATGATTCACAGTATTTTTTTCCGTCCTCTTGATGTTATCATCACGATCAAGTTGCATTTTTAGCCATATGACCGCCCCACTGCCAGTGTTATGCCTTCGCAGTAGAGTTGACACAAGCTTTCGCAATTGATCGACTTTTTATTTATTTCATGCGAAATAAATAGATGATTATTGACATCAGGATTCGAACCGTGAACCTGCAGCGTGACAAGCGATGATGTTACCACTACACCACGGCCACCTACTGTGGCCAGTATGTGGGTTCCCAAGTGCTTAGATGCCTGCAATTGCTGATCCATATCGCGTCTAGTAGTTTCTTTCCTCTTTAGTAGTAGTTTCTTTCCTCTTGCTCTTTTTGTTATTCGTGAACCCGAGTCAGTGTGCTTTGCATTGAAGTCGCCTCCTGCTATGAATCGTGTTCCTAATGACTTAAAGTAGTGTTTAAATTGCGTTGTCGTTATTTGGTGTTTAGGAGGACAATAGATATCGATATTGGCCCGAGTCTGTTCATTATTTCGATTGTCGTGGATTGGATGTGGTCTGTATGGTATTTTTGCGGTTCGATTCATTTTATTTTGTTTTTGATTAAGATGGCTGAGTCTCCATGCGCTGTACCATCGGGATGATTGGTGTTATAAATGTATATAAATAAAATAGTAGGCAGTAGGTCTAAGAGCATACGTTTTTTCCAAACACTTTTTATGCCTGGGGTCTCAGAAACAATCTTGTTTCGACAAGTAAAGCTACAGATAATAGATGCAAAGCCATTATACCTATAGAATGATATTAAATACTGGACATTTTTTACTTTAAAGCTATGGCACAATCGGTATGAACACCTTAATATTTCATCCTTACGCTAGTTGAAAGAAGAATGTATGGTGCAGGGTTTGCCAAATCTTAATAAATCTCTAACTGATTGTGTAACCTTCTATAAGAGGAAAGAAAACTAGGCTACCATTTTCTAGCAAAAATGAAAAAAAAAAACATCAAAAGGGTTATTGGAAATTGTCCACACTGATTTATGTGGGCCATTTAATACTGAATCAATTAAGAAATGTATATATTTTGTCACATTTATTGACGACTGGTCTAGAAAAACTTTTGTTGTATTTAAAGAGTTTAAAAACCAAGTAGATAATGAAAGGAAAAATATTAAGAAGTGATAATGCTCGTGCACTAGTGAGCATGGAATTTTCAAGATGTCTGGTTGAAAGTGGTATGAAATACCAGTTGACCGCTGAATATAACCCTCAACAGAATAGAATTGGGGAGCGTATGAACCGCACGTTAGTCGAAATGACTCATTTTTTCTTACTAGAGGGTAGCGTCTCAAAATTCTTGTGGGCAGAACTAATCCACACAGCAGCTTATATTCGTAACCGTTACCCAGCCAATCTTAATTTAAATCAGACTCCCGAACAGATATGGATAGGAAGAATTTTAATTTACGTCAAATACCTATTTCGGTATTTAAATTTCCAAATAAGGTCGGGCCTCAGTTTTAAATAAATCTCCAAATAGATTCAAGTTCGATCCTAAAAGTGACGAATATGTCTTGGTTGGGCATACAAATGAGTCGAAAGCGTATCGGTTGTGGAAAAGATGAACGCGAATCATTATAAAAAGTCGTTGTATCGGAAATATTTGCAGCGATGGACAAACGAAGAATTACAGGGAAATTCTGTTATATGATGGACATAGTAAAATTGATTCTGTTGTAGACACTAGCAACGTAAATTTAGACAGAAATAGCATTCACTGCTAGTGAATTTGATGGCCCAGTCAACTACAAAAAGGCTAATAATTCACCCTGGTATAGAGCTATGAAAGAAGAATTTTTTTTTTTTATAATTTGCGCGCGACAAAGGGGCTATGAATACCCTTAAATTATTTCAGGGCACGGGCGTTTGTAGAAAGTGAGAGAAAGAGAAAGAACGATTGGTGTAGTGGGTTTGAAACTCAGGTATTATGTTCAGTAAACTCCAAGGGTGGCGTCCAGATAACTGGGGTGCATTTTTGTTTTGCTGTTATTGTCGTTGCTTATGATTCATAGTATTTTTTTCAGACCTCCTGATGCCATGGTCACGGTCAAGTTGCATTTTCATCCATATGACCACCCCACTGCCAGTGTTATACCTCAGCAGTTTTGACATGAGCTTCTCAATTGATCCACTTTTTTTTTTATTTATTGCATGTGAAATAAATAGATGATTCTTGACATCAGGATTTGAACCGCGAACCACGGCAACCGCAATGGATTCCTTAATGAAGCATAATACTTGGACTCTGCGATTCACCTGCCAATCGAAATAAAACTGAATACAAATGGGTACGCAAAACTAAATATTTATCTGACGGTAGTATAGATGGTCGGAAAGCACGACTTGTTGCTCAGGGATACAATCAAAAATATGGCGTCGATTACAAGGATACATATGCACCGATTATACGTCAAAAATTTCTTTGACTTATCTCTGCACTATTTGTAGAGTGTAATTTGCATCTGCATCAACTAGATGTTTCAACAGCCTTCTTAAATGGAAACCTGGAAGAAAAAAGTTGTATGCGACAACTAGTTGGATTTATAAATAACAATCATCCAAACAAAGTATGCAGACTCCACGAAGCACTATATGGACTTAAACAAGCAAGTCGGCAATGGCAGACAATTTATAATGAAAAACTGAAAATATTGGATTCATGTATATTACTTTAAAACAAAGCATAATGAAGTAACTATTTTATATCTAATACAGATATAAAACTAAACACAGTCTTTCAAAGAATTTCGAATTCGCGGTCTCGGACATCCTTTTGTATTGGATTGGAAATAGAAAAGAAACAGGAGTACATTATCAATATGCCAGTCTCGCTATATTAATAATTTACTCATAAAGTATAACGTGTACAATTCAAAGACCTGTAAAATACCTATGCAGGTCAAGTTAAGATCAGAAAATGAACCGACAATGCCTGAAGAACGGGAACCTGTAGACACATTAAAATATCAGGAACTTATAGAATCTATTATGCATGTATAGTCGTTCGAACATAGCATTTAGCATAAGTACATTATCACAATTTAGTCACAGTCCTAAACGTTACGTTACCTCAATCCAACAAACTGGATCACCATTAGTTGGTTATGTGGATGCTAGTTGAGCTGAAGATCGCAATGATTGTGAATCTCTGGTTTTTGATTTCTTCTTGCAGGTGGTGCCATAAGTTGGGAATCAAGAAAACAACGTATGGTAGCAACTTCGAGTGCCGAAGCGAAGTACATCGCTTTAACTGAAGGAGCAAAGGAGGCATACTCACTTCGATACTTACTAAAGGGTGTTTCAAAATTCACGTAAGATTTGAATTTTGAGCCATTTGTGCGGTAAAGTTTTGCCACCAAAAAAAAAGATAGCGTGACAACTGACAGTTCAGGGTTATTAAAAAAGGAGTGCTACACGAAAGAACAACGCATTTTCATTGTTGAGCAAAATTTTAAAAATAATGAAGGTTTGGCAGCTACAGTTCGCAGTTTTCGTACAAAATATGGTCGGAATAGTGATTTTACTTCATTAACTGTGAAGAGATTAATTCAAAAATTCAGGGAGACTGGATCAATTAGTGATCTTAGGCACTCTGGCCGTTCTTCAACAAGTCGTTCAACACAAAACATAGAAGCAGTTCGTGAGAGTGATGTTGAGAGTTCAGGAATATCAATTCGACACCGTGGTCAAGCATTTGACATTTCGAGAAGCTCTCTTCAGTGTATTCTCATGCTGATTTTTCAAACAAAATCATCTTCAGCGATGAAGCTCATTTTCATCTTGATGGCTTTCTTAATCGAACTGTCGAATTTGGGGTTCAGAAAATCCACAAGTGATTATTGTTTTAATTAAAAGCCAGTGTTTTCTGTCAAAATTACTTCTTGTGTGAATTAGAAGAGCCGAACTTGAGTTGTGCTGGACCAACGACAGTTCCCCGTGACAACCAAAGTGCTCAACATATATCGGAATACGGAGGAAAGTACACCACAACTAAACATATACACTACAAATACCACTTTATAAGGGAAGCGGTCGAACAAGGAGCTGTTTCTATCAAGTATCTTTCAACGGATCAAATGGTTGCAGTCGGTTTGACAAAGGCTGTTCCTAAGGACAAGAATTATTTTTGTTTTAAGACTTTTGGAATGGAGTATGGACATTTTAATATTGCGGAGGAGTATTAGAACTGTGGCGACTGGCCTTCCGCCTCCTGAACCCAGCGACATCTCGATGAGAAATAAAAAATAAAAGAAGTACGAACACTTCATAACCAAGGAGCGTACGACACTTCCTAGCATTTCAACTGCGCCAATAGACAGAAGAACTTCGGATTCATCAGCGAGATATTGTTTTTCGTTGAGTTTTTAATAAAGTAAAAATTATAATTGATATAAAAAAGCGAGTCATTATTATCCTCACAAAGGAGTTTCGTTTTCTCAAGATTTTTAACTCGATATAGACACGCGTGCTATAGAACAATAGCAAAACTCCATCAGTTAATAACTAGTTAAAACATAAGCGACATCTATGTATGTCTGTAAAAACACTTTAGCAATAATGTTATTGTCAAACTTAACGAAAGTCCAAATATTATTTTGTACTTCCTGTCTTAAAATTTATTCTGTATTTTACACTGAAGTAAAGCTCTCGCATTGAATTCAATCCGCTGTTTTTTATTCCATCTATTCAATTTATTAATATAATTTTGGTAAAGAGTTGCCTTACTTTTTTTTATAATTTTCTCTCAGGAGAGGTAAATGGTACCGTCGTGGTTGCTCATCGAATGATGAATACTGATCCTGGGAATCCGTTGCTACTTCAGTTTGTCGAAACCACTGGGTTTAAAACTCCAAGGACGAAATTAGTGCTCTGCTTATCAATGCGGCTGTCAGTTATGTTATACCTAGGTACGTGACATGAGCATATTTTTTCAATATTTGATCCGGTGTACTTACAAGGATGACGAGTGGAAGAAAAGATACAACCCAAAAAAAAAAAAACTCTAGATGTGGAGATAGTCGAACAAATTTAGACCCAACGACTAAAAATGAATGACTCCGATACATCAAACGAATAAACAACAACGCTCCACCAGAGAAGTTCTTCGAATACCCATCCGACTCTAAGTTAGATACGACAAGGGTAACTGAACCTGTAGAAATTGTGGTCTTCAAAAATTAAAAGGCCAGCGCTCGATACAGTCAAAGTTAAAAGGCTATCCTTGATCAGGATTTTATCACGGTTGTTTGTCCTGAATTCTATTCTTCAAAGCCTCATTTAATCCTAAGATAATCAGTGACAATGTAACACAAAATTACACTTAAGACTTGAAAATAGTTCATCTTTTTAAACTTTAAAACACCTAAAGACTACCAACAAAAGAAAGAAAGTTCCTAAGCCGCACCCGTTGGGGATCATGTGCCCATGGTTGTCAAGTGCCCTCCCTTTTGGAACATCATCGCCTCAAAGCTATTTCACAGAAATTAAATGATCCATTCAACCTTGGTTTTCATACTGCCTGAAAAAAAAAGAACCCCGCAACGTTGTTAAAACATATATAAATCTTCAATTGAATTTTTTGTTATTTTGTCCTACTGCCCTTAACAACAAATAAAATAATGTAAGTAGGAAGAAAAATCGTACATAAAAGTAAATAACCTAAAAATGTCTATTTCTCAAAAATTATTCAAACACTGACCCCACCTAACACACACAATATAATGTATATTCTTTTGCTAGTCTTGATTCTCGAAGAATCCCAATCCCAACCTATAAATAAATACCCTGTACATGTATGTATATCTGTAATAAAACGACACGAGCAAGTAGGGACAACAAAAAAAGCAGCAGCCCAAGAATATCCTTGAAACTTTCACTTTCCCTCGCTCATCCGCCTCCCCCAGTGCCCTGATGACTTTTGGAGGAATTTATTTAAATTTTCCTTTCCTACGAATAAACAGGAGCTTTGCTCTTTTCATTTTATTCTTACCCTTAATAACTAAGTGCAGATATTCACCTCACCTTGTGTCTCAGCCGCCTATCAAACGGTAACCAACCCTTTTATTGCATAATTATTAAGTAATTTTTTGTAATTATCTTATTGATTATTTGTCGATCTAAATTTGGGTTACATATATTTACACACCAAAAAGGAACAAGTCGATCAAATTTCACATTTCTTATATACATCACCGGCCGGTATATACACAGTGAGAGTGAAAAGAAAAATATTATATAATTGTTGGTGGCTCATCATCGTTCCTTTTCGGAACCGGATAAAATATCCTCACACCCCAGACAAATTTATTTATCACCACATATAGGGTAATTTATATACGAGAGCTTAATTGGGCTAACTTGTACATTATGTGGGTACATGTATTATATTCTTTCATTTCCTCAAAGTTATAGATAACAAAAATAAAAAAAACATCCCTATACAGGTAAATTTAAAAATAAGATTTTACTTTTAATTTTAGTTAAACAAAAAAAAAATAAGCAAACTATTTAAAAAGAAACACACTGTAGATACATTTTTGTTAAAAGAAAATATATGTATATATATATATGTATCTATTTACACACATCTGACAAAATGTAATAAATCAGGTGTCCTTGAGCGGATAGATAGAACAAAAAAAAAAAAACTTACCTTCTTCCCGGTCCCGTTCGATTTTCGGATGAATTTTTCCCTTATGATCGGCCGAATTGAGGAAGTTCAAATCACCTTGCGGTTGCGAATATGGTATCGAGATATTCTGTCCGTATTGCATATTATTGGCTAAAATAAAAACAGATCAACAATTAATTTCACACTTCTTCCACTTCACAAGATTTTGAAAAACAAAAAACAAAAAACAAAATAGAGAAATTGGAAAAGAAATCACACACTTTAACCAGCCAGCAGCTCGTTAGAGCACCCGGTTTCGTTGTAGAAAGTAAAAACTCCCCGAAGAGCAGGAAAAGCAGGAAAACCAACGAACGTAGCGCGTACAGAGAACTCACAATAGGACGAACCTCCACAGCCGCCACCAAGATGTGTGTGCCTGTGCCTGTTCTCTCGAACGAAGGAGCAGGCGGCAGCACACAGAAAAGCAACTTTGGAAAGTTTCTCTCTCTGGCTTTTCACTTTCGCAGGATTCCCGAATGTACCGAAAATGCCGACCGATAGAAACCGAAATAAACACACTCTCACTCTTTGCCACCATGATCACCCCAACTCTCAAAAAAAAAAAAAAAAAACACAAAAGTCACATCACATCACCGAGCGCGCGCCGGCCTATCTCTTCTCTATCGTTCCGTCTCGTCCATGTATTTGATGGTGGTGTGCGGCGCCTGCTGTTGCTGTCGGCTTTTTTATTATAAGTGTGTTTGTAGCACATATCATCATCCCCGTGTGCACACACCCACATAGCCGAGCTGAGCCGAGTTTTATATCGGGCCCATTAAGGGTGGAGGGTAGAAGAAGCCATCAAGCATATACCGACCGACGACGACTGAATTCCTTTATTATCGCATTCACCAACAGCTTAGAGGAGGGTGGATGGTTGACAACAACAAAACAGCAGAAACAGCAGTTTTCCTCTTTTTGTTGGGGGAGAAAATTGTAGAACGATTGGGGTGGTAAGGCAATGGGTGTGTTAGTGTTGCCGTTGGGGAGTTTTAGTACTTAAATAGTTGTTGGGTGATTTCTGATGGGGTTTTTTAAAGTGATTTGATTGTTTTCGAATGTAAAAAGGCAATAACATATTGTTTTTCGAAATAATTGCGATATAAAGGAAAGTGGGAAGCAATTCTGTTTCACTTTTGCTGATTACCCACCAAGAAATCTTAGAGAGCAGGGGATGATGACTCACTATTGCTGCGATTGCAATAAATCACCATGGGTGCTATATTATGAAGGTATTCACGCCAAATAGGCATTAATTTGGTCTTTACATATAAGAGAATTCATTAGGTATAATATATATGCATACTCTTATATACGCTTTATTTTCATCATTGGCAGGAATTCGATGATTAAATGCTTAGGCTGAGAATTTTCTTATTCCTGAAATATTATATGTAGTTGACGAGAACTATTCAAATTGGATTCTGCATAATGCTTCACAAACGTAAGTAAATGAAGAACTATCGTAATACCGAAAGTTTGCGTGGGACTTCTTGGGTAATAGAAAGGAAATATTGAAAGGAATTTTACAACAGGTAAACAGATGAAAAATAAATTACCCGAAATTTGTGACTCTGATTTTAATTTTTGCTTACGGCTCCCCCCAAACAAGCTTGATGATGACACGTAGAAATTACTCTACGTAATAAAAGCTCAACGGCAATATAACTTAACGCTTTTCAAAAGGTAATACAAATAACGAAATAATTAAAAAAAAAAAAATTAAGAGAGCAGCGAGTGACTCTCTAAAAAGAAGAACTGGGAGTATAAAACTTATAAGGCTAACAAAGCGAGCCAAGCGCCTCAAATTACTCAGTTTTTTTTCTTTTCTGTTGAAGTAAAAGTATCTACATATTTTTAAATCCAGCGCCTCGTCACCCTTCATTTGATACCCATATTGCATTTATAAAAAAAAAAAAATCATTTTTACTCTAACCTGGAAAATTTGTTGGGTTTTGAACTTTTCCAAAATTGTATTTCCTACATAGTTATAAGGCTGTAACAGACAGATAGACAATTGACTCTGACTTTAGGTATAAGGGTTCCGTCTCTACTTTTTAAGTACCGGAACTCTGAAAACTGGGGTTGTTTTGTCGCTTTTTTTATGTCGGTGGAGTATTATTACATGGAACTCACTCTGATAGATAACGAACACTTAAACCTATTAGTGCTTCAGTTTTCAGAATTCGTTATTGATCCCAAAGCCGACTCCAAACCTCTTCGTCCGATTAAAATGAGAAGGTTATCATCAAGGACCGAGACCAATGTCACATCGCCTGAGTCTGTTCGGTCTTTCCGCAGCCTCGACCACAATTCTTGGAGTACTCGGAACATTTAAACATCTTTAGTTACCACCTAGCTTCGGAGTAGATGTATGCATGTACATGAATATCCCTTCCACTTTTCCTTCAGCGCAATGTTTGTACGCTGTGCTGGTAATATCGTATATTTGTAGTTTTTATATTTTCACTAACCGAGAGACTCAGGTTGGAGTCCTAAAAACACAAAAAAAAAGAAAGTTTTTTCATCGTTCCATCACTAGCGAATGTCTCACAAACATCCAAGAGTAAGAATGTCATGAGAATCTTTTCAATCAAAATGACATACAACTGACAATCGCTTCCATTGGTGCCTCACGAATGGCTGTGAGAAATTAGGCACTGTATGGGCCAAATATTTGTTTTTTAAAAGCAAATGTAAAGCTATGTACCTAGTGGAATAATAAACTTCAAACAACTCTTCCACAAGATAACGAATAGAGCCTCAGCCCAAAAGACTAATTTTGTGCAGATGGTATCGAATGCCCCTATTCTATGTGATACATCGCCCATCTGGCACCTTGAAAAGATATAGAATATGTTCAGTTAACGTTTGAGAGACTTCCAAACAAGATATGGTCTGACCATGCTCATATAAATTCAGTGCACCATCTTGTATTCCTATAGGTGCTTCACAAAATGACGAGTTCGATTTTTTATCAAGTTCTCTCAGGATAGACGAATTTATAACGATATAATAACGCCCCGAGATGCCTTTAGTATCGGTCCATCTGCCAAGCTCCAAAACATAATCACGGCTACTTTACGGAGCCTATAGCAAAATATGGTCGTATACCACCAGGCGACAAGGGAGTGGGTCCCTGTCCACCCTGTAAACAAAAAAACCTTACAATTTCAAGCTTCGTTGATGCCTTTTGGTGTGGGGTTAACATTGGAATGTCAACCGATCACCACCTTATAGTAGTTGTCATACGGCTCCATACTGAATCCATTCGAAATAATCGTACAATACAGACAGACTTTGGGATCCCGTAGTGCACCAGCAATTTAAGAGCCATCTGGCAGAAGGAGCCAATATGAAAGTTAAGTACAGACCAGCTTAAATGAGTACTGGACAGCTGTGAAAAATGTTTTTGCAACTAGTGGACACAATTTTGTCAGATTAAGGCAGAAAAACCCCAGTACGTGGCTATCTGCGCTCGAAGCTCTCCCAAACCTCGAACATCTCGAGGCCCTGTACCGAGTGAAGAAAAAATACATACAGGGTAGTATAGGATATGACAAACGCTTTTGCATCACAAGCTGAAGAAGCAGCGAATAGGTGTGACAGTAGATCCATGTATGGAATCACGAACGAGTTGATAGATGGTCAGACTCCAAATAACACCCGATGAAAGGTATCGACGGTTCGAATTTAACTATTGATGTCGATAGAGCAGGTTTCCACTCGAGTAACTTCTTCATTGCTGGTGCGGTATTCCTGCTTGCAAGAGATGCATCTTCGAGAGACTTATAGCTACGAGTATTATAAAGGCTAAAGCACCCTCGTAGTAACGGTAAGATGTCAGAAGTCTTTGATGTCCAAAGCAGGGTACGCCAAGATTGCATACTGTCGCCATAGTTATTCTCGGTCTAGAAAGTTTCATCTCGGACGATGGCGGCACCGAACTGGATGTTCCCTATACAATTTTTGTTAGCCAACTAACTCAGGAATGTCTGAACCGACTTTGATAAAGTTTGGCTTGCAGGCTTAGACTGACACATTAGTAGTTCCACTTGAAATCGAATAAAGTAAGCTTAATTATTAATAATAATTTCATTGAAAAACTGATTGGTCTTTATCAGTGTCTTTTTTGTACTGTTTATATGAATAATCACACTGAGGCAAATTCTGGAAAAAAAAAATTCCGAAATTCCAGATCGATATCCACCACCTCTTTATCGCCTTTAAAATCGTTTATGCGACGTTCTGAATAGAGCCGTGTCCAGCTTAGGCATCCCTGGCAAGCTCGTATGTAAGTTGTCGATGAAGAATGCACGCTGCCTTGTCAAGATCGCCGAATAACTGACCGAACCAATTGATGTCAGAATCGGTCTATCCTGCATGTCATGTCTAGCCTGCGACTTCTTTAACATCTTACTTAAAATGATTCTGTTCAGCTGCTCGCATACGCCGACGATATTGATATTATTGGAATAACGCAGTGGGCTGTTAGTAAGACGAAGAAACTGAAGCAGCAAAGATGGGTTTGATCCATTCTTCGCAGACATTCCTCAAATTTAACATTTTTAATTTGATTCTTGTCAACGATATATCACGTACCCTTTTATTCATTGTTTTATTGCGACTTTTGCTTTCACTGTGCCACATGCAATATAGCGATTTTTTCAAAATTACAGCAGCATTATCTTTGATTCATAGCTTTTATTGTTTAGGAGCTACAACGTAGTGGTAATGTCAAAAGATCAATAAGAAATTTTGTTTACATCAAATTTTTGTTCGACAAGCTTTTAACAATGAAGATATAGATATAAACACGTCAGATCAACATAAAACTTCACACTTCTAACTTTAGGTTTAATCAATTTGAATGTGAATTATTTAGTCATTTAGGGCTTTTAATCGCGAATATTTTAAGCTATAAGTACGTTGTCCGTAACTTCAAAAGCACACATGTAACTTTTCGCCTTAAACAATAATACTAAGTGACAAATCCATTGATGGGTTGTATATTCTCACCCCATGAGAAAGTGACAGAAGTCTACGGCGGACTTACTAGTCCTTACCTAAATTAGGAAAGAATTGTTTTATACTCGTATATGTAACACTGGACAATTATTGACCATCAAATGAGACAGAAACTTAGGTTACAACTACAAGGAGCAGCATTTCCAAATAAGAGATGGAATATAATTTAAAATATTTAAAAACAAAATCTAAGTTAAGTTAAATAAGAGTTGTTCACATATACCGGTTTCCGACATCCAACGAAAAAGTGGGCAGCAGAAGACTGACGACTGTGCCTTCTCATACACACCGATTTTTTGCTGGTTAAATTATCTCAGTCGTGTCCTTATCAATATTTTCTGTACATATTGCTTCACACACCCCACAACTGCCACACATGAATGAACTGAACACCCCTCGAAGTTAACTTAGGCAGGAGCCGGCTAAATGACGTCGTGATGTAGCGCCCTTAAAAACGCATGCATTACTACCCGGACAATACCGGGCCATCGACCGACCAATGCGTAGGTACACTTGGGAGACACACGGTGATCGTCCCGGAACTGGGCCATGTGAAAGCATTTGATTGCATGTTGTATTGTGAAGAATTCGCAGGCCCGTTTTTCACTGACCGGTGAAAACCGGTGCATGTGTCACTGGAAAATATCTTGTAGGAGATTGAGAACAGTTCAGAGAGCTATGCAAAAAACCATGTTAGAACTATGTAAAGTGCAAAACCCCTCCAAACAAATGTTGGAAATTTGCCCCAGACAGTACCAACAACTAACAAAAAGTGTACGACGAGAAGACGAATGAGACTGGAAGGTTATTTAAGAGTATTAACGGAAAAATACTTAACAAGGCTAGCTTTCGAAAATGGAGACGAAAAGTGCGAATGCAATATCGGAGAAAAGTTTCTTCTCTTGTGTCATATTTTTCCTCCAGAAACAAACTGATTACAAATGCAATAAACTAATCTATATCCAAGTTATGGCCCATAAGCCTACACAATGGTAAAAAATAAAAAACCCTTTAATAGTCTTCCCCAACTGAGTTGAGAGTGTAGAGGTAAAGTTGAAATCTTTTGACTACAAGACAAATTTCGGAGAAAGCCACAAAGCTAATTTATGGTGCCTGTTCTGCGTAAAGACTGCAATTCCCTGACATACATATACCTGCACAGTCTAGGACATTAATTCAATAAATGGAACGGAAGGCATGTTTATTTTCCTCTGAATCACCAAGCCCCCACAGACTTGGCGTCCGCTTGTGATTCTCTTTCGACCTAGTGTTCGCGTAAGAGATTATATCTCATGCTGCTGCAGATATCGAACATCTTTTTAGAGATGTGAGTTGTTTTGTTCTACCTCTACTACCATTTAGTTTTTACTCTTTGCTGTAGTTAGGAATTATTCCGCTATGATGAATTTAATGTGAGGTGCACGGGGGTAGGTACTCGTATATGTTAATGCAAATTTTCCATTTAAGGCTTAAGTAATATTGCATTCTCCTATCTTAAACCGACCACTTTATAACGCTAGCGTAAGTTAAAAAGGAATCACATTTTTGGACGAGTGTTAAAGGATGCTTATGACTATTACTAAGCACTTCACATAAAATTTGTTTTAGTTATTCAAACCTCTGTAAAGAATTTACATCTTAAATGAAAGATGGGTAGGGAAGTTAAGCTAAGACAGAACTTATTGATCTCTGTAATGCTAATATCCAAATGGATCGGAACCCTGTTTAGTACGTTAGTGGCCATTTTGAAAAATGTTCTGTTTTGAGATTATGAAACTTCTTGTGAAGTTAGGAAGTATAATTGGGAATTTTTGAATCGTATCTTTTGAACTATTTTTCCTCTCTTTCTGATACGTTCTAAGAAAATTAATTTTGTGCTTACCAAAAGGATTTCGATTAAAGTGCGAAGCTTCTAATGTGATGCCCACATGTGATGTGCAGCCAACATGAACAAGAGCTGCATGAAATGAAAAAACAAAAAAAATAAACGGAAGCAATTGTCGATAGAGTTACATAATGTTATAACGAGAACGTTATCCGTATATTTTGCAAAAATGTGAATAGATGTAGGTACATTTAAAAATCCAAGCCCGGCTTATACAGAGATCTGGGAACTGACAATGGGTGAGAATATCTAGTGCTTAATTACTAAAGCTTATGGAATGGAAATATGTATATGCATATTTTGTATAAATACCATATCACCGTTTCATATCAGACTGTAAAACCAACTTCACACCGGAACCGCGCATCTGTCAATTTTTATCGTTCCATTGCCTTTCTTTTTTTCCCTTTCACAAAGAACTCTATTAATGTGCTCATTTAAAAATAGCTCTTTCTTTTATATTTAAATAAATATTTATTCGTACACTATAACTGCGCTGTTCTTATTCCTTAGTTTGGATTGCAAAAACAGGACTAATCCTGACAAAATTTAACAGCGGTCCTTCAATTGGAATATGTTGTAGATACTACGTGTTGTATGCGCATATTTTCAAGTGAAAAACTTTATAATAAATTGTCAAATGTACAACGTTGAATACTCTCAGACCTTCTGTTTCTCCAGGTTAGAAGCGGCTGATATCATAAACTCGACAACACTCAGGGCTCTTCTCTATATCCTTCCCTTTCTCTTTATTACCAGGTTAATAGATTTTTTTAATTTGAATTCGTAAAAAATGTTCGATCTCGAAATTTTGATCAAACTTGACATTTCTATAAAACAGAATCTCAAAAAAATGGGTCTGTCTGGCTATGTGTCCCGTCAACTGACGCCTAAATGACTGGGCGCCTTTTTTTCCTACTGATGGTCTATAGGATCAGATTAATGGTACTTCATAAATGACAGGTTTTGAAAAAAAATCGAATTTTCCAAAAGAGCTCTAACGACTTTGTTTAGGTAGGTTCTTGAGAGAAAATATTATTAATCAGTCGACTTTGTTCAAAACCAATATCCAAGCAATACTCGACAGATGCAGGACCAAGTTTTTTTTTTTTTTTTTTTACCGATTATAATGAGACTATTATGTCAGTGGTTAAGTTATGAGTCAGTGGTTAAGTGCGTGATCACTGAGTGGGTTCGAATCCCAGAAAAACAAAAAAAAAAAAAAAACATTGGTGCGGCGCACGGCACGAGTTGCTGCGGGAAGTTAGACCTAGACCTATACGGGCAGTCAGCCAAAACTATTCAACTTAATGCAGTCCTTTAACCCTGTTCGGCTTTCCATGTCCGCAACTGCATGTAAATGCAACTGCGTGTGACCTAGTCGTACACTTTATTTTAGAACGCGTAAGGAGCAATGAAAAAATTCACCCAATCCTTTGTATTTAACTTTTAAAATAAATAAAAGTCGTAAAATTGTATGAAAACATATAATGCCCGAAAAATCGCAAGTGAAACATGTGTTTGGTAAATTTTGGCCCATACACACAGGTTAAGGTTTAAGCATATACTCTTACGTGATGCAGAATATTTGGAAAAAAAAAAAAAAAGTGGGCCTGGCTGTTACCATTTGCAACCGATGTTCACGGATTCTAAAGAGATATTCACAATAAGATCTAAAGATCACCGTAAATAGCTTTGGGAAAGATATTGTTTTTTAAAGGAAATGAACCCAAAAAGTGGGCGTGGCTTTGTACAATCTGCTGATGAATTGTAGATAACATCATCGCCTATGTATCTGCTAAAAATCGTATTTTCCAACTTTAAAAATCTTAAAATATGATTTTTTTTTTTGATTTTTTAACGATATAAATAAAAAATCAACAAATGGTTATTCATTGTAGTAAGACAAAAATACATAACGGTATTGCTAATTAGGAAAACTCTTCACTAGCACGTGATCAGTTTTTGAACATGTAATTTTTAAACTTTGTATACATTTTTTCTAGGATCCGAGGCAGTACAAGTTGACTTAGTCCTATTGTGAATAATCATCAGAATACATAAATTTGGGACACTTTTGGTTACAGCAAGAATCATGACACTACTATTTCTGATAGAATCTCGTAAAAATCGCGGAAATATCAAATGAGTAGAAAGATGTCATTGTATTTGATTAAAAAAGTTCACAATGCCACGCCGATTTTATTAGGGATAGGTCATCATACAATCCAAACGGATTGTAACTGTATCTGTATGTTTTTATTTTTAACGCGGGTTATAATTTGTTCAGGTCCAAGAGCGTACGATAACAGAGCAAATGCAAGCCAAAAGTGTAAAGGAAATCTCGATAAAATTAGTATATAATATAAAAAGACCGTTACTGCTTTAAAATGCTATCAAAGCAAATCATTTGAGCTGCATTATTAAACCAACTTCCAAAATAAAATCCCAGCTAATGAAAGGGTAAGGTGTCGCATAATGCCTGAGTAAGATACAAGTAAGGTACTAGCTCATTAGCTAGTACTAGCTACTATCTACAGCAAATATAAAAGCAGGCAACCCATCGGATAATGTCAATAGACTCCTTTCTTACCGCCTTTGCCATCAATTAAAATGATAAAAATTAAGGAAGACAATATTAGCGTCAATTTTTTGCAATTATTCTGTTATAACTCACTCTTAAGTCAAAGTAATCAAAAGAAATTCGTTGTTTTCCTCTGGGACTCAATAACTTAAGTGTGCGACCTCGAAACAAGATATTTACACTGTTTAAGTTGAAGAAAATCAGCATTTACTCGTATATTGAGGAGAATGAAGCCATTCCATAGACAGCTGTGTATATTCTGCAGTGAAATCCGATAGAAGGAAGAACAGAGAACCCCTTAGGAACACATGGCAGAGAACTTTTAAGAAAAGAGCAGAAGGGAGCTCAAAACCATCTCTAGAATCTGAACACAAGGGCGCGTGGGCAATGTGAAAGCCTTGAGCTACACGTGGGGAAACAAAAAGTGTGTGAGTAATTGACTTTACATTTGTGTACATGACACTGCAAGCTATGAGGTGTATATATGTTTTCATTTCTCCTAACAATCGTATTGATATGGGGTCACTTAAACTGAATGAGTGCCACAAATGTTTGACATTTGTAAATGAAAAATGCATTAACATGTAACATTGTGATCCAAATAGAAATCACGTTGTTAAGATAGGTATTTAGATTGATTATAGCTCTTCAATGGTGGAATTTTAAATTCGTGCGGCTACAGCTTTGGCATACACATATGTACCTATACATCCTACCTCAAACACTTGAATTACGCCGATGTCTTAGAATTTTGAAAAATACTCCACCTTGTAGCGAAAATCAAAACTTGAGATTTTGATCTTAATAACATTTTTTGCAATACCCACCGTTTTCGATACATTTCAACTCAAATATGGTGTATGTTCACTTACAAGACGGAAACGTCAACGACCAAGAATTTTAGGTTTTCACCTTGGAAAAAATAAGGCATGGCTGAAAATTTGCGAATAGGCGGAGCTAAGTGTACTGGGGTACTACATGACCCCTAATTTCGTATATGTGCGTCATGGCTTTTTCAGCGATAAACCACATAACGAAAAGTTAAATGTATGAATAATGTATTTGTGACCAGTTCAATATTTATGATATGTACATAAACCAAACTTGCTAATTATAAGTGAGAAGATGATTTTTGCAACACTCTGGATGTATATACATCAGAAAAAATATGTTCACAGCAACACCCTGTAATTTTAAAATCAAAACTTTGGGTCCATTTTCTAATTCTGCATGATACTTGCCTTGTCCTTTGTTACATTTGAAATGTTTGAAAGTTAACAATGAAAGTTACAATAAAAATTCATTAAAGTTATTAAAAATCCATTTTTACAATATTTATTTAAAACTACATCTTTTGTTATTCATCTATAAAATCTGAAATTATTTTATGCTAAAATGATAAACACTATAACCTTTGTGGTATAAAATACCAGTGATACTCGTAAGTGCATTAATTAGCGAAAGATATGTATTTAAATGATGTAAAGCCGCGACAAGAGAGAAAAGAGAGTTATTTGAAGAAGGCATAAGAGATGTATTGCAAGTTTTGAAAATTACAGAAATTAAGAGGCGAACATAAAATCTATGGAAATTGATGACAGTTACATTATAAGTCAACGAGCAATGTAACACGTACGTGTTGCCATACAACTGACAGCTGGCTAAGCTAATGCCTGCATCAGTTCTTCCACATCTGATCTGGACAGTAACCAGTTTCTCAGATTCCCTTGGAACCAGGATCTACAATGTACATGATTACTTATATCTGGAAGCAGCTTGTTATATATAAATAGACCTATAATAATAGCAAAATGTCTGTAGTGTTCCTTTTTAACTCTCGGAGTTATTACTGTGGTTGTAGATCTTAGTGAATAGATTTAATTTCTACTAATGTTAGTATATATATCAATACCTTTTAAAGGTAAGTTACTAATGAATGCACTGTCCTAACAAGAAGTACCATAACGAAATTTACTAGCGCATAATAGATTGCCACTAGTAATCAATTTTCGTAGATGAAAAATCTTTAGGTGTTCCTTTGAGTTTGCTAACCTATCCTTAAATGAAACCCACACCATTTTTCACAGAGAAATATTTAATTCTATTTCTCTTCATGTCCTCTTTTCTCGCCATAAAACTTCATCTTCATATGTATACTCGTACATACATTTTTTTAATATTCGTTATATGCGGTTTCCAATTCAAGATATAGAGTTATATGATGATGTGATGATGATATGAGATGGCATACTGATTAAAGAGAGAAAATGACATGGCTTTGGTTACTATAATACTAAACACAATTTGACGACAAACAAAATTAAACAACTGGGTTACGCTAAAAAAATGCATATTAAAATGAACGCATACAAAACTAGCTCAAAAAGTCCCGTTAACTTAAAAAAATGTTAAAAGCTCTCTTAATCTCAGAAACTCTCGCTCTTAGCTTGTCACCCAATGCACATTTCTCCTTGGGTATACATCAAAGAGCTCTCAAAACAGTTAGTTAAACAAAAAACAATATGTGAGGCTATCCATTTGTTACGGACTGTATAATGAATATAGAAAAGAAGAGTGAAAGTCCAAGACCTGAGCCTTGAGGAACGCCGACACTTGGACTGGGCAATGATTCATTCAAGGTTGCATTTACGCGGGCATGCTGTATTCTATTTTGAAGGTAGGAGGAGAACTAAATATTTTTTAATTTTACTTCTTAATCCATATCTGTAAAGTATTTTCAATAATAATTTGTGATTTACTAAATCAAATGCTTTCGTAAGATCAAGAAAGAGGGCAGTGGATTTACTGCTCCAGTAGAGTTTTGCGTGGATATGCTACAAAAATAACAATACAGCATCTTCGGTAGACCCTCCCTTCATAAAACCAAATTGAAATTTATTAAGAAGTTTATATATTTCTAAGAAATAAAACATTCTCTCAGTACCTGTTTTTATCAAAATTATTAGAGAATAATGATAGTAAAAATATTGGCCTATAATTATTGGAATGAAATTTGTCCCCAATTTTGAAGAATGGAATTATTATAGCAGTTTTCAGGTACTCTGAAAAAATACCACTTTTGAAGCTTTTATTTGAAAGATATGTTAATAGCTTAGTTATAGGGTTACCAAATTTGTTTAATTACTAGAAAAAAAAAAGAAGGTACTAATAAATATGACATAGGACACCTCAACTTCAGATATCAGTTGCAAATTTTGAGCTTTTGGCATGCGGGAGCTTCTGAAGGAGTGCTGCATGACGCACATATATAGAAACATTTTATATAAATTGAAAGACACATTTTCTGTACAACACCTTGTATTTCGAAAATCAAAAATTGAGCTAGACTATGGTCTTCCACGTAATTTGCTCTACAAATTTGTTAAGCTTCAGTTTTTTAGGTCAACAAGAACGAGAAGACGTAGAAAAATATGAAAATTCTATACAAAAGAGAAGGAAAATGTTCTGTGCAACACTCTGCAATTCGAAATTCAAGAATTTGCATCCGCTATATTTTTCTGGGTGACAGAATTGCAGGGTGTTGTCTTCGAGCTTCCCGCATAACTAAATTTGACTGCATTATGTTTTTCAGTATCATCCGTACTCTATGTCTGGGGGCTTCTGGAGATGTATGGAAAAACGCACTGTTTACTCTAATTAAAATTTAGAGTACATCAGGATGCTTTATGTGGTCCTTACTAAAGAGATGTATTAAAACGCACTTTAAAATGGATAAAATGCACTTTAAAAATGTCACTTGCAACTATACAAATTATACTTAGGTGTACACAGCAAGAACACAACGTAAATAAATCCACTTTAAAAGAAAAATAGCTATAAAATAAATAAATGGCCTTTAAAAATAATAAATGGTAGAGTGTACGATCACTGAGCGGTAGATTTAAGATTCAAATCTCAGAAAACGCAAAAAAAAAAAGATTTTTCACGGTCCCACCTCTCACGAAGGTCTCACAAACATTCGAGAGTAAAACCGTCATGAGAAGCTTCTCTCAATCGAAAAAAAATTGCGTTTTGGAAACGACATAAAACTGTAAAGGCTGAAATATAATAGTCGGAAGCAATCGGAAGCTAATGTCATAATTCTATTGTACGTTAAGTTTCCTTCACTACTGTCAATTGCTCAAGTAGCCCATAATAGGCGTATGTGTTCGGAAGCAAAGGTTCTCGTCCGATCACCGAAATCAAGCACCATCGGGCGCTGTTAGTACTTAGATGGGGGACCGCTTGTCAAGTTTTCATACGTACACTTACGGAAAAGCCCATTCGCTCTTTCGTAAGTGAACAAAAGTGAACGAAACTTAACGAATGGAAGAAAAAAGCTATTATGGTCACACAATACAAATCCTGTGTATTCGCTCTGTTTTGGAAGTGGTCGTACGAAAGCATTCTACTATTACTGTTCAGCCTTAAGTCCCAACCATTCGTACGCCGCACAGTACAAGTGGCTGCAAGAAGCTAGGCCAGGCCCCGTTACCGCCAAAATATATCAGTATCGCTTTACATAACTGTTTTTTGTTACGCGACTAAAGGCTGAACTATAATAGAAGAATGGTTTCGTACGACCACTTCCGAAACAGTACGAATAAAAAGGATTTGTATTGTGTGACTATAATAGCTTTTTGTTTCGATTCGTTAAGTTTTCGTTCACTCTTGCTCACTTACGAAAGAGCGAATGGATTCGATTATGGACTACTTGAGCAATTGACAGTACTGAAGGAAACTTAACGCAGAATTATGACATTAACTTCCGATTGTTCCGACTATTATAGTTCAGCCTTAAGGAACCATCTACCGATCTTCAAACTTAAGGTGCATGCCCATTTGAGAGTAAAAATACAGTAGCTCTCCATCTGCCCCCGTAAAGTCATTTCGTAAGTGGACACAGTCCTGAGAGCAGCTCGTGTAGAGTTAACTTCTCTCTTTCGAGATTCGAAATTTTTTTTTTATAATTTGCGCGCGGCAAAAGGGATATGAATACTCTTATACCATTACAGGACACTGGCGTTGTGTAGATAGACAAAGAGAGACAGAGAGAGCCAAACAAAAATTGGTGTAGTGGTTTGAAACTCAGGTGGTATTAAGTTTCTGTAAACTCCAAGGGTAGCGTCCAGATAACTGGGAAGCATTATTGTTTTGCTTTTATTGTCGTTGCTCATGACCCACTGTATTTTTTCCCGTCCAGCGTGACAAGCGATGATGTTTCCACTACACTACGACCACCCTTTAACTCGTTGTTCGCAAGTGGAAACATGATTTGATCACTATCGCAGATTTACAAGCAGAATTCCAACGCTGTTCGTATTTTGAGAGCAGCTGTCAAGAGTGAATATGGCGAAACTTTGGACATTGGAGGAAACTAATCAACTGATAGAAAAATACGAATTTACCAAAATCCCCCTTTTAATAAATCGCGATTGTGTGCATGTTCTGAATCAATTGATAAAATGTTTAAATAAAAATTGTGAAACGTGCAGATAGCCATTGCCACATCTCTTGTTCGATCACTGTTAGGATTCATAGGTTTTCTGATAACCTGAAAACAGTTAGTTATGATTCTAAAGGCGCTTTCAACTATTCTTTGTGCTCTACTCAAGCGATAGTTAAAAATACGATTTGACTCTGGTTGATTTCATAAACGTATAAGACTTCAATATATGGTTATGTGATCATGGCGAAAGGATCATCAGCTGCAATACAGTATGGACAGCCTCTCGAGAGTTAACTAGCGACAGTGCTCTCAA
Organism: Pocota personata; assembly: GCA_963082735.1. Classification (NCBI taxonomy): domain Eukaryota; kingdom Metazoa; phylum Arthropoda; class Insecta; order Diptera; family Syrphidae; genus Pocota; species Pocota personata. The sequence continues at coordinate 52,884,021 of OY720429.1, read as the reverse complement.
AAGGACACGCACCTTTACAGACTACCTAAAACTAACAATAATATTTCAATCAAAAACCAATGAATATACGCTGTTTTTAAATTCTACTCGAGTTAAGCAAAAATCAATTTCGCTGCAAATCTGATTAAACATGCGTAGCAACTTCTAATTGGCTTATTACTACCATAATTGGTTCTAATTTCTCACCCGAAGTGACCTTTGGGAAGCATATACATTTATGAGATAAATGAATTCCGTTGTATTTATATGGTAATTAATTACATCGCGAATAAACAACAGTTGCTTTCCGCCTAAAACTTAAGGTTTACAACTTCTGTCAAAGTTAGGAAGTTTATCAAACGTATTTAATTTACGAATAGCATATCTCGTGAAGTTTTTTTGAACTCTTTCCCAAATGATGGACGTACATATATAGTTTCTAAATGCGATCTGAACAACGCACAGTATAAAGTGTCATTTCTGCGCTGAGCCAGTGCCATATCTGCTTCCTCCACACAATTAGTGGCAGTGCCATAATTAGGGTGGTGCCTTTAGTGGCACTGCTCCGATGACAGTCCTCAGAGGGGCCCAAATGCGTAAATGAATAAACGAAGATCCGTGGACGAAGCGTACTAAGGTCGCATTTGGTCTGGGAAGTAATGAAGACTGTTACATAAGTATAAAAAGCCTAGCGATCTAAAACATCTGTTGAGTTACCCCTTAACTCTTCATAAGACAGGAGGTTAACTTGATCTTACATAAGGACCGTCCTTTCACATTGGTATATGATTTTGGAAGAAAATCTGAAAAAACCTCTACCGAAGTTTTTAAGTCTGTATTGATCTTTGGTGGGGCATTCACACGAAATGTGTTCGGCAGTTTTTTGTTCTTCAAGACAAAGGCTGCATGTCCTTGAGGAACATTTCCCAAAATTCGTGTGTTCTACGAATCTAGAAAATTAAAGTGCACTACTGGGTCCCATATACTTTACTACAAAATTCGAAATTCGAGATACGAGGGTGGATTGAAAAGTAGGCGGCCTGACGAAGAAAACAAACTCGTAAGTTACAAATTACTTTAATTTTTCAACGTAATCTCATTTGATCTCAATACACTCGTTCCATCTGGTCTCTAAAGCCATTACACCAGTTTTAAAAAATTATTCCTCAATGCCTTAAAATAAGTTTACTGCAGCTTCGACCTCTTCATTCGCTAAAAATCCCTGATTCTAAAATGTTTTTTTTTTCTTTTTTAGTTTGGAGAATAGATGAAAGATACATGGAGCCAGATCCAGGCGTATAGGGAGGACGTGGCAGTAATTCATACCCACAGTTATGAATTTCAGCCATGGTTTGACGTAACGTATGTGGGCGTGCATTGTCCTGGTGAAACAAAACTTTTTTACCCAATATTCTTGTACGGTTTGATGATGGACATGAACATGGTTTGACTCAAAGGGAATCGTCATTTTCAATCATCAATTTGACATGGTCATCATATCAAAGTCAATAACTTATCCGCCGATAATTTAACCTCAAGGGTAATATAGTGAACCCAAATCTCATCTGTCGTCACAAATCTGGCCAAAAAATCCTCTAGCTCGGTTTGATACATCGTCAGTCGATTGCGTTTTGCTCAACTGAAAGCTGTTTCGGAACCCATTTTGTAGAAGGCTTAGAGAACGTTCGTACGAGATGTCGACGATCTCAGTTATCTTCCTTATTTTCAATCACACATTTTTTTGATGTTTTTCTCTGCAGTTGAGGTTGACTGTCTTCCACAGCATTTTTACTGTTGTTATCAATAAGGTAAATTCCACTAAAGTTTCCAACCTATTTTCATGGATCTGCTTCGGAGTAAAATTGTTTCAAAAATATTACTAGCACTCCTGCTGCAGCAAGACTGCATAAAGCATTGGCAAAATCGGGTGGAATGCAAACGTCTCTAAAACACCCAGACAGTAGTTTCACTGAGGGTAAAGAACAGAGAGCACTACTTCTCTTAGAAACTCACTTCGCTGGAAGTCTGCAGAATACAGATGAAGAGAGCATGACCGATATATCAAGACCTCGGAAAGAAGATTGGAAAATTGCATGTACAATCTGTTCCCGTTCAAGTCACCAGGGGTGGATAGTATCACACCAGCCCCACTACAGAAGGGGCAAGAAAGACTACTAAAATATATAGTCATAATAATGAAAAGTAGCTTCGCACTGGGGTACATTCCAAAGTAGGAAAAATGACCCAACACAGCCAAAGTCATACAGACCAATCAGTCTAACATCGTTTCTTCTTAAAATAATGAAAAAAGCTGTGGATAACTACATAAGAGAGGACGTACTAAACCCGTCCCAACTTCATTACATGCATACAAAGCGGGCAGATTCACTGAAACGGTTCAACTTTAATTGACGGAAACTATACAGAAAGCTCTTGAAATGAAAGAGATTGTTCTCTGCGCCTTCCTAGAGATCGAGGGGGCGTTCGATAACACTTTGCACGAAGCCATTAAACGAGCCCTGGACAGAAAAGGAGTCAGCAAAACAGTATCTACGTGGATGTACGAGTTGCCGAGAACAAGATCAGCAGAAACTCAGACGTCGCTTAGAATTATTAAGGTCAACACAACAAGAAGATACCCACAAGGAGGAGTACGATCTCCTCTAATATAGAGTATAGTTGTGGATGAACTACTTGAAAAGTTCCTCGGAATCAACAGAGGAACCCTTTGTGATATCATACTACTAATAGCAACACAGGAATGGTGCTGCACGGCTAAGCTCACCATAAACCCTAAAAAAGAAGCTTGAGCTGCATCACTGGCATGTATACTATCAGGCATGGAACTGACACCAGTACAAAAAGTCAAATATCTAGGATTAAACCTAGACAGTAAACTCATGTGGAAAAAGCACACAGAAGTATCCAAAAAGGCCGAGAGACCCGTGCTCTCCTGATATGTAGGAGCTCATCGGGTAAGTCTTGGGGACTTAGCCAGCGCATTCTAAGATGGGTGTATATCGCCGTTGTAAGACCAATGATCACATATAGAGCGATAGAGTGAGCCAAAGGAACTAGTCTAGCCACAACGAGGAAGACACTCATTACAGTGCAAGGACTTACTTGCCTCTGTACTGGTGCCATTAGAACACGTACAACTGCAGCCATGGAAATATTCCTGGAACTAACTCCGCTTCACATAGTAGTTGAGCAAAACGTAAAGCGGATAATCCTAAGATGGCAAAAAAGGGTATCGGGAGGAAGAAATGCATCAGTTCGAAGAAATATGATATATTTCTCAAGAAACTCCCCTTCTCCTTAGCAACGACAGTATTTGGAAATTTAACTTTGATAACAAATTTCTTACGAAGTTGAGTAATAAGAAGGCCTGTAGCAATGAATCCATAATATAAGAAACTCAGTGACCACACAATATAGTGGTATACAGACAGCTCGAGAACTGAAGAAGGAACAGAAGCAGGTGTATTTGGGCTAAGAACAAAGCACTCATAATCGAAGAGCAAAAGTACCAGCATCTTTCAAGCCTTGCAATAACTGCGACTTAGAAATATTGTCAGACAGTCAAGTAGCTATCAAAGCACTTGACCCCCATGTCATTAAATCAAAACTTGTGTAGGAATGCTTATACAAATTTAATGAATTGGGTAAATAGTAGTAACAAGGTACTTTATTGGGTACCCCTCCAAGTTGGAATAGAGGACAACGAAGAAGCAGACTCCTTGGCAAGACAAGGAACAGCAGAATCCTTCATTGGACTTGAACCATTCTGCGGAATAGGATATCATACCATATGCGAAAATTTCAGGAAGATAGAGAAAGGAGACAGGGCGGACTCCAGGTCTGAGGCAAGCTAAGAAACTTCTGGGACTCTACACTACAAAGATTCGAAACGTGCATCTGCCTTAACAAGAATAACCTACGTATCCTAACAGGCTTTCTAACGTGCACTGTAAACTCGAGAAGCATCTAAGGAAACTAGATATGATAACCTTTGCAGATTCTGCAATGAGTCCAGTGAGACTCCAGAACATCTTCTTCAGTCTTGTGGACCACTGACCCACAAAAGATTGAAATACTTGGGCAAATACCAACTATCAGATGTGGATATGCCAACCATGGACCCACTTCACATTCTCAGATTCCTAAAAGCAACTGGATTAGAGAGGGTGCTCTAGGGCGAACTAACCTTGCCAAGGCAAAGAAAGAGTGTTAGACCCTCGAAAACAATTCTGAAGGGATTATGTTCCGAGGAAAGCTCTAATGAGGGAATAAGCCTCTCCTAGGTATGTGCCCCCACAATAGACCGTTACGTCGAAGTGCAAGATAACCCTACACATATAATAATAATAATAATAATAATAATAATAATAATAATAACTGCAAAATCCCATTTTAGAAATTCGAAAAGGGATTATAAGGATGATGTTCAAAAAGAATTTCGAGGTAAAAAAAAAACCGAATTTCTTCCACTTGGTCATAAAATTGACCTCTTTTTAGTGTTCCGTACCAGAATGGTAAAAAATGGAACACTTAACACGGTGTCTGTTTGTCTACCTGTCCATCAGTATGTCACACGCTTTTAAATTTTGAACTGTTATACCTAGAAGCTGAAATTTTGCACAAAAATATTGTAGTACACGGCCGGAGCACTAAAAATAATTAGGAAAACAAATTAAAATCAAATATTTTTTCACTCCAACATGCGACATATACGTATCATATCCCGTATGAATGAGGGGTTAAAAATCACCCCACAATATCTTACTCCTGCTCCATCCGATTTAGATGATTTTAAGGCAAACACATTCACAAGTCCAGTTTAGCTCAAGGCCCAAAAGTCATCAAAATCCGTTGAGTCTTCAGGTAGATGTGAGAGAAGGATGATCGAAGATTTTAAAACTCCTCCCCATATTTTATTCCCACTTCATCCCATTTGGATTATATTCAGATACAAGCCAAATTCCCTCGAAATTTATTCCGAAATTCTTAAATTAGGCGCCCAATAAAAATGTCATAAATATTTATATCCTGTGTCCCACATCTTACCCGCACTTCATTCGATTTTAACAATTTTTTGACGAAGCTACGATATATACGAGTACGTATGTATCAGGACATTTTTTCAGTGGTGCTCGAACAAACAGATACATATATGTGGGCGTGGAACAAAGAGTGTTTATTTGGATCTGACCCTTAAAAATACGATCATCTACATATATAATTTTTTTCTCTGTATCAATGTAGAAGTCAAGTAAGGATACAGATAAAATAACTGACTTGTCTGATTTATTTGTATCACATGTATAAGGACACTCGTAAAATCTACCTGTTCCTACCTACAAAATCGCGAAAAGAGGACTCATTACAGCCGATAAGATCGGAACAGGTCACATAACTGTGCACAATTAGGGACCACACTTGAACAAGTTTTTCTCAAATTTTGTAAACTGTTTGGTGAACAACGATGGACTATGTATCGATATTCACTGCAAGGACAACCAAAGCCTAGATTGAGAATCAATCTGTGGAATTATTGTCATTGCCGCCATATTCCCCCGACTTGAATATCATTGAAAATGTGTAGGGGTGGCTGCAAATGTATGTATCCCTCTACGAATTTCAAAAATTGAATATTTCCAATTACATGAAGTATTGGAGATTTTTTACGACATTAAAAAAAAAAACTATTATTATCAAAAATACGAGTTCCACATACCAGATTGTCTGATTCGAAATACGTTTAATGTAACTGAAATCGAAAGCAAAACCAATAATATTAAGGTAGAACAGATTTTAACAGCGTTGGTGTCAATATTAATTTGGAAACATTTATGTATATAGTCAATAAGGCTATAATATATGTACATTTTATCAAGTAAAGTATCTTACACCCTAGAAAGTTCCTAGGCCCTAAGGCATCGTGCCTTCTCGGTCTGTAAGATAAAGCATTGTTTGTAATTGCTCCAACAAAGTATAAATGTGTTTAAAATTTAAATAAATAAACGCGGGCGAAAATCATTTAACTGATATGTTTTTTTCGTGAGCAGTGAAGAAATATCTATGAGTATGTACATGTACTGTATGTACATGTACTGTATGTACATACATCAGAAGTTAAGCAAAGGATCGAGGTTAATTTTCCAGAACGGAACCACTACCACTGATGAATTCAACACAAGTGCTGTGTGTCTGTCCTGTAAATACAATTATATAAATGGCAATATTTTGGAACAAATAAATACACACCACAAAAAATATTCTCTTGAGGTAATTGAATTGTTTCGAATTGCCATAATTCACGAAAGGAAAATGTCCCATACCGTTTTATATTATCTTTTATTGATGAGTATGTTAATTACTTAAAAAGAACAACATACTTCTAAAATCTCGCATTTAATTTCAATTATCCAAAATTTCTTATTTTCGAGGTTTCGTTCATTCTATCACGATTTCTTTGAATTTATTATTTTTAGTAAGTCAACCAAGACATCCGCTTTGTAGGGAAATGATAATAATATCCGAAAAACCTCCCTAATTCCGCTTTCATTGGTTGAAGATACTTATAAATTGGTTAAGTTTTGAACCACCCACAATATATAATTTGCTAAGAAATTGCCTCCTAAATTCTGTCTCTTCGAGATCTACAGAATCGCTGACCTCCACAGCTGAAACTTTGCACAGTTACATATAAAGGGTGGTTAAGTTTTAAGGGCCGATGTTGATTTTGAATAAAACACAAATTATTTAGGAAATTACTGTCATTTCTTTTTATTATGATAATATTGGTATGGTTCAATTATGTATGGAACAAAATATCGGCCAAATGGCCGCCGCGACCTCGGCGGCACACCTCCATCCGATGGTCCAAATTTTCGATGACGCTGAGGCATAATTGAGGTTCTATGCCGTTAATGTGCCGAATTATCTCATCCTTTTTGCTCTTGAATTGTTGCTGGCTTATCGACGTACACCTTTTCTTTCAAATAACCCCAAAGGTAGAAGTCCAACGGTGTCAAATCACATGATCTTGGCGGCCAATTGACATCGCCACCACGTGAGATAACACGGCCATTGAATTTGTCGCGCAAAAGAGCCATTGTTTCGTTAGCCTGACCGGCCTCATTTTGGAAAAAATACGGCCCGATGATGCCGCCAGCCCATAAACCGCACCAAACAGTCACTCTTTGTGGGTGCATTGGTTTTTCGACAATCACTCTTGGATTATCATTCGCCCAAATGCGGCAATTCTGCTTATTGACGAATCCACTGAGGTGAAAATATGCCTCATCACTGAAGATGATTTTCTTCGAAAATTGGTCATCCACTGTTGCCATTTCTTGCCACCATTGTGACCATTGACGACGCTTGAAATGGTCAAGAGGCTTTAGTTCTTGAGTCAATTGCACCTTGTAAGCGCGTAAATGCAAGTCTTTATGCATAATGTTCATCAACGACGAGCGTGAGAGGTGCAATTGTTGGGCACGACGACGAGTTGAGGTGGACGGCTCTTCAGCCACACTATCGCGAACAGCAGCAATATTTTCTGCAGTACGAGCTGCACGAGCATGCACTGGTGTTTTCACATCTCCTACAGATCCGGTTTGCACAAATTTTTGCACGATTTTGCCGATTGTACGCACATTTGGACGATTAAATTGACCGAAAGAATCACGAAATGCACGATATGCATTTTGATTTGAACGCCCATTTTCATAATAAGCCTGAATAACTTTAACGCGTTGCTCGATTGTGTATCTTTCCATGGTTCAAATTGAGTTAGTCTGAAATTGAGAAATGTCAAATGAAATGCAGAAAAAAACTTGACGTTTAGGTGTGGTTCACATTCAACATCGGCCCTTAAAATTTAACCACCCTTTATGTAACGGGTGGGCCATATGCTGGTTTCTTTTTAAATTACATATTATATTGACACTGACAGGTCTTTCGCGCTCAAAAATTGACAGAAACACAGTATTATATCTCCGCGTTACGAAAATATTGTGAGATTATTGAGAAATATAGAAAACTTTTTTTTCCAGGAAATTTCGATGCAGGTACTTAAGCACACTATTAATCGAGCTATTCGTAAAATAAAATCCGAAACCATCGAAAACATATCGCTAAATTGGGTTGACCGGATAGGCTACTGCCAAGCCAGTCGTGGCATCCAGTTAAATGAAATTATTTTCCGTAAATAATCGAAAAGTGTACTCTCTTCAGTAAAGCAAAAACATCGACAAATATTAAATGTCAAATTTTGCTGCTTGTCAGCGAGCGAGACAAATGATTACTACGCTTTTTATTCGCCTCCGTTGGCGCTCGATGTGCTATCCAGAAAACCACAATGGATATTAGAATACGTTTTATTAATACACCTTAGGATTCTATGAAATTATTAAAATTTATTTTGGTAACTACGGAATTAATATGAAAAATTTATATGAAAATATCGATGTCCCGAGTTGTCTCGATTTCCGTTTCGCCAAATGCGAGCATGCCAAACCGAATAAAGGAAGTACATAAATCTAAAAACAGTAGTACAAAGTATTAGGTTTTGATAAAAATATCTCCTTGTATAACAGAAATACAACTTAACCGATTAATTTGTATTTATTGGAGGTCAAAATGAAAATTTATAAAAATTTCCCATGGGTCATAATTTAAGTAATCTGGACCAGTAAAATATATGTTTATACCAACTATTTTCTGTTTTCCCATTTTGATGCGGATCACTAAAAAATGTTTTAAAATAAAAACCTTACGTAGTTTTTCGTACCGCCACGCCTGAACCTTGACAGCCAATTGCGGTTAAGTTTGAAATGGCAGAACTGTCATTCTGTGACGATTGTGTTCAGTCACAGTAGACATTTAATGATGGAAAACTACACAACATACAATATAAGACCAAGTATTTTTTCGGCTGATTGGCTTCGTAAATAATCAAAATTGTCGGATCTGCGACGATGCCAATCCACAACTGTACCAGGAGCTTCCTTTGCATTGTGAAAAACTCACTGTTTGGTGTGAATTTTGGTCAGGCAGCATCATCGGGCCATACGTCTTGCGAAATAAGAGAGGCGAGGCGGTAACTATGAACGGCGAAAGTTATCGAGTTTTTCGTTTTACCCCAATTGGACATAAACAACATGTCGGCCCAGCAAGACGGTGCTACATGCTACACAGCGTATGAAACAATTCCGTTATTGAGCTACAACCGTTCGATTTAACGCCCTTAGGCTTTTCTTTGGGGCAAACAATTCAGGACCTGGAGAAAAATGTCATTCAAACCATTGCTGAGATCCAGCCCGATTTATGTGGAAGAGTCATCCAAAATTGGGTCTCACGGATAGCCTCCTGTAAACGAAACAGTGTAGGCCATTTGAATGATGCTATTTTTAAAACATAATGGAATTGAATGTACCTTAATCTACAATAAAGATTTCGGCCATACTTCACATTAATGTTCGACCGAAACATGTACATCGCTCATCTAGTGGTGTACATCACAGAACCTGTGTTTGTTGTTCTGTTTGAATTTTTGTTTTTAAACAAAACCGAAATCCAATTTCGGTTTTAACGCCTGTTTCGGCCAAAAGCGAAACCGAAACTACTAGTGAGGGTACTTATAACAAATCTAGGAGACAACGTTCAAAAAAGACAAAAATTCAAACAGAACCACAAACATGCGTAAACGTATCATCAGAGAGACGACTACCAACGCTGTCTTTTGTACACCACTAAATGAGTGATGTATGTATTTTCGACGAAGGCCGAAACCGAAACTTTGTCAAAACTAGAGTTTTTGGCCGAAACCGAACCTTCGGTCCGCCACTACCTCAGGTACAGTTCTTTTTATTAAATTTTAAAGATCGAGCGCCCTTATTGAAAGACCCTTTATAATGTATTGTCTATTTATCTTCATTCCTGGTTCCAGGTCTTCAGTCGAAATTTTAGTTTCCCTTTGAAGTTCTATCCATACTTTCTGCCCACAAAAGTAATTTGTTGTAAATTATCATGCATTTTTTATATGATCATACAAGAAGAAAAAACCTAATAAAAATCTAAATATTTCTAAACGTTACGAAAGATGTCCCCTCTGCAGCGAGGAAGAATAGATACAATGTTAATTGACACCAAGTTGGTCAACTCAGTGACCAATACATCCCTCCATACATACACATACATATGTATGTGTTCGTATATACCTTCCGAATCTATGTATCTCTTAAGGGCGGATCAAATACGCTGCATCATTCACAGAAAACGCAATTCTGAATCTGAACAAAAGTCAAAAACTCATTCCTTAATTTTTGCCGGTTCGATTTGTTTACGTTTCTTGTAACATATCCATGGGGTAGAATGACGACTAATACAAATAGCAATAGGATAAGTGCTTGAGAGTAAGTAGGCCAACAATACAATACACGGATGGGCATCCGCATCCATCATTACGGCTGCCTATGGCATGGCACTCCATAAGAAAATTTATGAAATTCATGACTGTGTTACTTATTAATGGAATCGGTTTTCGTCTTATGATTAATGATTTAAAAAAGTAGAGTGATATTAAAAAAATATAGGAAATATTCTAGAACAGGAAATTTTTAATTTTTATTCACAAAAAAAGAAAACAAATGTATTAAAAGGACCTTAAAAACTTTTATAAAAGCAATATTGTTATATTATTCAGCAAAATAAAACTAGAAAGGCCTAACAAGGTACTTATTACACATCTAAGAGTGTTTGGAGCATTACTCGTAGAATGAATTGACATACCGCGGTGAAACCTTCGAAGTTATACCCAGCAATGTAACCATTGCCTAACAAAAAAAAGGTCCAAACAGCCCAAAGGAAGGAATTCAACGTTGGATGCCTAAACTAGATAGAGCTTACAGAGAGCGCTCAAGGGAAAAGTTTATAATAAGCCACCACCACCTGACGTCACGAATGCCAACAACCAGTGAATTTAATGAGGTAGCTGAAATGATCACAGGGTTCCAACTTCTGCTAAAAAAAATTGTGGTATGATGAAGAGTGCGCAGCAGCAGAAGAGTGTCGAGTCAAAAGATGGGAAGTGAAGAAAATACTTTGTAGAAAAAAGACAATCCACGCTGCCTCCCAGTTCATGGAAGTCGAACAATTTTCCGATCGAAACAACATCCACATATTCTAAAGGAAAGCCATACAACGAGTTGCAAAGAGTATGGCTAGATCGACATAAATTTTGATGGTGATCACAAGTATATACAAAGTGTCTACTTTAAACTTTTTGCGCCAGTGCTCCAGTTTCACAGGGTGCATCAACATTTTTAATTACTAATTTTAAAATATCTTTTCCATTAACTTGAAAGATGACATTGTCAGATGACACCCGGTTTTTACATTAGCTGAAATTTTTATTAATAGTTATCAGATAAACTGACAAACAAATTTTAAACTTAAACAAAAATTTAGATGCACCCTGTGAACCTGGAAAAACTTAAATGAGTATGAAACTCAAACTCCTCAGCAACAAGCATGCTCAGTCTCCAGTAATTTGTCACCATCTCCTCGCAAACTGATAAGACAAATGTGGGCTCATATACACAATCGAGCGACTTAAGGATAGGTTATTTTCTCTTTCTGTAGCTTCGTGTGCGAAAGGCCTAATAATAAGCAGAAATTTGAGGCAACCGTTGAAAGTCCAATAATGAGTTCGCTAAGGGCGAGATGGATAGTCGGAATTTAGACCAATCTGAGTCGCATTTGCTGCCAAGCAAAGACTTTCCGTAAAATAACAAAAAAAAACATTTGTTTTGACTTAGACTTAGTTCGGTCTTAATCGCGATTTTCATAACTTTCAACTGTTTAAAATGAAGAATATTCAAATAAAATTTTCCATTTGACAGAATTTAGCTGCGATTTCAGTCTCCTTTATTTTTTACAAAAATAGAACTAAGCTTAGCCACCTAAAAGTATTAGTTGCGACTATCAGTCTCACCCTAAGTGCGCGAAAGCCATAAAATAAAGGGCAAGATGATTGAGAATACCGATATTTAGATTATTATCATTTAAAGAGTGCCATCAATAAAGAGATTTTGATAAGAAAGTATCCTTGTAAAGACAATAGCAGTTAAAATAGAAACAGTTTATTTGTGGCTCACCTGTCCCTAAGTGGGTTCTAAATTGATAGTTAATTTTATTGCAAGTGAAAGAGGGGTACGACAAATTTGTACATGATTTTCGTATTATTCATAGCAAAACGAATAGTAGAGCACAAACAATTATAAAAAAAATGATTAAATGCGTTAGAGTACTACACTAATGCAGAATTTTTAGTCTGAAACCTGAAGTGAATTTCTTCGATCTGTCAAAAATCAGCTGTGCAAGTTCACAGTAGCGAAAATGTGATAAATTCCTTCAAATCTGTTCTATTGCCACGAAATTTTATAAGCAACTTAAGATAACTTAACTATAAATAAAAAAAATAAAGAAAATTTCTTCCCCTAGCTCCTATACAAATATGTTTGTTGACGATAAATATAATATATTGGTAGTTGCTTTCGAGAATAAAGAGTTTTGAAATGTAATTGTGAATTACAACAGTAAGTGAATTATTAACTAAAAAGATTGACGCAAATTCATAGTCAAATAAAACCCACTTTAGGGTATACTCATAGTGGGTAGTGTGTTTGCTAGTGAACGGAGCTGCGCAGGTTCGAGCTTAAGCGAGGAACAGCAACCAGTAGCCACCGCGAATAAAAAGAGAAAAGAAGAAAAACTAAATCAAATCTGTCTCGGGTTTCTGCCTGGTACTACAATAAATAGACTGGAAATCGAGACTGAGTGCTCCGGGGTTTGGAGAAAAAAAAACACACACACTTTAAAAATATTTACTCACCTAGTAAAGTTAAAATGCACGTTTTGCTATTCATAGTTGAGATAAAGTCAGTATTATATATAGAGTACCATTTTTAATTTAAGAAAGGACTGCAAACGATTACCAACTTTCATTACTTGATGGAAGCTGTTAAAATGCTTCCAGATAAGTGATTTTCGATTTTTTTAAGTTTTGAATTATTAACAAAGTCAAAGGTAAAAACCCGATCAAATACGTTTGAGAAGTTAGTAATTTTATACCAAGTATAAGTTCTTCTAAACCAAGCTTTTAGTTTACATTTTTGATAAGGGAGAACTTCCAACGAATAGTGGGCTTCCGATTCCAACTTATCTACAAGTGCTAGTAGATTTGCACTTCCTTGAAAGAAATATCCACCAGTGTGATGTTGGTTAGATACGTATTTATAGGTACATAGGTGATGAGTTAATTAAAAGAACTACTGTCGAACTACATTATGCAGAATCATTAAGGCAATATCGAAACTTATTGCCTTAATACTGCCCCACTACATAAAATTTCAATACAATATTATAATAACTCCACTTCTCTATACTGTTTTAGTGAAAATGTTCGATCTAGAGATTTTAATCAATCTTGGTATTATTATTAAAGAGTAACTCGAAAATTCTGTCTGTCTGTCTGTCCATCTATATGCAAATTGGGCTGCAACCTAAATGGCTGGACAGATTTTCTTCAAACTTCATGTCTGGTGTCTGTGTGGCAGTTCCCAAAGGTAAAATACGAATTTTCGTTCTAGCCTCGAAATTAACGGTACTTTATTTAAGGCCAATTTTAAACGGCTAAATCGATTCCAATACAAATTTATATCTGAAGTAGATTAGGTTAGGTAAATGGGTGCCCTTATTAACAGATTTCAACAGCTCACTTAGACCACATAGAATCCATTGTGCCCAATTTGTTTGAAAAGCCTGACAGCTTAAAGTTTTATACTGCTAGTTAAACCACCCAGATAACTGAATGAATTTGAAAAAATACTGATATTTGAAGTAAGATGGGCATTTGCAAAAAGACTGCGTACTCATCGAATAACGGTACTTTACTTATTGGCGGTCTTACGAAAATTAGCTATTTCCGGATATGGCGTAGTCGATTTTATTCAAAATAGATATTAAGTCATTTTTGACATGCGTATATGTGAAGATATGGCATTTAAATTTTGGACACATGTTCAAAAAAAGTATTTTAATCTTTTGCATGAATTTTAAATTTTTAATAATATACAAACGAACAGCACATATGAAGTAAGTACATGCGAGCATACGTTTTTCAGTTTGAATTTTTTGGTCTTCTCCTTTGACATTTAAAAAATAAAGAAAAATACTCGTACGTAAATGTACTAGATTTCTCTTGAACTATGTTGACACTTGGGTTTGTTCGACCAAAAAACATTTAACGTCATTTTTACCGTCGGAATTGTTTAACGAATGAATAAGTGTCTATAAATAACAAAAAATTAAAGTAGACTTTTAAATATAATACCGGTTTTAAATATAGTGAGTTTTACCCACTATTCATAAGCTAATCATGAATTTATTCCATTTATTAGAGCTTAAATATTATACTACGTTTAAAATTTTGCAAGTGATTGATGGTGATTTGAGGTGGCGGCGAATTAAAGAGGAGATGGTTTAGAAGGGTGTGAAATTAATCGTCGACTTAAGCGCCCTTAAATATAACCAAACTGTATAACTACGACTAACGGACGTAACCCAGCAGAGATAGTTTTGTATTTATCAGTTTGATATTTGAATTTTAAAAGTGATAACGTGCATGAAACTAATTTTATTTTTATTGGAATTCAGTGGAAAAGTTTGAATAACGAAGTGAAGCATGTTCTGAGGTGTGGAATAAAAAAAATAATTGCACAGGAACAAAGTTTATGATTACGAAACTAAGGTAAAACAAACGTTCTTGGATTGTGAAGAAAGTAAATTTAAAGTAAATTTAAGGTAAAACCAAAGAAGAACAGTATAATGGTTAAACAAAATTTATCTTTCTCAACCATCAATTAGAACATAAGGCCAACTGAAATCCATCAGTACTGCCATAAGATGTATAGTCTTAAAGCGTACCATTGTTGGACCAGTCAATTAACTACAGCCATTCTATCAATTTTCCCAATTTTGCAAATAATGATAAACCACCCACAGGTTGACTTTAGGGCTCTAACACTAATGAAATGAGTCATACTGCCCAAAATTTAAATATTTGCCTATTACACCAATGCCAATATATGAATACTCCACACATCCGTGAACACGATTGTATGTAGATATTCCTTGCAAGTTCTCTAAATTATTTTGCGGGTACTCTCCAGCAAAAAATTCGATAATCACGTCGTTCAATGTTATGATTTAAGAATGGGTTTTCAGCTGCCAAATGAAATCCGACAAAATGGTGGTTTGTGCAAATGAAACCCATTCCGGTTTTACTAATGGTAAATGTATTCCCAAGGTTACCTAATTAACATAAAACAGACAAAAAATTCCATCTACTTATCGGAAAGGTTCAAGTTGAATTTTGCAACATTTGAATGAAGATACCAAACCACATAAATATGAAAAGAATACAAAAAATTAGCTTGAATTCAAGCAATTGTTTTGCAAATATTCAAAATCGACGTGTATTTTTTTTAACCATATGTTCCAAGCACCACACACATGCTCATTATATTTTATTGAACAAAACCTAACGCGTTAGGTTCCAATCGGAATATAATGTGACAGGGGGTGATGAAGAAAGTAAAGATCAATTCTCAGCTGTTTCCCATGCATGTCAAGTCATTTCCAGCTATACCCCACTCAGTTTGGCAATTAAGACCGTTTTAGTTCGAAATATTAAACCTCTTTGGCTCTCAAACCTAACCGGCAACACTGATGTCGAAGATGATTGTGCCAATGGTAGTGGTTGGGGTGGGTGAAACCGGCAGCAGTGGTGGATGGTGGTGGTTTTTACCCCACAAAATAGAAAGAGGGTGGAAGCAGAAGTGTATGGCAAAGCATATATGTGCAAACCATACATATGTACTCTACACACGGAATACAAACACTATATTAGTAGACTAGCGATATCCCGGTGAAACGACTGTAGGACTGTAGGAAAAAATCAATAAAAACGCCATTAACAGAGTCGAGTAAGAAAAACCGAAAACCACCCGAAAAGTTTAGCTCCCTTGTGTTACTGTGGCGGCACACCCCCCTCTAGGCGAAATGAACATAATATACACTTGATCCTTGATCGCTGATTACTAACAAAACTAAGACACGGTCATAGGAAGTAGAAACGAGTATTAAACTTACCTGCGGGTGCATTCTGATTGAAATGATTGCCGTTGGTCTGGTAGCGCTGAGCGGCATGATTATCGTTAGCGTTGCCATTAACTCCCGGTGTGGTAAATGCGCCCGGCGTTTGTGCATCGTGTCCAAATTTTGCCGCAAACTGATGGATGCCCGAGAATGGACCCCCAAACGCCGAAAAATTCATCATTTCCTGTTTGAAAATCTCCACAATTTTTTTTGGTAGAAATGGTAGACGTATTCCTGTTGTAGCGAACGTAGCCTCCTCTGTGTTACGACGGTTACCACCCCTTCAGCAGTACTAAACAGCAGCACAGTACTCACTCTCACTCACCCGCGCACCGCACTACTACTGAGGCTGTTCTCCCCTGCAATTGTGTGACCAACAAGGAAGGATGGCTGGCAGCCGGATGGCTGTGTGGCTGATGATGATGACGATGATGATGGTACCAAAGCAGAAGAACAACCAACAACAAGAAGAAGAAGAACACAAGAATTGTGGTAATGGCCGTGTATCTAGAGAGGTCTCTCGATTTTGTCGCCGCACTACCCGCGCGACAGCACTATACTAACGGGAAAATAGCGGATGACGTGATGAGGGTTGAAATTATAATTTTCCTTCTTTTTTTTTTGTTCTTTTGGGTTTTTCGTTTTTTTTTTATAGTGTATCGGCGCTGATGTATGTTTTAGATTTTCCTCTTGTTTTTCTCTATTTTCCCGGGTGGGGGTGTGTGTATGCGTTTTTGTTCTCTCTCCCTCTGTGTATAAGGGTTTATGCTTGTGTAATGTTGCACCGCGCACACAATACAACGAAACTATTATATTTTCCTCGCTCACACACGGAGACACCGATAGAAACAATCACTGGAAGAGGAAAATTTGTTAGAATTTTCATTTTGTTTTCCCTAGAAGTGGAAAAGTATTTTTTTTTTTTTTTTTTGTCTCGTTTTGTTGTTGTATTGCACCCTTGTTTTGGAAAATTTTCACTTTTTATTTAGAAAATATATATTTTTTTAGAATTCTTTCACTTTGTTTTTGTTTGGACAAGAACGCGGACGAAAAGAAAAAAAACAACCGGAGCAGTGGAGCAGATATTTTTATGTGTGCCGCGGTAGAGCTGTATGTACACACTATTTCACGGAAAACAGTGAGGATGATGCCATTACCACCAGCTACCAAACAACGACCAAATGGGTGTAGATGGCGTTTGGTGTATCGACTCTACTGTGTAACGAAAGGGAGCGAAAGTCCTTGAATGTAAGTCATTTGGTTGTGTGTACTCTGGGTGTGTGTGCGTTTTTATCACTTTCATTTTAGTGGGTGCAAGTGAAAGAGAAGGTTCCCGGTAAAGTGAATGCACTTGCCCGGCATATTTGAATGTGTTCGTTGCTATAGAAGGAAGTGACATAAGCGAAAGCCGCACAGGCATTTCAAATTTTCCTAGTTACAATAGGGTGTCGATAAGGTAGAGTATGGGCAAAAGAGAGAGTTCAAGTGTTTCATAATCCAGCTGGGATTAGGAGAATACGAGTTACAGAGGACGTACACATATTTATTTATTTTTTATCTTGGAGATAAGTTGCATTTACATATTTGGAAAATCTTATAAACGATTGATAAGTGTTTTAGCAAACGGATATGTACGAAACGGAAAAGGGAAATCAGCGCCATTACTGTACATTTAACCGTGGTTTGTGCCTAAGATAGAGGAGTTTAGTTCCAGTAACGCATCCGAGTTTGTGATGTTTTTTTTTGTTCATCTAGTGTGTGAACCAAACATAGAATCAACTAATATATTTCTATGCACAGAGTCGAGTTGTCGTTGAGTTTTCACATTTGTCAACGGTAATTATACGATGCATTCCAAGAACTCTGCTAGAATCTAGCAAAACAACATTTTGCAACAAGATGGCAGGACCGTCATAACCGACCGCTGCTAGCACTAGAGGGGAAATGTGGAGGAGATGTAGCGAAGAAATTTTTCTTAGCTAGATAAAAACAAGAGAAAAACCTGTCAATGACATTTATTAAAAAAATGTATCGTTTCCTACCGGTAATTATGAATAAATACAATAAATTGTAATATGCGAGCTACGGCTCGAGTAGATAAAACGTTATTTTGTGAGATTATTTCTTTATTTTCTAGTCTATAGAACAATTCAAATTCACACTGTACTATTCTTCGCCAATTCTTTCCTTACAAGGTCTCTTTCTTCTCAAATCACTTTATCTCATTTCAATTACTTAATTCACAAATCCAAACTAATTACTTCTTCTTGTTAACTCTTAACTTCTAATCTATCACAAAATTACAACTTATCACTTACCCAATCTCTTCGTACGGTTCGAAAACCAACTGCCTTGCCTAGATCGCCATCTGTCCTTATATAGTCGCATTTCTGTTAGCCAGAAACTTCTAGCAAATTCTTCGACCACTGGAACAAGAAAATTCTGATGTAATAATTCCATGATGACAGCTGCAGCCAATAATCTCTTGCGGTTATAATTCTCTTGCGGTTATAATTCTCTCCTAATTCCGCGACGACGTATCCGTCTCTTACTGTGGACACGAACCTCGAATGAAAAGACACTCCGGAATGTGTTGCCTACATCTGTGCGCGTAGTTATGTAAGTATGCAACACATTCCGAAGAGTCTTTTCATTCGAGGTTCGTGTACGGACTATGTCTGAGACGACGTCGCGGAATTAAGAGAGGATTATAACCGCAAGAGAATTATAACCACAATAGATTATTGGCTGTGGCTGTCATCTTGGAATTATTACATCAGAATTTTCTTGTTCCAGTGGTCGAAGAATTTGGTAGAAGTTTCTGGCTATCAGAAATGCGACTATATAAGGACAGATGGCGATCGAGGGAAGGCAATTGGTTTTCGAACCGCACGAAGAGATTGGAAAAGTGATAATGGGCGAAGTTGTAATTTTGTGATAAATTGAAAGTTGAGAGTTAACAAGAAGAAGTAATTAGTTTGGATTTGTGAATTAAGTAATTGAAAGGAGATAAAGTGATTTGAGAGGACATACACCAATGTAATATGCGAGCTACGGCTCGAGTAGATAAAACAATATTCTGCGAAGAATAGTATAGTGTTAACCTGAATCGTTCTAGAGACTAGAAAATAAAGAAATAATTTCACAGAATATTGTTTTATCTACTCGAGCCGTAGCTCGCATATTACATTGGTGTCAGAAGCGGGATAAAACTTATTCTGTGAATAACTATTTCCGTGGTGTGAAATTGCACAAGCAAAAAAAAAAAAAAGAAAAAAAAAAAAAAAAAAAAAAAAAACATTTCTGTGTTGATTTAATTAGTTGCTCAAAATGGGTCGCAAATTGGGAAAACTAACTATAACTCAACTAAAGGCAGAACTCAGTAAGTGGAACCTCGACACAACTGGGGGAAAAGATGCCCTACTGATCCGTCTGGAAGAAGCAGTAACGCAGGAAGGTGAAAATCCGCACGACGTACAGTTTGACATGGAAGAGGAACCAGCAAGTACAGCAGCCGACCCGGGTATAACAAGTCTGCTCCTGCAACTTAAGTTAGTCATGGACGAACAAAAGAAAGCAATAGAAGATCAAAGGAATTCTCTAGAACTTAAGCTGGACGAACAAAAGAAAGCAATGGGCGACCAAAGGAATTCTCTAGAACTTAAGCTGGACGAACAAAAGAATTCTCTAGATGCTCTGGAAAGCAAACTTGATGAGCAAAACAAGAACTTGGAATCCAAATTCGAAGTGATCGAAGAGAAAATCGAGAAGGTCGAGACGCAACTCGAAAAAGTCGAAACTAGATTCGATTAAAATTTTGAGAAACATGAAACTCAGTTCGGGAAGATAGAGACTCAGTTTGAAAAAGTGGATACGCAATTCGAGATAGTAGGAAAGCAAGTCGAAAATCTTGCTAAGGAGCTCAGCAACGTGAAGAGACAGAAAGCACGGGAATATTCCACTGACGGTCTGAGAAGAAAGGAGATGCAGCCTCCTATCTTCGATGGTCAAACATCATGGCCAATTTATAAAAGGCAATTCGAAGCGGCCGCAATGACCAATAGCTGGGACGATGAAGAGAAGTCTATTGCACTCACGCTTGCACTGAGGGGTCCAGCTGCGGAGCTCTTGCAGACCATCCCGGAAGATAAACAGCAGAACTACGACTCTCTGGTTCAGGATATCGAGATGCGGTTTGGGGATGAACACATGCAGCAGGTGTACAGGGTTCAGCTGCGTAGTCGAGTCCAGAAAAGGGGGGAAACGCTCCAACAGTTGCAAGCGGATATAGAGCGACTAGCCCATCTTTCATACCCTAAAGCCCGTGAGGAGCTTATCAACGAAATGGCGGTGGAAGCTTTTATTCAGGCCATAGAGGACAGACAACTGCAAATGGCTGTAAGGATGGCTGAAAAGCGAACACTCCCCGAGGCATTGGCATTCGCTTTGTCAATGAAGGCTGCGGACCAAGCATACCAGGGAATACACCGTGTCAGGGAAATGTCCGTCGTGGAATGCTCATGCCAGAGAACAGCCGTCATGGATGAAGACAGAGCTCGCGGAAGTCAAATCCGTTGCTGGAATTGCAACCAAACCGGACACCTACAACGGCAGTGCAGAAGTGCACCTAGACGAGGAAATTGTCCACATTGCGGAAGTAGGAGAAGCAGAGAGGAAGCATCTGGCTGTCAGTCAGACTTACCAAAACCAGCAGTCGGGAAATGCGTAAGGACCAACTTCGCGGGGCAGAAGTTGGTTACTGGAATCGAGGCCCCCAGGACCACCATTCAAGTTTCGCAAACCAAACGGGGTAACAAGAGCCTGACAGTGGAGGCACTAGTCAACGAGAAGAAGTGCGTAGCCACCATCGACACAGGTGCCACCGCCTCCATTGTAAGAAGATATATCGTCAGAAGCTCCTGGTTACACAACACCAACAGCTACTGCCTGAAGACTGCAACAGGGGAAATGGCGAAGGTATTTGGAGAAGTTCGTCTTACGATTAATCTGGCGGGACTGACGTTCTCCCATGCGTTTCTGGTGGCAGATATATGCGACGAGTGCATCATCGGAATAGACTTCATGAAAGCAAATGAAGTAATCTTGGACATCGGGATGCAAGTACTGAGGTATCGAAATGTGGAGATTCCGATGGTGTACGGAAACGAGAATGCCGTAACTCTCAGGACAGTCATCAGCAAAGACGAAGTTTTGCCGCCGTCTTCAGAGACAATCATTTGGACGAAGCTGGAAAGTGATCTTGGGAGCCACCGATTCTACATAGTAGAACCAGACCCGGAGAAGAATTCTCAAGACTACATCGTGGGAAAGACGTTAGTTGAACCAAAGAACCATGGTTCCAGTGAGAGTTTTGAACGCAAGACCACACACTGTCAAACTAAGGCGAGGGGAGGTGACTGGAAAATGCACGCCGATTACCGCCGTCGCAACAATATCTGAACGTGATGCTCCAAAACCTCTCCCATCACCTTGGACAGCGGAAACGAGAGAGACGATTCTCCAGTCCAGTGAGCTGAATCAGGAGCAGCGAACTATGGCAGAGAATCTTATCAATGAGTACGCTGATGTATTTGCCTCACAGGATGGAGAATACGGCCGAACACACCTGGTACAACATCGAATAGACACTGGTGATACTAGACCAATTCGTCAGCCTGCTAGGCGCCTTCCATTGGCAAAGCAGACAGAAGTTGCAGAGATGGTGTCGGCAATGGAGAAAGAAGGTCTGATTGAAAGTTCCAAAAGTCCGTGGGCATCACCGGTTGTACTGGTTAAGAAGAAAGATGGCAGCACGCGGTTCTGCGTGGACTATCGGCAGCTCAATTACGTCACCAAGAAAGATAGCTACCCTCTGCCACGGATTGACGACACGCTAGACACACTATCAGGAGCCCGATGGTTTTCCACTCTCGACTTGAAGAGTGGCTACTGGCAGGTACAGATCCATCCAGAAGACCGGGAGAAAACCGCCTTCACCGCAGGAAATGGGCTATGGCAATTCACGGTAATGCCATTCGGGCTGTGCAATGCTCCGGCGACTTTCGAGCGATTGATGGAATGTGTCCTGCAAGGGTTAACATGGAAAACCTGTTTGGTATACTTGGATGATGTTATCGTCGTAGGAAAAACGTTTGCGCAACACCGAGACAATCTAAGGGATGTGTTTCAAAGGCTTCGAAGTGCCCACCTGAAGCTCAACCCCAGGAAGTGCGCCCTGTTTAGAGCGGAAGTCAAGTACTTGGGCACATAATTTCAGCCTAAGGAGTGAGAACCGATCCATAGAAGGTCGAAGCGGTGAAAAACTGGCCAGTCCCCAAAGACAAACACCAACTAAGGAGCTTCCTGGGCCTAGCCACCTACTACAGACGGTTCGTGAAGGATTTTGCCGGGATCGCAAAGAGCCTGCACCAGTTGACGGAAAAGGGAAAACAATTCAAATGGTCAATTGAGTGCGAGAAGAGCTTCAAGGCACTCGGCTATGCGATGCACCGATACTAGCTTACCCCACTCCCGGGGAAACGTTCATTGTGGATGCAGATGCCAGTAATGTCGGGGTAGTACGGCTCCTCTCCCAGGTGCATGATGGCCAAGGGAAGGTGGTTGCGTACTTCAGCAAGGTGCTCTCTAAGCCAGAAAGGAACTACTGCGTGACAAGGCGGGAACTTCTAGCTTTGATCTTGTCTACGAAGCATTTTCACAAATACCTCTATGGGAGGAAGTTCGTTCTTCGCACAGAGCATTCAGCCTTAAAATGGCTATTACAGTTCAAGAGTCCTGAGGGTCAGGCCGCAAGATGGATCGAAAGGCTGCAAATATACGACTACGAAATACAGCATCGTAAAGGAAAGCTCCACTCTAATGCGGATGCACTGTTCCAGAGACCATGCAGAACGGATTGTAAACATTGTGCGCGTCAGGAAGAACAGGAGCTGGTTTCCATCCAAAGAATTAGAGCCGAACCTATCGCCGGCTGGAGCGTAGATCTTAAAGGCGTATTTTGCGCAGTGGGACTCCCTTCATGTCCAAGAAGGTGTCCTGAGAAGAAAATGGGAATCCTCCGACGGAAAGTCGTTTGTAATGCAGCTTGTCGTGCAGCTTGTCGTGCCGCGGACGAGGGTCAAGGAGGTGTTACGGGAAATGCATGGCAGGGCGTCCGGAGGCCACTTGGGAGTGAATAAGACGCTAGAAAAGGTACGAGAATGTTTTTATTGGTTAAAAGCGAAGGAAGATATCGAAGACTGGTGCAGAAAATGCGACGTGTGTGCAGCTAGCAAGGGTCCGAGAATCAAAACTCGAGGTAAGATGCACAAATACAACGTGGGAGCACCTTTCGAACGAATCGCCATTGACATCGCAGGGCCCTTTCCGGAAACCGACAATGGTAATCGGTATATACTCGTAGTGATGGACTACTTCAGTAGGTGGCCGGAAGCGTTTCCGATCCCTAACCAGGAAGCCAGAACCGTGGCGGAGCAGATCGTCTACAATTGGGTGAGCAGGTTCGGTGTGCCCTCGAAATTGCATTCTGACCAAGGGCGGAACTTCGAGTCAAGAATCTTCCAAGAGATGTGTCAACTACTTGGAATCAAAAAGACAAGGACAACCCCGCTTCATCCACAGTCGGACGGTATGGTGGAGCGTTTCAATAGGACTTTGGACGAACATCTCTCGAAGGTCGTAAGTGACTACCAACGGGATTGAGACCCTTGTTTTTGATGGCCTATAGAAGTGCCGTGCATAGCACTACTCGACATACGCCGTTCGAAATCTTGTTTGGTGGAATAGCTCGATTACCCAGTGAGGTGAAATTTGGATCCCCTACCAATGAGCCCAGAAATGAAGAAGAGTACGTGGCGGACCTTAGGGAAAGGCTTAGGGACATACACCAAAGAACCAGAAGCCAGATTAAGATGACGAGCGACCGCATGAAGACATGGTATGATGCCAAGGCAACAACGTCAGGATTCCAGGAGGGAGATCTAGTGTGGCTGTATAATCCCCATCGCCAAAAGGGGAAATCACCTAAGTTGCAGCAGAACTGGGAGGGTCCCTACAGAATAATAACCCGCATCAACGATGTTGTCTACCGCATCCAGCGAGGATCAGGGGCCAAAATGAAAGTGGTTCATGTGGACCGACTGAGTCGATACAATGGCCGAAATGAGGATGCACTTGTTCGGGACGAACACGTCTAAGAGGGGGGCAGTGTAACATAATAATAACTACGCTCCTTCAGCCAATTCCAAAGTGTCTTTTCATTCGAGGTTCGTGTCTGCGGTTAGTCTCCACAGTTCATGTCTATGATAAGAGACGGATAATATCGCGGATAAGAGAGAATTATAACTGCACGAAATGATTGTCATCTTGGAATTATTACATCAGAATTTTTAGGTATTTTGTTTTTAGGTATTTTTCTTTTTGGTCGAAGAATTTGCTAGAAGTTTCTGGCTATTAGAAACTTCTGCTATATAAGGACAGAAGAAGTAATTAGTTTGGATTTGTGAATTAAGTAATTGCAAGGAGATAAAGTGATTTGAGAGGAAAGAGACCTTGTAAGAAAAGAATTTGCGAAGAATAGTATAGTGTGAACTTGAATTGTTCTATAGACTAGAAAATAAAAAAATAAATTTCACAGAATATCGTTTTATCTACTCGAGCCGTAGCTCGCATATTACAATATGATATGTGCTTTGCAAGCATATGCTTTGCAGTAGACTTAAACTTGCATTTATGCAGCTTTTCCTGTTTTGCTTTGCATTTGCTTTGCAAAGTTTGCATTTCAAAAAGGGCTCTATATATAAATTATACTTAACAATGTTAAATTTATAGTTCAATACTATTTTTAAGTGTAAAATAAGCCCTATCCAACTTGGGAGTAATGTACAATAACGTTAGGCTTCAATAAAGTCCGGCGTTCGTCTTAGAAAAAATACGTTTTTTTTGTGGCATTTTTAATCTTAATTAAATACATGGGGAGAGTGAGGATAAACGGACTACTTAGGGTTCAGATCCCTATTAAATGCAAACTATTGGCTGCATTCTATTGGATCTACTTTCCTGTAATAGCGTCAACTTTAACCTATAATAATTTATAGGAAGAAATTGGTTAAATTCTTTAAAAACAATTGTATGTAAGTCTTTATCGGAAACGAATGAAGATAAGAGAAAGGCACTCTTGAAATACACTTTTTCTTCGAAATTTTTACATCAGCTCATCAATGAGCAGAATGATTCATTTGGTAGTAGCTGTACAAGTTTGCTGTTTAAGTTCAATTGTGGGGAAATCGTGTGTTATTCACCGCTATAGCTGTCGTAAAGCATTACCCATATGACTTCAAATAGAGCTGGGAAGGTAGGCAATGCTGTTTAACTCAGGGCCGCATAAAGCACTTTTTAGCCCCTAACCAATATATTTCTGGCGCCACCAGATGATCACATGATTCACATGATAAACCTTAAACGGTTATATCTACGAGTACGTGATTCGTTTTGTAATTTTGAAGACAATTTAATAGGTAAAATTACATTTCTTGAACGTCTTTGGAATACCATCCGTGAGCTAGTGCAACTTGAATTAAAAAAAAAATGTTTATCTATAAAAGATTTCCCTCAATTTGTTCGTATCGAAGACGGTGATTTTATTGTTAAATCATTTTCTTCGCTTACTCGTATGTCAAGTAAACGAAGTGCACTTGCACCTAAAAAATCCGTCAAATTAAAAAAAATATTTAATAATTAGTTAAAATTAAATAAAAAAAATTTCGACTATTTTCCAAAACTTTCTATGCCATGACCTTGCATATATAAAATATTGTTTAGATATTAATTTCGAATAAAATCGATGGAACCATAGCCGAGAAATAGTCAATTTTTAAGAACCAGTTAATAAGTAAAGTACCGTTATTGGTATTTTTTTTTTGCAAAAACCTGGTTGGATTCATATATCCACCGTAATTTAAATGTCGAATTTGATCAAAATTGTTAGAGACATTTTCGAGAAAATTAATAAAGTACCGTTAATTTTGGAGTTAGAATTAAAACTCCGATGGTGCCATCACAGACTCTAGATATGAAGTTTGAGACAAATGCGTCCAGTCGTTTAGGCTGCAGTAGTGCGTACAGATAGACAAAATTGTGAGACATACTTTATTGAGTTTTTCATCATAGTAATGTCAAGTTTGATCAAAATCTCGAGATCGAACATTTTCAGCTTCCTGGGCCTAGCCACCTACTACAGACGGTTCGTGAAGGATTTTGCCGGGATCGCAAAGAGCCTGCACCAGTTGACGGAAAAGGGAAAACAATTCAAATGGTCAATTGAGTGCGAGAAGAGCTTCAAGGCACTCGGCTATGCGATGCACCGATACTAGCTTACCCCACTCCCGGGGAAACGTTCATTGTGGATGCAGATGCCAGTAATGTCGGGGTAGTACGGCTCCTCTCCCAGGTGCATGATGGCCAAGGGAAGGTGGTTGCGTACTTCAGCAAGGTGCTCTCTAAGCCAGAAAGGAACTACTGCGTGACAAGGCGGGAACTTCTAGCTTTGATCTTGTCTACGAAGCATTTTCACAAATACCTCTATGGGAGGAAGTTCGTTCTTCGCACAGAGCATTCAGCCTTAAAATGGCTATTACAGTTCAAGAGTCCTGAGGGTCAGGTCGCAAGATGGATCGAAAGGCTGCAAATATACGACTACGAAATACAGCATCGTAAAGGAAAGCTCCACTCTAATGCGGATGCACTGTTCCGGAGACCATGCAGAACGGATTGTAAACATTGTACGCGTCAGGAAGAACAGGAGCTGGTTTCCATCCAAAGAATTAGAGCCGAACCTATCGCCGGCTGGAGCGTAGATCTTAAAGGCGTATTTTGCGCAGTGGGACTCCCTTCATGTCCAAGAAGGTGTCCTGAGAAGAAAATGGGAATCCTCCGACGGAAAGTCGTTTGTAATGCAGCTTGTCGTGCAGCTTGTCGTGCCGCGGACGAGGGTCAAGGAGGTGTTACGGGAAATGCATGGCAGGGCGTCCGGAGGCCACTTGGGAGTGAATAAGACGCTAGAAAAGGTACGAGAATGTTTTTATTGGTTAAAAGCGAAGGAAGATATCGAAGACTGGTGCAGAAAATGCGACGTGTGTGCAGCTAGCAAGGGTCCGAGAATCAAAACTCGAGGTAAGATGCACAAATACAACGTGGGAGCACCTTTCGAACGAATCGCCATTGACATCGCAGGGCCCTTTCCGGAAACCGACAATGGTAATCGGTATATACTCGTAGTGATGGACTACTTCAGTAGGTGGCCGGAAGCGTTTCCGATCCCTAACCAGGAAGCCAGAACCGTGGCGGAGCAGATCGTCTACAATTGGGTGAGCAGGTTCGGTGTGCCCTCGAAATTGCATTCTGACCAAGGGCGGAACTTCGAGTCAAGAATCTTCCAAGAGATGTGTCAACTACTCGGAATCAAAAAGACAAGGACAACCCCGCTTCATCCACAGTCGGACGGTATGGTGGAGCGTTTCAATAGGACTTTGGACGAACATCTCTCGAAGGTCGTAAGTGACTACCAACGGGATTGAGACCAGCAGATTCCCTTGTTTTTGATGGCCTATAGAAGTGCCGTGCATAGCACTACTCGACATACGCCGTTCGAAATCTTGTTTGGTGGAATAGCTCGATTACCCAGTGAGGTGAAATTTGGATCCCCTACCAATGAGCCCAGAAATGAAGAAGAGTACGTGGCGGACCTTAGGGAAAGGCTTAGGGACATACACCAAAGAACCAGAAGCCAGATTAAGATGACGAGCGACCGCATGAAGACATGGTATGATGCCAAGGCAACAACGTCAGGATTCCAGGAGGGAGATCTAGTGTGGCTGTATAATCCCCATCGCCAAAAGGGGAAATCACCTAAGTTGCAGCAGAACTGGGAGGGTCCCTACAGAATAATAACCCGCATCAACGATGTTGTCTACCGCATCCAGCGAGGATCAGGGGCCAAAATGAAAGTGGTTCATGTGGACCGACTGAGTCGATACAATGGCCGAAATGAGGATGCACTTGTTCGGGACGAACACGTCTAAGAGGGGGGCAGTGTA
This sequence comes from Pocota personata, assembly GCA_963082735.1. NCBI lineage: Eukaryota > Metazoa > Arthropoda > Insecta > Diptera > Syrphidae > Pocota > Pocota personata. The sequence goes on along the minus strand of OY720429.1, from coordinate 52,855,702 downwards.
ACATAATAATAACTACGCTCCTTCAGCCAATTCCAAAGTGTCTTTTCATTCGAGGTTCGTGTCTGCGGTTAGTCTCCACAGTTCATGTCTATGATAAGAGACGGATAATATCGCGGATAAGAGAGAATTATAACTGCACGAAATGATTGTCATCTTGGAATTATTACATCAGAATTTTTAGGTATTTTGTTTTTAGGTATTTTTCTTTTTGGTCGAAGAATTTGCTAGAAGTTTCTGGCTATCAGAAACTTCTGCTATATAAGGACAGAAGAAGTAATTAGTTTGGATTTGCGAATTAAGTAATTGCAAGGAGATAAAGTGATTTGAGAGGAAAGAGACCTTGTAAGAAAAGAATTTGCGAAGAATAGTATAGTGTGAACTTGAATTGTTCTATAGACTAGAAAATAAAAAAATAAATTTCACAGAATATCGTTTTATCTACTCGAGCCGTAGCTCGCATATTACAATATGATATGTGCTTTGCAAGCATATGCTTTGCAGTAGACTTAAACTTGCATTTATGCAGCTTTTCCTGTTTTGCTTTGCATTTGCTTTGCAAAGTTTGCATTTCAAAAAGGGCTCTATATATAAATTATACTTAACAATGTTAAATTTATAGTTCAATACTATTTTTAAGTGTAAAATAAGCCCTATCCAACTTGGGAGTAATGTACAATAACGTTAGGCTTCAATAAAGTCCGGCGTTCGTCTTAGAAAAAATACGTTTTTTTTGTGGCATTTTTAATCTTAATTAAATACATGGGGAGAGTGAGGATAAACGGACTACTTAGGGTTCAGATCCCTATTAAATGCAAACTATTGGCTGCATTCTATTGGATCTACTTTCCTGTAATAGCGTCAACTTTAACCTATAATAATTTATAGGAAGAAATTGGTTAAATTCTTTAAAAACAATTGTATGTAAGTCTTTATCGGAAACGAATGAAGATAAGAGAAAGGCACTCTTGAAATACACTTTTTCTTCGAAATTTTTACATCAGCTCATCAATGAGCAGAATGATTCATTTGGTAGTAGCTGTACAAGTTTGCTGTTTAAGTTCAATTGTGGGGAAATCGTGTGTTATTCACCGCTATAGCTGTCGTAAAGCATTACCCATATGACTTCAAATAGAGCTGGGAAGGTAGGCAATGCTGTTTAACTCAGGGCCGCATAAAGCACTTTTTAGCCCCTAACCAATATATTTCTGGCGCCACCAGATGATCACATGATTCACATGATAAACCTTAAACGGTTATATCTACGAGTACGTGATTCGTTTTGTAATTTTGAAGACAATTTAATAGGTAAAATTACATTTCTTGAACGTCTTTGGAATACCATCCGTGAGCTAGTGCAACTTGAATTAAAAAAAAAATGTTTATCTATAAAAGATTTCCCTCAATTTGTTCGTATCGAAGACGGTGATTTTATTGTTAAATCATTTTCTTCGCTTACTCGTATGTCAAGTAAACGAAGTGCACTTGCACCTAAAAAATCCGTCAAATTAAAAAAAATATTTAATAATTAGTTAAAATTAAATAAAAAAAATTTCGACTATTTTCCAAAACTTTCTATGCCATAACCTTGCATATATAAAATATTGTTTAGATATTAATTTCGAATAAAATCGATGGAACCATAGCCGAGAAATAGTCAATTTTTAAGAACCAGTTAATAAGTAAAGTACCGTTATTGGTATTTTTTTTTTGCAAAAACCTGGTTGGATTCATATATCCACCGTAATTTAAATGTCGAATTTGATCAAAATTGTTAGAGACATTTTCGAGAAAATTAATAAAGTACCGTTAATTTTGGAGTTAGAATTAAAACTCCGATGGTGCCATCACAGACTCTAGATATGAAGTTTGAGACAAATGCGTCCAGTCGTTTAGGCTGCAGTAGTGCGTACAGATAGACAAAATTGTGAGACATACTTTATTGAGTTTTTCATCATAGTAATGTCAAGTTTGATCAAAATCTCGAGATCGAACATTTTCAGCTTCCTGGGCCTAGCCACCTACTACAGACGGTTCGTGAAGGATTTTGCCGGGATCGCAAAGAGCCTGCACCAGTTGACGGAAAAGGGAAAACAATTCAAATGGTCAATTGAGTGCGAGAAGAGCTTCAAGGCACTCGGCTATGCGATGCACCGATACTAGCTTACCCCACTCCCGGGGAAACGTTCATTGTGGATGCAGATGCCAGTAATGTCGGGGTAGTACGGCTCCTCTCCCAGGTGCATGATGGCCAAGGGAAGGTGGTTGCGTACTTCAGCAAGGTGCTCTCTAAGCCAGAAAGGAACTACTGCGTGACAAGGCGGGAACTTCTAGCTTTGATCTTGTCTACGAAGCATTTTCACAAATACCTCTATGGGAGGAAGTTCGTTCTTCGCACAGAGCATTCAGCCTTAAAATGGCTATTACAGTTCAAGAGTCCTGAGGGTCAGGTCGCAAGATGGATCGAAAGGCTGCAAATATACGACTACGAAATACAGCATCGTAAAGGAAAGCTCCACTCTAATGCGGATGCACTGTTCCGGAGACCATGCAGAACGGATTGTAAACATTGTACGCGTCAGGAAGAACAGGAGCTGGTTTCCATCCAAAGAATTAGAGCCGAACCTATCGCCGGCTGGAGCGTAGATCTTAAAGGCGTATTTTGCGCAGTGGGACTCCCTTCATGTCCAAGAAGGTGTCCTGAGAAGAAAATGGGAATCCTCCGACGGAAAGTCGTTTGTAATGCAGCTTGTCGTGCAGCTTGTCGTGCCGCGGACGAGGGTCAAGGAGGTGTTACGGGAAATGCATGGCAGGGCGTCCGGAGGCCACTTGGGAGTGAATAAGACGCTAGAAAAGGTACGAGAATGTTTTTATTGGTTAAAAGCGAAGGAAGATATCGAAGACTGGTGCAGAAAATGCGACGTGTGTGCAGCTAGCAAGGGTCCGAGAATCAAAACTCGAGGTAAGATGCACAAATACAACGTGGGAGCACCTTTCGAACGAATCGCCATTGACATCGCAGGGCCCTTTCCGGAAACCGACAATGGTAATCGGTATATACTCGTAGTGATGGACTACTTCAGTAGGTGGCCGGAAGCGTTTCCGATCCCTAACCAGGAAGCCAGAACCGTGGCGGAGCAGATCGTCTACAATTGGGTGAGCAGGTTCGGTGTGCCCTCGAAATTGCATTCTGACCAAGGGCGGAACTTCGAGTCAAGAATCTTCCAAGAGATGTGTCAACTACTCGGAATCAAAAAGACAAGGACAACCCCGCTTCATCCACAGTCGGACGGTATGGTGGAGCGTTTCAATAGGACTTTGGACGAACATCTCTCGAAGGTCGTAAGTGACTACCAACGGGATTGAGACCAGCAGATTCCCTTGTTTTTGATGGCCTATAGAAGTGCCGTGCATAGCACTACTCGACATACGCCGTTCGAAATCTTGTTTGGTGGAATAGCTCGATTACCCAGTGAGGTGAAATTTGGATCCCCTACCAATGAGCCCAGAAATGAAGAAGAGTACGTGGCGGACCTTAGGGAAAGGCTTAGGGACATACACCAAAGAACCAGAAGCCAGATTAAGATGACGAGCGACCGCATGAAGACATGGTATGATGCCAAGGCAACAACGTCAGGATTCCAGGAGGGAGATCTAGTGTGGCTGTATAATCCCCATCGCCAAAAGGGGAAATCACCTAAGTTGCAGCAGAACTGGGAGGGTCCCTACAGAATAATAACCCGCATCAACGATGTTGTCTACCGCATCCAGCGAGGATCAGGGGCCAAAATGAAAGTGGTTCATGTGGACCGACTGAGTCGATACAATGGCCGAAATGAGGATGCACTTGTTCGGGACGAACACGTCTAAGAGGGGGGCAGTGTAACATAATAATAACTACGCTCCTTCAGCCAATTCCAAAGTGTCTTTTCATTCGAGGTTCGTGTCTGCGGTTAGTCTCCACAGTTCATGTCTATGATAAGAGACGGATAATATCGCGGATAAGAGAGAATTATAACTGCACGAAATGATTGTCATCTTGGAATTATTACATCAGAATTTTTAGGTATTTTGTTTTTAGGTATTTTTCTTTTTGGTCGAAGAATTTGCTAGAAGTTTCTGGCTATTAGAAACTTCTGCTATATAAGGACAGAAGAAGTAATTAGTTTGGATTTGTGAATTAAGTAATTGCAAGGAGATAAAGTGATTTGAGAGGAAAGAGACCTTGTAAGAAAAGAATTTGCGAAGAATAGTATAGTGTGAACTTGAATTGTTCTATAGACTAGAAAATAAAAAAATAAATTTCACAGAATATCGTTTTATCTACTCGAGCCGTAGCTCGCATATTACAATATGATATGTGCTTTGCAAGCATATGCTTTGCAGTAGACTTAAACTTGCATTTATGCAGCTTTTCCTGTTTTGCTTTGCATTTGCTTTGCAAAGTTTGCATTTCAAAAAGGGCTCTATATATAAATTATACTTAACAATGTTAAATTTATAGTTCAATACTATTTTTAAGTGTAAAATAAGCCCTATCCAACTTGGGAGTAATGTACAATAACGTTAGGCTTCAATAAAGTCCGGCGTTCGTCTTAGAAAAAATACGTTTTTTTTGTGGCATTTTTAATCTTAATTAAATACATGGGGAGAGTGAGGATAAACGGACTACTTAGGGTTCAGATCCCTATTAAATGCAAACTATTGGCTGCATTCTATTGGATCTACTTTCCTGTAATAGCGTCAACTTTAACCTATAATAATTTATAGGAAGAAATTGGTTAAATTCTTTAAAAACAATTGTATGTAAGTCTTTATCGGAAACGAATGAAGATAAGAGAAAGGCACTCTTGAAATACACTTTTTCTTCGAAATTTTTACATCAGCTCATCAATGAGCAGAATGATTCATTTGGTAGTAGCTGTACAAGTTTGCTGTTTAAGTTCAATTGTGGGGAAATCGTGTGTTATTCACCGCTATAGCTGTCGTAAAGCATTACCCATATGACTTCAAATAGAGCTGGGAAGGTAGGCAATGCTGTTTAACTCAGGGCCGCATAAAGCACTTTTTAGCCCCTAACCAATATATTTCTGGCGCCCCCAGATGATCACATGATTCACATGATAAACCTTAAACGGTTATATATACGAGTACATGATTCGTTTTGTAATTTTGAAGACAATTTAATAGGTAAAATTACATTTCTTGAACGTCTTTGGAATACCATCCGTGAGCTAGTGCAACTTGAATTAAAAAAAAAATGTTTATCTATAAAAGATTTCCCTCAATTTGTTCGTATAGAAGACGGTGATTTTATTGTTAAATCATTTTCTTCGCTTACTCGTATGTCAAGTAAACGAAGCACTTGCACCTAAAAAATCCGTCAAATTAAAAAAAATATTTAATAATTAGTTAAAATTAAATAAAAAAAATTTCGACTATTTTCCAAAACTTTCTATGCCATGACCTTGCATATATAAAATATTGTTTAGATATTAATTTCGAATAAAATCGATGGAACCATAGCCGAGAAATAGTCAATTTTTAAGAACCAGTTAATAAGTAAAGTACCGTTATTGGTATTTTTTTTTTGCAAAAACCTGGTTGGATTCATATATCCACCGTACTTTAAATGTCGAATTTGATCAAAATTGTTAGAGACATTTTCGAGAAAATTAATAAAGTACCGTTAATTTTGGAGTTAGAATTAAAACTCCGATGGTGCCATCACAGACTCTAGATATGAAGTTTGAGACAAATGCGTCCAGTCGTTTAGGCTGCAGTAGTGCGTACAGATAGACAAAATTGTGAGACATACTTTATTGAGTTTTTCATCATAGTAATGTCAAGTTTGATCAAAATCTCGAGATCGAACATTTTCAGGAAACGAATACTTGCCGTTATAAGTGCAAGTAAAAAAGTACAATTTTTATTTAAGAAATATTAATATTTTTAAATGAAATTTGGTATATTCCTCTAAAAAAGCAGGTCCGTATTATAACAGGTTAAAACTCTTCAATGCGAAATTACAATGTGGGGTCTAATCACAGTGTTAGATCGCAAGGCTAACCTTCAGCTATAAAATATTTGTCTGGCATTATTTCTTGAAAAAGAAATATCTTGTGATAGTTTTGGTGTTCTTATGTTGGGCATGCTGATTCTCGAGAATTTCTTGACGAAGGTGAAGGTTCTGCCTATATTGACCTTGAAACTCAGGTGTCAGCTGCAGATCAAATTCTTTAAAAATCTTATTTTATCATATGGAACTTTTGTGTATTTGCCTTTTAAGCATTTATCACAGCAGCATTAAAAAGGGGGAATAATGGAGAGAAATTTCAGTAATTCGCTATCTAATAACCAATTCAAACTCTTATTATTATTTAATTAGCGATTAGCCACAAATAATATTTTAAAATAAGAAAAACGTCAAACCAATATGTAGCGAAGATAGGAATGGTTGCTCGGGTGTGTTCAGAGTCGCAAAACTCAGCTGATGTGAGAAGTAATTCGGTTCAGGTATTTTTTTGGGAAAACTAGGTTTCTTTTCTAACTATAAAAGCAGATTGTTAATTCTTCCGGCGCCAGTTAGTCTTAAAACTTCAATGTGTAAAGTTAACCGATAAACAAAAAAAAACCTCTAATGGGAAGAAACAAAAAAAAGTGAAGTTGAACGTTATGCATAAAGACCCAAATTAGCATCAAAACAGGAGAGACAGACTATAAAATTAATAAGTTCAACCGTTCGCACTCAAATCACATATTAGTAACAACGACAAAAAGTGTTTAGCTGCCGCAGGCCTACACGGTCAAATAGCAGTACGAACACATTCGCTACGACCTCAAAACAAAGTCAAGCGGTTAGATTGGGAAATAGAGCTCCAGAACATCAACCGACTGGTCAAAAGTCTTATGGACCGAGTTTAAAGTTTTTGAACAAAAAATGAGAGTTTACTTTCGGCGGTCTGCTGAAGAAAATATGGTCTCTAGCTGTGTGGTCCGAACACCACGCTTGCGGTCCCAACGCCATGTTTGCGGTGGTTCATTATTGGTCTGCCGATGTTTCTCTTCCGCCGGTATTGGAGAACACTGGAATCATGAATAAGGAGAAGTACAGACATACCTATATATTAGAAGAACACACTTTACCATCGGTCAAATATTAATACGAGTAGGTCCTGGATTGACATTAATGCAAGAAAATGATCCGAAACATTTTTCCAAGCCTTGCCGAGGATACGTGGACCAAGAAATCAAATCATAATATTATCTGTCTAATATTACTTTGAATAATTGATCCAAAACAAATCAATTACCGGCGTTAAAAACTAAAATTTTAATTGATTTACAATAATGGGTTTTATTATTTGTTAAACAAAAAGTGAGTCTTTTGCTGGAATCACTAAAATCAACGATACCGTGAGATGACTTCTGTGAAGCAGAATCTTGTACATTTAAGAAATTATGATGGTTAACTTTTTCTATGAACAAAACTAATTATTTGCAGTCTCATAGAACAGGGTGCGAGGGTAAAATTTGTTTGAATGTTTTTTTAAAAAAAAAATACTGGAAATATTATAATTACGTAAAAGTAAATGTGTCAAAAGAATAAGGCCCATATATCATAGATACTCGTAGAGATGAAGAAGGAAACCTTGTAGAAGAGTCACAGTCGGTGTTAAAAATATTAAAGAACTACTTCTACAGAAGGCAACGAAGACCAACATTCTGCTGTCAGGCAGAATAAACATTCAACCTAGACGATGATAGCCAAAACTTTCGTCCACCTGATCAAAACGAAGTGAAGATAGCAATATCTAAGCTATAATCTAAGAGGGCTGCTGGACCTGACTGCTTACCGCGGAATAAGAATTTATTTTTTATTTATTATTATAGTTGGTCAGAAGAGTTTATGCCTGATGAATGGAATCTCAGCTCAGTGTGAATTTAGGCCAGGAAGGTCTACAATAGATCAAATTTTCACACTTCTTTTTTTTATAATTTGCACGTGTGTAAGGGGATATGAATACCCTTATACTAATTTGTTAGGACATGGGCGTTTTGTGGAAAGGAGAAGAGACAGAGAGAAAGACAGATTTTTGTAGTTGGTTTGTAACTCAGGTGGTATTAAGTTTCAGTGAACTCCAAGGGTGGCCGTCCAGATAACTGGGGAGTATTTTTATTTTGCTGTTACTGTCGTTACTTATGATTCACAGTATTTTTTTCCGTCTTCCTGATGTCATCATCACGGTCAAGTTGCATTTTAGCCATATGACCAGTGTTATGCCTTCGCAGTAGAGTTGACATAAGCTTTCGCAATTGATCGACTTTTTTATTTTTTTCATGCGAAATAAATAGATGATTCTTTTTTATATATAAAAAAGGCATGCTAACAACTAAATTAAAACATTCTTCCGAGATGATTTGTTCTCATTCTCGTCATATAGAGCTCTTCAGGCGTACTAACGACGTCGGATTATTGTTCTTTATCCTCTTTTTTAGAAGTGCCCTCCGGGTGTTCAATCGGGTTCAGGTCTGGCGATTGAACTGGCCACTCCAAGACCTGAATGTTTTGATTTGAAAACTATTCCATCGTTTTTCGGGATTTATGGCATTCTGTGAGACCTGTTCCCGAATATTTTACTATAGGATGCCTTTCATGAGTTCCCTAAAACATCAATATAGCTGTCGCTACTCATTCTTCCCTCACACGTGAATAGCTCTCCTATGCCTCCTGTGGCTGTAGGTACCACACAATTGGGACGGTACTCTTATCCCTTTCTTACAGTGGACAGCTTCTTCCCTACAGTGGACTTTGTATACCTTGGCTCTGCTACCACATCAGACACCATCAGCGTAGAAATTAAAAGAAAAATAACTCTTGCCAATCGCTGTTTCTTTGGGGTGCGAAGGCAATTAAGTAGTAAGGACCTATCCCGAGTCTAGAAAGGGACCTCAACTAACATGGAGGGCGCAACTGGAAATAGTCCGCTGAGGACTGGGCTAACTGGAGAGGTTTGTTACTTGAGGCACAGGTTCACCCCGAACTGTAGCGCCATTTGAGTAAGTGGAAGTAAATGAAAATAAAAATAGATGTTACGCACCAACATCTTCTAAGGAAGGAAAATCCACCAATATGCCAAATCTGTACAACCAAGATAGATATTGTAGCAGGCCAGAGCATGAAGAGAGTAATGTCAGTAAAAATAAAGAGCGAATGAAGAGAGAATGATGTAAATGGGTTAACGATGACCGATGTAGGGAGTCAGCTACAGTGTAATAGCGTGACAGTGCGGATGTATGTAAAAATCGAGTGTAATGCAAGTGATTAAAAGTCTTTTATTTAAAGTTTTATCGTATTTAAGGCATCTTTACAATATCAACTATGTTCTAGATATAGGAGTATCTGGAACCTGCACATCAAATATACACACTTTAACCACTAAAACATCTCCCTACGTGACACTTCGAAACCCTTTTCAAGAAAACATATACATTGCTAATAACTTTATAAATAAGTCCAACTATATAATTTAATCCAATTTAACAGAGATTTAAGTCATATCAGAGCGGAGGCCTCTGCAGCTGGTTCTCTTTAGTATTATAGTAATAATGAATTAAATTCATATATTTTCCGAACCTGACTGCCCCGTGAACCGTTTCGCCCCTAGGCAATTGCCTAGTTTCTCTAGAGATTAATCCGGCACTGCAGTTACTTGCGTAGAGGGGATCTTCTCTTATTTTAAGATCAAAGCGTGGAAAATTAGATTAATATGCCAATATTTGAAAAAGGCCTTAATTATTGCTTTAAGCCTTTTAGAACCGTTTGCTGATACTGTTCATAAATCTGTATCATAACCAAGTTGATCTTATATTGTAAAAGTAACTTAATTTATTGTCGATTGCTCCCAAATATTTAAGATCATCTTAGCAAAGCCTCACTTCAACGCAATGCAGCCAACTTCAGTTCATTATCAAATGCCATGTGTTGAACGAGTTACCTGCACAGCATAATATGTAACATTATATTAAAGTAAAAGTTCATTCTCCTTTCAATATAAATTCCATTCTCACAGAATAATGTAACTTTAAACTTTTTTTTCCAAATCATTTTTTCCAATGCAACCAATTTCAAACATTGTCTTTCAAAATTTCATTACGATAAGTAATTTTCGTTCCCACAGAAATAATGTAACCTTTATAAATACACCGAAAAATTTCACGTAATTGGCGCAGTCTGTGTTTAACGACGGTTTATCGTTAAAGCTCATATCGCTAAGTGCAACGACGGATAATCGTTAAGTGCTACGATAGAACGACGCACGGATTATTGCTGAATAAAAATAAGTGACTAAATTGAGAAAAATAAGTAAAACGAAGGATTATCGTTGAAAATTGAATAAAGAAAAAAGATATGAAATACCAATTAAGTGAAAGAAAGAAAATAAAAATTAAGTGAAAGAATAAGTGCAACGACGAATCATCGTTCATGTTCCACTAATTAAAAGAAGAAATAAAAGACCCAATAATAACTAAATTTAGTGACGGATGATCGTTCAATCATCAATTAATTCCAGGGATCAGTAATAGAAGGAAGAAATGCTCCTCATTCTCCTGTAAGTACCCCCTTTTCCATTATCTACCTTTTATTTATGGGATCCGTGAAAAGAATAAATAAATACGACTTAAGAACAAACTATTCAACTAGAAGATTTAGAAGAAGTTCAAGAATTTGAAAAATCAAAAGAATTAAATGTGTCTCTAAATCAGGCTACTCAAGGTGTGGACATACCAATGCTTAACCTGGCTAAACCCAGTCAACAATGTTGCTAATCTGATAAATGTTGCCAATAATCAACCTGTTCTTAATCCTATGGATATTTTTAATACACTAAAAATACCAGATGCAATTAAGGATCTACCTAAATTTGAAGGTAATCCACGATTGCTTTATGAATTTATTAATAAAGTCGAGGAAATACTTTCCTTAATGGCACCGCTCCACGGAACGCCTCAAAGCAGGAGATTACTATGAGCAATAAGAAACAAAATCGAGGGTAATGCTAATGAAGTGTTCGGGACACCATTTGTATGGACCAATATCAAGAGCAGATAAACGAAATGAAACAAGCAAAGCGTTTTCTTACTGTGTCATGGACCAAAATATATTTTATTTTGAAATGTTTATATTATTTGTATATTCGTTTTCTTTGTACAACCCCATAATTGGATACCATATGTCCAAACGGATTTCAGTATCTGATTATATAATAGGATTTTATTCTCAATGGATAGTTCTGAGTTATATCCTAACAACCAATAAAGTTTTCTATATTTAATATTTAAGTCTTCTACTTTCTTTTTCACATGTTCCTTCCATTTCAGTTTAGCATCCAGATTCATACCCAGATACTTAGCTGTGTTAGAATAAGAAACTACTCGTACTTGGTTATTAATAACCACCGGAACATTCGTTATTTTTTTATTTGTAAAATTGAGGTGGACTTTTACTCATTAAATTTAATTCGCCATCGCTGCGTCCAATCACATATCTCTTTTGTAGCTTTTCTGCTGCTTTAGCCACACATCCATCTGTTGATAGAACAGCAGTGTCGCCTGCAATGTATCAATTGCATGCGGTATATCACTCGTATAATAAAAAAAATTGAGTGGGTCCTAGAATACTGTGGAACACCTGCTTGTATTGCTTTAAGTTCAGAATACGCTGAATCATAGCGAACTCTAAAGAATCTATTTGCTATATAAGATTTAAGTATCTCATAGTACTGCCTAGGTAGATCACTATGAAGTTTATACTCTAAATCCTTATGCCAAACTTTATCAAAAGCCTGTGCAACGTCTAAGAATATTGCAGAACAAATTTGTTTTCCTTCCAGTGCCTTTTCTATAACATTAGTTACACGATGCACTTGGTGTATTGTCGAGTGTCTACGAGTATTTCTAAACCCGAATTTGTGGGTGGGGCTTTCTTTGCTCTATAATGTGGTCTAGTCGTTTAAGAAGGATTTTCTCGAAAAGTTTCGATAATACCGGTGAAAGTGAGATTGACCTATATGAAGTAACTTCTGATATAGACTTACCTTGTTTAGGTATAACAATATTTTCTACTACGAGTATCTTCCAGTGATATGGGACATACCTTTGTTTAAAGCAAGCATTAATTATAAGCTTGAGTTTCAACAATACAGTGGAGGGCAATTCTTTCAAGATTTGAACACTTACAAGGTCATAACCTGGTGACTTTCTATTATTTAGTTTATGAATACATATCTTGATCTCTCTTAACGAAACATAAGGAATTTCCTTTTCATCTACTCTGTTATAGAAATCAGATTTTCGTTTGCTACGCTAGGTGGAAAGGGTTTGAAAACATTTGAAAGGTGCTGGCAAAAGAGTTTAACCTTTTCTTTTGGATCGCCGATCCATTTCCCATCAGATGTTTCCAACGGGGAATCTTGTGCTTGAGGTCTCTTTAAACGTTTAGCAGCCTTCCAAAGGGAGTAGTCCGTGACTTTGTCAGCTGTTAGATTACAAAGGTATTTAGCTAAAGAATCATTTTGAATCATTTACTTTTTTTAAGTCTGTTATTAAGTCTATTAAATATGGTTTTATCGCCGGGATATCTTGTCGTTTGCCATTTTCTACGAACTCTTCTCTTTTCAAGTATTAGTTGCTCGATTTCCGTGGGATATTTCACCGAAGCCAGTTTTTTTTTTTTTTTTGTTGATAAGTCGGTATACTATCTTCTGCTGTCTGTTGTACGAGTACATTGGCAATTTTGTTCTGTTTCAATGTCAATATGTTTTGTTGTGACAAGTGGAGATCTAAGGTTACACCAGTTCATTCTTTTGTTTGTGGGTTTTTTATCTGTTCTATTGATAAACTGTTGACTGTTAGGATTACAGGTGTATGATCCGATGACAGGTCGTCACTCCTTTTAACTTTAACTTATTTTCATTATGAAGAAGTCAATAAGATCTGGTGTTTTCGCTGGGTCAGATGGCCAATTAGTTGGTGATCCAATCGAAATAAATTTACAGTAAAAATTGCGTCCTGATTTGTAAAGCTTACCGCCTTTTGTTATTAGTCTTGACCCCCAGTATGTATGTTTTGCATTGAAATCACCACCGATGATGAAGTTGTTGCCTATCATTTGAAAAAGGTCAATTAGATCTTCCTGTGTAGGCGAGTGCTTGGGTGGCCAGTATATCGCAGCTATTTTAAATTCCTTGCTTTTAGTTTCTATGTTTATTGTCGCTACTTGCACTGTTTGTTTTACTATTTTTGGCAATTCATAAGGCTCCAAGGTGCTTTTCACAATTACAGCACTACCTTCCTTGGCACTGTCAGCTGAATGGGGAGAGTGGTAACAAAGATACCCAGGAATTCTAATCTTTGTTCCCTGTTTGAAATAAGTTTCAGAAATCGGGCAATCAGGCATATTTGTTACATAGAAATACCTAACATTCAGGGATGTGTTGGAGTAAACTATTTGCATTCCACATTATGGCTTTTAGATTATTTTTAATCAGTAATATTTTGTTGATTTCTTCCTGCTTCTTTGCTTAGCAGTTTATTATTTTATCCTGATTATCCAATCTTTAGATAATAGTAATAAGCATTTCCTTTACCGATATTTCCTCTTCTTTACGTGTATTTTTCACAATTTGGGAATACGATTTACTATCTACAGTTGGTATGTTTCTTTTAGCAGCAATTGGCACTTTGTCTAGTTTCATGTTTTCAACGTTTACTTGTTGTTTGCTTTTATTATTGGATTCATTTTGTTGGTTGTTTTTAGTAGCTTTGCTTTTCCTTTCTTGATATTCTTTTGCCATAATTTGCTGGGTGATCACCATGACAGTTGACGCATTTTGCTTTCTCGTCCTTCTTTAGCGGACCAGTTTTTGTGGGGTGTTTTCCTTCACATTTAACTTTTAATTTAAAGCTTGGCATTGTTTGCATTGGATAGATGGCAGTTTGGGCAACAGGCTTGATTGTTGCGTAATGGTGGCTGTATTCGTTCCACTTTTCCCTTGTTCTGTCGTACCAGAAGCGTTGTATTTTTATTTTTATCTCCTTTTTGTTGAAGGTCCAGTGAAAGGGGAGAGGTTCTGTTACCGCAGCTTTATCCTTGCGTGGCCGGGCCAAAGGATTTTTAATTGGTATCCATTGGCAATTAATTTATTACGGATGGATTGAATAATAGGTGTATTGTTATTGATGTTTTTGATAGCTGCTATTGCTGACAGGCTGTCAGTACAGACTATAGTCTTGTTGTTGTCAGCTAATAACGCGGCTTGAAGAATAGCTGTAGCCTCAGAGGAGAAAACCGAACAAAAATGGGACAACAGAAAATGCAGTTCCAGATTCTGTTTTCGACCCATCCGTATAAACTATGTTCCAATTATTAGTTTTCATCTGCTTATAGGTTTCATTGAAGGTTGAGGCCTTAGGCAATGCATTAAGAGCAGTATTTATGAACTCATCTCTAAATAGTCATGCTGGGAAATGGCGAGGCATATTGTATTGTATGCAGTGGATTGGTGGGTTAGGTTAGGTAGATGTGTGCCTTGTGACAAATAGAGTCACTGTTCACTTAAACCAACTAATTCGGGTCCATTATGCCTAATCATTTAATTCTGGAAACGTTAAAAGTCCGCTGTTAGAACCACCCAGATAGTGATATAAATTTCAGGAGGTCCGTATGCTCTATATTACCTAAGCCCTCCAATTCCGAGAAAAAGTAACTTCCGAGAGTCCTTATTCTTGTAACGGATAGGGCAGGACAATCACACAGCAGGTGACGAACTGATTTCTTCTTCGTCCCTGCAGCTTCTACAATAGTCGTTATGTAGCACACCGAGTCGCTCCGCGTGAAGTCCAATGGCACAATGACCAGTAATTATTCCAGAAACGACCCGTGTATTATAAGTTTCACCAGAGAAGTGACTAAGTTTCACCAGAGAAGTTGATCTCTTCTTGCTAAAAGCAGGCCATAGCGCCCTGGCCGTTGCGCATGTTTCCAGATGAATCGATCGTCTGTTTGCTCGATCGGTGGTTTCATCTTCTATTTTTAGTGGATGGGTAACTACTCGTAGGTGTTCTTTTCCGGGTAAGAATTTTTTTAACATTAGCAGTAATTTGTGTTATTTTCCTTGGATCTTTAGTGCGATCAGCGAAGTTTGGTAATCGATTCTGTGCTTGATGGAGGGTAATCCGGATTAAGGAGATCTTAAAACCTGAAACATTACAACAAACATTAAGATCTGTTAGTATATTGTAAAAGTTGACAGAATTTTCAGTAAGGCTTTTACATTTCGTAAAAAGAAATAGGTCGGCGGCGTAAACTGAATGCCCGATAGTTTTGTATTTATGAAGAATTTCACTAAGGTCGTTAAATGTAATAATGAATAGTATTACCGAAAGGCGAGATCCCTGTGGAATAGCATTATTGAGATTATGTACTGAACAATAAGCGTTATTTAATTTTACACGAAATTTTGTATTACTTAAGAAAGATTTTATGAAATTTGACATATTAGAACCAATTTTCCATTGAATCAGTTTGTTCAGTATGATATAGGAACCAATTCTGTCAAAAGCCTTTTGAAAGTCTATCAGCAAAATTGATATACTCGTATGTTTTTTTGTAGACAATGCTGAGGCAGCATACTGATCCATATGTAGGAGAGCGTCCATGGTACAGAGACCGTGTCTAAAAGCTACCTGGTTGGTATCAATGAGGTTCATGGAATCCAAGAACCAGAGAAGTCTTTTAGAAATTATCCTTTCCAGTATCTTTGCAGAGCTGGTAAGAAGCGGAATAGGTCGATATCCGTTGACTTAGGAATGATTCTTATTTGGCTTGGGGATTGGAATTATACTGTCAGTTTTCCAATTTTGTGGGATTATTCCTGGTTATAAACTTCGTTCTATAATGCTAACATGCGATGTTCCAAAGTTTGGGGACTATTTTTGAGCATTATGTGTGAGATTCTATCATAACCTGGTGCTTTACCTTTGGAAACCTTAAGTCAGCTTTCAAACTCAACCTCAGTAATGGGGCGTTCAATAAAACTGGCTAACCTATCAATATCGCATGGGGGGGAGAAAAGCCAAAGATTTGGAGTGAATAAAATTAGGGGAAAAATTAGAGTCGGACGAGTGCTCGGACCAAATCTTAGCGAAGTTCTCTATAATTTCAAGAGGATTTGTTAATGTATGTGGCGGGGCAATTATACCATTAATGGAGGCAGGTAAGTAGTTTCCTGTCAGCGATTTTACATCCCCCCAAAACATTTTTGGCATTTGTGGCTTTAGGGTTTATATTTGAGGAAAATTGTTCAAAGCTGGCTTTTTTGCCAATGTTGCTGCTTTACGGAAAAGAGCGTTGGCCTTGCGGTATGCAATTAGATGGGAATCATTCGGAAACTTTTTAAACTTTTAGGTTTTGTTTGTTTTACCTTAAAATGTTAATCTCATTACTCCACCAAGGAACAACTATTTTTTTTTTTTTTTGAGCACTTTTTAGCTGCATATCTTATAGCTCTTTGAATTGTTGCAGCTTCTTGGTTAACGTTTACAGTTGGTACCCTGTTAATCAAAAATTGATTAACATTGGATTGAAAACATTCCCAGTCCGCTCTATCCGTCTGAAGTTTTGGTGGGAATTGGATATTTTGTTGAGAGCGTCCGGATGTTATGGTGGTGATTATAGGGAAATGATCACTTCCATGCAAATCCGGAAGAATCGCCCATTTATTATTTGCCCCTAGCTGTGGGGAGAGAAACGATAGGTCAACATGGGTAAATGTTTTGTGGGCCGTTGTTCAGAATTAATAAGCTATAGGTGTTTGAAAGGTATTACAAATATCTTCGATGTATTTTGATGAAAAATATTGGTCAGTTATATCACTTTCGACGATTAATGCTGCAATGTTTGAGCTGATATTTTTAATTTTGTGAGGGATACATTTCTTCTTCTTCTTAACGGGCTCCCGACCCGTGAAGAGTCTCTGCCTGAGACACTGTAGCCTTCCATCCTCTGCGATCCCGGGCACATTGCTTCCAGTTATCCAGACCAAGCGCTCTGGCATCCGCGATGGCTTGGTCTTTGAAACGAAGGTTCGGTCTTCCTTGTCGTCACGAACCTGGTGGCTGGGATTCGAAAGATCCTCTTAGCTGGAGCATTATTGTGCATTCGCTCAATGTGGCCGAGCCAATGTAATCGACGTATTTTGGCCTTTTGGACTACATCCACATCTTGGTACAGCTCATAGAGTTCGCGGTTGTATCTTCTCCTCCATTCGCCCTCCTCGCACACAGGGCCAAAAATCCGCCGAAGAATTTTTCTTTCGAAGGAGCCCAGTATCAGCTCTCCCTTCCTGCTTATCGTCCAGCACTCGGCGCTATAAAGCAGAACTGGCGGGATAAGGGTTCTGTAGAGCATACATTTTGTCCTTCGAGTTAGGAGTTTTCAACCCAATTGTTTTGCCAAACCTAAGTAGCGGCGGTTTCCTAGGGTAATTTTTCGCCGGATCTCCACTAGGATGTCATATGTGGAGTTCATGTGTACTCCGAGGTAGATAAACTCCTTAACTACCTCGAAATTGTTACTATCAATAGTGACGTTGTTTGTTGATAGCATGTACTTAGTCTTATCCTCATTTACTACAAGGCCAACAAATTTCGCCTGTTCTTCAATCGCCGTAAAAGCCTCTATCACGGGACGCTGGGAGCGACCGATAATGTCGATATCGTCTGCATACCCCAGTAGCTGGACGGATCTGTTGAAGAGAGTGCCTTCCGTGTTGACACCTGCCCTGCGCACTATCTGCTCTAACACGAGATTAAAGAAGTCACATGATAGTGCGTCTCCTTGCCGAGTTCCGGTGCATGTTTGGAATAGTTCGGAGGAACTACTTCCAAATTGCACGTTGCAGCGCGTGTTTTCCAGCGTCACGCTACAAAGCTGGATCAGTTTTGCCGGGATCCCGAATTCGGCCATCTCCTGACGCTGAATGCTATCATATGCGGCCTTGAAGTCGATGAATAGGTGGTGAGTCTCGACTTGAAATTCATTGGTCTTTTCCAGGATTTGCCTCAGTGTGAAAATTTGGTCTATAGTCGATCTGCCGAGCCGGAAACCACACTGGTACGTGCCGATTAGTGTGTTGCAGAATGGTTTGAGTCGTTCACACAGTACATTGGATAGGATCTTAAATGCGACATTAAGCAGGGATATGCCTCGATAATTTTTGCAAGACATAGGATCGCCTTTTTTGTAGATGGGGCATATGGAGCTGATAGTCCAGTCATCGGGCATGCTTTCTTCCACCCATACTTGGTTGATGATTTGGTGCATGCGCTCTACCAAAACATTACCACCGTATTTGAAAAGCTCCGCTGGTAAACCATCAGAGCCTGCGGCTTTGTTGTTCTTAAGCTTTTTTATTGCTAAGCCTCCTTCTTCTATACTGGGTGCTGGAACTGATTCTTCATTGACTGGACGTGGGTTCTCTTCTTGCCCTATCATTCTCTCTACATGATGCCCATTTGGCAGCTGCTGGAACTGTTGCTTAAACACATCTACTATTCCCTGCGCTTCGGTGACTAGATTTCCTTCGCTGTTTCGAAGAGCCTGTGTTCCGGCCTTGAAGCCAACAACCAGTTGCTTGGCTTTCTTTGTAGAACTTCCGGATGTTGCTTCGATCATGAGACTCTTCGATCTCCTTGAGCTGGGAGACTGCGTAGGCCCTCTTCTTTCTACGCAGTATTTTCTTCTCCTCCCTCCTCCTGGCTCGATACTGGCTTGAGTGATTTTGTTTTTTTGTATGTATGACGTTGAATGCGCAACTGTATTGCGTAGGTTAGAGAGATTGTTTGGGGAGAGAGTGCTGTTGGGTTCAGAGTTATTATGATGGGTTGGAAGGTTTTGATTTTTGTTCTCTTTTGTTAATTTTGATTCCATTACACTTTTTTATTTATGGGATGGGTCGAAATGAAAGTACCGATAGGGTTACCTTCGTTAATTGTTTGTACCGTTGGCTGAACTCGTGTTGCATTTTTTGCAACTGCAGAGTATGTAGCGAGAGTAGAGGTATTTGGATTTTGTTTCCGGAATATTTATTTCGCCTCTGCCATGGTACATTTTCTTATACAATTTATTTTGAGAGTTTCTTTAGCTTGAAGATACCGTATGCATACTTTGGAGAACGAATAGATGGCACAAGAAACTCGTGAGCATTCGTTAGGGGGGTTAAGTGTAGATTGCAGGTTTCGCAAGAGACATTCCCCTTGCATCTCTTTGTGGTATGTTCAAGCAATTGTCAGTCCAGACGCTTAAAGTTAGGGAAATATTCCTCGACCCTGAGGTTGTTAACTGTGCTAGGAGGACGGAAGAGGTCAAAAGTGAAAAGAACATGTCCAGTGAGACATTGGATGCCGTCCACTGATTTTTTGAAATTAATCACTTCCGCGACTCCTTGCGCTTCCATCTCATCAAAAATTTTAGTTTCGGGTACGTTGATAAGGCTTGGTGCGTAAAGAGTCCCTTTGGACGAATTGAGGTTGGTGTGAAGAGATACCGAGATTGAGCAAAGATCACAGAGACTTTTTGGCTAGAAATAGATCGGCTACACGTTGGGATTTCACCAGTATAAGCAGATTCCCATCCCGTAGTTGGGTAATATAATATATTCATACACAGTGCTGATATTTTCTTTTTTTTTCAAAAGGAAGAGACTAAAGGAAATCAGTGAATTTTCTATGTTCGATGGTTGATGTAGTGCGTAGGAAGAGCGAGGTTAAATTCATTTGCAGGAGGCACAGGTTTATTACGTTTTTATTATTGGGTTCGATTAACGCGTCTGTATCAAAACGGCTAAATCGATTCCCCGAGGGGACAGGTGGTACAAAGGCCGTATGTACATACTTATATGATTTTTTATTCACTATATAATTTAATTTTAATTTTTGTTTTTATTATTCACTAACAGGTTAAGGAAGAGTGTACCGGAATTAGTGGCTATAGAAATAGCGGAAAAAGACACCGACAAAGAGAGCGAGAAGAGCACAATACAAGAATAATCGATGTTGCCGGCTTGAGGGATAGTCGGTGACTAAGGAACAATAATTAAAATCATTAAAGCCTTGGTAGCAAGTGCTATGATTTTGTATTATTATTAACCCTGCAGTCGTCGCGCACCAAAAAGTCACACCAGTCGTCGCGCGGATTACATATGTAATCCATTTTAAAATTAAAGTAAAACCCGTATGCTTTAATTTTTTCAAATTTATTTTGCTGCAAAATGCAATTACATATTACTTAAAGATAAAAAACATAAATTATTACTTCATAATACAAAAAAAAATAAATAAATTAAAAAAATAAAAATTTCAGATTTCTTGTAGAAAAAAAAGGAAATTTGGTGGATTACAATAGTAATCCGCGCGACGACTGCAGGGTTAATAGTAACTTATTTTACTTAATAACAAATAATAATATCGCTGAAATGTCACTTATGAAACATAACCTCCAAAGCTTCTTAAGCACTACTTGAATGCCTTATGACCTACTATTTCTTCCCCATAAATTAAGTTCAACTAAGTGGGATTTAAGATCCATTTTTTATTTCGTGAAAACGGTTAAGTGAAACTTTCACCTTTAAATGGAACTTAAATAGTTGTGACTCGTATCAGCGGGTCTTCTTCACATAAAAAAATTTCTTTCATTGAAAAATCCCACATATAAATTTGAAAAGGCTAATAGGGCCTTTAGCAGTTGTAAAATATGTATTTTATGGTTTTTCTCATCATTTACCTTCGGGTTGTGCGATTAACGAATTTACATTTTCCCTTTTTGCCAAAAGTATTAGGTACGCAACTAAGTTCTCGCTGTTTTTTTATTGTGAAAAAATGGTTACAAATGAATCATTCAAAGTATTGCTCATAGCTAGCTATTTTTTCCCATCTTTCTGGCAAAGCTCGAATACCGTTGCGGTAAAAGTGTTCATCTTTTTAGGCATCCACGAATCAAGCCATTTTTTGATGTCTTCATATGAGCGGAACTACTGATCAGCCAGACCATGTGCCATCGAACGGAACAAGTAATAATTGGATGGCGCAATATCTGGGGAATATGGCAGGTGGGGTAGGACTTCCCATTTGAGCGTTTACAGGTAGGTTTTAGCGGGTTTGGCAACGTGAGGCCGAGCGTTGTCATGCTGTAGAACTACTTTTTCGTGCCTCTGCTCGTATTGTGGCCGTTTTTCGGGCAGTGCTTGGCTCAATCGCATCAATTGAAGTCGATACCGTTCTCTAATGATGGTTTCATTGGGTTTCAACAGTTCATAATAAATGACTCCGACCTGGTCTCACCAAATACACAGCGTGAATATTCGGCCGAGCCGACGACGTAGTAGCATGACCGGGCAGTCCCCATGACTTTCTTTTCTTTGGGTTGCTGTAATGAATCCATTTTTCATCACCCGTTATGATGCGATGAAGAAAACCCTTCCTTTTTTTTGCCGCTGGAGTAGTTGTTCACAGGCGAAAAAACGACGCTGAACGTCCCTTGGCTTCAAATTATAAGGAACCTAAGTTCCTTGTTTTTGAATCATTCCAAACGCATGCAATCGCTTGGAAATGGCTTGACGGGTAGATAACTCTTAATGCTGAAGCAAGCTGTTCTTGGCACGGATCCTCATCAAGCAATGCCTCCAATTCAGCGTCTTCGAAGGATTTTGGCCTTCCTTCACGCGGACGGTCGTCAACATCGAAATCACCGTCTTTGAAGCGACGGCACGTTGTTTCATTTAGAGCAGCATCTCCGTAAACTTTTTGGAGCTCTCGATGCGCTTCAGCCGCCGTTTTCTTCGAATGAAAGAAGAAAATCAACACTTCCCGCAAATGACGATTATTTGGCACAAAATCAGACATTTTCACACAACCAAAAGTATATGACGCCAAAACAAAATCACTAATGTGTCAAAACAGTTTGTTTACCATATGTCTATGCACTTACTGCTGGAGCCATCTATTGACAGAGAACTTAGTTGCGCACCTAATATGTAAAGTGTATAGATAGGATCTTTGCGCCAGTTACCGCAGAATAGTCCGCTATAGTTATTTCGACAAACAAAAGCAACCAGTAGGAATGACAAACATTTATTGATAGTATTTATATTTTGTATTTATAATATATTTGCTAATTATGAACATAAATATTAACGAATAATAGATTTTTTTTTTTGTATTAATAAATAATTTGATGCACTTCAGCACTGCTTCTTCATTTTGTAGTGTTTTCTTTGCCAGCAGACATCTTACTCTCGATGTTTACATACACTTTGCCATGGAAAGATCATAATATTTAGGATATATATAAAATTTAAGCTTTGGCATGAAATACATATAAATAATTTAGTCAAATTAGTTTAGCATGGAATACATTAGATGTACATTTATCCGATATTAAACTCATAAGGCATTGTCAAGATATTTATTTAAAATATTTAATATATAGCTTATAGTAATATTAGTTCTTTTGAGTATTGCAACAAAATAAATACCACACTTTTCAAGATAAGTGTTTAGAAAAACTTTATTTTTTCTATCTAAAATAATTCAATCGGAATGTAAAAAGCCTCAGAGATTTTTGCATTTTTATTAAAATTGCAGCTGACGATGAAATTATTCTATTTCAATAAAAAAAGTCTTAAAGAGAAAAAAAAAATTAAAGCTCAGTAAATGCAAGAAATACTCCAAGCCGTTAATGGGCAATTCTAAAGGAATTCGCCAGTACGTATTGGACGTTATCCCAAAACTGGAAAATAAACATAATAAATTAATTTGCAATCAGATAGGATACTACCAGCGGTACAGGTGCAGGGGTGATCAAGTGATTTTGCCTTTGTCACTCCATAAAATATTTCACCAGTTTTGAAACTGACCAGTTAACCTAATCTGATCCAATCACCAACCATTTTGCAATATATTTCTGAATTTTAGATAAGATACTCTTCTACGGCCTATTCTATACAAATCTGCTTTCTTTCCAACATGCCTTCTGATCGTGAAAGGGCATATTTTCAGTTTTAAATTTTCACTCAAATTTTTTTAAGTGTGGAGAGATCTCTGACGTGCGATGCTTACAATATTTTATTTACTCCTGGAAGTCGTGCCTTTGCATAAGTCGGTATGCTAATCTTCCATCAAATAACATTTTAACGAGTTATTTTTTAAATATTTTGCATCACTTAAGTTTTTCATTAAAGTTTAGAAGTGTTTAGGTTTTTCATAATTATTAAATTTTATGACTTTTGATTGTTGATTCAGCACTTGTTTATGACTCGTTACATCAAAAGGGTTATTAATTCTCAAAATTTGTCGACCTGGATTGGAAAGGTCTTGCAAAAAAAAACCACACTTTGAAATCATAAAAATTTATTTGAGATTCTTCACGTCTTGAGTAAACAACTCGTTAAAAATGGGAAAAGTTGCGGAGGTCACAATCGAGAAACGATCTGCAATCATCACCCTTTTTAAAGTTGGCGAATCACATCGGGAAGTTGCTTCGTAATTGAAGGTATCAAGGGTGCTGCGTTCAACGTACCATTGAACGACACGCTCAAACCGGAAGTCTTGAGGATAAACCACGGTCAGGACAACTATACACGAGGATCGGCTAATAGTCACAACAAGCAAACGAGGCAAACGAAGTAGACGAAAAACAGCACCCGAAATACGTCAGACGAAGATTAAGACATGCTGGACTATTTGGGCGAGTTGCTGTTTGAAAACCCCTGCTGCGACCACAAAACAAGCAGAAAATGTTAGAATGGGCCAAAAAGCATGAAGACTGGACAGAAGCAGATTTGAACAGTTTTATGGAGCGATGAAACCGAGTTCGAGATATTTGGCAAAAACGGAGAGTTTTCGATCGATGCAATGCTGAGCAAAAGATGCTACCAGACTCTGTGGTTCCTACCGCCAAGCATGGAGGCGGATCTGTTATTTCTGCTGACGAGGAGAGGTGCATTTGAGAGAAAATATATGGGAATATCTTTGTTTATTGTTATTTTTGCGTTTATTTAAATGTATTGTTTGAAATTTATTTCAGGTTGAGTCTAAATAAAATTAACCCTCTGCAAAAGGAGATTTTGGTAAATTTTATGAGCTGGGAGAGCGGTTTAGATGCATCCTCCAGAGTTTATATTCTCTATTATAAATAAGAATGCACTCTTATTTGCCCTGACTGTTTTGATAGAACTGCATTCGAAAGTGTATGTTGTGAAAGATATTTTCAGAAAATTTTAGTTTTGTATACGTACGCAGATCATTCGATAGCGTATGGATTTCATTCACTCGTTAACTGATATCGTAATTCGACCCCTGGACTAAGACTAATTGTCGAAGAATTCGTATTTCAACACGACAATAACCGTAAACACACGTCAAGACTTTGTCAAGACTGCCTGAAACAGTGGGAAGATGAAGAAATCTTACAAATCACGATATGGCCGTCGCAATCACCAGGTTTAAACCCTATAGAGCTGCTGTGGGAGGAACTGGATAGAAGAGTCCAGGATCAATGCCCATCAACAGAATCTGCGTTTTAGAATATATTATTGGATTGCAGGAGCAATATACCACAGGCAACAATTCACAAACTAATATGCCAAGAATTGTAAAAAGTTTAAGTAATTTTTTCTTCTTCTTAATAAATTCCTTTATGTTAAGAACAAAATGAAAATATTTTTCTTCTTATATTGGTTTCATATACGCCCGTTCATTTTACATGATTATTATTCTACTAGATTTTTTTTTCGATGTTAGATTTTGTTTTTCCTTCGAGCACTGAGAGCGGCCTCAAACTTTTGGCCTACAGTGTAAATAAAGTATTTGTGTCTCATTGAATTATTCATCAAATAGGTTTTGAATGGCTCCAAAATGGTGGACCTTTATGATTGAATAACAAGACAGCGCTTA
This sequence comes from Pocota personata, assembly GCA_963082735.1. Taxonomy (NCBI): domain Eukaryota; kingdom Metazoa; phylum Arthropoda; class Insecta; order Diptera; family Syrphidae; genus Pocota; species Pocota personata. The sequence goes on along the minus strand of OY720429.1, from coordinate 52,830,694 downwards.
TTATTCAGTGACGATTTTTACTAAAATCTTCCAAATAAAATTGGTGTAAGCATAATTTCGCAGTAGAAGGCCATTTGATGAATCATTATGGCTCTGTTGTTTTCCACGAAGTCTCTAAATGTTGCAAGCTGCTTATCAATGTTTTTGAACTTGGAATTTGTTGATTCAATAGAAAAGTCGACGGCGTTGAGCAACATTTTTTTTTGATGCCCTCATACCTAAGCATTTAGTCAATAATTTTGCCATTTTTTGAGTTGAAACGATGGATTCAGTTAGGTCTTCTCCATGCATGGTATTGCACTTGATAGCCAGCATGAGATGTGAGAGAAAAATCTCCTTGTATTCCTTACAATAGGAGGAATATGGCTTGAGGATTAGGCCATTTTCGAAAACGTCATTTGATCGTCATTTTGATCGTCAATTTGATCGTCATTGCAGCACTTAAGGGTTGCAAACGTCAAACTGCAAAAATTTGTTGCTACCATTGATCAGTGTCGCCTGCATGATTTTTTTTTTTGCAATCGCATTTGACGTTTTCAAACAAAGCAAAATGAAGCCCTTAACAAAATTTATTGAGAAAATTGTGTTGGAAAATTTTAGTGAGAGTACAAGTTATAACAATAATTATAATTTACGTGGACGAAACGTTCTTACTGTTCACGAGACCGAAATTCAGTCATTTTTCTTATTGCGCAGCGCAGATGTCTGACTGGTTTTTTGCAGCGCAGATGACTTTTATGAACATCTGCCCTGCAAACAATGCATTATCGAACATGCTGCAAATGCAGCGTGTGATTTATAATGTTGTTTTCGAACAAATGACTTTTGCAGCTTGCGTTTAAGAACATTATACAAAAGCAATTTGATGCATATGGCGTTTACGAAAACGGCCTTCGTTTGATAATTCATAAGCATCACTTCAACTCTAACTTAACTTAAAAATCGAAAACCAAATGTTCTTCTGATCGCTATAACCGACACCTTAAATAAGTATTTATGAAGCTACTTATGTATTTGTTTGTCGTCAGCTGCATATTTATACAAAAAATTAACCAATTTCGTAAAAACAAAGTATGTACTTAATCATCGGCATATTTCAATTTTAATTTTCAAATAATCATTTTATGCTCCCATTGTTAATACTTTCTTGTTTCGTTTATGTTTTAAGTGAATATGTATCGTTTTGAGTAATATATTGTTCCATTCGTTATTGTTTTCAAGTCCATTACATTTAAATAATCATATGTTGTTAATAGATTTCTATTTTTAGTATTAAATAAATTATTATTATTTTCTTTTAATTTCTTAAAAATCTATAAAATACTTTAATGTTTAAAATATTCCTAACTTTACCAAATATACATTAAGAACAAACAAAAAAAAAATAGCAGTTTGTGCTTTTTGTACAAAAGTGATGTTTGCAGCAGAATGGTCATAGGTAAATAAAAAAAAAAATTGCTGTCATCTCTGATGAAGGGGGACTTTTTAATTAACACCCCAATTATAAATAAAAACAAAAAAAAACACACACATTTGATCACATAGCACACCCATAATCGAGGGGAAACACCCTTGGAAGAAACTTCACATTCATTCAATAAAAAATATAAAAAAACAAAGTACTTATATTGATTTTGATTTTTCATTATAACAAAAAAGAAAGTTTGTTAATAAAAATTGCAAAAATCGGAATATAACTTCCATATACCTGACATTTTGAAAGTATTTTGTAAAAAAAGAAAAATAATCACAATTCGCTTTAAAAAAAAGTAGTAGAGAATGAAATTATTCTACTTAAAGTTTAAAAATAAAAAAAATAAAAAAAAATAAAAAAACAAATATCACAAAATTATAACTTATGAAAATTAATTAACTTTTCTTACGAATCTAAAAAATGTATAACAATCATATTTTGGAAAGGGAATCCTTTTCCCAAATGAGTAATATTTTTCGTTATCCAAGTCCAATAGATAAATTATTAATAGTAATATTTATATATAGGTTTTAGTTTTTAGAGAAAAGAGTAATCCTAGTCTAGGTCATACTAAGTATTTTAAATTTATGTGTGTGCTTCTGTATATGTAGCAAAAATATGGAAAAATAGCCACCAATCATCTTTTTTTTTTTTATTAGCACGTACGCTTACATACACCACGCCCATTTACAATGGATAGCCGAGAGCAGCCGATAGTAGAGGTTCCCACGATCGCTGAATATCCATGTACAGAGCAGTACACTGCTCGGATACGGTATCATCTTCGTCCAGCACAGTGATGGGGAATAAGTCATTCTGAAAAGTTGTGATTAAAAATAAATTAAAACTTTGTGAGAGATAAAGTTGGTTAGGTATTTAGTAAAAATAAAAACCGAGGCATAACACTTTTTTTGATTCTTTGGTTTTTTTTTTTTTTTTTTTTGAAGTAAAAAACCGAGGCATGATACTTTTTTGATTCTTTGGTTCTTTTTTTTTTATAATTTGCCCGCGCCAAAGGGAATATGAATACCCTTACTCGTATATTGTTCAGGGCATGGGGAAGAGGAACAGAGGAGAAGCCTGTGCACATTGGCTTTTGATGTTTGAAGGTTGTAGTGATGGGGGAATACAGAGCCTGGTAGATCATTCCACATTCGTGTTGTTCGGCTTATAAACGAAGTTATGCTTTAGGGTGAACTGATTCGAAGCATGTCGCGTATTGCGGGTGAAATTTTGAAGGGGAGGAATGCAACTGGCTATATCGCTGGAGCATTTTTTTATAAAAAAAAAAGCAATAAAATAGGGAAAGACACAGAATGTATGGAATTCACAATGTCTCTATCACCTACATATACAGTGCTGGAAAAAAGTATAAAAATTGCATATTTTTGTAAATAATTAAAAAACAAAAGGTGGAACAAATTAAAAACTATTTATTTTCGTAAATACATTTTACGTTCTATTTTTTAGAGAAAAAATAATTGGATACTTAGTTATTGTTTTTAATATAATACATAAAAATTAAAAATTGGATTGGAAAAAAGTATAAAAATTTTGCATTTCTTCATGACCTGCCGGTATAAAAGTTAGTTTGAATTAAATAAAAAGCTGCAATTGTTTTTCCAAAATAATAATTGATTTTAATAGTTAATTTTTCCGCCATTTAACTTTATCATCAAGAAGACGACGAGGCATACTCTCAACAAGACTCTTAAGTGTGTCGGTTGTTATATCATCTCAACATGCTATGATTCTCTGCTTCAATTCAGCAACAGTTCTTATTTATGGCTTTTCCTTATCATAGACCTTTCGAGCAAGAATCGCCCAAAGGTTCTCTATGGGGTTTAAGTCCGGGCTCAGTACAGGCAAGTCCAGTAATTGAATGCCAAAATTCACTAAACTAATCGATAGAAGATCCTGCAGTATGGATCGGGGAATTATCTTACTGGAAGATGGTGCCTTGATTTTCAGAAAGTGTTATGAATGGTAAAAGGTAATTTTCGAGCATATTCTGGTAGTCAACGGCCTTTAGTCTTCCATTTAGAAATGCGATTTCCTACTTCATGTTGTCTTTAAATGTTGCCCAAATCATTAGAGATCCGCTACCCCCCGCTCTCCTTGAAAGAATTTTCTTATCGCGCCGCAGATAATGCCAGTAATAATCAAACCCATCAGGGCCATCCAAATTGAATTTTTTCTCATCACCAAATATTATGTGATTCCATATTTCTGGCTTTTGGACGAATTTTTCTGCAAATGAGAGACGAGCAACTTTGTGTACTGCTTTAAGGGGTGGCTGTAGTTTATTTTTTTCATATTTCAAATGATCTGAACTTTCTAACCACTTTCTAACCAGTCTGGAACTGCAATTTAAGTTGAAGCGCTCAACTGCTTTTGCGGAAGAAATTCCAGTGTTAGAAATTTCTCTTAGAACCAATCTTTTAGTTCCCTCTTTGATCTTTTTAGACCGGCCGGATCTTTTCTTGCTCCCATAATTTTCGATTCCAGATTTCAAAAATGTACAAATAACACTCGTAGATCTTCCTAATTTCTTCCCGATATCTTTTTGTAAGAATCCCTCATCTTTAAGGTCCAAAATGCGTTGCTGTTCAATTTCACTAAGATGAAGTCCTCGTGGCATAATGATCTGTTGTTTTTATAAGTTACCTGTATTTGTTTTCAATGAATTATTTATTATTATTATGTCTTGATAACCCTGAAAAGTCTTATACAATTATCTGACTTTCGTCACACCTTACACACTCAACTAAACTCAACTCAATGCGAAAATTTTTATATTTTTTACCAGCCACATTTATGGTTTTGCGATATTATCTGTAGTAGCGTTACTTGGAATCAGCCAGCGCGTTTCCATGAAATAACATTACAGTCAATACGCAAAATAGTGAAAAGTTTTGTATTATTTGAGTTTACATTTTTCTTAGAAAAACAAAAAAAAACATGAATTTTTATACTTTCTTCCAGCACTGTAAGCTTCAACGTGCGATTCTGTACCCTGTCTAGTATGTACAGAAAAGTTCTTGGGTGCATCAGACCAGATATGGGCGTTATATTCCAGCTTTGGGCGGATGAATGCCTTATAGATTGAGGCCAGATCAGACGGGGTAAAATATTCCTTGCACCGCTTAAGGAATCCTACATTTTGCAGTTGTTTTAGCGACTGTGAATATGTGATCATTGCATTGAAGACGGTTATTAATACACATACCGAGAATGACAAGTCTTTCGGTTCCATCGATGCAAGATAAGATAATGAGTGAGGGTTATGGTTTCGCTTGATAGACAGAAGCATTGAACTTCACTCTGTTGGTTGAACCCCATTTGATTGTGCTGACTAAGTCGGAATTTAATGTGTTTAACCCTTTGGAGCACAATGGTTCCACTGTGAAACCACGTATATAAACTTTTTTTCTAGAAACCTGGTGAGCGAGAGGTGGAAATACTGTCGACGATAGTTCATGCAGCAAACAAGATATAACATGTTTACCGTAATTTGCGCGTGTTACTGATATAGTACCCTATAGCCAGGTATTTGTTGCAGTAATCTCGAAGTCAATAGTTCGTTTACAAAATAGTGCTAAAAGAATTTTTTAGTTATTAATTCTGAGCAAGTAAGACATTATTCTACAATGGTTTTTGTTGAAAATTTCGCTGAAAACTTTTGTTTTTATTAGTTTTTTAGAATTTTTTGATGTGGTTCCATAATGGTACCACCAGTCTTCTAGACTAGTTTTCTCTATACTTTTAGGATCTAAAAATGAATAGAAAAATAAATTTTAACAATTTGACTAGTGACGAATTTTAGGCTTTATTGGATGAAATTCCTTCCGATGGGTCAGAAGTACCTGAAAGTGGAGACGAGAGTGAGACAGATATGACTGTGGATGTTTTGGAAGATGAAGAAGTTGTAGATGTATCTGTTTTGCAGACAAGTGACAATAATTGGGAAAGTGAAGATGAATACCAATTAGAATCATTTGACCATTGTTAATGCTTTTATTCTTTATATATTACGATCACCTGGGACAACGATATCGTTGAAAGATTTCAAATTGGCAGTAGCTATAGGCCTAATATGATCCGAAGCTGATATACACCAAAAAAAGAAACGAACTACAGGCGCTGATAATCCCGTCAACAGGTATAAAGTGAATGTCCCTTTAGAGAAAAGATTGGACAAGGCTGCACATATGCCAGTACATGGCACTAAGGTAAGATGTGCTAATTGCACCACTAAGGCAAAACCTCGCAGAACACGATGACATTACAAATCATGTCATATTGGGCTATTTCTCACAAATAAACAAAACTGTTTTTAGATTTTCATGAAAAATAAAAATATTGGTTTCCTAGTGGTCCCATAATGGAACCACGTGTTTTTTTTTTTTTTCAAAACCGTTGAAATACAATTTTTTTTTAATAATTTTATTGTCCTATAAAAACTTTACTTTTTCACAAAAAGATTACTTCGTCCGCAAAGGATTAACATATGTTGCCGTTCCTCTTCTACAGCCCAAGAGCAAAGACGTGAGTTATGGAACGAATATGAAAAATTGAGGGTACTGTCATCAGCGAAGGAACGGATTGGATTAGAAGTTGCAGACACGAGATCACTTATAAAAATAAGAAAGAGAGTCGGAGACAAAAGAAAGCCTTGGGGAACACCAGCATTTATTTGATGAATTGCAGACTTGAAGCCAACTTCTATTGAACGCCCCGAAAGGTAATTTCTTGATGCACCCTGTATCGCTAGCATCGATTAAATGAACATACAAATGCAGTTTAACATAAGATGTCAATATCTGTCAATACCACATTAGAAGATTACAATAAACCCACACTTGGAAATAGACCGACATCCCGTGACTCGCATAGAGGAACTTTTCCAAAAACTGCAAGGTGGACGATTTTTTACCAAGATTGATTTGTCAGATGCTTATCTCCCGATTCCTCTAGGCACCGAATCGAAGAAGGTCTGTGTAATAAGTACTGAATTTGAATTATTCGAGAACCAACGACTACCTTTTGGTACATCTAGCTCAACTGGTATTTTTCAGCGATACATGGATCAGCTCACTGCCAACTTTCGATTTTTGCGTTTCATACCTGGATGATGTTATAGTTTCCGGACGTACGAATGAGCAACATTTGAGCAATCTCAGTTTTACTAGAAAACCACGGCTTGCGCTGTCATCTGGAAAAGTGCCAGTTCGCAAAGACTGAGGTTATACGTCCATCGGAGGCTTGTCTCAAAGTCATTAGTGATTTGCCAAAATCAAAAGACCTCAAAGATCTGGAAGCTTTTATTGGTAAGCTCAACTATTATAACAAATTCATTGATAACTTTGCTCAAATAGCTGCACCGCTAAACAAACTCAGAGCAAAAGGTGAGATTTTCAAGTGGTGAGAAGACCAACAAAACTGTTTTAAACTTTTCGAAGAAAAAGTTGTTAACGCTGATTGCTTATCACGTTTGCCATCTTGCAATGACACCATTGAGGAAACAGTCGCCAAATACAATGCATGTCAATCAAATGCCAGCCGCTCTCTGAAGGAATATTTTAGTTGGACGACATCAGACAACGTGGGGGAGCGCATTCATATAGATTTTGATGGCCCTTTCCAAAAGGCTATGTGGTTGATCGTAGTGAATTCGAAGTCAAAATTTCCTTTTGCCATTCGAATGTCCTCCACAACTTCACAGGCAACCATTCACGCCTTGCGTTCCACATTTGCTTTAGAAGGTCTCCCAAAGACAATTGTGCACTCAATTTACCTGTAAAGAGTTTCAGCAGTTCTGTCGAAGCTATTCAATTAGGCATATGACGTCAGCACTATTCAACCCTGAGTCCAATGGTTTAGCAGAGAGGATGGTAAGAACTTTAAAAACAGCTTTTCTTAAAATCATGGCTAGAAATCCGAAAGGTGATGATGCACTTGCCACAATCTTATCCACTTTTCTCCAGCAGAAAGACTCCACAGTCGTCCACACCGAACACTACTTTCTGCAACGCTTCCCGAACCGAAAAAGAGGAAAGAAGTGGATAACAGGACGAATCAAGAAGACTCTGGGAAGAAGGATGTATCAAGTTCAAACAAATGAGGGAATCTGCCGACGTCATCAAAACCAAATCAGAGATAACGTAGCAAAAGGCATCGATACAAATGTTTCTCCACAACAGGAAACCACGGACATAAGAAACAGGCAATTTCTGATTTTCACCCTTCTAATGCCGTTTCTTTTCCTAGAAATACTTCGTCAAATCAGAACCAACAGCAGGAGGACTCATTTGATGACGATGTTTTCATAGATCCAGATTCGTATCCGCCAATGGTCGATTTGTCAGAAGAGCATCCGCCGCCACTAGGCGACATACCTAGGAAGGCAGAAGTTTCCCAAGCCGGCCCTACACACTCAACAGATCAGCAGCCACCTACGCTTTCACCGATACCAAGAAGATCAGTCTGCAGGAGTAAAAAACCGTTTACACTTTTCTCTAAGAATATTTTCAAGCGATATTTTCTGTAGTGACAAAAGGACATTTACGGAGCTAGGACTTTTTGTATAATTATAGAAATACAATTAACTTACATTCTTAGCCTGCCACAACTGCTCCAACATCCGCAAGAACCTCTGCATTTCCGGACTACTCGCGAAGAATATAACCAAATCATCTGAGCTCTCTCGAACCTCTTGACACGAGAATTCCAGTACACACCACCAAGTGTCATTATGTGATGGTATCTTAATTCCAGTCATTTCCTTAATATCAGCACACGTAAGTATCTCAATCCCAGAATTTTTTCCATACACACTGCTCATGTTTGTCGTGCTACGTCCCTCTATGCATGGCTGATGATGTTTCGAATTTGTTGTTGTTGTGATTGTAGATCGCGAAGCTTGTGACATTCGAGTTGGAGTAGAATTAAGTGAAGAACTTGATCGACCAGTGTTTTTGGTTGGTGTGCTCATTACAGAACTCTGTAAAGAAATTAATTCCATTGTTGATAATGAATATGAATGATGAAATATATACGAAAAATTAAACTTACAATACTACTGGTGTCGGTAACATTTGCCTCGAATAGCTCCTTAAGAGGTGATGTCTTATTGTCTTGGGACGAGCTACTTTTGTTAGGACTCTTATTTATTTGTCTTAGCGGTGCGGTAAAATCTTCTCGCAGAGTGATCAAGTGATTTTGGGTCACCACCAACGTGCAGCCCAATGTTTTGTGCTTCTCTTGCATTTCAAACAGCTAGAAACATAATCAATACAAATAGATACTACATCCAAAAGAGGTTTATTTGTAATACTAACACCCACCCCACTGGCTGATTGCAGTAGAGCTTGAAGCCATTCCGATGCAACGTACTCATCGGGAGCAGCCAATTGCAAGAGTTGATTCCTGAGTAAAATTTCAAAACAATGGGGACGCCCAGCTTTAAGAGAACGACGAGCACCTTGGCATTCAGCTAATGCCATTGCCCACGTTGGTAATTTTTGAGTTGAGTCATGGAACATATATAAAACGCCAGCCCTAGCAAGATATACAATATATTAATTATCTAAAACTGAACGTAACAACAAACACTTACTTCAGCAAAAAATATCCAGGATGCCATGATTCTCTGGAATTCAGTGCATGCTCCTTAATGCGCCTATGCATTAGAAATCCCTTCACATGTGGACCCAACGGTTCTTGTTCAATGCCCAGGGTACCAGCTGGGACATTTATCACTGCATAATACATCCAGATGTCGTCTTTGGTTACTGAAGAATTCTCGCATACAAATGCTTGCAGAGGCGAGAGATGCTGTAGGGTTAGCTGCCCAACAGCTGGAAGAATCGAACCACCGCGGCGGGCACATAACTCCAAGTTGGCGACCAAGCCATCTGCAGGGTACGGACCACCAGCAAGCAATACTTGCTGCAAATCACGATCACTATTGCTGAGCAAGACAGTGTTGCCATATGGACCCATCTGTGATTACAAAATAAAGAAATGCGAAGTTAATAAAGAAATAAATTTGTAGAAAAATTAGCAGCTACGCCCGTGCAATTTTTTTATTTTATTTAGAATCCTGTTCTAGAGAGCTTGTTCTTAAGTTTTTTTTTAATTAGTCGTATGATGATGTTCCAGTTTTTATGGTTAAGGTGAACAAAATCGCGTATTATTTTCGTCCGCTAATATTATCCCTTAAACGTTTCTTAATAACTGAACTTCAGGATATATACAGAGTACAATTAACTGAAACTTGTCCTACAATACATACCTACATATATGTATGTTGCTTCAATGTCGATTTTCAACAAAAACGTTTGAGTCATATCTGATGTAACTAATTTTAAAACATTCGACAATAAGTAAAGTACCGTTATACAACTTTTTATCCAAAAAATTGGTACGCCAGCTAGTGACATACATATGTCTAACCGAACCCAAGCATATAGGGTTATTCAAGGTTCGGATTCCTGCCATATGACATCTGTCAAATCTATCTGTCATCCATAGTGACAGGTAGTTTAGTTCTTGCCTTGCCATTTTACAATATGGATCGTTTAATCCCAGCTCAACGCATTAAAATCGTTGCATCTTACTACAAAAAATAACAGTTCTATAATATCTGTGTATCGCGATTGGTCGTCATAATCGCCCAACTAAGCAAACAATTCGAAACATGTTTGTAAGGCTTGTGCATTGAAGACATTGTATGAACGACATGTGGTTCCAACTTGACGGGGCTACGTGTCCCACAATACAGGCAAATTTGGCTTTATTGCACGAAAAGTTCCCCGGCCGTTTAATTTCGATATTTGGCGGCATCAATTGGCCACCAAGATGTGAGATTTTTTTTTTTTTTTGTAAAGTACGTATCTATGCAGACAATCCTCAAACTTTGGAGCACTTAAAAACCAACATCCGTGCAGTTATGGCCGTAATACAGACAAAAATGTTCCGAAAAGTCATTGAAAATTACCTCACAAGAATCGAAGTTTATAAAATCTCCAGTGGCGGCCATTTAAACGATGTTGTATTCCATACATAGTTCAAAATTTAAAACAGTAAACAAATTTCATTTAAATCTTTAATACTTTTTCAGCCATTCTGAAGTACCTACATATGTATGTACCTAGTGATGTCATAACAACTGGTACACGTTTAAATGCACTCATCGTGAAACTAGTATTGAAAACTTTCATTCTATATTGACAGGTGTTCAATGAGTGACATTTACACTAAGTTAACACACAAAAAGATTTACACAAAAGTCGTTGGTAAATATGGAGTGTGGCGATATTGAAAACCGTGTTGTGTTAATTAGCCTTCACAAGTATAATAGATATAGAGATATTTTTCGGATCCTGCGAATATCTTGGAATCACTCGGAATTTTATGTACCGAACTGTTAAATTGTTCAAGCACGCTGGTGGAGTAACGACCGCTAAAGATCCGGACGCCGTCGCACTGTCAGAACTCCACAGGCGATCAAAGCTATTAAAACGAGAATTAATAGGAGACCGCTGCGAAAGCAGAAAATCTTGCCACGAGAAATGAAAATATAGCAGATTCAAACAAGATTAAAAAAAATCCACTGACCACTTACTAATAACCGAACTAAAGCAAAAACGGAATGAAATATCGAAAGCTTTACGTCGCGCGCCGGTATGCGCAAAATAATCATAGGACAATTTTGTTCATGCAAGAAAATTTTACTATTGAGGAATCGTTTAATAAGCAAAATGACAGAGTCTATGCCCGATCATCCAAAGAAGCATCAGAACTCATTCCGCGAGTCGATCGCGCTAAGGCAGACACAACACAAGGGTGACTCCAAAACAATTTGTCCAGACCTTAATGATTTGGATTATAAGTTGAGTCCTTGAAGCGCGTACTCATCCGTGCAGTGCACGATTTTTCGATGGACGAGGTGCGTGCTACGATCAATGAGTGGCAAGAGCGACTCAAGACTTACATAAATGCAAATGGCGGCCACTTCGAATAAATTGTTTAAATGTTGTTTCCTAAATAATCAACTAAAGTTTAGCAGAAAAAAAAATACTTGTTCGTTTTTATTTTGTCACGAAAAATGCGTGTTCCAATATTTATGATTTGACTAGGTATGATCTGAGATACATATGTTCTCGCTAAATTTTCTCATATAATACAATAATTTGACGTCTCAACTTTGAATAAAATTTCCCCTTGATTTAAGGGCCAAACTTCCCGAGGTTGAGCAATAAGAAGTATAGCTTTAATCCTTTAATCCCCGGTCGTTCGCCAGTTATATTGTAGGAAAATAAATTGAAGGTTTAAACATTGAAAACACAAAAAGTGTTTATTACTAGCTATAGGGTGACCAGATAAGAACAATAGGAAAAGAAATTTAAATAAAACAACAACGGTGTGAGATATCAAATTGATTCTGGCTTTATGTATGGAATCCAACCGCAAAATAAGCCTGGTTGACTCTCTGGCGATGCACAATTCAGCTGATCGGCGCCGAATCGACATTTCTGGGTCTTCTTCGATATTGGCCGATACGGCGGTTATGTTTTCTTCACTTGGCACCGATCTTTGTGTGGTTGTTGGCTTAAGGTTCAAAAGAGTGTACTCGCGCTCAAACTTTTCCACGGTGCGACGAATTGCCTGCGCACTGAAGCCATGATGACGACCGACCTCACGACGAAAGTCACGTTGCGTATTTACAACTGAGCCGGAATTTCGATAATATTTTTTTAATAATTTCCACACGTTCGGGAAATGTCAAACGATGCATGATGAAATGGCAAACCTTACTGAATATTTTGACAGCTGAATGTCATTCGTAACTTTGACAGCTGCTGAGACATAACAATTGGAAAAACTATCATTGCTATCTGGTCACCCTTTATATAGTGATCTTGGGTATATGCTCACACGAACTTTTTTTTAGAGAACTCTAAAAATCTCTCATACACTGTTTTGGCGTACTATGTGTTTATAGTTTAACCGCCATAGTTTGGTCACGGTCTAGTCCAATTTTTTTGTAAGATATTGAACTAAATCGGGATGAAAAACAAACAGAAACGTTTTCTGGGTCGCTGAATTTGAATGCGAAGCCAGAATTTAAAAAATTAACAGCGTTTAGTCCACATACATATGTAAAGGGTTTTTCAATAAGGACATAACAATTTTGTATTTAAATAAAACACAGAATAATTGAGATAATCGCCTGAAATTTATTCCAAGCGTAGTACACATGTTAAATTTAAGTATGAAATTCGATCTCGTTCATATGACCATCGCGAGCCAATTTTCTACCACTCTTCCACACATATCGGCCGGAACGTTTCCAATTTCGCCGTTGATATTGTTCCTGAGCTCCTAAACCAACGACTTAACGCAACCGCATAAAAATAAATCCAACGGCGTTAGATCGCATGAACGAGCTGGCCATTCGATCGGACCATTTACTACCAAACTTCCCCTTCAATAGATCAATTGTTTGACCAGCTGTGTGGCATACGGCACCATCTTGTTGGAACCTCATATGGCTGATGTCAACTCCATCCAATTCTGGCCAAAAATAGTCTTTCAACATGGCACGATAGCGAACTCCATTGGCCGTAATATGACGACATGAAATCCACAACACACGGTCACTTTTTGTGGATACAATGGAGTCTCATGAAGCACATGTGGGTTTGTTGCTGTCCAATAGCGCATATTTTGCTTATTGGCATAGCCATTAAGCCAAAAATGAGCTTCAAATCGCCGCTTCAAATGATCAAGAGGCATTAGTTCTTGAGTTATTATAATTTGATCTTGTAAGGGTGTAGGACAAGATTTTTATGCAAAATTCGCCACTTTGTGGACTGAAAGATTCCCAATTCCTGTGAACGGAATGGGATCGACTGATTTGCCTCATTTAATAGCGAATATGTTGACTCGAATTTATCCACTATAGCACGCACAGCCTGTCTGGTGGGACGATTATTACGACCGAAAATTAGAGTAAGCTCTCTTAAAGTTGCGATCACCGACTCAGAATTTCGGTAGTAATTTTTAATAATTTCCAAACGTTATTCTTTCGTGAACTTCACCATGATAAAAATGTAAACCTTGACTGACGTTTTGACATTTACAGATCATAAAAAGTTTGTATTAAAATACAAAATTGTTATGTCCCTATTGAAAAACCCTTTACATACAGTGGTGGTCATTGAAATAAAACAATGAAATAGAGCCAGTTTACATTTTTGACAATAAAATGAGCATTGTTTGAGTATATTTTTCAGAGAAAAGTTTTACTGGAACTTTCATTAGTATGATACTTGGTTGCAAGACCTTTATTTTTGATGACGGCTTCACAACGTCTGGGCGTTGAATCAACTAACGACTGACATCTCTGAATGGATATGGATGACCATTTGACCATTCTTTTTGTACAACGTCCCAATTATCTTTCTTAAAAGTCCATCTTAAAGCCATGTTATTCTCAGCATAAGCCAACACCACATTCTCAAGCATATTAAGTTATTCCTGTTGGTCTACGATTTCCTTAATCCTGTATGTTGGAATAAAGTCCATACAAGGTACCATGTATCGTCCCTCCAAAGCTAAATAACACGATGCTTCGTTTCGTACAACATATCAGATACGTGGAGGTTATTCTTGACCCGAAACTCAGATGGAGACTGAATACACAAGACAGTGTCAGGAAGGTCTCGGTTGCCTCTTATTCCTGTCGAAGGGCCTTGAGCCCAAAATGGAGTCGGAATACTAATCAGCACTGGACAAGAAAACAAATTCTGAACTTCTAAGGAAAATTCAAAGGTTATCATGCGTCTGTATAACGGGTGCTTTAAAAACAACTCCTACTGCTGCGCTAGAGACAATTCTCCACTTGCTTCCTGTTGAAATCTTTGGGAAGTAAATGGCGGCTAAAGCAGCAATAAGGCTTAGGGAATCCTAACAGTTGGTTAACGCTAATACGGACTACTCCAGGATCGATCCTGATCGGCAAGAATACTCTTCCTAGTAAGGCGGACTATATTGTCCCTCACATTGACTTCAGATACAAGACCAAAATTCCTAGCAGAAGCGCTTGGGAATCTGAAGAAATCTTGATCGATTCTGCGATACAGATATACACAGATGGATCTAAGACAGCGTATGGTACGGATAACTACCGGATCACTGTAGTGTATTCCAAGCGAAAATTACGGCAATCCGTGGAGCCGCTGCTTGGTTTTCAATTAAGGCGATAGGGGGTAGCGCTATTGTACTATATATACATAGATAGTCAACAGCGACGTGTCGAAGTGATACGGAGGTACTACCAAGGACAAGACTGGAAGAATGGCATTAGAGATGGTATCACTCTGATAAAGGCAAGTGGATGCAGAGATTGATCCCGAAAATAGACGCTTGGAGTAACAGAAAGCATGGAGAGCTGAATTTCTACCTGAACCAGATGCTTACTTTCTATGTATGTTTCAGAGTCTACTTTCTCAAGTTTCAACACGACGGCAGCCCCTATTGCCCAACGTGCATGGAAGCAGTTGATGGAACACCATGTTCCATTGTCCACGATCTTATGAAGAACGACACCTGCTGGTGAACAAACTGGGTGAGGACCTAACCCCAGACAACATCACCAAACAGATGATGAGCAGGGAAGAGGCTTGGGAAGAGTTTACAAACACTGTGGCAACCATTATGAAATATAAGCGAAAACAGGAGCGACAACGCCTTGAAGTGAAACCAGAAAAGTGGCAAACAACAAGTGGAATAGTACCAGTACTTGTCTTCCGTCGAAACATATCTGTCCGAACCTGGATCTGAAGAGAACGGAATACTTCTGTCCATTAATAGGAAACCTCACGGGGCACTGCTTAATAGACATGCTACATGCTATTAGAATGGGTGTCCCCTCAAACGATTTTTGTAAAAGCTGTAGAGACCAGGACCTGTTCTACCTTATCAATGTTGAGAAGGAAAACCCTAAGGGAATACTTCTATGAAATCTTAACGACTTGACCAGGCTTGATATTTACAAAATAGAGGATTCTGTCTATGGCTCTAGATGATTCTGCACAAAGATGCGGAGCAGAAAAGCGTTAACACCGCAACGGTTACCCATTCTTATCTTCCATTAGGAAGAATTTAGTCATGTAGGGTTCTTGGTGCCGGAAATACTGTTCTTCTTGTGGTATCACAAGACCTATCCTTGGTCTAAGTGTGTCTCTGCCTGAGCGGAGACAGCTACCCAACTTAACCTAACCAACAGTGTTGTATTCCCACCTCCATGTTTCACATATTTGTTTTTGTATTTCGGTGAAAATTATTCGTTTCAAATACGTCTCACGTACTTTTTGACATTATAAATAAAAATAAATAAATATTTTAGCGTTAACAGCCCACACAGGGCTGGGACAAGACAAATCTCCATTTACCACAACTTAGCTTATCCCTAAACTTACCAAAATTACATCCAATTCTGAGTAGGGTAGGACAAATTTACTGCACAATCTATTTCGCACCAAATCAGCCACATAGAGCGTTTTATCAGTCAAAAATACTAGCACCGGCGTCATAAAGCCATCTCGACTGTAACCAGTGTACAACTTGAATACCTGGAATTGATAAAAAAGGAGTCATTTACGCCCATTTTCCCATGAACCATTAATTTATAACTCACCTTCATTAAAGTTTCACTATCATTTCGCAATATGTGCAAATAGTTCCCATTGAAGATATCAATGGAAATCTCTCCAATACCGAGCTCAAAGCGAGAAATGTCTCCTGGGAGGCCAGCTTCCATGCCAATCAATTCACGACGCGGTGAATTTGCGGCAGACATTTCAATTTCCATAGCTATTTCAGCATTCAAGTCCTCAATCAAATCGATATTCTTTGGTTTCACTCCCTTCACGTAGAGATTGCCCGAAAACAACTTCTGTTCGTTCTTGATTTTGCCGGCAAAGAAATTATTCTTCCTAATGGTCGTCTCAATGATCTTCTTCTGTGTGACATTCCTTAGGAATCGATTGATGAGACTCGTTTTAGTTTGCGGCTTCAATAGGTTGTTATTCTGCATGTTGGGTGGCGTGTAGTCGCCACGATCACTTGATGACGTCTCTGGGTAGTCTACTATCACAATATCACTCTCGTTCTTGTCCGTGTCTGTAGTTATGGTTAAAATATCATCGAATTCTTCGCTGAGAATTGTGCTTTTGGAATCACGGCCACAGCCACCACGTCCGCCACCATACAAGTTGAATAGGTCTGGACTCATTCGATTTGGGTGTTCAAAACGGGCGGGTACCGTAGTTAGCAGACATGCTCCACTTGATCGTTTCTTCATCGGCGACGGTAGGTGTCGATTTTGTTTTTCTACATTGCTGCGCACATCGTATTTGTTGTTGCTGCTCGAGACTGGTGACGAACGGCCAGACTTTTGCCACGATGAAGTGGTAGTCGACGTCAGATCAGAGCACATTGATTTCGAATCAGACGGTTCACTGGGCGATGTTGTTGTTGGCTTGGCGCCAACATTCCCTCCTGGCTTTGCTTGGTCTTTGGCTATATCTGCTGTGGTTACACTACTTAGCATGGTATTGGTGTAGTCCTCTTTCTTTGCTGTCGGCGAGGTGGCCGTCTCTTTCAATGTACGGAATATGTTAGCGAATGTTTGCTTTACATTCGGCACCGACATGAAGTTGCCTTTTAACTGGTCTGGTTCTGGATTTGCTATTGGAGTTATGTTATCCCCTGGGTTTGCTGCATATACTTGATTGCCATCGCTATCCAGGCCGTACTGTTCGAAGGTGTACGACACTCCTGTGTGTTCAAACACTGTACTCTCACAGTTGATGATGAACTTGTTGCGGAACTTATTCATTCCAGCAATCACTTGTGTATCTGGTGTTTCTTGTTTCTTTTGCTCCTGTTCCCGTGGCTCTCCGCCACTCATTGGCTTATCATCAGCACTATTCTGACGAGTAGGTGCAAATATGTCTTCTTCGTTCTTCCGACGCAACTGTTCGTCTACGTTGTGAACAAACTTCGTTTTATTTTTGTCCTTCGATCCGTCCAAGCTCTTGCTGAGGAATGGCTTTGCTCGCATGGGAGAAAAATTCTTCACTGGACCATCCGCCTCAGGGACACACTCATAGACCGACTGCAGGTCCTCTGACCCCTCTGGGACGCCCCTTTCCGGGAGGGGAATGGCAAAGATGCTTTTCAGCGAGCCGAATATCATTTTGCTGTTATCAATCAAATTGTTCATGTCGTGTACGTTAAACTTCTTTACTTTTGTATTGATATCCTGTTCGTGGATTATGTTAGTGTGACGCTTTGTCTTTTTCAAGCAGCTAGTCTTTGGTCTCTTCTCCTTGTTCCAAACGGATTTCCTCTCATTCAAGTTGTCTATATTCGGTTCGGAGAAATAGCAGTTGTCATTGATGAAATTATTATTGGTGTGGTTCATCCCAATACAATCGCATGAATTAGACTTTGCCTGCGCATAGTTGGGGCGGCTGTTTGAATTCTTGTCCATTTCTTCGGAATCCAAACTTGAGTTCGAGCTCGAACAGGAGCACTTGTAAAGCACTTGTTTAGGATCTCCCTTAGCGGCAGCAGCAGCAGCAGCGAGTTCTTGCTGCTTTTGTTTCTGTGCATGTTGTGGATGGTATTCAAAGACCCCAGAGTTATCGTACTTCAAATAGTTGCTATCAGTGTTCTCATAAATATCTGAATTCCCATAGTCCAGAACATCGGAACACGCATTTCTATAAACCACTCGACGTTCTGGATCATCTGGCTGTTGGCTACATAATTCAGAACCACCGGCGTCACCCTCGGAACACCAGGAATATCGACCAGCCATTGATGAAGCCGCTGCCTTTCTGCCGTTTTTATATGTGACAAATCCGTGCTCAATGTGGATGTTGTCAGTGCGAGTATTTTTCAATATATCCTCATGAAAGGAAACCCTCTTTTTGGGCGTTTTAGAGTTTGCATGTGATTTCCGAATTCTTCGACGATACACAATGTTCTCGCCGTCGAATGTGGAACAGTTACTTGTAGTCATCACATCGTCACCATTTACTGTTGGTTGGTAATCACAAGCCGACACATTGGAATTGTCTAAATCACTTCGGATGATTTGACTAGCTTTTGACGATATCTGATTCGGAACAAGATCTGGTAATTGATTGGAATGCAATTCTGACTCAACCAATGGCTTTAAATCTTCAAAATCGAAACCATTTTGTGAGGTAATTGAGTCGACCATCAGCTCACTAGACTCAGAGTCTAACATTTGAACACCCGAATCACTGGGTGTTGTGTCCTCCAAATTACTTCCTAAACTGGAGGACATTTTCAAGTCACCCGAAGTTGTTGTTACTGCCGATGTGGCAACCACTCCGGTGTTGTCTACTTTGTTCTTTTTGCGTTCGAAAAGTGACTCCATGACTACATCGTAGGTCATAGGCCGTTCGACCAATGTTTCTAAGTGAATCGGAGAGAAGTGAGTAAATTTTTGTTTTGTATGTTTTTTAGTGGAAGTATGTCTAATTAGATGGGGATTAGATGTAATATAACTTGGGAAGAGAAAACGAGGAGAAGGCAATGATTACTAATTTAATTTTGGAAAATTAAAACAAAAAAAAAAAAGTTAAATTTTAATGGAATTGATACAAAATAATTATGATATGATTGATTATAGTTCTTAGTTTTTTTAAGCAAATACATAGAAAATCAAATTAAAATAAGAACTCCAAAACTTCTAATAGAAGACTTCAATACATGGAGCCCTTCATGGGCTTTAACCTCTTACAACCATCGTGGCAGAATAGTCGAGCATTTCATATCTAATTTAAGCTTAGCAATATTAAACGATGGGCGTGCTACCCACTTCTCTACACATAAAACACTTTCCCACGTTGATCTGATCCTAATATCGCCAGCTCTCATCCCAAACTCCACATGGAACGTTTCAAATGACCATACCCCAGTGACCATTTCCCCATCATCACAGAAATTAGAAATTGTACTTGGCAACGATAATTGCACAAAAATGCACCCAAAATTCATCCTCGATAAAGCCAACTGGGACTTATATATCGTTATCGACAGAGACTTAACACGTAAACAAATCTCCTTTAACATAAGCAAGGAAGCTGCCAATACACTGAAATCCGATCAGCTGCGAACACCCCTATACCGCAAACAAATCCCATGACATTTTGCAGGACAGTGCCTTGATGGAGCAAACAATCAACATCAAACCCAATTCTACTTCAAAAAAAGTTATACGAGGGTGGGTCAATAAGTCCTTGAAAAATTAAATAAGGAACACTCTTTTCGGTATAAAAACATTTTATTTTTCAACATAGTCTCCTTTTAGCTCTATACACTTCATCCAACGTTTCTCCAATTTTTTGATGCCCTCCAAATAATACGATTTCTCGAGCCCCTCAAAATAAGCGTATGTTTCAGCGTTGACCTCTTCTTTTGACCCAAATCTCTTACCTCCGAGCCATTTCTTCATGTTTGGAAACAAGAAATAGTCGCAGGGGGCTAAATCTGGGGAATATGCTGGATGAGGGAGGAGTTTGTAGCCTAACTCATGCAATTTTGCCATTGCGACTGCGGACTTGTGCGCCGGTGCGTTGTCCTGGTGAAAAATAACTTTTTTTCTTCGTCAAATGCGACCGTTTTTGCTTCAAACTGTCTTGGAATCGATCCAGCAGCTCTGCGTAATATGCGCCGGTGATCGTTTTACCCTTTTCAAGGTAATCGATGTGAACAACACCGCGCGCATCCCAAAAAACTGTCGCCATGACCTTGTTTGCTGACAAACCCGCCTTGGCCTTCTTCGGCTTCGATTCACCAATGGAGAAGTCCATTGTTTTGACTGTTCCTTGGTTTCTGGTGTGTTGTGGTGAATCCAGGTTTCATAAACGGTTACGAAACGGTGCAAAAACTCAGCCGAATTTTTCTGGAACATCGCCAAACACACCTTTGAAGTTGTCAAACGAATGCGTTTGTTGTCGATTGTGAGCAAACGCGGCACCTATCTTGCGGAAAGTTTTTTCATGTCCAAATATTTATGTAAAATCGAAATCACTGAGCCATGTGATAAGCCTGTGGCATCTTCAAGCTCGAGCACTTTCACTCACCGATCGTCCATTATCAAACCATGGATTTTGTCGACCAAGTCTGGTGTGGTGACGTACAAAGGGAGGAGTAGACACGCTAGATCAAATGTGTCACGCTTTTACTGTAAAGCGAAAAACGCGTAGATGGCGTCTTGCACAATTTAATATCATCGTTGACGTTTGTGGTATTGCGGCAAAAGTTATTTGACTGAATTTATACCCTAACTGGAACCAGGCGAAGCAAAATTCTCACCGAAAACTTTTTTTGAAAGAACTCGCCAAAGCCTTAGTCATTAAATTTCCTTTTTTTCAATAAAATAAATGAATTCTCTTTGTATTTTGTATTAGTGTCTCTAAGTCACACCATGGCAGTTTACGTTAGTCAGATAGCATGGCAGTAATAGGGTTAAGCTAGTAAAATGGAAAGTCGGGCCAAAAATGTACACCATGTAGGTGTTCGTTCCGCATTAATATAAACTTTACCTATTCCGTGCCGCATGCACTAAAAAATGTCTTCCCGCAAAGATCGCCCCTCTCAGTAATGCTATTGGTCATTGCGTTCGATGAAATTAGTCCATTAGTAGGTAAATATAAACGAATTGGTCACTCTGTGTACGTGGATGATCTGATCCTATATTCCAACTGTAAAGATTTGTCAACGGTAACAACTGATTTTTCTAATATTGTTGGAGACCTAGTAAAATGGGGAAATCGCTCTGGATTGAAGATATCTTTTGGAAAATGTAAAGCTATGCATATTTATAAAAAAAATCAGTTGCCCGAAAATTCTACCATTACGCTTCAATAATGACCAAAATAGCCTTTACATTCTTCAACATTTAACAAATCCCTCTCACTTTAATAAGTGTAAATATGCCAATATTTGTTCAACCTAAAAATGGTCTGACATATCCACCCTGGAGTCTACCTAAGCACAGCATAAATACCGAACTCTGCAAGTATCCAAAGGCTACAACTAGTAAAGAGGTATACAACTCCAGGTTCAGAGAAATCACCGAAAGGCTCAAAACTCAAAATTGGAAAACACGCACAGTCGGCTCTAAGTTGAATAACGCAACATCATTCGGAATAGTGGACAGAGAAGGCAAGGCAATTGCCGAAGGCCTTTTAAACAATTTTTCCTCAGTTTTCACTGCAGAAGCTTTTACAGTCTTAAAGGCTGCACAAGAATATCGAGCCTGGCTAGGTCACCGAGATCTTCATCGAAGAACTCCCCGAGAGCTTTCCTTCTCAATATTGATAGAGCAGGACAGGTGTACAAAAGGTGAGTTATTGTTTCTTTCTCCTCCTCATATCTACAGCTTCTACAGAAATCGTTGGAGGGGACACCCAACCTAATAGCATGCCTATCTATCAACAGTGCCCTGTGAGGGCTTCTATTATAGAGCTTAGGCATTTCCTATTTATGTACAGAAATATTTTCGATCTCTTCGGATCCAGGTTAGGTTAAGACATACAAAGGTCTTCGAAAAAAAATTAATGAATGTATTAATCTCAGCATAAAAACCTTTCGTCGGTCAATTGGACATCTATTGACACCTAACTTAAGGCAAATTAGGTTTGAAAGATGCAAGCGATTCTTGCACTGGCATGCAGACATCGGTCACGAAAAGATTTTCACCGTCGAGGAAGCTTTTAATACACAAAACGATACAATTTATGCAAGGACATCTAAAGAATCAAAAAATACTGCTATCTATCAAAAAGGTGTGCCAAGAAGATGTCTTACAAGGCGTCGTTAAATGCATATCCTTTTAATGGAGCAATATGGGTTTTCCAGCAGGACTCTGCTCCAGCACAAAAGATAAAACAACTCAGAAATAGCTTAGATTCAATATTCCTGCTTTTATTGCATCCGAGAATTAGAAAGCCCAAATTTAAATCCTTTGGATTATTGTTTGTTGTCAATGTTGGCTAGTATAGCCTGCGCGAGAGCCCACCGAAACCACAGCACTTACTCCAGAAAACCGTGCGTGACGCTGTAGCGCAGTGGCTACACGGTTTGAGGGTCTGCGGTAAAGCAAAAGATGGTCATTTTAAATAAACCGCCTTTTTTAAAATGCTTACTATTTTAAGAAAATAAATTTTATAAATACTAACCCAAGAACTTATGGCAAGACTAGGTACAAAAACATGGCATAGTGCATGCGCATTTTTAAATAAAGGGCCCAACTGGGTCGCAAACGCTTGCTTCATATGCGCTGTTCGTTCATATATTGTTCAGGTTTAAAATTAATTGCAAAAAAAAAAAAAACTACTAGAGAATTAAATCCATTAGATTCTTTTGAAGCTTAATTCGTTTCACATGATTCCGCACCCACCTTTTCAGCAAACGACACCCATTATTGCAATATATTTCACAATTTCCTGTCCCTGCTCGCACTTCCCAAAGCTTTAAAATCTCCGAAAACAAATTTCGCTTTCTAACAATAAACTTGGAAAGCCTTCACACGCTTTAAGGAAATTGCTAAAAAGTAAAACTCCCCAAAATGCCCCCAATGTCAAAATACCTCAAATTTCGTTCTGAATAAAACCCTCCGTACAACAAATGAAACCGAAAATTACGCAACAAACTCTTCTCCAAACACCTTTTCTACAAACCCCACCTCACCAATATCTGCCCTCTCACAGAAGGTTGTGTTCTGTTGCAACTTATTACTTGTTGATATGTTCATATAATTCAATATGGCTCTCAATATCTTTCAGTGGAACTTATGTAAATAATTACGAGCTGAAAATTTTAATAAAAGAGCAAACCCCTGCAAGAGACCCACTCCCCTTACCGGCTACTTTAACAATTTTTTACAAACTCTACTGCGAAACAAGGCATAGAAGTTCTAATAAAAAAAAAATTTACCCCATAAGAAACTAACCATAAACTCTAACATCCTGACGATAGCTTCAGACGTTAAGTTATCACTGAAAATAACCGTTGTCTCTATTTAAATCTTATCAGAGCAGACATTTTCTAGATGCCATCTTAAATAAAAACTTCCATTCTGCTGATGGGGGACATAAACTCATGGAGCGTATTATGGGGCTCCCTTCTTCCAGCCCTAGGGGGGAGGTGTCCTGGAAGATTTTATTTGAAATTCAAATCTCGCTGTTCTAAACGATGGGTCCCCCGTACATTTTTCCACGTATAATACGCTTACTCATGTTGACATATGTGCATATCCTCAAATAATACGCGACATAATCAAAGAGAAAAGAAAAGGAAGAACACGATGGCAACAGACTAGAGCTCCAACATATACAACAAGATTCAACAACGTAAACGGCAAACTTCGAAAAAAAATCTTTCATCACAAGAACGATTCAATACAAAACTACCTTAGAAATCTGACAAATGATTCAAGTAACGTACACTCACTATAGAGGGCAACAAAGAAACGTAAAAAACAACACATATCATACCTTTAAGAGATAAAAAAGGTAGTTGGGCTAAAAATAATCAGCAAAAAACAGCCGTGTTTGCTGACGAGATGGAAAAAACCTTTAAGCCATATGAAGAACTGGAACTTTTAATGATAGTCGTGATAAATGAGGAGGAAGGGCCCGTTTGGCTGGTTACGAGTACTTGCATAGAAAAGCGAAGGAAATAAAAACAAACATCAAAACTAAAAAGGATTTGATTTAATTCTGAAACGGCTACCGAAAAAAGCCATAATCAAACTTGCACAGATCATCAATGCAGCTTTCCGTTTGAAACACGTACCTCAAACGTGGAAAATAGTCGAGGTAACTGTGATATCGAAGCCAGGTAAACCACATACTGAAGTCACATCGTATCGACCGATATCTTTGCTACCGATGATTTCAAAACTATTTTAAAAACTCCTGCTTAAAAGACTTTTACTTGTAATAAAGCAAAAATCCCTGATACCATTACATCAGTTCAGATTCCGAAATAGACATTCTATGATGGATCAATTTTACAGAATAACAGACAAAGTAGAAAAAGTTTTGGAGGGTAGAAAAAATGTTCTGCAGTATTCCTGGACATAGTTCAGGCCTTTGATACGAAAAGTTCTCGGCCTGACGCAGAGATGGCATTCCAATCAGCAAAAATTTA
This sequence comes from Pocota personata, assembly GCA_963082735.1. Lineage (NCBI taxonomy): Eukaryota > Metazoa > Arthropoda > Insecta > Diptera > Syrphidae > Pocota > Pocota personata. Next base: position 52,805,949 of record OY720429.1, on the reverse strand, counting down.
TGTTTCATACCTGGGTGCAGTTCTCATTAGTTCGTATGACAAGTTTCAACTTGTTCTCTCAAGTAGTTTCTTTACACGAATTTTTGCAGTAGACGTCTTGCGTTTTTCGTTAAAATGGATAAACTTGAATATCGTGCGGTAATTCTTCGTTTTGAATGGGTTAACGCCTAAGGAAATTCATCCAAAGTTGACAAAAGTTTACGGGGACTCTGCTCCTTCCGTGTTAACCGTTAAAAAGTGGGCAGCTGAATTTAAACGTGGTCGCACGTCCCTCGAAGATGACACACCCGAAACCATCGAAAAAGTGCATGATATCGTGTTGGACGATAGGCGAGTGAAGGTGAGTGAGATAGCTGAGGCTGTGTGTATATCGGAAAAGAGGGTGCGAAACATCTTGCACAAAAACTTAGGGATGCGAAAGCTCTGCGCAAGATGGGTGCCGCATTTGCTGAATGCCGATCAAAAGCAAATGCGCAAACAATTTTCGCGGCAATCTTTGGACCGATTCAATAGGGATCCGACCGATTTTGTGCGTCGATTTGTCACCATGGATGAGACATGGGTCCACCACTACACGCCAGAAACGAAACAGCAGTCGAAGCAGTGGGTGGATCGCATCTGCCGGAAAGGTCATGGCCAATGTGTTTTGGGATGCGAAAGGGATCCTGTTAATTGATTACTTTGAGAAAGGCAGAACAATTGCAGGTGAATATTACTCCAACCTTCTTGACCGGCTGGATGCCAAAATTCGCTGGAAGAGGCCTGACTTGAAGAAGAAAAAAATTATCTTTCACCAGGACAATGCACCTGTACACAAGTGTGCGTTGGCGATGGGAAAACTGCGGGATTTGGGGTACGATTTGCTCGGCCATCCTCCCTATTCACCTGATTTGGCACCCTCAGACTTCCATCTGTTCCCAAACTTGAAGAAATTTGTTTCTGGGAAGCGCTTCGCATCCAATGCATAAGTTGAGAGGGCCGTAGATGAATATTTTCACAGCCTTCCAGACTCTCACTTCCGAGAAGGAATACTGATGTTGGAGAAACGCTGGACCAAGTGTGTTGAAGTCAAGGGAGATTATGTAGAAAAATAAAATCATTTCTTAACTAAAAATCGCAGTCTTTCATTGTCAGGCCGATAACTTTTCACCTTGCCCTTGTATGTAAACATTTTTAAATGCTAACTGATATTTTTTAAACACAAATTAATTATGTTACACTATGCTGAAGTTTGTATTTTTTTATTTTCTTATTCATTCACATTTGTTTGCAAAGCTATTTCTTATATTTGTGTTCTAATAAAACCATAAAAATAAAAAGAGTACATTTCTACTCTTCTTTCTACCGCGAAATCGTGTGTGGGAAATTTGAACAGAACATAATTCTGTCATATTTCTAACCTCTCACCGCCCGACCGTCTTGATTCCAAATTTGGTGTTGGAAATTCTTAGGCCGTGCGTTGTAACAAATATTATCGTAAGTCGGTAGAATGCCTGTCAAACGCGCGACCACGAGAGCGCCACATTGTGTGTTGCCCATTAGTGTTAGTATGTGACTTTTCATCCGCACCTGTTTTTCTGATGTTCAGGTGTCTCTTTCCCGTCTCCAGTAGGATTCTCTTAAACTCCGTTCATCTTGAATTAATGTTTTCTTCAACAGTTTGATCTGTATTCATCTGTATAAGTTTCTCTTTTATCTTTCATTTAACTTGATCTTGTATCTCTAAATTCTTAAAATCCAGCTTGTTCCTGTTTCGACTTTTTGTACTTTTTTAGTTGAATCTTAACTTTTGCCGTAATGGGATTGTGATCTGACCCTATGTCTGCACCTGGATAGGCTTTTGTTGATTTAATCGTATTCATAAACCTCTTGTTTATGATGGTATAGTCTATTTGATTTTAATTATTGATTGCGCTGTCTGACTTGGTGAGGTCCAACTGTAAAGCCTTCTAAGGGGATGTTAAAACCAAGTGTTCATGATGACTAATTCATTTATTTGGCAAAATTCAATTAGCTTTTGCCTCTTTCGTTTTTATTGTCTAGACCATAGTCACCCACTATGTCTTCAATTCTTCCTTTTCCCACTTTTGCGTTTAAGTCCCCTAATATTAACGTAATTTCTTTCTTTTTTATTAATTTTGTCGCTTTTTTTCTATAATTTACACGTGTTAAAGGGGATATGAATACCTTTATACTAATTTTTTAGAACACGCGCGTTTTTGTGGAAAGGGGAAGAGACAGGGAGAAAGACAGAGTGGTATAGTTTGAAACTCAGGTGGTATTAAGTTTCTGTAAACTCCAAGGGTGGCTGTCCAGATAACTGGGGAGTATTTTGTTTGTTTTCGCTATTATTGTCGTTGCTTATGATTCACAGTATTTTTTTCCGTCCTCCTGATATCATCACGATCAGGTTGCATTTTAGCCATATGACCACCCTACTGCCAGTGTTATGCCTTCACAGTAGAGTTCACTTAGCTTTCGCAATTGATCGACTTTTTTATTTATTTCATGCGAAATAAATAGATGATTCTTGACATCAGGATTCGAACCGTGAATCAACAGCGTGACAAGCGATGATGTTACCACTACACCACGAACACCCTCTTGTTCCAATTGTTCCAATTGTTCGTAGAATTCTTCAATGATCGCGTTTTTGCAATCAGCTGTTAGGGCATACACCTGAATTATACTATCATAGTATTCTTAGCTTTGAGTTGCATTAATATTACTCGTTTAGATAGGTAAACTACTCCTATAACGGACTTTTTAATTTTTGCTGCAATTAAAATTGCTCTTCCGTATCTGTGTTGGTTTGTGTCATCACATGCATAGTATAATGTGCAACCGTTTTTTGATATATTTCCACTTTCAATCCAGTGTACGTCGGCTATTCACAAAATATCTATTTTGAGTCTATTTGCTTCTTTTATGGCGTTATCTAATTTTCCGATTTAGTACAGGCTTCTAACAATCCATGTTCCAATATTTAAATACCCACCGGGGATTCTTAGCACCCTCTGACCATTTAAGGCCTGCCGGGGACTCAGGGTCATTGTATTGTATTTGTTTATGTATTCATGATGATTCTTACCAGGGAATGATATTTATATACTCGTATATTCAATATAATAACTCGAGATGTGGTTTCCCGTTCCCTTCCTCTCTTTCTCTTTAATTCTCTATATCTTTATTCATATTACTGCTTTTGTCTCTTTAACGTTTTGTTTAATTATTCATTTTCTGTACTTCTTTCTCAAGTTGAAATTAGTTTACTATCATTTTCCATAGCCATAGTTTAGAACCATTAATATTATTTTTTTTATTTACTTAAACTGTTGTTATTGGTGGTGGAGTTCTCAATATTCCTTCGTGGTATTTTCTTCCTCTATTATTCGATTTTTTTTTGTTTAACTTTGTCTATCATTTGTTCTGCCACGCCCTTTATCTTTTTCGTTTCCATCTTGCGCCTCTTCTGGCGATCTGATTCTTTTTTGGTATATTTCATTATCTATTGCTAATTTGTTTGTTAGATCTACTTCTTTTCCTTCGGCAAACAATTTATTTTTTCGTACGGTTACCGACGATCCATTTTGTTCTAGTTCATGGGCAAGTTTAATGATATTTTTCTTCTTTTCACGTTCTGATCTCGATATAGATTGATACGAGGGTATAAAAACATTTTATTTTGCAACATAGTCTCCTTTTAGCTCTATACACTTCATCCAACGTTTCTCCAATTTTTTGATGCCCTCCAAATAATACGATTTCTCGAGCCCCTCAAAATGAGCGTTTGCTTCAGCGATGACCTCTTCATTCGACCCAAATCTCTTACCTCCGAGTCATTTCTTCGTGTTTGGAAACAAGAAATAGTCGCAGGGGGCTAAATCTAGGCAATATGCTAAATGAGGGAGGAGTTTGTAGCCTAACTCATGCAATTTTGCCATTGCGACTGCGGACTTGTGCGCCGGTGCTTTGTCCTAGTGAAAAAGGAATTTTTTCTTCGCCAAATGCGGCTGTTTTTGCTTCAAATCGGCTTGTAATCGATCCAGCAGCTCTGCGTAATAATATGCGTCGGTGATCGTTTTACCCTTTTCAAGGTAATCGATGTGAATAACACCGCGCGCATCCCAAAAAACTATCGCCATGACCTTGTTTGCTAACAAACCCGCCTTGGCCTTCTTCGGCTTCGATTCACCAATGGAGAAGTCCATTGTTTTGACTGTTCCTTGGTTTCTGGTGTGTTGTGGTGAATCCAGGTTTCATCCACGATTACGAAACGGTGCAAAAACTCAGCCGAATTTTTCTGGAACATCGCCAAACACACCTTTGAAGTTGTCAAACGAATGCGTTTGTTGTCGATTGTGAGCAAACGCGGCACCCATCTTGCGGAAAGCTTTTTCTTGTCCAAATATTTATGTAAAATCGAAATCACTGAGCCATGTGATAAGTCTGTGGCATCTTCAAGCTCGCGCACTTTCACTCGCCGATCGTCCATTATCAAACCATGGATTTTGTCGACCATTTCTGGTGTGGTGACCTCAATTGGGCGACCAGAACGTTCGGCGTCACTTGTGCTTGAACGACCGCACCGAAATTGAGTAAACCAGTAGTGAATGGTTCCAATCGATGGTGAAGAGTCCCCATAATACTTGTCAAGCTTTTGTTTGGTTTGCGTGATAGTTTTTTCTCACAAAAAATAGTGTTTAATAAGCACTCGAAACTCACTTTTTTTCCATTTTAACGAAAATGCTAGTAGGCGTCTATATAAAATGGCTGCCACAACAAAACTATTTGACAGATCTGTCTGAAAATTTGGGTGCGTTCTTTTGAAAGATGATTCTTGACAAAAAAAATTAAATTTAAAGTGACGACACAATTTGTGTTAATTTTCAGGGACTTATTGACCCACCCTCGTACCTTTCAATTTTTTTTTTTGTAGCATACGAGTAATTTCGTTTTTTTTTTTAGTTGTGATACTAGGCCGACTAAAATAGGTCTTGGTTTATTATCATTGCTAGGTTTTCCAATATTTTTATATGTAAAGTTTATTTCTGGTTCTGATAAGTCTATCACGTCTATCTTAATTTTCATCATTTGATTGACCAGATTGAACACATCCATTCTGATTCACAAAAAGATTTACACAAAAGTCGTTTGTAAATATAGAGTGGGGTGATATTTAAAACCGTGTTATAGAAATTGCCCTTCACAAGTGTAATATGGAAAGAGAAGCTATTTCTGAACTCTTGGAATCACCCGGTATTTTGTGTATCGAACTATTAAATTGTATAATCTCTGTTTTATTCTCGAGGACACTGGCGGAGTAACTAATCGTCAAAGATCCGTAAAGAAGTATGCCCTCGCACTGTCAAAACTCCTGACGCGATCAAAGCTTTTAACAGCTTGAAATAAGCCAGGATTAATCGATAAATCTTGTTATGAGAAATGAAGATATTGCAGAAATCCATGTCTCGCATTGTCAAACAAGATTTTTTTTTTTTAATTATTTATTTACTTCGACATCTTTTACAATAGACTTGTAGTCCTTAAGCGCAAAAGTTAATGTTATATGTTACTAAAGGTTACAATTTTATAGGAGAATATCTGTTGGATAATGAAATATAAACTTCAGTGCTAACCTATAGACTATTTGCTAATTCCTAAATATTAATTACCTAACTAACCCTAATTTACCCTATAATTCTATGTTCCATATTTTATCAAACTAGTTTCTATTTTGCTTTGTGCTGCTTCGCTCTTGCTGTATTAATCTCAGATGCAAGTACCTCTAGTTTACTCGAATTTGAAATTATGAGAGTATTACCGTTTTTTGATTTTGGTTTTTATCCTACGATTAGCTTCCACTGATATAGGCTAACGATTTGTTCTCTCTCTGCCAGCAACCACCAAGCGCGAAGCATCACATCGTCTCCAATAATAGTTTTTTTTTTGACTTGATACTTTTGTAGAGGAATAAATTTATAATTTATAACGTTTTACAAAATTCCGAGTCTTGCTTGTTTTTTCTTCAATAATTCGTTATCAATATCAAAGATTAAATATTTGATTTCATATAAATGCCAAATACCAGAATAGAACCATCTCAAAATGCTTTGTGCCATGAAGTTTTCTTATGTCTAGGGGTAGGGAGTTCCACTGCTTGATAACACAAACAAAAAATTGGCGTTCAGAGTTTGTGCATGTGAACCTCGGTTGTATGATTACAAAGGAACGACTAGACATTGATAATTCAATTTTCTTACATAGATAACGCGGTTTTTCGGTAATTAGCACGATATTGAATGTCTTAATGGCGCAGTATTTAATAAAGGGTCTTTCATTAAGCGCTTCCTCCTATCTTTAAATTTAAATAAAACAAAGTGTGTGTGAGATATTATCGACATTTTTTATTCGTTTGAAAGGCCTATCGATGCCATTATGTATGGAATATACCATCGTTCAAATGCCCGCCGCGGCTTCTCTGGGTGGCGCGCATCCGAAATGTCCAATTTCCCATGACTCTGGCGCATAAATCAGGCTGAATTTGACCGATGGCATGGGTTATTTTGGCTTTGAGGGCCGCTGTGGTTTGTGGCTTATTCGTATAGACCTTCGACTTCAGAAAACCTCACAAGAAAAAGTCTAACTGGGTCAAATCGCACGATCTCGGTGGCCAGTTCACATCACCTCCACGTGAGATGACCATGCCCTCGAATCACTCGTGCAGAATTTCCAATGTGGCGTGAGCTGTGTGGTATGTAGTACCGTCCTGTTGAAACCACATCTCGTTGGTGTCTATATGATCCAATTCAAGCCAAAAGAAGTTGGTAATCATCGACCTATAGCGCTCGCCGTTAACGGTGATGGCCTGGCCATCCCTATTGGAAGACCCTGTATATACTTGTATATAGGCTACATCCTAAAATAGTTCTGGAAAAGTTAATTTTAATTTTGGTGGGAGCGAAAACCCCCATTTATTTGGCTTATTACAAGCCACAACTAACTTAAGGCTAAAACTTAAACTAAGACTTAAAGCTAAGGAGAATGGTGAAGGAGTTCGGCTTTGAGGCAGGGAGTGCTGTGGTTAAAATCAAAATGAGTGAGATTTGAGTTAACTTTTCGCAACATACGGTAAATTGATTCATTAGATCCATATGAAGTGCGGTGGGACGGTAGATAGAAAAGACGAGGGCATCGTAAATTTCGTGGGTTAGCATTGAAGAAAATTGAGTTACTAAAAGATGCGCAATCGACAGAGCCTGAAAGAAGTCGATGAATGAAAAGAATGCCTGCAACATTTCTGCGTTTCCTAGGGTACTCAGGTTGATGAGGTTGAGGCGGTGTTGATAGGGAGGCAAGATAAATGGATCGTTCCAAGGAAGACATCGACGGGCAAATCGACGTTGAATTTTCTCGATTCTGGTCACACGGGTCGGAGAATTCTTTGGACCATCGTTTGGCAAAGCCAAATGATGAGTTAGATTTACGAATTATCTCATCAATAAGTGAACGGAAATTTAGTTCTCTATCGTACAATATTCCAAGATCGCGGAGAGATTGAACGATGGATATAGGTTGACCATGGAGAAGGTAAAGGCGGGCGGAGGACACGTGGTGCTTACGCGATAAGATAATGGATTTACATTTGGCGATATTGAGCTCTATGCGATTTTGTAGGCACCAGTTCCAAAAACTATTAAGGTCTTGTTGAAGGAAACAGTAGTCATGTGGTGAAGAGATGGCTTTGAAAAATGTTGTATCATCAGCGTGCAGAGAGAGGGAATAGTGTTTAATAACCCTCTCGACATCGTTTATGGTTAGAATGAAGAGAAGGGGACCTAGATGGCTGCCTTGTGGAACACCAGAGGTGGCCAAGAAGGGGTCGATATGACGGATCTGAAGGGAACTCTGAAAGAACGGTATTCCAGGTAAGAAGATATCCATTTTAACAATATGGGCTCGAAACCGAGGGCATACAATTTGAAGAGGATTAAGTTATGAGATATCTCATCAAAAGCCTTACTAAAACCAGTTGCAATAACGTCGACTTCTTTGCCATTCTCTAAGGCAGACAGGGCGAAGGACACGAATTCGAATAAGTTAGTGGTAGTTGATCTACCTTTCAGAAAGCCGTGTTGGGTGGAGAGATTAGAGACTTGCGTTGAAAGCTTAAGGCTTCGTATAAAATACTAACCCCCATGAAAGAGAATGAGAGAATGGACGAGCATATTTTAAGACAAATTGCAGGGAGACCATCGGGGCCGGGTGAAAATTCATCATTAAGATTTTGTAGTTTATTTTCAATTACAGGAGGATGAAAAGGCACGGACAGAAATGAGCCAACGGAAAAGTTAAGAAGGAGACTGAAGTAAGAGGGTTCTGGTTCAAAAGAGTTGTCGAAAGATTGTTTAAAATAGGTGGCAAAAAAGTTGGCAATGGTATGCGGATGGGGAGGGTAAACGTCAATTTTTTTTTTGTAGTTAATGAATTGAAAAAATGACGCTGGTAGAGAGAATTATAAAGATGATTGAATTGAAGGTAGCTGCACATAACTTGTATCTCTTGTTACGTAAGGCGCGAGGTTTGCGATTATACCAAAGATGATGAAGATGAAGTTTTATGGAGAGAAAAGGGGACATAAAGAGAAATAGAATTAAATATTTAATGGCCCAAGTATTGAGCCTTGAGGTACTCCAGACGATAAATTAATGAAACCTGATGGCTTCCTACCTACGACGACAGCTGACTCCTTCCGGAAAGGTGTGAGAAAATTAAATTAGCAGCCGACTCAGAAAACCGAAACTTGTTCTTCATTTTGAATATCAGTACGTTGTTATTCACCGTGTCGAACGCCTTCGAGTCAAGCAGTCCTAGAAATGACACCAAGTCAGAGCCGATAGAACATCTAAGATCGTCCGTAACTTTTAAAACAGCTGAAACACAACTATATTTTTTCCTGAAACCCGACTGGTGACTTCTCAAAAGTTGGTTGTTTTCAATAAAATCGGATATTTACTCATACAGGAGTTCCAATACTTTAGATAAAAGGGGAAGTATTGATGTTAGTCTGTATTCGGGGGGTGATGAGCGGGTAGCAGACTCAACTCAAGATTTTGGACACCACGCATATATAAGACACACTTACTCACAGCCCAATTAAAATAAAAACGGAATAAATGATCGAAACAAAAGGTCACAGTAAATTTTTGCTCACGGATCAAAAAATATGTACTATTGTGGAATCCTTCAATAAGCAAAATGACTATGCCCAGTCATCCAAAGGAGACTCATTCAAGAACTCTCACGAGTCGAACGCGCAAGCTCATAAGACAAAAACAACACAAGGGTGCCTACAAAAAAAATTGCCGGACTTCATAGCAGCGGACGATTGACCATCAGACAGTCCAGACCTTTATCCTTTGGATTATAAGCTGTGGTTTATATTAGAAGCGATTGCTTGTTCTACTCAACACCCAAATATTGAGTCCTTGAAGTGCGCACCAATGGACGAGGTTCGTGCTGAAGATCGTTTAAATATTGTTTCCTAAATAATCTATTCTACATTTTATTTTACAGAAAGAAAAAATCAAAAAATACTTTGTTTTTATTTAAAATGCGTGTACCAGTATTTATGACTTGACTAGGTACATTCCAAGTAAAATTATTATCTTGAATCATTGGAGAGGGGGCTTATGCAACAATCGATGTCTGTGCTGCTTTGCACGACAAAGAATCCTTTGAATTTTGACTCCCCAACCACCCCAAATCTGTGCGTGATTCAATTCCCAAGGACCACTTTCTTCTTTCAAACTAAAAAACGTTTTGTATGATGATTCGTAAATGACAATAATGATGCTGTATAGGTATGTAAGTAAAATTGTATGTGAAGTAGAAGCGCATAGGCTTTCTTACAGCCGGGCTTACAGCGAACGCTTATCACGAAAACAAACGTATTGAGTAAATTATTGTTTACTTCGATAAATATGGGGGTTGATTGTTTACTATCAGCAGATTACTTTTAGTAGAGTACTGGGTTAGTAAATTATTGATAAATATGCCTTGTTCGACACGATGATAAGGTTTACTACCGCTAAGAGTTAACGGACAAAACAAACACATTGCTGTTATACAATTGATTTAGGTGGAAACAAATTTAGAAGCTTTTTCGAATAAATATACTACTGACGGCGTCATTATTAGTCAGAATCATTTAAATAATTTATTACTCATACATGCTAATAATATAGCAAAACAAAATTGTTTTCTTTCACATCGATGTTCAAGTATGTAGCAAAATGTATGAAGCCAAATAAAAAATATTTAAAAATACCACATCCCCTTACATAAAAAAAAAAAAACAATAAACACAACGCATTTTGCAATAAGACTACGCAAAAGGAGAAAAAGAAACATCACAAAAGGATCTCTGTACATAGGCAAAAGATGTACGCTTTGCGATGTTCTGAAAATAGATTTGACCAAGAACTTGGCAAATTGGCAGTCGCAAATCAATAAATAGCAACAATTCATTGGAATGAACAGATTTTAATGAGTTTGTTCTAAATACAGCATCGACACCTGCAGCAGCAACGGCAAAGGGGAAAAAACCAAATCACTAGGATCGTTGGGCAATTCGTCTTACCTTCGATTTGTTGTGGAAAATCCATGTTTTGGGCGTTAATGTTTGTTTATTTTTCGTGCACCTTATATTGTTTCATAAATTTCACAGTTATTAGACATAACTTTTTAACAAGGAATAAGGTTCTCTTTTGCCGATACTCTCCGCATTCTTCCCTTATTCCTTTGTGAAAATCGATTTTTATTTTGACAGCGACTATGAAGAAAGGTATAGGTGGCGCTTGGATCTATACAGGGATTAGAATACATGGTTTGTGACATGGGATGAAAGTGGAACGCATTCAGAGCAAGTATTACCAGATTATTTTCATGGAATCTGTTAATGCTGGGTTAGAAGACTGCTAAACCTGCTAAGGTATGTACACTTTCGTTCACAAGTTTAAGACCACCACTATTGCATTGATTATACCCATTTTTTTTTATCAAACCATTTACAGTTAGGAAATAATTTTTTTTTTTTGCTCAGGTCACTGTGGAAATATGGAGTAACAGTAGTGATAATTTCATTATACCAGCATCTTTTACCTACGTGTGAACGCATGAAGCCTTAGGGATAATCGTAAGTGTAAGTATGTTTTCCAAAGATTTTTTTTTTAAATTTAGGCAATAAAAATTGTGAGGTGAAAATACTTTTGACAGTATTAGGTATAATCTCGCATGCAAAGGATTTATTCAAAAGCGTAGAACACATTAATTTGATAGGTAGCTATCAGTTTTCAAAGTGAAAGGTGAAAAATTAAAATAAATAAAATAATGGGTCATTCGAGGCAAATATCCATTGAAATACGAAGTCAAATTCTTCATAAAATTAGTAAATCCGAAAGAGATATCTCCCGGGAACATAAGAAATCATCAATTGATTTCATGAAACCGGAAGCAATGATCCCCGATCGATCAGTGGACATGGGTGGGAGATAACTTGGATGTGATAAGTAGCATAATTGAAGACTTACGGCACGAAACATCTGAGAAGGGATCAACAGGAATAAAGAAATGCCAGTCTCCGTTACAACAATCAAAAAGCATCTTTGGGAGGCAAATTTGTTTTGGACGTTTTACCAAAAAAAAAAACCATTACGTCAAGCGTAAAATAAGAAGAATGAGCTAACAAATCTTTGGACTGCTAAATCCAAGTTCGAAATGTTTGGCACGAAGTGAAGGGTTTTGATCGACGTTCCGCAGAACAAACCGCATTGCCGCAATGTATTGTGCCCACAATGAAGCATGAATGGGAATCAATTTTGGTGTGGGGATCATTTACCTTCAGCGGTACTAGTGATCTTGTTCGTATCGAAAGCATTTTGATCAACGAGGGCTACAGACCTATTCTATATGAGAATGCTGTTTTAAATGGTTTTCGGTTGATTGGTGAAGGGTTCGTCTTTGAACAATATAACGACCCTATACAGACTTTAATGTTGTGTTCAAGCTTTCTGCAACAGAAGGAAGAAGAAGGGGTGTTAATCAATATGATTTGGTCACCACAGTCGTCAGACCTGTTCTTCCTCTGCCCATAACTCAGCAACCATTATAGATATTAAACCATCAAATTGGCAGAACAAACTTTATATAATTGACAACATGTCTTATGGCCACATATGTGATCAGCATTGAAAAATAATAATATTTTTCACTTCCCACTTGCTTTGGCAAAATTTCTTATATTTTGATACTTTTGATTATTAAAAATGTTGCCAATATTGTCCCAAATGTGTCAACTATTGAAACAGAACCATCCTTGCCAATTCTTGAGCGAGTCTCAGATAACAAATAATATCGAAAGTTGTATTTCCTCTAATTTAGAGGCACTCTTTGGTAGACACAATTGCGCTATTTTATGGCACAAAAACTAAACTAAACTAAACTAAACTATAATGAATTTATCACTTGTTGTTTATTTTCATTAATTTACGTGGCTTTAATGTTCGTATCTGCTGTTTATATATTTCCACATTACAAATGCGTCGTCTTCTTAGGGAATTTTTTTTTTTTTTTTTGAAGTATGAACATATTAAAAAAAAAAGTATGAATATATTAATATTTGTTCACGCAAAATTGTGCTTCCGCCTATTGAACGACGTCGAAATTAATTGAAACTTGAAATGACATTCAGTACTCTCATTTTAAAAGATGGATTATTGCTTTCGTATAACCTAACTAATAATAATATTTTTTTACTAAATAAATCATGTACAGATGACTTTGTTTTTGTATTGTATATTTAGTCTTAAGTTAGAGTAAAAACAACCGCCAAAAGTAACCACAACATATAGGTGTTGCTAATGGAGCAAGAGCAGATAGCATACAGCAGAGCAACTGTCAAATTTTCTTCGCTGGGTATTTCATCGCATACTTTGTCAGTATAAACTAACAGAAGTGACAGCAAAACGACAGTTCTATTTGCGTTATAGTATGCGATAAAAGCATGCTTTCTATCGCAAACTATAGAAATATAGCTGCTTTAATGATCTACACTTGCTATAATCGCAAGCTATGGATTTATCGCAAATCGAGACCGCGTGTTAGGTACACATGTGGTGCAGTTTCGTTCAAATCAATTCAATTCGTATTTCGTTTATTTTTTCGCTGTTCTCTGTTCTCTTCTCTCCACAATTATTTTGTCGTTACCATTTCCATTCAATCCATACGATAGTGCACAACAATAATACATATCTCTATAAAATATTATTTAAAAAATAGGTAACTGACTCCTCTCTTTTCTCACTGAACGATGAAATATTTTTCAAGAAGTCTCTGAATGCAACCATCCAATCTGTCGAAAGATGTCATCGCGTTGAATCGTAAATTTTGCGGTTACTTGTGTTTTTTCTTCCGATTTTTCAATTTCTTTGCAATTTTTTCGGTGTGAATAAGTATTTTTCTTTCTCTTCTCTGTGTATGCATAAACAATTGCAATTGAGCAGCATAATAGTAGCAGGATGCCGCCAACGATAAACAACGGCAATGGCACCACGACAACAGAAAAAAGACCACCGCGTCCTACGGAGCGAAAGTATGTGCCTTGTAATTTTGTATTTGTCCAGATTAATAAATTTTGTATTTATCCAGGTCCGAACTTATTTGTCGGGTTAAATATGGCAACAATCTCCCCGATATCCCATTTGACTTGAAATTTCTTATGTACCCATTCGATGGGCATCGTTTCGTGCAATACAACCCGACCTCCTTGGAGCGCAACTACAAATATGAAGTTCTAACCGAGCACGACCTGGGCGTCACCATCGATTTGATTAATCGTGACCTCTACCAAGCAGATCCCTACGCTCAGCTTGATCCAGCCGATGAGAAACTGTTGGAGGAGGACGTACACACTCCACAAGATTCGATGCGTTCGCGGCAGCATTCGCGCAGTGTCTCATGGTTAAGGAAGTCTGAGTACATCTCCACCGAACAGACTCGCTTTCAGCCGCAAAATATCGAGAAAATCGAAGCAAAAGTCGGTTACAATGTCAAGAAGAGCCTGCGGGAGGAAACCCTCTACCTGGACCGCGACGCTCAGATCAAAGCCATCGAGAAAACCTTTGAGGACTCAAAGATCGAAATTACCAAGCACTACAGCAAACCGAATGTCGTACCAACTGAAGTATTGCCGGTATTTGCCGATTTCAAGAACTGGAAATACCCCTGCGCCCAAGTTATCTTCGACAGCGATCCGGCGCCCACTGGCAAGAATGTTCCCGCTCAGCTTGAAGAGATGTCTCAGGCTATGATTCGTGGTGTGATGGACGAGAGCGGCGAGCAATTCGTCGCGTACTTCTTGCCCACGGAGAGCACTCTAGAGAAACGTCGTGAGGACTTTGCCAACAATATGATCTACAAGGACGACGAGGAGTATGAGTACAAGATCGCCAGAGAATATAACTGGAATGTCAAGAGTAAGGCATCGAAGGGATACGAGGAGAACTACTTCTTTGTCATGCGTAACGATGGCGTGTACTACAATGAGCTGGAGACAAGAGTGCGCCTGAGCAAGAGACGTGTCAAGGCTGGTCAGCAGCCTAACAACACAAAGTTAGTGGTTAAACATCGTCCACTGGACGCAAACGAGCATCGCATTCAGAGATATCGTGAGAAGCAACTTGAACCGGCAGGCGAAGATGACGAAGAAGAGGAAGATGAAGAAATGGAAGAGGACGAGGAGGAGGTTGAAGCAACTCAACCGAGTGAAAAGCCATTGGTAGAAGAAAAACCAACCGATGAATCAGCTCAAGCTGAAAAGGATCGTGTGTCTCGTTCTAGATCGAAGTCACATGGAAAATCACGTTCCAGATCCAAGTCGCTTGCAAAATCCCGTTCCAGATCCAAGTCGAGGGCGAAATCTCGCTCAAGATCTGCATCTGGATCAAAGTCGAGGTCACGCTCTCGATCAAAGAGTAATTCGAAGTCTCCATCGCGATCGAAGTCACGTTCGAAATCAAGATCACGTTCCCGCAGCAAGTCTGGTTCGAGAAGTCGCTCTGGATCTCGTTCCAGCCGCTCGGGATCTGGATCACAATCTAGGTCTGTGAGTCGATCTCGTTCACGCAGTGGCTCCAAGTCACCATCACGATCACGGTCACGATCGCATTCGAGATCAAAGTCAGGCTCACGATCGGCTTCTGGTTCGAGATCTGGCTCTGGATCGCGATCACCCTCTCGTTCTAGGAGCGGGTCACCCAGCGGATCGGGTTCTGGAAGCGGCTCTGACGAAGAATAAATATTTGGATTAAGATTGTTTTCCCATTTATTGTATTAGATTTGTGTTTAATAAAAAAAAATTCCTTTTCAATGCAAATATACGTTTAATGGCTTTTTTTTTTATTTTCTAAATCCGAAATTTTCCGTTGGAAAGTCAATAGACACCACACTTGGCCGAGTTGAACTTAATTTTGTTACGGAATTTGCAGACCCGCTCGATCGAGATGATAGTATTTCTGAAAGGACAAAATTATGTAATTTGAAAAGGTACCAATGGACCGCACTAACCTTTGGAAGACGCGAATGACATGTCTATGATATCTCCGCGCCATGAGGAGAGTGTGCGGGTCTTCCGTGCCTTTGGGCATTCAAGACCCTTTGCGTATAACATCTTTGTTGCATGTGGCGCCAAATCCAAATCGGTGTCAATGAGATCTGCGAATAGCTGC
Organism: Pocota personata; assembly: GCA_963082735.1. Lineage (NCBI taxonomy): Eukaryota > Metazoa > Arthropoda > Insecta > Diptera > Syrphidae > Pocota > Pocota personata. The sequence continues at coordinate 52,790,164 of OY720429.1, read as the reverse complement.
AGAGCGGTGGTATTACGTTTCTCAAGCTCATGTAGGTCTAATTCCTTGTTGTAGTTAGACAGAAACATTGAGTCATACGAACGTTGACGAGTAGTCTTCCATGCGGTTTTAACTTCACGACTAGCTCTTTGGATTTTTACTGTCTGATCGAGTAGCTCCTTATGGACTTTTGTCAATATTTCGTTGTTGTCCATTCTACAAATAAAAAAATAAAGTTTTTATTCTACTCTACATAAATTAACGATACTTAACTATAGTAGACTTTTTGAAAAAAAAAAATTATTTTCTCGTAGACTACTCACAGTTTTGCTCAAATTTAATATTTTAGTTCGGTTGGATGGGTACATATGTACATACATATGCTATCAAATGGTAACAATGTTGGCAACAAATTAGTATGGTAGATAGATAGGTAGAAGTAGTTGCTACTACGCACTACCCTGCAGCCCAATCAACACTTAAGCGTGATCCATCCTGTGGCATTCAAGAAACTGATGAAGTCTGTTATGCTTTTCTTTGAAATTTCCTTAAGATTGTAGAAAAATGGATTGCCTAGAGTTCGATGCCTGGCTCTACTTAAAGCAGGACACCTGCAGAGGAAGTGGGAGAGAGTTTCCTTCCCATTTGCATTTTTACAATTGCGGAAGTGTGTATAGTCATATGAACAATCTAGACGCATGCGTCTCTCAAGCATTCAAGAAACTAAGGAACTCTATGATGCTTTTAAGATTGTAGAAAAATGGATTGCCTAGAGTTCGATGCCTGGCTTTACTTAAAGCAGGACACCTGCAGAGGAAGTGGGAGAGAGTTTCCTTCCCATTTGCATTTTTACAACTAGACGCATGCGTCCCTACAGGACAGTGACATGTGATTATCGCTACAATTCTTGCAGCGACTACCCGCGTCCTTTTCTCAAGTTCCTGTGTTCTGGCGCAGTTGTAGTTCGACCAGATTTTGATAGTTCCGCTCTTGATAGTTACCATCGGAACAAGCACTACATCTGCAAGGGATCTATCAAGGGCAGACTCTCTCCTCCCCAGCTCATTGGCCCGTTCGTTCCCCTCTATGTTGCTATGACCTGACACCCAGAGAAGACTGATTTTGGTCCGACAACCTAACGACGAGAACTCTTCCCTACACTGTTCCAGAAGTTGGGAGGATGATTTTGAAATCAGGGCCTTGATAGTAGCCTGGCTCTGAATGAAAATGGCGATATTATCAATGGATATAGACTTGTTTTTTATTATCCGACACTGGATGAATCGGGAAGGCGAAATGATACTGATATTTTCAGTGTTTCCGAAAAGATTCCCACATTAACCCCACAGACCATCTTTCTTTATGGCTTCACCTTTTTCCCAGTCTGCTAGGTATGGTGTAGTCAGTCACAGTTTTTCTCAGTTCTCCTTGTAATGAATCTAGAATCTTACCGTGTCCGTAAGGTCTAGCAGACCAGCACCCAGTTTCTCTGAGTCTAACCGCGCTACATGCTGAAATATATTTAATATGGAGGTCAAGTGGTAGAAGATGCAGAAGCACATTCAGAGCTTCTGTCGGACATGTCCTTTGCACGTAATCATACATACATAAGTATTGGTCGTATTTCCGCTGTATACTTCCCTAAGACCATCTTCGGTCGAAGTCCCTACTTCTTACCAAAGGTTTTACTGCAAACGTAGAAAATTAGTATACTAACGGTACTTTATTTATTGAATGATTTTCGAAAATTGTCATTTCTCAGATACGACTCGTACGATTCTATTACGAGTATTATGCTTTGGTTCGAAAGATACATATAACTGCTGTCTGAGTATAATTATATTTTTTTGTTTCATAGAACGATAGGAAAAGAAATTTAAATAAAACAACAACAGCATGAGATATCAAATTTATTCTGGCTTTATTTTGAAGCGACATTCATCCCATTATGTATGGAATAGCACATCATTTAAATGGCCGTCTCGGCTTTGCTGGCAGTGCTTCAAGTGGTCGGTCCAATTTTTGATGACTCGATCCAATATGTGCGGCGTTATTCCGACAATAGCGTCTCGAATGTTGGCCTCGAGCTGGTCCAAAGTGGTTAGCTTGTTAGCGTGGACTAAGGACTTGACGTAGCCACAGAGAAAATAATCGAGGGGTGTCAAGTCGCATGATCGCGGCGGCCAAATGATGAACGCTCGCCATGAGATGACCCAGTTGCCAAATTTCTCCTTCACCACTTCGAGCGTTGCGTTGCTTGTATGGCATGTAGCGTCGTCTTGTTGGAACCACTGCTCGGATATATCGATGTTGTTGAGCTCTGGCCACAGAAAGTAGGTTAACGTCGCTCTATACCGAGGACAATTGACGGTAACAGTATCTCCTTCCTCATTTCGAAAGAAATAAGGTCCGATGACGCCGCCATGCCATAAACCGCGCCAAACAGTCAATCTTTGTGGATGCATTGATGCTTGGTCGAACACTTGTGGATTATGGTCGCTCCAATAACGGCAATTTTGCTTGTTGCTCATATCCGCTGAGCCTAAAATGGGCCACGTCCGAGAAGATGATTTTTTGGCCAAAATCCGGATCTTCGGCCAACATTTCCAGTGCCCAATTAGCAAACTCACGGCGTCTATGGTCGTCCGGCTTCAGTTCTTGCGTCAGCACAATCTTATACAAATGTAGGCCCAAATCCAATCGCAACATAAGCCTGGTTGACTCTGGCTATGCCCAATTCAGCTGATCGGCGCCGAATCGACATTTATGGGTCTTCTTCGATACTAGCCGCTACGGCGTCTATGTTTTCTTCACTTCGCACCGATCTCTGTCTGATTGGTGACTTAAGGTCGAAAAGAGTGCACTGACGCTCAAACTTTTCCGCGGTGCGACGAATTGCCTGGGCACTGAAGCCATGATAACGAGCGACCTCACGACGAAATTTACGTTGCGTATTTACAACTGAGCCGGAATTTTGATAATATATTTTAATAACTCGGGAAGCGTCAAACGATGCACGATGAAATGGCAAACCTTACTGAATATTTTGACAGTTGGATATCATTGGTAGTTTTGACAGCTGCTGAAACATAACAATTGGAAAAACTATCATTGATATCTGGTCACCCTTTAGGTGGCGATCGATTCAGAGCTAATTAGATGTGGTGGAAGGGGGTATTTGACCTTACAAAAAGGAAGATAGGCGATTGTCTCTGTTAAGAAAATACATTACAGTTAATTTTCATAGGAATCGATACCCCATTTATTATTAAATTTGGCAAAGATTTGGTTCAAAGAAATTTAATGTTTCTGCCATTGTCCCACCTTTCTTTTGAAAAATGAATCGTGGTTTAACATTGAACAGAATCCAAAATTAATGATATGAAATTACGCTTTCTTCTTGTCTGCAGAAATTAATGAGCGAAATACCTTTTTGCGTCATCTGTTGCCCGATATGTGATCGGAATGTGCTAGCGATAATTGTGGATAATATCGAAAGTTATGCCTCTGTTTTCTAAAATGTACGCTGGGCGTAACAAAAACTCTAGCGCGTATGACAAAATTCCATTGACGCTGTACGCTTGGTGCCATAGTCTGTGTGATTCCCAATAAAAGTATAAAACGTCCAATTAAGAATGTTTTCAATAAAGTTTAAAGAATAATACCTACGCAAAAGAATTCCATTTTCTTTAACCTCCTTCAAATTTGTGTTTTTTTGTTTGTTGGTGGCAGCTGCATGTATGTAAAGAGTTTTCAATAAGGACATAACAATTTTGTATCGTAATACAAACGCACCCTTAAACTTTTTTAATGATCTGTTAAAATCAAAATGTCAGTCAAGATTTACGTTTTTATCATAGTGAAGTTCATGAACAAATAACGTTTGGAGACTATTAAATATTACTACCGAAATTCTGAGTCGGTGGTCGCAACTTTAAGAGCGCTTACTCCAATTTTCGGTCGTAATAATCGTCCCACCAGACAGGCTGTGCTTGCTATAGTGGATAAATTGGAGTCAACATATTCACTATTTAATGTTCCTGTGCCAGTGAGCATCGGTCGAAGTACCGCAAATATCGCAGCCGTAAGTGCTTCAGTTAAAAATCAGCCAAATCAGTAGATTTTGGGAATCTCTCAGTCCACATTATGTGGAATTTTGCATGAAGATCTTGGCCTACACCCTTACAAGATCAAATTAACTCAAGAACTGAAGACTTTTGAACATTTGAAGCGCCGAAAATTCTTCGATTGGGCTCTGCAAAAGTTTGAAAAAAATCCTGAATTTCATCGTAAAATCATCTTCAGCGATGAAGCTCATTTTTGGCTTAATGGCTTTGTCAATAAGCAAAATATGCGCTATTGGACAGCAGCAAACTCACATGTGCTTCAAGAGACTCCATTGCATCCGCAAAAAGTGACCGTGTGGTGTGGATTTCATGCCGAATGTGTGATTGGAACGTATTTTTTCGTCGATGAAGTTACGGTGCCATATTGGAAGACCATTTTTGGCAAGAACTGGATGGACTTGACATCAGTGATATGTGATTCCAACAAGATGGTGCCACATGTCACACAGCTGGTCAAACCAGCTGTCCAGATCGCTCATGCAATTTAATGCCTATGAATTTCTTTTTATGGGGCTACGTTAAGTCGTTGGTTTATACTAACAAGCCAACAATGTTAGAGGAGCTCAGGAAGAATATCGAATGCGAAATTGCCAACTTTCCGGCCGATATGTGTGGAAGAATGGTGGTAAATAGGCTCCAAAGAATCGATCGCCGCAAACGTGCTCGCGGTTGTGATATGAACGAGATCGAATTTCATACTTAAACTTAACAAGTGTATTTTATTTAAATTCAAAATTGTTATGTCCTTATTGAAAAACCCTTTACATACATACATACGGGTACATACGTACGAGTCCTTGCCCATCCTTTTATCCCCTTTTTTTTTTTTTTTTGATTTTTGCAACAAATCGAAATTTGTAGCTAAGACTCTACCGACATCATTAATTAACTAGACGCAGTGCAGTACGAGTAATTACGTCCGACGCATCTAGGTTTTTTTTTTTTCTTGTTTTGAATGCAACAACTCTTTTATGGGGGTTGGTTTGTTTTGTCTTTCGTTTATAGAGTAATTGAAAACAAGTGCATTTAAAAGTTCTGCATTCGGAAAATACATAATTCTTCGTAAAAAATAGCCTTACGTAAATTTGGTATTTGCACTGCTAGTTTTTTTTTAACGCAGCTGTATATGGATCTATATTTTTATTTCGGGGTTGGAAAAGGAAATTAATGACCATTAGTCGACATACTTTATAGCACGTGTTACCTTTAAAATTATCATTCGAGCAGAAAGTGTCGTAAGTGTAGTTGTAGTGTAAATATGTATTTTTGAAATTTAAGTTATAATATAAGTGGAAATGACGTAAGCCGTGAATATTCGTAAAAATGTGAAATTTTGGAAAAACTGTCATTAGGTTCTTTATCTTTAATAAAACTAATTTGTGAGCAGTATAATGGAAACAAATCTACGTTATGCAGAATCAAGCAAAAAGAGGAAGTTTTAAAAACATGTGTTGGACAATCGTTTTGTGGACCTGACTGTCGGAAAAACATAAAAACTCCTGAATTACCGAAAATGGAAAAATCACTGTATAAATGGCTAATGCGAAAAAGGAGCGCTCATATTCCCGTTTCCGGGGATACCTATTTTGTCTACAAAGGCAAAATAATTGCATAACTGCAAACCAGAAAGGTCGGAAGAATTTCAAACAAGCAGTGGATGGCTTTCGAAATTCAAGAAGCGTCATGGCGTACAATTCTTAAAAGTTTGGAGAGATTTAATTTTTATTTTTATTTTAAAGGAAGGGGAGATCTTCAGAAGATACTGATCCGAGTAATCAGCATGCCGGATTTTTACCAACTAAAACCACCTCCCTTTCGATCTAGTCACTTGGACTAATAAGCAATTTTTTTCTGACATCTTAGTCTTTGATATACAAATATATATATAAATATGTATATTTCTTATATTAAGTTAAATCGAGAGGTTTTGTTTTTTTAAGCCTTCGTAATAGATTTGCAGTTACACTTTCTACCTTTAGGTCTCGATGAAGGTCAGTATTTCTTATGTACCAAGGTGCATTTACTATAATTCTAAGCACCTTATTTTGGAATAGTTGTATTTTGTCTATGTTTGTCTTTTTGGCACAACCCCATAGTTGGATGCCAAATGTCCATGTTGGTTTCAGAATTTGATTATATAAAAGCACTTTATTTCCAATTGATACGGATGAGTTTCTTCCTATCAGCCAGTGCTGTTTTCTATATTTGATTTCTAACTCTTCTTTTTTCTTTTTTGCGTGCTCTTTCCATCTCAACTTTGCATCTAGAGTCATACCTAAATATTTCGCTGTATTAGCGCATGGAACTATTTTTTGGTTTATAATAATTGGTATGTATTCAATTTTTTTATTAGTAAAGTCAACATGGACTAACTTAGACTCGTTCAATTTGATTCTCCACTTATTAGTCCATTCACAGATTTTGTTTATGGCAATTTGTAGTTTTTGTGTGAATTCTTCATTGGTTCTTCCTACTGCTAGTATTGCAGTATCATCTGCGAATATTGCCATAGTGTGGTTTTCTAATTTAGGAATATCACTAATATATAATAAGTATAATATTGGGCCCAGTACACTACCTTGCGGTACGCCGGCCTTTATTTCTCTTAGATTTGAATAAGTATTCTGTTGTTTTATTCTGAAATGTCTTCCATCTAGATATGATTTAAGAATGGAAGCATACTGATTTGGCAACATATATCTCAGTTTATAGATAAGTCCTTCGTGGCATACTTTATCAAAGGCCTGCGCCACATCCAATAATACAGCCGAGCAAACTTTGATTTTTTCTAGTGCTTCTTCGATTTGATTCGTAATTCTGTGTACCTGTTGTATCGTAGAATGCTGCCTTCGAAAACCAAATTGATGGTTCGGAATCAGCTTTTTCCTTTCAATTATTTTATTTAAACGTTTTGCGAGTAATTTCTCAAACACTTTTGATATCATTGGCAATAATGAGATAGGTCTGTAAGATGACACTTCATTTAGCAGTTTACCAGGTTTGGGAATCATTAGGATGTCAGCAAGCTTCCACAAACTAGGCACATATTTAAGCTTAAATGTGGCATTTATTAAATTTGTTATTTTAATTATTGCCTTCCTTGGTAAGTTCTTTAGTACGACACCAGATAAGGTCATATCCAGAACTTTTCTTTGCATTTATTTCATGCTTAATTAAGTTGCATATTTCATTAGTTGTGAGCAGAATTTCTTCGCTTTCTTCTTCTGAAGGTGCTATTAACATAGGTTGTATATTTCCATTTTCAACTGGTGATTTAAATATGTTTTCTAGGTAGTCTGCGAAGAGAATGGCTTTATCCTCATCGCTTTTTGCCCAGTTTCCATCAGTTGCTTTGATTGGAGGTATTTGCACAGTAGGCTGTTTTAATCCTTTTGTTGCTTTCCATAGAGAGTAATTTGTTACGTATTCAGCTGTTAACCCTCTGAGGTACCTTTTCATTGAATCTTCTTTAAATTTTTTAATTTCTCTTCTTAGTTGTTGACAGAGGTTGTTTAGCTTGGTTTTATGTTGTGGAGCTCTTGTTTTCTGACACGTTCTTCTTGCTCGTCTTTTATCTGCTACTAAATCTTTTATCTCTTTCGTGTAGTTTCTTTTTGTATTCTTTCTATTTAGGGCGAGGGTGCTTTCCCAGGCCGATTGCTGAATATCTCTAACCAACTTATGCAGTTCTTTTTCTACATCATTTATGGTTAAATCTATTTTACTTGTTAAGTTCAGCTTGAAGGCTTGCTAATCTGTTCTGTTGTTTGTTAAGGTTTTAATATTTGTATTTTTAATTATTTGCTCACTCATTTGGAGAATTATAGGTGAATGGTCAGAGTTTAGATACTCGAACTCATCTATATGTATGTAACTGCTTGACAAATTTTTGATTATGAAAAAACCAATTAGATCTGGTATCTTATTTTTGTCTGTAGACCTGAACGTCAGGAAGGCCCCCTGTCGAGAGAATTTCGGACTGATGTTTTTGAATAGCAGCATAAAGTTCTGAATATTCTTTTTTAATTGAATGTTTTGGAGGACAGTAAATAGCAACGATATTATTATTTTTTTGTATGCTTAGCTTTTATACACACTGCTGTAGCTTGTATTTTTTCTGTAATATACTTCAACTCGACATATTGTTTGATATTATTTTTTACTATTGCTGCGCTTCCACCCTAGCTGTGTATTCAGGGTGAGCCGTGTGATAGATTTTGTAGTTTTTAAATTTTGTTAGCGTGTGTTTTGTAAAATGGGTTTTTTGAGATAAGACAAATGTCTATGTTATTTGTTTCAAGAATCACTTGCAGTTCATGTTGATGTTGCAGGAGACCATTTGCATTCTAACATATTGTAGCATAATAATAACTACGCTCCTATGTCTATGCAGCAAATTCCGAAGTGACTTTCCATTCTGGCAGAATTTTGGTTCGAACTGTCCTTTCATTCGAGGTTCGTGTCTGGGACGAAGTCTCCACAGCTCATGTCAACGAAAGAGACGAATAATATCAGGGATAAAAGGGAATTATAACTGCAAGAATTATTTCTCTTGTTCCAGTGGTCGAAGAATTTGCTAGAAGTTTCTGGCTATTAGAAACTTCTACTATATAAGGACAGATGGCGATCAAAAAAAAGACCCAGTTGGTTTTGAACCGTGGCGAAGAGATTGGAAAAGTGATAATGGGCGAAGTTGTAATTTGGTGATAAATTGAAAGTTGAGAGTGAACAAGAAAAAGTAATTAGTTTGGATTTGTGAATTAAGTAATTGAAAGGAGATAAAGTGATTTGAGAGGAAAGAGACCTTGTAAGAAAAGAATTTGCGAAGAATAGTATAGTGTGAACTTGAATTGTTCTATAGACTAGAAAATAAAGAAATAAATTTCACAGAATATCGTTTTATCTACTCGAGCCGTAGCTCGCATGTTACAATATTGTAGCATAATAATAACTACGCTCCTATGTCTATGCAGCAAATTCCGAAGTGACTTTTCATTCTGGCAGAATTTTGGTTCGAACTGTCCTTTCATTCGAGGTTCGTGTCTGGGACGAAGTCTCCACAGCTCATGTCAACGAAAGAGACGAATAATATCAGGGATAAAAGGGAATTATAACTGCAAGAATTATTTCTCTTGTTCCAGTGGTCGAAGAATTTGCTAGAAGTTTCTGGCTATCAGAAACTTCTGCTATATAAGGACAGATGGCGATCAAAAAAAGACACAGTTGGTTTAGAACCGTGGCGAAGAGATTGGAAAAGTGATAATGGGCGAAGTTGTAATTTGGTGATAAATTGAAAGTTGAGAGTGAACAAGAAAAAGTAATTAGTTTGGATTTGTGAATTAAGTAATTGAAAGGAGATAAAGTGATTTGAGAGGAAAGAGACCTTGTAAGAAAAGAATTTGAGAAGAATAGTATAGTGTGAACTTGAATTGTTCTATAGACTAGAAAATAAAGAAATAAATTTCACAGAATATCGTTTTATCTACTCGAGCCGTAGCCAGCATAGTACAATATCATTAGATACTTTGTCGTTGGTATTTTCTAACTTTTGAAGTCGCATATCTAGTGCATTAAGTTTGGTTAGGATCAGTTGTAGTGTGTGATTCATGTCATTGCTTGGTTTAGTCTTTTGTTGGTTACACTCAGGTTGGTCTTCTTTTTGCATAGGGTGCTGTTTTTTATGTTCAAGCACTTGAGCATATGACATTATACCCGCGCTGGTTTCTTTAGCGTTCGGTTATTTGTTTTGTTTTGTAATAGGTTTTTCAAACTCTAGTTTTTATAGTTCCACATCTACTTTAATATTTTCTGGTGATTCTTGTTTTTTATCAAGAATTTTGTTTTTGGTATTTAGTTTTTTATTTAAGATATTCTGCAGTTCCATGGCAATAATACACCCCCAATAGCTTGCGGGGTGGGGTTCCCCGCAGTGCACGCACTTAGGCTACACATTTTGGGGCTTTGTGCATTCTGTTGTGTGGTGTTTTCCAGCGCATTTCACACATCTTGCCTGTCTATTGCAATATTTTTGCGTATGCCCATATGCCTGACATTGCTTTTTGGGGTACTAATTTTGATTTTTTAAGAGGTTCAATTTCAACTCTGCATCCCCGGATGTTTTTGATTTGATAAACCATTTCTAACTCTTCTTCTGCACTGAATGTTAACATAAACATGTTTAGAGGTTCCTTGTTTCCCGCTTGAGCTTAATTGTAGCATCAATAAAGCTTATGTTGCTGCTGACACCTTTGGTTCAGAAGTTGGTGAGGTGCACTCCCTGACTGAGTGCGTAAAACTTTTGGCATACTTATTAGCCCGTACTGTGATCTTACTTATTGTAAAAATAAGTTGCATACTCACGGGCTGTATGCGTTTTTGTAATATTATTTCAATTAGGATTCTAGCAATGGGTTCGTGTATTAATTATAGGGCTTTTAAAAGCACAACTTATACACACGAGCCCGATTTTATTTAATTATTTATATTTGTAAAGTTCAAAGATCACTATCGATATGTCCACAGAAGCACCTACCTTTTGGTTACAATACAAACCAGTCTGAAAACTAAAATACTTTGCAGGAACCAATGTATTTCAGTGATCAGTGATGTAGGAGCAGCTGATGTTTCGATTTGTATGGAACACGAATGTATTACCGCACTTTACACTTTGAATTTAATTGTTTTGACACAGATCACTTGTAATTACAATTTCTCTTAAGCAGTGTTGCCACTGTACTGTTTTGGAGAGAATGTTTCCAATATTCCTGAACTCGTAAGGCTCTTTTTAATAGAGTTTTAGAAAAAAAAGTTGCTGAAATAGATGTACTCGTATGTCCGGAAAAACAGTAGACAAATCAAATTTTCCATAATATTTTTTTTTTTTTTGTAACTTACAGGTATCGTCTCATCTTCAACATAAAAACTTAGCCAAAAAGTTCTATTTCTGATCGATAATGCTCCTTGTCACTCAGTAATTAAAATTAAAAGTCTCAGCATTACACAGTTTCCTCCGAACTGCACAGCCATACTTCAACCTATGGATCAAAATATAATAAGGTTGACTAAGCTCTATTATAAAAAAAGTTTGTTGAGCCATCTGGTTTCTTCCTGCAATTATAAAGAAACACTGAAAAGCTTCTGGGCACCGTGGCTCAGTGGTTAAGTGCGCGATAATTAAGCGAGAAGTTTAAGGTTCGAATCCAAGAAAACACTAAAAATATAAAATAAGTTTTCTTACGGTCCCACCTCTCACGAACGTCTGACAAACATCCGAGAGTAAAACTGTTATGAGAAACTTCTCTCAATCGAAAAAATTGCCCTTCGGAAACGGCATAAAACTGTAGGTCGCAACCATTCGTGAGGCGCACAGTACGAGAGGCTGCGAAAAGCTAGGCCAGGCCCTGCATTGTGCTGTTAGCGCCAAAATAGTATTATTATTATCATTACTGAAAAGCTTAAAGTTGAAACATGCCATCAGTTTCTTGGCAAACGCTTGAAAAGCGTTAAAACCGAATACCATCGCTAAATGTTAGAAAAAAGTAATCAGAACTCCTGTTCATTGGTAGGAAGAAGACTGCGTTCACTTGCTTCTAATTCGGTATCAAATTTTGTCAAAAAGATATGACATCACAACAATGCTTAACTAGACGAGAACTTTGGCAGCGATGATATCTCTGAATGCATCTCCGAGAATCTGGAAAACGTAGAAGCCCAAGAAGATGAAGTTTCAAAAATGAATATTATTGATATACAGCCCAAAGTAAAATTAGAAGACGCAATAAAATGCTTGCAGTGGATAGAATAAAATAACCTCACCATTGAAGAATTGATGTGACTTCAGAAAATGCGCGATAGGGCTGTTGCCAAGCGATCTTCTGCAAAACAACTGCAAACCAAAGTTTATTTTTTTTAAAACTTAACCTGTACATAAATACTTATTTATTTACCTGCTTTTGAATTTTGTATAAATGAATTTTTTTTTAATGAAAATATTTATATATATTATAATTTTATTTTTACAACACAGAGTATATTGTGTAAGCCTTTTTAAAGTGTTTTAATTTTCTGTTCGATTTGGCACCTTTTTCGATTTTTGCAACAGGGTCGTGCTTTCATTAGTTCGACAAATCGATAGAGCACTGCATTTCAAATAGAAAGCCGGAACTTGGTGAATAAGTTCAGGGGGTGCCCCGGGACAGTTCCTAAAAATGTCTCTTAAAATCGTCGCCGCCTTAGATTCCGACGTCAAAGGAGGTAGTGTCTATTATTACACATTTGAGCGGAAACTTGTGCTCCTAATTCCTTTTACGAGATAGTCGTAGTCCCCCCGTGTAAGCTAGTTTTGATTCAAGCCCACCGAAGAGCCTTAGACAAATCCATTTTCTATTTCTTATACAATTTAAAAGATTGAGACTTATACTAAAGTCAAATAACAGTTATTTTCAGACTTTCCTTTTTAGGTCGGCAATAAAAGCTATTCCATGACTTTTTTTTCAGTCAGCTTTAAGTTACCCTGTGACTTTTATTTTTTAGGTCAAAAATAAAAGTTATTTGAAGACTTTTTTTCGATTTAAAATAAAAGTTATTACTTAATTTTTAAATATGATTCGGTCAAGAATAAATCATTTGATGTTAAACTGCGACCTTTTGGAATTATATTGGAGACGACAAAAAATCTTTGTCGTCTCTTTCTCGGTCATATGACTGAAAATGCAACTTGCTCGTGATGATGACAACAGGAGGATGGAAAAAAATGTTGTGAATCCCCAGTTATCTGGACGCTAGCTACCCTTGGAGTTTACAGAAACTTAATACCACCTGAGTTTCAAACCACTACACCAAATTTTTCTTTCTTTTTCTCTCTTTCTCTCTCTATGTATCAACATAACGCCCACGTCCTGTAAGTATAAGAGTATTCATATCCCCTTTGGCGCGCGCAAATTATAAAAAAAAAGCTTCTGAATTATTAAACCGATTTTATTGAATTTTTTTTTAGTTGGTTAGAGGATTTTCTTGGAAAGCGTACTTAAAATAAAATACTTCAAACACCCACGTTTTTGAACAGTGGGCGTTTTGTTTACAAATGTGGGAAATCCCGCTTTTGTGGTTTATTAAGAGTGTTTAGCTTTTTCATAATTATTAAATTTAAGACTTTTACTTGTTGATTCAGCACTTGTTTATGACTTCTTACATCAAAAAGATTCTCAAATCCCAAAACTTGTCGACCTGGATTGTAAGGATCTTACATAAAAGGAACAATTTAAAGTCATAAAAATTTATTTGAGATTCTTCACGTCTTGAGTAAACAACTCGTTGAAAATGGAAAAAGTCGGAGAAACCACAATCGATAAACGATATATGAGTATCATCACCCTTCTTAAAGAAGGCAAATCTCAGCGGGAAGTTGCTGCGCAGTTGAAGGTATTAGGGTGCTGCGTTCAACGTACTATTGAACGACACGCTCAAATTGGAAGTCTTGATGATAAACTACGGTCAGGACGGCCTAGAGCTACAATTAAACATGAGGATTGGCTAATAGTCACAAAAAGCAAACGAAGTAGACGGAAAACAGCACCCGAAATATGCACCGAAAGGCATGCTGGACTATTGGGCTAGTTGCTGTTCGAAAACCCCTGCTGCGATCACAGCAAGCAGTCTATAAAGACTGAACGGAAGAAGATTTCAACAGAGTTTTATGGAGCTATGAATCCAAGCACAAAAAGGAGATTTTCGTCCGACGCAGCGCTAAACAAAAAATGCTACCAGACTGTTTGGTTCCTACCGTCAAGAATAGATGCGGTTCTATTATGGTGTGGGGATGTTTCTCTTCATGTGGAGTGGGAGATCTGACTCGAGTGATTGGACAAATGAATAATTAGTCATACAAAACAATATTGGAAGAAAACGCTGTGACCTCTGGACTAAGATTAACTGGCGAAGGATTCGTATTTTAACAGGACAACGATATGCGTCAAGACTTTGTCAATACTATCTGAAACAGAGGGAAGATGAAGAAATCATACAAATCATGTTATGCCCGCTGCAACCCTATAGAGCTGTTGTAAAAGGAACCGGTCCGGGATCAATGCCTATCATAAGAATCTGCTTTGTGGAATATACTACTGTATTGCTAGAGCAATATACCACAGGCAACATTTCAAAAACTGAACCAAGAATTGTAAAAAAATTAATCGAATGTATGCTTTGAAGGTGGCTTTTTCGACGAAAAATCGGTTTAAGTAATTTTTTTTTTTTTAATAAATTCCTTTATATTAAGAACAAAATGAAAATATTTTTCTTTTTATTTTGGTTTCATATACATATGTTCCCCGTTCATTTTACTTGATTATTATTCTACTAAAGGATTTTTTTTGTATGTTAGATTTTGTTTATCCTACGAGCACTGAGGGCAGTTTATTTAGACCGTACTACCATAAAATAATTTCTGGAAAACCCTTAATTTTTGTGTTTTTGGGGAAAATCCGAAAACTGTACAGGATAAAAAGATAGGTGTTATATATTCAGCATTACTGACAGCTCTTAGGTATAGGGAGTAATTAGTAAGACTGTCGTTAATCTGTCAGAGGTGAGATTCTGAAGTCTTGTCTTGAGAAATCGACCTGTCAGCGAGCACGTTTTAAAGAGCGCAATAAATTGGAAGTATCATATATTTAAAGTATTAAGTGTGTTTCCCTATCTGGATATATACTTGTAATACTGGCGACGAGGAAAAAGCGAATAAAAGACAGTACGAACGATACTGGAGTAGCAAATGTAAATACCGAGACGGCACCTTGGGAGGTTAGACCAATTCCAACTTGCATCAAGGGCTTGGAATAATTTCAAAGAGCGTATGGAATTCTTCTTCGGAGCAAATCGGATTAAAAATGAAGCACAAGAAAAAACTACTTTCCTTGCATATGTCGGAGAAACAACGTATGAGATTATTCGCTCCCTATTAACACCACCTACACCCAAGGACATGACCTTCCAAAAAATTTTGGAAAAGTTAGATGGCCATTTTCACCTAAAGCCTAATGAAATTGTGCAACGATATTCGTTTCACAAGAGGTGTCAAAAGATCGGATAGCGGATTTCGTGAAAAATATTGTAACATAATGTAGCATAATAACTACGCCCCAAAAAGATGCAACACATTCCGAAGCGTCTTTTCATTTGAGGTTCGTGTCCACAGTAAGAGACGAATTATGTCTAAGACGACGTCGCGGAATTAAGAGAGAATTATAACCGCAAGAGAATTATAACCGCAAGAGATTATTGGCTGCAGCTGTCATCTTGGAATTATTACATCAGAATTTTCTTGTTCCAGTGGTCGAAGAATTTGCCAGAAGTTTCTGGCTATCAGAAATGCGACTATATAAGGACAGATGGCGATCGAAGCATGGCAGTTGGTTTTCGAACCGCACGAAGAGATTGGAAAAGTGATAATCGGCGAAGTTGTAATTTTGTGATAAATTGAAAGTTGAGAGTTAACAAGAAGAAGTAATTAGTTTCGATTTGTGAATTAAGTAATTGGAATGAGATAAAGTGATTTGAGAAGAAAGACACCTTGTAAGGAAAGAATTTGCGAAGAATAGTATAGTGTGAACTTGAATTGTTCTATAGACTAGAAAATAAAGAAATAATCTCACAGAATAACGTTTTATCTATTCGAGCCGTAGCTCGCATATTACAATATAAATAAGTTGTCCGAGCATTGCAATTTTGCAGAACTAAATAATATGTTAAGAGGAGTTGGCCACGATATCCCGACTCACAAAATCCCACTTACAAAATCCCGTTCTCAAAATCCCGGAAATCAAAATCTCGGAAAACAAAATCCCGGAAATAAGAATCCCGGAAATGAAAATCCCTGAAACCAAAAACCTGAAATACAGAATCCTGACTGGTTGTGCAATTATTTGTGTAAAAAAATTTTTAAAATTTTTTTTTTTTATTGGAAAATTTCTTTTTTTTTTTGAAAAATAAAAAAAAAAAATTTTTGAAAAAAAATCGTGAATAAAATCTCTGTAGTGAAGCTATTAGTCGTTTTGGAAAGAACTTTTTTTTTTTAATTTACCCATTCGCCACTGTGGAAGCAGTCCGCACTAATCCTAAAATGGACTCAACATATAAATCCACATGAAATCACTACCAAGACGACTTATTTATTTGTTAAGTATTTAACATGAGAATCTAAAAGCATAGCTTTCAGATTCTCATGAATTTAAATGAAGGGGTACTTAAACGTATGAGAATAATGAAAAAGTGCCTTCTTCATGATTCTCATATAGTGAACTTAACCAATTGAGTATTTGCATTTTTCAGTGTGGTTACCCTCGGTGTGAGGGTTGGTGAAGTGGGGTGTGTAAGTGGGGTGGGTTAGTGGGGGTTCGCAAACTTTCTTTTAAGAATGCTAAATTTTTCTCTAAGCGATTTTATTATGAATTTTCAATAATTTCTGTCCGCCAACAAAATATAAAAAAAAATGAAAATCCCGTGAATTTTAAAATTTTTTTTCAGTGTTCAATTTCCGGGATTTCTGCAATTTACCATTTTTTTTTCCGGGATTTTGGTTAGTTGGGATTTCGGAATCCGGGAAATCGTGTCGCTCCCGTTACGAGACCACATAGTATGTAGAGTTTCCGAGGAAGCTTTACAAAAGAGGTTTTTCAGTGAGCCAAAATTGGATTTTCATCGGCCAAGCATGCAAAATTGGTTCAATTGGTTCGAGCGCAAGCGGGGAACACCAACACAAAGAATCACCCGAGAATAAAACAAAAATTAATAAAATTTAAGTTTCTCCAACCAATACACCAAAAAGGGGTTTCTGAAGGGTAGTACATACAATGGACTAAAAATCGAATCTGAGTGCTCCGGGATTTGGAAATTTCCTTTAAAAAAACGTAGATACCGTACACAAATTTTACAATGTGTTGTAAAATGTTGTAAAAATGTTGCGAGTAAAATTCTAACCGTGAATATCCGTCAAATATCCGCTTCGTCCTTGAGAGAAATCGTCATTGAGTTGGCGACATTTTTCATCAATAATATAATAAATAATATTATCATAACCGATAATCCTTTTTACATCAAAATACAATAGATTTTGACTACTACTTCAGGTTATTTTTTTTCAAAAATAACCATAGACTCTAAAGAGGATGCCGCAGACATGCAAACAGACAAGATAGATAGGCTGATCAATATTTAGGTCATTCCACAAACGACTGCCCAAAGTTCTGAACGACCCCTCTGCCATTTAGTTTAAAATTGACAAGAATGTACCTGTTGGCATTGTGACATTTAGAGGAACATATTTTTACAGGATTCTGCTCGGGTTATGAGAGAAAAGATTCCAAAGTTACGAAGAAAGCTAAATTTGAGCATATCACCTTTGATTTAAAGAGTCATAACTACTCGTATAGTTCTCCTTATCTTAGAATAGTGAAATAAATATTGTTAAGTAATAGTTATTTTTTGAATGACTGAAACGTATGAGAAATACAAATTCCTGGACGAAGAATATACAACGATAATGTTTTTAAATTGAGTTTTTATATATTGTTAGGAAATACACCTTCCAACTATTTCAATATTTTTTGTTCACTGTCATTCAGATCAAAAGAGAGTCGTTTTAAATATTTACTACCCCCCACCCGAGGTAAGGAGCAAATGATCAGTCATTAAAGAAAAGGCTGAAGTGGTAACAAATGCAGGTTCAACATCATCAATTCACCAGGCCTTGAAGAAGTCTCATAATTATTTCATAGGGGAATCTTATTCTTAATTTATCTTTAAAAATCTGCATTGGATTTAGATGGTAGACATCTTATCATCCTGGCTTTCATACTTGTTGAGATATTTTACCTCTTTTAATTGACATTCAACTTTTTGTCGTTAGCATTGTTACTTTTTGGATAAGATTTTTCAAATCCTTAAAAAAGTAAGCAATCAGCTAAAAAAAAGTTCGATTTCACACCACAGATGTAAAATCTAGGATGATAAGCTGCATATCGTTTGTAAGTCTATCAATTATCTTTCATTGCATATCTAAACAACTAAATCCAACGCAGACTTTCAATGATAAACTAAGAAAACTGACTCAGCGTACCTTAAAATTCATCTATTCTTCAATCGGTCACATCTCCGAAACTAAGTCCCAAATCGAAAATCTATTTGAATTTGAGGAAAAATGCTGAAATTTTGCATTTCTTTATAGCTTTGGAATCCCTTTTCTCGTAACTATACCAGAGTAACACTAACGGGCACATTTCTGTCAATTTTAAACTAAATCGCAAAGGGTTGTTAAAAATCTCCCATATAAGCAGGGCTATTTATCGTAGAATGACCCATTTTGAGTATAACACAATTTCGGATACATTTTTTCGACCCCATTACCATACTTCCATTTTCTTAGAATATAGAGATAATAAATAAATTAAGTACATATGTACATACGTATATATACCTATAGTAAATGTTTGCAATTTATTTATTTTCATTAAAAGTTATTAGGTGCGCAACTATGTTCTCGCTGTTCTTTGATGAAAATGCAACTGTATTGTGAAAAAATAGTTACAAATGAATCATTTAAAGTACTGCCCATCGCTAGCTACAACTTTTTCCCATCTTCTGGCAAAGCTCGAATACCGTTACGGTAAAAGTGTTCATCTTTTGAGGCTATCCACGAATTAAGCCATTTTTTGATGTCTTCATATGAGCGGAACTACTGATCAGCCAGACCATGTGCCATTGAACGGAACAAGTAATAATCGGATGGCGCAATATCTGGGGAATATGGCGGGTGGGGTAGGACTTCCCATTTGAGCGTTTCCAGGTATGTTTTAACGGGTTTGGTAACAGCGTTGTCATGCTGTAGAATCACTTTTTCGTGCCTCTGCTCTTATTGTGGCCGTTTTTCGCGCAGTGCTCGACTCAATCGCATCAATTGAAGTCGATACCATTCCCCAGTGATGGTTTCGTTGGGTTTCAACAGTTCATAATAAATGACACCGACCTGGTCCCACCAAATACACAGCATAATCTCCGCGGGGTGAATATTCGGCCGAGCCGACGACGTAGAAGCATGACCGGGCATTCCTCATGACTTCCTTTTCTTTGGGTTGCTGTAATTAATCCACTTTTCATCACCCGTCACGATGCGATGAAGAAAACCCTTCCTTTTTTGCCGCTGGAGCAGTTATTCACAGGCGAAAAAATGCCGCTCAACGTCCCTTGGCTTCAAATGATAAAGAACCCAAGTTCCTTGTTTTTGAATCATTCCAAAAGCATGCAATCGCTTGGAAATGGCTTGACGGGTAACTCCTAATGCTGAAGCAAGCTGTTCTTGCGTTTGGCATTGATCCTCATCGAGCAATGCCTCCAATTCAGCGTCTTCGAAGGATTTTGGCCTTCCTTCACGCGGCCGGTCGTCAACATCGAAATCACCATCTTTGAAGCGACGGAACCAATCACGGCACGTTGTTTCACTTAGAGCAGCATCTCTGTAAACTTTTTGGAGCTCTCGATGCGCTTCAGCCGCCGTTTTCTTCGAATGAAAGAAGAAAATCAACACTTCCCGCAAATGACGATTATTTGGCACAAAATCAGACATTTCCACAAAACCAAAAGTATATGACGCCGAAACAAAATCACTAATGTGTCAAAACAGTTTGTTTACCATATGTCTAAGCTCGGTTCATGGCGTTTTGGATATGTCAAAATCGACCAGCACTTACTGCTGGAGCCATCTATTGACAAACAGCGAGAACTTAGTTGCGCACCTAATAGATACCTGAAGCGTTCAGTTATCTTTCAAACGACAAGTCTATGAAATATAATTTTGATTATGGTGTTCCGAAAATGGTATAATAGTATCAAAATTGCCATACTTCAAAAATGAAACATTACATCAAAATTGAGAAGAAAAAGTATCACTTAGGATACAAAAGTTTAATTGTGGCAACACTGCCCCTAAACCAATTATAAAAGGAGCACATACTCGTAACCCAAACAATCCAATTAACTACTCTTACTAATTACCTTTTTCTAATGAGTTCTTCCATATTTTCCTTCAATAATTCCTTTTCTTGCAGAAAGTTATCAATTTGACGCTCATGTTGTATAATTTTATTGCGTAAGGTCTTAAGTTCCGTTAATAGTTGACAATATTCAGATTGCAAATTTTTCAATTCTAGTAAGTCTTCAGCTGAAAAAATTAAAACAATTTTTTTATATATTTTAAGAACTGATATCGTACTCAAAACTTACCATCCTCATCGAGTTCTTCAAAGTTCCGACGATAGATTTCGTTTGAACAATTCATCAAAGCTAATGTATGTTCCATTGCTTTTATCTCCTGTTCAGCCTTAAGCACATTCGCATTAAGTGCGTTACCCTCTTCCAAGAGCATTTGCTTTTCTTGGGCATTTTCGATTTTCATTTGAGTAGCAGTCACTAGCGAACCATCTTCGTTTACTCCCAATAGCTTAGACGTTAGCTCATAGCGCGCTTTTGCTGCCTCGATTTTGATATTCCTGTCACCAATATCACATTTCAAGGTACTAAGCTCCTCCAATAAATGCTTCCTCTTTAGATACATCAAATCATATTGCGTATTGATTTCTACCATTCGCTCTTTAATGGTTTTAACAAGTTGAAGTCGATGTTTGTCCAAATTGTACGATCTGTCCTGACACTGTGCGATTTGATTATCCATTTCATTTACACGCATTTTCAAGATACTCAATTCGACGATTTTTTCCTGATTGCTTCGAGTAGTCGAGCGGATTTTTTTCAGACCACCTTCACAGTAGAGCTGGGCTTCTTTTATTTTGAAGTTCTAAAATTATTGAAATAAAATCATTATAAAAAAGGTATGCCTTTTTTGGGAACTTGCAGGGGCAAAAAATAAGTAGCGGTAGACATGGAATTGGAACCGTGTATAAACCAAACGATCAGCAACCTGGGAGTGGAAAACCCAAAAAAACGACAACACGGTAAGATCGAATTTTGGAGCGCATGTCTCTGAAAAACCAGTTCGCAGCTACCAAGAAATTGAGAAAAGACTTGAACGAGAGATGTTCTATTAACATCAAGACGCGGAGTACTTAGAACCGGCTAAATGAAGTGCGTCTTTAATCCGTAGACCTGCAAAAAAGCCGCTTCTCTCTTTATTGATGTGAAAAGGGTCATATTTTCAGACGATTTCAAATTTAATTTATTTGGACCTGACGGAAAGCAGAAAGTGTGAAGGAGAGCTAAGTAGCTATATTTAGACGAATGTTTGCTTCCCACCGTCAAGCATTCACCATATGTTATATGGTTTCGGGATGCATGACAAATTAAGGTCTTGGCCATGTTTTGCTTTGGACGCTTCCGTAAATGCAACGAAATACAAAGAAATTATTGCGGATGGTTTTGTTTCTACAATAGAGAAATTATGCTGCTACATCCCAAATCCCACATTACAGAATGATTCCACTCCCTAAGTAAAAACAAATTTTGCCCCAAAAATTAAACTCAAATCCACTTCTAATATTTCAGCAGATAACCCACTGCAAGGCAGATATTGGCCTTGAATCCCTAAATTGGCCAGAAAATAGCTCTGACCTTACTATAATAGAGAACTTATAGTCAATTATGGGTCAGAAGTACTCAACAAGGCACCTAAAATAATTTAAAAAAAAAACTGGATTCCCCGTAATAATGACTAATTAGTGTTATTCAATGATCGGAAATATCTATCCAATCACGATTCACCACATATTGAATATTTTTTAATTTTGATAATTTCAATAAATTCAATAACACAGCCTCAGAACACCAATCCCCTAAGCTAATCTTTGGAATTAAGCCCTTCACTTACCATTATGTCAATTTCCTTCATATCATTGTTGAAGCAGATGGTTAAGTTCCGCATGTCGGCCTCTAATTTCGTAGTCTGAGTCTGCAGTGCTATCAAAACTTTCGAGGCCTGGTCAAAATGTGCTTCCATATGAGATAATTCGATGAGTTTTTGTCTTTCTTCTTGCGGATCCACCACATTTCCTTTTATTTTGTTGATACGTCGTTCCAGTAGTACAGCTTTTAGCGACTAAAAATAAAATAAATATTACATGCCTTGTTATTTAAAGCTTTATAAACCATTCTAGATACCATATTATAATGAACTTCAGTCTCATTACTGAAGTGTTTTTGGGTTTCTTTTAAAGCAGTCCTCATAGCATTTATATTTAAGTGGATACCTCCAATTTCCACCTAGAAGTAAAATCCAGTTTAGGGTTTAGGAACATATAGATACTACATTGACCTACTTCCAAGATTTTCTCTTCATCTTTGAATTTCTGCAAGTGCTGTTGCGTTCGAAATAGAAGATCATTCATTCTGTTTGTTTCCAGAGTAAGCTTTTGCTTGGCACGTTCCTCGGAATCAATCATTTCCTCAAGAATCCGAAGACGTTCTTGAGCATTCATGTTCTTATTCTTGAGATTCTCATGGCTCTCTTTGAGGTTTTTATTTCCTTCAATACAACGCACCAATTCGTGTTCTTTGTCAGTCCTGCGTTGAAGATCTTGACGGTTTTGCACACGCTGCATTTGCACTCGATGAGCTAATCCCTGCAGTTCCTTTCGTAAAATGTCCACCTAAAATAAAAAAAGAGAAATACTCATTTCTATGCTGGCAATGTCACTCCAGCTGTACTTCATTATCCCGCAATGCCACCAAGTCAATAAGATTCTGCAGCTGCTCCCTCAAATCTGAGATTTCATCATTCAATACTTGAATATGTTCCTCAACTTCACGGTTATTGGCGATCATCGCATCTAATTTATTTTCCTCGTTTTTGAGTTCTATATCTTTTTGCTTACATTTCTTTATGACTCTCTCGAACTCAGCTTCCGTCTGTAAAATGTCATTCTCTCGCTGATTCATATGATTGACAGCTGTCTTCCAGGTATCGACCATATCTCTGCGTTCCAAATGAGCGCAACGATAAAGATTTGCCGTACGGTCAAGGTTCTGTTCTAAAGACTTCTGTTCTTCAACTAAGTCAATCAAGGCTTTGCGTTCCTTGATGATGCTGTCTTGTAGAAT
Source organism: Pocota personata (assembly GCA_963082735.1). NCBI lineage: Eukaryota > Metazoa > Arthropoda > Insecta > Diptera > Syrphidae > Pocota > Pocota personata. Next base: position 52,766,960 of record OY720429.1, on the reverse strand, counting down.
TCGACGTTTTGTGTCAACGTCCAAGTATCTCTTTTGATCATCTTTGCAATATTTTTCAATTAGCAGGTTGGCTTCATTCCCCTCATCCATACACTGACGCCACTCGACCAGAGCGGTCTTAATCCAATTTATGCGATTGCTAAGGTCATTGATGGTCTTGTTTCTTCTATTGATGTCATCTATGAGAGAAATTGGACGCGAATAGTAAAAAGATATAGAATTAGATTTGGAAACTTAAAGTGTATTAAAGATTCAGTTCGGATCCTAATAAAATACTTAATTTCATATATTTCTTTGTTGTTAGAGGGATATTTAAACTTTACCTAAAAGTCGAAGAAAGCTTTGATATATCTTCCGACTCGGTTATACTGACTTTGAGTGAAACTTTATTAAAAAAAGAAGTACGTCCTAGACCAGTTAACAGTAGAACTAATTGGGAGAATTTCATAAACGAAACCGAGCGTAACATCAAATTAAACATTCCACTGAAAAGGCGAAGTCGATCGCTTCATCGAAATTATACAGAAAACCGCGTGAAGTAACATTAAGTACCCGGCATAGCTTCTAGAACTGGCAACTAAAAAGTGACAAGCATACGTAAACCGTCTGTGCAATGAACTCAACCCTTTGAACGGTGGAAAAAGATACAAATTATTCGCTCTGGAAATCCATGAAGGGCGTTAAAAAAATCCCAAAAGCAAACATCGCTAATAAAGAAAGGCGATAGAAGGAAAAAAGGTCTGCTCGAGTGTTTTTCTTGATTTGTCAAAAGCCTTTGATAAAGTTAGGCACAAAGGATTTAAACTCGAGATACGGCAGGTCTTTCCTGGCTCGCTAACCTAACCTAACCTAACCTATCCTAAAGATAGACTCTTCCGTGTTAAATACAGTAACGAATACTCGGACTTTAAGAAAATCGCGGATGGAATACCACAAGGGAGTGTAGTTGGTCCGATTTTATTTTTGTTATGGTTCGAAGACAATCGATGGGGTGAGTTTCTCCGACAGGCTAAACGATAGCATCTCTTACCGCCTCCCAGATCACTGTAGCGTTTTTCAGGCGGAGATGATGCAAATCGAAGAAGCTCTATCTTGGCTGAAATGGAATGTAATATCTGCTGAGGATACCAGTATTAGCATCTTGACTGACAGTCAAGCCATTATAAAATCTCTGGAATCGATCTCTTCCACATCAAAAGTCGGTTTAGACTGCCGTTCATCTCTTAACGCGATGGCAGAGCAATTCAACATTCACCTCTGCTGGGTGCCGGGGTATAGGGATATTACAGGAAACTGTAGGGCTGTTGGCAGGGCTCAAATTTTCAGATTCTACCGAAAAAGGAGAATCTCTGCATGCCTTTCGCTACATGTAAGCAATTGCTCAAGCTAAATGCCATCAAGGAGACCAACTCCAGGTGTGAGACTGGCATAACAAGTGTCATGTCACTAGTCAGATTTGGCTTCAGCTGGATCGGAAACGCACGAAGAGGTTGGTCACCCTTAGCGGAAGCATATTAACGCAACAATTGGTGTCATTATGGGACACTGTCTCATTTGAAGGCACTCCAAAAGGTTTGTCTTTTCTCTAATGACTTTTGTAGAAGCTGCAGAGACGTAGAGGAGGAGCAGACAACTCTCCATCTCCTCTGCACTTGTCCGGCTCTCTCTGTCAGAAGAAGGCTTCACTTGAAAGCTAACTTCTAAGACAGCCTCCGTGAACTGGCTAACTCTAATGTTAGGAACCTCCACCATTTCATTAGAAACTCCAATTGGTTCTAAATTAGGACGGAAGAAATCCCCTGATCCTGTGGTATCACAATGGACCTAGTATGGTCTAGGTGTGTCTGTGCTTAACTTAACCTAACTTAACCTAACCTACACGCGAGACACCATTGTAGCGACAGCAGGCAATACGGTCGAGAAAGCTACCAGAAAGTTGCAAAAAGCTGTAGGTAAGGTACATGATTGGACATATACATCGTACTCAATGAGGCCAAAAGAACAAAATTAAAACTAGAAAACAAGTACAGATGAATGTATTGGTTGCTTGGGTGATATTCCAAGCTCGATATTCAGAACAAGCTGCTTCTGTACAAGCAAGTGCTAAAACCCATGTAGACGTATGGTATACAACTATGGGGTTGCACCAAGAAAAGTAATAGAAACCTCCTACAAACTTTTGAAAATAAAATGCTAAGGGGAATAGTGAACGCACCATGGTATGTTCGGAATGGTGATATCCACAGAGATTTTAAAATAGCCTCCGTCGATGACGAAATTAAAAATTACGCACAAAAACACCAATATCGACTCCGCAATCATTGTAACAACGCTGTCCTTCAGATTTTGGACAATAGAAATATAGTTCGTCGACTACAAAGGACAAAACCGTCCGATTTCGCTCAGGAAAGAGCAATCGCGCATAACAGCAGGCACTTATATTGAAAAGTCAAGCTACTAGATAAGTTTTACATAGTTGTAGTACTAATTACGGTTGAAGGGAAGTTTTTTCAGTGCGTAAGAATCTGACATTACTATGAGCACGCGCTGCCGGTTTCCACCTACACTCTTAAAAAAAAAGGGTTCAGTTAAAGTACATACATATACGAACGACTATGTTCAGCGATTACTAGAAAACTATAGAGGATGAAATCTCAAATCTCAAAGTTCACCTCAACATTATTGGGTCATTCAGTTCCGGCTTTGTCATGACATCACTTGTGAAAGTCTGCCACAACGGGTTAACCTGACAAAATTCGCAGTTTACCGACAACACCAACAGTTCGGAGCTTTAGTTTTACTTGTACCCAATGCCTCTAAAAATATAATGGATTTTCCTAGAAACCCAAGCCATTAATGTTTCGCCTGAATTAATGACCCAAAACTGGATGATTTAGGAATTCAGTATACTGAATGGTTTGGGCATCATCTTACAGACTTGCAAGAGAAATAGCAGAAGCGTCGAATATTAGTAAATATTTTAACAACATGCCTCGGATCGTCCACGGATTATCGCTTAAGAATATGTTCGCCATGCAGTCAAGAATTATTGCTTTTAGGAAAATAAGTAATCCGCTAACCAGGCTTTCAAATTCACAAGTACAGACGAAATCTTTTCTACACTAGCAGCTAGTAATGCGACTAAATAGAAGCAGCCTAGGGTTAGGTAATTTTCCCTTCAATAGTTCGCAAAAAATATACAATTAATACGAAGTCCCTCAGACCCAACAGATTTGCTTTATTCGTTTTGAAGACGTTGCAGAAAGCTGTTAAGAAGGTTTGAAAATACCTATATGTCACTCTTTGTAATACACTGAGTGCTACACCATGTCGGAGTCAAACGTAACGAAAAGGCTGATAGGATGACAAAGGAAATGGCGGCAACCTCATTCATAGAACCAGAACCCTTCTACTGAATGGACGGACAAATCATCTAATCCATTGAAGAAGAGACATCCGAGGATAAGTATGAAGAGATGACGAAATCAAAAGAATCAAGCTCTGAAGAGAACTCCCAAACTTCTATAATTTTACTTGGAAAAGTCCTAAAGCTTTCACTAACTAACGTAAAAATAGTCTACGATTACAAACGGGCTTCCTTACAGGGCCCTGTAAACCTAGATAACGTCTCAGAAATCTATCATAGTGTTAATAAGCGAAGGGACACAAAGATGAGCGAGGTACTTAAGTCCTAGAACAGCCTCGGATAACAATAGATGGAACCACTATCAAAATCAAATTAGGATTTTATACGTTTGTTTTGTAGATAGCTACTTAACTTTGTTTTACCTCTTTTATGGAGGTTTGAATAGGACCACTATTGTGATAGATATGGGAAACTTGTAATGTACCTGCTATAATAAGTTAAAAAGTGGATCTCCTCTTTTTTTAATTAATAGAGTGCAGTGGGCAAAGCTCGTTTCTGCTTATTCAACACCAATTTTTTTTTGCTCAGGTGTGCCTCAAGGTAGTCATCTGAGACCATTACTTTTCAATATTTTCGTCAATGACGTAACTTTCATTATAGGTACTGCCAGTTCCTTCTTTATGCCTATGACATGAAACTATTTTTAAGAATTTTAAGCTTAACTGATTTCGCTACACTGCAGTTCGATATCAATGCTTATGGTAAAAAGTGCAATATGGTAAAAAAAGTAACTTTTCCCTTTTAGCAAACGTTCAAACCCAATAATCCAAAGTTACTCAATCGATTCTGTTCAGCTTACTCGGCTAAATACGGTTAAAGATGTCGGCATTGTAAAGCAAATGCATTCTTTGAGATTTTTATTTGTGTTCCTAGCTAGTTCTCTACTAGAATACTGTGACATATTTTGATGTCCAAATTCTACCAGGTTCATATTGATCGAGTGGAAAGGATACAAAGAAAATTCTCAAAATTAATTTGTTTCAAAATGCACCTGGATATGATGTGTTTGTTAACTCTCGGCTTATCAAAGCTATCAAAAAGAAGAAAAATTCATGATGTAAGGTTTAAGATAAAGAGAGCTTCTTGTTCGAACGCGGCATAGAACAAACTACGGGTTGAATGAACCCATATCTCAAGCTATTTCTAATTTTAACTCAGTTTGGATTGAAATAGAGTTAAGCTCATATTTATTTTTTTTATTTTTTTTTTTTATAATTCGCGCGCGCCAAAAGGAATATGAATACCTTTATACTGTTACAGGGCACGGGCTTTTAGGGAAAAGGGGAAGAGGAACAGAGGAGAAACCTATGCACGTTGGCTTTAAATGTTTGAAGGTTGTAGTGATGGGGAAATACAGAGCTTGGTAGATCATTTCATTTCATTTCATTTCATTTCATTTCATTTCATTTCATTTCATTTCATTTCATTTCATTTCATTTCATTTCATTTCATTTCATTTCATTTCATTTCATTTCATTTCATTTCATTTCATTTCATTTCATTTCATTTCATTTCATTTCATTTCATTTCATTTCATTTCATTTCATTTCATTTCATTTCATTTCATTTCATTTCATTTCATTTCATTTCATTTCATTTCATTTCATTTCATTTCATTTCATTTCATTTCATTTCATTTCATTTCATTTCATTTCATTTATTTATATATGCTCATCTTTTACAATAGACTTAAAGTCTTAAAACGCAAAAGTTACAAAAATTAAATATATTAAGTTAAACAATTCAGATGTAATTAAAATAAAGGATCAAATTAAAGAGTGAATAATGACAAAAGAAAAATAAATAATATAAATTTAACTAAGATTTATAAATAGGTTAAAATTAAAAAATTAAAAAGATCATTCCACATTCGTGTCGTTCGGCTTATAAACGAGTCCCTATATTTAACAGTAGGACCGAAGTTAGGCTTTAGGGTTAACTGATGTGCATTCGAAGCATGTCGCGTATTGCGGGTGAAATTTTGAAGGGAATGAATGCAGCTGATTATTTCGCTGGAGCATTTTTTTATAGAAAAAACGATAAAACAGGGAGAGACAGGAGACATTTCTCCGATGTTCTAGTGAATGAATGGAATTCACAATGTCTCTATCACCAATAAGTTTTAACGCGCGATTTTGTACCCTATCTTGGGTGCACCAGACCAGACATGGGCGTTATATTCCAACTTAGGGCGGATGAATGCCTTATAAATTGAGGCCATATCAAACGGCGAAAAATATTTCTTGCACCGCTTAAGGAATCCTAGACATTTTGCAGCATTTTTGGCGACCTAGAATATGTGATCGATAATACACATACCGAGAATGGCAAGTCTTTCGGTTTCAATGATGCAAGTACCATCCATGGATAATGGTTGAGGGTTTTGGTTTCGGTTGAGAGACAGAAGACAGCATTGTGTTTTGGAAGCATTAAATTCCACACTGTTGGTTGAACCCCATTTAATTATGCTGTCCAGGTCGGAATTTAATGTGTTTAACATACGTTGCCGTTCCCCTTCTACGGCCGAAGAGCAAGGACGTGAATTAGGGAACGAATATGAAAAACTGAGAGTACTGTCATCAGCGAAGGAATGGATTGGATTAGAAGTTGCAGATAAGAGATCATTTATAAAAATAAGAAAGAGAGTCGGAGGCAAAACTGAGCCTTGCGGAACACCAGTATTTATTTGGTGAATTGCAAACTTGAAGCCGTCCAAAACAACTTGTATTGAACGCACCGAAAGGTAATTTCTAATCCATTGAAGAAGAGACTCAGCGAAGCCATATGCAAGCACTTTCGACAAAAGAGCCTAATGCCAAACTCTGACAAATGCCTTTCAAATATCAAGCGCAACCATCTTGGATTCGCCGAAGTGATGGAGAGATTGGTTCCACTTCTCGGTGAGATATGCCATACTGTCGGTCATTAAGGAGTTTTCGTAAATCGAGATAAGCTGACGATTTATCAGCGTTTCCATGACCTTGGAAAGAAAGGACGTAAGTGCAATGGGACGGTAATTGGACGGGGAGGAAGTTTCATAATATAATCAAGTTTTAAAAAAAATTGTTTTTATTACATACTAGAAAGCAATGATGCCAGTGGCTCTGGTGGCGGTGTCAATTGTGGCAATTTGACCTTTCCCCTCGCACAGCATAATCCTGGCGGTTCGTGTCGAAATCTCAAAGCATTGCAATGTTGACAAACAGTGCTCATTGTTCCGAAGTGGACCGATACATCAACGGCGTAATCGATTGTTGGATCGTAACTGAACTCCAAACAGAGCGAGCACAACTTTGTGTGTTAGAGCCAGTCGAACTCGACTGTATCCATTGTTTCGGAGTCATAATGGATCGCGCTTGAGAAATTCTTATTCAATTTGTCTCCAAACGCTGTCTACGCTCTTCGTCAATCTCATTGAGTCGACGATCATGTAGTTGGCTTGCCTTGCGCGTACGCCGACCGATATTTCGACGTCTCACTGGTGGCATTTTTTCCAAAGAAACCACAAATTGAAATCAATTGAATGTTTGCAACACACCAAATTACCATGAACTCAATCTCTGCAACACACCAAATTGATGAATTTTAAGGTTTTGAATGCACAAAAGATGTGATCACCACCGATAACACACTGAAATATCGCTTTCAATATTCAATGTGGAATTTGCTGTTGTTATGAAAACATGTGAGTAGAACTGTCAAACTGAACGTCAGATTTTTTTTTTTATTATGAAAACATGAACTGTCAAACGTCACATTTTTTTATTGAGATTTTCATACCAAAATACCATCCAAATTTCGGACTTTTGTGGTGGAATCAGCCAAATCGGTAGAGCCGTTCTCAAGTGATGCTCTTTCATACATGCGGCAATTGATTTTTATATATAGAGATTTAATACTAGGTCCATATCTATTTTTCTTTCCTTGTTTCTTTATTTATATTTATACTTATTTATAAACCTATTGTTTAATTGAATCTGTAAAGCTTTTTGACGCTTGTACATTATTTTTTTAAAGCAATAAGAAAATGTGAAAAAAATAATATTTTTTCGATAAGTTTATTAGAAGTCGATTAAAATAGAGACACTTGAATGCATGATGCAAAATTGTAAATTGAAAGCTTAACTCTTAACAAAAAATCATCCCTGTATTATTTTATTTCGTCATAACTTTTAACAAACCAAATAATAGTTCCGTTATATGGAAAATATTTGTCTAAAGTTTTGAAATTCATCATAACTGGACAAAGATCGTTTTTTGTGGCCATTAAAATAGAGACAATTGATTAAGCAAGGGCACAGTTTGCTTCTTAACAAAAACTAAATTAAAAAAAAAAATTGAATTCGAAATAAATTTAATTGTGCTGTAAATTAAGAAGAATTCTAAAATTGCACCTTGAAGGTGAAAGTAGTTAGTCTAGCTCTAAACAAAGAGGGTAAACCGCTACGAGAAATCGCCAAAACAATTAACCGTTCAAAAAAATTGGTTGAGAATGCTCTTTTCCTACCAAAAGCTAAGAAATAGCTTAGGCAACCAAGAAAAACCACGGTTTACGAATTGATCCTTTCAAGTCTTCGAAGGACATTTGAGCAGAGCTTCAACTAAATATTTCTGAAAGGACTTTTTGGATTGGAGCAGACCGCAAGGAAGCCAAAAATGGAGAAATGTTTTTTGGACAGATGAAACAAAAATTAATATGTTTAGGAGTGATGGGAGACAAACCGCTAGAAGGCCACCTCTAAAAGAACTGAGTACACAAAAAAAAAAACTGTAAAGCACAGAGGCGGGAATATTCAACTTTTGAAGTTTAATTTTTTTTAAATTCTAAATTTGTTTGTCCGTTTTAAGAAATTTTAATTAAAAAAAGTTTTCGGAGCGATGCGGTAAAGCTGGGATTTTTAAAAAGTGGGTCTTACTTCCACGGTTGTCGTCAGCTATAAATTTAATAACCAACAATTTTGTATGAATAACAGGCGCCGTCCTGTTGCCACTTGCAAGCATTTCTGGCATATGCAGAAAAATATGTATGCACATATTTTTGGGCACCTTAGACTTTGTTTTCTATCTCTTACCCTGACAAATACACTATTGGTCTTATACGGTCGACACCCTCGACTTGTGGTATGAATCCAAAGAGAACGGACTATGCGTTCTAAGCTGCAAAAATGCTGTTAGTTAGGATGAGGGAGTTTAGTTTCCATCTTTCTGAAGAATACTGAAGAAAGTTCAAACGAGCCGAGAATGAATGCAGTGATCATGTTCGACGTGTTAAATTATTTGATAACCAACAATTTTGTTCCAAGGGTAGTATAAATTTCCCGTTACTCGTCAAAAATGTTAAAAAATTCGGGCTTGTATTTAAACTCAACACTCATTTACAATGACAATTGAGCTGTCAGCTCTTAATTCAAACTCAATCTGCCTGCAGCTTTTGCAGATTGAATTTTATATTTAACAAATTTACTTTTACCCTAATACAGGTACAAAAGTATTTAAAGCTAGAGTAGATGGCGCTATAGTCCGAAGTGGGACTGGTTTGATGAGTGCACTAAATATAAATATTGCATATATTAAATTTAAGATGCAAATATTTAAAAAATACTAGCTGATGTTCGCGGCTTCGCATGGATTTTGGATTTGTCCTTTATAATCGCTTTAGGGGATGTATTTTGGGAAATGTTGAAATAAGTGTGTCATTATTAGTATTGTAGTGTAGTTATGCTAAGTTTCAAGTAAATCTGACAGAAAAATATTTGTTTCCTATATAAACATTTATGTCGCCTTTTACCCCCTTTGGGGTTGAATTTCGAAAAATCCCTTTTTAGAGGCTGCTCACGTTACAAAACGTAACTATTGTCCAAATTTCATAGTCCTAGCTTCAGCAGTTTTGGCTCGGCGATGATTTATATATTATATACATATGTATATGTATATTTAGAAAATAGCTAAAAATATAAAGCCAACACTTTACTTGTTAAAATAAAAGATAGACAGTTTTCAGTGCAACATATTTGTGTCCGATGTAAAAAAAAAAAGAATTTCTGGCGTTGCTATGGTATTTTTTTGCAGTCATAGAAATGCACTGGCACTACCCAGGGTGCACTGGTGCTAGAGATATCAGACAAACCTATAATGTATTGTACATACTACACGTATCGCTCCCAAAATCTCTTTAAGCTTTCTGATCTGCTTAAAGAAATTCAACCATGTTTTGTACTTCTAAATGCAATAGCGATAGGTTCCGGTCCAAGGCAATTTAAAAATTCAAAAGCTCAGTACAATCGAGCGTAAATGAGAGCTGGGAAAATTTGAAGAACTTTTTTGCAATCGGAGCAAAAATCTTTATCGGTTTAAAGCAGGAATATGATAGCGCATCTACAGACACTCAGCATTTATCGGCACTACTAATCTATTTGAACTACTCTGTCATGGCCCAAACTCAAAGTCACAAACTGTGGAATCTCCCAAGAGCATAGATATTTTAACCGCATTCAAGTTACAGGAATAAAGCGGTGGACAAAGAAGTTGTCATAAGAACATTACGAGTTATTTCTAAAGCATAATGCATTAATTCCAATAACCTATTACTTTTCAAAATGTTCACGTATGTACAGTTTGGTCAATTTGGTGTCAAAATTTAATGTAATTACAAGTTTATAAGACCCGGTTGTTAAAAATCGCAGAGCCGGCCCTGGCGACACTGCACCTGTATGGAATCCAAAACCTTGCATTGCGACGAATATATAGTGGAGTTTATGGAATTACTCCAACACTGCCCCTTCCTATGTTATCGCTTAGCTCACATTTCCAGCACTCCAGTAAAAACACAGGTTTTTTTTTATAAATTTTAGAGGAGGGCCGCCACAGCATAATTTTGCTTTTAATGCTCGTAGGGTTTCTAAAAGTTTGAAAAACACAACTGTAATGGAAGACATAACCCAAGGTGGCGCATAAAATTCGAAATGAACTTCAATCAACTTCGTATGCAAAACTGGACGCGGTTAGCTCAAGATCGAGCTCCCTGGAATGGTTTGTTGGTTAAGGCCCAGGTTCACTCCAGACTGTAGCGTTATCTTAAGTGAAGTAAGTACTCAAATTCAAATTTAAAAGAGCACCCATTATTTGAAAATCAATAAAAATTTCAGTTTTTGCGAAAGATAATTTATTTTTATTCATAATTCAGTAGGTAAATTGATGGAATTTCTGCTCATAGTCAACACGTTCTGTTGTTGAATTACAGAATCCGTGAATGGAAAGAAATATTATAGATCTCGAGGTTTTTCTTATTCTTGGTATTGTTAAAATGGAGAAACTAAAAAACTGTCCATCTGTACCACTGACTATAGTCTAAAATGAAAATTCATATCTGCTTATTGTAAGACTTATTAATTATTTAACTAATTTACTTATTAATAAATTTACGTAAATGGAACATATCTCCTAGACAATTTTATTAAGAATGGATATCGAAGTCATTTTAGAGACTCGTATATTCAAGGACATGGCATTCAAATTTAAGACATATGGTCAAAATATTTTCTTGGCATTTTAACGCATTTTTCGAAAATTTAAATCTTGCCGCCTCACTCCGGCTTTGCATACATTTTAAATCTGATCAAATATACGAACGAACAATATACGAAATGGAGGAAGTACGTGCAATTCAGCCGTGCACGTTGTTTAACTTAGTATTAACAAATAATGGGCGCCGTGGCTCAGTGGTTAAGTGTGCAATCACTGAGTGGGAAGTTCAAGGTTCGAATCCAAGAAAATACAAAAAAGTCTTCTCACCGACAGTACAAATTGTCATGAGAAGCTTCCCTCAATCTAAAAAATTGCCCTTCGGAAACAGCATAAAACCGTTTGTGCGACGCACAGCATGAGTGGCTGCGAGAAACTAGGCCAAGCCTATTTAAAAATAATGACCTCTAGGCACATGTCTGCTATTCGGAACATGTTATTTCAAATGCTGCTTAGATCTCGATTTTTAACAAAATCGAATCGTAACAAAGAAATAACCAGTTTTCAAAAATTCGTTAAGGGATAAAGTATCCATTTTTGTCAAAAACTTGGTTCGTCATCTAGTACCATATGTACAACTTAACTCAAATTTTAAATTTATACAAAAGCCATTTTCGAGAAAATCTATTTTTCAATGAGTAAAGTACCATGAGTTTTGGGGTTAGAATGAAAGTTTGGATATGGATATGAATTTTGAACAAAATCCATGGGCCGTTTAGACTGCGCATAACTTCAGCCTACTACATATGACAGACGGACAGATAGGCAGACGGACTTTCTATACTAATAATACCAAGTTTAATCAAAATCTCGAAACTAATACTTGTCTTTTGTAAGTGCAAGTTAAAAATGGAGTACAACTCTTAGGGGAACAACATTTTTTGTTTAATTCTAGCCCCTCTTTCTTGCAAATGGCTTGCCAGTTCGCAAAGACGTTTATTAAATCATAGTTTCAAAACTTCTGTACCGAACCCCCTTGAAATTATGTATAAGCATAAATAAGTCATACCACAAAGTATGTACGTACTCGTATGTACATAACTCAACAAAAAATAGCCTGCGACGTAATAACCTCCGACAAATTAACCTATGCACATAGGGTTTTTCATAATTTGTGTCGTATGATCGACCAAATGTCACTGAACAAATTAACAGCACCACCACTATTTTTTCAAACCCTGGGAGGGAGCTGTACTAAAGCAGTCCCCCTGGACGAGGTACCAGAGTGACCTAAAACAAAACTGACTATACCTGGCATGGGCGTGGGAGGAAAAAATATCGGCTTCGTGAAGGCACAAAACCCTGTGGTTCCTATGAACGATTGCGAAATTATTGCTGTGGAAGGTAATGGTGGCGGCACAAAGGGCATTGTAATTATCCTGGAGAAGCCGCCGGAAATACAGAAAATGAGAAGCATATGCGGCTCTTCTTCTCAGCTTGTGAGTTCTCCTTGAGACTCATGAGAAAGTTGCAGCCTAGCGAGACGACTGAAACTGTGGGAAGGACTGTAACGATCGATGAAGGTAGTACAAATAAATGCTCCTGCTGCTCCTTCATGACTTGGCCCTAATCCAAAGACCATGGATTTTTATTAATCAGCTGAAGCGATTAGGACCATTTAACTTACACATTTTTTATAACATCAACGAAGGTAAGGTTATAATATTATCCAATTACAGCTCAGAACGGTAGTGAATATAAAAGGGAATGACAGGTCATGCATATACGCTGACCTCGGTATACTTACCATATGACGAAGGAATGGATGTCTCCTACGGAAAAATGAAATCATTGATAGAAATATCACAGCAAGGTAAGAGAAACTTAGTTCTGGGCTGTGATGCTAACGTCCATCATACCATGTGGGGTAGCTCAGATACTAACAGTAGAGGCAAGACTTTGTTTAATTATATTCTAAAAAATTCAGAATCATGAATTGGAGGTTTTCCGCCAAACCATCACTATCTGATCACTGCTGGATACTCTTCGATCTAATTATCTATAATCCTGACAGCAATGCCTTTCAAAACCCGTGGGTGGTAAACTGGGGAAGATTCAAGGAGGAGTCGGTCAAATCTCTGGGACCATGTCCATGTGAAAACCCCAATTCCATTACAGATATCGATAAGATACGTAGTTAATGATCTAACCAGTAAACTCAAACGCTCTTTTCGGAGGGCCTGCCCGGTCAGACGTATGTACACACATATGACACTAAAGAAGGAGCAATTGAATGGTCAACACACCGAAAGGATGTCAAACTCCTTAAAAGAAATAAGATTGGCCAAAAAGAACTCTTGGGGTAATTTGTGTGGCACTATTGAATCTAGCGCAAAAGCAGCACGTCTGAGAAAGATCCTTACCAAGGACTCCTCTACAGATGTCTTCTATCAAGAACTTTTGATGATAGCTGGACAGACTCTTATGAAATCACACTGGACACTCTGCTAAAATGTCACTTGCCTGGTTGTGGAGAAGCAAGGACATCTAATCCTGCTTCCGCAGCTATACTAGAAGGTTTAGAGACTGATACAATCGGCAACATTATTGATAACCAAAAAATTTGATGGTCAGTCAAATCGTTTGCTCCCTATTGAATGAATTACATCCTATAATACTACAAGAGTCTGTGGACTCTTATTATTCCATGGCTCAAGTACAGGCACGAATGGTGTCTCAAACTGAGTTATGTTCCAATATCCTAACGGGAGGTGAGCGTAATCTTTATACCTAAATCAGGTAAGATAAATCACACCAATGCCAAGGACTACAGACCAATAAGTCTTTCTTCCTTTTTATTATTACTTATCGAAACCTCATAATGCGTACATGAAAGGTACATCAGTAGACACCGCACTCCATAATGTAGTCCACATGATGCAGAAAACTCTTCAAATCAAAGGATTCATCCATGTCGCCTTTCCTGACATTGAGGGAACTTTTAATAACGTGATCACTGAAGCAATAGTAGGTAGTCTGAATAGGGCCCACATAAATACGGGTATATGCAAATTGATTGAGCAGATGCTGAGTACTCGCGTAACCAATCCGACCTTAGGAGATGTTAATAGCCTTAGGAGTTCTATCGCCACTCGACAATATGGTAAAACTTTTAGAAATGGATGGTTACAATGTAACGGAGTATGCTGACAATGTTGTAATACTGGTATCCGGTAAATTACTTAACGTACTCAGTGAACGACTAAATTATGTGCTACTATTAGTGTATAATTTGGTCAAAGGTTGTGGTCTAGGAGAAGGTGAATATATGATTATTTTTTCTGAATAGGTGAATTAGATTTCAAACTAAGCTGGAAAGAAAACATTGACGAACGAACCAAGAAAGCCTTTCTGAAAAACATGGGGCTTAACTGTATGATGGAAAGCGCTTGAGAAGAAATGCTATCACGCGAGTATTACGAAAAGATTCAACGGGCAGGCTGTAATGGGATCAATGAGGTCAACACCAACGGCAGCTCTGGAAACGATACTACATCTTATCCCACTAGACATTTATTGTGAAAACTCGGCAGCCAGAACTGCGCTGAGACTCAAGAAAGCCAGTCTCTGGACTGCCAGTCTCTATGGCCACGCATCAGGCCTAACTCAATGGAGGGTTTCATAAGTCCAAATGGATACGGACTACATCATCCCCATTTCAGAATGCAATCGAAGATTATCTATCAGAATTCCCAGCAGGGAGGAATGAGATGGGGGTAGAATCGACACCAAAGACAAACTGGCCATCTACCTATATACCGACCGATCCAAAATGGATTTTTGTACGGGGGATGGGGTCTACTGTGATCTCGAAATGCTAATCGCTCTTTTAGACTGAAAGATGGCTGCAGCGTTTTCAAGCTGAAGTCGACGCAATAAAGCAACCAGTAGAAATGATTTATACAGGAAATTATTTCAGAAAAAATAATCAATTTCTATGTTGATAGTCAAGCAGCCATTAAGGCGTTACAATCAACGACGATAAAATCCAGGCTGGTAAAACTGTACAAAATAAAACTAAATGAGATATCAAAAATAGACGCGGAGACTATATACTGGGTGCGGGGACATATATGTAGGTGTCTCCGGAAACGAGAATGATGACCTGGCTAGAAACGGGTCCGATCTAAATTTTTCACAGGCCCTAATCGAAGCTAGCACGCCGCTAAACACTATATAAGAAAATACATAGACATAGAATCTATTGAGAAGGCTAATAAGCGCTGATATCAATTAAACACATGTGCTACAGTAAGACTGATATGACCAGTATCCGATAAGATACTGCCGTCTAACTGGACACTGCTCGGGCGAGGAAGAAATAGAGTCTATTCGTCATCTACTGTTTGACTGTCTTGCACTGGCCCTTAGAAAAAGCACAACTCTTAGTAGTAACTTCTTCTCAGGTCTGGAGCACCTACATAATATTGAGCTTAAATAACTTCCCAGATTCATTCAGTTATCTGGGTGGTTTAACTAGCGGTCTAACACTTTAGGTTTCCAGGGTTTTCAAATAAATTGGGACCAATGGACTCTATGTGGTCTAAGGGAACCGTTGATATCTGTCAACAAGGGCACCCATTTACTTAATCTAATCTAACTATTTTTTCTTACAAATATATGCTACAAAAAATTAGGCTAGTGGAATATTATATGAAATAAATATAAAATGAACGGCTTTTGACGCACTTAACCGGGAAAGCATTTACGAATATCCTGTTTTAGTCACTTTTTTAAGTAAACTAATATCAATTAGGTGCAGGCATTGAGGTGTTGATGCAACGTTTTAACCATCACAGCTACAGTGACGCGTCCGGCGTAGCTCTTTCATATGTCAGAAGTCATAAGTTCGTGTGAAAACATTCTTGGTGTTTTCTGGGATTCGAAACTTGAACCTCCCGCTTATTAGTATCATACAAAGCACTAACCACTAAGCAACAGCTCCAGCCGAATAATAGCCATTATTGCTGTTCCTAAATAGCTGTTTTAGCTATATTTATTGGGAAAATTGGAACAAACATAATTGCAGTTGCTATGTAGGTAAGCTGAAGTACTCGTACTATGGTTAAATAACTCATATTGAACTTTTCTAAAACAGCAGTGGTTTAATGCAAATAGGAGAATTAGCAATGCAGTTCTTAAATCTTATTTTTTTTACTCTGTTTTTACTATAAAGAATTGCGCAACATCAGAACTTTTGCGTGAACCTCAACCAGAAATGCCATATTAACAACAGAAACACTCTATAACTACGTCCTTTATTAACACTCACAGATACAGCCATATCTCTAGTTGTTACTCTTATGTTTTATAGCAAATTCAGGGTATTAATGTATCGGCATTAATGTATCCAGTTTACATTAAATTGTTGCCTGTGGTTTCAAAATTAGGAAGCTTTCTAGTCTATGGGTACCTCATTCCATCACGCTGGAACAAAAGACCTGCATGTTGGCCATATTCTTCAGAAAGACTTGAACATCAGCAGATACTCACTGTCAAACACCCTAGATCTGAACCCTACGTTTCAACCGAAGAGGAGCTAATTGGTGGCTTTTCTAGGAATGCAATTTGATACCGAAGGAGCGATTGGTTCGATAACTGGTTTCAAACTTTGAAGAAGTGAAAGTGAAATAAAAATAATCCTAGTTTTTTGAGTGAGTCAGTTGAGACGAGTGGGACAATTACTCGCTCCAATTCACTTTAATTTTCCATTCTTTTGTGAAGTTTGTAACATTTTAGGAAACGCTAATGCCTTAAACCTTGTGCGTATACGCTTATTCCAATATCCAATAACCTTACTCTCTGTAGTGTCTTCATAATGAGAAATAGTTTCCAGTTCCTGTTGCAGATCCTTTAGATCAGCTTGCAGTTTTGAGGCCTCGCGTTCTGATATTTTACGCAAGTTTTGCTCAGTTCTAAGATCCGATTGGAAGGCGTAAATTAATTTCTAAAATCAAAAGAATTAGTTTTTACATCATCTTAAAAGTCAAATTTTACTTACCATATTCTGCGCATGGGTCATTTCCGAATTTCTAGCATGAGTAAAGAGTCTTTCAGCGCGCTCGTTAAAATTTTGCAGGGTCGTTTGCAGATTATTTTTTTCGTCCCCCAATTTATCAATCAAAAGTAAAAGTTGCTTGTTTTCTTCATTGGCCATTGGTAGGCCCTTCTCAGGGCACAAACCCATGGAAAGGGCAATGTCCTGAATATAATTCGTACCCATCTTACGGATGTTGAACTTTAAGTTAGAATTCTCAGAGATAAACTGACACGGCAGAGTTACTAATGTTCTCGTCTAAATTTTATTTTTAGTTTTGTCAATAAAATTTCAGAGTTTATTTAGTTGAGCATGACAACGTTTTCTTAGTCCAGTATTACTTAAATATGTGTATGTACATACCTAGAGTGCGTTTATATTCAACAAACCAGTTGAATTAGCTGTGTTATGGTTGTTAGGAACGACCCATTTGTTTGGGTATCAAAGTCAGAATACTTATGGAAGTGGTTTTATTGTGATGTAATGCGTTTATATGAGTTGAAAAACTTTAATACATATTGATGGCAACGATATTTCTATGGAAATTGAATAATTTTATTTACTAATGGATCCTATTGAATAGCCTGTCTTCCATACTATAATGGGGATTTTGATTGAGCCAAGTGCTTTTATCCTTCCTCGTGGAGGAATATTTGCATACTTCCAATAGTCAAAATACATTTATTTTACATTAACGAACAAAAGAAAAATGATTTTCAACAGTGAACAAGCGGGTTTATTTCCTATCAAGAACCGCATGTGGACTCTGGTGATAGTGATATCTCTTGCAATGCATAATACGGATACATGAGACATGTCCCAAATTGTTTGTTTTACCACACCTTAACCCAATCTAGGTAATGATGCTGCTGATGAACTGGCTCATCTACAGAATTATTAGGTACAGAACCTTTCTGTGGAGTCAATTGGGCCATTGCCATAGTTTTGAAAAATAATTGGGAGCAACCACTTCATCTATCCCATTGGGAAAATGTTCGCGGGCTCAGGCAACGCAAAAGAGTTGAGTAGTCCAGCTGGTATTACCCTGCACCATTGTCTGTATCTTATAAATCATGGGTTCCGAACATATCGGTTTAGTTCGTTTAGTAAGGAGCGCTGATGTCCATTCGCTCTACATGTCCTAGCCATCTCAGGCGATGAATTTGGAACCTTCTAACTAATACCACGTTTATATGGCGGGTTGAGTGTCATGTAAACTCAAATTGGATTGAAACAGGATTGACTCGATCCGATCACAAAATTTTTTGCGATCGAGTTGAGTTTTTGCATGTAAACACGGGTCGAAAAATTGAGTTTAACAGATAGAGAAAAAAGAGATATCTATAAGGGTGTTTGGCTTGCATACACAACTCCGCATACAAGAGAAGTGTCAAACTCAATCCTCTTTCGATTCCGTTCTACCTCGATCCCTCAATTCGGTTACAGCGAAAACCTGGATCGAAACTCAATCCTTTTTCAATCCGATCTCTCAATCCGGTCATATAAACGTAGTATAAGTCGATGTCGCTGTACAACCGGTACAGCTCGTTGTTGTATCTATATCTCCATTCCCCGTCGATACAAACGGGACCAAAAATCACACGAATCTTTCAAAACAACCAAGGGTGTTTTCATCCGCCTTTGATAACGTTCATGCTTCTGTGCCTTATAGCAGGACTGGAATGAAGAGGGTCTTATATAAAGTCACCTTAGTTGTCCGTGAGGCTTTGCTACTCAATTGCCTTCTTAGCCCAAAAAACAGCAGTTTGCTGTTTTCTGCGCTGGTGTCATTTTTTAAAATTATAACGAAGCCTAGGCAGACAAAGTTCTTCACTACCTCAAAATTGTAGCTGTCTATTGTTACGTTCTGTTCAAGTCCTCGAGGCCGACTGTCTTTTTTTTTGATAACAGAATATATATTGTTATGCCCTTGTTAACCATTAAACCCATTTTCGCTGCTTCTGTTTCAATACACCCGAAAGTACCACTGTGCTCTACCAATTATGTCAATGTCGTCGGAGTACCAGAGTAGTTGTACAGACTTTTGAAAGATCGTACCCCTGATGTTAGCTGGAAAATTTTGTATATCGAGTGTGATGTTAAAGAAATCACATGACATCACTTCACCTACACAGGACGACGACTTGTCGCAGCAAACAATGATATCCGCATACGTGGAGCAAACAATGCTGAAGTTGCATTCGTCGGGCATATAGTACTTTCATCCCTCCATATCTTAAATGCTGAACGGATATGCTTCGTACCAAATAATCCTCAGCTGCTTTACTGCCCGAACACAATGGAGAAGCGCTGCAGTAGATGAAGTCGCTGTAGTACAAACTGTCAAATAAGTCGCTCACTGAAATAGCAATGCACGTACACAATGTCGAAGCGCAGCTCGATTGCTCAAGCTCATTTTTGATAGCGTTGCGCACTGCAGCTTCAGCTTCACCATTGTGTTCGGGTAGTTAAATAGCTCGGCAGTTAGACCTAGTTGGATTTAAACTTAGATGTTGCTATCGTCGCTTCATTTTGGTCGGGTGCATGGAATTGTTGATCGTTATCTTCCGAGTTGAATGGAGCATCCTGCCTGGCGGGGGAATTTCGATCGTTACAGCCTACATTGACTCGATCTCGCGTTTTCATATTCTTTCTTCTTTCTTTCTTAGAAGCTTAGTGTTCTTCCCTTCTCTTCTACTTATATAATCACTTCTCGTCATCATATGCAGCGTCGCTTTATAAACCTCTTGCTCTGCAGCATGCGTTTGGCGATACTCTTCATCAAACCAGGCATTTCTCTGTGGTGGATGCGAGGAACCTACCACATGAGAGGCAGCAGTCTTGATGGCTTCCTAACAATGATGCCATTGTTCATCTGTGCGTGACGTTATTGGCATTGGAATTCGTGAGAGTTTCAGCGACACTCGATCGGAAAAAGTTTTGGCAGTCTTTTGTGATGGTAGCCATTGCATGTTAAATATTCTCACAGTACTTTTTTGAAATTGTGGTGTTTATGATATCCGCATACGCGTCTTAGCAGCAACAGGGTAGTGATCCGAGTCAATGTCAGCTGCTCGGAAGGTACGAATATCCAAAAAACTGGAGGAGCGCCTTGCATCAATCGCGACGTGATCGCTACAGATTTCGATGAGGTTTTCTTCGGTGCAGCACTGAGTGAGGGAATACGAGATGGAGCGAGGCTCGGGACAGAATGCCTCAACACATGCTTTATTATTCCCAATTTGAGTTGTTATATGTTTCAGTGAAGTGCGTGCTACTATATGGGACAGTTGTCAATTTGGTCATGTCGACGCTTTTGTCAATTCCCAGAAACACGTAAGTTGTGGTGTGCAGCTGCAATTTTACTCAGTTCTAATTCAAGGCTAGTTTTATTTCCACTTTTTACCACGAAAAATTAATTTACCCTATAAATAAAAATCATTTGTCGCTTTACGTGAAAGCAAACCGAATGGCGTACAGTTTTTTCCTTCCCGCATATGTCCCAAAAGCATTGAGCATCATCGCTGAAGATGATTTTGTTCGAAAAATTGCTATCAACTTGTTGGTTCTCTAATTGGGAACGATGGCAAATGAAATATGGATACTTTCACTTGACCGGCCAAAGTTTGTGTGATGAATCTGGAAAGCGATGAACTTGTAAATGAAGTTGTGAACAAAATTTGAAAAAAAAAAATCCTGAATTAAACATCTGTGATATTAAATTAATGAGCTCGTTTACCAGTAATAAAAAATGGAGAAATTTGAATGTAATTCTTGAAGTTGATAGCAATGGTTTTAAAAAAATAATTGAATTAGAGTACTTAAAAGTAGGGTGGGTAAAATGTCCAGTTAGAGAATACTTGAATTTGCGAAGATGTTATAAATGCCACGGCTTTGTAAAAATAAAATATCGTGTAGGAAATGTGGTGGTGGACATTCTATTAAAGACTAGGGATGAATGTTAGTTGTGACCATGAAGCGAATGATAAATTTTGTCCTGTGTTTCTATTATACGTAAAGTGAAGGTGTTGAAAGAACGGATTCAGTACTAGCAACCAAATCAACTGTCTTATCTGTGTGCTAATGTACAAGGCCTTGCAAACAACTTCAATGAAGTTGAAGTATTAGTGGACGATAACCGTTTTGAAACCCATTTAACAGAAAATATAAGTGACAAAGAAATAAGTCTATTAGAGTTGTTGGTTCCCAACAACTTTTATAAAAATATAAATATTTTTATACACCGACCACTGGAGAACACGAAAATACTATATTGTCAACAAATGTCAACAGTCGCGCAATACATCCTCTCCCTCTAATACACGTGGAATGCAAAACGAGGTCAGCAGCTATCTTATTAATTCTTCAAAGGCAACACTGATGAAACTCAACACATGTAAAAACACACACATAGTTTCCAGAACATCAAAATGTTTATGTATTAATTTATGTTAAGAAATCCAAAGTCAAACTCAAATAGTCATTGACCCTCTTAGGTAAATTATGATCATCTGTTAATTTTACAGTAGTGCCTAAAAGCTATGTTTCATGGGAACTACTACGGAAAGAACACTTCACTTGTCGGTTAGCAGTCAGTCGGACATAATAAAGAAGTTTATAACGTGGATATATGTAATTTTAATTTTAATTAACAATCGCTATAACTGAAGTTCCGGTGAGTAATACAAATTATTTCTAAGTTCATCACAGCTTAGAAGAAGAGTACTCGGTGTTGCGGTGTGATAGTACTAGTCGTCATACAGGTGGTGTGGTTTTATACATCAAAAAAGGATTGCAGTATAGATTAATATTAAGGCTGTGTACGAAATTCTAGTAAAAAACAATTGTAAACAAATAATTAACAAACCAACCAGGAATTTAGAATCGACTAGATCAAGGATAGTTGATTTTGTAATACCACCTATTGAGAGAAATATTTGGGCAGATATAGTTCCTGAACTAAATATTAGTGGTCACGAATAAATTGTAATAAAAGTAAATGTGGCTGACAAACAAATTAGAAAAGTTAACAAATATATTGACATATTTAAGTATAAAAAAGCTGAATTCCGGAGTCTAATTAGTGATAAGTGCGCCCAAATGACTGATCATACTGACTTAAATGTGTTATCTGAAGTATTACAAAAAAGTTTAATGTATTGTGTAAAAAAAACAGACTGTTCGTAAGAAAATCGCACTTTGTGAGGACAAATAGTTCACCAATGAACTTAGAACTCTAAAACGGAAAAAAATTCAATATTTTCAAAAGGCTACACATATTTAATTTTGCATCAGACTGGGAAAGTTATAGAAGTATACGAAATCTGTACAAAAATAAATTACATTTTGCTAAAAAGAACTATATATGTAACAAAATCGGATCATATAAAACCCAAAAGTCTATGTGGAAAGCTATAAAGGACTTGGTGTTAAAGCAGAAAAAAATAGAAATCAGTGGAGTTAGATTGGAAAGTGATAGCTCTATAATTGCCGACAAGTTTAATTCTTACTTTATAGAAAGTGTTTACACTGTCAGTAATTCCATAGCGACAAATAATACCTCTTCGATTTTTAATTTAACGGAACATCAAACGATATTTAAGTTTAGACAAATAGATTTGAGTGAACTACGGTCAATATGCAAAAAGATTATCAATAAAAATGTTTCGCATCTAAATATAAAAATTATTTTGAATTGTTTTGATATTATTGGTCCAATAATACTTCAAATCGTAAACGAGTCGTTTAATCGTGGTGAATTTCCTAGAAACTTAAAAGAATCGATAGTTGTTCCAATACCCAAGGGGTCCGGAACAAATATGTGTGACAAATTTAGGCCCATTAACATGATGCCTATTTTAGAGAAAATAGTGGAAAAGTGTTCTTATGAACAATTTTATAAATATGTGTGTGATAATAAACTATTGATCGACAACCAATCGGGCTTCCATCATGATCACTTCTGTGGAACATCCCTAATAATGACCTTTAAAAAACAAAGACACAGTGGTAACAAAATTATAGCATTATTTTTAGATTTTCAGAGAACATTTGAAACAATTGATAGAGATATATTAATACGAAAGTTGTCAAAATATTGTGTCAAAGATAACGAACTTATGTGGTTTAAGTCTTATTTGTTTGATCGTACTCAAACAACTAGTGTAAACTGTGCAATATCTAGCGCCAAAAATACATGTTTCGGTGTACCACAAGAAACTATACTCGGTCCCTTATTATTTTAATGTTTTTAAGTGGTAAAGCTTTGAATGACCTTAAAGAGCATATTCAGAATGACCTAAAAAACCTTTGTGTATGGCTGCAACAAAACAAACTAAATATTAATGTAAACAAAACTAAATATATGGTTATAAATAGTGACGAATGTTTTAATTTAAAATATATGGTGAAGAGATTGAACAAGTTCCTGAAATAAAGTACCTCGGTGTTATATTAGACAGTAAAATGAATTTGAATAGCCATACGAGTATGATGCTATCTTGTTTGAAATAGCTATACATCAAGCAGCGTATCATCTTCAATGTGCTAACATTTGTATTTAAGATGAAATTCAGCATGGTGCCACAATAGTTGACTACAAATTTACTATATACAAGGGACGCTCAACCATATAACTTAAGATCCAATTACGATTTCAGATAACAGTTGTATAGGGATTCTAGAACACAAAATATGCTCTTATATCGTAGATTAAAATTATTTAACGAACTACCTAATGAAATAAAGAATGAAAATGTTTTAAGAAGATTTAAAAATTTGTTAATACACATGCATATATGAAATGCAGTAACTTAAAAGTAAAATTAAATATTGTTATATAAATTAAGATAAACCAAATGAATTGTAATAGTAACTTATACTAAATAAATAAAATGCCTACATACATTTAAATTTTACCCACCAATTGAATCACCCTTTAGTTTGGTGTAGAAATAAATAAACTGAGAAAAATATTTCCAAATAAACGGACGCGGAAAGGTACCCAGATTTGATTTAAAATAACCAAAGTGGTAACCGTGTTCTTGCATACCCCAACTTCTAATAACAGTCCACCCAGGATCGATTATTCAAATTTCATTCGCTCCCACATTCTCAACCCTGATCTATCGTCTCCGATAGTCTCTCACAACACCTCTAACGCTCAGATTTTCTCATATTGCTTCCGCTGATGCATAACCCACCTTATTGGATCCATTGATTCCTCCACCTGTTAAATTTACTAATCAACTTACCAGTGGCGTGGGGTGAAATTTCAAGAGAGGGAAGCCGAAAAAAGTTTAAGTAAAATGTTTTATTCAAGACTTACCATTTTGATGCTTATTCGAAACACAGACTTAAGATATGCAATCTAAGCCACCTTTGTTATACTTTAAGTCATTGGAATTTACGTAGACAATGAGCTCATCGCATAAAAAAGTAGCTTCGAAAGAAGCCGTTCTGGTTATTGATAACTCGGAGCGTTGTTAAATATAAAAAATTTAGCAATTACAATTATGTACTACCTATTTGTACTCTAAAGCTATATTACGATTCTTTTTTACGAATTCTGCTAAAACACTTTCATAAAAATTTGAGTTATTTTTAATTTCTAAAAGAAGGTGTTTTTCGATAGATACAAGTGCCAGGTCTGAGAGTCTTTCTTCTTTTTGGGAATTTCTTAAGAAAGTGTGGACTCTTTTTAAAGTCGAAAAAAGATCTTTCGACAGAGGCCACAGTCAAAGGCAGGGTTAAAAAGATTTCACATAATGTTAGAGCTTGAGAAAAAGTATCTCTAAGCATTTCCGTATTAAAATGCTTATAAAGTTGAAAAACATCAAGCTTGTTAAGTGAAGGGGTAGTGTATAAAACTTTGAGTTCATTTTTTAAAATAGTAAAATTAAAAATGCCAGGAAATAGGGTAATTAAAGTAGATATTTTGTAATCCGGCATTGGATTAGAAAAATATTCATATTTTGATTTGTTTAATAAATCAAAGAAAATATATGAACTAAATGAACTATACCTATTCTTAATCTGACTTGTAACATTATCTATAATTGTTACAAAAATTCGGCTACAATTTGTTTTTGAATCAATATTAAGTAGTCGGCGTTTGCGTGGAGGTTCTGCGTAGTGACTTACGCTCTCATAGATTGAGTCAAATGAGTTTAAAAATTCAGAACGAATCCATGACTAAAAACCCTCGATCTCTTGCTTCGCAAGCTCTATGTCAGTTTGTTTATTTTGAAGTAGACTAAAAAGAATATCTGTTTTTGCAAATATGACCGAAGTGACATGCAACAAAAAACAGAATTGTTTGTCCTGCAGTTTGTACAACAAACTTTCGGACATAACCAGAGTATCGTTATACCATTCTCCTGGTTCACATAAAATCTGTTCAAAAGTTTTTATAATATCTTCTCTGCAATTGAATAAGACGTTCACTATACGCGAATGATATTGCCATCGAGTCTCTGATACCCCGAACATTCGTCGATCAGCAATTGTCTTTAGCAGATTGGTTCTTTTAGATGATTTATTAAAAAACCTAACGATACTACTAACAAAGCCAAATTAACTTTTCTTTACAGTTAAAACTATCTAAGACATTTATAATTTTATTGCACAAAATAACCGCGTTTCGACCGACACTCACGTTAAAGAAACCTAGAAATCTTTCTTGTATTCTATTTTCTACTAAATAACGCACTACAATACTAAGCTGTTCTCTGTGGCTCACATCTGGTGTTTCATCGACCATCACAGATACATATTTTATTGGACTGATTTGATCCTTAATTTCGGATTTGATGACTGCAGCTGATGACTGATACTATGTATCAAGTCATTTTGAATGTCATTGGAGAGGCCGGAAAAAATGGAGTTTTGGGAACTTGAACTTTGTTCTAAATGCGAATCCATTAAATGGTCGTACTTAGGCAAGTATGAAAGGGTTTCAATATAATTACCGCGATTATCTGATCCAGATTTTTCGTCGTGACCACGGAATGCCAGCTCTTGTTTTCCTAGAAGAACTACAGTGTCTATGAAAAGCTTCATTAAATCGCGATTGCGATCAACTTTTCTATTAAGAGCCTCGTAAGAATTCCCTAAAGAAGTCTCTATGCGATATTCGCCAAATTCATGCAAATGCAAGCAGCTGCGTATATGCTTTTCCGTTTGAATATGTTTTTTGGAAGAATTAATAAAATTGTTTATATCAAAGAAACCTGTGTGACTCCAAACACTAGGAGAATTAGAAAAAAGAAGACAAGGAACACAAAACATTCTATTTAATTTGCAACTGCCAGTCAGCCATGGATTCTTTTTGTAAAAAGACTCACGAAAATGTTTCTGATACCCATCCTTTCGCGTATAATCAATTTTCATTGATGGCGTCGAGCGACCTAGTTCTATAACTTTTTTTTTTGCAAATAAGAAAGCTTACTGAACTCGTGGGTTTCTTTTAGAAGAAAATCAGTTAAACAACACTCAAAATTAACTAGAGACATCTTGTCTAAGAATAACAAGAATGTTCAATGGGGCACCTCGTGAGTAGATTTATAATTACTTACTTATTATATAGCTAATAACTATTCACTTAGCTCACTCACTATTTTAAAATATTTTAATAATTTAAAAAACTAACTTAACTACCAATATGTAATTGCTAAATTTTTAAAATTTTCTAATAATTAGCAGTTACAAAAATCACAAAAACTTGCATCCGAATTTTCAATAATTCTCGCACAATTACACAACCGATTTGCAACTGTCATTTCAAATTTGCAAACAAATTATACCCAACAAGTTTAAGAAAAACCTCAAACGCCGTTCGAACCACTACATCACCCAATAACCCGACTTTCATCGGCTTATTTTGTTGCCTACAATAAAAAAAAAAACTCCCTCGAACTAAAAACTTTCTTCTCCACCAATGTTCGTCCACAAAAGCCGAGAAATCGCGGGTTATTTTCCTCATAAGCGAATGTATGTTAGGCAAAGAAATCGTAAATAAACTTCTACTATATGCCAGAAAGGAATAGAGTTGAAAGTTCGTACTGTGAAGTAATGAATGCATAAGCCAGATTTCAGTAGTGATGGCCGCTAAAAGATCACATAATCTATGAGAATGTTTATCTCGCCTACCTTCATGAGAAATTTGTTTCCATCTGTATCGATGCAAAAATCAAAACCAACGTCATGGTCTCCATTTACAAAGTAGGCCTTCCAGCTAACCCAGGTAAGTGGAAGCAATTCTTCGTCTATTTTCATGAGAGTTTCCATCTCCAACTGATGTAGCAAATGATATTTCCACATTTGTCTCTTGTACTTTCAAAGAACGAGCTCTAACTTACCATCGCTCTTAATCTTCACTCTAATGTAATGCCTCGCCCTCCAAAAACCTAATAGAACCTCTCTCAATGAGTGCTTGTCTCTATATTACCAGAATGCAAAAGGTTGCGCTATGGCTCAGTAAGGGGTTGCGCTGTGGCTCAGTACGCGATTACTGAGCGAGAGGTTGAAGTTTCGAATTCAAGAAAACAACAAATAAAAAAAAAAGGGTTCTCACGGTGCTTCTCGCGAACGTCTGACAAACATCCGAAAGCAAAACTATCGTAAGTAGCTTTTCTCAATCGAAAAAAACAGCAGGTCCCAAACATTCGTGAGGCGCACAGCAGGAGTGGCTGCGAGAGGCTAGGCCAGGCACTGCATTGAGCTGTTAGCGCCAAATATGTTATTATTATTATAAAGGGGTTGCGCACTAAAACCTTCACCACATTTCTTAACTCCCAAAAACCCCTCTACGATGATTACTTCAGACTTAAATGTATATCCGGATGATGGTCTTGAGAAAGAGGACGAAAATTTGGATACCTCTACTATGAAACTGTCTAAAACATCATAAAATAATTGCAAATTTATTTGCTCCCTTCTTCTGTTTGCCCTTCATCAGCCACGTCCTTGATCAAGATCATAATTACTTCTCTTATACGAGAAAACTAAGCCCATCTAAGTTTCGGTTGATATAACCTTAGCACTTGCAGCAGAGAAGATGAAAAAATAAATCAACCACTCCTGGTCCTTATGGTTTGCCTTCCATAGTTTTATAAAAATGGGAGAACTACTTGGCTCAACCCTCACGGCTCACACGGTCTCAGAGAGAGTTTTCCCCATACTTTGGAAGAGATCCTATATAATATCCTTCCATAAAAAAAGGTAATAAAGATGAAATTTCGAACTATCGGCCTATTGCTAAAGTCTCTTGCATGCCTAAGCTCTTCGAAGGCATTGTTTATGACACAATGTCCTTCCACTGCAAGCCTACCTATTCTCCAAGCAAGCACGGATTTCTTAATGGTAGATTAACAACAACTAACTTAGAGGAATTCGTATCTAGTACTCTGTACACCGATTTTAATAAGGCCTTCGATGAAACGTCGCACGGAAGAATCTTTCTCAAACTTAAAGCTCTTGGCTTTTAATCAGGGATCCCTGGATTAAATCTTACTTGGAAAAACGGCAATATATCCTTTTTAGATATTCTGTGTTTGAGCTTATTAAAGCCAACTTAAACCTCTGGTATTCATATTGCCAATTAATGACGTTAATTGTATCATCTATGACACTTATCTATCTATATTGTAGCACACATCAATACCCGCTGACTCTTTCTCACTTCAAAATGACCTGAAAATGTTTTCAATCTGGTGATAAACAAATTTGTCTGGAACTCAATGCCAACAAAAGTCAAGCTATCACATATTCCCCAAAGCGTTCTCCGTGCTATTTTCGACAAAACCTCAATTTTCATTACCATAGTGACATAATTTCTAACATAACCAACTGGTCCAAGGAATCATCGAACCCTTATGTTACAAAATCCCATTACTTTACCTTTAAGTATTAATCCAATCGTTGAATGTACAACCAATTTTGGTCACCTTATTACGATACCCACTCCCTACGAATTGAAGCTCTCCAAAGCAGGTTTATCCATTTTGCCTTACGCGGTCTTTCTTGCTCCGACAATAATAACTTATCCCCCTACGTAGATCGTTTGGAATCGATCAACGTACAGTCTCTTGAAAATCATCAAAAAGATGCGGATCATTCACCAGCTTTTAGCTGAAAACATCGATTGTCGCGCGGGACACAGACAACCCCAACCCCAACCCACACTTTTATATCTCACTACTTTTCGTGGCTGAATAGTTACAGGATTTGTGTACAAGAAAAATTTGCCCCGTTTTTCATATTAATGTTTTTGCTTAGATATCAGTACATTTTACAAAGATACATTTTGCAAAGACACAAACAATCCATCAATAAGCAATCGTTAGGTAAGACTTCAGGTTCTTGAGCAAATTTTGCTACAAACCTACCTGCATTGCGGAAGTCTTTTTAATACTCGTAATGACTATTGAACTATCTGTTCAATTGAAATAAAATAAATGTTTCTGGAATCTACTTATCAACACGTTAAAAATTGTATATATATAACACATGAGTAACATGTGGCCCCGCCCCCCGCCCATTTTTAAAATACGTAAAAATACTCTAAGTTCTTAACTTAAAACCCAGGAAAAAATTTAATAAAAAACTGAAATTTTGGAAATAGACTAAGTTAAGTGTACTGAAGAACATATTAAAAGTACACTTGCTTCACATGTTTGCCTGTCTGATGGCTGCAAAATTAATTTAATTTTGTTAGATTAGAGGGAATGTTTGAAGAAATCTTTCACTGCTGATTTTCTTCTTGTTTCTTATTACTTTTATTTTCTATATGGCTAACTCGAAAGGTTTAAATCTTTTTAGTCTTCATACTAAATTACTGGTATCATGGTTTTGGAGCCTAATTGTGTGCCACCTAGCGGAGTTCTTGGTTTGAAAATCGATTGTCTCTACACCTAGGCTTCTGTGTAGGTCTGTGTTTCAATTGTACCACGGAGCACTGACAATATTTCTAAGTACTTTATTCTGAAATCTTTGGATGCATTATATGTTTGACTTTCTTGTACGTCCCCAAAGCTATATCCTATAGGTGCATATTGGCTTTAGGATTTGCTTACATAGAAGCATTTTATTTGGATTAGATAGACAAGAAAATCTACCGATAAGCCAATGCATTTTCTGGTATTTAAGGTCCAGTTCTACACGTTTCTTTTTGACATGTACCTTCCAACGAAGTTTAGCGTCCAGTGTCATGCCCAAGTACTTAGCCGTGTTAAAATAATGCTGTTATTTATAAATACTGGGACATTAGTATGATTTTTTTTTGTAACGTTTATGTGTACCGACTTAAGTTCATTCAGTTTTATTTGCCATTTTTTCGACCTTTGATGGTTTCCTGTCGATTCTTGAATAGTGTTTGCCACTGTCAGTAAAGCACTTTCATCTGCAAATGTTGCTGTGGTTGTGTTTTTGATTAGCGTTATGTCATTTGTAGAAAGGGTAGGTCCCAGCACACTACCCTGTGGCACACCATCTTTGATTTTTTTTTATTTCTGAAAACTCATTCTCCTGCTCAATTATGGAAAATCTGATTAATTATGTTGGATTCTAGAATGGTACATAATTGTCTAGGCAGACATCTCTTCTATTTAGCTACAAGTCTTTTGTGCCACACCCTGTCAAAGGCTTGAGTTGTGTGTTTGTATCAGGGATTTTTTCTCTATTACAGTTAAAAGCCTTTTAAGTAGGAGTTTTTCAAATAGTTTTGAAATCATCGGTAGCAAAGATATCGGTCGATAAGGTGTGACTTCAGTAGGTGGTTTACCTGGCTTCAATATCATAACCTCGACTATTTTGTACGTTCGAGGTACGTATTTCAAACGGAAAGCTGCATTGATAATCTGTGCAACTTTCATTATGGCTTTTTTCGGTAGCCGTTTCAGAATTAAATCAAATCCTTTTTAGTTTTGATGTTTGTTTTTATTTCCTTCGTTTTTCTTTGCAAGTAACCAGTCGAAGGGGCCCTTCCTCCTTGTTTATCACGACTATCATTTCAAGTTCCAGTTCTTCATATGGCTTAAAGGTTTCTTCCAAGTTGTCAGCAAACACAGCTGCTTCTTGCTGATTATTCTTAGCCCAACTACATTTGTTATCTCTTAAAGGTGGGATATGAGTTGTTTTTTTAGGTTTCTTTGTTGCCCTCTGTAGTGAGTATACGGTACTTGCATCATCTGTCAGATTTCTAAGGTAGTTTTATATCGAATCATACTTGCGGTGAAGGATTTCTTTTCGAAGTTTGCTGTTTATTTTATCTGTTGGAGCTCTAGTCTGTTGCCATAATTTTCTTGCTTTTATTTTCTCTTTGATTATGTCGCACATTATTTGAGGATATGTATTTCCCTTCTGCCTTCCCTTAACTTCATGAATGACCAAGTAAGCTGAAATTCTACTTGTGCCTTCCCGTAACCCTGACGAATAACCAACAACTTTTACTACCTTTGGGATAGTGTAGGCGACGTGGCTCAGTGGTTACTGACCGAAACGATCAAGGTTCCAAGAAAACAAAAAAAAGTTTTCTCACGGTCCCACCTCTCGCGAACGTTTTACAAATATCCGAGAGTAAAAATTGTCATGAGAACCTTCTCTCAATCGAAAAAGTTGGCCTTCAGAATAGGGATAAAACTGTAAGTTCCAACCGTTCGTGCGGTGCACAGTACGCGTGGTTGCGAGAAGCTTGACCAGGCCCTGTGTTGGGCTGTTAGCGTCAAGATATTATTATTATTATTATTATTGGGATATTATAGGATTTTTTGTCTCAATTTTAGGTCATGTAAGAATTTTGCACCTTCTTTCGATTTTTCTCAGATTTGTTGGCTTTATAAGACCGAAAACTTACTTCTTTCAGCCTGATAGCCTCTTTATAGCTCTGGTCGAACTTAGCTTTAATATTATTTGTTCTGTTAGGAATAGAGTCATTCATACGTAAGAGAGAAAGCATAGCGACCAGTTAAAACTCCTATAGAAGCTCTTAAGGCCGTCTTAGTTGGATTTTCGTATTGCCATACATTTTTTTTAATGGTTTTTTCTTAAACTGAGTGGTCAGAGTACGAGAATTTAGCTGATATGATATTATGGTCAAACCGGCCTAGAGTCGCTAAAACATCAATGGTGTATCTATTAGGGTACGAAGTAAGAAACAAGTTCAGAGTGTTGACGGAATGACTTACAATGTCCGGTATACGTGTAGGATCATTTACAGGATGAGTCAAAGATAAGATAGCGAAAAGTTCAACATACTTTCCTTCGGGTGTTGTCTAGCCAGAATGTTGATGCCAATCCTAATTGTGTGCAAGTATATTAAAATCGCCCGGAATGACGATTTCAGTATGACGATGCAAGGAGATAATTTGAGTGATGGAATCGGATAGCGCATTAAATTCGTCAAAAGTTAAATTACTGTCCGCAAAAAGGCTTCTGTAAATAAAACAGTAGTGAGTTAAGTGCTTATAGCCATTTGAAATGAAATTCCGGATTGGAACAGTGACCATACTGTGGTGAAACTGGTGCAATATGGAATTTACTTAAATAAAACGCAAAATCTGCAAAGTTTCAGCTTTATAGTACCTTTTTCAAGGTGAAGACCCAAAATTTATTTTATTTATATAGCAAGCGAAAAAGTATTTCTACATATAAATATTTAGGTGCCTCGCACGCAAGCTGTATTTCTTAGACATATTTTGCTGAAGAGTTTTTTATAGGAAATTGTATTGGACATAATTTCGTTCTACATCATTTAATCCTTGCACGCTTTTGACAATACTTCACTTCAAAGTTAAAAATTAAATGGTACGAATGTCGGTTTCTCCAAAGTGTTTATTATTCTTCACCAAACTGGCGATGTATCACTGAACACCTTTTTAATTCAATATTTTTTTTTTTTTTTTTTTAATTTTAAATCCTTTTTGCTGTTACTCGTAAACTTATCATTTGACAGTTTTCAGTTTTTCGTGAGGCGAAACTCATTTGGAAGCAATTGACAGAAAAATTAACGAAGAAAATTCATATCTTTCTCTATTTCGTTAAGTCTCTCAGTACGCGTACGGTTTGCAGATGTTTTCAGGTGTAATATTATGTTCGTATACGAACCTACCTTCATTCGTTTATGCGAAATTATGACAAACAAACTTAAACGCACTTATTAAAAGAATTGAGAATAACTTTGATTTATAAAGCTTCCAAAAATATTTTCTTTCGAAACTAGTATGTAGTACTTGTATGTACACGTATACCCTACCTAGTATAAAAGAGAGTGGAATAAAATGTCATCCACTTAGAATCTATTTTTGAACTCTTGCTCTCATAGAGAGAAGAGAAAAAAATTGATTTTCCCCTAAAAGCAAAATAGACACTATTCGTGGGTGGTGAAGACTTCACTCATCTTGTCAGTTCTGTACATCATCGATTGTGAAAAGTTGATATTATAAATTTTCTTTAAAGATAATAAGAATAATGATTAAACATTTTGAAAACACTTTCATTCGTGGCCCATCCCCATCATACTCAGAGGATGTCGCTTCGGAAAATGCTATACCAATAGGTGGCGACCATCAAACCAGTTCAGAGAATTTCTTAGATCAAAAGTTTTCCACATACGCTGACGGGCGGGTGTATCCGAATCCAATGAAGGGCAGAAACACTTTCGCCTTTTGGACAATAGTCACTCTACTATTAGTCTTGACTGTGGGAAATCTTATCCTTACACTGACCATCATTGGAGTACTGCGTTTGGGTAAGGGTATCCAAGGAATGGAAATGATCCCAGAAGAAGACATTGTAAAGTTCTATGGATTAACGGATTTGGATAGAATCTACAATAAATGCAGTGGACAAATCGATGGTTTCACTGATGTTCCTGTGAGTATAACTGGAGACGATGGAAGTGTTATAGTGAAAATCAATCGTAATGGACAGCCACATAGTAAAATGGTTATGGATAAGACAGGAATCAATTTTAAGGGTGTAAACACTTTTGAAATTAAGGATCCAAATAGTGGTGATGCGATATTTACTACACATAGGCCACATTACAATATTCCAGATGGTGCTGATAATTTACAAGCTAGAGCAGTAAGTGTGAGCAGAATAACTAGTCCAATTGGTCGTCCTTTGGGTATTCAGAGTGAGAGTAAAATCTATGTCAAAGGGTCAGAGGGTATAAACATCGATGGACTTAGTGCGCTGTTCGTAGCGGAGAGCACTATTAGTATTAATTCTACACAGGGCGCAACTATAATGCACGCAGGTGATGGAGTATTTCTGGATATGGAGAAGGTTCCGATAATTAATACGGAGTTCGGCATTAGGACTGGAAGCGTTCAGTATAAAATATGTGTATGTATGCCACAGGGATCACTATTTCGTATCGCAATACCCAGGACTCATAATGGACCGAAGATTTCGTGCGCCCACTTCAGCTCGAAGCATGATCCGTGCTCTTGAATGTAATAGAGTTGGCATACTCTCAAATATTCACTTGGAGTTAATTTATTAAAATACTATACTTTTAGAAATAAATAGATGTCTAGACGTATCAAAATAAAACATTCAAAACAAAATTAGACAATAATTTCATTTCACAAACAAGTATGCGGCCAAGCGAACTTTGTTAAACGGACGACCTACAGTACTTTTACGCTTCCACCCATTCATATTCTCATTTCTGGTGCTTAATAGATGCTGGCATTATTTGATTATTTGGTTGTCAGTTTATCAACCTTAAGCTTTGGTTTCCTATGATAGCAGTGCCTTAATATAAGCGACACAAAAACCATTCCTGTGTTAAGGTTCACCGTCCCGAACAACACAAACAATGTTTCTATAAATTTAAATATATGCGGTTTTCTCGAGAGTGGTAAGCATTACTGTCGCGTAAAAAAGATTCAATGTCATTTTTATTACCTTATCAAGCACACTTTGAAAAGCAATTGTCTTATTTGTTTCAATGAATGATTAAATGAATTTCTCCAGAGGTTCATGCTAAAGCACCTAGTTCAACTTGATCTGTATGGTAGGCTTCAACTTACTTTGCTGCGAGTCAATGCTCTATAGTTCTTAAGGATATGATCTGGATATGAATGTATATTCGAAAGCCAATTGTTGCAGAGTATTTTCATCCCAGATGGCTGCGAAGATTTAGATACTAGTCGACACATCAATGCTTGTAGACCACTTTCAAAAAAAAAAAAAAATAAATTGGCGGAACTGCCCTCATGACCCAAGGTTGACCTCAAGTGCATTCATTTTAATTTTAATCGCCGCTTTCACCTACTGACTTTTTGAGAGTAATGAAATCAACAGCGCATTGCGTGACAGAATATTTTCGCTGCTCCCGCAAAATCCGACAAGCAAATAACACAAGTCAAAGAAAATTGAATTTCTAAGCACTTGTAAAAAAAAAAATAAAGAGCACAACTGGGTCGCACGTACGAGGGCCGGCTGATAAGTTCGCGGCCTAAGGCATTAAGTGAAAGAAGAGATGCGATTAAAAAATTTTATTTCTCAATATAATCTCCCTCGAGTGAAATGCGTTTCTCACATCGGGCATACAGTGCCTTAATACCATCGACAAAATATTATTTTTCTTTGCCTTCAAAATGACTTTCTACGATCGTTGATCTCGTTTTCATTTGCCAATCTCCAGCCTCATAACTCCTTTTTCAAATTGGAAAAAAGGAAAAAGTCGCTCGGGGCCAAGTCTGGGCTGTAGGGTGGGTGGTCTATCGTTGAAAAACCTGTGTTATTTTAAGGCATGTTTCGAAACCCCCGCCGTGTGAACAGGCGCGTTATCCTACAAAAACACTCCGTTCCTGAGTTCCCCACTTCACTTTCGTATGACCGCTTCACGTGCCAGAGTCAATAGATTTGTGTGATATTGATCATTCGGCGTAGTCTCCTTTGGCAGGTAATCAAACACCTTCGCTGTCTCAAAAAATAGTCGCCATAAGCTTCGAAGCCGACTTTTCCACCTTAAATTTCTTCGGCGGCCTCTCCCTCTTAAAATTTAAAGAAAAGTTCTCTTTAAAAAATAAAAAAACGGTTAAAATAAGAATTAATAAATAAAAAAATACGATTCAAATATTGATATTCGAACAAAATCAGTCGTATCATAGCCGAAAAATACTAAATGTTCAGAAACCGGTTAATAACCACCGTTAAACGTATTTTCTGGGAAAAAAAAAACTTGCACACAATCTGATAGCATAGATACATATGTATATATAAAAAAAACTATTTTTCAAAAAAAAATCGGCCATTAAGTACCTACCGTTAATTTTGAGGTTAGAATGAAAATATAATAGTTTCCGAAAATTACGCCATAGGAAATTACGCCCTAATTTTCTTTTGGAAAAAAATTCCAATTTTGTTCATATAAAATTTGGCTATTTTGCCAAGGAAGAAAAGGTCAAAATTTCCATCCATTTTTAGAAAAAGGAAAAAAGCAAAAAAAATTATTAGAAAAAAAAAACTATGTGCATAGATTAGGTGAGACATAAGGCCAGACACTTTTCCTTTTTTTTTGATTTATTACTTAAATGCAACTAGATCGTGATGATGACATCAGGTGGAGGGAAAAAAATATTGTGAATCACGAGCAACGACGAAAGCAAAACAACCAAGCTCCCTAGTTATCTGGACGCCACCCTTGGAGTTTACTGAAACTTAATACCACCTAAGTTTCAAACCCACTACACCAATCTTTCTTTCTCTCTCTCTCTCACTCAATTTCTTCAAAACGCCCGTGCCCTGAAATAATTTAATGGTATTTATATCCCATTTGGCGCGCGCAAATTATAAAAAAAAAAAATGTATGCCCCTGTGGGTTGGGACATAAGTCCATAATTCGACTTCCCACTTTTTTGTGGGAATTGGTTTCACTTTGAATGTTGAGTTGTGTCTGGCAGGCGCATATATCTTAAAAGTACTTGTGAGGTCCGCTTTGCGGGTTAAAAGGATTTCACACTATGGGACATCTTTTCGACTCATATACCGGACGACCTTCGGACTCACATTAAGGTACTAAGGGCGCCGCCAAGCGTCGCGTAACCAAATATTTCATTTCATTTCATTTAATTCATTTAAATAAGGTTTGTACATTAAGATTACATCTTTTATAGTACTTAGTACTTAAATTATTGGAAATAGTTTATATAATATTGTAATATGCAAGCTACGGCTCGAGTAGATAAAACGATATTCTGTGAGATTTATTTCTTTATTTTCTAGTCTATAGAACAATTCAAGTTCACACTACACTATTCTTCGCAAATTCTTTTCTTACAAGGTCTCTTTCCTCTCAAATCACTTTATCTCCTTTCAATTACTTAATTCACAAATCCAAACTAATTACTTTTTCTTGTTTACTCTCCACTTTCAATTTATCACCAAATTACAACTTCGCCCATTATCACTTTTCCAATCTCTTCGCCACGGTTCTAAACCAACTGTGTGTTTTTTTGATCGCCATCTGTCCTTATATAGCAGAAGTTTCTGATAGCCAGAAACTTCTAGCAAATTCTTCGACCACTGGAACAAGAGAAATAATTCTTGCAGTTATAATTCCCTTTTATCCCCGATATTATTCGTCTCTTTCGTTGACATGAGCTGTGGAGACTTCGTCCCAGACACGAACCTCGAATGAAAGGACAGTTCGAACCAAAATTCTGCCAGAATGGAAAGTCACTTCGGAATTTGCTGCATAGACATAGGAGCGTAGTTATTATTATGCTACAATATATATGAAAAAAGAAAAATAAATTACAATGTTTACTTAATCTAAAAAAACAAAAGAAAGAGAACTGAGAAAAGTGAAAAGGGGAGAGAAACAAATGGAACGAGAGACACGGGGACGGGAAGAGATTAGTACTACTGGAGTGTTGAGGATGAGAAATGAAGAAGGATTGCACTTTTAAAATTCGTATGACTAGAAATATTTCTGATGCTCAAAGGTAGTGAGTTCCATAGTCTGACAGTGTGAATAAAAAATAAACGGGATGAATTTAAGTATCTGTAATGAAAAGGGATAATGTTTATGGTCCTAGTAGAGCGAGTGAACTTAAGTCTGCTAAACAGATAAGATGGGCACTGATTGTTAATGATTTTATGTAGAAATATACAGTTCCTGGCATTGATAAATTGTTGTAGAGTACAACCCAGCAGCATCCTGGAGTAAACAGATATATGGTCATATCTGCGGAGTCCGTAAATATACCGATCTGCATCATTCAAGGCTACTTGCAATTTTCGTTGGGATGAGAAGTCAAGTGAGCAATAAACAACCTCAGCATAAGTAACCAGTGGTAAGACTAATCTCATAATAAGCTTTCTGCGAGTTTCTTGTGGGGTAAAGTATGCAGTGGGCCATAGTTTACGAAAACATCCATATATACGACCAATGACTACCTTGGTGTGATTGTAACCAGTTAATTTGCGATTTATTATATAACCGAGACTAGAGACAGATTCGGCAGGTTTAATTTTATTATCAACAAGCCATAGATCAGGTAAAAGATGGAGATTAAAAATTCTGTTTGAGATGGGTATTATATGAGATTTTTCAGGATTTAGTAGCAACCCATTTTCTTTTGACCAAATACAAATTCGTGTTAGATCCTCATTTAGAAGAAAAGCAAGTTCCGTTGAGTTATCAAAAGGTTTGGCTAAGTGTAGCTGAACATCATCAGCATATAGATGCACTGAAGCGTGATTGCAAATAGATGGTAGGTCATTGATAAACATGCAAAACAAGATCGGTCCCAAGATTGACCCTTGAGGTACCCCTTGTGTAATTGGTTTCAAATCTGAGATATTATCACCAGAGATGACCCTTTGCAACCTACCTGAGAGAAAGCTATTTATCAGTTTAATAGCCCTGTCACTTAGGCCAAACAATTTCTTAAGTTTTCAACAAAGGATTTTGTCAAAGGATTTGCCTTATCAAAGATTGTCAAGCAGACAAAGAAGGGAAACATGACCCCTGTCGAACTCCTGCCTTATCTCCTCTAATAAATTGACCATAGCCGTGGAACAGCTATGGTGAGGTCTGAAGCCAGACTGACGCGGATTTATCAACCGATTTAGTGACAAGTGCTCCATAATTTGCTTTGCTATTATTTTCTCGAAGGCTTTTGACAGGCAAGGTAGAATGCTGATTGGTCTAAAATCAGTAGGAGAAATTGAATTGGATTTCTTAGCAATAGGTAAAACTCTTGCAATTTTCCAAGACTGGGGAAAAGTTGATGTCATAATGCAGCTGTTGATACCGTGGGTTAAGTGGTTGACAATTCGAGGTAAAATTAGTTTAATGAACCATATAGGAACGCCATCTTCACCTATAGAGTTGGACTTAATGGGTGTTATACAAGTAATAACATCTACTTCAGTTACCACTTCAAAATCCTCCAGTCTTGGCACCGGTTGCTCAAAATTTTGAATTGAATCAAAGTCAAAGTTAACTACATTAGTATCACCACCAAGGAAAAAATTGTTCAGATAATTAGGATCCAGGTCACACTTGGTGTTACTATTGCCATTGGAGACACCAATCATATGTAAATTACTCCAGAGTTTTTTCGGAGGCAAAGAGGTGTTCAGCTTTGAGGCATAAAAGTTTCGCTTAGAAGTACGTATGATAGAAGTGGTATTATTTCGCGCCGATTTGTATGCAACCCAGTTAGTATTAGTAGGCCTGTGCTTCCCTCTGCTGTATAACCTATTGCGATTTTTTATGGAAATATGTATATGAAGATGCACTTTTCTGGTCTTTTTTCCAAAACACAAATTGGAAATTAAGCCCGAAAATAATATTAACTGGCGTATTTTTCAAAAATATTTGGCATATACAATATTTAAAAAAAAAAAAAATCGTGCATATTTCCCAATAGTGTCATTTCCGGGAGCCAATGAAAATGTCGATTTTGCCTCGAAATGTGATCTAAAATGTGATCAAAAATATGATATGAAATTTGAAAAACATCCGTGCAACCGTTTAGGCTGCAATCTGATGGACAGACAGAAAGAGAGAAAGACAGAAAGACACCCAAACAGACAGAATTGAGAGACTCACTTTGTCGAGTTTCTCTATCATAGTCATGTCAAGTTTGATCAAAATCTGGAGATCATTGGTTTCAGGAAACCAATATTGAACCTTATGGGTGTAATTTAAAAATGAAGTAAAAATGAATCCTTAACATCTAAGGACTAGTCATCTATCCCTTTTTTTTACCAAAATATCCGTTGAGTGCTTGAAACTTCCATTTTCTTTGACATCCTTCAAATTTGTGTCTTTTTTTTCTCGGATTTTACACTCGCAGCGACCAGATTCTGAGAAGATGGCGCCCAAATAGATGTGCTGTTCATTTGCTGTTCATTTGCAATTGAAATTTAAGCACAATTTTTGAATGTATTTTTTTTTTTTTGAAAATGAACAAAAAACGTGTTTTAAACATTTTCCAAAAAAAAAAATAATGCCATCTAGTGGCTTATATACAAATCAACTCAAATATTAATTTTAAACAAAATCATTAGGTTAGTTTTCGAGAACATTTTTTTTAAAATTAGGTATTTGTTAGGTACCGTACATCTTGGAGTTAAAAAGAAAATTACGATTTCACCTCGAATAGTGATGGA
The DNA here is from genome assembly GCA_963082735.1 of Pocota personata. Taxonomy (NCBI): domain Eukaryota; kingdom Metazoa; phylum Arthropoda; class Insecta; order Diptera; family Syrphidae; genus Pocota; species Pocota personata. Next base: position 52,726,335 of record OY720429.1, on the reverse strand, counting down.
ATCACTATTCGAGGTGAAATCGTACCACAGATATAAAGTTTGAATAAAATCCGTCCAGCAGTTTACGCGTACAGTTGTGCGTACATACGACTGACGGACAGACAGAATTGAGAGACTCACTTTTTTTGAGTTTAGCTATACTATAGCTAATCTCAAGATCGACAATTACGACACCAATACCTGCCTTTTGTAAAAATAAGTGGCGAGAAGCATATGCTCGATCTAACCACTTGCTGTGAGATCTACAAGCCTGGTACGCTTCTGCTATGCCATGTCGACCCCAATTCAATTAGTCTATACAAAAGTGCAACATTCGTATATGAAATATGTAAATGTTAAAATTTTCATTTTTAAGAATATTAAAATTTACATATTTGGGGACCTGCATTGCATCGATAGATCGGAAAACTATTGACTGCTTAAAACAGTTTAGCGTTTCTAGTATAGGTAACGTGAGTTATCATTCTCCGTTACCGAATTCTACCCGCTAACGAAACCGAAACTACGCCTCGGATAAGGGATGATCAAATGATGGCTGTTGTACCCGGACTAAGATTAGTTTCTGAAATGCGAGGTTGCTTCTCAAATCAACAAGCGAAGGACCTCAAACTAATTACTCCAATTGGAATGGGAGTTCATTCGATATAAATTAGAGTGCGTGAAATAAGATGGTTAAATACAAGAGATTACCGGTCCCCGGAGTGTGCAGGAAGGCCATCCGGCAGTCCCCGTGAACTGGAGTAGGTTTGCTGTTAACATCAACGGCACGCATCCATATGGTGATAGTAAAGAGTGACCAGATAGCAATGATTGTTTCCAGCTGTCAATATATTCAGTAAGGTTTGCCATTTCATCATGCATCGTTTGACGCTTCCGAAACGTGTGGAAATTATTAAAAAATATTATCGAAATTTCGGCTCAGTTGTAAATATGCAACGTGAATTTCGTCGTGAGGTCGATCGTCATCATGGCTTCATTGCGCAGGCAATTCATTGCACCGTGGAAAAGTTTGAGCGTGAGTACACTCTTTTGGACCTTAAGCCACCAACAAAACAGTAAGGCCAGTATCGAAGAAGACCCAGGAATGTCGATTTGGCGCCGATCAGCTGAATTGGGCATCGCCAAAGAGGCAACCAGGCTTATTTTGCAGTTGGATTTGGGCCTACATCCGTATAAGATTGCGCTAACGCAAGAATTGAAGCCGGACGACCATAGACAACGCGGTGAATGTTGGCCGGAGATCCGAATTTTGACCAAAAAAATCATCTTCTCGGACGAGGCCCATTTTTGGCTCAGCGGCTATGTCAACAAGCAAAATTGCCATTATTGGAGCGACCGCAATCCGCAAGTGTTCGACCAAGTATCAATGCATCCACAAAGATTGACTATTTGGTGCGGTTTATGGCACGGCGGCATCATCGGACCTTATTTCTTTCGAAATGAGGAAGGAGACACCGTTACGCATAGAGCAATGTTAACCGTCTTTCAGTGGCCAGAGCTCGACAACATCGATATATTCGGCGCTACATGCCATACAAGCGACGCGACGCTAGAATCACCAAAGAGCTGACAGGTGATCACAGCTCTAGCCAACAAAGCCTTAGATTTTTCTCTGCTTGTTTTTAATGGGGAGCAGCTGAAAAGATGGGAGGAGCACTTTGCTATGGTTTTAAAAAGTGTATTCGTCAGCGATATGCACCCAATTCACATGTCCGAGGTAACATATACCCAAATTTGAGTACTGAAGAACAACAAGGCGGTAGGACTTGATGGTATATCCAAGGATCTTTTATGTGCAGCGCCAACAACATCAGTAGAAGTTTTGAAGAGTGAGCTTAAGAAGCAGCGTTTCCCCAATGAGTGGAACAAATGAATGATTTTTAAGTTCCCTAAAGGAGGAAGTCTTATAGAGTTCAAAAACTGCAGTGTGTCCCCCGCAAATAAAGACATCTAGAAAACATGCTCGATGCTGAACAAACAGGTTTCCGCTCTGGATCCTCCTGTGCCGACGTATGCTTACTATCACACAAGATTGGGGGACCTTTACCAAGTCACAGCAGCTGTGGAGATAGAGGCTAACGTCGTGGTGTTGAGGATAAAAAATGCCAAAACAAAAATCATCAGCAAAAGTAGGCATTGCTGAAAAGCCGGTAGAAAGAGTAGAAAGTTTCCAATATCTTGGGAGTATTGTCGCCACCGAAGGCGGAACCGAACAGGCTGTAGCTAGCCGAATTGGCAAAGCAAAGTCAGTGTTTGATATATTGTCCAAGATGTGGAGAAGCAATGTATCATAATAAGCTTTAACTCCAAGCTACGACTGCCCCACAGTTATATGGATGCAGCACTTTGAAAGTAACCGCGCTATTATGAGAAAGCTGCAACGGGTCAAGAACCGATAGACACATCATTCGATGACGAAAGTGGCAGTGCATTGGACACATGTTTCAATGCAATGGAATTCGTTAACCCAGGATAGCCGAAGAGCGGGTTGACCGAGAAATACATAGAGAACAGTAAAGGATGAGTTACGGCAACTGTGGAAAAGTTGGAGAGAGTTAAGGTATATCGTCAGTAACCGTACAAGATGGCGCGTAAGCAGTAGATGCTCTAGGACCCATAAGGGGAACCAGGATATAAGTACTAAGAATTTTTTAGACAAATCATAATTTTCAGGACAGAAATCTCCAAACCAAACCTCCAATTCAAAATCCCCAAATACCCAACCTCGAAATCCATAGATATGTATTGAAATAAATAATTAAATCATATACCGATCCCTTCCTGTAAACAAATTGGTTAGTTCGATTTTTCTTTAATTTTGTGAATCTTCGTTATGAAAAGATATGTCGTCTTAATATGTTAGCTATATGTATGTATATTCAAATAAATAAATAATTAGATAAATAAAATCTTTCTGGCGATTTCGTTCTTTGGGACTTAATTTTTTGGAATTTTGTACATGATATTTTCAAAAGATTTAGATGCTCTTATTTCATAATTTTGTTTGGAAATACATATATGCATACATTGGAAATATATACATTTAGAATGTGTATGGAATAATCATATCATGGGTATGTAAATAAGGCCCTGATTTTGCACAGAAGTCTGACCAGTTTAATAATATGGAAAAGTCTCCTCAAGGAGCAAATCTGGGATGCCAATTTAGCCTTTTGAAGCCAGATTTAGTTCTGTTGCAGTTTATCTTCTTCTTCTTTTCCTTACGGCGAGGTTTTGATCCTGAGTAGAAGGATCACAAGCCTCCCATTTTCCTGCATCCCTATTGGTCCGCCTGTGAGGTTTGCCGGTTTGACCTCAAGAAGTACCGGCAGACTTCCCTGTTTCGGATCACTGAGGCCAATCAAATGCTGTTGTTTTTGCATTTGTGTGATCCAGTTGTTTTTTGGTCTGCCTTTTTTTGAGCGATTGTGTAGGAAAGTTGGTTCTATCAAGCTTTGTTACTCCTGCTGTCATGCGAAGCATCTTCATCTCAGCTGCCGTTGATTTACCCTCATAGCTTCGCTATTGATCATAAATCCTAGATATTTGAACTTTTCACACTTGGCAAGCACTTTTCCATTCAAGTAAATCTCTGAAATAGGTGTGGATCAGAGAACGGGCAGCATAGATACTCTGCCTTTTTTAAACTAATACGGTACCCATTTCCCTCCAAAACATCCGCCCATACATCAAGTGCTCGTTGCAGGGACGGTTGATATTCACTTACGATAGCTCCATTCTCAGTAAAGAATAACTAATGCACTTGGTCTGTCACTTTTCTTTCAAGCAGATAATCAATGACTGCAATAAATAGCAAAGGACTGAGGACGCTTCCCTGGTGTACACCGACTTTGATTGAGAACTCTTCAGTGACTCCTGCGGAACATCTTACTCTTATCCTTGCTCCCTCATACGTGTCCATGGTCATGCGCACGTAGGTTTCTGGAACTCCTCATTGTCCTGTTTCAGTTTATAAACACCCAAAAACTGGAATTTGGGTGCAATAGCAATTCATCCCATTTTCGGTATTTTCAGCCCCAATCTAACCCTCAGCGATAAAGTTTTAAGTAATTAAAGAAAATGTAAGTATTTCATTTCTTTTAGTTGAAAGAAACACAACTTTTTGCTTCAGCAAGATAAACGCTTTTCTAACACACAATTCTACTCTGATTTCAAGCATGTAAACGATTCTAATTAGCTACAGTTTTTGAGTTATTCTTTGCGATTTATGAACATTTCAGTAACTTTTCCGTTCAAACGTGTTCAACAGATTTTTGTAAGTTTAAACCAGTTTCTGAAACATAATAACTTTAAAGCAACTATATTACTTAACTTCATAATTGCAGTTATTAGATTTTTCTGAGAGGAACGTCACTACACACAACCAGCCCAACTTTTTGAAACACCCTGTGCACCCCCCGTTTTTATTTCGTTAATTTGGAAATTTTAAGAATGGTATAACTATCCAACTGGGCGTAGAAAGTAGAAAATGATATTGTAATATGCGAGCTACGGCTCGAGTAGGTAAAACGTTATTCTGTGAGATTATTTCTTTATTTTCTAGTCTATAGAACAATTCAAGTTCACACTATACCATTCTTCGCAAATTCCTTCCATACAAGGTCTCTTTCTTCTCAAATCACTTTATCCCCTTTCAATTACTTAATTCACAAATCCAAACTAATTACTTCTTCTTGTTAACTCTCAACTTTCAATTTATCACAAAATTACAACTTCGGCTGTTATCACTTTTTCAATTTCTTCGTGCGGTTCAAAACCCAACTGCCTTGCCTCGATCGCCATCTGTCCTTATATAGTCGCATTTCTGATAGCCAGAAACTTCTAGCAAATTCTTCGACCACTGGAACAAGAAAATTCTGATGTAATAATTCCAAGATGACAGCTGCAGCCAATAATCTCTTGCGGTTATAATTCTCTCTTAATTCTGCGACGTCGTCTTAGACATAATTCGTCTCTTACTGTGGACACGAACCTCGAATGAAGACACTTCGGAATGTGTTGCATCTTTTTGGGGCGTAGTTATTATGCTACATTATGTTACAATATTTATTAATGCTTGCAATTTGATTTTGAAATATAATTTATTAAAAATCAAAATCTAAACCTTTTTAGTCCAATCTAAACCCAAATTTAACTTAATCTAGTCCTGATGCCAAAAATAGTATTGGCATCACTGGGAGGTGGTGAGCACATGCAATGTAATGCAAATGCCCTCCATTCATCGAGTGTCCCCCTGTTTCGAGTGTCTGTCTCCTGGCACATTGCACACAGTAAGTGTATTTGAATTTGAAGCAATTCTTTGGTGAGAATTGCGAAGCGCATATTGAAAACTTCAACTAAACTCGATAGTTAACCTTTCACCCTTAATATACATTGCACTTTTTTTAATAGGTCCGACTTTCATCAGACCAATATAAAATTTTTATTTTACACTCATTAGAGTGCTCCTCTCCACCAATTATAAGTAAAAGGCGAAAGATTTATTCGGCACTGAAGAGAAAAGCCAATCATAGCAAGTCCTAGTGAAGAACTTTGTTCCTTTTTTACCTATAATTTGCGCGCGCCAAAGGGAATATGAATACCCTTACATTGTTTCAGAACGAGGGCGTTTAGGAAAATGGGGAAGAGGAACGGGAAGGGATCAGGACCAATGTTCTAGTTATACGTGCAATCTTGCAGAAAGTGGATGTGAATCGAGAGAATTAATCGAATTCGTTTTTTAATAATTTTTAATAATGAGGTTAAATCTGCTCTGCAATTTACGATCGAAATTGAAAACTAAAACAGAGTCAAATACATATTAAAGACTCAAAAATATTTTCGATAAAACATGCATATACATATGTATATGTTGCTTATCTTGCAAAATCTCCAAAAAGTAGATACCAAACTGAACGCTGAGATGAAAATTGTAACTGATAGCCTTAGACCTATGCAAACACAATGAATGCCCATTCTTTCTAACATACGAGTAGCACCCCCACATCTGAGACGTGATGCTACTACCCTGATTGAATGGAGAAAATGTCTCACTCCTCGGACGTGAAATTAACAACCCTCCAAATTGACGGTTTACTCCCATTCTGAACGGCTGGAGAAAAACTCGAAAGCGAAAACTTTGATGTGAACAGAGCATGGGCCGCGGACCTACGGGAAAGCAACTTCCTCAACAAGCACATCGGCAGGCCCAAGCTAAAGAGTCAACGGAGTTGATCTACCTCGAATAGAATGGTGCATTCTTAATCGCTTCCATACCAATGTAGGAAGATGCGATTTTTTTATGCACGGTCATTGGATCAGAGTCCTGCATGCGACTGTGGTGCTGTACAGCAAATGATTGAGCACAGCCTAAGCGAGTGTCCGAGCAGATTTCTTACCGGGGAAATTAACGCACAGCTGTTAGTCGGATAAAAACCATGGACTTAAAAATATGATGCCCAGCGGAACTAAAACTGCGTTAATTATTCGTGCAATGTTCTAGTTATACGTGTAATATTCTTATTCATTATTTGTTGTTCAGGACAGACAAACCGACAGACAGAAAGAGAGGATTGATTGAATTGATGTTCATGAAGAAGCCGAGGTGAACTAGGATGAAAAACAACAAATCGCCAGGACTGGATAATATAACTGTAGATCTACTCCAAAAACCAATTATTAATAGAATAGCATCAATACACCATCTTATCCTGAAATGTGGCATGACGAACAGCTACCAAAATCTGGACTGAAGAAGATTTCAACAGTTTTATGGAGCGATGAAACCAAGTTCGACGTATTTGGCACAAAACAGAGAGTTTTCGTTCGATGCAGCGCTGAATAAAAGATGCTACCAGACTGTGTGGTTCCAACTGCCAAGCATGGAGGTGGTTCTGTTATGGTCTGGGGATGTTTCTCTTCAAGTAGAGTGGGAGATCTGGGTCGAGTGATTGTAAAAATGAATAAGGAGGCATGCAAAACAATATTGGAAGAAATTGGCGAAGTATTCGTATTTCAACATGACAACGACCCTAAACACACGTCAAGTCTTTGTCAAAACTACCTGAAACAGAGGGAAGATGAAGAAATCTTACAAATCATGATGTGGCCGCCGAAATCACCAGATTTAAACCCTATAGAGCTGTTGTGGGACGAACTGGATAGAAGGTCTGGGATTAATGCCCATCATCAGAATCTGCGTTGTGGAATATTCTATTGGATCAGAGGCAACAATTCAAAAACTGATAGCTAGAATGCCAAGAATTGCAAAAAAAGTAATGGAATTTAAATGTGGTTTTTTCGACAAAAAATCGGCTAAGTAATTTTTTATTCTTTTTAATAAATTCCTTTATGTTAAGAACAAAATGAAAATATTTTTCTTCTTATTTTGGTTTCATATATAATACATATGTCCCCCGATGTTGTATCGTTTTATAATTGGCGCGCGCCAAAGGGGATATGAACACTCTTATACTATTTCAGGACACGGACATTTTTAGGGGAAAGGAGGAAGAGGCAGAGAGAAAGAAAGATTGGTGTATTGGTTTGAAACTCAGGTGGTATTAAGTTTCAGTAAACTCCAAAGGTTGGCGTCCAGATAACTGGGGAACATTTTTGTTGCCTTGCTTATGATTCACAGTATTTTTTTGTCCGTCCCTTTTTTCAGCCACATGACCACCCTACTACTCCCAGTGTTATGCCTTCGCACCTGATCAACTTTTTTATTTTGTTCATGCGAAATAAATAGATGATTCTTGACATCAGGATTTGAATCGTGAACCTGCACCGTGACAAACGATGATGTTACCACTACACCATGTCCACCCCCATTCAAACAACCCAATTCAAAACAACCAATGGTGTTTTCATCCACCTTTGATAACGTCCATGCGTCTACGTCGCATAGCAGGACTGGGATGATGAGGGTCTTACATAAAATCACCTTAATTGTCTGCGTTAGGGCTTTGCTACTTAATTGCCTTCTCTGGTCAAATGAGGATCGGTTGGCAAAAGTGATTCTTCGCTTGATCTCATTGTTTGAATTTACAGCAGAGCCTGGGTAGGCAAAGTCCTAACTACCTCCAAATTGTAGCTGTCTACTGTGACGTTCTGTCCAGCATATAATTTTGTTTTGGCCTTGTTAACTTGGCATACGTGAGTGTACACACTTTTAAATGATCCTACCCCTGATGTTAGTTTGAGAATTTTGTATAATTCGTTCAATTATAATGTTAAAGAAATCACATGACAGCGTCACTTTGTCGTAGTTCTAGTTTCTGACATCGAAAGCCTGTGGTACTGTAACCGATCTTGATGGAGCAGCATGCATTCTCTATCGTAATCCTGCACAGACGGACGAGTATAGCAGGAATGCTAAAACTAGACATGACTGTATAGCTCATGGCGCTATCACAGGTGACTTTAAAATCGATTTGGAGCTCCTGAGATTCTTTTTAAGATCTGTAGCAGTCTGAATATCTGATCTAAACAGTTGGACCGTCAGCTTCAGCAGTCTTGTTGGATTTAAAGGTGGATGGAATTGTTAATCTCAACGCCCAGGTTCAATGGAACATTTTGCCTAGCAGAGAAGTTTTGCTGTGTAGAAGTTACCATTTCAATTCTCAGCACCGACTGTGCTCTCTAGAACTGGATAAAAAAGAAAAACAATTGTATTTCAGTTTTTATATAGTTTTAACTTTAATTTGCAATTTTGTTTCATTGTTCGTCAAATCTACTTCAATAATTAACATTTAAAGCTTTTGAAACGAAAATACCCAATAGTCTTGCTAAAATGTGTTTGCGGCTAGATGTATTGGCATTTGAATTGTGGTGACATCATCATTTAAATTTAAATTATCAGATGCTGTGCTTTTTCTTTCTGTAAAAGCATTGTACGTTTAGTTTTTGTATTCCTTAGAGTTGAGTATTTTCGTTTAGTGTTCGCCCAAAAATATTTTATACAAATAATGAAGATTTGTATTGTTTAACTTATGCACTAGTCAATAATATAATAAAGTTAGCTTTATACAATAACTAATTCTTCTCTTTTCATGTATGAAGTTGTGGTGCCATGACAAAAGTTAGATTTACAATTAGAAAGAAAATATTTCAATTCTGTTTTACATTTCTTTTTTATATAAATCAAAATACATAATTATTCAACTGGTGGATAACTAACTATCGCTATTACTAAAATATTTAATATTTTATGCCAAGCCTAGGGCTTGTGCGTTTAATCCTTGTTTTATATATGTTTTTATAAACTAAATAGTACTAGTGAGAGGGATAGGGAAGAATATACAAAATTTAATTTCTCTGCCAAAGCAGGCTCAGTACGTGTGAGGATGCAAATAGGAAGAGAACGGGATGTGTGTTACTGAGATTTCAATGAGTTCAGCATTTAGAAAAAAAAGTAGAACTCAAGAAAAGTAGAAAACAATGTGAATACAAATGAATTCAAGTTTTTCCTTAACTGTACTCGCCCTCCAGCCCCGGAGGTGGAGGTTCTGACCATCTGGGCCTTTTTTCCGGAGGTGGTTCCGCACCTGCAGTTTTATGCGACGAATTATTGCTATTTTCAATGTCAATATTATCAGGCACCATACTAAGAAGCTCAGCTTCACTTAGTTGCGCCAGGCGACTGGGTTTTGAGTCCATACGTGTATTTGAAACTGTGTAGAAGAACATGTTGTTTTTATTCATTTAATGAGATGTTAATGCGTTCATTTCTTACCTCTAGCATTACGGGGCCGCATAACCGGTTGCTCTGGTGTGTACTCTTCGTCAGTGCCACGTGATAGTGATCCAATCATCGGAGGCGGAGGAACCATAGATGGTGCCTTTGAAGAAGGAGATGGTAATGCAGGTGGATCTGGTTTACTCTGAATGCTGGCTAATATCTGTTGTAAGTTCGACGGTATTGAAATGTTGGCCAAAGATGGTGCAAGGGTATTCGATCCTGATGCAAATGTCTGAAAAAAAACAAATAAATTTAATTAATAGAAAGCAAGATTAAAAATAGGAGTAACACATCGTATTCTTCTTGTTTTCTTGTGTCGCTTAAGGCATCGTTAAGCATAGAAAATACGTGAATCATTTTAACCCATTTAGGACGAGAACGATTTACTGGGAATTTTTTGGAAAAATTTTCAGGAGTGCATACTTATAACCTTAGCAAACAATACTAATAATTTTTTTATTTGGCCCGCTGATCATTTAGCCGATCGAACCTGTTACCATCCATATGGTCACCGTCGTCCATACCGCATATAAATTTTTTTTATAATTTGCACGTGTTAAAGGGGATATGAATACCCTTATACTAATTTCTAGAACACGTGCGTTTTTCTGGAAAGGGGAAGAGACAGAGAGAAAGACAGAGTGGTGTAGTTTGAAACTCTGGTGGTATTAAGTTTCTGTAAACTCCAAGGGTGGCTGTCCAGATAACTGGGGAGTATTTTGTTTGTTTTCGCTATTATTGTCGTTGCTTATGATTCACAGTATTTTTTTCCGTCCTCCTGATGTCATCATCACGATCAAGTTGCATTTTAGGCATATGACGACCCTACTGCCAGTGTTATGCCTTCACAGTAGAGTTGACTTAGCTTTCGCAAGTGATCGACTTTTTTATTTATTTTATGCGAAATAAATAGATGATTCTTGACATCAGGATTCGAACCGTGAATCAACAGCGTGACAAGCGATGATGTTACCACTACACCACCATGCATAAAGTAAGAAATAAAAAAACAATTTGCGAAGTAGAATCTTTATTGGTTCGCTGAAATTAGATGATAACGCTCAAAACATGGTGGGCAAAGGCCTACATCACACTTTTTACAAACTAAGCGAGTCGTGGCCTTGCAAAATTGGTAGGCGCACCTCCGTCGTGTTGCAGAAGGTCCCACATAATGACTCAATCCGTCGAATCTGACGTCAGCATCCGAAATGTTGTATTTTTTCTTAGCCTTCTGCATACTTGTTGCAGTAGTGCGTTGCGATATTTCGCCGAAAACGTTTATGGGAAAGGTTTCCTCCACCTTTCCTATGGAGCATGCAAGCATTCTGAATACCTACATCAATGAAATAAGTAAATATGGACCACCACCATTTCTTCTTCCGGGTAGATATACGAAAATATGATATGTTTTGGTGCATTCTATCGGTTCCACCCATAGCTTTGTTATATTCTTTCAAGACGTTAGGTCTAGAAACGGTGATGTGGGTGAACGTCTCACGTGAATAACGTTTAGCTATTCCGACAGGATTTGCTCCAAATATGGTTGATGGCACACACACCACGGAATTATCCATCCATTTGGTAATTGAAATGCTCAATTTCGATATAGTCTTCGAGTAGTGGGTACCCCTTGGCATCTTCTTCACTTGATCATTTTTAGGTAATGGGAAATTCCGTGGGACTCTTCTTTCTCTTATGGTTCCTGTAGCATCATAGCCCAAATGCTGCAAGTACGATACAATAGGAATTCGAGTAAAGAGATTATCGAATTAGAAGCAATATGAAAGAGCCTTCAATTCCGAGCGCATGGCGTGAATCATTTCCAATAAGAGAGCTACACATTTCCCAAATTTGGTTTCCAAAATAGGGTTGATGCGGGGGTTTTTGCCTTGGTATATCTCAAAATTTACCAGGTATCCTAGTGGTGTATTCAAACACCAAAGTTTGTACCCAAAACGTACCGGTTTTCCTCAAATAAACTGCTTGCATCCATGGCGACCATTGTATGCTATCATGGATTCGTCGTAAGATAAATCTTGCTCCGAATGAAATGCGCGCCAAAGGGGGTATGAATACCCTTATATTATTTCAGGACACGACCGTTTTTGGAGAAAGAGACAGAGAGAAAGAAAGATTGCTGAGTCTGAAACGCAGATGATTTTAAGTTTCAGTAAACTCCAAGGGTGGAGTAGAGTTGTCATGAGCTTCGCAATTGATCGACTTTTTTATTTATTTCATGGGAAATAAATAGATGATTCTTGACATCAACAAATTGCAGCGTAACAGGCGATGATGTTACCTCTAGACCACTGCCACTCTCTTTAATTTAACAGAAGAGAATAGCAAGTCTTGGGGTTGTGTTAGAAGGCAGAATACGGAATACTTATCTTTAATCAACGATTTTCGTTAGGTTCGAGTATTTGTCCATATGGAAGCACAGTCACACTTAGAGCGTCCATTATGATACCACGGGGTTTATCGCTATTCTTAACTACCCAATGGAGGTCTTTATTGAACGGAGGGTGTTCCTGACGTCTAACAAGTCGCATATCTAAATTTTACCTTTGTTGAGCTCCTCAACTCCTCTGTTGAGCTCCTCAGCTTCACTTTTTCCCTATGCATTGCTGGCAGTATACAGTAACGGACATAGAAATTCGGACACGGTAAAAAAATTCTTTAACTTCAATTACCTTGAGAACTAAAGTGAAAAAACAAAAGGCGAAATAATTACTTTACAAAATGCAAAATTAAGTGTTCGTGATATAGAGTGAAAAGTGGGATTCAGCAAGTCGTCAGTGGCTGAATTCATCAAAAAATTCGAAGCAACGGGCTCATTGCAAAGAAAAAATGGGACGGGTCGTAGAAGAAAGACCACCGGAGCTGAAGCTCGGCTTTTAAAACGAATAAGTCTGCGTGATCGATTCAAAACTGCTAAAGATTTAAGGACAGGCAGAGTGGTTATCCAGATTTTCTCCACTCTTTTGATTGCTGTTTGGTCTCAAGACTGGTGATCTTGATCGGTTTGAACCAGCTCCAAACCCTCGCAAGACACCGTAGGTCGAATGCGTTTTTGTTCAACTGGAAGCAGTTTCGGAACCCATCTTGCAGAAAGCTTGAAGAACCCAAGTTCGCTGTGAATGATATTTTGGATCTTTTTATACGAGATGCCAACGATCTCAGCTATCTCCTTTATCTCCAGTTTGTGGTCGCCCAAGATCGGACCACAAATTTTTTCCATGTTTTCGCCTGCAGTTGAAGTTGATGGTCTTCCACGACGTGGGTCGTCACGTTTGAATTTGGTTACCTACTTTTTAAGTGCTGTTTCCGCCCCTAAAGGTGTCACCATATATTCATGGATCTGCTTCGGAGTAAAAATTTGATTAATCAGGTACTTTACCTATAACTGAACGTTGTTCGAATTTTTCTATTTTAAAAATTGCTTTTCTTTGTGCTCATTTAGAATTTTTGGAAATAAAAGGGGGGAAGTACCAATTTAGAATTCAAACTCGCACTAGAAAAATACACATTCAAGATCGAATACAACGTACTCCCGAAACGACCCATAATATAGACAAACGGGAAATCAAATTTAATTTTAACTTACCGACTGTTCGTGGCTTAGCAATCCAGCAATTTCCATTTTCTGTGCTTCAATTTGTCGATTAATTTCGTCCACTTTTCGCTTCAGATCGTCATCTCTATCATTTATTGGAACTACTTGCACATCATCGTCAGAGCTACCGCCTGGTGAATAAGGCTCATCAGCATCATCCCTTTTTGCCGCAATAGGAGCTTGTCCTGTTTCGTATAAAAAACAAAATCCAACGATAATATAATATACTCACATGTACTTAAGAAAAAAAAAAGGCTTACCCTTGGAAGCATTCTTTGCGGTGATGGGTGCCTTTATAATAGCATCGATATCGATTTCTTCGTCGTCAATCGACTTCTGTGGCATTCGCATCCCCCTGGTGCCGCCTGCTCCTCCTGATCGACTTGTGTCCGCTCTAGACTTTGGACTACCAGGTGGTGTAAAACTTGTAGTCCCATCAACATCCAAAACAGACGTTACCACACGATTTGATATCACAGTAGCTTCCTTCTTTCTCTATATTTAGCAAAAAAAAAAAAAAAAACAAAATCAACTAAGGACAAACTCATATATCAAAAAATTACCCTCAGGGATGCGTTCGAATGCCGCTTGCCCATTATGCGTATGACAATGCCCAAAAGCATATCCGGTCGCATGACATCTTCATAGAATTCAAAGTTCTCATTCGGATGTAAAACAGATGGCATCTGTTGTCCTACACCAAGCGGCATTATATAGAAATCCTTTATATTTGGTGAAGTTGTCTTGATCACACCCAAACGCTTTCGCTTGTCCAGATACTTATACAGAATCGTATAGGCAATGTTTTCTGTTTCCGCCGAAGGCACTAGTCGTATGATGACTATCTCCTTATTCGGACTTCGTTTGATCTTTCCAATATAATCCCACACGGTGTCGGGACTGATTCGTCCGACAACGTCCAATTCATCTGGCAAATCCTTACTCAGAAGATATGTATTTCCGCTAACGGTCTGTATGCTTACTTGGAATGAAGCTACATCGATCATACTAATGGAACCAGTCCATATAGAAGCTTCCTCTTCGGATGAATACTTGTAGTAGGGATCCTCGGGAGGTGTCGAGATTGATACTGTGCTCGACGGTTCTTGATCGCTGTCGGGCGCTGATGGACTTTGCGGCTTCGACTTGGGTGCTGTTACTGTTGGTGTGGCTGTGTTCGCTGTGGCAGATGTAACTGGAGCCGGTGCAACTACTGGCGGTTCCTTCTCATTGAGTAGATTTGCCGCTTGTTCGACAGTCTTTGTGGATTCCAGGATCTGATCGATCAGATTGAACTTCTCAATCGGCGCTTTTGTACTTTTCTTTGTGACAGGCTCACGTTCTTTGTGAACTTTTTGGGGACTTATGGTTTTCGACACCAACGTTGTTGCTGGCGGTACGGTGATTTTTAAAGGAGCCACTACTTTCGCTATTTTTACAGGTGACTCGTAGTCTTCTTTTTTCGATAAACGTTCCTCCTTGTCGCGACGTTCCTCTTTGTCACGGCGCTCATCCTTTCGTGAGCTACTTTTGTGACGACGTTCTCGACTACGACTGCGACTGCGTTTTCTTGTCTTCTCTCTATGACGGTCCTTGCTCTTATGACGTTTCTCTTTCTCTCTTTCTCTACTCGGTGCTTTTTTCTTATCCGAACTTGAACTAGCCGCAGCAGGTGTCGCATCTTGTCCCACATTTACATTATTATCAAACTCAAAGGAATGATCCTTTCGCGGAGTCACCGAAGACGCCTCAATTTCTGTCGTACTACTAACCGTTGCATTATTCAACACTGCAACAACGTCCTCCACAGGGATACTAATATCCAATTCCACACGATCGGTCGCTTTGCCTTCAATCACCTCCTCACCCTTATGCGTCTTCAACACATAGTTCTTGGTGCACGACAACATATCTAGCTCCGACTTTTTAATCATCTCTAGCTGATGTTTTGTCTCATTCTCCCGCCATTGCGCCAATTCCTGACTGGCCATCTCCTCTGGTGACATGCGTACCAGTTGCCGCGGTTCAATTAGCTTACCACAAATTTTCTGCAAAAGAGTCTCATTCTTACGATCCTTAATGTTGAACATCAACGAGCGATATCTGCCCTTATACTTGGTCCCAATATCCTTGTTGAAGAAGCGATACATTTCCAGTTCGGTCGCCTTGACAAAGTCCTCCACCTGCTCTGTGGTCAGCTTCTTGTCGTCACTTACTTCATTCATACGAATCAGTAGTTGTTCCTTAAGAGTACGCCGCACATTCACTCGGACCGGTTCGCTAGATTCGCTGCGTGATGGCGTTTTTTCAGCTGGAGCTTCTTTTTCAGCAGAGACTTGCTTCTTCAAGACTTTGTGTGATGATGACGACGCCGACGTTGATGGTGAAGACTTATCTTTCTCTTTCTCCGGTTTGTCGGGCTTTATACTCACTTGCTGAGGGTATTTGAGCAACTGTTTTGGGGTCGAAGATCTTTGCTGCGTATGAGCATTAGGACTATTTGTTGGTTTCGGGTTCGACTTATTCAAATCTTGAAGTTTAATCATCTTGGGGAATACTGGTGGTGGTGACGCCATTGTTGGCGGTGTGAGCGTGATTACTGAAGTAACTACGGCGCCATCTGCTTTTGCTGGCATGAAAGTATTATTATTTGTCGGCGATTGAATACCCATGCGGGCTTTTTGCTTGGATCTCTGAAAAGGTTTCAATTGCTATGAATTGATCGAAATTAAAGCCAACAATATGTAGTTACCTCGATTTCCATAGCTTGTGCGCTTCCTGGTTGTACCACTTCGAATGTTGGATTATCCTGAAGCCATTTTTTTAAGTTGAGTGTTGTGGGGGCGTTGGTACCTGTCAAAAGTTTTCCGGTCCTGCGCTCAAACACGTACACCTGCAAAAAGGGAAAACAAATGTCAGTAAATTATAGGCTGTTTCAACTGAGTTGACTTGAGCAAAACCTGCACAGGTAAAGAGGGAGAGAGCTAGAACAGAGAACAACTTCTGTAAAGCATTTCACAATTGTGCCCCATTTCATATTTCTCCTACAGAATAACACAGCTAAGAAGTGAATATCACTAGGCGGTTGCATTTTTTTTTTAAAAAAAGACGCTCACTTCAAGAGTAATTACTCAGAAATCCAAAGCAATACAAATGCGTGGGTATGCATCAATTTTGAATTCGTATATTTTGTTTCAGCGATTTTCTCTCACAAAGAGCGTAAAAGATTTTTTTTTATCAACTATAAAATTTGGAGGACGATCTGGCAATCTGGTAGTAACCAAAAAGCTTTTATTTGGGACAAATTGTTGTCCTCAGCTAGTAATTGAACCTACAACCTCACTATTACATCTTGTTATAGACTCTGTGAAGTAGTCGTGATTGCTTTTCGAAAATTGGCAGATGGGTCATTGAAACTAAGATGGGATCAACAATTTAACATATAACATCCTGGGATAATATATTGGTAGACACGTCTCCCACTCGGATCTCTCAGAGGGTGCAGCATACATATGTCGACTTATGCCAAATATGTACATATCGAGCAGACGCCTACACCGTCCTGTGGGATTCAACAAGATGAACGGGAACTGCGACCATCAACATCTTACTTCATCACATCGTCAGAGATGCCACCAGATCAGCTCACTAAATGATGACCATCAGAATATCTTGCAGTGGGGAAAAACAAACTTAGTCGACTTTAATGCGAAAAAAAAAACAATTTTCCTTCGCCTTTTCCAGAAAGAACGTCTACTGTACCATAGCTGTAAATGAACGACCAAAACATTCTCTTTATCTACTTAAAGACGAGCAAGTCCCATTAACTTCCAATCTCCAACCGTTTAGCTCATCGAAGAGTGGTAGCAGATTCCGGTAGCAGGCATTCCGAAGACCTCAATGGAATGATCCCTACAAATGCGACATTTGAGCTTACTATGAAAGCCACCAGGATCCATCACTTCTATGTCCACTTGGCAACAGTGCGGACATCCCTTTATCAAAACTCCTTCAAGAGCAAAATCAACAGACATATGCAAGCATCTCAAGGAGCTCGCATCCCGTCTAATATTAGCAATGTACCCGCTTATGACACCAATGATAGGACAACAGGATCACCATCGCCTGATTTGGAATTACAAGTTATCTAACTGGGGAACGCTGCGGGACTTTTTGCTTCTTTTCCAATGCCAGAAGCTGTCACAAATGTAATTCACCTCGGAATGGAGCAAACGCAAAACTTGGTTCAAGCCATGGTTGCCAAAATCAGAACCTATAGACAATGGCACTCCAACCCCAAAGAGCAAAAAAAACGGTCAATTCCACGAAGAAAAACTACAATGATAGAGTAACTAACAAGTTTCTAGATTGCCACAGTGGCTCTTTTCCTTTCTGATCAATGGAAAAAGTGATAACCTCTAGTGGAAAAGGGCGGATCACTAGGAACAACCCCCAAAGGCACCAGAACTAGTACTTATTCTTTGCAGACTTTTTCCATGGCGTACCCGCAGAAGACGTTTTCTTCATGGTATACGTTTCGAAAAGTATACCTCATGAATAGCGTATAGTAATAGTAGTAACAAGTGTTATGATACGCTGGATATGATCGAGAACCAAAACTTCAATAAATTTTTTTCTAATAACTATACCCTCGAAGAAAAGATTCGAAGACTTGCCTTGACCTCAAGCGTTCCCATTCTAAGCTTTATTCCATTTAAAAATAATGTTTCCAACTTAGTCCTCTACTTACCCTTTCAACCTTTGGTTTTCGATCGGCCAAACTGAGTAAATCCTCAAACAGACCTTTGCTCTTTTTCTTCTTCTCATCTGGGCCCAGTTTTATAGGTGTCAAAGGTGCAACTGGCTCTGGACTTTTCACAGCATTCTTCGAAACATTTATCAAAGCATTCTGCGCATGCTTCCTAATGCAATCATCGCTGCAATATATTGAATTCGCTCGAGCGGTTTTCTTACAAACTATACACGTCAACATCTCAACGGGCTCTTGCTTTTGTACAGATGCTCTTTGCTGTTGACTGTTACTATTTACCGCTGGCAGTTCTGACTCTCCGGAAGTCGTTTGTGCGACATTTTTATTTTGCTGCTGTTGTTGTTGTTGCACTTTTGCTGTGGTAAACTGTTTCTTCTCGGCGGCAGTTGGAACTTTTGCAAACTTTAACTGTTGCTGTTGTGCGGCGGTAGCCTTTACCATTGCTATACCTCTGCCCGTAGGTTTTGGTGTCGATGGCATTACAATCGCACGCTTGGTGACATTGCTACCGATGGCACCCGATTCTGGTGTCTTTTTCACTGAAGAATCAGTTAATTTCTTTTGTACTGGGTCTAGTGTCGCAGATTGCGGCATCGGTGACGTTGCCGTCGCTAGAGAACTTTGTTCCAAGCGAGGCTGAACCTTTTTCGGGGTATCAACTTTTGTCAACGTGTAAAATTGTCCCGGCTGAAGTTTTCTAAAATCAATAACCTGCTTTTTTTCTGTTTGAAGTTCCTTTACAGTTATTGTGCTCTGTACTGGCGCTGGCGGTGGTTTTGGCAGATCGTCCAATTTGGGCATTAGTTGTACCAACGTTTTCTTATCGAAAAGATCGGTTATTTTGCGCTGTTTTTTCGTCTCTTGCTTCTTTACACACTTTGGGCATGTCCACTCGATGCCCTTCTGTTCCATTTCAAGACCCATGGCTTTTGTGATACTGACACAGGTACCGTGAAACCAATCTTCACAGACGTCACAGCAGATCATGAAGCGGTTGTTGTGCGGTTGTCGGCAGATGCACCATAATCTGAAAGGACAAGAAGACATTAGATTAGGAAAAAAATTACAAAGTCTAACTTTACTTGTTCGGATCGTCCTCA
This sequence comes from Pocota personata, assembly GCA_963082735.1. Lineage (NCBI taxonomy): Eukaryota > Metazoa > Arthropoda > Insecta > Diptera > Syrphidae > Pocota > Pocota personata. Next base: position 52,707,112 of record OY720429.1, on the reverse strand, counting down.
TCCTCGTCATCCTGGCTTTCTTCCGCTTCTCCGGTTTTCACTGGAACTGGTGCTTGCTTTACTGCCTTGGCGGCACTTTTCTTTTTACCTACAGTAGTGGCTTTTGTGGCGGTGACACGTTCTTTTTGTGGAGCGATTAGGACAGGATCAGGCTTTTCCGTAACGTTTATGTCTGAGAATATTGAGGTATCCGAGTGCATCGAGACATCACAGCTTTCGCTATCATTGAATGAAGAGTCCGCCGTGGGTTGCGCCTGCGCACGTCGCTTCGCGCGTGTGGTGGGCGCCTCAATCGGTGGCAGTGTTATAACACGACCATTGCCCCGTATGATTTGGATTGGCTCCTTACGAACGAAAGCAACACTGTGTGCTTTGTTGGTCGTTGGTGTTGGTGTGCTATCACGCGATGAACTCGGAGTAGTTGTGTTGGAAATACTCGCTTCGATAATGCTCTTCGGTTGCTTTATAGTCGGCGTCGTCACAATTTGTGGATGACGCAGAGGCTGCGGCAGGATGATTTGCTGAAGCTGTGGTTGTGGCAGATGTATCTGTTTCGCTTGTTGCTGTTTCTGTTGTTGTTGTTTCTGTTGTAGTTGCTGCTGTTGTTGTTGTTGCTCCTGCTGCTGCTGCTGTTGCTGCTGCTGCTGCTGATGCTGTTGCTGTTGTTTCTGTTGTTGCTGGAGGACCTCTTTTTCTACTGCCTCCTGTAAACTCTTATCTTCCATCAACTCCACAACATGTTGCAATAAATCGTCGGGAATCTCATCATCTGGGGTTTCCAAAAGGGGAGCATTCGCAATGTCAATCGCCTCAACGGACGATGATGTGAATGAGGAGGTCATCTTTGTTTTCTCCAAAACTGCTTTCTCAGTACTCTCCAGCATTTTGACCAAATCAGGAATACTGTTCTCCTTCATCGGAGGTTTCTCGGTCGATTTAAAAGACTTCTCCATTTCATCCTTGACAATGGAATCAATTAAATCCAGTTGTTTGTCATTCTCAGCAGCTATTTCCGATGAGCTCTGATGCGTCTGAATGGAGATTTGTGCTGGCAGTTGATTCTTTGCTGCCGTTTCGATACCCAGCGGCATGAAACCCTTCACCGACGGAGCAGGAGCTACCTTATCTGCTTTAATTTCTGTCACTCTCACGTTCGACTGCAGATTCTCAGGCCTCGCCAGCAGTGTACTTAAATCGGTAAAGCCACCCTTCGGGCTTGCTATTACCTTATTGATGACAATTTGTTTCACCGTTTGGGGTGACTGTGGTACTTTTGCCGATATTATTGCTGTCGATTGCAAAGGCTTCACTTGTACAGTCGTCGGTTCCACTGCTTTCGGTTGTATGGGAACGCAGGCTGCTGGTTGAATCACCTGTATCGATTGAATACTTATAAGCGGCTTGGGCTGAGGAGGTACAGGAGGTGGCGGCAGGCAAGGTCCCGCCGCTTCAACACTCTCTGGCATTTGCTTTTTGGCAATTCCTTTGACTGCGTTAAAGGCACTGATCGACTTTCGTGCATCGAGTGGCTGCCTATTCACTTTTACTGGTGTGAGCACAGGTTTTTCGTCTTCATGTGTGTTGTTATCTTGGCTTTGTGGGCGGCGCTTGCTATTTGCCGCCTTTTGCATCATCACACTTCGAGCCCGCTGCTTCTCCTTCTTCTTCCGACGTCCAGCCGCTGTCTTCCGCTTGCGACCATGTCGATTGTTTACATCGAAATCTAGATCACTATCTCGATCATTATCGCTTTCAGCACTCTCCTCACTCTCTTCAGTATAATCACTTTCGTCGTCCTCTAAGTCTTCATCTGCATCATCATCTTGATCGTCATCTATACGCCCATCATCGGCAACGAAATCATCATAGTCTGAAGCAGATGCAGCATTCTTCTCTTTTTCGTTGAGTTTGCGCTGTTTTTCGTCTATAAGTAGTTTACGTTTGTTCAAATACTGTTTTACAGTGGCACCTGTTCCTGGCAGTTTTCGCATGCTAGGAATCTGTTGTTTATCTTCTTCTCCCACAGATGATTGTGTCTTGTTAATCTGCGACGGCGAAGTGTAAGGGGTGTAGCAATGATCATTTTTAATAACATAACGCTGAAACTCGTAGTCCACATTGCACTTTAGGGGTGTTACACCAGCATATTCTAGAAAGAAAAAAAAAACGATATTAACAGGAACACAAATCTATTCCATTAACGTTGAGTGTATTAATATTCATCTAAAATAAATTCCGACTGTTCAAAAACTAACGATGGGGTGGGTGGTGATCTCTTCTCTGATAGGCTTAATCTAAACCTCTCCAGGTTCCAGGCGGAGATAATGGCAATAAAGCAAATCTTGTCTTGGCTAAAGAAAAATGTGATATCAACCGCTGACATCCGCATTTTTTCAGACAGCCAAGCAGCAATCATATCCTTGGAATCATCCTCCATAAATTCTCTGCCAGCTCGAGACTGCCGATCGTCTCTTATAGTGATGGCGGAGCAGTTCAATATTCACCTAATTTGGGTGCCGGTGCATATGAACATTTCAGGAAATTGTAAGGCTGACAAACTTACCAGACATGGAGCAACAATACCCATCCTTCCAGGCAAAAATTCACTGGGTATGCCGATCGCTACATGCAAACTTAAATTAAAGCTGCATGCTATTGATAGGACAAATTATAACTGGACAAGTGATACAACGTGTCTAGGTACAAAACAGATTTAGCTAAAGCTGGATCTAAAACGCTCTAAGAATTTGATTTCTTTCAATAGATTGCATATCAGCGCTGTAATTGGAGTCATTACCGGATACTGTCTAATATGCAAGCATGCAACAAGGTTTGGCGTATTTTCAAATGATTTCTGCAGAAGCTACATGGACGAGGAGACAATTCTTCACCTTCTTTGCACCTGCCCAGCTCTCTCCCAAAGAAGGAAACTCCACTTATCAGCGTTCTGTTTCAACGAGCTAAACGATTTGAAAAAAATAAACGTTAGGAACCTCCTATGCTTCATCAGAAGCTTCAAATGGTTCAATGAGTAGGCGTAAGACCGCTTTCCAAATCCACGTGGTATCACAATGGACCTATTATTGGTCTAAGTGTGTTGGCTTTTAGGTGACAGACACCTCAACTTAACCTAACCTAACAAACTAATAAGGTAAGGTATAACACAAGCCATTCTCGTGGCCATAACGATAAGAGTGACAGAAATAGTAGCGCATAATAGAAATTGTTCATTTACGACACATGCCAATTTATAATAAAAAATAGATACTGCCCGCGGCTTCACTCGCGGGGCTTTAGGGGTTGAATTTTGCGAAATGCTGAAATACGTGTTTCATTTTAGCGTTGTAGAGTAGTTATGGTAAGTTTCAAGTAAATCCGACCGAAAAAATATTTTTTTCCTCTACAAACTTGCATATACCCTTATACCCCCTCAGGGGTTGAATTTCGAAGAATCCTTTCTTAGTCTTAGTAGAGAATGTTATTTAGTCAAAGAAAAATTGATTGCTGGCAACAGCGGGATTCTTCCATACAAATCACCTGGACTCGATGGAATTTTTCTAGTAAAACTGCAGGAGGGCAGGAGGGAGATTAAGTCCCTGACTCCAGTCTATCTTTATCTTTGGCTACACCCACATAACCTGGAGGAGGGTCAAAGTGGATTTCATACTGAAAGCTGGTAGGGCTTTCCATATAGCATCCATCGAATCAGCTTATCCTCCTTATTGTAAGGGACAATCGCTGGAGACTGCCCTTCATTCGATAGTAGGAACCCTTAAGAGATCTTTTGAGAAGGATTTCACCATGGTATCAATAAAATAACTGATGGAATTATATCTTAATAAACTCGTAAATTGTACGGACAAGGTTGGTCTCTCAATTAACGCCGCAAAGACACTTGTTTATTCACAAAAGAATACAAGGTACCACGTATCATCCCTCCAAATCTAAATGGCACGAAAACTTCAATTCGCAGAGCATGCCAAATATTTGGAGGTTATTCTTGATAAGAAACTCAGTTGGAAACTGAATATACATATGCGTGCCAAGAAGGCTTAGGTCCCAAAATGGGGCCTCCAGTCTAAAGAAGTCCACTGGATTTATACGATAATAGTGAGACTCATCCTGATGTACGAGCGTGGGTCAATAAGTCCCTCAAAAATGAAATAAATAAGGAACACTCTTTTCGGTATAAAAACATTTTATTTTTCAACATAGTCTCCTTTTAGCTCTATATACTTCATCCAACGTTTCTCCAATTTTTTGATGCTCTCCAAATAATACGATTTCTCGAGCCCCTCAAAATAAGCGTTTTTTTTTCAGCAATGACCTCTTCATTCGATCCAAGTCTCTTACCTCCGAGCCATTTCTTCATGTTTGGAAACAAGAAATAGTCGCAGGGGGCTAAATTTGGGGAATATGCTGGATGAGAGAGGAGTTCGTAGCCTAACTCATGGAATTTTGCCATTGCGACTGCGGACTTGTGCGCCGGTGTGTTGTCCTGGTGAAAAAAAAATTTTTTCTTCGCCAAATACGGCCGTTTTTGCTTCAAATCGGCTTGGAATCGATCTAGTAGCTCTGCGTAATATGCGCCGATGGTCGTTTTACCCTTTTCAAGGTAATCGATGTGAACAACACCGCGCGCATCCCAAAAAACTGTCGCCATGACCTTGTTTGCTGACAAACCCGCCTTGGCCTTCTTCGGCTTCGATTCACCAGGAGAAGTCCATTGTTTTGACTGTTCCTTGGTTTCTGGTGTGTTGTGGGGAATCCAGATTTCATCCACGGTTACGAAATGGCACAAAGACTCTGCCGAATTTGTCTGGAACATCGCCAAACACACCTTTGAAGTTGTCAAACGAATGCGTTTGTTGTCGATTGTGAGCAAACGCGGCACCCATCTTGCGGAAAGCTTTTTCATGTCCAAATATTTATGTAAAATCGAAATCACTGAGCCATGTGATAAGCCTGTGGCCTCTTCAAGCTCGTGCACTTTCACTCGCCGATCGTCCATTATCAAACCATGGATTTTGTCGGCCATTTCTGGTGTGGTGACCTCAGTTGGGCGACCAGAACGTTCGGCGTCACTTGTGCTTGAACGACCGCACCGAAATTGAGTAAACCAATGGTGAATGGTTCCAATCGATGGTAAAGAGTCCCCATAATATTTGTCAAGCTTTTGTTTGGTTTGCGTGATAGTTTTTTCTCACAAAAAATAGTGTTTAATGAGCACTCGAAATTCACTTTTTTCCATTTTAACGAAAATGCTAGTAGGCGTCTATATAAAATGGCTGTCACAACAAAACTATTTGACAGATCTGTCTGAAAATTTGGGTGCGTTCTTTTGAAAGATGATTCTTGACAAAAAAAAAATTAAATTTAAGGTGACGACACAATTTGTGTTAATTTTTAGGGACTTATTGACCCACCCTCGTATGTACGTACTACAGAGCACTGGACAAGCAAAGTTTTTTTTTTTTTATAATTTGCACGTGTTAAAGGGGATATGAATACCCTTATACTAATTTTTAGAACACGTGCGTTTTTGCGGAAAGGGGAGGAAACAGAGAGAAAGACAGAGTGGTGTAGTTTGAAATTCAGGTGGTGTTAAGTTTCTGTAAACGCCAAGGGTGGCTGTCCAGATAACTGGGGAGTATTTTTGTTTGATTTCGCTATTATTGTCGTTGCTTATGATTCACAGTATTTTTTTCCGTCCTCCTGATGTCATCATCACGATCAAGTTGCATTTTAGCCATATGACCACCCTACTGCCAGTGTTATGCCTTCACACCGTCCAATAGGAATCTGTCAAACGAGGAGATTGACTGGTACAACAAATGGACGAGACAATTAAACGAACCATGGACAATACGATACCTCGGTATCAACATACTGACAACGCAGACATATTCCGTAATGCAACAATTGACGCAATACACCAACACAAAAGTAGACTGCTGTCGAGACTAAAAACCTTGTACAGACAGTTTACTGACAGACAAAACTCGGAGGTTAGGACGCTGAAGTCTTTGATTAAAAACCTCCAAAAATTAATTAGAGAAAATTACAGACTTTCTGTAAATTTGCATTGGAACAACAAAATTCGGGCTGTAAAATCCAACAACCCGAGTATGTTCCCGCAAATAAATAAAATATTTCGGAGGAATAATCAAAACGACCTTCCGTGTCTTAAGATCCCCCGAACGACGAACAATGGACGAATACTTATAACAGCAGGTATAGATCCAGATAACGCAGTAGAGGATGACAACTTCTTTGTGATCGAAGATCCGCAGGAGAAGTTTTACCGAGTTCAATGACGATAACATGGCAAATAATGTCATCGCCGATGAAAGGGTACATCCCCCGTACATATCGAAGGTGGAGCTCCTAGCGATCTTCGACTCATTGAGGAGGAAAAAGTCTGTAGGAATCGACGGAGTGTCGAACATTGTGCTTCGATATCTCCCTCTAGGAGCGGTGGACATTTACACCACTCTGTTTAACAATGCACTGAATAATGCACATTATCCAGCGCATTGGAAAACAGCAGTGATACAACCCATCCCCAAACGGGGTAAGGACACTTCCAATCCGGCCAATCTCCGGTCGGTAAGTCTCCTTCCGAACATCAGCAAGGTATTCGAGAAAGTGATCAATAGGGCCCTGCTTAAGTGGACTGAGAACAGTAATATAATTCCGGATAACCAATTCGGTTTTAAGGCGGGGCATGATACAATACATTTTTTTTTTTTTTTTTTTTTATAATTCGCGCGCGCCAAAAGGATTATGAATACCTTTCTACTGTTACAGGGCACGGGCTTTTAAGGACAAGGGGAAGAGGAACAGAGGAGAAGCCTATGCACGTTGGCTTTAAATGTTTGAAGGTTGTAGTGATGGGGAAATACAGAGCTTGGTAGATCATTCCACATTCGTGTCGTTCGGCTTATAAACGAATCCCTATATTTAACAGTACGACCGAAGTTAGGCTTTAGGGAAAACTGATGTGCATTCGAAGCATGTCGCGTATTGCGGGTGAAATTTTGAAGGGGATGAATGCAACTGGCTATTTCGCTGGAGCATTTTTTGTAGAAAAAACGATAAAACAGGGAGAGACAGGAGACATTTCTCCGATGTTCTAATGAATGAATGGAATTCACAATGTCTCTATCACCTATGAGTTTTAACGCGAGATTTTGTACCCTATCAAGAATGTGCAGAACGGTCTTGGGTGCACCAGACCAGATATGGGCGTTATATTCCAGCTTAGAGCGGATGAATGCCTTATAAATTGAGGCCAGATCAGACGGGGTAAAATATTTCTTGCACCGTTTAAGGAATCCGAGACATTTTGCAGCATTTTTGGCGACCTCGAATATGTGATCATTCCATCGAAGATGGTTATTAATACACATACCGAGAATGGCAAGTCTTTCGGTTTCAATGATGCAAGTACCATCCATGGATAATGGTTGAGGGTTTTGGTTTCGCATTAAATTCCACGCGGTTGGTTGAACCCCATTTAATTATGCTGTCCAGGTCGGAATTTAATGTGTTTAACATACGTTGCCGTTCCCCTTCTACGGCCGAAGAGCAAGGACGTGAGTTAGGGAACGAATATGAAAAACTGAGGGTACTGTCATCAGCGAAGGAATGGATTGGATTAGAAGTTGCAGACAAGAGATCATTTATAAAAATGAGAAAGAGAGTCGGAGACAAAACAGAGCCTTGGGGAACACCAGCATTTATTTGGTGAATTACAGACTTGAAGCCGTCCAAAACAACTTGTATTGAACGCCCCGAAAGGTAATTTCTAATCCATTGAAGAAGAGACTCATCGATGCCATATGCACGCATTTTCGACAAAAGAGCCTGATGCCAAACTCTGTCAAATGCCTTTGAAATATCAAGCGCAACCATCTTGGTTTCGCCGAAGTGATGGAGAGATTGGTTCCACTTCTCAGTGAGATATGCCATCAAATCACCAGTGGACCTGTTGCTACGAAAACCATACTGCCGGTCATTAAGGAGTTTTCGTGAATCGAGATATTTCATAAGCTGACGATTTATCAGCGTTTCCATGACCTTGGAAAGAAGGGACGTAAGTGCAATGGGTCGGTAATTGGACGGGGAGGAAGATTCGCCTTTTTTTGGGGACGGGCTGGACAAATGCTGTTTTCCATCTACTCGGAAAGAGCCCTGAAAAGTAGGATAGACAGAAAAGCTTACGCAGAGGTTTTGCCAGCGTAGAAGAACATCTCTTCAGAACTATGGGGGAGATACCATCTGGACCAGCGGATTTGTGTATGTTAAGACCTTTGAGTACTCCTGCAACTGTACGAGTGCGAAAGTGGACTTGTCCCATGGATAATTTGACGCTCTCAAATACAGGTGGAGACGAAGCATTATCTGGCAGTGTTGAGTTCGCTGCAAAGTGAGCAGCAAGCAGATTAGCTTTGTCTAAGGAGCTGACAGCTGGAATGTCATTGTAAATGAGCGTGGGGATGGCAGACGAGGCAGAATTTTTAATATTTTTGACGAATGACCAAACATTTTTACTACCTTTGGGACATTGTAGGATTTTTTGCCTCAATTTTTGGTCATGTAAGAATTTTACACGTCGAATGTGGGCATTGCAGTCTTTTCTGGCTTGTTTAAACTTCATTCGGTTTTCCTCAGATTTGTTGGCTTTATAAGACCGAAAACTTACTTCTTTGAACCTGATGGCCTCTTTACAGCTCTGGTCAAACCACGAGTTTTCCTTAGGTTTAATGCTCTTTATTCTGTTAGGAATAAAGTCATTCATACCTAAGAGGATAGTGTTAGTGATCATATCAGCAGCGGCATCCACGTCGCTATCGAGGAAGCATAGCGACCAGTTAAAACTCCTAAAGAAGCTATTGAGGCCGCTCCAGTTGGCTTTCTCGTATTGCCATACTTTTCTTTTAGGAGTTTTTTCTTTAACTGTGTGGTCAGAGTACGAGAATTTAGCTGATACGATATTGGGGTCGGACCGACCTAGAGGCGCTAGAACATCAATGGTGTATTTATCAGGGTGAGAAGTAAGAAACAAGTCTAAGGTGTTGGCGGAATGACTTTCAATGTCCGGTATACGTGTAGGCTCATTTACAAGCTGAGTCAAATTGTTAATCTCAGCAAAAAGTTCAACATACCTTCCTTCGGGTGTTGTCTGGCCAGAATGTTGAAGCCAATCCGAATTGTGTATATTGAAATCGCCCGCAATGACAATTTCAGTATGAGGATACAAGGAGACAATTCGAGTGATGGGATCGGACAACGCATCAAATTCATCAAAAGTTGAGTTGCTGTCCGCACTAGGGCTTCTGTAAATAAAGCAGTAGTGAATTACTTGCTTACGGACGGTGAATTTTAGCCATTTGAAATTAAATTCCGGGTTGGAACAGTGGCCATACTGTGGTGGAACTTGGTAAGCAATATCACTACGGACATAAATGGCGAGGCCACGGTGGGGAAAGAATAATGACACTAAGTTATATCCAGGCAGTTTCAAATCAGAAGATTCTTCCACTACCTGTGTTTCGCTTAGTGCCAGAACAGCTGGTTTATGGGAATGGGCGTGGGCGTACATATCGAAGAAATTCGTTCGAAGCCCACGAATGTTGGTAAGATCAACCCTAAATTCCCTCATCACTACAACATAGAAACACAAAAAGACACAACTCTGACGTAACTAAGCAAAACTGTGAAGTGTAGATCCAAAGAATAGTTTTCCAAAACAAACTGTCGCAGGTGCTATGCCCAAACGACAATCAGCTGAGGTCCGCTATTCGGATAAACATTCACAGTCCGCTATGCATCAAATGTTACACTCTCTCAGTCATCGCAACTGGAAGTATGTACATATATAGCACATGCTCCAATTGCGATAACGAAGAAGCGCAACAGCGAGTGAGTGGGGGTGGTAAGATGGAATGCACCGGCACTGAATTGTGTTTATATATATATATATATTTTTTTTTTTATTATTATTTATTTATTTATTTTTTTTTTCCACTGCACTTCACGGAATTTGATTAGGCGCGCGCGATCGATTTTTTTTTTTTTTTTTAGTAGATGGAATTTTTTTTTTTTGCACGGGTGCCTGCCTGATTGACTTGGAGAAGGCCTTCGACACCGTATGGTTAGAGGGACTCTTCTACAAGCTAAGCAGGCTGGGCATAAGCAAACCACTGCTGTATATACTTCATAACATGCTCACCAGTAGACAGTTCATCGTCAAAAATGGCAATGTGACTTCTGCTGGAACATTTCTAATTAAAAACGGTCTGCAGCAAGGTGCGGTTAATTCACCGATCCTTTTCAATATTTACACGAGCGATCTCATAGGATCACTTCACCATGCCATAGCGTACGCAGACGACTTGATCGCGTACAGATCAGGACCAAAAATCGAGGTCATTGCAATTCTCTTGCAACGTGACTTCGATAAGATTCAGCGATATTGCGATGACTGGAAGTTGAAGATCAACTTCCAGAAATCGGAAACCATTCTTTTTAGGACGCCGTTGTCTGGTGCCTCTAGGGATACCAGAAAGAATTGGCGAAAGTTCTCAATAGTTGGACCGCACGGACAGCCACTTGCGAGTCGAAGTGTAGTCAGTTACCTGGGGCTCTGGTTAGACCAATATCTAAATTTTAACAAACATATAGATGCTGCTCTGGCCAGAGCCAAAGGTGCTTTTGCCCTTACAAAGAGACTTTTTTATAGCAAGCAACTCGATGCAAGGGTAAAGGTAATCTACTACATGGCCCTCATTAGGCCCATGCTCGTATATGGATGCCCCGTGTGGTTCAACGTGGGAGCAAGCTTGTTGGAAAAGATTCGGGTGTTTGAGAGGGCTTGCCTTCATTTGTACAGAACACCAGAGTCCCAGTACATAAAATTCTATCGCAATGAGGTCCTATACAACAGGGCTAACCTAATTAGAGTGGATAATTTCGTTATCAAGCTGATTCGAAGGCACATTGCAAGAGCAATGAGCTCGACGAACAACCTGATCTCCGGGGCTTATTACCCCAATTACGAGTATCATGAGAGAGTGCGCCTTAACAGCTTTGTTCCCCCAGAGGCGTTCCTCTATTTTGATGAGAAAGGTCTGATCCAGGACAGATTGGCGGTGCCGCTAATCTTTCACGTTGCTCGGACAGTTGTGGATAGGCGACTCAACTACGACTGAGACGTTGCACACGGCAGTGTGGAGCGTCTCCGGTTTAGTAGGGCGGTATCGGGTCGCGATATTGAGGACGTACAACGTCAGTACGGTCATTTCTGGTGGCTAGCCGAAAGAGAGGAAACTCCTTCGTCGTTTCCTCCTAATCCAGGGTAGCCTGTTGCATATTTGAGGTTGGCTGTTTGTTGTCCATGGCCGACTCACATAGTTTAAGGTTTAGGTAGTGTTATGTAAATAGGTTGTAAGTAATAAATCCACAGCACTTGCAACACCACAGCAAAAACACAAAAAAACACAAAAAACATAAAAAAAATAAAAAAAAAAACAGCACTCGAAAAAAAAAAAAAAAAAATTTACGTAGAATAAGATAGGCTAATTTAGAATAAGATAGTTTAAGATTTTTTTTTTAAGGTAGATTGTAAGTTTTATATATAAGAACATTAAAAACAAAAAAAAGTTCATATACTAAGTTTTTTCATTTGATTAAACATTTTTCTTAGTTGTAATAATTAATAGAATAATAAAATAAATAAAAAAAGAATCTTAAGTTAGTTACGTCGAAAGACATAGTTTTAAGTATTAGGTTTAACTTAGAGCGCCCGCATAGGGCCAGTAAGTTAAAATAAGAATAGTTAAGTTAGTTAAGCTAGTTTTAAGCGTTTTTTGTCTAGCAATTAAGTTACAATGAATTTAATAAAAATGCATTAAAAATGAATGAAAATGTTATGCGTTCACAGTAGAGTTGACTTAGCTTTTCGCAAGTGATCGACTTTTTTATTTATTTCATGCGAAGTAAATAGATGATTCTTTACATCAGGATTCGAACCGAGAATCAACAGCGTGACAAGCGAAACTTTTATTTACAATATATCTCTTGTACCTGATGACAAACTTGACAAAATTTAATGAAACAAAAACGAAAATCCCCATTTTCGATTACCACATCAAAATTGTGTTCTGTTTTATTTCTAGTTTTTGTTTATTAAAATTGTTTGTATTTTTGTTGCATTCTAAAGAAGATGGGTCGAGGTCGACTAACTAAGCAAAACTAAATAAGCAAAATTCTTGCATTCAAGCAAGAAAATTATTCCAACCGAGAAATTGCTAAAAAAAATTGATCGATATCCTCCTTGGACGGTTAACAATTTTCTAAATTATGGGAAAAACCGAAGAGGCCGTACATTAAGAGCGGCAACAGAACCAGAACGTAGGTCCATTTTACGCGAAGCTTCAAATCCTCGTCTACTCGCAAAATAAAGGAGAAAGTTGGAACTTCAGCCAGTGTCCGGACAGTTCGTAGAGTGATTGAATAGTGTCCACATCTGCGATGGCAAAAACTGAAGAAAAAGCAACATTTACTTCAGCGCCATAAAGATCGTAGATTGGAATTTTGGCTCATATAAGCTGGAAAGAAGAATGGGAAGCCGTGATTTTTTCCGACGAGAAAAGATTAAATTTGGATGGCCCTGATGGCTTTCAATATTATTTTCACGATTTGAGGAAATCGAACTTGTTCCTGTCATGTCATCACACTGCTGTTGGTTCTGTCATGGTATGGGCTGCTATTTCAATACATAGCGCAATAGATCTGGTTGTCTTAGGAGGTCGGCAGAACTCAGCAGATTACATCGAGCTTCTTGAAACAATCAATTTCCAAGAAATATTCGAGGGCCAACGGTGTATTTTCCAGCAGAATAACACAGCCATCAACACAGTAGCACGTGTAAAACAGTGGTATTCTAGGAACAATGTGAATGTTTTAGATTGGCCACCTCTATCTCCCGATCTAAATCTAATTGAAAATGTTTGGGGATGGCTATCCCGAAAAATTTACGCAGAAGGAAGACAATTCGAAAATAGAGAAGGTCTCATGAAAGCCACTGAAGACGCTTCGGAGGAAATTTCATTAAATTATTTAAACAATCGATCCTCAGAAAATAGACTTTTTGAAGTTATACGCAATGGCTAAAGTCTACAAAGAATAAGGCGTCACAGTGTGGTGAATACAGAACTATCAGCCTGATGAGCCATGCACTTAAAATCTTCTTAAAAATAATCTATAAGAGGATTTATAGCAAACTGGTTGAAGACATCAGTCCATATCAATTTGGATTTAGAAACGACTACGGCATACGCGAGGTACTGTTTGCCTTTCATATGATTGTACAAAAAAGTCTAAAGATCAACAAAGAAGTTTTCACTTGTTTTGTAGATTATGAATGAGTGCAACACATGAAAATGGCAAAAACATTGAGAGGAGGGACAGCAGAATAATCGAGAACTGAAACCAGGAAGCTAAAATATCTATTGAGGGAGAAGAATCGGAAAGTATGGTAATACAAAGAGGAGTTCGACAAGGCTGTATATTGTCGCCGTTATTATTCAACATGTACTCAGAACAGATCTTCGAAGAAGCATTAACAGACTATGACGGAGGAATCCAGATTAACGGCATACAAATCAACCATATTAGGTGTGCGGATGATACAATTGTGGTGGCTAATGATATTAGTGAGCTTAACGACATGATCAATAAACTTGATTCCATAAACCGCAAATATGGATTAAGGATTAACACTGTGAAAAGCAAATTTATGCTGTTTACGAAGACCCAACAGCCACAGAATGTCGAACTAAAAATAGGAGACGTTATAGTAGAAAAGGTAACCAACATCAAATACCTCGGAACCATATTACGAGTAAACAGCAACGCAGATCCCAAAACGAAAATAAAAAGTAGAATAGAACAAGCAAAGTCAACATTCTGCAAAATGAAGGTGCTCTGCAGTAGAGAAATAAATTGTAGATAAAACCTGGACATTACATAAAACCATGATAAAAAAAACTTGAAGCCTTCGAAATGTGGTTGTACAGAAGGATACTGCGTATCTCGTGGGTGGATAGCAAATACAACCTACTCCACGTCATCATTCAAGGAACGTTAGAGGATCAGCAGAAGCTCAAATACTAACATGGCTGGCAAATCTACGTAAATGATTTAACCGCTCAATACCAGATATACTAAGAGAAATGAAAGATAAACAGAAGATTAAAACGATCATTTCCAACCACCGAAGCGGAGAGGAATCTTAAGAAGAAGCACGATTAAGGTCCAAGTTATAAATGAGGGTAATCAAATGACCGGTAATGTTACATGGGAAGCAAATGGCAGCTAAAGCAATATTAAAGCTTAGGAAATGAAATATAGGGTGACCAGATAAGAATGATTGGAAAATAAATTTAAAGAAAACAACAACGGTGTGAGATATCAAATTGATTCTGGCTTTATTTTGAAGCTACATTCTTGCCATTATGTATGGAATAGCACATCATTTAAATGGCCGCTTCGGCTTCGCTGGCAGTGCTTAAGCGATTGGTCGAATTTTTGATGACACTTCAATATATGCGGCGTTAATCTGATAATAGCGTCTCGAATGTTGGCCTCGAGCTCGTCCAAAGTGGTTGGCTTGTTAGCGTAGACTAAGAACTTGACGTAGCCACAGAGAAAATAATCGAGGGGTGTCATGTCGCATGATCGCGGCGGCCAATTGGTGAACGCTCGCCGTGAGATGACTCAGTCGCCAAATTTCTCCTTCACCACTTCGAGCGTTGCGTCGCTTTTATAGCATGTAGCGCCGTCTTGTTGGAACCACAGCTCGGATATATCGATGTTGTCGAGCTCTGGTTACAGAAAGTCGGTTAACATCGCTCTATACCGAGGACAATTGACGGTAACTGTGTCTCCTTCCTCATTTCGAAAGCTTGTTGACATAGCCGCTGAGCCAAAAATGAGCCTCGTCCGAGAAGATGATTTTTTGGCCAAAATCCGAATCTCCCGCCAACATTTCCAGCGCCCGATTAGCGAACTCACGGCGTTGTCTATGGTCGTCCGGCTTCAATACTTGCGTCAGCACAATCTGATACGGATGTAGGCTCAAATCCAATTGCAAAATAAGCCTGGTTGACTCTCTGTTGATGCCCAATTCAGCTGATCGGCGCCGAATTGACATTTCTGGGTCTTTTCGACAGCTATGTTTTCTTCACTTCGCACATATTACGATAATATTTTTTAATAATTTCCCCACGTTCGGGAAGCGTCAAACGATGCATGATGACATGGCAAACCTTACTGAATATTTTGACAGCTGGATGTCATTGGTAACTTTAACAGCTGCTGAAACATAACAATTGGACAAACTATCATTGCTATTTGGTCACCCTTTACAAGACCAGAATCCCTAGCAGAAGGGTTTGGGAATCTGGGGATATACACAGATGGATCTAAAACAGCATATGGGAAGGGGGCAGGAGTCTTCTCCAAAGCATCTGATGTGAACATTACCAGACGACTGAAGTGTATTTAAGGTTGAAATTACGGCAGTCCGAGAAGCTGCGGCTTGACTTTTAGCGGTAGACGGTAACGCTGTTGTACAGTCCTGTGTAAAAAATTAAAACCACAAGCAAAGTTGTATGAAATTGTGACTTTTGACTTATATAACTTATAAATAATTTTTTAAATTAAAAAGAAGATTTTATAAATAATATTAGTATCCATCCTTCTTTATTAATTTAATAAATTTGTTTAATTAAACAAAAACACTCCATATGGAAATAGTGAAAAACAAAAGTTCACTAATGCGTAAAATAATAAGACCACTTCCAATATGCGTCGAAACAAGTGAGGTAAAGAAAACAAAAAGTTCAAAAGTACCGTTGCATTTTCCTGTGCATGACAGAATGCCAGAAACCAGTTTACTTTTGGGCATTCATTAGTCAGTAGTCATATATTTGTTAATTTAAATACGAAATACGATCGAGAATTAAGAAACAATAAAATGGGAAGAAAATCTTTTAACAAAATAACTTTATGGCAGGTAAAACCATTGAAAATCAATCAGCATTAAATATCCATAATAATAGACTAAGCGACCGATCAGTCGCGGAACAATTAAAACTTGTGTACATTAACCAATTGAAAGATATCGCATACACGGTACTGTGTAAAATAGAGACAATTCAGGTCGAAAAAAGACTGATACCCGGCGTGTTAAGAGTGCACTTATTGAAATAGTCAAAAACAACAAAGCTGCAGCAACTCAGAGCCCTTGAACGTCGATACAAAACTGGCACTGAAATACCATCATCTCACATACGGAGAATCCTACGTGAAGATAACTTACAGCCTCTGCAATAAAAACAAGATCCTATCCAACGTACTGTGTAAACGTCTCAAACCATTCTGCAACACACTAATCGGCACGTACCAGTGTGGCTTCCGGCCCGGCAGATCGACTATAGACCAAATTTTCACACTGAGGCAAATCCTGGAAAAGACCAATGAATTTCAAGTCGAGACTCACCACCTATTCATCGACTTCAAGGCCGCATATGATAGCATTCATCGTCAGGAGCTTTATGTGGCGATGGCCGAATTCAGCTTTGTAGCGTGACGCTGGAAAACACGCGCTGCAACGTGCAATTTGGAAGTAGTTCCTCCGAACTATTCCAAACATGCACCGGATTTCGGCAAAGGAGACGCACTATCATGTGACTTCTTTAATCTCGTGTTAGGGCAGATAGTGCGCAGGGCAGATAGTGCGCAGGGCAGGTGTCAACACGGAAGGCACTATCTTCAACAGATCCGTCCAGCTACTGGGGTATGCAGACGATATCGACATCATCGGTCGCTCCCAGCGTCCCGTG
Source organism: Pocota personata (assembly GCA_963082735.1). Lineage (NCBI taxonomy): Eukaryota > Metazoa > Arthropoda > Insecta > Diptera > Syrphidae > Pocota > Pocota personata. Next base: position 52,690,199 of record OY720429.1, on the reverse strand, counting down.
ATAGAGGCTTTTACGGCGATTGAAGAACAGGCGAAATTTGTTGGCCTTGTAGTAAATGAGGATAAGACTAAGTACATGCTATCAACAAACAAACATGCATCTGTCCACCACCTAGGACAGAACGTCACTATTGATAGCAACAATTTCGAGGTAGTTAAGGAGTTTATCTACCTCGGAGTAAACATGAACTCCACAAATGACATCCTAGTGGAGATCCGGCGAAGAATAACGCTAGGAAACTTCGGTTTGGCAAAATAATTGGGTTCAAAACTCCTAACTCGAAGGACAAAATGTATGCTCTACAGAACCCTTATCCTGCCAGTTCTGCTTTATGGCGCCGAGTGCTGGACGATAAGCAGGAAGGGAGAGCTGATACTGGGCTCCTTCGAAAGAAAAATTCTTCGGCGGATTTTTGGTCCTGTGTGCGAGGAGGGCGAATGAAGGAGAAGATACAACCGCGAACTCTATGAGCTGTACCAAGATGTGGATGTAGTCCAAAAGGCCAAAATACGTCGACTACATTGGCTCGGCCACATCGAGCGAATGGACAATAATGCTCCAGCTAAGAAGATCTTCGAATCCCAGCCGCCAGGAAGACCGTTTCAAAGACCAAGCCATCGCGGATGCCAGAGCGCTTGGTCTGGGTAACTGGAAACAACGTGCCCGAGATCGCAGAGGATGGAAGGCTACAGTGTCTCAGGCAGAGACTCTTCACGGGTCGGGGGCCCGTTAAGTAAGTAAGTAAGTGGTCCTATTATTTTACACAGGAATGCACTTTTGTTTTTAATTGTTAGTTAAAAAAGAAAATTCTATGAAGCTAATAAGGAAATACACAAATATTATAATATTTATAAAATCATTATTTTTTAATTTGAAAAATTGTTTAACAGTTGTAAACGTTAAGTCATCATTTTATAGCGGGTGCGCCATCTGCTGGTTTCTTTTTAAATTACACGTTATTTTGACACTGACAGCTCTTTCGCGCTCAAAAAATTAACAGAGAAACAGAACCATATTTTCGCGGTACGAAATGAATCGATTTAGCTTGAACAACGTTGGGAAATATTGAAAACTTACACTGCAACAAGAAATTATACGTACGGCTGACTCTTCAAAAGAAAAATTCATGTATTTCAGCAAAAAAGCGTTTCAACCAATTTTTTTTTTTATTTAATTATTTGTTTCGTTGTTTTTATAAAAGTAGTAAAAACAAAACAAACTTCAATAATACAAAGTTAACTATAGAAAAAAAAAAAAAAACAATAACCAAATGAATAAAGCAGACGAATGTACATCAAAAAATTGCACGTACACTGATCTTAAACTTAAGTACCGAGTGTGGTATCCTCTCGCTTTTATTACATCCTTTAGACGATTCTTCATAGAAAGTACTAGTTTTGATGTGATTTCTGGGGAAATTTTGTTTCATTCTTCTAATATAACGGCTTTGAGGTGATTTTTGCTGGTTATCTGAGATGGATCTTTTTTCTAAAATATCCGAAAGGTGTTCAAAACCATTTAGGTCCGGAGATTGGAGAGGATGAGGCAACTGCGATTTAACTGTAAAGAAACCACTCTTTTACTAACCTTTAGGAATGCTTAGGGTCGTTCTCCTGCACTAACATAAAGTCGTGCTGTAAGCCAATTTCGGAAGCACTGACTTTTAGATTCTCTTTCAGAATTTGTGCTTGTCCATCTCGAAAAATATTAAATTTCCCACTCCATTTGCCCCCATAAACTTGCTTTCCTCAACGAATACCAAATTTTTCCAGAGACCATTTGGCTTCGTGACGTACATGTTTGCATAGTTCAAACGTTTTGTAACTTTAGCCTCTGAAATATAAAGTTTCTTTCTTGCCGTACGTCCATTATATCCCTTTGTATGCAACAAACTACGAATTGTTTGAGGGTTGACTGATATTGCATGATTTGCATTGATGTCAGCAGATATTTTTGGAGCATTTAACTTAGGATCAGACTTTACCATTCTTTCGATTTCCCTTTCCATATGCGCGTTTAATAGTTTTTTTCGACCTCTTCCTGGAGCCACATCAAGTTTTTTATTTTTATCATATATATATATATATATATATGACTGTTTTGGAAACATTCCAAAACAAAACACTAAGAGAAATTGTGAATGCTCCATGGTATATTAGGAATAGTGATATTCACAGAGATCTAGGAATTGCTAACGTGAGGGATGAAGTAACAAACTTTGCTCACAAACTTCGTACTCGCCTTCATGATCATTGCAATAATGAAATAATCCGTACTCTGGACGTGACAAACCTCGAGCGCCGACTACAAAGAACAAGACCGTACGATCTGGCGCAGTAAAGGAAAACCGCATGTAATGACGGTATTAGTAGGTGCCTTCGCTGGAAAGCTACCTACCTAACACGATTAACACTACAGAAGCGTAAACTACTTGTTAAGGCAACTTAGTCGTAGTCACCACAAAACGAAAAAATGAGAGGCTCGAATTTCCTACTACTTTGAGCACGAGCGACCGGTTCTCATAGTGCCTCTCTGGGGGGTGAGGTTTAGCCCGTAGACATATACTGGCCGACACTTATGAATCATCAGGTCAGATATATGAATCGGGCATAACCAATGGTACGGGCCATTGGTGGTATCTTTTGAAGATTCCTGCACCTCCAGGCGCAACCAAAACAAAAAAAAAAAAAAAATGTTATCATAATTTTTAAGCACACTTTGAACAGTCGATCGTGGTTTTCCAATAGTTGTCGATATTTCAGCATAGCTTTTTCAATCTTTTCTAAGTTTGAGCACCCATTGTAGGAACTTTTTTATGTGAAGTCGCCGAACAAAAACTTTTGTGGTGAAATATGAAAAAAAAAACCTTTAAACAGATCAAAACACCACAACAAACTGAGTTTAAAGTTGTCAAAATCAAAATTTTCACATTCTATAACGAAAAAAGTATCGTTAACCCTATTTTGTTAGGGTTACCAGCTTTGTGCGTGCAATTTTTTGATGTACGAGGGCAAGGTGAAAAGTTCTCGACCTGACAATGAAAGACTGCGATTTTTAGTTAAAAAATGATTTTATTTTTGTACATAATCTCCCTTGACTTCAACACACTTGGTCCATCCTTTCTTCAACATCAGTATTCCTTCTCGGAAGTGAGAGTCTGGAAGGCTGTGAAAATATTCATCTACGGCCCTCTCAACTTCTGCATTGGATGCGAAGCGCTTCCTAGAAACAAATTTCTTCAAGTTTGGGAACAGATGGAAGTCTGAGGGTGCCAAATCAGGTGAATAGGGGGATGGACAAGCAAATCGTACCCCAAATCCCGCAGTTTTCCCATCGCCAACGCACACTTGTGTACAGGTTCATTGTCCTGGTGAAAGATATTTTTTTTTTTTTTTCAAGCCAGGCCTCTTCCAGCGAATTTTGGCATCCAGCCGGTCAAGAAGGTTGGAGTAATATTCACCTGTAATTGTTCTGCCTTTCTCAAAGTAATCAATTAACAGGATCCCTTTCGCATCCCAAAACACACTGGCCATGACCTTTCCAGCAGATGCGATCGACTTCGCTTTCTTTGGCGCTGAACCACCAGCTTCCACCCACTGGTTCGACTGCTGTTTCGTTTCTGGCGTGTAGTGGTGGACCCATGTCTCATCCACGGTGACAAATCGCCGCACAAAATCGTTCAGATCCCTATTGAATCGGTCCAAAGATAGCCGCGAAAATCGTTTGCGCATTTGCTTTTGATCGGCATTCAGCAAATGCGGCACCCATCTTGCGCAGAGCTTTCGCATCCCTAAGTTTTTGTGCAAGATGTTTCGCACCCTCTCTTCCGATATACACACAGCCTCAGCTATCTCACTCACCTTCACTCGCCTATAGTCCAACACGATATCATGCACTTTTTCGATGGTTTCGGGTGTGGTTGCGGTTTTTGGCCTTTCTTCATGTAGGTCATCTTCAAGGGATGTGCGACCACGTTTAAATTCAGCTGCCCACTTTTTAAAAGTTAACATGGAAGGAGCAGAGTCTTTTGTCAACTTTGGATGAATTTCCTTAGGGGTTAACCCATCCAAAACGAAGAATTTTATCACTGGACGATATTCAAATTTATCCATTTTAACGAAAAACACGCAAGACGTCTACTGCAAAAATTCGTGTAAAGAAACTACTTGAGAGAACAAGTTGAAACTTGTCATACGAACTAATGAGAATAAATTGTTGCTGATTGGAACGCCATCTCTGCGTCAGACCGAAAACTTTTCACCTTGCCCTCGTACGTGGAAGTTTTGCGAAATATTTTTTGTATTTGCTAGTGTAAATAATGATTAATTCAAATAAAGCCGATAAGAACACGGGTTGAGGTACAATTCCATAAAATAGCTGATATACCCATAATTTCAGTTGTTGTACGTGCAATTTTTCGATGTAGTGTATTCCTAAGCTGAGTGCTGTGTTGCCGAAACAGTGCAGTGAGTTTGAAAAGAAATTTCGGTCGAAAAAATGCACCAAACGTTCCTGTTGTACGCAAGTTTGTGAAGAAAGTGCATGAGATTGGCATGCTAATTTAACACACAAGTTATCCTCAAAACTGAGAAAATGAACTTGGATAATCTCTGGTTCCAGGAAGATGGCGCTACGTACCATACAAGCCGTCTAACAATCGTGTAATCAGCAGTTTTGGTGATGTTGTTTGGCCTTTTGTGGAGTGCCGTTAAAGATCAATGTTACGCTGACAATCCAGAAATGATTGAAGCACTTAAGCACAATATTCATCGAGCTATTCGTGAAATAGAGCGCCAAACCATCGAAAATATACTGCAAAATTGGGTTGACAGAATGGGCTACTGCCAAGCCAGCCGCGGCAGGCATTTAAATGAAATTATTTTCCATAAATAATCGGAGTGTATTCTCTTCAATAAAGCAAAAAACTTTGAAAAATATTAAAAGAATTTTTTTACAACAATTTTAATTTTTTTTGACAGAACAGAACCTTGGAATCACCGACAATACGATCGAAGTTGGTAGAGCAATGCCGAAGGCCTCTAAATAAAATCGCTGACTGATGCAACATTTCCGTGTTCTGGGTTCCAGGACATAGCGACGTTCCGGGCAACTGCAGAGCAAATTAAGGCAAGGGTTGGAACCTCACTTAAAATAGAAAGCAATTGTCTGCTCCTATAGAATCGATAAAATTCCACCTTGATACTAAAACCAGAAGAATGGTAAACAACAGGTGGAATGGATGGATCTGAAGAGAACGGAAAGACTTTTATCTATATATAGGCAATTCTTAAGCTCTATAATTGGATTTTGCACACTAAGTAATGAATGCATGATACAGTACCTCACATTTTGTGCGAATCCTGCCCTAACAATGTTGAGAAGGAATACCTTCGGGGAGTACTCCTGCGAAGATCTCAGCGACTTAGCCAGGCTCGATATACAAAGGGTTCACACCATTACGATTAGCGGGAAATTCAACATGTTAGATTCCTGCTGCTGGTACTTCGGTACTCTTTGTGGTATCACAGTGGATCTACTTTTGGATCTGCCTCTCTCTACTACTCTCTCTGCCACCTAACATAACCCTAATCGCGGAATTCCGGGATTACAAAATTTGACACGAATACAGTTTATCTCCCAGCTATGTTGATTTCAAGTGTAATAAAAAAAAGTTGACCTTCTCTTAGTATCTTTACAATAGCTCCTGCGTGAGTCGCTCGCTCGAACCATAGTTTGCCAAGAATTACACTAAAACTGCTATAACTTATGAAAGGGAAGAAGGCGACTTATTTTTATTAGTTTTGAAATAAGCGCAATAAAACGTATCGATTGGCATAAAAAAAATTAAATAAAATCGCATGGGAGCTAAAATGCATTTCCATTGCATTGCATTGAAAAATGGTAGAGGACTGCAGTCCCTAAATCCAATACGAATACCCGGTGGATTATATTCCACAACATACTAAATATAAATTATCTCACTAAACAAAATGCGATACACCAAAGTGGAACTTACAACACATATCCAAAGAATGCAAAGATCAAGAGCAAGAAACCAAATAGAAGTACAGCCAAAGAAAACCGCGGTTAAGACAAAGTAGATAAACAAATTAAGGTGGAATATTTGGTGCTTACTTAAGATCTCCTTGGCCAATTCTTTGGCTGCCTCAGGTGGATAAAATTCCTCAACAGTAAGTCCCAAAATCTCCGGACGTGTCTTTGCTGGAGTTTTAAGCGGCTTTGGTGTCTTCGGCTCATCATCGCTATCGCTGTTCTCTCTTTCGTCCTCTTCATCTTCTGAAGCATGACTCTTTTCATCTTCCTCGGCTTTTTTTTCGTCTTCCCTTCGAATTTCTTCTGCCTCCTCTTCTTGCATGCTCGGTGTTGGTGATGTTATTCGTATCACACTAATAGAAGTCAGCGTTTTTTCATCTAAAACGGGGAAATACACACTTAAAGAATATCTATCCAGAATAAGCATTATTATTACCTATTAAATTTTCCAATCCTTTACGGTCGACGTTAATTCCATTTTTGCCATACACCACAACAAGATTGGAATCAGCTTTGGCCGCAGTAGCATCGCCATTTAGCAGCGACTCACTAGCAGGCCTTGATGTTTCTACGAATACAGAGCTCGACATAATGAAAATTTGTTAATTTAACACTGATTAGAGTTATCTATGGCATTTTCGCTGCCGATTAATTAATAAAAATATTGTACAGTCCAAGTCCTTGCAAGAAATCTTTCTCTATGACGCCGCCATGACAAACGCCGTTCAAAGAAAAATAAACACTTTGACAACTGGGCGGTAGATAGGAAACCTTTTTCACATCAATTTTGTACAGTGGCGAATTGATTTTCAATTGTAATTTTTAGTGTAAAATTTTAAGCGAATGTCGGAAAAAACTTTTAATTATATAAAACTTAAATTAATACGAGAATATATCGAAAATAAACAATTTTAATGCAGCACTACATTCGATAACCCTTGTGTTGCGCGCAAAAAAACTTATTTTGGGTGCGTTCGCTCGGTTTCTAGTTTTATTGAGAATGAGTGAATTCAGTGACAAGGCAGTAACTAAGGCAGTAGGCATTAATCTTTGATTTTGCAAAAATAACGACTGCCGTAAACAAGCCGTAAAGAAAAAATACAAAAAAAACACTCATTTGTCTATATAAGTCTTCGCTAATATAACTCCAATGACAATTTCAATGTTATTAATACTACGCTCACAACGGTTTAAGCATCAAACTATAAAATACTGAATTATTAGACGGCTTCGCTCATGACGTTGCAAACTCGGTTCAATTTCAACATTTTACACATCCCAATGTCAGTTTTGTGCTCTCAGCTGTTTGTTTCTTCGGTCTGAACATCTTAATTTGCATATTTCATAATAAAAAAAAAGGACTGTCAGAGATGAAAGCGCTTCAAGCGCCGAGGGTTCCGGAAGAATTACAATATACCTATTAGTAAATATCAAACAAGTGTTCTCAATTTTTATTTTATTTGTTTGCTTTTTTTTATATAATGTCATCACGCCAATGTCATCTGTCAATTAGCATGACTCACACTGATGCAGTGGGAAAAGTGAACCATAACTTCAAAAACTGTAACACTGATCTTAACAGGTCAGAGATACTTCTAAGGTATGGTAGAGACAACATTTTCAAACTCACAAACCTCGGAAAATGAGAAACAATAGTAAATACTGTTAGGCTAACTGTCGAAGGTATTGCCAAGACATCATAGGTTTAACTTCTCCAAACCCTCAAATGGCATCACTTGACACAGCTTTATCGGCGTTCGGAGATTGGGAATTCGAAGCAATGATTTCTGCAGAAGGTGCAAAAACGAGGAGAAGGAAGAGACTTCATTTCACTTCACTTGCACAAGTTCTTCCCTTGATCATATCGATAGAAGTACTCTTGAAGCACGCCCAAAATCAATCTTCATCAAAAGGAGTGGACATGTAGTTTCAAGAGTATATAGTGATGGCAATTCCTGCTCCATAACCACAGTGATATCACAATGGACCAAGGTTGGTTTAAGAGCATTTCACTCCTACCATATAATGAAAATATGAACAGATATTTTCATATTAAATATTGCAACTATGTTTTGAAAACCTTTTTAATGTTTAAAATAATGAAAAACTCTTTTGTTTTGAATTCTATGACATTTACATTTTGTTCACATAAATCCTGGGATTTTACCGGTATCGCAGGATCATTCTGATTTTCTCCCGGAATCCCGGGATTGTGCAAACCCTGGGAAATTGGAAACGATTCGTCTTATTATTAAAAGTGAGAATAAATAATAGGCTGATCGGAAAAACAAGATGGCGGGCAGTAGATGCCATTTTGTCTCACATTTGTACCGTATATTCATGAAAATGAATATAATTTCCTGTAATTTTTGAAGGGTAACACATTTTCGCAAACTCTTATGAAATTCTTCAGCTCAGTAGTTTCAGAGATAAGGAGGGGAGGGATATACCTTTTTTGACAGTTTTTTTTTTGCATTTTTTTCGAAACCCGATGATGTAAAAATAATGAACTATAAACTTTTGAAATTGGGTCATTGTCACCTTCGCCATTGATACCCATATTCTAAAATTTACTTTTTTTACTTTTACTTTAACCTACAAAACCTTGATTTTTAACGTCTCCAAAATTGCACTCCTAGGCTGTTTGTGGTGTAGTAAGTAAGAGTAGTTTGAAACTTACACGTCTAACGGTTCAAAAGTTATGACTGTGGCAGACAGATGGTTAGACAGATGCACACGCAACTGACTCTCACTTTTTTATTCCGGGGAGAAATTCAAAATAGGCAGAATGATTTATTTTTGCTGCCGGAATGGATGAGTGAAATTATCGAAAATTACTTTTTAGTTAAAAAGTTGATGTTAAGGCATATACATAAATGGTAAAAATTATTGAAAATAAAATTTAAAACATATATGCATATTTTAGAATTATACAAAATTGTATGCTTTTTCTGTGTCTTTATTAATCTATTGCGAATATTCTTTAAGGTATTCTGTTGGTTCTATACCTTCCAGAGAATGAATAAAGAAATACATAGGTATTTTTAAAAGCTGAATTAAAACGTCGCGTTAATTTTCTCCCGCTTTTGCAGGTTTTTTGAGAACGACGCAAATAAATGAGGTAAAATGAAATAAGCGTTTTAATCGTAAATATCGTAAGACTGGCCACAACCTCAATAGATGTAAAAAAAGTGATTTTTATTTTATTTGCGGAAATTCATGAGATTTTATTATTTTCGTTTTTTTTTTAAATTCAAATGAAAATAATTTCATTCATATCTCTCAGCCTTTTATACATTTTTAGATTTGTAGATACTTTTATACACTATTTCAACAGTCAGATTTGGGTATTGTATAATTACCATCAATCTAAATTGATTTAATTTTCCTCTCCCTCTTTCCCTGATATATGTATATGCCTTCAAAATGCATTCGGCAATTTATAAGAAGTTTTAATGCCGTAGCATATTATGCTGAACGCACCCAATACCAAAAGTGACGTCAGACCAAACTAAAATGTTCGACCTGTCAATTAAAACAAACATACCCTGTATTCTTTTACCATGAAGGATAATCATCTCATTCCCGAAATGTTATCTCATTCGCCTAATTATCTCATTACCAGCTAATGAGACGACAAATATAGTAAATTTTTAGAGAAATAAATTACAAAGATATACGTAAGTTACATTTTATTGATGCAGACAATGGAGAGACTGAAAAAACCACAAAAGAAGAAGGCCAAGTGGTCATCGACTGCAGAGGAACTTCTTTGTGAGTTATGGCTCGAGAATATTGGTGGTCTCCGAAGCGTAAGAAAAAATAGACATATTTTCCAGGCGATGTCGGCCGAAATGGCTAAAAGAGGCTTTTTATTTTCAAGTGAAGAGATTCATATGAAGATAAATAATCTCACTGGCAGATACAGGCAAGTCTGTAAACTTTTTTTTTTTTTTTTTTTTTTCTTAAAAAAAATACATTTTTCAGAAAGGAAAAGATGAAAGTGGGCTCCTTTGGAGGATCACCATCAGAATGGCCACTGTACTATACAGTGCACGCCATTCTTGGCCGATTTAAAGTAAGAAAAGTAGAGTTCCTGCCAGAGGAGAGTATTGCAACAGGTATAATACAACAATACCTACTAAGTTTGTGAAATAAATTAACACATCTTTTTATTTTTATTAGATTCTTGTGCTTACGATGATCCTATCGGAATGTATAGCCCAGGATCTTCCAAAGAAGTGCTGTCAAATATTTTTCCAACAACACCGAACATTCCACCAAACTCTGAGTCGCCAAGAACTTCGGGGGCACAAACATTTCCGAAGACATCTTCGATTTCCGCAGATGTACCATTACCAGACTTTCGACCTGACAAATTTAATAAAAAAGAATCGATACGAATGAATATACTGGTAGAACTAAAGAAGGCACGTAAGCAGATGGAAGAACAGATGAAAGAAGAAAGAGCAAACAACCAAAAACTGCATGCAAACGATGAAAAAATAATAGCAATAGAAGAGCGAAGAAACGATTTGTTACAGGAATTAATCCAGGACTCACGAACATTTCAAACTTCCTTATTATCTTTTTTAAAAACAAAATAAATTGTATCAACGTATATCAACTTTAAACGATCCCATTCAAGTTTTTGAATTATTCAGTCGCAATAGATAGTATTATGAATAGGGAGAATACATTTCTTATATACCTTAGTACCTGCTTATGGCTCTATATTTTCCGGGAGTAGGATCATAATTATATTCGTCCTGATCTATCAGTTGTTATGTCCAATAAATGTTTAGTTGGTCATTGTGTTGAATAAGAAAATATGCAAGGGCCTTATTATGTTCAACCATTCTCGTTACATATGTATCAACGACAAAATTGCGATTAAATCTTACGATTTCTGTCAAATCTATGGTTATTGTTACGAGAATGGTATCTGTCAAACCACACCTCATAGTATGTTGTTAAGGATTAATTGTCATTCACAATTGTTTTTGAAATTGTTGTTGGGAAAGTGTAATGAAAATAAAAGATTATGGACATCTGTTTTTTTATTTATTTCCATGCTTTTTTTTTTTTTAATGGAAAAAACCATAACATGGCGAAGAACTATGTATGCAAGAAGAATAATTAGCATTCTTCTTTTTATTTATTCGTTAACTAAAAGGTACATACTTCGGGCAGAGAATATTCTCAATAGCCTTTTTGTAAGCGGGCTTGTCATGATTGGAAGGGAGTTTTGCCCAATTCCTCGTTAGAATACAAAAATTTGGGATGTATGTTGACTTGTAACTTAGCAGTTGGCTAGCAATCTCACCCAAAACATGTAAATGAGTTCAATCGAAAGTTATTTAAAACTTAAAATAATGAAAAACAAAATGAGTATCAATCGGGAAACATAAAATGCACGAGGGGCGACTGATAAGTTCGCGGCCGAAGGCATTAAGAAGAAGACACCCGATTAAACAATTTTATTTTTCATTATAATCTCCCTCGAGTGAAATGCACTTCTCACATCGGGCATACAGTGCCTTAATACCACCGAAGAAATATTATTATTATCCTTTGCCTTTAAAATGTCTTTTTACGGCCGCTTTGATTTCGTTCTCATCTGCAAATCTCCGGCCTCATAATTCCATTTTCAAATTGGAAAAAAAGGAAAACATCGCTCGGGGCCAAGTCTGGGTTGTAGGGGGGTGGTCTATCGTTGAAAGGCGACGAAGATTAGAGTGGGTTGGGTAAGGTGCCCAGTCAGAGAATTCTACGATTTAACGAGATGTTTTAATTGCCAAGGGTATAATCATAAGGCAGAAAAGTGTAAAAATGAGATAGCATGTACGAAATGCGGTGATAGTCATAAATTTAAAGACTGTAAGAGTGAACTTATAAGCTGTGTCAAAAAAAAAAAGCGAATGAAACTTTTGGGCTAAGATATAACTGTGAACATGAAGCAATCGATAAGGACTGTCCAGTTTTCGAAAGAAAACTGAAAGTATTAAGAGAATCTATTAGATATTAGCAATCAACGGGTCTAAGATTGGTCTATCTTAACATTGAAGGGCTTCGTAACAATTTTGATGAGTTTAAAGTTCTTATACTGGGAAAAAATTATGATATTATTGTGTTATCAGAAACTCATGTTACCAAAAACATTTTAGACAAGGAGATCAACGTACCAAACTATACTCCATTCAGATGTAACAGTTTGTCGTCTCATACAGGAGGAATTGTTATATATGTTAAGGATGAACTAAAATCAGTGACATTGTCGAAGAAAGATGATAACATGAATTTGTGGTGGTTATCAAATTATGTTATAACTAGCAATTATACATGTGTAATAACTGGCGTTTATAGGTCCCCAAGCTCTTCGGAAAAAGATTTTTGTGAAGAATTCGAAATATTATGCGAAGAACTAAGTGATTTACGGAAAGATACTATTATAGTGGGCGACTTTAATATCGACTGGTTTCAAATTAATAGCACCTATAGAAAAAGAATATATAACATTTTGAAAAATAATTTATATTTTCAAATTATGAAGACTGCGACAAGGATAACAAATTCATCTTGCACTCTAATAGACTATGTGGTAACAAATAACAAACGAATTAGCGCTTCAAGTGTCCCGGACTTGCAAATAAGTGATCATCAAACAATATCTGTTGAGATTAATAATGGAAAGGAAGCAAAATTATTGACTGAAAAAAAAAATAAGTCAATAAGTGTAATGAGGTATAACAGACGACTTTTTCGGGAAGCTTTAGGAAATAGTCAAATGAGTACCATAAACAGTGCAACTGATGTTGATTCAATGGGGGAGCTGTTTCTTAAATCTATCAACGAAACCTCGGCAAAGTTTATTGTTAAAAGTGAAATTAATCAGGACAATAATTCTAAATGGTTCAACAAACGGCTTCAATCGCTAAGAATATTAAAGATTCGAAAACACACAAAAGCAGTATTGTGCAATTCCGATGTCAATTGGAGGGATTACAAATTGATAAGAAATAAGTACAAAAAAGAAATTAAAAAGTGTAAGGAATCATTTATTAAACGGAAAGTGCAATGTTCAACTGATCAAAAATCCATGTGGAAAAATTTAAAAAGATATGTGCTTAAAGACGAAAAATTTAATGAAATAAAAAGCATTCAGTTTAATAACAACATTTTTGACAGCAATAAAGTCATAGCCAACAAATTTAATGATTTCTTTATTGAGAGTGTAGTCTCAATAAGTGATTCTATTCCGTTTGTGCCGTTCTGTAACAATATTGCTGATACAAATTGTACTTTCAATTTTAATTTTGTGACGTACCAGGATCTTAAACTTATTCTAACGGAAATGAAAAATAAAGTTGACTTTACGCATATGAGTCTAAGGAGATTTCTTGACAATTACGATATACTCGGACCAGCTTTATTAATGACTATTAATAAATCATTGCAAACAAAGACATTCCCAAAATCATGGAAGAAATCTTTAGTGACCCCTATAGAAAAAGTAAACAATACTAAACTATGTGAAGAGTTTCGCCCGGTTAATGCGTTGCCATTATGTGAAAAAGTGTTTGAGAAAATTGTTTTCAAGCAGTTAAATAATTACTTTGAATCAAATAAATTAATAATTGACATTCAGTCAGGATTCAGAAAGAACCATTCGTGTGAAAGTGCAATAAATTTGATAATTAATAATTTTAAGGAAGAAACCGACCAAGGAAAGAGAGTCTTGTGTGTTTTTCTTGATTTAAAAAGAGCATTTGAAACGATAGACAGACAAATATTAATAGATAAACTTAAACGATATGGAATAAAAGGAGGTGAAAGTGATTGGTTCAAATCATACCTTAGCAATAGAACTCAATGTGTAAAAGTTAATGGTGAACTATCATGTCCAAAGGATGTTATGTTTGGTGTACCACAGGGTTCGGTTTTGGGAACGTTGTTGTTTATTATATACATAAACGACATGAAAAGTGCAATAAAAAATGGAAAACTTGCATTGTTTGCTGATGATGCGGTGATATATGTGGCGGATAAAAATTACGTAGAATGTCAACAAAAAATGCAACAGGACCTGGAAAGTGTTTCGGAGTGGCTGAAAATGAATAAACTTAAGCTGAATGTGACAAAAACCAAACAATTGATAATAAATAATCGGCAAGAAGAGAACGTAAGACTGAAAATTGACGGTGAATATATTGAACAAGTTGAGGAAATAAAGTATTTAGGTGTAACAATAGATAATAAATTGACTTTTAGCAATCACGTCGAATACTTGTGTAAAAAAATAGCGAAAAAAATAGGTTTTTTAAAAAGAATTAGAAATGATATATCAACATTAAGTGCAATAAACATTTACAATGTAATAATTAAACCACACTTCGAGTATTGTTCGTCTATTTTATTTCTGTGTTCTGATTGTATGTGCCATAAGCACTGTTGTTTGGACTCCGGATCGTATTGGCGAACCCAAGTCTCATCTACAGTTACGATCCGGTTGCAAATTTCGTCGAGATTGTCCTCGGCTAATTCCAAAAAATCTTTGCAACACTCGAGTCGTCGTTGATTGTCGAACGGCGTGGGCATTTTCGGGCACGAAATTTTTTCATGTTTAAATGCTCGTGCACCATTTCTTTAATCCATTCTTTGCTAATGCGCAACTCGTCTGTTATCTGCTACATTTTTATTCTTCGGTTGGCCAGAACTAATTTTTCAACTTATCCTTCATTGATTACTGACACAGGACACCCTGGAGGTCGTCTTCACAGCTCTGTCGTCCTTGTTGAAATAAGCGAGCCCATTTTTTGACCGTGGTATACGAAGGCCCAGAATCCTGAAGAGTCGATGACATGTCTTCGAAAATTTCTTTAGGCGATTTTCCTTGTTTCACAAGGTACTTTATCACGGCACGGTGTTCAAAACTGTGAGGATTTCCGATTTCGGCTGAAATGGTGATGTTTATCCTACCACAGATAATAACAAAATAAGATTATTATTGAAACGCGGTGATATTACTAAAGATTGCCGCAGTTAGTGCTATAGCTAATGAGTAGACGACTCGTTGTTGAGACTCTCAGGCCGCGAACTTATCAACCGCCCCTCGTATATTAAAGAAACGTTGAATACGAGAGACTCATTGGCGTAGTTGCTTCCCCGTTATGACTGGTAGTTTCTTCTTCATCATCATTCCGGAGAAAATTCACTACTTAAAAATATTTTTAGTTTTTTCAGCTGGCAACATTTTTCGTTCTGGAAATCGTTTGTCGTGCCTATCGTTTCATAATAGATAATAAGGGCCCAACACACATGCACTCTTTATTAGTAGATTAGTGATTTCAATGTAGTTATCGAAGCCTTTTTGCAGGTCTGCAAAATCTTGCTTTTAAATGCCCAAACGCATTCTCGACTACTATACGGCATTTTGATAATGAATAATTGAATGTTACATTTACACATTCATCCCGGATATTTTTTAGTGAGAATTTCCTGAAAATCTACAAATCGCTGCAACTCAACAACTCGGGTAGTTGTCGATATTCAAATATAACATTTTTTTATCTACACTAAGGTAAGAGATGAAATGTAATGTTGTAGGTGTGTTGCGTTATAACTTCCCAGCGGGGAACGGAGGCCTTCTACCACATATGATATTCGCATTTTTGGAAGCTAAAGAACGCTTCCTTCCAACCCATTTTCTATATTTCTCCCTATCCTTTTTAACAAAGCATATTCTATGATGTAAGCAGTCTTGACCTTTAGTGGAATGGATCTTAAAGGCTTCTTTGGAATATATCTTGCGTGCTTCCTGGAAATGAAACCAGAATACTTTTTTTGTATGAATATAGAATGCTTCTCTGGATTGAATTTTGCATGCATTTTAGAATGAATGTAGAATGCTTCCGTGGTACTTATCTAGAATGATTCTCTGGAATGTATGTAACACGACCATCTTTGACCACTATTAAAGATTATTAAAAACAAAATTTTTAAATCTTTTATTCAAAAAAAAAATTAATTAACACGATCTTTAAAGTATAATAAAACAAAACAAAATGAGATAATGAAAGAAATTGTGAAAACTTCTAATATTAACGGGTTGGGTCCGATTTGTCGATTTTAAAAATATCGATTGTAAAAAATCGATCAAAAAAATACCGAAAAAAATATCGATTGAGAAAAATGTTGACTGATCAAAAAGTCGACGGCGAATATGTCGATTTTAAAATGTCGATAATTGTTTATTGAATGATATTAACAAGCTCTCGTGCACCCGTTGACATCATTCAATAAACCATTATCGATATTCTACCTTCGTAACTGTTTAACAGTTGCAACAGACATTACAACAAATTCAGAAGGGCGAGAGAAAAGCACCAAAAAAGTATATAATACGCAAGGAAAATCAGCTTAAAACAATTTTGAATAAAAAAGCAAACTATTGTTGAATTGTTTGAAAAACATTACAATTAATTTACGGTTGGCATAAATGTCTACTTTTTCGTTTCACCAAAATGTATTTTAAGAAAGACTAAAATTAAATTAATGTTTTTAGTTTAAGAAAAAGTGAATTAAACCAAAAATAAATAAAATTGCAGTTTTTTTTTATTTACATATATCAAAAGGATACTTGTCGAAATTTTTACCGACAGTCCTCTAAGCCAAATCGACATTTTGGGTGTCGAAGTTTTAAACTTTTAAAATAATTGTTTGCCGGTAAAAGATTTGTCAGGATTTTAGCGAATGCCAAATCGACATTCATGGTAAACGAAATTATTTTTGTCGATAAACGCTTGCTGTTGTTAAACCGGTGTTACAACTGATGCAAGAATACTAGTGTGAAATAGCCCATTAATTGCATGACGTAATCTGGAAAGACAGAAAAAAGATTGGTGTAGTGTTTTGAAACTCAGCGGCTTGATTTTGTACGGCCTTTTTTGCTTTGTCAAGAAGGAACGGAATTCTATTTGGTATTGAATGTATGAAATAAATTTCTGAACAGTCAAGTCAAGAAAGCTGTACAAAATAAAGCCGGAGGTCTTATTAAGTTTCAGTAAATTCCGGGTGGCGTTCAGATTACAAGGGAGTATTTTGTTTTGTTGTTAGGCGATTCCACGCTTGTATTCTTGCATCAAGAATACCAGCCCATTGTCGTTGCTTTTGGATTCACAGTGCTTGACGTCATCGTTTCGATCATTAGCATTTCCAGATATATAACCACCCTACTGCCAGTGTTGCGGCTTTACAGTAGAGTTGGCATAAGCTTTCCGAATTGATCGAAAAAAACAGATAATTACTGACATCATGATTTGAACTGTGAACCTTCAGCGTTACAAGCGGTGACGTTACCACTGCCTCGGGCCGCAAGAGATTTTCAATGGTTCTGTATTATGCGGAAGACCCAAGCGAACAAACCGGAATAGTGACACTTTTTTAAGCACATTGTTTATATAAATGTTGTCTATTGTTTTGTCTTTTAACTCCCGGCACAATATATTGAATGTTCCCCGTGACATTTGGAAAAAATAATTTCCCGGTACTTCCTTTTCTTGGCTGTACTGGCACGATGCTGCAAATAATGCAATTTGTTAAGTACTTTGTTCATTCCTTGGAATAACATTTACCTTGGTCCATAACTTTCTGAGTACCGTACAATCTACGAGTACTAGCTATCTGATTCGATAATATGATTTTCATTCGAAGCCATTGAATACTTTTTTGTTTCCGCTTATAATGTTCTCTTCTTTTTATTTAAAGTCTCTAACGCTAAGTTAAAACTACATTTAGAACGATGTAAATATTATTTAGGAAGCTTCAATTTAACCATTCAGCCTTGTTTAAATAAAATAATTTACGCACGGAACAAACCACATCGGCCAAAACAAATGAGGTAAATGGGCTCGTTCAGTATTCTAGTTACGAAAAAATCACGACCAATGGTGGAACCTCGATATGGGAACATTCAGTATTCTAGGCATTTACTAATCAGTCATAAATGAAGAAATATAAGGCCGTAGTGATAATATTGTAATATGCGAGCTACGGCTCGAGTAGATAAAACGATATTCTGTGAAATTATTTCTTTATTTTCTAGTCTATAGAACAATTCAAGTTCACACTATACTATTTTTTGCAAATTCTTTTCTTACAAGGTCTCTTTCTTCTCAAATCACTTTATCTCCTTTCAATTACTTAATTCACAAATCCAAACTAATTACTTCTTCTTGTTAACTCTCAACTTTCAATTTATCACAAAATTACAACTTCGGCTGTTATCACTTTTCCAATCTCTTCGTGCGGTTCACAACCGACTGCTTGGTCTCGATCGCCATCTGTCCTTCAATAGCCGCATTTCTAATAGCCAGAAACTTCTAGCAAATTCTTCGACCACTGGAATAAGAAAATTCTGATGTAATAATTCCAGGATGACAGATGCAGCCAATAATCCCTTGTTCTCTCTTATCCGTGATATTATCCGAACTGTGGAGACTAATTGCAGACACGAACCTCGAATGAAAAGACACTTCGGACCAAAATTCTGCCAGAATGAAAAGACACTTCGGAATTTGTTGCATTATGCTACATTATGTTACAATATATTAAAGAGACAGAGGAGAACCTCACCTAAGATAGCGCAAGCAAGTGGAAAGGAACCTTAACCAACTTCGTGTGCAAAACTGGAGGCGGCTTGTACGAGATCGAACTAGTTAAAGACGCTTATTGGTTGTGACCCAGGTAAAGGACTGTAGCGCCACCTAAAAAAAAAGTAAAGAAACAGGATCATTTTTACGAAGAAATACCGCTAATATCGAAAGCTACTGAAACTATATAAAAAGTTAGTTGTTGTTTTTGTTGCTATTCGAATGTTTTATGAACAAAGGTACATTTTAACAAAGAAACATGGCTTATGTATTTAGCATTTTGAAAAAAATCCTGCGCTTATGCTAGCAATCTCAACGTTCACTACGGACGCGACGTAGACGGAGAATGATTGAAATGTTAACGACAGTGAGCATACGATGGTGGAGGCAATCGCGACGGCCACGACACTTAATGTTCCCTCAATTTCCTGCCATTTGTTTGCTATTAAATTCACGTTTTTTTGCACTGCAAACGTTATTACGTAATTTACTTATTTTTGTCTAATTTAATTAGTTTTTATCTTGAAATATGCAAGTCAAGATTTTTCCACCAAGAAACAAACTGCTGACAGCAAGAAACTTACATTTGGACACTTAAAAAGTTAAAATTTAACCAACATTACAACGTCGTGAGCGTTGCATCCTTCGCGAAGTCGTCGAGTTTGCCCGTTTGTATACATTTTCATATAGCTCAAAATTCTTTTGTTAGTTCGATGCGTAAACAGTCGTGAAGGTTTGCCTCCGGGATTAAGTGCAATTCGAATAAAAAGTACCCAATCGACTGCTGCTAATTGATAGAATAATACTTCGAAAGAACCTTTGTTTATATTCTTCATTACGGAATACATAATTACGAATTACGTAGTGGTTTATTCGATAACGGATGACGGAATACTAAAAACTTTTACCTGACGAATTATCCGTTCACGGATCAGAAGATTCGACCTCAGTTTAAAATAAAAATGGAATATGTTGGGTGAAAATTCAGATGAAGAGGAATCGTGTTGTGAATATTGAAATGCGTTGCAGAACTACGAGCGCGATAGAAGATTTAGGATTGGCTTAGAGCGCCCGCATAGGGCCAGTAAGTTAGAATAAAATAGTTACGTTAGTTAAGCCAGGTTTAAGCGTTTTGTCTATCATGTAAGTTACAATGAATTAATCAATAAAAATGCAGTAAAAATGAAAATACGAGCGCGATAGCTCCATGACTTTATAAAACTTGGCTTTATCAATTATGATATATGTATGTAGTTGAATTTTGGACCGCAAAACACGTTCAACGACCATCGAGCGACAGACGCACCCTTAGAACTGCTATAATTTTGTTGAACACACTCTGTGCAAACATTTTGACATTCCAACAGATCTCATCACCCATGGCAGCCTTTTGTTTACTTCGTATAGGTTTTGTTCATTTAAATTTGTTCAATTATAATAAAAGATGTCGACTGGATTTGATCAAAATGACGAAAATGAAGAAGAAGAGATTGTACCAAAGGTCAAAATCAAGGCGGAAGTAGTAGAAATCATAGAAAGCTCATCTCAATTAGAGCTCGACCCAAAAATTGGACCAATTGCTTATCGAATGCGTCCCTCCTTAGCTGACACCTTTAAGGCCAAAACCATAAAGGGAATTATTCAACAGAGTCTAACTAAAACACTTCATGGTATACGTTATTTGTATTTTTAGAGATTTATCTTGATTCTTAATTTCTTTAGGAAGGAAATACAATATAGAAGATGCGCGCAAATGGACGCGAGATATTGCTGACTCTGTGAGTGCATCCGTTAAGGATTTGAATATGCCACGCTACAAGCATGTTGTCCAAGTTACTATGGGTCAGCAACTGGGAGGTGGTTGCAGGTACATTGCTAAGTGTAGTTGGGATGCCGAATGTGATAGTCATACCTCAGATGTGTTCTCAAATGCTACCATGTTCTGCGTTTGTACTGTTTTTGGAATTTATTTATACTAGAGTTGTGTAGTATGTCCATGAGTTTTATTTTGCGATTAAATTATAAATTAATTAATAAAAATCATGTTGTTTAACATTTAGCGGATAACAAAATGATGTAGTTCTATCCTAACCAGCAATCCCGATGGTTAGGATAGATTCCAAAGGGGTTTTAAACATGAAGAGAACAGGTGTTGGAAAAGCAGAAATGAACCATTCAAAACAGCCCCCTCACAATAAAATCAATTTAATAATTCTCTACACCCTGGGCAAAACTAGAATGTTGTATTGAGCTATTGGTAATCATAAAGCGTCCCGTGGTAGCCCGTAGTGACGTTGTATTCCAATTTTTCTCTGGCTTATAGAGTATAGATTGATTAATGGACCTGGGACTCATTTAACAGATCTTCGAGATATTTCCTTTATAATATTTACAATAACTTATTGTTTTAGCACTACACCAGCTAAACTTAAAATCCGCACACTTCAACACCGGAGGTGGTGTGGAAGTTGGAGTCTTTTCCGAGGATCTTAACATCAATATCTCCTTCCGATCAAGGAGGCTCTATCGTGATTGCAGAAGAATGTAATATCTGAACGGGATATTTCCATTTTCACCGACAGTCAAGCTGAGATTAAGTCCCTGAATTCGCCCTAGAATGCCGTCTATCTCTCAAAGGGATGGCTGAATAGTTAAACAATCACCTACTCTGGGTGCCTAGGCACAAGGACATTCAGACGAACTGTGTGGCTGATGAACTCACCCGGCATGCCACTAATTTACGGACTCTGCTGGAGAAGGGCAATCTTAGCATGCTTGTTGTTTAAGGTGAATGCAATCATCAAAACCACTACGTGTCAGGTTACTAAACAGATTTAGCCTGAGCTGAATCAGAAATGTTCTAGCAGTTTGGTTTCGCTAAAAAGTTTAGTTTAGTTTAGTTAAGTTTATTAGTATTAATTCAATACTTTACAAATCCATATTTACTATATACATACATACATATTAACAAATTTATTTAATTCAGTCTTATTGCTCTCTTATGTACTTCTTTTTACAAACTCTATACATTTACTTTTATATATTCTAAAATGTTGCTCATTCTTTATATCAGTTGGTAGCGTATTAAATAAACTAAAACCTTTATAAATAATTGTATTTGGGGCAGATGTTGAAGATTGATTGCGTAGTCTAAAATTATTTATATTTCGTAACGGGTACGGCTGCGTATCTCCCACACGTCTGACTACGCTCGTTAAATACCTAGGTGCATCACCATATTTGATTTTAAAAACAGCCAATAATGTGTTGTACTCCAGCCTTTGCTTGACGTTCAGCCACCTTAGCGCGTCCAGCATAGAAGTTATTGGGGTAAATCTGTTTCATCTCAGGATACTCCTCATAGCCTTGTTTTGCAGCTTTTGAAGTCTTTTTATTTGACCTTGGTTGCAGCATGAAAAAAGTATTGGAGCACAAAATTCAAAGTGAGGTTTCACTATGGTGTTATAAACCGTTATAGCTGTCATGTCATCCATCTGTTTTCTGATCCTTTTGAAGAATCCAATTTTTTTTACCAATTTTCTTGCATATGTAGTCCACATGTTCATGCATATTTAACTCCTTGTCAATAATCATTCCCAAATATTTGATACTGTTTACATTTTCAGCGTATCATCGGCGTATAAAAGAATCTTACAAAATGTTATTATTGTAGGCATGTCGTTGATGTAGAGGATAAATAAAAGTGCACCAAAAATTGAACCTTGTGGCACTCCTTGTTCAACCTCAATGAAATCGGACACGCTTCTGTTAATTTTTTTCCGTTGTACTCTATTTGTTAAAAATGATCTAAACCATTCAAGCTCTTTACCTTGTATTCCGTACTTATATAATTTTCTCAAAAGTATTTCCTTATTAATTGTTTCAAAAGCACGTTTGAAATCTAAGAAAATTGCTATTATTTTCTTTTCCTTTCCGCCGCCTTTCCATTCGTTTACTATGTGGTTAACCGCTGCCTCACAGGAATAATTTTTTCTGTACCCAGATTGATACATCGATAAAATATTGTTGCTTTCAAGATATTCCACCATCTGTTGTTTTACCACCATCTCAATAATTTTCTCAATCGTTCTTAGCGTATTAATGGGTCGAAATTCTTCACTTTTGTTTGTATTTGCAACTTTTTCCACCGGTGTAACCATTGAATCCTTCCATTAGTTTGGGAACTACCCCGTTGAGAGTGATTTATTTACTATCCTGAGCACTGTCTGTCCTAAAATATCCCAATTATCAATTATTACTTGTGGGCTTATTTTTTTCGAAATCCACTTTGTTTTTTAGTTTTTTACAAACTTTTTCAAGTTCGTGTAGCGTTAATTCTCGGAATTTAAATTTGCTCTCTGTTTCATTTATATTATTCATGTATTCAAAATCTTCAATTGATTTAACAATTTGTTTTACACTACTTACAAAATAGTCGTTAAATTTGTTTGCAATTTCGGACTCATCTCTATAATCTTTATCTTCGAAGCATACATGTTTTATTTAATTTTGTTGCTGTCCAATAACCATTTTTTTGATTATACTCCACATCTCTTTCTGTCCATTTGCACGCCTTATTCGGTTCCTTATGTAACGATTTTTTGCGTTTCGAATGCTAACTTTATATTGGTTCCTTATTCTTTTGTATTCATTCCAATTCTCGTTGCTGTTGTAATGTTTAGCTAATTCATATTTTTCAATTTTCTTAGCTTTCAGAGCTTTCAGTTCGTTAGTGTACCATCTATTTGTTTTATTATCCATTTTGATATTTTTCTTGCTAATGAATGCTCTTGCGGTATTCCTAACACTCAAATCCATATTTTTCGCATTTTCATGCACGCTAGCTGTCATATTGTATGATGTGTCGAATTCCCTTAGTTTACACGTGAAAAGATCTTTCCTGTATCTGTAGACTTCTATCTTGTTCTGCTCAACGTTTTTGTTTTTTTATTTGGTTTATGAATATATCAATACTTTCATGATCTGAAATCTTATTACTAACATTGGTACAAACTGTAAGATTGTGCATGTTTGAAACTACATAATCAATTATGCTATTTGAAGTTTCCGTAATTCTTGAATATTCTGTCATCTGAGATAAACAGTTATCGTTCAGTATCCTTTTGATCTCTCGTTTATAAAGTGTATTCTTGCTCCAATCTATGTTGAAATCTCCAGCAATCAATATGTTTGTTGGTGTTTCGGTCAGCTTCTCAATGTTTTCTTCTAGAAAATCACAAAATTCTCTTTCAGAGCTCTTTGGCGCTTTGTACACAGCTACTATGACCACTTCTATATTATTGCGTTCACATTTGCATGCTAAAAGCCATCTTTTGTAATCGACTGATTCTTCTAACACCTTTACGACTTTCCAATTGTTTTTTATGTAGATTGTGGTACCTCCAGTATGTGTTGAGTTCGAGAAACAAGATACGTCATTATATACTTTAAGTTTTATGTTGACTAATT
Source organism: Pocota personata (assembly GCA_963082735.1). NCBI lineage: Eukaryota > Metazoa > Arthropoda > Insecta > Diptera > Syrphidae > Pocota > Pocota personata. The sequence continues at coordinate 52,666,026 of OY720429.1, read as the reverse complement.
TGTCTATTACTTTTTGTTCAATAAGGTGTGTTTCGGACAAAATCATAAATTCGTACTGTTTACTGTCTGCTAATATTTCTAACTCATTGAAATTATTGCTCAAGCCCTGTATGTTGATGTAAACGCCTTTGATATTGTTGAGTTGCTAGTAACCAATTCTTTTCTTTCTGGCTTCCAGCTTATTCAGATAGACTGGGCATAATCGTTTTAGTGTTGTATGATTGTCGTCTAGTCCCAGATTAAGTTTTTCGTTAGCTCGCATACAATTTATACATTTATTAACTGTTTCATTGTTACACTCACTAGTTTTATGGTTACCTAAACATTTAAGGCATGTTTCATCCTTCTTCTTACATTCAGTGGATTTATGATTGAAACCTTTACATTTAAAACACCGCATGATTTCCACTCCATCGAATATCTTACTTCGCTCCCACCCTATGCTGAGTTTTCCTGTTTCCATTACTTTAGGAAAAGATTCAGCGTCAATTGGCGTAACAGTGCCAGAATATGTATCATAACCGGGCACTTTCTCATAGGAATACACGCCAAAAGGCTAGGTGTCTTCTCAAATGATTTCTATCGGAGTTGGAGGGATGAGGAGGAGGAGGAGGAGGAAACACCACTTCATCTTCTCTGTACTTGGCCGGCCCCGTCCATTAGAAAAAACTTCACCCAGGAGCTTACTTCTTCAATAATACTGATGACAGGTGCTTCCACACTCCAGATGATTCTGCGGGTAGTTTCTGGGGAATACCTAGATTCTTGTGGCATTACTATAGACCTACATACTTCTGATCTAAGTGTGTCTGCGCGGTCACAACAATCTGAAGTAGGTACCGACTTATCTCACCAGTGGTTCTTCGATATGCAGTTAATGTTAGTTCGGACCGCCAGCCATTAAATTGGGCTCTGTGATATAACCATTTAGTTAGAGTTGCTTTTATATCTAAAATCTAAAGTTACTTGATAGCAAAATGTACATATGTACAAATATGCAATGTATAACTCTTAGTGTCTTATTATTAATACTCCAGATAGTAGTCGCAATAACAAAAGTCATCCCGTAGTCCACTCGAGCGCGGCTGCTGTAAGGTTTCTAGAGGCCCCAACCAACACACTTCAACCTCACGTCTACGTTGCGGAAAGAACCAACCTGATACGCTTAATCTCCGTCTCGATAGACAGGCATAGACGAATTGAGAATGGGTAACCTTCATCGTTGTGTCAGCTTACTTTCCATATGATTCAGTAACGCCTCCACCACTAAAGGCAGTGACTGCAGTCATGGAGTATTGTGACGCCAGGAAGATGGGATTAGTCATTTGTTGTGATGCTAATGCTCAGAACACGTTTTGAGGCAGCAGCAAATGCAACACACGAGGAAACCATCTCCTGGATTTCATACTATCCTCTGGCATAACAATTAACAATGTTGGCTCCCAGACGACATTCGTTACCGCAAAGAGACGTGAGGTGATGAAACACGGAAAAGGTGGTCTGACTCGGAGACTACCTGCAGACACGTGAGGACTGCTATTAGAACCAAGAGAGAAATTCTAAGTATAAAGTGAAGACAGTAGCGATATTCAAAGGATATGGTAGCTTAAGGTATCATCTGAAGATGGAAGTTTTGAAAGACAATATCTGCAGGTTATGCCTAGAAGACGTGGAGAACGCGACACACAATGTGTCAATGTCAGGGATTAGACAGCAGAAGAGATCGTGAGACTAGCTAGGTTACAAGAAAATGCCAGCGTTGATATGAGGAATCGTGGTTAGGGAAAGATTCTAGATAAAATAATAAAAAGTGACCGAACAAGATTGTTAATATATAATTAAATACATACTTTTCCATCTTGCATCCAATTGAAGAAATACCAGTCAACCTAGCTTTAAAAAATCCTCGACGAAAAAGTTCAAACAAATTAAAAACAAAAACATTACCGTATATTCAGAGTTGACAAAAAAACAAGTACATAAAATTGAATAGCAAAATATCAGTTTACATCGTGAATAAACGAGAAGAAATACTGAACTCATGAGACAACAAAGGTACCATTGACGTCCATTCGTCGGTTTCAGTGTCGTACTCTTCGACTAAATTTTACCATTCGCCAAAAACGCAAGCTATTCCAAAATTCAGCAAGTTTTCCCCCTTACAAGCTGTGGAAGTCCATTTATAGGTAACAGGATCATAGCATTCCAATGAAGGGTGGCCCTTGCCAACGGCGTATAATTTCTCATTAAGAACAGCTACCTCAATGTAAGAAAGTGATGAACGCAAAAAGGCTCTGAATAAGTCCATATTTGTAGTGAAAAGTCAAATATTTCGACCGAACATGACCAATTCCCATTGCTTTCGCCACCAACGATGTACAAAAGTCCTTTCATTTCAGCCATACCAGGCCAGCATCGCGCCAATTTCATTGGAGGCAATTCGGTCCACTCCATTTTTTGGAGATCTAAGCATTCAACGTTATTTGTTACACGTCCACAGATCTTCCCTCCAGCAATGATTAACTTCCCGTTTACCACTGCAGTACTATAATTTATTCGTTCTTTAGGCGAATGAGGCCATTTCTCGTATGTCCATTTATTTAACTCTGCATTTAACGTCTGAACTTGGAAATCACTAGTGCCTGTTACAAAAACAAGTTTGTTGTTTGTTTTCATTACTGTAGGAGGGTCGGCTGAAATCTTTAAACGACTTTCAGGTGACAAATGCCATTCGAGCCACTTGCGCATCATCTCATAACACTCAATGGATTTGCACATTGATTTGCTGTTTTCGATAATGAACTTGGGGTCCAACAATGCGAATCGCACACGAGACAGAAGACTGCATGTGAATTCCTCACGATTTGCTTTGTCATGTTCGACCCATGCCAGAAGACTGTGGAACACAAGTTCCTGTGAGGGTCCACTAAGATCCACACTAAAAAGGAATTTGCCCACCTGCTGCTTGTTTAGTTGCAAAAGCTCCTTTTCAGCACAAACTTCCTCAAAGCACCCGTACGCAAATGAAATAGACTGTTCATAGAGCATCGTGTAGCCATGCTGCTCTGCGAAAAATGCAATCCCCAAACAATTAGACGGATCCAACTCATCTCCCATGAAATCACAGCAAGCAAGGTATTCATTTGAAAAAAGTCCGCTGCTTTTAGTATACTTTCGACCACATCACTATGGAGCTCAATTGAAGCAGTGTACATAAAGTTCAATAACGATTTGAGAGTTTCTCCATCCACATTTTCCAGTTTCACCTCCTCAGATTCAGCATCGGTAAGCGTACTCCGAAACATAGCCAAGAAATAATCGCTCGAAGCGGATAAAACAACCCGATGAGCTTCCAATTTAACGTTATCAATTCCAGCAATCAAAGTTACGTCGAAGAATTCCTTCCTCTCGTAGAATATCTGCAGTTTGTTTAAAATATTATTGACATGGTCAGCACATTTAAAAATTTTATTTTTATTTTCTGTTGAAGAGATTGTTAGAACTGAATTTTCTTCAGACATGGTGAACGCTGAAAAGTCGTTATTATCATCATTATTACTTGCAGTTTAATCAATTTATAGTCTAAATACTTACATTACTAACAGAATTAGATACTCAAATGCAGAAAGTGCTTCTTTACTGGTTAACGAATCTACAAATGTTCAATTTCTGTTCGGGTGCTTACGATACGTGATTGGTAAGTTAGGGGATTCCCTGATAGAACGAATGAGAACTGGCACATTTTCCAAAATGGAGCTGATGTAAAGCATTGCCATACTGTACTATTTCTCGGATTTCCAATATTCTTCACTTAATGGTGAATGTTACATTGGCGCAGAAATGAAAGTTTTCAAAATGTTGAGGAGGAACCACAGAATTGGAAAAGTAATTTCTTGCGTAATCGAAGCACCATACGTTTTGAAAACAATCCAAACACTGAGAATCCGAACACTTTGTAATAGAACATCCATGCTTCATCTGATTTTATTTTTCGATCGGATTTTCGGTGGGCTTTTCTATTCTATATAACCAAACGAAGAAAACAGTATAAAAAGAAGAGGAATTGAAATTATTCGAAAAGATTTTATTTTTGAAAACTTCCTCTTGAATCAAGGTATTGCATACATTATCGGTCAGTGTGTCTATTGGCATAAAATTAAGTTCAATTTGATGGCATTTTTTAATTTAACAAACGAATTGCGGTTTCTGTCGAAAAAATATTTTTAGAAATGCTCTTTCTAAGTTTTCTATGTTTCATTGGAAAAAATGAGCAATTCTAGATTAATTCACACGAAAACAGCATCCAAGATTTATTTACAGAATTGCCCTGAACTCACCAATACATATACAATTCGTCTCGCCCCATGGGAAGAGAGAGGAGTATCTTTTTGTGTTGAAATAATAGGTTTCTTTGGGTATTCATATGCAAACGTAATATTACGTCTGAAAACATACAAAAAAAACCATACACGTACTGAGAGACTTAACGAAATTGAGGGAGATATGATTTTTTGTTCGTTAATTTTTCAGTACTTTTCTTCCAGAAGAATTTTGCATCATAAAATAAAAATAAAACTGTTAAATGAGTTACAGTTTATTGATTTGACAGCAAAAGGGATTTAATATAATACAATTTTGCTGAAATAAACTATATATTAAAAAAGGCTCAACAAATAGCATGTTTCTATGGCAAGTTGAGCCTGGGTTGAACTGCATGGAAACTTGAGTCGATTTGTGTTCTCTCTGTTATTTTCAACTCAACGAAAACTCAAACTTTTAAGAGATTTTAACAGAAAATTGATTTTATGACTTCTTCTTATAAGAAAGCGTGCCTGGCTAGAACTATTTGTTACAGAAGTTCATGGATTCTGATGAGATTTTGAAAATAAGGCTTATACATCACTCTAAGTAGCTTTAAAAAGTAATACCATTTTTTATTTTTATTTTTTGAAGAAAACGACCTTAACGTATGGGCGAGTTGTAAATAATGTGAATATCTATATATAGTATTTTGTAAAGGTGATATTTTTGTTTCTACTAGAAATATTGGAAAATAACATTTTGTTTCTTAAAGCTTAAATACCAAATTTCACCTTCCTAGATCAAAACTTAAGGATCAAAAACTGGTGACATATGGCTAAATGAATTTAAATTTGGATGCTGATCTCAAATATACATACATATATACTTTTGGGGGTCCATCATTATTATTTCTCTATGTTAAAAACTATATGTATCAAAATTAATATAATTACGGAATATAATATATATGTGTATATGTAGATACATTGAACATAAATATTTTTTAACAATGTGGACAAAAATATTACACTTTTTTGTATCACTTAAGACCTTAATGTAGATTCCTAAAGATTTCAGTATCCACACTGAACACGAATACGTATCAGAATATTCCTATCACTTCAGTTTGTATACGATCGCATGAACATAGCCTTCGTAATCGGCTTACATTCATTTATTTAGGAAGACTTAATCTGCACTTAATATAAATTAGTATCCAGGACATACCGATTTAATGCTAGGTTGATTTGAAATAGATCCAAAATGGCATTTAACCAACTTTAGAATGTCAGCATCTTAAAAACCTGACGTGATAGAAATATTGTTAACAAGTTTGAACACCAATGTGGTATAAAAACATGTTTATACTAAAATCCATATGAATCGAGATTTAAAGATTAAAACACGTGTTCCACAGTATCCATAATCCATAAATAGCAGTAGATTGCAAGCCGAGCGCAGTGAAGCAGCAGATTTCCAAGTTTGTTGAAAAACGCAGTAGATCTACTGCAATTGTAGTAAAGTGCCAACTCTGTTGCAGAACGATGAGTTAAGTTGTAGTGTACTGTTGGGGCAGGGGAGGGCGGAAATATGTGAAGAAAAAATATTTGTGTGTGACACCAACTCTTTACAAGAAGCATATGGGTGTTTCACTAACACTTCTAGATTCTGAAGGCAATCTTCATGCAATGAACAACGTTTTTAACCTCTCGCTAAATTTCGACATAATCGTGGTGAATAAAATGAAGACAATAGACGTCAAAATTTAACCAGCTCTATAAGCATTCTGCCGGCCGCTTAAAGCTTAACAGCCCAACAGTGTGCATAAGCTTGTATATGCAAAACTATTAAAAAACAACGGCTGCATGGTTATGCAGTCAACGCACAATACCATATGTAAACTAACAGGTTTTTCTGATGCACATAGCCAAAAATAGCTGCGAGGGCACTTCACTTCACTTAATTAAATGGACAAAAATTAACTAATGTAACATAATTTCCATTGCGGCTTGACAAAGGGAATCTAGTGTATTCTAGAGATGGAAAACTATCGATAATCGCTACCATCGATGGTTATCTATAGTTGGGTCCTTGACTATCGATTACTAAGCGATGTTTATTGCGCACACCAAGGTTTGGCCTTTGTCTTTTCGACTTGTCGGGAGGGAACGTTCTGAATTTTATTTCATACATTCACTAAAAAATCAAATTCGGTAAATGTATGAAATAAAATTCTGAATGTTCCCTTTCCTCTCGTTAAGTCGAGAAAGTCGAATAAAAACAAACTTTTACGACTTGTGGAGAGGAACGTTCTAAATTCGATTTAGTGGTGAATGTATGAAATAAAATTCGGAACGTTCTCTTTCGACAAGTCGAAAAACCATACATAATCAAGTCAGTCGATCGTTGGCCCTTTCAGCGGCTTGATTTTGTACGGTTTTCCCGACTTATCGAAAGAGAACGTTCCGAATTTTATTTCATACATTCACCACTAAATCGAATTTAGAACGTTCCTCTCCACAAGTCGTAAAAGTTTGTTTTTATTCGACTTTCTCGACTTAACGAGAGGAAAGGGAACATTCAGAATTTTATTTCATACATTTACTACCAAACAGAATTCGGGACGTTCCTTCACGAAAATCCAAAGTGTCTAGAAAATCTTGCGGCGAGTTTCTACCATGTATTTTTGAATATTTGAACAACGGGGTGCAATGATGACATGTGTGGCAGGGTCAAATGAGGGGTAAAATGCAAACTGCGAAAATATTTTAATAATTTTTCGAACTGCAAAAGTGTAATTTCTACTGTGTTCCGGTTTGACATCTTCCACAGAGCCTGGGGTACGTTTGCACTTTAAAAAATAAAAATAAAAATAAAAATTAAAGGAAAATATATTTTCTAGAATGCTTTTGAGTTTGGTTTATTTTTAATTGTGATATTTGCTCTCATTTACTATATATGTATATTTGTAAAATTTGAATAAGCCCACAGTTCACACACATGTGTGGTTAAGTTAAAAGGAGAGAATACATTTACGAACCCACGGTATATTTCATGTTTGGAGTTAGAGGGTATATCAACGTCACCAAATGACAAACCCAACCTATTTAAATTATCACGATTTTTTTAAGCAAAGCTGTCAAAAAACAACGAATTGTGCTATGCTGTGCATTATAATACGTTGTCAATGTATTGTCAACCTACGATGGCATATTCAAACTGACAGCTGTTCCTCATACACGAAAGTTAACGAAGCACACACACCTTAACGAACGTAACACTATATTGCTTTTGCGGTTTGACAAAGGGAAACAAGTCTATGTATTCGTTTTTTGCAGAACGGTTGCATATGCAAACTTATGCACATTGTGGTCAACCCTAAAGTCTCCACTCAAAGAGTTTGAGTAAAATATATTTTTTTTTTTTGGCCAAAAATTGTTGAATACGCTCAAAACGGTCAAAAACTTTGACAAAAGCGATGTTGTGACACATCTCTTCTCTCACTTATGCCTTCCTCTAATTTTCTCTTAACTTGTACTTATGTAGTGCATTTCAATTTTAAATAATAGAAAAATTCGCTTCAATATCCATTAATAAATAATTTTATTTTTTTTAAAATTTCGTTTACTGTTTTTTTTTTTTTTTTTTTCTTTTTTTTTTATACAAACGGCAGTCTAAAATACATAATAATTTAAGAATAAAATTACAAGATGAATCTTTTTTTTTAAATTGTCCTACTTACTTAATAACTGGGTACAATTAGATGGAGCCATTGATATTGTTTTGTATAGGATGTTCACTTTTCTTATTTAAAATGTACACTTGGTTGTTCTTTTTCGTTTTGTCTTCAATTTTTCATATAGTATATTATCTAGGTACAATTTGTGTTCTTTACATAATAAAAGGATTCACAATAATATATCATGTACTTTTGTGCAAAATTACTTATATGTATACTTACATACTCGTATGTTAGATTTGATTTACTTTTTTTCACTTAGTTTAATTATTATTTTTTTTATCTAGGATAAAACATCTAGATCAATCACGAATACTATATAAAGCGAAAGAAAATAAAAAATAAATTTCATGTAATAACAATAATAAAAAAAAGTTGGTTCCATTTGGTTAACGGCAGAGGGCGTTTTTCGAACATTAAACATCGAGATTGAAAAACTTAAAACGAAAGTGGTATTTGAATCAGACTTTCTTAATTTGTTTAGGAAACCAGTTATGACAGCGGGATTATGCTGCGCCGTCAAGTAATTTTTTGAAGGTCTGCCGCTTTATTTTAGAGTCGCCTTTTGGTTTATAAGTTACATACATACATATATTTTTTTTAAAGTCGTCATTGTGGTTAAACCTTTAAAACGACTTTTGTTCTGCTTTTATTGGTTTTGTTGTTGTTTGATTAAGTTGAATACAAATTCCATCGAATGATGATTCGAATCCCTTAGTCGTATGTAACTGGACGGCACAATGAGAATACGTACATTATGGCGTACCATACTTCGGTAAGATACAATGCCAGCATCAGGGTGCACATAAGGTACTCAAGTCGTAGCTTGTAGGCTTGCAGAACAAGGATATAAGATACACCCAAAAAGCATGGAACCGTTAGGAAGACCGATAATATAACATGCCAACCTGAAATAAAAAATAAAGTTGACACCTTTTATTTATTTATTTATTATTGTTTTCATATAAATAGTATATATTAAGGATATCGAATGAAAACAGACAAAGTGCATGTATTTTGTCTTTTTGATTTGACGAAAACACCAAGAATTTATACCCCCTTTATTTCTGAAACTGCTCTCTCGAAATTGTTTAATATATTTACGTGTGTACACAGTGCCTAATACAGAAATTACAAAACAAATATTTTGACTTTTATAGTCAATAGCTAAAGTGGCGTTTACGAATCTTTTGTTAACTTTTCATAAAAATCCGCCTAGTTGTTTAGGCTCTGCAAAGTAAAACGTTATAGGTTGTTCGAACGGTATACATGATCAACCTGTCTTCAAAATTATTGAACAACGTCATAACTGACCATAAACTTGTGCACACTACGGAGAATGAAAGTTATGATTAATTCAATTTAACCAGATTTGTAAGTGATTGAAAAACTTTTAAATGTGTGGAATGTGAACACTATGGTTATTTGTGTGTGTTTTGACGTTTTTTAAATATTTGATATATTTAAATGTAATTTTTATTATATACTCGTAATTATTAAGAAATTATGGAAATATTAATTGATTATACCAATATCATGTTAATTAATAACCAACTAGATTTCTGTTTTGTTTACCGCAATCAACAAAGCATTCGATAATTGACGGGTCAAGATTGAGACATTAAAACAGTAATTTACACAATTCTGTTTAACCCTTTAGTGCTTCCTAAGCGAGCCATGTGCTCTTACGGACTCATACAAGAAACAGTAGGGCTCGTTACTATTTTATTTTTTATGTGCTTAAAAATTTACAGCTGATTTGTTGAGTTTTGACAGATTGTCCTAATGGGTTAATTGGTTGCATAAAACGAAAAGGTTACGTCAAAAATAAGCATGAGCCTGGGTTGATTATTTTTCATTTGCTCATTTAGTCATTTCTGACTGGTGAGGGAGTGCAGTGATCCCTGCACTGATTTTGCTTAAGTGCTACTTACTTACTTCAGATGGCGCTATAGTCAGGGAACAAGTAACCCCAGCTAGGGATCCACCCAGCGATCTTGTGATGAAGTTAGTTGAGGTCCCTTCCACTTGTGTGCGCCACCTTAGATGAGGGTTGGGTTGCCGATATCCATTCTGACTAGGTCGTTGTCATTGCAACACCGGTATAGGTCGTTGTTGTATCTTCTTCTCCATTCCCCGTCGATACAAACGGGATGAAAAATCACTCAAAGAATTTTTCTTTCAAAACAACCAAGGGTGTTTTCATCCGTCTTTTATAATGTTCATGCTTCTGCGCCTTATAGCAGGACTGGGATGATGAGGGTCTTATATAAAGTCATCTTGTTTATCCGTGAGAGGGCTTTGCTATTTAATTGCCTTCTTAGTCCAAAGAAACAGCTGTTTGCAAGAGTGATTCTTTGCTTGATCTCTGTGCTGGAGTAATTTTTTGAATTTGCAACGAAGTCTAGGCAGACAAAGTCCTTCACTACCTCAGAAATGTAACTGTCTATTGTGACATTCTGTCCAAGTCGCCGATGTTGAATATCCTTTTTTGATGACAGCTTACTTTTTATTTTGCCCTTGTTCCCCGCTAAACATATTTTCGCTGCTTCTGTTTCAATACCACCTAAAGCCCACTGACAGCCCGCTGCGTTCTTCCAATCATGTCAAAGTCTGTACAACTACTCGGCGTACGTAAGTAGATGTACAGACTTTTGAAAGATCGAATTTTGTACAATCTGTTCAAGTATGATGTTAAAAAAATCACATGATAGCGCGTCACCTTGTAGTCCTCTTCTGACATCAAAAGCTGGAGGAGTGCCTTGTATAAATTGCAACATGATCAATTTAGTTGACAGTTAGATGATCTGGAGATCGCCAGGTGTCGCTATTTTTTTTATTATTTCCGTGCACCTAAGGGGATATGAATACCCTTTCTGTAAACTTCCAACGTAGCGTTCAGATAACTGGGAAACATTTTGTTCTGCTGTTATTGTCGTTGCTTATGATTCACAGTAGTTTGTCTATCCTCCTGATGTAATCATCACAATAAAGTTGAATTTTCAACGATATGACCACCTTACTGCCAGTGATAGAGCTGACACAAGCTTTCACAATTGATCGACTTTTTTTATTTATTCCATACGAAAGAAATCAGAATTTAAACTGTAAACCTGCAGCGTTACAAGCGATAACGTTTCCATTACACCACGGCCGCCCTCCTATGTATATTGGGGTGCGGGAATCGTGTGCTAGCTACAGTGATGTTTCGCTTAAGTGTTATTTTTCATTTTTATCATTTTTATTATGAGTAACAGTCAACATTTTTGAAGATACAGAGTGTTGATTATGCCCCAGGTCGATGTTGTTTGGCCGCCATTTTGATTTGGTTGGCATTTGTTAGCTCGCATTTGACGGTCGTTAAGAGTAGTCGATAACAATATATTATGGAGCATCTAACGCTTCAACAACGTGTTGAAGTTATTAAAAAATGTTATCTAAGTAATCGTTCAATTGTAAAAACACGAAGAAATTTGAGTAATTTTTTGGTTTAAATCATGTATCAGTATATACTGACAGGTAAGGAAAGTCCGGCCGATATTGTAGCGAACAAAATATTACTGCAGTGAGAGACAATGTTGATGAAAGTCCGTGCACAAGAATTTGGAATGTTTCCAGCGAGGTTGTTCAAAATAATCAAAAAAGATTTGCATTTGTACCCGTTTTAATCGACTCAACAACTAATGGAAAATGACCATATGCGCTAGCGAGAGTGAGTTGAAGGTTTTGTAGCTTCATATTGATGACACCAATTTTTAGGGAAAAATCATCATTTTTAATAAAAAGAATATCCGGTATTGGGGAACTGGAGATACTCAATTGATAAAACAACGACTTTTACATCTCTCATAGAGTTACTGGCGAACCATTTGGGCCGACGGCATTATTGGGCCACATTTTTTTGAAGACGCAAGATGTAATGTTGTAACAATTACTGATGATCGCTATCATGACATATTGCAAAACTTCTTGGTGCTTGAGTTGGATCGATTGGGATTACTGCTGGCGCTGGCAAAATTAAATTATTCCTGCAGAAAAACCCAATTTATTTGCACATCCCATTGTAATGTGCCATAGATAACTTAATTCCCATTTTTTTTTTTTTTTTTTTTTGTGAAATTGGCACATAATATTTGATATATAATACGAGGACTATATGCGCATTTTGCCAACTCTTTGATAGGAGTTTACATAATTATTTATTTTTATTTTAGGTAAATTATTAATAATTTTCTGTTTAAGCCCAGTATCACTTAGACAGAAATGTTCGCTAAATATCTTCTACTTCACCAGGAATCTTTTGGCAGCAACTGAACAGCACCTGGAATAGCAATCGATATAATATCAAAATTGATGGAGAGGATGCCCAGACTTGATAGAGCTATTATAAAAGCTCGAGGAGGATACTTCGACAAAGTTAAAGTTTAATGGTTTTTTTAGAAATAATTTATTTTGTTCATTTGTGTTTTCTAATTTCATTGGAATACTATTTGAAATGTATCTGTACTCCAATAAATAAAAGTAAGGGAACAAAAAATTGTTTACCGCTTCTTTGTAATAAACACCTTCTTTTCATAGAAGATTATTTACACTTATGGACGGTTGATACAAGCACCTCTTTATTATAGAATTGTTCGCGCAATTTTCTTTGGATGGACAAAACTGTCGATGGTATATATATAATTTACGTTTGCAGTTTCGCCTACGCTTTGTGCAAGTATGAGAATTCCAATGCTTACAGTGGTGCTTCAACTACTCTTTGAAAACTCACTTCCTACTTCAATGTTCCAAGGGCGATAGGGTTTATAATATACTGATGATAAACTCCAAAATGTATATTTGTGATCAGGATCGAAAGTTATGTCGGTGTGTTCGTCTGTTTGTATGTCACTAGTTTTTGGGTCTTAAATTGTTGTTATTATTAAATTATTTTTGCATTTGAAGCAGTACAAATGCAATCGTTTTTGAAATCCGCCCACAAAAACGGCTACTTTTTAAAAAAAATTATTTTTTTTTCAATATTTTTGCTAGGACATTAAAAATATTGTCTTACCAAAATATATAAACCTAACTTTTCTTTATAATTCGTACATATGTACACTGCACAGATATACGAAGAATTTTGGGGTGCCATTTTCTTAAAAAGAAAAAAAGAAAACATATTTCGCTTTCTCATTTACTATTTGCAGTGATGGATAACTAGAACTAGCGAATCTTTTTTACGAGTGGTGAAAGCTATCCTTACTTCCTTCTAAGAAGAGTAGTAATAACCATTTTTCTCAGAGTATCTCTTAAATATGAAAATAAGTGGTTTTTCCCTAACTTAAGACCCCAAGCTAGCCATGCCTACCCCAAGTTAGTCATCATAGTACAACTTTGGTTTTACTACCAGACAGCCAAGTTTTCCAAATAATTTTGTTTATTCATTTCACGTTAAATCATTGGTAAACTAATCTAGAGGTTACAATTTAACTTTAATAGTAAAGTGTCTGTTGAATATTTTAAATCATCGATTAATTAAAAACCGATGGTTATATATAGAAAATTGTTAAAATTAGACTACAGATTTTAACAGCGTTGTGTAAATTGTTTACAAAACCTATTATAAGTAATATTTTGTTAGAATGTGAATAGTTAACAGCCCTTAGTAAACGCATTGACAATTTGTATAAATAAACATTGTTCCTGCTTATCTAAAGCTAATTAATATGGAGATAACTAAACAAGCTATGATATTTACAAAACTATATCTCACCAAAAACATTACCGTAAAAAAGGGTTAAGTATAAAAATTATGTAGAAATTCAGCCATGAAAAGTAGTGCGATATGAAAGTGTGTCAAGTTCAACATGTTCCACTGCCTTCCAAAATAATATTTGCCACATGGCTAAGTCTATTTATTCACATCTCAATATGGCGTACAATTTGTCTGTTCATATCATTACTGGGAGCCGAGTTAGATGGAGATAAAAATGCTCTCTAAGTTGTTCTTGTAAATAAGGTGGTAGTGCACATGTTCCTGGAGAACTCTGGAGTGCATTACCGAGCACCTTGATGATTTTTCGTAAAAGGAAAAATTTATTTGTTTTTCTTCATCTTCCAAATCAATCACCAAATATAACATCATTTATAATACAAAACATATGTAATTTTATGGATTTCCTTTGTCTCCTATAAGCAGATTCTTGAGCCTTTGCCTTCGTCTTTACATTCTGACACGGGAATTGAAGTTGTGCCAGATTACGTCATCAAAGCCAAAGCTGCTAGCCACATTGGATCTGAAATATAATGGGGAAGTGCAAGTTTCTACATACGCTCAGCCCGTGATTTCTTTTCGCGTCGGAAAACGAGACTGTACGCATTCGGTAGACTAGACCTTAAGAAGTGTTCATAGATGGCGGACAAACATGAACAAATTTGTCATAGTCGCATTTGTGAATTTCAGTTATCATTTGTTTTATGTTTGACACTCCTTTATTCGAGAGAATGTGGAATGCGTTCTACATTTGTAGATTGTGAATAAAAGTTGAAGATTCGCAAGTATCACTCGCTTATTCACGGAAAAACAAACGAATTGTTAATTTCTTCGAGGAAACTTCAATAAACCAATTTTTTCTTTTTTTTTGTATTAAAAATTAAATGAATTGATCTCAGTTCTCTTTGAAATGTAGAATTTGCAATTTTGAGTGCATAAAAGTATTAAAAATGGTTTGATTCGTCGCGTATTCACAGTTCGTTGAGCTGTGAATATTCCTTAATTTATCAAAAAGTTGTAAGTTGCAATAAATCTGTGAAACTTACGATTGAGGATACACATCCATACATATTTCCATTAACTATGCATGCGAAAATATGTAATATATGTGGCTGTTTTTTACCGTTCAGAACCTAAACGACGAGACCGACTTGCATGTACATATCAAAAGATTCACATTGATTTCGTAAGCGTACACAACATAGAAAAAAAAAAAAATGGTGGACAGAGGACATACATAATCGTCGATCTCGTGCCGCCGATCACGTAGTGGCCGATCAAGCGAAAATATCGCCTGAGTAAGTGACAGTGTTCATGACAATCCATCAAAATCCATTAGCCATAGTTCTCAACAATTGAACCTTTCCCACAGCTCCAAGTAGCGCATTTTAACAATTGACTCAGGAATTGAAGTTAGCACACCATGAACAGCGTCCTGATTTCGTTGTCTGGGTGTTAGAGAACCACCAAATAGCTATTTTTCGAACAAAATTGTCTTCAGCGATGAAGCCCACTATCAACTAATTGGCTAGGTAAACAAACAAAATTGTAACATTTGAGGTCGTGAAAATCCATGGAAAATCACGAATAGACCAATTCATCAACAAAAAGTCACTGTTTGGTCGGATTTGGGCCGCGACGTGATACTTTTTCGAAAATTTTCGTGATGCCTGTAACAGTCAATGGTGAACGTTATCGGGACATGATATCAAATTAGAAATTAGGAAGACATGTGGTTTTAACAAGACGGTGCCACCTGCCACACAGCGCAAGAAACAATGCTGTTATTGCACATAAAGTTGCCCGGCCGCGGCATCTCTTGCTTCGGAGACCAAAATTTTTCGCACTATTAGTTTCGGAGATCGTTTTTGTCATGGCTTTTGAGATTTTTTATAAAAAAGAATCTGTATCTGTTATTAAATTCATAATAAATAATAACAGTAAAAAAACGGTTAGGCTTTCAAACCAATGCGAAATAAATACTCGCATACCCGGCTGAGGCGAACATTTGTAATTGCGGTACAGAGAGTGTTGACACGGGAGCAATAATTCACACGAATGATCTTGAAATTGCAGCAAAGCATGATTGATGAAAACATCGATTGCCCCAGACAAAATGACCTCGCTAAACACTAATTCACGCAACCTTAGGTCTGTACCCGTTTTCCGACTTTAAGTATGATCAACGGCATACAAGTTACTTTCGATTTTCACCTTATCAGATTTTCACTCAGAAACTCCCTTTACAACACTTCCTCTTGACCACTCTTAATTTTGTTTAACAAACTTTATCCTTAAAATTTTTTTTTACTCGGGTACATTACATTACAAAACAAATATTTTTTGTGTATCAAGACACCATTAGTGTTCCGTTTTATAATTGTGGAACATTCAAATCCGATTTTTAAAAATTCAAGTTACGGTATTGGAGTATGGGGAGATACCCCCACCCCCCCCCCCCCCACACACACACACAGGCACACACACATTACGTATACATATACGTGTATATATTTGTTTGACCCTTAGAATGAATATTTGACGCTTGAACAGGAACACCCTGTATACAAAAAATATGTTTCATACTTAATTGCCTAGAAGGATTCTGTTTGTTTCTTTTATTTACTCTATTCACTTAGATGAAGTCTTTCATTGAATCACCATCCCTTTGCATAAGTTCAAAGAATTATTGCCTTTGTATTACTATTCCCTCTGGACATAAACCTATTCAAACAAATTTCGAGGGTACGGTCATTGAAGAGGAAATTAACAAAAGCCTTACGAACATCTATAAATAGAAAAGCCACACAAGCAAACAATTAAAATCAATAATCTAGGTAATTGTGTGTCGAAATCGAAACTCTTTTGTTTATAATCTCACCTCGGTCAGCCAATGATCCTTTACGACCTAATTTGATTCGAATTGTTTCTAAAACGCATAAGCCCACCAGAACGCAGGAATCCTGTGCCAACGTATGTCCATTGTATGATAAGTTAATCGCCTTCAGCAGCCCCATCCCTAGTTCACAGCACGCAAACATGCCAAAGTAAAACGAATTTAAGTAAATAAGTACTTCGTACGCCAAACTTGGATTGCCCATTTGTAGATATCCCGATTTATTCAATAAAAGTCACTTTTCATCACTTTTTTCAATTCACTTGATTGATTCCATTTAGTGACGAAACTGAAAAAGGGTCTGCTCAGCAATAACCAAAAAAAAAAAAAAAACAAGAACACAATAATTTTTGTATCTATCTAGAGATATGTATTTTCAGGTGGAAATATGCAAAAACACTGATTCAATTATAAATAGAACATTCGTCGGCAGCACAGAACAGATCTCTGCGAATTTTTTTGAACTGTGTCCACCGAACCGACAGACTATTGAATATTTCAGAGCGGGTGCTTTTTCTTGCCGCGCGGTGTTCGAGTGTAGTTTGTGTTGGTCGCCCGATGGTATTTTTAGACTACTACGAATACAACGATGACGACGAAGGAGGGCGGTGAGGACCAAATTTGAGGAATCAGTGCCATTGGGGTTGAGTCTTCGATGTCGGAGTACTTACAATTTGTTTGTAGTAGCGGCAATGAGTGAGGCACACATAAATTACAATCAAGACACATATCCGTTAGTCATCTTTTCTTTGATGTAAAGAAAGTAATACATTGGAGAGTGTGAAAATCATAATATAAGTGTTAGGAGCAAAATTGAGAAAATTACTTTTAAAGAAATCTTTTCATTTAACTAAGTGTATTTGTAAGCCTTCGTCAAGTGCAAATCGGGTCTCACACGGTTAGGTTCGCTCGAGAACCACTAAAGACGTTTTAATAAACTTTAAATTATATGTACGTATATGTACATAAACATGTTCGAATCATCTTTCTCATATGCCTAAATCAAGAAACACGCAACGGATTTTGATGAAATTTCCACCCCACGTATTCCAATATTGTCTAAGAACTGTATTCCAGAATATTTTCATACATGTCTGTAACATTTTCTTTTTTTTTTTGGGTAAATTATGCAACACATAGATAAAAAATATTCCTTTCCCCGATAGGATTCGATCATAGATCAGTTGATCAAAAAATGTGTTCGTTTCGTAGGCGCAACCCGCTAGCCATCTTGGTCACAGAGATTCTGTAGTCGGAGCGGTCAAAAGCTATACATGTTCTTCGCATAAGTACGCATTAATTCACCATACAATTTAATTTCCTATCTACCGGTGCGAAATACCATTAGATCTATTAATTAATAAAATACATATTTTTTTCTCTTACTTTAATATCATTAATTATTATTTTATTACCAATTATTGTTATTAAATTAGTAAATATTTTATAGAAAAAAAGATTTATAAATCGACTTCAAAGTCAAATTTCCATACAATGTGTCATAAAATTTTCAGATTTTACATGTTTTTTAAAAATGTTATCTATCTATAACCGTTTTTAAGGCCCAAATATAATTCCTTAATCCATAATTCAGATGACCTAAGCTCTGAAATGTATATTAAGAACCGTTATAAAAGAATTTATGAAGTATAATATCGGGCATCTGTAGTTTTAACTTGGCTTCTTACCTTAGAAACAGTGTTGTAGACAGATACATATTGTTTTCAACAATTTTGATGGAATTAATTCAAGAAGAAACATCGAAAGTTTTGCGATAGATTATTTATATAATATATACAGACATAAATTGTCAAAGTTTTATCAAAAATTCTATGAAAATTTAACTTCTCTTATGAATAAAAATGAAACATCGTTTGAATCAGAACAAATTTCTAGCCCCCTTTCATTGGGAAAGGGTGGAGATAAATTCCCCTTCCATATAATTTTTACCTGTTGTGGCACGACCTACAAGGGTGGGTCAATAAGTCCCTGCAAAATAAAATAAGGAACACTCTTTTCGATATAAAAACATTTTATTTTTCAACATAGTCTCCTTTTAGCTCTATACACTTCATCCAACGTTTCTCCAATTTTTTGATGCCCTCCAAATAATACGATTTCTCGAGCCCCTCAAAATAAGCGTTTGTTTCAACGATGACCTCTTCATTCAACCCAAATCTCTTACCTCCGAGCCATTTCTTCATGTTTGGAAACAAGAAATAGTCGCAGGGGGCTAAATCTGGAGAATATGCTGGATGAGGGAGGAGTTCGTAGCCTAACTCATGCAATTTTGTCATTGCGACTACGAACTTGTGCGCCGGTGCGTTGTCCTGGTGAAAAATAACTTTTTTCTTCGGCTTGAAATCGATCCAGCAGCTCTGCGTAATATGCGCCCGTGATCGTTTTACCCTTTTCAAGGTAATCGATGTGAACAACACCGCGCGCATCCCAAAAAACTGTCGCCATGACCCTGTTTGCTGACAAACCCGCCTCGACCTTCTTCGGCTTCGATTCACCAGGAGAAGTCCATTGTTTTGACTGTTCCTTGGTTTCTGGTGTGTTGTGGTGAATCCAGGTTTCATCCACGGTTACGAAACGGCGCAAAAACTCAGCCGAATTTTTCTGGAACATCGCCAAGCACACTTTTGAAGTTCGAACGAATGCGTTTGTTGTCGATTGTGAGCAAACGCGGCACCCATCTTGCGGAAAGCTTTTTCATGTCCAAATATTTATGTAAAATCAAAATCTCTGAGCCGTGTGATAAGCCTGTGGCCGCTCCAAGCTCGCGCACTTGCACTCGCCGATCGTCCATTATCAAACCATGGATTTTGTCGACCATTTCTGGTGTGGTGACCTCAATTAGGCGACCAGAACGTTCGGCGTCACTTGTGCTTGAACGACCGCATCGAAATTGAGTAAATCAGTGGTGAATGGTTCTAATCGATGGTGAAGAGTCCCTATAATATTTGTCAAGCTTTTGTTTGGTTTGTGTGATAGTTTTTTCTCGCAAAAAATAGTGTTTAATGTGCACTCGAAATTCACTTTTTTCCAATTTAACGAAAATGCTAGTAGGGGTCTATATAAAATGGCTGCCACAACAAAACTATTTGACAGATCTGTCTGAAAATGTTGGTGCGTTCTTTTGAAAGATGATTCTTGACAAAAAAAAAAAAAAAATTTAAGGTGACGGCACAATTTGTATTAATTTTCAGGGACTTATTGACCCACCCTCGTATCATCTTCTAAAGTTTAATCGTGTGAAATGGAATCACCCTGTATACTATGCAAACTAAAAATGAATGTGTCGACTGTAAAGCTGAATAAACAACATGAAAAGTTGATTGTTGACGGCTTCAGTTATCGCTTTAATAAAACAAACAAAACTAACTTTTACTGGGAATGTGAACAATGGAAACGGGGCAATTGTTAATCATACATTATAAAATGATGGCATCCATGTTATGAAAAATCTTCTCACTGAACATTTGCATGAACCACGGAAACAATATACTCATACATACACTGCAGGCCAAAAGTTTGAGGCCTACCTATACAACTGACCTCATTCATGCATGGAGATTGAATTTTATGAATTACATTAGGTTTTTTTTACCTCCATATAAGAGTACACAACACATTCAGATAATAAAAGTTGGATTTTACACTCTCATTTTTGAAAAGTGGGCGTTTTGTTTACAAATGTGTGAAAAACCGCTTTTGTGGTCTATTGAGAAGTGTTTAGGTTTTTCATAATTATTAAATTTTATGATTTTTGGTTGTTGATTCAGCACTTATTTATGACACCTTACATCAAAAGGGTTCTCAAATCCCTAAATTTGTCGACCTGGATTGCGAGGGTCTTATATAAAAGCCACATTTTGAAGTCATAAGAATTTTTTTGAGATTCTTCACGTCTTGAGTAAACAACTTGTTAAAAATGGGAAAAGTCGCGGAAACCACAATCGAGAAACGATCTGTAATCATCACACTTCTTAAAGAAGGCAAATCGCGGAAAGTTGCTTCGCAGTTGAAGGTATCAAAGAGCTTCGTTCAACGTACAATTGAATGACACGCTCAAACCGGAAATCTTGAGGATAAACCAAGGTCAGGATGGCCTAAAGCTACAACTAAACACGAGGATCGACTAATAGTCACAACAAGCAAACGAAGTAGACGAAAAACACCACCCGAAATAAATAAAACACGGAATAAACCATTGTCCTTAACTACGGTCAAACGAAGATTAAGACATGCTGGACTATGTGGGCGAGTTGCTGTTCGAAAACTCCTGCTGCGACCACAAAACAAGCAGAAAAGGCTAGAATGGCCCAAAAAGCATAAAGACTGGACGGAAGACGGTTTCAACAGAGTTTTATGGAGCGATGAATCCAAGTTCGAGGTATTTGGCACAAAACGGAGAGTTTTCGTTCGACGCAGCGCTACCGTCAAGCATGGAGGCGGTTTTGTTATGGTCTGGGGATGTTTCTCTTCAAGTGGAGTGGGAGATCTGGCTCAAGTGAAAAAAAAATAAATAAAATAAATAATTGGCGAAGGATTCGTATTTCAACAGAACAACGACCCTAAACAGACGTTAAGACTTTGGCCGCCGCAATCACCAGATTTGAACCCTATAGATCTATTGTGGGAAGGTTGGATAGAAGGGTCCGGGATCAATGCCCATCATTACAATCTGCGTTGTGGAATATACTATTGGATTGAAGGAGCAATATTTCAACACAGGCAAGAATTCAAAAACTGAAAGCTAGAATACCCAGAATTGTAAAAAAAAGTAAAATCGGTTTAAGTAATTTTTTTCTTCTTTTTAATAAATTCCTTTATGTTAAGAACAAAATTAAAATATTTTTCTTCTTATTTCGGTTTCATGTATATTCCCCGTTCATTTTACATGATTATTATTCTGCTAGAGTTTTTTTCGATGCCTGATTTTGTTTTTCCTTCGAGCACTGAGGACGGTCTCAAACTTTTAACCTTCAGTGTACGTATGCAGGGAATAAGCAGGTGTACAGCAATGGGTCCAAAATCTCCTGCTTTGTTTCAATAAATTTGCTAAAAATCACAAAACAAAAAAAAAAAACTTCTGTGGCGGAAAAAAACTTCCCCGGAAAATAACCCTTGTTTGGAAAACTGAAAATCCTCCGTTATTTTTAGTCAACTTATCGAATATATTCAAAAAATCGAATACGGCGGACAGCAGATGAAGGCCATGGGAAGAAGAAAACCCTTCTTCGGCTGAGAGCTAGGACTTGGATCTCCGAGGCCATACTGATCCAAAGAACATACTCCGGCTCCTAAAGATAAAAAATCCGGACCTTCAAACGCAAAATTGGAGGGTC
This sequence comes from Pocota personata, assembly GCA_963082735.1. Classification (NCBI taxonomy): domain Eukaryota; kingdom Metazoa; phylum Arthropoda; class Insecta; order Diptera; family Syrphidae; genus Pocota; species Pocota personata. Next base: position 52,643,980 of record OY720429.1, on the reverse strand, counting down.
ACTATGGCTGGGGAGCCAAATGAAACTGGGAAATTAGTGTCGAGAAAATGGCGATCAGTCTTCTGAACCGGAAGACGGTAACGTCACAGTTAGAGTGGCGTCTGTACCGGTTAGCGCCAATGCTTCGACTGATACAGATTAATCTACACCACTTGAAAGCAGCTTCTACTAATTTGTTGTTCCGCTTATAAGGTGCAAAAGATACTGCCCTTATCCAAGAGCCGTAGATTACCAAGGACAATTGTATAGTAGGATTAAGAGTAAAGAATTACACATTGCTCTATGCAAGGGTAGGAGATAAAACCAGGGCCAGTATTCTAGCTAAAAATAACCTTAAAATATTTCTTCTATCTAATTTTAGTGATCCAGACTTCGCTTGCGTAAGAAAAGAATGTGGAATAGAAAAATCAATATGCCTTATGAAGTACGGGGGCCGCAATAGTCGGAAAATACACACAGAGCGATTAGCACTGCCGATAGCCAAATCCAGCTTCTCGTCATTAGTAGTAACGCAAACGGTCACCCCACTACATGTGGCAGCATTTGATTACTTAATGGAAACTAGACTAATTATATGTAATAGAGGATCAGATCTCATCTTTATTACTAACAATAGGCAAAAAGGTATCGATGTGACTTTTGTCACGAACTCCCGTAAGTTAACGGTTCGAAACTGAATGATATCTAGAGACACGTCTTTTCCGGACCACTGATACACACAATTCGATATTGACAATTTGTTTTTAGGAATGTTAGGAAAACGGATTGGGTGAAGTATAAGGCAAAGTTGAATGATTACCTCCTTAATTCAGCCCCACTCACCATTTGATGTTGACCGGATGGTGAACGTTCTAACCGAGGCAATATATTAGGCCCTACGCAAACCCTGCTTAGTCAGTAGACATAAGAATAGGGTTAAATCCCCATGGTGGAGAGCTACACTGTGCGAGCTCAAATGTAATGCCAGGAAGCTTTTTAACAAAGCAAAACGTTCAAGGTACCCAAAAGATTGTTTTCTATACAGGAACAGCCTGAAGAAAAATAAGTTGGAAATAGAGGAAGTCGTGGCATATTTTCTGTGCAAATCTTGTTCAAACATCCTTCATTAAAAAATCAGATGGAAAGTGGACAATATCTAACTAAGAAACTTTGGAGCTACTCATGAATATCCACTTTCCTGATAATAAAACAGAGATTGGCCACTCTGTAGAAAGTCATAGTAGAGTCGAATTTTCGGTGCGTAATGATATTGCCACTCCTCGAAAACTACATTGAGCAGTGCACAGTTTTCGCAAGAGGGCTGTACGAGGGTTGCTACTTAAGTTTTGCGACAAATAAATAAAAACAAATATTTATAATTCATAATGGCTTTATTGTTTTTCAAAATAATTCCCATGAAGATCAATAAACTTTTGCATGCGTTTGAACCAATTCTCGTAGCACTTTTCCCACTCCGATTGAGGTACCTCCAAAACATGCATTTTGAAGGCATCAACCGCTTCCTCGGGTGTTGAAAAACGTTGAATTTATTTTTCATGTACGGGAATAAGAAGAAATTATTGGGTGCCAAATCATTGCTGTACGGCGGATGACCCATCAATTGGACGTTTTGAGTGGTCAAAAAGGCAGTTGTTTGAGTCGATATGTGAGAGTTCGCGTTGTGACGTTTCCCTGTGCTGGAAACGTTCAGCACACAGGGACACTCCGCGTATCTACAGAGCGGAAGGTGCGGGTCGGAATTTTTCTGAAAATAGGGAGGAACTGTCTGCTCTTATAGTATCGATAAAATTTTGCCTTAATACTGAAGCGAGACCAATGGCAAACAGCAGGTGGAACAATATCAGCACTTGTCTTTCGTCGAAGCAGTCCAGATTTGCTTGGACGAAAGGCTAACCTGCATCCGAAGAGAACGAAAAGACTTTTGTCCACATTGCTTGTAGGTAGAAATGCTATTACTGGGTGTTCCTTCAATGATTTCTGTAGAAACTGTAAAGACGAGGAGGAGGAAGAAGCAAATAAGGCATAAATCATCGATTAATTAACAGTGATTAACCGGTTATTTAAAAATTAACGGATTAACCTTTAACTGCTTATTTTCCAATAAACGTTCATCCTAATAGTAGTCGCGTTTGTAAATCATTAAAATCGTATGGGGTGGCGTTAGAATATGGGGAGGAATTTCAAACATTTTTCAATAATTTTTGTCACAACAGCGACTCAAGAATCGTTTGGCGGATTTTGGCAAAATTTTGGTTTTGAGTTTAGTCGGACATGCGTTTGTCTGGAAATCTTCCAAATCGAATGAAGACCGCTTTGTTGACTAGTCGAGAGGTAACGTTTCGAATTTCATTTCATACATTCACTACCAAATCGAACTCGGAACGTTCCTTCGCGACAGGTCGAAAAACCGTACAAAACCAAGCCACAAAAGAAACTATTGTAACGGTTTTCACCCCTCACCAAATGTTTGACAAAAATCCGAGAGTAAAACTGTCATGGAGGAGTTTCCCAATTTCGCAATTCGTATGCAGCAATAAACCCCATATGGTCTGCTAGCGCTAATATATTAATTTGTTAAGCACCCTAATCCTTTTAGACGTGTCATCTTAAAAGGAGGTGCAACTTCATATTTTCATTAGACAATTCTAGTAACATCTTGAGCGACTAGCGGAATACAAATGAAAATGAAGCAAGTGGCAACAAACGGGTACCCGGGCAATACCCAAATTTGCGCGTACCCGACCGTATTAGGTGACGGGTACTCGACAATTACGGGTAATTGGAACCCAACGGCCACTACTTTTTGGAATTAAACATCGAGACATGTAATCCTACATGCAGAAACAAGAATGGCTGTAAACTTCCATGGTGGAATGTTACACTGAGCGAGCTTAGACGTGATGGCAGAAAGCCTTTTAACAAAGCAAAATGTTCAAGGGACCCTGAAGATTGGGCTCTATATAAGAATAGTCTGAGGAAATATAAGTCAGAGATAGGGGAAGCTCAAGGAAATGTCCAGCATATTTTCTGTGAAAATGTAGAAAAGACGAGCGAATCTTCTCGGATAAGGAAAATATTGTCCAAATCTTCACATATACCTAGCTCTATAAAAAAAAAAAAAAAAAATTAGATGGAAACTGGACCATGTTCAGTGAACATACTTTGGAGCTACTCATGGATACCCATTTTCCGGATATTAAACAGAGATAGGCTACTCTGTACAAAGTCATAGAAGAGTCGAACCATCGGCGCCAGAGGATACTTTCACTCATCGAAGACTACAGTGCACAGTTTTCATCTTTACAAATCACCGGGACTCGATGGAATTTATCCAGTGGAACTGCAGGAGGGTTTTGGTATATTGAGGCCCTGGCTCCACTTAATCTTTAGGAGCTGTCTAATCTTTGGCTACACCCCCAGTTCCTGGAGGAGAGTCAAAGTGGTCGTCATACTGAAGGCAGGTAAGACCTCCTATGCATCGCCTAAGGACTTCCGCCCACCCAGCTTATCCTTCTTTCTTTTGAAGACGCTGGAAAGACTGATTGACGTCTATATACATTCTAATCTAGATGACAATCTCATATCAAATTCCCAGCATGCGTACTTGAAAGGGAGATCGGTAAAGACTGCACTTTAATCATTGGTGTGAACAATCGAGAGATCTTTTGATAATAAGGATTACATGATTGATTCCTAAGCGCATTGAGGGTCATTGAGGGAGCTTTCAATAATGTTAAAACAGAGGCTATATCTGAAATCAGGTTTATCCACACTGTGCTGGGATGCTGTCCAACAAGAAGGTCGGTGTATAGGGGCACTTCGCAAGGCGGAGTATTATCACCTCTAGTATGGCTTTTAGTAGTAAATGGAATGTTAAAAATCCTAAAAAAGATGGGTACAGTATTATAGCCTATGCGGACGACATTGTAATAGCTATATCGGGGAAATTTCCTCTTACCATAAGAGACCTGATAAAATCCGCTCTTAATAAACTTGTAAAATGGACGGAAAAGGTTGGTCTCTTAGAGCCGGAAAGTCCGAAATTGTTCTGTTCACAAGAAGTTACAAAGTACTATGTATAGTCCCTTCAAAGCTAAATGGCACGATGCTTCGTTACGCAGATCATGCCAGATGCTTGGACAAGTGGTAGTCTGGTGGACAGCACTGGAGGAAAGTTCAAAAGTTATCATGGGTCTGTATAACGGGTGGTTTAAAAAACACTCTTACTGTTGCGCTAGACAAGTGGTGGCTAAAGCAGCAATAAGGCTTAGGGAATTCTCACAGTCAGTTAAAGCTAATACGGGCTACTCCTGAACAGCAAGAATACTGTTATTGTAGAACTATATTGTCCCTCACATTGACTTTAATGTCAGATACAAGACCAGAAGTCCTAGCAAAAGGGCTTAGGAATCTGGAGAAATCTTTAACGATTCTGCGATAGAGATGTGCACAGATGGATCTAAGACAGCTTGATAGGTAGACATGGTAGACATTGGTGTCCCCTCCAACGATTTATGTAAGAGTAGTAGAGGCGACGAGGAAGATGAAACTATTACTCATCTTTTGTGTACCCGTCCTGCCTTATCAATGTTAAGAAGGAACACCCTAGGGAAATACTTTTAACTTGAACACGCTTAATATTTACAAAATAGAGAGTTTTGTCTAGGGTTAACATGTAGAGGCATACTAGTTCTGACAATTATATTTTCGAACAGATACGAATTGAGAAAATGTAATAATAATAGACCAGTAAAACTGAAAAAAAAATTGGCCAGTTAAAATAACAGTACCGAACACTAATCGAGTGAGGCCCGATTTGTATTGAATGTATATATTGTACTGAGTTATGCGCTTCAATTCCATCAAAGTGACAAGCTTTATATGAAAAATAAGTTTCTATGGCTAGTTTCGAAATATTTATTTGACATTTTTCAGTCGCTATTTTGACCTGTTTATACAGTAGAGAATGAATTGGTTCAAGAAAATTATTTTACGTGCGACTATTTATCCAATTTTTGACGTTCCAGCTTTCACCTACAAATAAGTACTTTTAATTAGGTCTGGAAAACAAGGAATGTATAGGTAGTATGGCCAACTAAATTCTAAACGGCTGGATTGATATTACTTAAGCTTCCTATCTGTGTCACAATTCAAGGCGAAATCAGAATTTGATTCTAACCCCAAAATTAACTGTACTTGACCGATTTAAAAAAAAAAAAAAATATTTTTTCGGGAAATTGATCTAAAGACTTTGTTCAAATTTAATATTTGAGTTGGGTTGGATATATCCCACTAGATGACCCATCAAGTTTTTGGAACGATTTTTTATTTCTCGGATATGGCTCACACGATTTTGTTTTGTAATATTCGACATATGAAAGAACACACGGACCTAATTTTGAAAAATTGCCAAAATATATTTTTATTGTTAGCGCATTAAAAAAGAAAAAAAAAAAACATTTTATTAATTTCGTATAAATTTCAAACCTGTGTGGTTTCCAAATGAACAACACGTAGCCCATCCTGTCTACCTAATTTGGCAGTATATTTTCGATGTTTCATGAATAGCTCGATCAACATTGTGCTCAAGTGCTTGAATCGTTTCTGGATTGTCAGCATAACATCGATCTTGAACTGCACCCGACAAAAAAAGGCCTACTGTGTCAAATCGAAGCTCCGCGGAGGCCAGGCAACATCATCGAATCAAACAGCCACGATAATTGAACTTAGTGCGCAAAAAGATCGATTGTTAGATGGCTTGCATGGCACGTAGTTCTGTCTTGCTGGAACCAGAAATTGTCCAAGTTCATTTCCTCGATAATCTCATAACTTGTGTTATCAATTAGTATGGCAATCTCAAGAACTTTCTTCACAAATCCATTCATTTCGTACCGCGGAGATATGATACTGTGTATCTGTAAATTTTTTGAGCGCGAAAGAGCTGTCAGTGTCAAAATAACATGTAATTTAAAAAGAAACCAGCAGATGGCCCACTCGTTACCTATAAGGGCAAGTATTGGTTTCTTGAAAATTTTCAATCTCACAATCAGCAATTCGAGGCTAAATCGAAATTTGAATTTTAACCCTAAAATTAACAGTACCGATTTTGGAAAAAATCGATTTTCTCGAAAACACCTCCTTGTACTTATTGAGGTGTACATATACTATGACATGGCGTACCAAGTTTTTTTTTTTTAAACACATCGTATAACGATACTTTAGCTATTGATATATTTTTGAAAATAGCTATTTATCAACTTTTACTTAGCCGATTTTGTACAAAATTAATATCTAAACAACATTGGACACATGCAAGGTCATGATATACCAAGTTTTAAAGAACGGCAAAATAAGATTTTTGTTTTCTTAACGGATTTCTTCTTTTTAACTTTTAACTAAATTGTTTAAATTCAAATGAGAATATTTTTCAAATGACAGGCATACAGTTACAAGTAGTGCAACAGTCTTGAACTTTGTTTTTTGTTTTTGGTTTCTGGATCCGGTTAACCGATAACTTCGTTCTTCTAGTAAAGCCAACAACAAAACAACCCCGATCTGCAAAATGGCAATCTACTGTTAAGCATTAGTTTCGCCTAATGAATAACCGAATGTAGGTAGCTACCGCAAAAGCGGCAAACTTAAACCGAAGTGTCATATCTAGAATTACTTTGCAGGTTAATAGTACCAATCCTTTTCTTATAAAAGATATATAAATAGATATTTCCGCTAATTATACAAAGGCAGTGTGGTCTTTGTGTATTCAGAGAAAAAATAAAAATAAAAATACACGCAAATGCTTTTAATTAATCTTACGAAGGCTAATTTACTTACCACATATCCCCCCTTTTTAAAACACAACGAAGGTAATCCCAAAACGCCAATTTCATTACACAGTATTCTCGCTTGTTTAATTGCTTGTTAGTTGGCCCGTATTAAACACACCCTTGCCTTGTATCATATCCTTATTATGAAGCTCTTTAATAAGGGTTTCATAAACTGCTAGGTATACGTAACTGGCTGACACATCGTACAGATGAAGATTAACGCGAAGACGAACTCAGCCAACTGCAGGGCTAACATTAAGGCACACAGAATGTATTCGAGTTTAAGAATGTACGATTGAAAGAATAGAAAATATGTCACACCAAGCATGCTGGGGAATGTCAAGATCGCCGACAATATCGCCTGCCATCCTGAAAAGTGAAGAAAAACACCCAAACCCACCCGTTCAAGATGAAATCATAAGATGAAGAAGCGTAATCTCCTTACCCCGATCGCTCAAACTGCACTTTCTGCCCAAGACAATGCGAATCGTTTCCAAAATACATAGTACTACCAGTAAACAAGTTTCCAGCAGGAGACCATTTTCCGCGTACTGTAAGTTGATTGCCTTTAATACGCCAATGCTGATCTCACTGATGGCGAACATACCAAAATAGAATGAATTGAGATACATTAGTATTTCGTATGATAAACTGGCGTTTATCATTCTTTCTTTATTCCGCTGCTTGTGCTGCTGATGCTCCTCCGCTTTTTCAGATTCCTATTTCGATTAAGTTATATAAATTGTTTTTTAAGCGATAGTTCCTTTGTTTGTACGGTATTTGGTTGATTGTTGTTGTTGGTTTTTGAAACAAAAAAAATATTGCCTCACACTCTATTTTCGAGTGATAGTGACAGCACTTGACGTGATTTGTGACAAATTCGGACTTAACTGGACGATTTTTCCATGAGAAATATACTAAAACCTACATATGAAACACTTGGACACATTTCTTCTATTTGTTCACTTATATATGTATATATATATATTTTTTTTTTTTTAAAAAAAGGGAGGAGTAGAAGACAGCACGTGTATTTACAATTGGATTACAACAGAGAACTAACTAAAGTGAGTTTTATTAGACGATTGGGACTAAGTAATGTGTTGTGGTCGCTCCTCCGGTTTGAGAAAACATGGAAACGAACTGGACACGACGACGAGGACAACTACGACAGCGACGACAACGAAACAGACGATAGTGATAATATGACAAGTAACCATCACAACACCCACTTGGAAACGACATCATCAACGCCGACGGGATGAGTGTCACAGTGGAGGAGCGCGGTAGCTCTAGGCGATATGATGCGTGTTCTTTGGAACTTTCTCTTGAAATTTCATTTTTATTATTTTTTTGTTATTCACTTTTTTATTTTATTTTTAGTACATCCGAGCAGTGCGCATCCGCCGGATGGAAATGACATTCCATTTTTGTACTAAATCATGGATTTGTCCGGACATATGGAACGATACTCGAATTTGTTTTGCTGGGCGGTTTGTTGACAAAGGGGGTATTTGCATATGTTGGGAAAATTGCCAACGATAACAATTGATATGAAAGTGACAGTTGGCGGATTGAAAAGTATTTTTGGAAATTGGTTTAAAAAAACTTTCTTTTTTTTTTTATGTGATGAGTGTTTTTGCAATTAAAATTTTAGTGCGCAATTAGCGCGGGTAATAAAAGTTAATTGGATTTTTGCAAAACATATGTTTTGCTTTACTTAATTGAGGACACTTAAAAGTTTAAAAGTTTTGTACCTGTGAGGTTTCTCTGCCTGGATTTGATTTTACTATTTTATAAATGGCATGTCTTTTGAAAAAAAATTTTTTTTTTATTTTTTTTTTAATACTGGGTTTTGAACACTTCATTTAATTGGTGTGGCCACTGGGCTATAGCGCCACGCACGGTTTCCAGGGGTATGGATAACGCTGCTGTGGTTAGAGTACTTTTAAGGCTCTCCAAATTACGATGGGGTCTCTTGCAGGCCATACTCTCCAACACTGGCCAAAAGCAATAATCCAAATGATTTAAATCTGGGCTTCCTGAAAGCCATTCCTCGGATGCAATAAAAGCAAGAATATTGATTCTAAGCCACTGTTGAGTTGTTTTGGCTTTATGTGCTGGATCAGAGTCTTGTTGGAAAACCCATCGTGCTCCATTAAAAAGGGTATTGGTCAAGACTTCTAGGACATCTTCTTTGTACACCTTTGCCCCAGTTTAGGTTACTTTTCTTAAAAAGGAGAGCAGTAACTCCTTGATGCAATACCTCCCAACAAACTATTATCAAAGCAGAATGATGGCTTTATTCATTAGATGTCCTTCCATCAATTTGATCGTTTTGTTTATTAAAAATTTCTTCGACGGTGGAAATCTTTTAATCCATAAAAAAGAATTTTCGTGGCCTATGTTCGTGTGCCAGTGCTAGAGTCGCTCGCATCTTTCAAGCCTAATTTGCGTTAATATATGTCCAGTTGACCGACGAAAAGCTTTCATATTGATATCATGCCGAATGAGCCTTGACATGGATCTGGTGGATATGTCCAATTCACGAGACATAATTTTTTCATTTCGAAGGGGATTTCTTCGAAATCGCTCTCGTAGACCTTTTACAACGGCGATCGTACGGGCAACACTCGGCTGACCATTTCTTCTAAATGAGACATACAAATTTTTGATATTCCGAGCCGTTTTAGTAATTCAACAATTTGGTTAGCATTTTTCCACACATACAGCAATACGAGTATGTTCTTCTTTCATACCCCCACTCCATGATAACCAATCAGTAGCTGCATTTTTTTTTAGATTAAGAATTTTTATTATTTAGTCGTTCTATGTACAAATTGGCTTAAAACTAGACCTATAACTATAAATTTAATGTTGGCTCAATAATAGTGGCCCAATGTATATCTAATGGATAATTTGTTAAGGAAAGTTATTAAATATTTAAAGCGATATTAATCAGAATCCATTACAATATAGTTTGAAAGTCACTTCATTTCTGTACGCTTGCTCCCGGCGTACATTCACTACTTTGCTCTTTTTTGGCAATCTTAACTTAATGACTAGAACTTAACCCTAAAACTACAACTAAAAGGAAGACTATAACTAAAAAAAAAACATCAAAACATATAAATAGTGTGCATGTGTCTGCATTCGTATAATGAATATAAAAGCTTTAAAATCCTTAATGGTTTCCTATATAAGTAAATTATATAATCACAAGGAAATCTAAAGCATTCTACGTTAAAACAAAGGCTTATGTATGTTAGCAGTCACTTCTCTTCAGGTTTATATTTAAACAATATCATCCCCTATAATTAATAGGGGATGCTTTTTCATAAAACGGGGCTAGCAGGTTTTCATTTGCATCTGGTCTTAATAGAGGTGAGGACGTCTCATTTACTGAGCTAATTGCTGACAAATAATATTGATTCACCAGACTGTCATCGTTATTGGGGTCCATTAAAGATCTTACCAGCGGGTTTAGGTGAGAACTTATTCGTTACATCTTTTTTTAAAAGAAGATCTATTTGGTAGTTCATAAGAGGTTTAATTTGGGTTGCGTCGTAAATAGTTTTATTAGAATCTCAGGATTTTTCTTTCGAAAATCTCCATTTCTTTTGCTACAGTGGGTGATATGGTAAACTACGTACATAAGAATCTTAGTTTTCCCTAACATGTGTTTAGAATTAAGTAAAGGTTTTAGTGTTCCGGTTACCATTTTTGCCCTATTAAGCACAGACCTACCATGTTTGTTGAAAAGAAATCGGTTCTGAAAGTTGATTCCGAGGTATTTTGTTTCGGAACGTAATGGAATTGAAGAGTTGTTTATTATCAAACATAGGGATTTGCTCTCCCTAACTGCAAGATAGTGTCCCTTCCCGCTGGCGTTTCAAAAACATGTTAGTCCACATTTTCTGGTATTAATTTTTAATCTCCACTTTTTAAAATAATTTTACACGTGTGGAAGTCTTTCTTTAATTTTGTTAAGTGCTTGGATTGGTCGTAGGTCGCTTGCCAATATAATGGTGTCATCCGCTAAATGGAGTGATCCAGGTTCTCCCGTTATAGGGTCTGGAAGAGGAAAATCTTGTAGATAGATATTAAATAAAGATGGCCCTAGTATCGATCCTTGTGGAACACCTGAGGTCACAGGGAAAAAATCCGTGTGCTCGGATCCAATAAATATTGCAGTTGTTCTGTTTGATAAGAAGCTGTGAATCATTCTGATAAGCCAATTCGGAAAGCCTAGTCGTATGAGCTTGAAATGAAGACCATGATGCCAAAGCGAATCAAAAGCCTTTTCAAGGTCAATATCTAAGCTCACTGTACATTTTTTTTTTTTTTTTTATAATTTGCACGTGTTAAAGGGGAATATGAATACCCTTATACTAATTTTTAGAACACGTGCGTTTTTGTGGAAAAGAGGGAAAGACAGAGTGGTGTGGTTTGAAACTCAGGTGGTATTAAGTTTCTGTAAACTCCATGGGTGGCTGTCCAGATAACTGGGGAGTATTTTGTTTTTTTGTTTTTCGCCATTATTGTCGTTGCTTATGATTCACTGTATTTCTTTCCGTCCTCCTGATGTCATCATCACGATCAAGTTGCATTTTGGCCATATGACCACCCTACTGCCAGTGTTATGCAGTAGAGTTGTCTTAGCTTTCGCAAGTGATCGATTTTTTTATTTATATCATGCGAAATAAATAGATGATTCTTGACATCAGGATTCGAACCGTGAATCAACAGCGTGGCAAGCGATGATGTTACCACTACACCACGGCCACATGTTTTGTTTCTTAGGTTTTGAATAACTTTATTCTGGAATATGAGTAGTGCATGTTCTGTGGAATTTCCTTTTTTAAACCCAAATTGATTGTTTGGAATGATGTTAGCATCTTCACAAAAGCTATTTAAGGGGTTGGCTAACAAAGAAGCGATATAGGACGAAAGTTATTAACTTCTTTTGCAGCCTTTTTTTTTGGTATCGGCAAAAGTTTAGCTTGTTTCCAAATTTCCGGAAAGTAACCATTATTAATACATTGGTTGAATATTGACGACAATGTAATATCAAAAGAATGAGGACATTTTTTTAAGATGAAATTTGAAATTTGATCGACACCTGTGGATTTTTTATTATTAAGAGAGATTCTGAAATTATTTACACTGTTAGGTGAAGTGAACGGAGGCATTCCTGAATCACAAGCACTGTTAGACGGCGAAAAAGTAACAAGCGCTTCAGCACAATAAGTTTCTTTAAAATTATTTACTGTAGATAGAACTTCTTGTTCAAAGTTCTGATCATCTAAGGACTCTCTTTCAGAATAATCTGCAGAGTAAAGATTTTTAAATGCGTTTAATTTGGTTTGAATGTCAATCAGCTCTTGGCCATTATAAAAGAGCGCGTCTTTTGAAATATCTGTACCAAAGAATTTACGTCCACTCACTTTGTCTATCTCTTTGAAAGGTTGGGGAGATGGTTTGATTTTCCTAAACACTGTATTCTTGCAAGGAGCTCACGATATTCAGGATTAACTCTGTTGTTTAAGCCAAATTCTTTATAGTTCAATCAGCTTCTTAGTCAAATTGGAAATGTAATGATACTTGTGATCTATAACATTATGAATTTCTGAATGTCTTTCTACTTTGGAAATAATAAATGCGTTAAGTTGAACTATAAGGTTGTCTGTTTCTGGATTTGATATGTTCCTTTCAGCAGGTACAACTAGTGAAGACATTAAACTATGTAGACTAAGACGAAAAGCTTCCCAATTTGTATTTTTAAAGCTCCTGTATGTAGGTGGAGGCACCAAAATAGGGGAGAAATCTTTAACATATACTTCTAAGAGGATTCCAAAGTGATCAGAAAGTGCTGAAAAGGTTTCACATGTTGAAGGCATCGAAGGATTGATTGCTACATTTGCGGGGTTAAGGGATGAAGAAATTATAAAAAAATCTCCTATTTAGGAGGATGATCTTGGATATGTCGGGGTGTTAGAGGGTATTAAGTCAAGATTTAGGTATGGACTGTTGTTGAACCAAAAAATTGTTCAAAAGATTTCCATTGTTATTACGGACACTGTCTCCCCACGCAGGGTGACGAGCATTAAAATCTCCCCCAATTATAACGGCATCATAATTATTAATGAGCGTATAAAGGACATCAAGATCTCTGCATAAACACTGTCCAGCGTTTGAAGGAATGTAAATGCTACCAATCAGCAATCGAAAATTTGAACCGGTGGAGTTTATAGAGGAAACTGAAGCAAGGCACACCGAAAAGCTATCACTTTGGAAGGGGACTGAATGGAACCTGTACTTTTTGTCAAGCAAAATTGCTTTCCCTCTGCCAGTATCATTTCTTATAATGATGGCTTATATCTTTCCAAATGATGGCTTATATCTTTCAGATAATCTAGTTTCAGAGAGGAAACATATTTGAGGTTTTTGTGTTTTTAGGGTGTTTGGAAGTTTTGAAATTATTGAATTGAAATTTATCGATATAATTTTTAATTCTGTTATAGACATCATTATACAACAATGGAAGCAACAAACTCAAGGTCGGAAAACATTTTTTCCTTCTGGGTTTTCATCAATTTGTATTTAGGCCAAAATTGCCTAATTTTTGTCAAGAGATCTATAAAAGAAATATTGAACAGATTTTTTGCTTCGTTAAGATCTCCTTTGTGGGCATTTGAATTTTAGAAATCTATTGAAGAAGGGTTTTCCTCAGGTTGGATTCTACTTTTAGCAGAAAGATTAAACTTTGGTTGACTGGTAGAAATATTGAACAGATTTTTTGCTTCGTTAAGAAAGTCGTTAAGATCTCCTTTGTGGGCATTTGAATTTTAGAAATCTATTGAAGAAGGGTTTTCCTCAGGTTGGATTCTACTTTTAGCAGAAAGATTAAACTTTGGTTGACTGGTAGAAATATTGAACAGATTTTTTGCTTCGTTAAGAAAGTCGTTAAGATCTCCTTTTTAGGTATTTGAATTGTAGAAAGCTATTGAGGAAGGGTTTTCCTCAGGTTGGATTCTACTTTTACCAGAAAGATTAATCTTTGGTTGACTGGTAGAAGTTTTCGCTTGGTCAGCGAAAGAAACATTTGAATTTGTAAAATTAAAGATGGATTCTTCAACGAGAGTTCTAGTTTTACTTACGGCTTGTCTAGCCCTTTGAGAAGCTGATTCTTTCCTATCTTTATACTTGAGATAAGCCCTGATAACTGGCAGCATGACCAATTTTATTGCAGTTTACGCATTTAGGGATCGGTACTTCTTCATTTTTTCTTTTTGGATCTTAAACGAATTAATACATTCATTTGAGTCGTGATTCTTCCCACAAAGAACACATCGACTTACATAGGCACAACATTCGCCTGAATGTCCAAAACGTTGACAGCGGTAGCAACGTATTACTGCCCGATTATGCTTCTTTTCCAAGTAAACACGTTGATAGAGCAAATATCTTACACTAGTGAAGATATTTGCGATTATGAAGCATAAATCGCAAAAAAAAAAAAAAAAAAGATCTTTAATGGACTCTCCTATCCTTGTATTAATGACTGCTTAATTTTATATAATCAGTAGTTGAAACCAAACCATACAGTTTGGGTATTTATAGCGTTTTGCAGTATGTGTTCTAAAAAAAAGTTGATGGTACTATTCCTAATATTATCTTCATACAATTTGCGCTAACACAATTTATAGCAGGACTAGGTATAACCACACCCACGCCATGGAATCAACAAACTATAATTTTTTTTATGTGTCTTCACAATCATTAGGTGTATTTCTTATTTCGGGCATGAACTAATTTTTTAGAGCAGTTTTTTTAATCGACTCAAAGATTCATAAGCATTCATCGGAGGCAAAATTGGTAACTCCGTTTTTTCTTCGTAAGATTATTATAATTGTTTTCCTCAACAATACATCAAAACTTACCGATCTGACCAGGGATGAAAAATGGATTTTTTGGATTGTACTTAATATTATACGCAAATTGTACTAAAATGAAGACAATTATATTTTTGTTTGCATTTATATCCTAAATTAAAACTCTTAGAGCCGAGGTACGTATTCATATTGCCAGTGGCCATTTGTGGTCACTTTATGTTAAATGTTAGCAAGCCGCTTAAATTGCTTTTGATTAAATTAAATTGCTTTATATTTGGGAAAAACGTTGAAGAAATTAATTTTGTGTTTGAAAAGTTGCAGCAATATGTGGATTGGATCAGAAATTTGAGGCATACGTTTCAGCAGCGCTTCCCAAACTTCGACTTTTTTTACTTGCATCTATAAGGGTAAGTATTGGTTTCTTAAAAATGTTCGTTTTCAAGATTTTGATCAATCTTAGTATTACTATGAATCTAAAAAAAGTGGGTCTATCAATTCTGTTTATCTATCTGTCTATATTTATCCGACTGAAGTCTAAGTCTTTTTTTTGTAGCTCGAGTCTTTTACAACTGCGCTCGTTCGGGCAACGTGCGGATGGCCACTTCTTGGTCTGTCTTCTTATTGAGACTATTCAACAAATCGATTTATAGCACGGTACACAAACATTTTTGATCCCAAGCGGTATTAGTAATTCAAAAATTTGGTTAGCATTTTTTCCGTATTTATGCAACACTATGAAAGCAATACGATTTTGTTTTATACCCCACTCTATGATAACCAATCAATAGCTGAAACCAAACTGAATGATATTTATTGCTTTTTGTAGTATGGTAAAAAAGTTAACGGTACTGTCTTCACACAATTTGCGCTAGAAGTTTTCTAACAGAATTAATGGCAGGACTAGGTTTAGAAAAATGTTGTTGGTGGTTTGGAATAAATTTACCTACAAAAACTCAGATTTGAAATTTAAACATAATCAAAAAAAATAATTTTGCATAATCAATATTGCTTAAATATCGACATTAAGTAAAATCGCCTTTGTTATGCTAAGTAAACTACCGTTATAAACGTTTCTTGGCAGATATCTGGTACGACATATGTTGGCATATATTCACCGTAACTCAGTTATGAAATTTTAATAAAACCGTTAGAGCCGTTTTCGAGAAAATAGATTTTTTCCAAAATCTGCAATTAATAAAGTACCTTTCATTTTGAGATTTGAATTCCGATTTTGCCTCGAATTTTGACCCTAGAGATTATAACACCACTATAATATAAAATAATTAATTACAACTTTCTCTGTTTCTGTTCAAGTTAGTGCAAAGTTTTTTGTCAGGTCGTTCTTTTAAAGTCCTTGTTAATAGTACCGCTTCTAGTATAATTTATTTCCAGTCAGATGTACCGCAAGGTTCTATTCTTGGTACAATTTATTTACGTCCTCTTTTCCAAGTCTGTTTAACTGTGAAGCAACCCTTTTTGCAGACGTTACTGCAATACATAATAAATCATAAATTTACTTATAATGTCGAGACAAATCTTCGAAATGCGATGGAAGTATTAGAAGGTTAATATATTGTAATTGGTGAAAAATTAAGCTGAACGGTGACAAAATGCAATCTATCTTTTTTTCTTTTCGAGAAAAAAAGATAAAACTTTGCTATTCCGAACAGCCAATTGCAAATTTATGGATCGGCTATAAACTGAATCAATTGTGTTAAGTATCTAGTGTACATCTGGATACCAAGTTAACCTTCAACGAGCACATATTTAGAACCTTACAGAAAATCAATATAGTAATAAAGATATTATACCCCTTCATAAACAGAAAATCTGCCCTTTCAAACCAAAATAAACTTATCATACACAAAGTAATTTTCCAAGCATTACTCTTGTGTGGATGTCCTGTAGGGGGAAACCGTGCACAGTGTCACATTAAAAAGCTAAGTGTTACAAAATTAACTCCTTAAAATGATGCTTGATCTTTCATGGCACTATTCAACTTTGAATCTTCTTAAAAGAGCAAATGTTGAATAGAATTTATAAACAAATGTGTTTTTGCTGATAATTGCTTAATAAACGATTTATTTACTTAAACTTGTTATATATTAATTATCAAATGTATATTTTATTGTTATGAGTACCAGATTCCGGGTGGAATTGCTTTCAATGGGTTAAACATCAGAGGCCTAATGTATGCTGATGATATTGTTTTGCTGACAGAAACACCGAATATGATGCAAATCATTATCGACAAATTTACAGTATTGCTGCAATTTGTTTTTAAGTGGAACTTTAAGGTCAATACTAGCAAATCAAAAATGATGGTCTTTCGAAAGTGGTCTTTCGAAAGGCGAGGAATTGGAAAAGGTTAAGGAGTATAAGTATCTAGGAATCATCATCATACCCAATCTTTAAAAAAAAAACACTTCCAATGTAAACTTCAAGAAGCTAAAACTGTTATAAACTGCAATTGGAAGGGGTCTTGGGTAGGAGTAACATAGCAACAAGCGTGAAGTACCATCTGTTTGAAGCGGTGCTAAGGGATATAATGTGCTATGCTGCACAGGTCTCACAACATGATGACGTAGATAAACTACTGAGATACTTCTTAAAGAAAATGTTTAGACTGCCAGAAAATACACCGAACTATATGCTGCACCTGGAAACCGGGCTCTCTCTATTTGTATACACTGAAATTACACTTCAATTACATTAGAAAAATTATGGAGTACCAGTCATATAGACTACCTAAAATTGTGCGAAAGACACAATTTTTTGGCGAGTAGTTGTGCCTGGAAAACAACATTAACCTAGACAGTGATAACCCCGTATAATCGAAAAATTCCTTGCAGACATTATGGGATAAGATAAGAGAAGCTAAATTTATGTTTTTACACGATTCTGGAGCACAATTTAGGAAACAATTACTTTCACGATAATTACAGTATAAACACTTTATCTACTATATCTTCAAAACGAGAGGAGAGCTTCTATATCTCAATTATACTATATGCCCCACCGAACTGATGGTAATGTTCAATGTTCACTGTGCAACCTGCATGAAAAAAATTTTATTGGGACCTGTCCTATCTTTAACTATATTAGATGCTCGCACTGAGGAAAAATGGTTCTCTAGTTGGATGTGTGAGAATGATTTTTAAGACTCGACCCCATAAATCTTACTCCCACTTCATCCAATTACCAGATGGGACAACTATCCTGCCAATTCAAACTTACGAGCAAAATTTAATCAAAATGTGTACAGGCTTTCTTAAGATAAACGGCCAATAATCATTTTTCGCAGATCTCAATTTTTTCAAATATACACCTACTTTCTCTAACATCAACATATTTCACAGCTGTTTTACGTCAATCAATAAAGTTTAGTGCACATAATGAGTCGATATGCTTCATACGTATCCATACAAATTTAATAGGATCGGTTCCGAATTCATTGAAAATGTATGCATTTCTTTGATTTAAAAATGTAAGATCCAAAAATAAATTTCTATCACCTATATTTTATTAAAAATAAAAATAACATAGACTTGAAACTTGAGGACTTTAATGCTAATGAAAGTGCTATATGCAATACTAATGAAAGTTGAGTGAAAGCTCAATGGTTCATTCCACGTAAAATAGATCATTGTTTCATTTGGCTCCAAATTAGTAGGATTAAGTACTCCTGTTAATTGTACAATGATTATCTCAAAATAGTCTTGTGAAGTCTTTTACAATGTACGAGACAAAATTCAACGAAGTGACTCTAATACTTAATAGAAAATATTGTCTTTAGTTTCGGGTGCAATTTTTGAACTTTTTGGACATATGACAAAACATTTTGGGCTGTAAATCGAAAATGAGCTATAATTAATAAATTCCTTCATAATTAATAATTTAGTAATAAAATTAATAATTAGTAATAAAAATAATAAATATTAACAAAAAAAAAAAAAATCAAATAATTAACATAATTGGCGCAGCCGTCAAATAATTTCGTTTTCATGTTCCATGGGGTACGAAAAATCTGAGATCTGAGAGCAAATGTGAAGTGCATAATGGAAAATCTCATTAATTTTTCTAAATTTTGAACAATAAATGAGTCCAACATTTGTTTAATATGTATTACTTTGTAATAGAACCATGAAACATTTAAAAAAAAGAGTTTCATACCTACAAGATAAAATTTGCAGTTCAGCGACTATTTGTCTTTGGATTGTTTTCCGCGTCCGTATTCTTACCCAGAGAACATCGGCAAGACAACTGTGATTCTGTTAAGATACGGTTAGTAGAGCCACAAAAATAGCTTCAAAAAAAGATTGTGTTTACAGGGAAATGTTTTTGTTGGGAAAATCTAAGAAACTGGTCCAGACACATTTTCTTTAAATAAATAAATAAATAATTTGACGGTAACAGAGCAATATAGGGTCACTCGTTCAGTGCGCCGCACGAATGGTTGAGACCTACAGTTTTATGCCGTTTTCGAAAGGCATTTTTTTCGATTGAGAGAAGCTTCTCATGGCAGTATTTACTCTCGGACGTTTGTCAGACTTTCGCAAGAGGTGGGACCGTGAGATCTGTTTTTTTTTTTTTTTTTTTTTTTTCTTGAATTCGAATGTTGAATATCCTGCTCAGTGCACGCGCACTTAACCACTGAGCCACGGTGTGTGTTATTTACCAGAATAATACAAACGGAACACTAATATTCAACACGGTGTCTGTCTGCCCATGTGTCTGTCACATGCTTGTAACTTTTGAACATATTGACCGAGACGTCGAGAAAATGGTAGATACGTGGTGGATCAAATTAATCAAGAAAAAAAAATTAATTTTAAAAAAAATTGTTGTATTAAGCTTTTGGGGCCTAACGTACCCCAAGAAAAGAAAAGGTTCACATCATATCATGCGACATATCAAATTCCAGGGAGTACAAATATATAAAATGATTTTTTGTTGATAAAGTTTCTCTAATAAAAGTGCAGTGTACTGATGATACGAGGACGTAAGGGAACAATTATAACAAATCTTCTAGCTCAAACAGTTTTCGAAAAAAAAAAATTTAATTCTTTGTGGTGAAAAGTCAACCCACTATTACTTATTCCATCTCCATTCGATTTTGTTGGATTTTTAACATAAAACCTAAATTTCATCAAAACCCGTTAAGTGGTTCTAGAGTTAGGCCTACAAGAAAGATGAATCCAATGAGTTTTAAACCACCCCCCAGGGCTACTAGTATATCAGTCTAAGCGTACTGGTCAATTTTCTCGAAATCCGACAAAATTTTTTGAGATTGGAGGGTAACGAAAATGGTTTAGTGACTTTTGTAACCCAACCCCACATCCCACTCACACTTGATCCTGTTTTTTTGACCTGACTTTTTCAAATACGACCAAAGTTTTCTTAAAGCGTTAAGTAAACAAATATTTCACTTCAAAACTCTCAAGATTGATCTTTCTTTGATCTAAGGAGACAACCCACATCCATTAGATGCATGAACCCATGAACATGCGAACTTCACTAGGGTTTTTAACTGACTGACTTCAAAAGGGTTTTTTTTCCTCGAATTCATAAACTTAAAAAAATTGTTCCTATTAGTTTTTTATTAAAAGGTCGAAACGATGGCATTTAGTTAACTTTTTACTTTTGATTTTTCAGCAACCAGAGCACATTTTGAAACAAGTTGTGCAATAAGCATTCTTTTCGAAATGTTGATATTTGCGAAATAACTGTTTACTAGGATCTTAAATCAGGGACAGAATTACTACAATCGATAACGAGTAACCGCTCTCGTAATCGAGCATTCACTATCGAAATGTGAGATGACATCACACATTATGGTGCGTCATTTCATTCGAACACTACTGTGCTGTCGAGTCGTCGAGCGAAACAACAAAGATTTGAGTATTTTTGTTTTCAATTTTTTTTAAGGAACTTACTTATTCTATGTCCGTTTTAAAAATTAATTTGAAATAATCAGAAAAATATTTTCGCCGATTTTATGGCCAAACACTCCGATTTGGCAAAGAATATTTTTTTTTTTAAACGTAGTTGAATGCATCTTTATTAATCCTAAATCTTTTGTTAAATCTGTAAAATTAAAATATTACATACGTTTTAATTCGCGTACGCTTATACTTATGCAACATTTGGCAATGAAAACGGATTACTCCTATCCCTTAAGCGTTGGCGCTCAACTCGTACCATTGCAGACTTTCGCCAGAGACTCTACCCCCTTTTTCTTTGTCGGAAGTGGTCCCGGTTAGTCTTACGTAGGTACGCAGAGGTTGCCACAAAGTCTGTCGTGCAGAGATGCTGCAGCGTAAAGCCTGAACTCCATGCTTAAGTAAGAACCCAAGACCTAAATCTATCTCCAAATTGCAACGTAGCCACTCTTTTCGGCAGTCCCCAGTCGTTCACCAGCATTCGTATGAAAACGTCTTCATTCAGCATCTCTACCAGCGCAGGGTTATTGTGAGCAACATTTTTGAAATGTTCTTCTAATACGCTTTGACATGCTCTACAACATTATTTTGATCCTGTTTTACTGTCTATAGATAAATACGAGTGATTGGTGGTGGCTGCAATTTTGATAAAATATATCGACAGAATTAAAACAAACTTTTGTTTGCCTTACAAATGTGGAAAACCCAAAAACAGGCACTATGGCGGCAAAAACTAAGACGACGTTGTTTTTTTTTTTAATTTCCGTTCCAGGGCACTATCTGAATTTATTATCCAAATTTCAGCTTGTTATTGGTAATATCTGGTTAAAAACCCAACTGGCCTGCATAGTGATGAAAACAATCGAATAAAAACTATCTACTTATTCTATAGGTAGTAAAATTCCTTCATTTCTATAATATTGTCGTTAGCTACTACGAGCATTTTTATTCATTAAATTTTTTTATTTCAATTGTATGAACTAGCTGTGTATATAATCTTCCAAAATATACGACTTTTCCCCCAAGATAATGGAGCAAATGATATGAAAAAAAAAAAAAAAAAAAAATAAACATTACTTCATTTTAGGTTTTGGAATTCAATAACAATATGGATGCCGTATTTACTAGTGGTGTTATAGTGTTTAATAAACATATTACAGAAAAATGCGATTGGTCAGTGGGGAAACTTTTAACAACATGATTCGAACCCTTTAATGTTGTGGTCATGGTGAAACGTGATTTTTAAAAACACCATTTTCAATGTTTATACTCGAATTCTGTTTGTCGTATAATCGACGTATCAATTTTCAGTTCACATATTCTACATATATAAAATCTGTAATATAATATTGTAGTATAATAATAACTACGCTCCCTAAAAGTATGACGCAACAAATTCCGAAGTGACTTTTCATTCTGGCAGAATTTTGGTTCGAACTGTCCTTTCATTCGAGGTTCGTGTCTGGGATGAAGTCTCCACAGCTCATGTCAACGAAAGAGACGAATAATATCAGGGATAAAAGGGAATTATAACTGCAAGAATTATTACATCAGAATTTCTCTTGTTCCAGTGGTCGAAGAATTTGCTAGAAGTTTCTGGCTATCAGAAACTTCTGCTATATAAGGACAGATGGCGATTGAGAAAGGAGCAGTAGTTTCTAAACTGTGGCGAAGAGATTAGAAAAGTGATAATGGGCGAAGTTGTAATTTTGAGATAAATTGAAAGTTGAGATTTAACAAGAAGAAGTAATTAGTTTGGATTTGTGAATTAAGTAATCGAAAGGAGATAAAGTGATGTGAGAGGACAGAGACCTTGTAAGAAAAGAAATGCGAAGAATAGTATAGTGTGAACCTGAATTGTTCTATAGGCTAGAAAATAAAGAAATAATTTCACAGAATATTGTTTTATCTACTCGAGCCGTAGCTCGCATATTACAATATTTACCATTATACTCAAATATTACTATGAATAATTAATCGGTATCCTACTTACTAAATTGGTCCACAAAACTATCAGAGTATGTAATACACAATTGAATGCTCGTAACTAACTAGGAATGGGCAAGGGGACAGAAACGGAACTCAGCATTTATGTCAGCCATTCAAAATAATCTCACGGGCACAATTAACCACCCACCAAGATTTATCCAATTATAATACATATTTCAATGACAGCCTTTCACGCTTTGATTTAGATCAATTATTTGTTTTATATGTAAATGTCGCCAGACTGATGGTCATCTCTGATAATCGAAAATCCCGGTTAAAAGAATGAATAAGCTCCTTATGAAAAAGCAAGTATTTTAAACAAAATTCATATAAAATGATTTATTATTTCAATAAATTTAATAACAAACAAAGAAGAATGATTGGATTTATTCCCATTTATTGTAAATATAGCAATTAAAAATATAATAATAAGTACGAACATAAAAAAATATAGATTTTTTTTTTGGGTTCATCACGGGTAGTTTAAGAAATAAAAATGTTAAATTTTATTTTAAAGTCATCATTTTTTTCAATCATTGTTGCCACAGTAATAAACAAATAAAAATAACAAAATTAACTGATGACTTCTTGCAGTCGATTTTGAAGACCGTCGTTAGGGTTTTAAATGTACAACTGCGGAATGTTGTACTACTCCTTCTCAACAGCAAGTTTTAGATCAGTAAGATTGGTTGGTACAGGTGTGTGTACTCGAACTAGTATTTCGTGTTCCATTGAACAGTCATGATGAAGCGGTCTCTCAGGACGTTTGGTGACAAAGAATAAGTTGTTCGACTTTGACCAAGTCTGCGTTTGTAGGTACTAGTCTCCCAGGGTATCATCCGACCGCATCCCTCATAATTGTTTGAAGGACACCGAGTGTGCGCGCCGCGTTGGCTAAACATCTCGGCAATAAGGGTCACTACTTTAGCTGGATCTGACCTCTTTTTTTATTCAAATGCACACCAAATACTTGAAGTTAAATGGCAAACCTATATTATTTGATTAATAAAACGTACAAACAAATTACTGGAAACTAGCACTAAGCACTAAGCTACGTCTAAGAATAAAGCAGAGCAATACTTTTTTCTATTAACCTGTTTTATGGTACTGTGATTTCCAAGAAAACCGAATTGATGTTTTGGTATTATCTGCGAGGATTCATTTAAGTTTTATGCAGAACAACTTTTCGAAAAGTTTAAAGAGAACAGACATCAGACTTATAGGTCGATGTAGGAAGATACCACTGTTGAGTTTTTGCCGGGCTTACGTACGAGTACCATAGTTATTCGGGAGAATTTTTATGTTTTCAGTTCTTTGACTGATATTTCCGGCAGTTCTTTTATAATTTGACCAGTAAGTCATTTACTGGAGCCTTTTTCGGATTTAAGTTTTCTTTTATAGCCCTGATTAAGTGTAGCATCATTTGATTTAAAGACATTTATGAGGTGTTTAACAAATGTACCTTTTTCAACATCGTCTCTGGCCCAGTCTACATTTAATAGTTAATTTTTGAGGTTTGGTGATCTGTAATATTGTAACCATTTAAGTCTGGAATTTTATTGCGGTCAGAAGGCCATTCACATTGAGCACTATTTTTTCTTCAAATTTGTCGATGAGTCGGAACATGAATGAATGTTCGCCATGCAAATCGTGCTCACAGGATCGAATGAATTCGTTCATCCGTTAGACTTCGCTATTTAAATGAGCCCTTAAGCATTTTTTTTAATTTTTCTCCGGCAGGGTTGCGTAATGGTCGACATTTTTGAAGATTTATACATTTTAGCGAATAAAAATGTAAAATAATATAAAAATAAATTGCATAAAAGTAAATTTAATTATATGAAAGAATTTTCGGAATACCTACCCAAAAAATTTAAACAGGAGAATTTGTATATTGAATTCGATAATTTTTGTAATTCGTGTTTATCGAATTGAATAAATAAATTCTCTGTTTTAAGTTTTATGTCCGAAAATTCATTAAATTTTATTGAACATATTTTTACCTTGATGTTATATGACTTTTATTAGAAACCGTACCAGCGGCGCTAAGCGTACAGCGTTAACGAAAATTTGTCATGTGCGCTCAAATTTGCGTTACGCCCAGCGCGTGTTTTAGGAAACTAGCTCACTACCTAAGAATGTTAAGGCTCGGTTTCCTACAAAGTACATCGGGCGTAACGCATAGTGCGCCGACATTTATGTAAATGCTAATATTTTCATGCAAACGGTTTCCTAAAGCATAAATAGAGCACAGTGTCAACTCATTCTACGTTGTACTATCATTGGCTGAATGTTAATACCGACGGAACATTGCACCAGCGTTTTAGAACCTACACCTACGCAAAAGACTTAAAACAAAGAATTTATTTATTATTATTTATTTCCATTTTACAATTTCTATTCAATATTGGAAATCTATTGTAGCTTCTACAATGCTGGTGAGCGTTGCGTTGACTAACACCCAGTCAATGCTCTACTCAGTGTATGCTTTAGGAGTCGGCGCACTTTGAGGTCAGGTTTGCGCTACGTCTAACGTATGTTGTAGAAAAACGAGCCTTTTGTGCCTTGTTGAATTTAAAGTTAATAGCTCGATTTCTTGAAAACGCAATTCTTACAATATTTGTGCGCATTGATATATGTATGTATACTATAATGTGAAATTAACGCAGAGTTTTATACGTCTACAACCCAGTACTAAAAAAACATAACTCAAGAAAGCAACAATAAATGAAGTCATTTCTATTTTTATTTCGTTTTTTTTTGCATTGGACGCATTCTTTGTAGATTATTTTCTTTCAAACGAAATACGGTGTTACGAGACCAAACATTTTTCATTTTTGCCCAACCAATCAGAGCAATCTGTCAAAAATAAACAAATGGGCTGTTAATTTTTTGCGCAAATGAAATAAAAACTGATGGAAAACCAAAGATTCATATTGTAATATGCAGGCTACAGCTCGAGTAGATAAAACGATATTCTGTGAAATTTATTTCTTTATTTTCTAGTCTATAGAACAATTCAAGTTCACACTATACTATTCTTCGCAAATTCTTTTCTTACAAGGTCTCTTTCCTCTCAAATCACTTTATCTCCTTTCAATTACTTAATTCACAAATCCAAACTAATTACTTCTTCTTGTTCACTCTCAACTTTCAATTTATCACCAAATTACAACTTCACCCATTATCACTTTTCCAATCTCTTCGCCACGGTTCTAAACCAACTGTGTCTTTTTTTTGATCGCCATCTGTCCTTATATAGCAGAAGTTTCTGATAGCCAGAAACTTCTAGCAAATTCTTCGACCACTGGAGCAAGAAAAATTCTGATATAATAATTCCAAGATGACAATCATTTCGTGCAGTTATAATTCTCTCTTGTTCTCTTTTATCCGCGATATTATCCGAGCTGTGGTGACTAATTTCAGACACGAACCTCAAAAGAAAGCAATGAAAAGACACTTCGGAATTTGTTGCCTGTTCGAGGGCGTAGTTATTATGCTACATTATGTTACACTGCCCTCCTCTTAGACTTGTTCGTCCCGAACAAGTGTGTCCTCACTTCGGCCATTGTATCGACTCAGTCGGTCCACATGAACCACTTTCATTTTGGCCCTTGGTCCTCGCTGGATGCGGTAGACAACATCGTTGATGCGGGCTATTATTCTGTAGGGACCCTCCCAGTTCTGCTGCAACTTAGGTGATTTCCCCTTTTGGCGATGGGGATTATACAGCCACACTAGATCTCCTTCCTGGAATCCTGACGTTGTTGCCTTGGCATCATACCTGGTCTTCATGCGGTCGCTCGTCATCTTAATCTGGCTTCTGGTCCTTTGGTGTATGTCCCTAAGCCTTTCCCTCAGGTCCGCCACGTACTCTTCTTCATTTCTGGGCTCATTGGTAGGAGATCCAAATTTCACCTCACTGGGTAAACGAGCTATTCCACCAAATAAGATTTCGAACGGCGTATGTCGAGTAGTGCTATGCACGGCACTTCTATAGGCCATCAAAAACAAGGGAATCTGCCGGTCCCAATCCCGTTGGTAGTCACCTACGACCTTCGAGAGATGTTCGTCCAAAGTCCTATTGAAACGCTCCACCATACCGTCCGACTGTGGATGAAGCGGGGTTGTCCTTGTCTTTTTGATTCCGAGTAGTTGACACATCTCTTGGAAGATTCTTGACTCGAAGTTCCGCCCTTGGTCAGAATGCAATTCCAAGGGCACACCGAATCTGCTAACCCAATTGTAGACGATCTGCTCCGCCACGGTTCTGGCTTCCTGGTTAGGGATCGGAAACGCTTCCGGCCACTTACTGAAGTAGTCCATCACTACGAGGATATACCGATTACCATTGTCGGTTTCCGGAAAGGGCCCTGCGATGTCAATGGCGATTCGTTCGAAAGGTGCTCCCACGTTGTATTGGTGCATCTTACCTCGAGTTTTGATTCTCGGACCCTTGCTAGCTGCACACACGTCGCATTTTCTGCACCAGTCTTCGATATCTTCCTTCGCTTTTAACCAATAAAAACGTTCCCGTACCTTTTCTAACGTCTTATTCACTCCCAAGTGGCCTCCGGTCGCCCCGCCATGCATTTCCTGTAACACCTCCTTGACCCTCGTCCGTGGTACGACAAGCTGCATTACAAACGACTTTCCGTCGGAGGATTCCCATTTTCTTCTCAGAACACCTTCTTGGACATGGAGGGAGTCCCACTGCGCAAAATATGCCTTTAAGGTCGGGCTTCTGTGAGAGATGTCCTGATGATCCGGTTTCTCCATGTTCTCCTTCCAGGCCAGAATCGGCTCGATATCCGGGTCTTCCTTCTGAGCGTTCCGGATCTCATCTACGCTCCAGCCGGCGATAGGTTCGGCTCTCATTCTTTGGATGGAAACCAGCTCCCGTTCTTCCTGACGCGCACAATGTTTACAATCCGTTCTGCATGGTCTCCGGGACAGTGCATCCGCATTAGAGTGGAGTTTTCCTTTACGATGCTGTATTTCGTAGTCGTAGATTTGCAGCCTTTCGATCCATCTTGCGACCTGACCCTCAGGACTCTTGAACTGTAATAGCCATTTTAAGGCTGCATGGTCTGTGCGAAGAACGAACTTCCTCCCGTAGAGGTATTTGTGAAAATGCTTCGTAGCCAAGATCAAAGCTAGAAGTTCTCTCCTTGTCACGCAGTAGTTCCTTTCTGGCTTAGAGAGCACCTTGCTGAAGTACGCAACCACCTTCTCTTGGCCGTCATGCACCTGGGAGAGTACGGCTCCTACCCCAACATTACTAGCATCTGCATCCACAATGAACGTTTCCCCGGGAGTGGGGTAAGCCAGTATCGGGGCATCGCATAGCCGTTGTTTAAGTGCCTTGAAGCTCTTCTCGCACTCAATTGTCCATTTGAATTGTTTTCCCTTTTCCGTCAACTGGTGCAGGTTCTTTGCGATCCCGGCAAAATCCTTCACGAACCGTCTGTAGTAGGTGGCTAGGCCCAGGAAGCTCCTTAGTTGGTGTTTATCCTTGGGGACTGGCCAGTTTTTCACCGCTTCGACCTTCTCTGGATCGGTTCTCACTCCTTTCGCTGAAATTATGTGCCCCAAGTACTTGACTTCCGCTCTAAACAGGGCGCACTTCTTGGGGTTGAGCTTCAGGTGGGCACTTCGAAGCCTTTGAAACACATCCCTTAGATTGTCTCGGTGTTGCGCAAACGATTTTCCTACGACGATGACATCATCCAAGTATACCAAACAGGTTTTCCATGTTAACCCTTGCAGGACACATTCCATCAATCGCTCGAAAGTCGCCGGAGCATTGCACAGCCCGAATGGCATTACCGTGAATTGCCATAGCCCACTTCCTGCGGTGAAGGCGGTTTTCTCCCGGTCTTCTGGATGGATCTGTACCTGCCAGTAGCCACTCTTCAAGTCGAGAGTGGAAAACCATCGGGCTCCTGATAGTGTGTCTAGCGTGTCGTCAATCCGTGGTAGAGGGTAGCTGTCTTTCTTGGTGACGTAATTGAGCTGCCGATAGTCCACGCAGAACCGCGTGCTGCCATCTTTCTTCTTAACCAGTACAACCGGTGATGCCCACGGACTTTTGGAACTTTCAATCACACCTTCTTTCTCCATTGCCGACACCATCTCTGCAACTTCTGTCTGCTTTGCCAATGGAAGGCGCCTAGCAGGCTGACGAATTGGTCTAGTATCACCAGTGTCTATTCGATGTTGTACCAGGTGTGTTCGGCCGTATTCACCGTCCTGTGAGGCAAATACATCAGCGTACTCATTGATAAGATTCTCTGCCATAGTTCGCTGCTCCTGATTCAGCTCACTGGACTGGAGAATCGTCTCTCTCGTTTCCGCTGTCCAAGGTGATGGGAGAGGTTTTGGAGCATCACGTTCAGATATTGTTGCGACGGCGGTAATCGGCGTGCATTTTCCAGTCACATCCCCTCGCCTTAGTTTGACAGTGTGTGGTCTTGCGTTCAAAACCCTCACTGGAACCATGGTGTTTTTTGGTTCGACTAACGTCTTTCCCACGATGTAGTCTTGAGAATTCTTCTCTGGGTCTGGTTCTACTATGTAGAATCGGTGGCTCCCAAGATCACCTTCCAGCTTCGTCCAAATGATTGTTTCTGAAGACGGCGGCAAAACTTCGTCTTTGCTGATGACTGTCCTGAGAGTTACGGCATTCTCATTTCCGTACACCATCGGAATCTCCACATTTCGATACCTCAGTACTTGCATCCCGATGTCCAAGATTACTTCATTTGCTTTCATGAAGTCTATTCCGATGATGCACTCGTCGCATATATCTGCCACCAGAAACGCATGGGAGAACGTCAGTCCCGCCAGATTAATCGTAAGATGAACTTCTCCAAACACTTTCGCCATTTCCCCTGTTGCAGTCTTCAGGCAGTAGCTGTTGGTGTTGTGCAGCCAGGAGCTTTTGACGATATCTCTTCTTACAATGGAGGCAGTGGCACCTGTGTCGATGGTGGCTACGCACTTCTTCTCGTTGATTAGTGCCTCCACTGTCAGGCTCTTGTTACCCCGTTTGGTTTGCGAAACTTGAATGGTGGTCCTGGGGGCCTCGATTCCAGTAACCAACTTCTGCCCCGCGAAGTTGGTCCTTACGCATCTCCCGACTGCTGGTTTTGGGAAGTCTGACCGACAGGATGCTTCCTCTCTGCTTCTCCTACTTCCGCAATGTGGACAATTTCCTCGTCTAGGTGCACTTCTGCACTGCCGTTGTAGGTGTCCGGTTTGGTTGCAATTCCAGCAACGGATTTGACTTCCGCGAGCTTTGACGGCTGTTCTCTGGCATGAGCATTCCACGACGGACATTTCCCTGACACGGTGTATTCCCTGGTATGCTTGGTCCGCAGCCTTCATTGACAAAGCGAATGCCAATGCCTCGGGGAGTGTTCGCTTTTCAGCCATCCTTACAGCCATTTGCAGTTGTCTGTCCTCTATGGCCTGAATAAAAGCTTCCACCGCCATTTCGTTGATAAGCTCCTCACCGGCTTTAGGGTATGAAAGATGGGCTAGTCGCTCTATATCCGCTTGCAACTGTTGGAGCGTTTCCCCCCTTTTCTGGACTCGACTACGCAGCTGAACCCTGTACACCTGCTGCATGTGTTCATCCCCAAACCGCATCTCGATAGCCTGAACCAGAGAGTCGTAGTTCTGCTGTTTATCTTCCGGGATGGTCTGCAAGAGCTCCGCAGCTGGACCCCTCAGTGCAAGTGTGAGTGCAATGGACTTCTCTTCATCGTCCCAGCTATTGGTCATTGCGGCCGCTTCGAATTGCCTTTTATAAATTGGCCATGATGTTTGACCATCGAAGATAGGAGGCTGCATCTCCTTTCTTCTCAGACCGTCGGTGGAATATTCCCGTGCTTTCTGTCTCTTCACGTTGCTGAGTTCCTTAGTAAGATTTTCGACTTGTTTTTCTACTTTTTCGAACTGAGTCTCTATTTTCCCGAACTGAGTTTCATGCTTCTCAAAGTTTTCATCGAATCTAGTTTCGACTTTTTCGAGTTGCGTCTCTACCTTCTCGATTTTCTCTTCGATCACTTCGAATTTGGATTCCAAGTTCTTGTTTTGCTCATCAAGTTTACTTTCCAGAGCATCTAGAGAATTCTTTTGTTCGTCCATCTTAAGTTCTAGAGAATTCTTTTGTTCGTCCATTGCTTTCTTTTGTTCGTCCATTGCTTTCTTTTGTTCATCCAACTTAAGTTCTAGAGAATTCCTTTGGTCATCGAGCTTATGACTTTGATCTTCTATTGCTTTCTTTTGTTCGTCCATGACTAACTTAAGTTGCAGGAGCAGACTTGTTATACCCGGGTCGGCTACTGTACTTGCTGGTTCCTCTTCCACGTCAAACTCTATGTCATGCGGATTTTCACCTTCCTGCGTTACTGCTTCTTCCAGACGAATCAGTAGGGCATCTTTTCCCCCAGTTGTGTCGAGATTCCGCTTACTGAGTTCTGCCTTTAGTTGAATTATAGTTAGTTTTCCCAACTTGCGACCCATTTTTGCGCAACTAATTAACTCAACGCAGAAATCGTTTTTTTTTTTTTTTTTTTTTTTTTTGTGCAATTTCACACCACGGAAATAGTTATTCACAGAATAAGTTTTATCCCAGCTTCTGACACCAATGTAATATGCAGGCTACAGCTCGAGTAGATAAAACGATATTCTGTGAAATTTATTTCTTTATTTTCTAGTCTATAGAACAATTCAAGTTCACACTATACTATTCTTCGCAAATTCTTTTCTTACAAGGTCTCTTTCCTCTCAAATCACTTTATCTCCTTTCAATTACTTAATTCACAAATCCAAACTAATTACTTCTTCTTGTTCACTCTCAACTTTCAATTTATCACCAAATTACAACTTCACCCATTATCACTTTTCCAATCTCTTCGCCACGGTTCTAAACCAACTGTGTCTTTTTTTTGATCGCCATCTGTCCTTATATAGCAGAAGTTTCTGATAGCCAGAAACTTCTAGCAAATTCTTCGACCACTGGAGCAAGAAAAATTCTGATATAATAATTCCAAGATGACAATCATTTCGTGCAGTTATAATTCTCTCTTGTTCTCTTTTATCCGCGATATTATCCGAGCTGTGGTGACTAATTTCAGACACGAACCTCAAAAGAAAGCAATGAAAAGACACTTCGGAATTTGTTGCCTGTTCGAGGGCGTAGTTATTATGCTACATTATGTTACAATATGCTTACTCGTACGAGAACTCCTTCGAATGATATGTGTGTCTTCACACTAGCTTTTTTCAGTGACTTTGTACCGCACAGCCCAGCACACAATTTTCTACACCTACTCTTGAGGTAGACCACATTTGTGAGAAGTGTCGAAATCAGCTGTTTTGTGTGGCAAGGCTGTAATTTCCTGTTCTAATCTGTTCTGACAGTTTTCAAAAACTTGTGCTGTTCTGTGCTGTGCTGTACTACTTTTTCAGTCACTGAACGAAGCTACTATCTAAGTTGCAATTTTCAACAGGTAATTAGGAAATCATGGCTTCTCAATAGTCTGATGTAATTTTAAGGTCAATATAAGTGTGTAAATGGGACATTTCACACTAGTGTTCTTGCATCAGTTATCGAACTGTTTTTTTAGGGAAGTCGTATCCACTATTCACGATATTTCCCCTTGCCTTTCATACGTTCCCAAAAAAAGTTTCGACAACTGTTGCTAGAATACTAGTGTAGAATGTGTCATTTATTGATTACCACACGCTATAAATACATGAAAAAATGACTTGGCAGCACTTTAAGCTGTCAGTCTAAAAGCGTCTCTGACACCGTCGTATTTTTATTCGGTCTGTTTACTGTACTTTTCTGTGAGTGTTCAATTAAAAGTTCGTGAATTCAATTTAGCAGCAGTTAAATAAAAGAAAATTGTCATGCCAGCCGACCAAATACAATACTCTGAGAAGTACTTCGACGATATTTACGAATACAGGCAAGTTCCTTTAAATTCGCTGTGCTTGTGTAATTTTCGTGAAAAGAAAATCGTACCTGTTGATACTAGTGTATTTCTGCAAAGGAATTTCAATCTTTTTCATTGCAAATAACGCTTATTCATTCAAAATTTATATCAAGGTCAATGTATATTGTTATTTCAGACATGTCATCCTCCCTCCGGACCTGACGCGCTTGGTGCCAAAGTCCCACTTAATGACAGAGACTGAATGGAGGAATCTTGGTGTCCAACAGAGCCCCGGCTGGGTACACTACATGATGCATGCTCCCGAACCTCACGTAATTTTATTCCGACGACCACGCACCGACCTCCCAGCCTCATCGAATGAGATGACCGAACAACAGACGCAAACGAATCTTGTTTTGGGTGTTTAATTATCAGACGCATTCAACTTTTTGGGTTTAAAACTTTTTAATTTCTGACACTACATGTATTATAATAATTTTTCAAACTTTGTAACAAAGTTTGTGTACAAAACATACATCATATTGTATAAGATATAAATAAGTATCCTTTCTAAAAGGAATAAAGAGTGGGTTGCAAAGCATCCGAAATTTCTGTTTGTTATATTTGAACTTGGGTTAGGAAAGCTTAGTGAACTGTAGCGTTGCCAGCTTGAGATTATTAAATTCCTCTAGTTATTAAGGCCAAGTGCGATTGGTTTAAAATTAGCGAATTATCTAACCACTATCGTGGTGAATATTTGAATATCAAAATATTATGTCAGCGAATTTATTTACTGGTTAGCAATCTTGAAGCCTGAAATAATTTGTGTATCCGAAATTTGGATTTATTCTTGCGAGACCAGCGATTACACGATTCCTGGTTATAATTTTGTGGGTAATTCTAATGACTTGTATTCTGCAGGTGGTGTAGGTGCTTTTGTGTGAAACTTGTATGATGTTTTTTTTTAGAGTTTTGATGGGATACATATTTCTTGCAGCATATAATAAGGTCTGCTTACTTTTGTTTGTGTCAGTCCCTTAACGTATTTCAAGAAGAGTTTTCAAATTTAATTTCCAGTCTCTTAACATATTTCACGATGAGTTTTCAAGTTTGTTGTCCAGCCTGAAAGCGCAGAATCTTGTCATTGTAAGTAAACTTCAAGTCCTGCCTCGGATTGTTATCTTGCTCTTGTTATTGAATATAGATTAATCTCCTTCACTAGACCTCGTTTCGAGAAGATCTCGCCAAATCTATGTAGTGGTATTAACATTGAATTACAAATTCCTGATCACTGTATGACAGGTCATTTGTTTAATGGTTTGAAACATCAGAAACATGTAAACAATTCTACTATAGGTTTCCAAAATAATTTTGTGAAACTGAATAGTTTACTGCTTTTTGAAAATTCGGTGGAGGTCTATTCAAAAATTAAGCTTAAGCCCAGGGTAAACAAATATCTTCTTAATAAAATGAAACATAAAAATAAATCGCGTCAAAAATGCTAGACGCCCACTGAATTCTGGGTTAAAAAATTGGTATAAAGATATTTGTAAATTAACAAACATGGAAATTCGGACTTTCCGTTATAATTACTACCACAATCTTATGAGAAAATCCCGAGGAAACTTGAAACAAGAGTGGAAAGTGATAAACAGCATTATTAATTGTAGCGTTAAAGATCAGCATATATCTATAATAGTTAATAGCGGTAATGATAATATCACTGATCCCATAGCAGTAGCGAACAAGTTCAATGATTACTTTGTTTCAAGTACGGATAACCACTTTCCGAGAACTTCCACTGTGCTGTTGTACTAGTACTGCGGATATCCATTTCTGTAGGAAAAGCTTATTTTTTGCACCAATTACTGGGCACTGGGCAAATTCTTGTGGATGTGATGATGCTTCTAACCTTGTGCTGCCCTCTACATCGTTGACATTTTAGCACATCTCTTTAATTTGACTGTTGTGTCCGGAGTTTTCCCCGAATAAAATTAAATGCTGTGTGATACCACTTTTTAAAAAAGAATGGAAAAAAATATATAGGCCAATTTCACTATTGTCTTCGATTTCGAAAATTTTTTAAAAGGCAGTTTGGGTTTAAAACAGTAAACAGGCCAGGAGTTGGTCCGAACACATTTCAATTTTAAAGCAATACCTTCTTTCCATGATTTGATGTTTTTATAGCCTTAACAAGTTTTGCTCCAGCGATATTTTAAAAACAATTTGTTTTTCCACTTTCCGCTCAAAACTACAGTATGGTATAAATATGAGATTTAATTACATGCAGAGTCCAATCTCTAATGCATTTTTTTCTATGTATCCATGTAATTGATCTTGAATCCTACAATAATTTTTATTTTTTATTTATCTTGGTTTTTCTTTCGTTTGAATTTTGTTTTATTTTTTTATTATGTTCACCCACCCCACAACATAAAATACTATTTTAAGTGGAATTACCACTATTTTTTTAAATATATAATGTCACTAACTATACTTTTCATTATTGTTAGCTTAAGTCTAAAACTGCAAATGCTAATACCCTTGTTACAGAAAATAATAAATAAATTTTAAACGTCGAAATTTAAGCAGGATTGGGAGCAGGTTAAAACTTTAGCTATTAGCGAAAATTTGCTGTTTTATTATATTTGGTGTTTGTTAACACAAATAATTATAAAAAAAGGTGAAGAGAAATGAGAATTTCGTAAGTATTAAAGAAAAAAATACAATTATTTATGATTTAAACAAGTCTTTATATTTCAGGTGGCAAAAGCTCATAAAAGCTTACGTCGATATAAAGACCGCCTAAGACTACTTGCTCAGTGTCATGCATTGAACTCATCGCTAAGCAGAAGATGTCGCAACGCAACGCAGATGTCAAGGAAATTTAGTTTGACGCTTTTGATGGCACTCAATAATATCATGGTATCCTCCTTGGAACGTAATCAAGACGTTTAAGCGAGTTACTGTTACTTTTTATTAATTTTTTTTTCTTTACAGCGGGCCTATTCTCAAATTCATTCTGTATACGAATAAGTGTTAAAAGTATACGGAATAACGAAAGCGTATTCTGAAAATTCGCATACGTGCAATTTCGGAACGATCCGACTGGGTTTAGGGTATTAGGAAACTCTACTTATACTACTCATACAACTTCTATTAATACATACTCGTATGAACAATGATACCACATTCATAATATCAATTTACTCTTAGCACATTTTTTAGCTTTTCAGTACTGTACTTCGGTCTGCTTCAACGTGGTTTTCTTGAACAATTTTCCAGATTTAGTTTAATAGTAAAAAAGTGAAGAAAAAAAATTATATTGTACATTCGCTTACCATTAATGTTAAAAAAAACTACTTCAACAATATTCACAAAGTACAAATAAAAGAACGAACGTTAAATGAAGCGCTTAGAAGATGAAGGCCCTTCATCAGTGACATTTTCAAACATTTGAGTAATCAGCATTTAACATATTCTTCCACTAAGTTTATTGAAAAAGTGGTTGCATACAACACCTTCATCTTTTATAAATAATAATCTAGAGGCGATAGAGAAGTCCAGATAAGTCAGAAATGTAAGTTTTCATCCAACGTAAGAAAAAACAGGAAATTTCAAAAAAATTTTCACTTATTCCCTTCATCTTCTAAGCGCTTCAAATCATTTATGGTAAATTTTGGTATACAATTGAATTGTGTAAACAGACTGAAAGGTCAGGGCTGCTATAATTGAAGCCATGCCGGGAAGCGCTTCATGCTTAGCTAAAGAAGCCATTCGAACGCTGTTAAGAATCCAAAGTACGAGGTGCAATCAGGAACAATGAGATTATATATCGTTCTATATTTTATAATTATTCCTTTTGATGATGATTAGGTACTATTGATTGCAATTTTTGATACCCAGTAAATGACAATTCTCGATGACATCTCCTTAAAGGAGATTTAAATGATTATCTTTTGAAAGAAAAAAAAGATAAATGACAGCCACGGTAGCTGAAAAGGTTATAAGAACAAAAAAAAGTCCAAAGTTGGAACGCGCCAACTTCGGAGACAACTCCGAGAGGGTGAGCTCAACCAGCTTATTCTTTCGGAGGAAGACCAAGTAAGGTTCTCAAGTCATTTCCGTTTAGCCTGAGAAAATGTTTGACCCTGCTCTGTTTTGAATCGTTAATCACCCTCTTCGAGTGTCGACGAGAGTTTAGCTCATGTCAATATTAGTAGTGATGATGACGTAGTAGCCCAATCATTCCACGTTTGTGAGACGATGAGCTACAATCGATTGAAGATTTCGGTCCAACAAAGGGTGCTGCAGAGTATTTCCTGGTAAGCACATCAGCCCCTTTATTTCCCTGAATACCTGCTTGGCCCGGAACCCAAGTCAACGTCATCGAGTTACATCGCTCAAGCCTTCTCTACTGTTTCAGAGGAAATCGTTACAGTCCAGCAAGCTTTGATAACAGCCTGACTATCTGAGCAGATATATAGGGTCTTAACAATAACTTTCTTTCCTAAAAGAATGTGTTCTGTAGTGGAGATCTCAAAGATCTCTGTCTCAAAAACAGTAGTCATTCTACCGAAGGCGACAGATTGTTTCATACGAGCATATGTAGAATAGACTTCGGCTCCAGAGAGGCCGTCAATAAGGGAACTTTAGCTCAAAACAATTGTTTTGAACACATAGTATCGAGTGCCCCATCTCGGTGAGTTGTGAGTTAAAAAAAAAGTTTTCCATTCAGGATAGAAATAAAAAAACACGCAGGCATTTGTTTAAATATTTCTAAACAGATTTTATACTGTTCTTATACAGTTATTATACATTTGTTTAAGTGTTTGTGAGCAAATGTATTTAGGGGTGTACTAGGGTGCTGAAATCAACAAACATCAGCAACACGTAATGGTTCTTGTTAAGACTCATGCTGACTAAATCTGCAATTCTCTTCAAGAACATATGAGAATTCGCTTTATGCAATATGAAAGCGAAATGTTTTCGTCATGCTTTCTTGCCTCAGTTATGAGGACCTTGTGTGTAGTTTCAGCATGACTTGGCGAACAGATATCATTCGTGCTTTTAGCTAAGTTTTTAATATCTTTAAATAGGCATAGAAAGTTATTACGATATAAGCCAAAATTTAAAAAAAAATGTGTAAAAACAATTGTGTAAAACAAGTCAAAATCTAAACTACATACAACTATATAAATTACGAGAACTTTCCGCAAGTAAAAGTGTTGTGGTGTGTTATGATAACTTTTCTTTTTAACGCTACAAATCATTTCGTCTTGGGATTACGGTTTCCAATCTATTCGTCTTATTCCGAAATAGTGCTCGGACTTTTAGCCCTTTTAGGCGAAACTAGCCCGAAAATATTAAATAATCAAATTTTTAACCTTCTAGCCCGGGCAATTAAAATTTAGCCCCTTTTTTATTTTTCCCAAGTTTTAATAAAAATCTAAACTTTTCGTCTGTGTTCCTTGTTAAAGCTTTAAAATTAAATTTCACATTGCATGCTATAAAAATCATCAGTTATAAATTCTTATTAGCCACAATTGGTATGAAATGGCAAATTAGGAGGTTTTTTTTAAGATTTAAAACCTAGCCCGCAAACTTCCCATCCCCCTTTTTTAACCTATTCTAACCCGTTTTTAGAGAAATGAAGTCCGAGCCATGTTCCGAAAGTATCAAAAGCGGTACATTTTCGTTGGGAAAAAGATTCACGTTAGCGAAGACTTGTAATGAGTAGTCTGTACGTTTTCGTTACGTACGACTTGTTTAAAGGGTTGGCCTAAATAAAAGAAT
Organism: Pocota personata; assembly: GCA_963082735.1. Lineage (NCBI taxonomy): Eukaryota > Metazoa > Arthropoda > Insecta > Diptera > Syrphidae > Pocota > Pocota personata. Next base: position 52,605,584 of record OY720429.1, on the reverse strand, counting down.
ATTCTTTCATCATTTTCCATTCATGGTGGTCTGGCATCACTTTTTTATCTACCCACTTACTACCAAACTCATCCAACTTCACTCCTTTCGACTGCCAAAGCAAGGAAAAAAAACTTCCATGTCGCAGTTCTTCTTGGGATCGTGTTAAAATTTTCTTTTGTGGACCGATTAAATTATAAAAACTAAAAACTGAGAATCATCGCAGAAGCATCCGGGTAAGATTAAGATAAAAATAATTAACAATATTCACCCCGGTTGTGAATGGTTAACATATTTTCCTATCCGTAGCTTCTAGAACGAATTACGCATAAAATAAAAATTTCTTTCACAAATTTCTCATCACAGTGTAGAGTTTGGAGAGATTTTTCATGTTGAATCGTGTTGGGTTTTGACAGATTCATGCGTACTTACGTCACTTTTTTTTTTACAATATTTTGTCGTCTTGTGAAAACAAGTCTGTTGGGGCGATGTTTCCCAAATATAAAAAAATGGAATATTTACGAATTTTGTTCTTGTTTCATTAGCTATGATGGAGATTCCGGAAGGAGAATCTGTATAAATTCATACAAATTTGTCATAGTCCGTAATTGGGTTACTAGGCAATTTATGTCGGAATTAAGTGCAGTTTTTATGGGTTTGACTTCTTTTTCAAGTGTTGAGGTCGTAGATTTTCGAAGTTAATGAGACAAGTCACAATGGAACTTGTCAATCCTTTGAAAAGTTGCTCCAGATTGTTCTTGACAATGACCCGATTATGTGTCGAAGGTCATTGACAGTAGAGACGTCTCGTACAAAGGCCATCTGTGCAAACCTGTCTAGTTTCGTTTAAATTTATCGCAACCACCCCCACAAACTCAAAAAATTTCGAAGCCTCGGATCATGACTATAAATAAATTTTAAGAGGTCCTAACATTTTTTTTTGGCACCATTCTGAATTGGTCAAAAATTGTATCAACAAAAATATTTACACACGCGCCTCATATAAACTATTATCAGCGGTTGAGTGGATATATTTTCAATATGCGTACACGTTTACGTAAAGGGGAAGGTTTTTTTTTATCGATTTTTTAAGTGATTATATCATGTTTATCTAGACAGTCAACACCAAACTAAAATTGATAATCAACACATAGACTGAATGTTGTTACCCTTATCAAACATTTAATAGCTGTACATACGTATGTACGTAGTGATTTGGAACGGGGCTCTACTTGCTGCTGCTCTGCAGGTCATGCCTTTTTTGATTGTATAATGTATATTCTTCAAATTTTATTCATTGACCGTCGTTAATAATTTCGTAGATTGCTAGCTGCACTTACTGAGTGGGACTGCTTTGTATCTTGTCCATTACGTTGATTGAGCTATGTATATGAGCGTATTGTTTCGTTAGTCCGCAGACTTGATGTACCGTTTTATTGCGTCTCAATTTGTATACGAAAATGCATTGGGTCATGCTCAAGGTCAACACATACATAAGTATGTATGTAGAGACCTGTCTACCTCACCAACACTCGGGAGCGAAAAAAAAGCAAACATTTTCGACTGGTACACGTGCCGATCATTTTGGTATTGACATGGATAGTTTTCTATTGCGCGATAGTATAATGTCTCCTCCTGCACCATCTAACCCTCATATCCAATTCAATTTAAGCTAATCCATCGGAAATTGAAACACTTCGTTTACTGTAAGACGCAATACATTAGCTGATGCAATCAAAGAAGCTGGAGATGAAAGAAGTTAGCCAGGAGTTTGTTTTAAATTAATATGCCGTCGATGGAAATGTTTATCAGCTGCATATAGCTACCTATATACACATGTGTTTAAATTTGATTGTTTTATGTTTATTTAAATGCGGGGGGGTGTGCAGTTTTAAGTAGCAAAACAATCTGGAGGTTATATGGTCTTTCGTAGTTGTTTGTTTGATGGATCTCGTATTTTCTGTAAATAAAAGTAAACAGTAAAAATTTTGAGAAGACATTCTTTAAACTAACGACACTCAACAGGAATGTATAGAATATGGAACACAGTGAAATACAGATGGTGTTGCCAAGTAAATCCGTTTGTACTATTATTGGGCTTGCGCTGAAAAATCTTAAGAATTTCTTAGACGGAGTCATCTTTAACTCACTTTTTTAGGTCACATTCAGCTCTTATTTATTTATTAATAGTGGATCCGTTTGGCTTCGTCCCAACGACCTGGGGTGTATACCTACCCACACTGACTCTTTTTTTTGTAGAACTGTAAAGTAGCTACATGCATTGATTTTATGTACATATCTCATGTTCTGCCAGCGCCTTAAGTTTGTCATGCATTAATAGCAATTTTTGTGGTAGTTGCTGCACGATTTTTAATAACTGGTTAGACCCTGGAGTCGCGGCGTACATTTTTGTTTACCTAAACCTTCCCCAAATAACTACGTTAGGAGTCAAAACCCGTTCAGTAGTTCCCGAGATTAGTGTGTTCATACAGACATGTAGTATACTACATACAGCGAGCACAGAAAGTGCAACACGAAAAAAAACCTATTCATTCCTTCATACTTTGTCAATGAAAAAAAAGAATGAACCCCTTTTAATTTTTTTTTCAATAATTGTTTACCAACTTGTGGCCCATAAAACTACACTTTTTATACATCTGCTGTAAGTACAAAAACCGAGCAAAATGGAAAAAAAATATTTTTTGCTTTAGGTAGCAAGTCTTTTAAGGATTTATTCATTATTTTAGGCCATAAAACCTGTACATTGTGGAATAGAATCGTATACAAGAACATTTGTATTCATTCAATTTGTTGACATATTAGTACTTGATAGCGCCTCCTTTATTGTTTATGGTGACATCAATTCGCCTTGGCATCGAATCCACTAAGTTAAAGTTATTTCGTTGTACCAAACTTCGTCAAGTGCTTCATTGAGCATTTTGACTGAGGTAGGCATTTTTTTGCTGTTTATTCTCAATGCCATAATGGCCCATTTCGATTGGGTTAAGGTCCGGCGAATTACCTGACAAGTCGAGTGTAGTAATTCTTCTCCTGTCTGTTACCTACAGTTTCCATCCAGTAATAGTTTGCTTCTTCTATTAGCCTATCTTTGATACTGCTTTTGGCAGTGGTGATTGGTAGCCGCAGAATGGTTTTGGCATCATGGATTTTGATACGGATCCCTTTTTGGCCAGTTCATCTGCTTATAGGGACGAAAATGTAAATCCAAGCGCAAAATACGCCAAACGGAGTTGTAGAAAATTCCCAATTGCTGAGCGCAGCGTTGAATTGATAATTCCGAGTTTTCGACCACTGAGGCACTCACAGGGGCTATGTTTTCTGTTATCGAGCATTAAGATGATGCACAGGCCTTACGACATCACAAACACTACCGATTTGTTTGAATTTGGTGATTATGGTGAGCATATCGGCGGATTCTCTTATATGCTCAGTTGGGCGATTATGACGACTATCTGTCCTTAAATTGCGATACACATATATTACAGAACTGTTATTTTTTTTAGTAAGATGCAACAATTTTAATGCGTTGAGCGGTGGTTTAACGGTCCATATTGTAAGGCACGAACTAACTGCCTGCCGCTATGGGTGACAGATAGATTTGACAGATGCAGGGATATGAAATCCACACCTCGAAATGAATAACCCTTTATTTTGGCTTGGAATATAGAGTTGCTTTTATCCATACTTGCGTGTAGGAGATTTTCTGAGCTCATGCCATATCCTCCAGGCCCAACTCTGTGTACCATACATGAGAATCACTTGTTCTGTTCCCAATTACTGCGGCTTAGAAGCATGAAGTTACAGAGATATTAAAAAATATCTTCTGGCACAATGCATTTTAAAAATAAATCGTTTCTAGCATTGCACTTATTATATACAGGCCGACATAATTCATCGTACGGCACACATAAATGCTCTTGTCCAGTACCTATACAGTTCACTCGGAAAACGACTAGAATTTAAGAATCAGAACAAATAAAGATTATTTTTATATTAGATTGGATTACATTTAATCTTCATTACATCTTCAAATTCATCGTACGGTAAGTTTCTATCTTAATATTTTAATGAAGTCGGGCAATCAGTATCTTGTTGGGCCTCCACTAGATTTTAGAACGGCCTGTAGTCGACGTGTCATAGAACAGACAAGGTTTTAAGAAAAGTCTTCGGGTACACGGTCCCATTCTATTTGGAGAGCTTGCTTAACAGTCGCTATTGAAGTTATTTGATGTTTATTGAGCTATTTTTCCAAATAGTCCCATAAATGTTCTATTGGGTATATAAGTCTGTTCTCTGTGGGGGTGAATTCCACTGTCTTGGAGCATAATACAACAACCATTCCTTCACTTTTCGAGCGTTGTGCTTAGGGTCGTTATCTTGCTGAAATATCCACCCAGGATCCAAACTCAATTTCTCCCTGATGGATGTAGATTTTCTTTTAGTATATTTAAATACATGTGCTAGTCCATGTTTCCTTCCATAAACAACAGCTTTCCCACGCTGGAAGAACAGTATGGCTTAATACTGTTCTTCGAAGATTTTGAACTTCCATTTCTGTACCGCTCTTTCACTAAACTCTTGAAGGACATTCGTGACCAAAAATATTATACTTACTTCCATCGGTGAAAAACACTTTCTTCCAAAATGACAAATCTGCGTCTTTGTGTAAGGAGGCAAAGGCCTTGCGTTTTTTATTACGATTATTACTTATTGACGATTTTTTCCTTGGTGTTCTTGAAAAATACCCATATCTATTAAGAGTTCTTTCAATTGTACGCTTGCTGAAGTCTTTGTTGCATATATCCGAGACTATTTTTTTTTATGACAGGGCATATGATAGTGTTACGAATGACCCTTTCATCCTTTTCATTTAATTTGTGTGGACGGCCTGATCTTCGTACGTACTCAACGCTTCCTGTTTTTTTTTGTACGTTTCTATGATATGTTGTATAGTAGATTTGGATTATCCCACTATGCGTGCAATATATGCTAACGATTTGTGGTCATTGTAACACAAATTTACAACTACTTGGCGCAAATCTTCGGTCATTTCTTTTCTGGGTTGTTGAGTTGACATGATCACTTTTTTCACAAAAGATGTAAATTCAAGGAGCACTGAATACAGATGACATCATTTTTGCACAAATTGCTCTTGAGTAAAAGGGATGGAATTATAGAATACACATTGGTGATAGAAACGACAGTACCTATAGTTATTCAAAAAAAAAAAAAAAAAATAAAAAAAAAAACTATCCACATATATAGAATATATTAGAATTTTATCTATCCTACGATGCATTTTGTCGGCCTGCGTGTGTATATTATTTTCATACCAAACAACACGTCTAGTCTAGTAGTCTAGAATTCAGAAAATGACAAAACAATATTTGTCATGCTTTTTTCCAAATAATCGGTTGAATTGGTTATATGGCTACATTTAACATTTTGTGTTGGAGGTCGCGTATAGTAAGATTTATTTTCGTATTACGTCTGAAATGAAATTTATGTTAAAAATTTGTTTGTGTTTGCATTGCGCATAATTCGATATTGTTGCACTGCCAATATATTGTAATATGCGAGCTACGGCTCGAGTAGATAAAACAATTATTCTGTGAAATTATTTCTTTATTTTCTACTCTATAGAACAATTCAAGTTCACACTATACTATTCTTCGCAAATTCTTTTCTTACAATGTCTCTTTCCTCTCAAATCACTTTATCTCCCTTCAATTACTTAATTCACAAATCCAAACTAATTACTTTCTCTTGTTCACTCTCAACTTTCAATTTATCACCAAATTACAACTTCGCCCATTATCACTTTTCTAATCTCTTCGCCACGGTTCTAAACCAACTGTCTTTTTTTTTGACCGCCATCTGTCCTTATATAGCAGAAGTTTCTGATAGCCAGAAACTTCTAGCAAATTCTTCGACCACTGGAATAAGAGAAATAATTCTTGCAGTTATAATTCCCTTTTATCCCTGATATTATTCGTCTCTTTCGTTGACATGAGCTGTGGAGACTTCGTCCCAGACACGAACCTCGAATGAAAGGACAGTACGAACCAAAATTCTGCCAGAATGAAGTCACTTCGGAATTTGTTGCGTCATATTTTTAGGGGGCGTAGTTATTATTATGCTACACTGCCCCCCTCTTAGACATGTTCGTCCCGAACAAGTGCATCCTCATTTCGGCCATTGTATCGACTCAGTCGGTCCACATGAACCACTTTCATTTTGGCCCTCGGTCCTCGCTGGATGCGGTAGACAACATCGTTGATGCGGGTTATTATTCTGTAGGGACCTTCCCAGTTCCGCTGTAATTTAGGTGATTTCCCCTTTTGGCGATGGGGATTATACAGCCACACCAGATCTCCTTCCTGGAATCCTGACGTTGTTGCCTTGGCATCATACCTGGTCTTCATGCGGTCGCTCGTCATCTTAATCTGGCTTCTGGTCCTTTGGTGTATGTCCCTAAGCCTTTCCCTAAGGTCCGCCACGTACTCTTCTTCATTTCTGGGCTCATTGGTAGGAGATCCAAATTTCACCTCACTGGGTAAACGAGCTATTCCACCAAATAAGATTTCGAACGGCGTATGTCGAGTAGTGCTATGCACGGCACTTCTATAGGCCATCAAAAACAAGGGAATCTGCCGGTCCCAATCCCGTTGGTAGTCACCTACGACCTTCGAGAGATGTTCGTCCAAAGTCCTATTGAAACGCTCCACCATACCGTCCGACTGTGGATGAAGCGGGGTTGTCCTTGTCTTTTTGATTCCGAGTAGTTGACACATCTCTTGGAAGATTCTTGACTCGAAGTTCCGCCCTTGGTCAGAATGCAATTCCAAGGGCACACCGAATCTGCTAACCCAATTGTAGACGATCTGCTCCGCCACGGTTCTGGCTTCCTGGTTAGGGATCGGAAACGCTTCCGGCCACTTACTGAAGTAGTCCATCACTACGAGTATATACCGATTACCATTGTCGGTTTCCGGAAAGGGCCCTGCGATGTCAATGGCGATTCGTTCGAAAGGTGCTCCCACGTTGTATTGGTGCATCTTACCTCGAGTTTTGATTCTCGGACCCTTGCTAGCTGCACACACGTCGCATTTTCTGCACCAGTCTTCGATATCTTCCTTCGCTTTTAACCAATAAAAACGTTCTCGTACCTTTTCTAACGTCTTATTCACTCCCAAGTGGCCTCCGGTCGCCCCGCCATGCATTTCCTGTAACACCTCCTTGACCCTCGTCCGTGGTACGACAAGCTGCATTACAAACGACTTTCCGTCGGAGGATTCCCATTTTCTTCTCAGAACACCTTCTTGGACATGGAGGGAGTCCCACTGCGCAAAATATGCCTTTAAGGTCGGGCTTCTGTGAGAGATGTCCTGATGATCCGGTTTCTCCATGTTCTCCTTCCAGGCCAGAATCGGCTCGATATCCGGGTCTTCCTTCTGAGCGTTCCGGATCTCATCTACGCTCCAGCCGGCGATAGGTTCGGCTCTCATTCTTTGGATGGAAACCAGCTCCCGTTCTTCCTGACGCGCACAATGTTTACAATCCGTTCTGCATGGTCTCCGGGACAGTGCATCCGCATTAGAGTGGAGTTTTCCTTTACGATGCTGTATTTCGTAGTCGTAGATTTGCAGCCTTTCGATCCATCTTGCGACCTGACCCTCAGGACTCTTGAACTGTAATAGCCATTTTAAGGCTGCATGGTCTGTGCGAAGAACGAACTTCCTCCCGTAGAGGTATTTGTGAAAATGCTTCGTAGCCAAGATCAAAGCTAGAAGTTCTCTCCTTGTCACGCAGTAGTTCCTTTCTGGCTTAGAGAGCACCTTGCTGAAGTACGCAACCACCTTCTCTTGGCCGTCATGCACCTGGGAGAGTACGGCTCCTACCCCAACATTACTAGCATCTGCATCCACAATGAACGTTTCCCCGGGAGTGGGGTAAGCCAGTATCGGGGCATCGCATAGCCGTTGTTTAAGTGCCTTGAAGCTCTTCTCGCACTCAATTGTCCATTTGAATTGTTTTCCCTTTTCCGTCAACTGGTGCAGGTTCTTTGCGATCCCGGCAAAATCCTTCACGAACCGTCTGTAGTAGGTGGCTAGGCCCAGGAAGCTCCTTAGTTGGTGTTTATCCTTGGGGACTGGCCAGTTTTTCACCGCTTCGACCTTCTCTGGATCGGTTCTCACTCCTTTCGCTGAAATTATGTGTCCCAGGTACTTGACTTCCGCTCTAAACAGGGCGCACTTCTTGGGGTTGAGCTTCAGGTGGGCACTTCGAAGCCTTTGAAACACATCCCTTAGATTGTCTCGGTGTTGCGCAAACGTTTTTCCTACGACGATGACATCATCCAAGTATACCAAACAGGTTTTCCATGTTAACCCTTGCAGGACACATTCCATCAATCGCTCGAAAGTCGCCGGAGCATTGCACAGCCCGAATGGCATTACCGTGAATTGCCATAGCCCATTTCCTGCGGTGAAGGCGGTTTTCTCCCGGTCTTCTGGATGGATCTGTACCTGCCAGTAGCCACTCTTCAAGTCGAGAGTGGAAAACCATCGGGCTCCTGATAGTGTGTCTAGCGTGTCGTCAATCCGTGGCAGAGGGTAGCTGTCTTTCTTGGTGACGTAATTGAGCTGCCGATAGTCCACGCAGAACCGCGTGCTGCCATCTTTCTTCTTAACCAGTACAACCGGTGATGCCCACGGACTTTTGGAACTTTCAATCAGACCTTCTTTCTCCATTGCCGACACCATCTCTGCAACTTCTGTCTGCTTTGCCAATGGAAGGCGCCTAGCAGGCTGACGAATTGGTCTAGTATCACCAGTGTCTATTCGATGTTGTACCAGGTGTGTTCGGCCGTATTCTCCGTCCTGTGAGGCAAATACATCAGCGTACTCATTGATAAGATTCTCTGCCATAGTTCGTTGCTCCTGATTCAGCTCACTGGACTGGAGAATCGTCTCTCTCGCTTCCGCTGTCCAAGGTGATGGGAGAAGTTTTGGAGCATCACGTTCAGATATTGTTGCGACGGCGGTAATGGGCGTGCATTTTCCAGTCACCTCCCCTCGCCTTAGTTTGACAGTGTGTGGTCTTGCGTTCAAAACCCTCACTGGAACCATGGTGTTCTTTGGTTCGACTAACGTCTTTCCCACGATGTAGTCTTGAGAATTCTTCTCTGGGTCTGGTTCTACTATGTAGAATCGGTGGCTCCCAAGATCACCTTCCAGCTTCGTCCAAATGATTGTCTCTGAAGACGGCGGCAAAACTTCGTCTTTGCTGATGACTGTCCTGAGAGTTACGGCATTCTCATTTCCGTACACCATCGGAATCTCCACATTTCGATACCTCAGTACTTGCATCCCGATGTCCAAGATTACTTCATTTGCTTTCATGAAGTCTACTCCGATGATGCACTCGTCGCATATATCTGCCACCAGAAACGCATGGGAGAACGTCAGTCCTGCCAGAGTAATCGTAAGACGAACTTCTCCAAATACCTTCGCCATTTCCCCTGTTGCAGTCTTCAGGCAGTAGCTGTTGGTGTTGTGCAGCCAGGAGCTTTTGACGATATCTCTTCTTACAATGGAGGCAGTGGCACCTGTGTCGATGGTGGCTACGCACTTCTTCTCGTTGATTAGTGCCTCCACTGTCAGGCTCTTGTTACCCCGTTTGGTTTGCGAAACTTGAATGGTGGTCCTGGGGGCCTCGATTCCAGTAACCAACTTCTGCCCCGCGAAGTTGGTCCTTACGCATTTCCCGACTGCTGGTTTTGGGAAGTCTGACTGACAGGATGGATGTTATCACCGCCAGATGCTTCCTCTCTGCTTCTCCTACTTCCGCAATGTGAACAATTTCCTCGTCTAGGTGCACTTCTGCACTGCCGTTGTAGGTGTCCGGTTTGGTTGCAATTCCAGCAACGGATTTGACTTCCGCGAGCTCTGTCTTCATCCATGATGGCTGTTCTCTGGCATGAGCATTTCACGACGGACATTTCCCTGACACGGTGTATTCCCTGGTATGCTTGGTCCGCAGCCTTCATTGACAAAGCGAATGCCAATGCCTCGGGGAGTGTTCGCTTTTCAGCCATCCTTACAGCCATTTGCAGTTGTCTGTCCTCTATGGCCTGAATAAAAGCTTCCACCGCCATTTCGTTGATAAGCTCCTCACCGGCTTTAGGGTATGAAAGATGGGCTAGTCGCTCTATATCCGCTTGCAACTGTTGGAGCGTTTCCCCCCTTTTTTGGACTCGACTACGCAGCTGAACCCTGTACACCTGCTGCATGTGTTCATCCCCAAACCGCATCTCGATAGCCTGAACCAGAGAGTCGTAGTTCTGCTGTTTATCTTCCGGGATGGTCTGCAAGAGCTCCGCAGCTGGACCCCTCAGTGCAAGCGTGAGTGCAATAGACTTCTCTTCATCGTCCCAGCTATTGGTCATTGCGGCCGCTTCGAATTGCCTCTTATAAATTGGCCATGATGTTTGACCATCGAAGATAGGAGGCTGCATCTCCTTTCTTCTCAGACCGTCAGTGGAATATTCCCGTGCTTTCTGTCTCTTCACGTTGCTGAGCTCCTTAGCAAGATTTTCGACTTGCTTTCCTACTATCTCGAATTGCGTATCCACTTTTTCAAACTGAGTCTCTATCTTCCCGAACTGAGTTTCATGTTTCTCAAAATTTTCATCGAATCTAATTTCGACTTTTTCGAGTTGCGTCTCGACCTTCTCGATTTTCTCTTCGATCACTTCGAATTTGGATTCCAAGTTCTTGTTTTGCTCATCAAGTTTACTTTCCAGAGCATCTAGAGAATTCTTTTGTTCGTCCATTGCTTTCTTTTGTTCGTCCAGCTTAAGTTCTAGAGAATTCCTTTGGTCGCCCATTGCTTTCTTTTGTTCGTCCATCGCTTTCTTTTGTTCATCCAGCTTAAGTTCTAGAGAATTCTTTTGTTCGTCCATTGCTTTCTTTTGTTCGTCCAGCTTAAGTTCTAGAGAATTCTTTTGGTCATCGAGCTTATGACTTTGATCTTCTATTGCTTTCTTTTGTTCGTCCATGACTAACTTAAGTTGCAGGAGCAGACTTGTTATACCCGGGTCGGCTACTGTACTTGCTGGTTCCTCTTCCACGTCAAACTCTATGTCATGCGGATTTTCACCTTCCTGCGTTACTGCTTCTTCCAGACGAATCAGTAGGGCATCTTTTCCCCCAGTTGTGTCGAGGTTCCGCTTACTGAGTTCTGCCTTTAGTTGAGTTATAGTTAGTTTTCCCAATTTGCGACCCATTTTGCGCAACTAATTAACTCAACACAGAAATGGTTTTTTTTTTTTTTTTTTTTTTTTTTTTGTGCAATTTCACACCACGGAAATAGTTATTCACAGAATAAGTTTTATCCCGCTTCTGACACCAATGTAATATGCGAGCTACGGCTCGAGTAGATAAAACAATTATTCTGTGAAATTATTTCTTTATTTTCTACTCTATAGAACAATTCAAGTTCACACTATACTATTCTTCGCAAATTCTTTTCTTACAATGTCTCTTTCCTCTCAAATCACTTTATCTCCCTTCAATTACTTAATTCACAAATCCAAACTAATTACTTTCTCTTGTTCACTCTCAACTTTCAATTTATCACCAAATTACAACTTCGCCCATTATCACTTTTCTAATCTCTTCGCCACGGTTCTAAACCAACTGTCTTTTTTTTTGACCGCCATCTGTCCTTATATAGCAGAAGTTTCTGATAGCCAGAAACTTCTAGCAAATTCTTCGACCACTGGAATAAGAGAAATAATTCTTGCAGTTATAATTCCCTTTTATCCCTGATATTATTCGTCTCTTTCGTTGACATGAGCTGTGGAGACTTCGTCCCAGACACGAACCTCGAATGAAAGGACAGTACGAACCAAAATTCTGCCAGAATGAAGTCACTTCGGAATTTGTTGCGTCATATTTTTAGGGGGCGTAGTTATTATTATGCTACAATATATTGTAATATGCTGGCTACGGCTCGAGTAGATAAAACGATATTCTGTGAAATTTATTTCTTTATTTTGTAGTCTATAGAACAATTCCGGTTCACACTATACTATTCTTCGTAAATTCTTTTCTTACAAGGTCTCTTTCCTCTCAAATCACTTTATCTCCTTTCAATTACTTAATTCACAAATCCAAACTAATTACTTCTTCTTGTTAACTCTCAACTTTCAATTTATCACAAAATTACAACTTCGCCCATTATCACTTTTCTAATCTCTTCGCCACGGTTTTAAAACAACTGCCTCTTCTCGATCGCCATCTGTCCTTATATAGCAGAAGTTTCTGATAGCCAGAAACTTCTAGCAAATTCTTCGACCACTGGAACAAGAAAATTCTGATGTAATAATTCCAAGATGACAATCATTTCGTGCAGTTATGATTCTCTCTTATCCGTGATATTATCCGAACTGTGGAGACTAACCGCAGACACGAACCCCGAATGAAAAGACACTTTGGAATGGGCTGGAGGAGCGTAGTTATTATTCTACATTATTGTAGCTTCCTTTTTGGTGATGTTACAATATATTTCAAACCGTCATGTGGGTAATTTTTTCTCTTCTGAATTTTGATTGTCCACATTGTCAGTATTTGCCAAGTGTTGTTGGATAATAAGGTGCTTCGTTTTTGAAGATATACAAAAGCATTGCATAAGGTTTCATTGCTTTTAACAAAGGTATCAGTTGTAATTTTCTTACTCGAAGAAGAAGTATGAATCAATAGAAATACAGGGCTATAATTCGCTACGAATACGTATTAGCTGTTTGTCACTTTATTTACTTACGCCCTTATCAATAAAAAGATGCTCATGGTCCCTTGACCGTCGTTATAAGCGACTCAAGTGTAACTTGAGAGTAGGATTTTAAAAATGGCGAAAAAAACTATATTCTATAAAAATAATTACAAAAAACCCTCCTACATATTTGTTAATGATATAGCAATTGTCAACAACCGAACAATGGATAACCACTAGCTGAGTTAACTACTCGTTATACAACGTTATTCATACGGGGATATTGTAAATTTATTAAACTGTGAACTTGTGTCTAAATAATAAGCACTTATGATAAGAAAGTGCTGACGTATTAAAACATGTTTTTTGCTTGCGTCGTAATGTCTATTGAAAATATTCCACAGAATAATAGTATGCTATTTCTGATTATTGGCAAATCAAAAAAATACTGTAATCGCTCAATAAAAATGAATCATCTAAGAAAAATATTTGTTTCATCATTTGATTTTAACTTTGAAGTTTCGACTTTACTTTGATTGCTGTTTTACGGTTATGAATTCTGTGATATATTAGAGTTAAGAAGAAGTACACGTTCAAAGTGACAATCCAATCCTGCAATCTTGCTTATTTTGATAAGCATTTCTTAACTACATGGTTTATATCTCCATTTTTAGATTAATGATAAAGAAAACGTCTCGGTTTATAATAATTTCTAAATCCTTGTCCTGATCCCACAAACCGAGTCAATATAATCAAAACAATATACCTGTGAAAACCAAGAATTATCTGGCTTAACCTTTTCGTGGTGTGTTTATGGTTATTTCAATGTAAACACGCCTTTGTGTGAAACAGTAGTATACGAGGATTATCATATCCTTAACAATAAAATAAAAAGTGGCTCTTCGTCAGCATATTCTATTGAGAGGATGACACATTACCGAATATAACTGAACAATGTTGCAGGTATGAAATGGGATGTCCATAGTACAGGCAGTGAAGTGCAGTTTGAGAGATAAAACAAATCCCTTTATTTGAAGGCATGTACTTTGTATTGTGAGTACAGTCTCTGGTTTATTGTTGAGATATGTATGTATTGCATGTTTATAGTAAATTATGTGTTATGAATTAAAATTCATAAGGATAAGGGAATCACGCTTTACAGTAAAGGCAAAGCAGATGAATAAAAGATTCATTGAGTTCTTGCGAACTAGTAAAGTTATTTTCCCATTGATGTAGAATACTAGACGCACTTATGCCAACTTAACTTCCATTTACCCAGAACGATTTCCACGAGGGAGTGTGTTGTCTAAATAGAATCAAATTTAGAAACTGTTTCAATATTTGGAGTTCAGCTCTAAAGATTTATCTTCATCTACTTGACATCATACAGAGACGAGTAGTTCGCTTAACATCCGCAGTTGCATTCAATCTTCAACCGTTTGCTCATTGAAGGCTGGTCGCAGACCTATGCCTATACCTATACCTATACAGTAGACCAGTTGTTCCCAACCGGTGGGGAATGTCCAACTGGGTGGACGCGGTAGTTTTAAAAGGCCGGCGCGGGTGTATATCGAATTATTGGAACAATTCTATGTACATTCAAACTCCCAAGAAGTTGGAAATTTGTATATAATCACCTAATATTATTATTTTCTTATGTACAGCATAGTATTCTGTTAGGCGAAATTAAAGTGTCCATTTGACACAAAGAAATTAATATTTGTTTCACTATTTCATTTCCTCACTATCGGTTTCTGTCATATGCAAATCACTCGTGCCATAATGCATTTGATAGCTTCTTCCATTTTCCTAATCTTCCGACATTTGCCAGACGATTTCCATCGGTCTTTGCTCCGTGAATAAGAATTTAAATGTCCCAGGGCAGGAAATATTTCTGACATGTTAAGCTTTATGAGTTCCAGTTGGGGCATAATGTATTCATTCATTCAGGATCATACAAATTTATGCGGAGATTTGGACAAAGTACTGTGGATGTTTGTACCTTCCAAAGTTGGTTCACTAGGTTCAAGTCCGGTGGTTTAAATTTTGGAGACGAAACTCGGCGTGGTGGGATTGCAGCGGCCCATTCATCTGGAAGTTATTGGAAACAAGTCAAACGGTTGCAGGGGACCTCTACATACTATGACCAATTGACTCGTTTGGATGAACAAATTCACCAGCTTCTTCACACACAAGGAAATGTGTTGTTTTTCATCACGACAATTTGAGGCCACAAGACCTTTGCTTAAAAAGTTTTGCCTCATCCATACTCACTCTCCTGTCCTAGCAGAACTTCTTGCAGGCAACAAATTTCAAATTCCCGACATTGTTCGGTCGTCAGTGGGCAACTTCCTTTCAGTTTCAAGTTATTAAAATTATGAAACTAAATGAAATTATCCCTGAAAATGGGTCAGCGCCCATCACCTTTATGTTAACCTGGCAACCGCGCGAGAAACTCTGTCAAAGCTTTTAATCTCCAGCTATTCAAGAGCAGAATCTATATATATCCAGCGCAGTTCCAGCGCTATAAGATCGTCACTCATGAGAGAAGATTTATAAAAAAGCTAGTTTCAAATATTTGTATTTTTTTTTTTTCATGTACGAGTATCTACATACATATATCGCTGGGATTATACGACAAGAGACTTGATACGAATGTAAATACGCATAGCATTCGCGTAATTCAAGTTTTGGATCTATCTGAAGCAACTTCAGGTTATTCTGTGTCTTTATTTACCGACTAGCCTCCACAGAAGAATAATGATCCGATGAAAGCGCGTTCTTGCTTACATTTAACATTGATGGTGATAGATTCTCCAATGCTTTTTTTCTGCAGTACTCCTAGACCCGCCTTATCTGTTCTTGGCAACTTAGTATAAACAAGCAAAGTACCGTTATTGCTGTTGGGGAATGACAACATAGTGGCATGTATTTTTCTCTCATCGAAGAAGTCAGACCGTTTGTTTGTGAAACTCTTCTCAATAGTAGAAAACATTAAAAAATAATAATAAAACAACTAACTGTTTGAAAATGTCTATCGTTACTTAATTCATCATTCGCACAAACAGCATCAATGTCAAATTGCAAGGCTTTTAAAGTTCAGGGGAACAATAATTTTCAATAATTGGGAAAGGTCGAGCGAGTATTTATTTATAAAAATTAATCTAAAAAATAAAATTTAATGAGTCGAGCCAGAGCAGAGAGAATTAATGAAGAGTATCTTTGGCTATGATCTTCGTTCTCGCTTGAATTGTCATACTCGATGTTTGTTGTTTAACCTTTGAAATTCTCAATTGCATAATATCTACATAGTATGTGCTTGCTTCAAGAAACAAGATTAGTTAATGCAATTCACACTTTTTCTGATGAAACTTGCCCATGGGTAAACCATGACGTAAAATCACCAACACTCATAGCAATAATTTACAAAAAAAAACGGAAAGAAGCAGTGCAGGAATTATAATGACTCAATCAGTCTGATGGCAGCAGACTGGTGCATTTCGTCACGTTTTATAGAATTTCTGAAGGGATTCCAATGAAATTCAAGGGGAAAACGAAGAAATTCCCTAAATGGAACCAATTTTCTTGAAGTACCATACCAAATCAAAACATCATCCGACCACACAATACATACCCAGAAGAATGTAAACACTGCCTTTAGTGAGAGAAAAAAAAATACCTGCCGAAGAAAATCGCTGAGAACAAATTGAACTTGAGACAAAAAGTCCAGTTAGTTATATCAAATTCAAATTTGATACACACAGGTAGATCTTGGATTGCTTCAACAAAACACTATCCCGATTCCGATCATTTCACTGTACTATTCAACCATTTTGATTCGATTCGAAGGCGTTCCAGTGTACACTGCACAACTACAGTTATACGCCGGAGCAATGCAGCATTACCATTTGGAAAATGGATTTTTATTTGTTTTACACAAAGAAATTACACAATACGTAAAGCTACAAGCGTTGCGTGGACTGGTACTGATTTTTTTAGGTAAAAAAAATATAAAAAGTAAACTAGTTTAAGATTAAGGAAGTGTACTGCATATGGCGCATGTACTAAGGGATTTTCAGAAGAATTCATCCGTTCATATGAAGTGAGTGTGATACTACTATAGAGAACTAAATTGTTTACATGAAAACATAAAATAGCAGACGTATCAAAACGAAAGGATTTCAATCCTGTGGTTCTATCAAGCTAAGTCTTTTGGGCTATGCCAACGAGTATAGTTGGTACAAAAATGGAAACACTTAAACACATTGTAATTACTACTAAGGCTACCATTACTCGTAATTAGTGGATTGCAATAAAAAACAACGAGACTTAAGAAACAGGTTAAGTTAAAGGTGCTACTCGATCATATCACAAGCGGTGATAGTTAACCGAGAATAAATTAAGAAAGGAACTTGCCTAAGTTCTTAGAAGACTTCTGCCACTTTCTGTGTGGCGTGCACATTCTCTGCTAGGAACTAAAACTCATTTACATGCATGTATGTCACCATGATGAACTCAATTTTATACATACAAGTAATGTGGATTTTGACTAGTATTTGTCTACATTTTTTGAGATCTGATCTTCGACTCAACATCTGATTACGTCAAATGTGATGAAATATCTGGAAATAAATGATTTACTGTCCTCTGCAAATAACATCGCTGATTTCAAGAAATGTGCACTTTCCTCATAGCCATCTCCGACATCGATTATCTCTACACATGCTTAATATTCTTTGACGCGTATAGTAATATTCGGTGTGTTAGTTCTATTGTCACAGTCATGTCGTGACAGGTATGATTTTTAATGAATTTCCACAGTCCGAAAATAAATTGGGTGACAATCTGTCATTTCGACTACGGGAATAAGGTTCTTCTTCTTACGGCGAAGTTATGATCCGGAGTAGAAGGATCACAACCCTAATAAGGTTGAATAAAAATAATAGATTAGTTTAAATAAAAATATCCAAACTGATATAGGGTATAAAAAATACATGAACTAAGCGTAAATAGTAAATGTTCTGTATTTTTTTTTATTCAACTGGCAACGCTGGAATAATGATTTTTTTCCCCTCGTAGCGTTGTACATCTTTTGCTCTCGTCGTACACACCCAAACAAATTTTTGTTTTTTTTTTCTTGTGTACACTTTGTTTCTGTTTTATGTTTTCCCAGTCATTCGCGATGTCTAGTTTTAGTTCAATTTCAGTTTATGCTTGACAACAATTGAGAAAGGTTCTGCGTGTTTGGTTTTTTAATTTTATTTTATTTTTCCAAATGGAAAAAGTGTTGTGAAAAAATATCGCCCGAAACGGAACAAAAGTAGAAAAGAATCAAAAAAAATATTAGTATTTATATTTTTTTTTTGTTTAAGGATCTCACAATATTTTTATACATATATTTTTTATATGTTTTTATGTAAATAATAATAAAAAAAAAAAAAAATAAATATGCCTGTCTATTAAAGGAGTCCACTTGATTGTGTGCGTTTCTTTCTACCCGCGTAAAATTGTGATTCTAAGTACAAATTAGACTACATAAATGGAATACAGTAATTCGTAGTATATAACAAAAACCCAACAAAATTAATCCTTACATCATAGAAGTGTAATAGTATATCTTTCTATCAACACATTCCTGCTTCAAAAATGGCTGTCAATATGTAAGAATATTAATATAATTTTACTTATATTAAATGATTTCAGCTTAAAGTTAGTTTTAACATTTTGACAAAGAAGAAAAGCGATTGTGTATTTGATTGTTGGGGGAACAAAGAAAAATATTAAATTTGTTAACTAGAGAAAGTTATAAAAGATGAAAACATAAATACGAGCCCAAAGTCAGTAGAGGTTCAGACAAGGGTAGAGCTGATTTTTTGCATTCATACTTTGACAAAGTCAGAGCTTTTTTTTTTTTTTTTTTTTTTTTTTGGAAACAAAGGCTTGAAAATTTTCACAAAACCTTAACATAAAAAAAAATACAATTTGGAATTGGAACCGTACTACTGAGAGGGTGGGGGGAGTTAGTGTGGGTGTATATACCACCGAAGGGGAATCAACAATGTTGCCACTTGTTTGTTAAAAATGAATGCCGTAATTTCAAAAAAGTGGATGGTCAAGTTAATAAATGTAAAAATCTTGCAATTTGAAGTCAATATTTTGTAAGGTTGCATCATATTGTTTTGTTGCTGTAGAACGTTAAGGGTTTCTTTTAAAAGATTTAATATCTATCACTTAAAACTGTTTTCCAAGTCATTGTCGTAATAGTAATCACAAAAAGAAGCGAGCTCTGCAAGTTCATATTTATATTCATAAAAGTTTACCAAAACTGCCCAGGCACATTTATCTATTGCAAACTTTTTCCATTTATGAAGTTGATCGATTTTTTCTGTCTGTGTAAATGAAGCCTTAACGGCCGGACGGATTTACTTGAAACTTTTGAGGTTCATGATTCGGTCATAATTCATTTATGATACTTTATTACCGGTCAACTTTGAAAATCAATTTTCAAACATAATACTCAGATGGCGTACCACAGGGCTTTTTAAAATTGGTTATTTCTCGGATATTATTCAAACGAGTTTGACATCTAAGCAATATTTGACACATGGCGTACCAAATTTTTGAAAATTGTCAGAATTGTTTTTTTTGTTTTTCCGCATTCTCGACAATTTTCTCATTTTAACGATTACTCTTAAATTTCAAATCTAAGTGATATGAAAATGATCAAAGTGTACTACGTACATACATACATATGTTTACGTTTATTTGCATTAAAACATTTTATTATGGCTTGTGACATCAAATTGCAGGTATTTAAACTCAGCTTAGCATCTTGATTTCAAATGAAAAACATTGTCAAATCTAAATCCATTTATTTTTTTTTTTACAATTTGGACTCCACATAAAATTATTTATATCTGTTAATTTATTGTTTATCAATCAAGTTTTTTTCTAAACTCGTAAGAACACCAGTATTTGAATAAAGCTTAGTATGTTTTTCTGTAACTTGATAATCTCGGTAACTCATTATTAAATCGAAATGAGTTCAATCGAAATTAAACACCTTTTGTCGGCTCACATTTCGTTTTCTTAGCAAAAATCAAACGGATATCTTCTGTTTATTTTGCACTTAATAGCCTATCACTCTAGCGCTCAAAACTAGCGTAAATAAACTTTTATTATTATACGTTCACTCATATGCTTTTACTAGAGTTTAAAAACTAAACTCCGTTTTTGTCCTTATATTGGCGCTTTTGCGAAACTATTTCCTTACAATTGAATGGGTTGGGAGTCATCATCACATCACCTGTGTGATTTAAAACAATAACCCAAAACCAGTGCCCGTGTTTTTTTAAACGTTATTTTAGAGGTGGCTCCAAATTTTGTTTGTTCGCATATAGGCATGTGGCATATACGGATACAGTGATAATGTTTTTTTTTGTGGTCCCAATATCGTAATCGTAAATCCCAGTCGTGACAGCAAATTTAGCACAACAAATTAAATTTAGTTTTTATCATTTGTCAAAATATAGCTGTACTTTTGTGTGGCGCATCTACTATGTACAAATTGAGCATCGTGCTTAGTGTTAGCTTTGGAGACAAAAGGATATTAGGCTTTAACAAGTAAAATTTGTGTTTGCTAGCAATCATAGCCGGCGATGTCTCAATAAAACGTATAGAAGACTACAAAATATTTTAGAATATTGTCAGTCGGATATTGTATGTGAATTTTGGAGTTAGAATACCAATTTCATTTTCTACTCGAATTGTAATTTCGGCGAATAGCTTTTAGACAATTAGGCTACAGTCAGCTGTACGTAGACGGACATTTTTGTACTAATTGAGTAACACTCGTACATTAGCGAGTACGAAAATTGCAACACGAGAAAAACCCACATCACTATTCATTTCCTTATATTATACTTTGTCAATGAAAAAAAAAAAAAAATTTCAATAACTGTTTGCCAACTTGTGTCCAATAAAACTACATATAAAACTATTTGCTGCAGGTGCAGAAACAGAGCAAATTGGGATTTTCAGTAAATTGTAGGAAAAAGACAATATTTCTTTTGCAGTAGGTAGCAAGGATCTTAAAAATTTATTCATTGTTTCAGGCCATAAAACCTGTACATTTTGGAATTCATATGCAAGAACATTTGTATTAATTTAATTTGGTGACATATTAGTATTTTGTGGCGCCTCATTTATTTTTTATGAAGTCATTACTTCATTTTGGCATCGCATCCACTAAATTATAAAGATGTTCCACTGATATTTCTTTCAAATGCATTTCCATCGACGGTGTTAAATGATTGTTTAAAATATTTTTGTATACTTCCGAGTTAACAGTTCCTATTACGAAGCATAAATCTCTAATTTCATAGTAAGAAAAACATCGCCTTAAAATTTAATCGCTTCCAGAGCCGTCAGTCAACTTAACTTCAACTTTTTTGGTCTTCGGTCAATTGTTTATATTGTGGCTTTTTTTCCAAAATTATCAATTTTTTCATCAGTACTTATTGCTTCAAACACTAAAATTACTCTAAATGACTTATATACTTAAAAAAACGGAAGTCATTAAGAAAAAGCCGCAACCTAAAAATAATTAAGGATTTTTCTACGAAAAATGGATGTTTCCGTACTCGCTACTGTATATATGTACACATAGTCATATTGTTCTTTTAAAGGGCAAATTAAATCCAGTGGTACATAAGATTTTGTTACGAAGAAATTGTGACGTGATACATAGAAAATATTGCACTGTCGCCTTCTATTCAATTCTAAAGAAGTATCATAATCAATGGATACCATTTGGTTTCAAATTCCTGACTGGGTGTTGCACTTTCCGTGTTCGCTACTGGCTACTGTGTGTATCAATATTGATCAAAATCTCGCGAAATCCAATATATAAATTATGCCTACACATAACAGCAAGTACAAAGTTTAGTTTCCTATCTAAAATAGACTTGGTTACCTCACAAGTGGCATCACTGTCGTTCCATTGTCACGCGTTCTCCGTTGTTCCATTAGTTTTTCTTCGATTTTTATTTTACCTCTGCCTCTTCCCTAACATCTGGGCCTTATTATGTGTTGGTAAACACATATGTTTCATATTGCTAAAGTAGTGTTTTCCCTTGTAGTGCATATGCATATGCATATGTATGGGTGTATTAAGAAAAAAAAAAAAAATCAAAGAAGAGAGAAAAAAACTTAATCAGGTTTCAAGAATTGCGTCAGAAAATTTGAAATTGCCTTCTGCCTGCTCTATGCGTAAGCTTCTCTACCTTGTTTTTTTTTCGCAAACAAAGAAAACTGAACGGTTCTATATTCTAGTTATATAACGAACTTATTTTGCAAGTTTGTTGCTCCTTCAAACGGGCGGTTACAAGGCTTTATTTTTCTGTTTATCCTATAATAGGTCAACTAAATTGTGCGCCGAGGTTATTGTGTCTGTTTTGCTTTTGCCTCCCACTTGATATAAATTTTTTATTTTTTATTTCATTTAGTTTGTTTTTCTCGACGGTAAACAACCTTGCGTGGGGATACACAAGCGATAAAAATTTAAATATACATACTAATTGGCCCAAAAAAAAAAAAGAAAATAATTTGGGATTGTGTTTTATCACGAATGCTTACACAAAATGCCTGATGAAATTTCCCTTAAAAGAAGAGGAATCGTCTACGAACCGACAACCACCATAATCCATTAAAGGCGTTGGCGCGCTTTCTACTAAAAGAAAATTATAAAGAGAGTACAAAAAAAAAGAAACATCATATTTGCTTCTCTACCTGTTTTGATGTGGGTCATGAAAATCACTCAAACATTTATAATACTTATTATAACTTCTTTGTTCGATGATGGACTTTTGACCCCTGTGAATTATTTGTCTCTGAAATGGAGAGGGTCTACCCACAATAAACAAAAATCTCGAGTTTCCCTTTTTGAATCGTTTTCTTTCCGCTAATTATTGTTCATGTATTGTTCTTTGTTTACCTAATAATTTTTGTCTGAGGTTTATTGTCTGTCGTCTGATTGACTGACTGACTGACTGACTCAGAGAGCCAATAATTAGAGGGTTCAAATTATCAGAATCGGATCAGTCTGGTAATTTGAAAACCCAGTAATTTGTTGTCAAGTAACAAATATATTATTATATGCAATTTGTCCTTTGAAGTAATGTGGTTGCTTGTTGTCTTGTGGGTAAAAAGGCTATGAATATTGTTTTTCGAAAATTCTTATTCGCTCTTCAAATAAGGAAAAGGCGAAGTTCATGGACAAAGAAGAACAGAAAAGCTATAGAACTGGGGCCATATTATGTTCTTCTCGTTACCTACATATATACATACGTATCGTAACGACAAAATTGCCATTAAGTGTTACGATATCGGGCACATCTATGGTTATGGCTACGAGAATAGTACCTGTCATACCGTACCTTACAGCACATAAGCCATTGTTTTTGTGATGTGGTTGTTTAGATTTGAAAATTTTTTTATTTGTTTTATTTATTTTCGGGCCTAAATTGACAAGTAGGCGGCAGCTTGATATGTTGGTTTATTTTTTTTTGGAAAGAACCCACGACATTGCGAAGAATTATCATATATGCCAAGCAAGACGAATAACTTGCTTTCTTTTTCGGGCAGTGAATATTCTCAGCAGCACATAATGTAGTTGTAAGCGCGCCTGACATGGTTGATTCCTTCAACTAGAAACCGTAGAGTTGCACACAATTTCAACACGACTTGGAACTTGGCAGCTGGCTATCAATGTCATCCAAAACATGTTTAAATGCATTCTTATTCAGCTGGAAAAATTGAAAAAAGACTTAAAATAATAATAAAATGAGTGTCAATCGGGGAACATAACATCGAATAGATGCATCTCTGATGTTTTCTTGAAAGTAGTAGTTTCATCTTCATCATTGCACCTGGAGAAATATTAGCTGCTTAAAAACTTTTTTAACAATAATTGCAGGTACATTTTCTTCTTCCTTTTTGACACATGTTAATAAGAGCGAAGTCAGTTGTGCTTCTAAAAAGAATTTAATTTTTGTAGGCAACATTTGTTTGCCATCGTTCTCGACAAGTAGTGGTTATCGTAGTCTGGAAATCGTTTGTCATACCTCGTAATATAGAATAGGGCCCATGCAAATAGTAGGTCAGTCAGAAGTATCTACGAACCCAATAGTGCAGAACAACGGTGCTAGAAAGTCGTCGTACAGTCTTGCTGGATAGGGTTTACGAGTTCATAAAAGGTTGTCAACTAGGTTTGGCACGCATCCAAAACGAGGCAAAATATGTTTCTCTTATTATTCTCTAATATAGAGTTCGTCAGAGGCAAAGTTCTCGAAGAAAAAGAAGTAACTCAAATCGTTTGCTGACGAGAAGACCTTTGGATAATATTGTGGTGGCAATCAAGCATCCACATAAGCTAACCCACTGAGTACATGTATACAGCACTTCGTATAAAGGCTTGGAGGCTCTAGTTACTATAGCAGAGAGTAGAGATCTTCTAAAGAAGCCCAAACAACACACAAACTACTTAGAGCATTTTTATCCTCCCCTCTAACTCGGCTCCCAATTTATATACAAATAGACTTAGGCAGGGAAGGCATTGAAACAAATTAAACTTAGTACACTTTTACATCTCACTCCTTATCGTGGTTGAATTGTTACAGGATTTTGGTACTAGAGAACTTGGCTCCTTGTAAGGTAATATTTTTGGCGATATATTATACTACTCAAAACTTTTCCATTTTTCCTTTCACTAGCTCGACTTCCCTGTTGTTACGGTATCTTCAAGTGATTTACTATTTTTCGATCCTTCCCTGGCCTGTGGTGTTTCTACATTTTGCCGAGAAGATTGTATGCCCTAGGTTGCTCGTCAAGATGGTCTTTGCGACTAGATATCAGGAGCAACCAGTTCTGATTCCCGACGATAATTTGCTCGTACTTGCACCTTCACGAGCTTCTTATATGTATATTCATACCAATCCCATTTAAATCGGAGTACATATCGGGAATGCTCACTTTAAAAGTCTCCACAATCATGCACGATATAGGATGCGTATCGCGTTTATTATAAGTCTTTATAAGAATATTGCGCCAAGGCAGCAACAGTAGCGCGTCGCGACTCTATTGATTATACATCAGAGTTTTATTTCGATTGCCATGTCTTTGTTTAGTTAGCCATATTTTTGTTAAGTATCGCTTGTCTATTGCCTTCAAATCGTCAGTGCTGTACGGATCGTAGATTTCAACTATTTGGTCCTTGGCTATCTTGGTATCATGCTCCAGTCAGCCAATTATAATCAAGGCTTCTACGATATGTAAGTAACATGCTGTTGAAGTTAACTGTTTTACTGGTATTGTCCTATGCTGAACCATGCTATGTTCTCCAGTATTAAGATCAAAGTAAAGGCATGTCATGTTTTTGAGGTTACTTCATATTTGAGAATCTTTTAGTTGTATGCCAAGTAAGAATTTCTAATTGATTTTTATCAGCCTTCGTCTTTGGCGTACTTCTTATTATTTCTGATTTCGTCCACGTAATTTGCAGTTTGCAGCTCCTCGACTTCGACCACAACCAGTAGATGTTCAAGTCAATGCGCATTATATAGTCGACAACATGATTACGAGTATCAATGGATTTTAGAGGCCAATTAAATAGCAGTTCTCTTCTAAGAAATCTCACCTTTATATACCATCAGAAGATTAAATCTGATCCCATTAATTCCTATACCCTGAAGTCAATGACTGGAACTACTCAAATAGATCTCCTTCAAAATTAGAGATCAATAAACCTTCGAAAAAGATTTAAGTTTCTTTATTT
Organism: Pocota personata; assembly: GCA_963082735.1. NCBI lineage: Eukaryota > Metazoa > Arthropoda > Insecta > Diptera > Syrphidae > Pocota > Pocota personata. The sequence continues at coordinate 52,579,975 of OY720429.1, read as the reverse complement.
ACTCCTCTTCTATACAGCTGCTTTTAAGCGAAAAGGTGTGAATTTCTTTCCTCCTTTCGGGTGTCGTTTCCTTCCCAACATAATTAAAAACCATAAATAGCCAGAATTCCGTTGTTTACAACCCCTCGATAGTGTGTCAATAAAACTGAAATTCCAGTTTGAGAAATCTGGTTTGAGCAGTTTAATTTTTTCGGAGGGTTGTTCGGAAGTCAACTTGATAATTAACTTTCACGGTAGCAACATATTAAAATTGCATGCGTGCTTTATGTTCAGCGTTCTAGAAATAATACACTTTTCAGGGGTTGTCTTCCAGTATGGCATAACAAAGGTTTTTTGTTTTTTTAGTATAATTTTACCCCACTGTACGTACATTTGCATACAATGGAGGTCAGACAGGTGTTATATTCATTGAAATGCAAGCTGAACGAAACAATGACAAAACTATTTCAATTGATGGGAAGTAGCTAGAATTTAGCTTCATACTATGTACTCATATTCAATTCAATTGAAGAATGAATGACCTCAGTTGATAACCTCCACATAAATTGATGGTAACATAAGCGATCCTGTTTAGAAATAATTTAATGTGTGAGCAAATGCAATGGAAGCCCATTCAATAGACAACATATTATTGTAGGAGAAGTGAAAATTGATTCAATTTGTTGCAGTGCGACGAACACAGCGTTTCTAAGCTTTGAGCTTCCAGTTAACCCTTGTGCTAATCAGAGTTTGCAAGAATGATTCGCATTGTATGTGCACATCATGCCTAGTAGTGCGCTTTACCATAGGCCTGATGTATCTGTTCAAAGGGATTACACATGGTCAAAGATTAAGAACGAAATGCAATTAGAGTAGAGTCTGGCGCTTGTTCATTTCTTTATCTTAAATGCATTGGAATTCACTTTTACGAGATGAAATAAGGATCTGACGCATCATGCTGCTTCCATTTATTGCAGACTGAATTGATCTATGAGCAGGGTTTTGGGCTGGTATCGCATCACAAATGGGTTTAGTTATTTCACCCGACCCTATAATTCGTTCATATCTAGGTTGCAAATCGTTTAGTTCCTCAGAATCAAACTGTGAGTTTCCTGAAAAGTTTAATAAATTATAAACACCCAAGTATCACAGGTTTGCGTGCTCCTGTACTTACTATAAAATGTTTGGAATCTCGTAAAGCAATTTTATTCCATATTTACGTCAAGATTCCCAATTTAGCTTTCTTTTTTCATTAATATCTATTCGAGGGGAAAGTGTGTTGCGTACTGAAGTTGCGAGAAAATAAGACAAAACACAGAGATCGAAATGCGATAAACGCGCCAAGTAAACTTTTCGTCATCTAATTTACGCAGCAGCAGCAATAGTGGAACCCCCAGTAATTTAGAAAATGCTGATATTGTTCTGTGTAGATACTCGTACATAGCTAATGCGCATTAAAATTGTGACAATCAAATATGTACGAACATAGCCGCCCCCCAGCAGCGGTTGTCATAAGCATATCTATGTGACGCATTTGAACGATTTATGAACGATAACAGAGTGTGCTTCTCAATACTTCAGTGCGGAGCTCCAACTGCGTTCAACTCTCTGGCGTTATTATTTTTATTTCCGAAATGGCTTGGCTGTCCGCAATGATAACGTCGTACCACTTTGTATGTATGTATGTGTACACTTAAAATTTAAATTACACAATGTTGTCTATTGATTATGTTGCGTTTCTACTTATACTGTGAACACGAGTGAGTGGTAGATCTGCTACTGAAGTTTATGACATTCTGGTTCACTAAGCAAATTAAGGGGACACTTTTATAGCGCATAAATTATGAAACGTTGTTGGTGCCAACACCAGAGGACAAAGCAGCATATGTATATAATTCCCTGACTTCAATTTCAGTTCGCCTTTCTGGACACAAGTCATAAAACTAATTTGAGCGAACTGTAGATTCCAGGAACAACCACATTCACTTGATAAAGGGACTACTTAAAATTAAAGCAGAGTGACTGTATTTAGCATGCACTATGCTCAAATGCACTCTTTTAGACAGTAACACTGAAGTTCTTCTAGGTTACAACCTACATTGGCAGCGAAACAGCTCTTTCTTTTGTACAAAGCAGAAGTTGGTGGCCGTGGTGTAGTGGTAACATCGCTTGTTACGCTGCAGGTTCACGGTTCAAATCCTGATGTCAAAAATCATCTATTTCACATTAAATGTCATCATGTCAACTCTACTGCGAAGGCGGCATAACACTGTCAGTGGGGTGGTCATATGGCTGGAAATGCAACTTGATCGTGTTGATGTCATCAGGAGGACTGAAAAAAATACTGTGAATCATAAGCAATATAATAATAAATCAAAATGCTCCCCAGTTATCTGGACGCCACCCTTGGAGTTTACTGAAACTTAAGTTTTTATCTCACTTTCTAAAAACGCCCGTTCCCTGAACTAATTTAAGGGTATTCATATCCCCTTTGGCGCTCGCAAATTATGAAAAAAATAATATTAATAATCAGAAAGGAGAAGTTCGCTTAATAGATAATCTCTCAAATCTTCAACAGTTGGCTCATCGAAGGCTGGTAGCAGAGCTATGCCTATTCTATATACACTACCATGGCAAATGTTCCAAAGACTGATATACTAGACAATTTGATGCAAAGAGCCCTGCTTAGTCACAGTGGTACGATCCAATTAGCTGCAGAACGGCTTAAGACCTTTGCATTGTCAATAGGTCTTGAATGCAATAGTTAGAAAAGGGTTATATCTTTCAAAGCTTAACATGGCTCACAGTTTTCATACTGAGTACTAAGATCTCGAAGTTCATGGTTTGCGTAAGACTACCCGAAGTATTCTGTTCCAATTAGAGATCTACTTAATCGGCGCACGTCACTAAACCGGTAGTGCAAATGATCTCGACTCAGAATTAAACACATCATGAGTGAAACCAGTACTTAATTTTTTTCAGGTTAATCATTCATTCATTCACTCACGTTACGCTCTTAAATATATATATTGAGTGTATTTGAAAAACATATAGATATATTATTCAAATATGTGTGCTGTTGGTGGTACGCATTTATGATGCGACAGATGTTTGACTATGTATGGACACTTTTTAATTAATCAACTGTGAGCCGCTATTGTGCAAGCTTCTGGATCAAACTGAAATGAGTTTTCTTTCAATTTAATTATAATCGATTGCGTCGTTCAACTTTTGGTAGAAAAAAAAAGTAATTAAAACTTTCAGTTATGGCAACAAAATCTTTCAAGTCCAGCGCTTTAGAACTCGTAAAATTCAATCAATCCTTTGGAAAATATTGATTATTCTTAAATGTGTTTCGGTTTTATACTGTTCCAGCTGGCGTAAAATAAAACTGCCTCGTGCCATATCTACAGTCTACCACCTTTTGTTTTTCTATTTCCATACAATTCAGTTGTTTGATATGTGAAAATATCCAGGTGCTCTCGCAACGTATGCACCCCATATGGTGGTGCACACACGCATTCAACCATTCAACAGCTACCGCACATATCCGTACCTATGGTAGAGTTTTCTTCTAGTGTATTAACCATTTTAATATTATAGAAAAATCGAGTCTCATTGTATCACTTGAATAATCGATGACAGATTGCATTTGTACACACAAAGTGCTGCTGGTCTGTGCTTTTTTCAATCAGATAACAAGCAAAACGACGGTAGGCTACCAGGCGAATGACTTATCAAGTTCGTCCTCTGATCGATAAGATTGAATGAGTGATGAAAAGATGGGTTTTTATTTTTTGTTTTCGTATCTGCTTGAAGCCTTTGTTTAGCTCGGTTGTTATATGATAGCAATTGCATGATATTCGTTTTTATTTTATTGCACTTGCAAAAGGCTTATTAACACTAAAGAATGACAACTTATCAATTCAACCTTGAAATTATCACACAACGTTTTCATCATTTTGATTTAGTGCTTCAGTCCATACATATATGAAATGTTGATATTTATTAGAGTATTAGAGTATGGTTGGGTATGTACTTATTTCAATTGGGTACAGTGACCTAATTATCTAGATTTGATTGCGTTATAAGTGGTTTTTTTTTTTTGTAGACGGTGAAGTGGGTATGTCTGTGTTCATAAGGGACCAATTAACTTTGGGGAGTTGTCTTAGAAGGGCCGTATTATGGACTGTGGAAGATAAAGCTCAAAGTTAAGAAATATAGATAAGCTTTTGTGGTTAAAAGTGTAATTTATTTGTGCTTATGACATTGAATTTTATACTTTGAGTTAAGGTTTACGAGTTAGATTTAACTTCGAACTTTGTATCGCTAAAAACACTCCACTCCAATTTATTATTATGACAATAGGTACTGTAAATAGTGCGACCTAGAGAGATCTATTGTGCTGGCCTTGTGTTTATCCTAGAACTCGATTAAGGCTCTTAATATACAGGGTGAGCCAAATAAGACCTACCAATGTTAAACACGTATAACTATTGTAATAATCATTTGTTTTAATTACATTTTTGTTATATATGAAATACATTTTATGGAAATTAAGTGTGAAATATGACATCAGACAAATGTCCATCATTTTGCTCGATACAGACATTGACTCTTTTTAGCGCGTTTTCCATTACACCACGTAATGTTTCTGGTTGCAGGCCTCGTATTTCGTCTCGGATATTCTGCTTTAGCTGTCTAATAGTCTCTGGTTTATTAACATACACTTTGTCTTTTAAATATTTACATGGAAAAAAATCGGGCGCAGTTAAATCTGATGAACGAGGTGGCCAGGGGAAATCTGAATTTTTTGAAATCAAACGTTCACCAAAAATTTCACACAGCAGGTCCATAGTTTGCCTACAGTGTGCGCAGTCCCTCCATCTTGTTGGAACCACAAAGTATGCTGTTCCGCCATTGGCCGCAAAAAGTTGTCGATCATTGTTCTGTAAGAAGCCCCGGAAATCGTTTCTGGCGTTTCATCCTCATTCTCGAAGAAATATGGGCCGATAACTTTTTCGGCCATAACACGGCACCAAACAGTGCATCTTAATGGGTGTAACTGATGCTGGTGTGTTGCCCTTGGATTTTCGAAGCCCCACAATCTACAGTTTTGCTTGTTGACATAACCACTTAAATGGAAATGCGCTTCATCCGACATCAAAACATTATTTAAAAAATCAATAATTGTGTAAAACGAATAGCATATTGTAGTCGCTGTTGGTGGTCTTGCGGTAGCAGTGTTTGCACAATTTGAATTTTGTATGGGTACATCTTAAGATCCAACTTTAAAATTCTCCGCAATGTTGTTCTGGACATGTTCAATTGGCCCGAACGACGACGAGTTGAGACAGATGGATCATTTGCAACACTCTGCCGCACAGCTTCCACGTTGTCTTCAGTGCGAATATTTCGATGAGCACCTCTTCCAGGACGGTCGGCCACTGAACCCCGTTCCTCAAAACGGTCGACCAAACTCCTAATCATAAAGGCTGTGGGAGCTGATCTTGAATTAAAATAATGGCGATATTTTCGCTGAGTCATAACAATTGATCGTTGACAAGAATAGAAAAAATCAATAATTTTAACGCCTTGTTGTGTACTGTATGTATCCATTATAAATTTCCAAGAACTCAATTATAACCTGGAAAAAGAAAAAAACAATTATATTGGAAAATAAAAAAGTTATTCGTGTTTAACATTGGTTGGTCTTATTTGGCCCACCCTGTATGTATGAATGTACATATGTCTCTATGCTCCATGTTCCAAATGTCCGCCGGACTTATTATACCCGTCGACAAGTGGAGAAATCTAATCCTAGCTGCTGACAGGCATAAAAAATATGTTCTGCTATATTTTTTTTTCTTCACAAAGTCGGCAGACATCTGAGTCAAACACAGCTTTTTCAGATGGTGTCTAAGCGGACAATGTCCTGTAAGATGACCGTTGAAGATACGTAGTTCTTCTTAAGCTGTAGTAGCTTTCTGACCATATTGTGCTTGGAAACCTTTTCACCAGTCGCCGAGGGTATTTTTATCCTACTTTTTTTTTAAGCCCACTTTTCTGCCTCATCCCACCTTTCGCTGTTGGCAAAACGATTCCCCTATTGATCTCTGCACTTACATTTAACGATGTTATATCTCCATCGTTGCGTTCGGTAACCGTGAATAATTACTGCCAAAGATGTCAATATCATCCGCAAAGCCAAGTATAGTTGCACTGACATATTGAACAATGCAGTCATATGCAACGTCCGTTCAGTGAATTTTATGACACGTTACGCTCCCATTCGATCTCCGGTTCGAAACCTCCTGCATCTTTTTTTTAAAACACAATTGATGATAGAGTTTAAGAAAATGGTCTCAATAAAGTAAAATAATGTATGTTGGTCTATCTCTTGCAGCCATTCTTGCTTTGTAGGGACCTACAGTGTAGCTTTTCATGGTATTTTTACTCTCGGATGTTTGTCAGAAGTTCGCGAGAGGTGAGATTATTAAAAAAAAAACTTTTTTTTTTTGAATTTACTGGGGCTCAAAGCTTAAGTCTCACAATCAATTATGACGCACTTGACCACTGAGTCAGTTGCTCAGAAATCATTCGGTTTAGTAGGAAATGAATATTTGAATTGCGACCAGGAATTTCACTATTGTCGCGGCGCCTCCTCCTCTATATTTGGCAAATTCATTACTACAACATTTTGCTCCTGCAATCAGTTAAAGAAGTATCCGTTCACTGACGGCATAATACGTATACACTAACAAAACTTTGTCATTCAGATTAGTATGGGAGTGCAGCCAATGAAAACCTCCTGTTAGAGACTTTTGCAATGAAAGCTATTTTCCTCGTTAAATGGATTTCATAAATGAGAAAATGTCACTCTATTTTTAAGGAGTCATAGTTATGTATTGAGGTTAGTAAACCAACTCACGAGAGGAGAGTCAACACGTAACTCAAAGGGAATCCTCTACTCGTCATTACTCAAATTGCAATACTATTGACACTTTATGAGGAAACTGGTATCTAAATGAGATACCGGATTTAGCAAACTAAAAAAAAAAGAAACTTCTTCAGCTCCAAATAAAGAGTCATGAGAAGACGTAAGAAAACAAACAGCAAAGACGTGACGAAACGAATCGAAATACAAATATGACATACTTAATCTCTTTCTTTTTCATTTCTTGTCCATTTTTGTTGTACAAACATCAACTTGATGAGGTTTTTATTTTATATTTCCTCTTATAATAGTTTCGCGCGGGGCTTGTTCAAGTGTGACTCTGAGACAAAGTAGACAACATACCTGCATCTTTGTTTTCTATATTTCGGAGGCCTATTTGGTATGTACGTGAAATTTATTTTTCCCTGTGTTTACACTTGTTTGGGAAAATTTCTCTTCTTCTCCCGCCTCCAAATAGAGGCGTGTTTGTTATGTTGCGTTGTGGTAGGGTGAATTACTTTGTGTTCATTGTGGAGACTTTATGGAATATACATAATTTTGTTGTTGCAATTGGTTAATAAGTCTCTGGGCATAGTGAAAATGTTAATAAACTATTTGAAGGAGAAAGTGCTTCGGCAGCGTGGAGGTGGAATAAAAAATTCAAATCACAACAAAATGCGTACGTTTGAAGGTCAACACTTTTGCCAGTTATCGATTTCGATTACAGGTTTTTAATTTCAACATACAAAGCCTAAAAATCCAGCAACGCTGCATATATGGCGACTGTTATTCTAGGGCTTTGTTATCCGTTCCGCTACCACCAGCATAAGCACTAACACCAGCATCAGAAATGTGGTAATATCAATGTAATTGAGACTGACTGCTGCTGGTTGGTAGTTGCTTGACATTGAAGTGAATTGCTTTTGTTGTTTAGAGACGAGTATGTCTGGCGCATGGCTTATTATTTGTATATCACATTTCCTTCTTCGAAAATTAGGAAAAAATAATGGCTTTGGGGTGTAGTTTCGCATTTCATGTCTATAGTCACGTATTCGTGCGAATATTTGATTTTACGGAGAATTTAGCTAAAAGTCTCCAAAATGTATTCATCTTAATCATAATTTTGTAAAAAAAAAAACTTGATTTTACTTCCATTCTTTGCTTTGAAATGATTCATAAGGTCATGAGGTCGATGAATCAAGACTTCAATTTAAAACTCGATTCAGGTTTTATAAGTCCATTGTCTCTATTTTCAACCGACTTTTCACCTTGAAGACCGTATTCTTTCCAATAATTTAAATCTGAGCTCTGAGCGTGCGTAATCACAAACGTAGATTTCAATCAGCATCTGTCTTCATATCGCAATCACAAATCCATTACACACTGAATCGAGTGTAGTAATTCAATCAAACTTATCACAAGTGCTCCTCAGCGGCGCACTAAAAACAACGACAACCAATTGAGAAGATTGCATTAGACTTGCATTACGCATGCATAGCTATAGAAGATCTGACAGATGACCCATTTGGTCTCTGCTCAGCTTACAATTTACACGCCCAGATACAAGACAAGGGAAGTGTGGTGAATGGAAGGGTGAATCGTACGCGTAGTAAACGACTGTTAAACATGTGCCATGCAATGAAGACGTGATACAATTACATACATACTCGTATGTATTATTATTCCCATTTCGTATTATGATTACATATTTTGTTTTTCTTGAGGCATTTTCTCAATATGTGTATTGCGTCCGTCGTAATGATATTCACGCAAGAAGTACTGAGGAAAGAAAATTTTATGTTTTGTTTAGCTAAACGGTTGTTGTGTGAGGAAGTCTTTGCACTTAACAGAGGGTATTCTAAACATAAACAGATCGATGGTGCTTGTATTTCTTTTGGGAATTGCTTTATGTGCTCTGAGATCTGTTAGGTATAAAAAAAAGTGCGTGAACTTTTTAATGGATAGAAAATAAGAGAAGTATGATTTAACACAATGTGATGAAAGATTGTTTATTTCTGCATCTATTTTTGTTCTCTAAATGTCTCGAGGCACTTCTTTGATAAGGACTTTGGTTTGTGTTAGTTGTAAATATTTAGATCACAGTCTTGATCTTTATAGATCAATCATTTTATGTACATATATATGTAGCTCCAGCCTAATTGTTTATATTATACAGCGTAGGTAACCATTTCTAAAAATCCCTTGTTGTGTAACATTTGAAAGCCTAAACTGTTTTCTTTTGTTTACGATACGTTCACCTTGTAGACAGATAAATATTGTAAGGTTTATGAAGTTTTAAGTCTTTATGGGTGGTCGTGATTTATCGAATACCAGTGTGGTGGTAGGGCACAAGATCTCTTGAATGCTGCCCATGGATTTCGTTTTTTCTTCGCCTATACATTAAAAAAAAAGAAGAGTTACGATGGCATTTGTTTGAGACTACACAATATGTTTATACAATTTTAGTCGTCTATCATTTAACAGTCGAATTATTGAAAATCCGAAGTTGTTTCAACAATCATATAAACTGTACTTTATGTGGCAGCATGTGTCACAAAACGACATCTATTATGCGACTTAAAATCGAGTGATTTGTTTAGGAATCTCCCTTAAGGTTAAACAAGGTTTAAGCTTGAGCCTAAGCTCGTTAACATCATCCTCCCTTTGAGTTTTTAGACATCAAACCATTAATCGCTTCTGTAAGTTATTGACTAGATCTAAACTCTTGGTGTTATCAACTCAACAAAATGGCTACGTCAAGTCAACAAATCTATTATATTAATTCGTCAAACAAAAGTAAAAAGCAGCTATTCGTGCTGTCCGTTTTATTTTAATTGCTGGATCCGAGCGGCGAAATTGCGAAACTTCTCATGATAATTTTGCTGTCGGGACATTCGTGAGAGATACTGCGATTCACTAACCATTGAGTTACGGCACCCCCACTCAGAGAGAAATAGACAGAATATTTGTTCCCAATAATCGTGAAGTGAAGCTATCTTCAGCCACTGCTCATTGAACTATCATCTCAAAAATTTCATCTCGAATATCAAAAAAGTGTCAAACACATTTTGTGCGTATGCCACGCCATAGCTTGTAGCAAACTCAAACATTTTGCTTGTGCATAGTTGTATTTCCCCACTTAAGATCAATTTTAAGGTTCTTACATGATTTACATCTTACGCAAGATAAAATTAAATCACCAGCCTTAGGAATGGTTAAGGGTAAACAAATTAATTTCTAAGTTCTAACTTCTTATTGCGGGTTATTCCTCATCATTATATCAGTGAGTACACTGACTTCACTTTGATGGGGTAATACCTCTGTTTCAGCCCTGATTATCACACGTCTTTACGCTCCGTTCATTACTTTTAGAAAGTAAAGAATCTGTGATACAGCAAGCCAACACACTATACTACGGTCATAAGTTATTTGTATTAAATACAGTGATGGAGTAGCGGTTGTGAGATACTAAATCATTAAGTATCTAACTTAGGGGCCATGGTTACAACTTCTTATGATTCGGTTCCATGTTTTCCCGACATTATGCTGTATGCATCAGTATGTCTATTCTTGTAATTGACAATCTACCAATTTGTAGCTTGATTAGTTCGATTGATTAGAAAAGTACGTAGTCATTTATGCCAAAAAGCTTTTAATTCAGAACACTTCCACGTTTTTTCTTTCCCTTTTATTAGTAAAATTTATCGCTCATCTAATTCTATTGTAATGAATTTCAGTCCTCATTTAGCATCTAGCCAACATTTTGGACCTCTAAACTTTAAGACTGCCTAAGTCCCCTACCATCCGTGTTGTAATTTGAATCTACGATGTTATGACACCACCGCAACTGGGAAGATTCACGCTTTACAATATTAACCGATCGTTGCCCTTTGTAACATATGCAGAATGTAAAGCTTACAACACTGGGGTACGACCCATGTAATTCTGTATTCATCGTTAAAACATTTTCGTATTCCGTTTCACTTTCAATTCCATGATAATAAGTTAGGCGCCGAATTTACTTTTCATACTTTTGTCACTATTCAAATCCACATACGATTCAACATGAAGCTTAAGGTTCATTTACCAACTCACCTCATGCTAAACTCGAATAACTCCACTATACATGTAATTTTTTTTTTTTAGCCTCAAGTCGAACTCTACGCTCAAGTGTTCGAAAAAGAAGCAGAGCAAAGTAGTTCGTTGTCTATTTATTTGCGTTATGACTGACGCGCCTCTGCATATGTTATGCAAATACATATGCACACAAATTATTTCTATTTTGCTTTTCTTTACCATCATCTATATTTTTATTTAATCATTTATCTTCCTCCCCTTCAGCTTTTACAGATCGTAAGTTTAGAAATCTCATAAAGGATATATAAACATATTTACTAGTCGACAACATAAGTAATCAGTTGTGTGTTGTTTAGCAAGGAACATAAACAAATTGATAGTCAATTTGAATGTACTAAGGTTTATTAGCAAAGCTTTGAAAGACGCTTCTAAACCAATTTGTACTGATATAAACAAAAAAAGCGTACGCAACAGCGCAGGCCTGTAGAGGGAATCCATTTGTTTTTGTTTGCAAATTGTTTTTGAGATAACAATCAAAAGAATTGTACTAAGGTTGATAGATAATTATTATACATATAAATAGAGTGAGGCAATACATTTGTATTATATCTCCTCTAAATCTATCTGACCAGTGTGTGCAAAACAAGTAGCAAACAAAGATTATTACAAAACAAAAATACTTGTATTTGGTTGGGTTTAACAATTTCTACATCATTTTGCTTCTTTGTCAAAGCACTCTTGTATCCTTCTTGCATTCTTATTCATTTAAGTTTTAAATTTTTCATAAAATTTTTAAGCGTTTTGATATAAAAAAAAAGAGATAAGCTTAAAGATTTTCACGGTTCCACTCGTTTGGAGCATAGCAATAGAAAAAACAAAAACCAACCAACACCTATTTATACTAAAAACCAAAAATCACAGGTACTAGGCCAGCCCTCACAATGTCTGTCCCTGTGCGCTACTCTGCTGCCGCCAATTTCGCCGCCGTTGACAGTGGTTTGTCATTAGATCTACAACAAGAAGAGCAATACCACCACCACCACCACCAACAACAACAACAACAGCAGCAACAACAACAATTCTTTGCTCATCACAACTACACTTGTAATAGCGAGGAAGAGTTCAGATACCAGCAGCAGTTGTTGATGCATCAGCAGCAGCAGCAGCAGCAGCAGCAGTCATCGATGATGTCGTCTACCTCCTCTTGCTCAGCTCCGTTGGGAACAAAGTCATCTCATCACTACCAACATATGATGATGTCTACAACACCAACGGTAGTAGCAACGGCGGCGGCGGCAGCAGTAAATGGCAGCAGCAGCGGCGATGATGATGAGTGGATGTTGCCAAACGGGGGCCGGCTTGGAACACCGGGTGCTGCTGGAGTTAATTTTCAACATGAAACTAATTTAGTAGACCAACAACAATTGCAGCAACGCCAACCAATCGGGCCTTCGTTAACGGACAATGGAAAAGAACACAATGGCAAGAAATCTACATCATCATCTACAGCAAAATCATCATCATCAACAAACACTTCATCATCATCTACACCATCGTCGGCTAATTCGACATCTAAGGTCCAACAAGAACAACGCGAAATTTTGGAAAATGAACTTCACGCAATGACATCTGATGAATTATTCAATGCCCTCAAGGAATATGATGCACTACAGGACAAATACCATACTGTACTGCTAATGCCCAAGGAATCAAGGGTAAGCTGTTGTTTTAAAAATGTAAAACAAGCTTAAACTTATCACTTATTTTTTTGTTCTCTATTTAGCGTGAAGTAACAGCTGGTGGACGCGATGGCTCGGCATATGTTTTACGATGCCTTAAAATGTGGTATGAGCTGCCGTCGGATGCACTCTTTTCAGCCATGAGTTTGGTCGATCGATTCTTGGATCGTATGGCCGTAAAACCTAAGCATATGGCTTGCATGAGTGTGGCATCCCTCCACTTGGCCATTAAACAATTGGGGCTGAAACCGATTCCCGCCGAGGATCTGGTAACAATATCGCAAGTAAGTATCACTTCATCCACCCTCACTCTATCCACCTTCTCTCCATTACAATTCATTCACTCACCTTCCTTTTACCGTTCCCCCATTCACATTCTCTTCATACTGCTTTCTTTACTTGCTCATTGTTCTCACGATCCTCTTTCCAATCACCTGTCTCATTCAAATTCCTTCTTCATGAGCGCATTTCATGCTGATCTTTACTAACTCAAGTCTCATATTTCTCCAACTAGTGTGGTTGCACAGCTGGTGACTTAGAGCGTATGGCGGGAGTAATTGCCAATAAATTGGGGGTACAAATGGATCATGCACCCATTACAGCGGTCAATTTTTTGCGCATGTATTATGCCCTCTTCCGCAACATGGCCAAGGAGCTTAACCCGGAATTCTTTAAATTCTACACTCAACTGATCAAATTGCAGGAGCTGGAGAATCGGTTGGAGAATTTATTGTGCGACGTTAAAACCACTGTCATTACACCATCCACATTGGCATTGGTTTTGATTTGTTTGCATTTGGATTTCCATATTAAGGAATCCTACACCAAAGGTAGTCCCGAATTGAAGCACGTCTTTGAGTATATTCTGTTCTTGCAACAGTTTATGAGGGTAAGTTGGATAAAATAAATTCCATTTGATGTAGAGAGCTTTTGTCTAATCAGTTTTTTTTTTTTTTTATTTTTTATTTATAGATTCCCGATCGGGTATTCACCTGCGGTTTCAGTATTGTCTCTGGAATTCTATCGCACTACAATGGTCAAAATAAACAACCGTATAAGCAGCGATTAGTTTGGAAGCTGTCGAGTCGCACATTGCGTGTTCTTCGTCCAACCAATCGCTTCTCATCGGACCTGCCCACCATCGAGGAAGGAATTTCGAACAACATCGACGACGGCTGTCGATCAAGGTGAGTTGAACTTTAGAAATTCTATTTCAGGTGTTTGTTTTTCATCAAGTTACATCTTGGTGTCCTTGTGCACTCGACGTTGTTTTTCCTGCTTTCTGTTTCAGCGAGTAGACAGTAGCTGCAGAGACAAGCTTTGTATTTTAGCTTCCTATTTTCCTCGACGTTAGTTTTACAGATTGGTTTTATGGATAAGCTTTGGTGTTCTAGCTTCCTAGTGTCTTGGTCGACGTTGTTTCTACGGATTTTGTCAAGGTTTAAGTATTTAGTCAATGAAATCTCTGCTTAAGTGAGGTAATAGCACCGTGCTGCAAAATTATTGTTTGCGTATTTACGTACAGCGATTACAATGGTTGTGTGCTTAGAACCAGAAACCATAGTTACACTTGGGTGGTGCAGTATCCGAGTTCGTGTCTTCAATCACTTATTAGTATTGATCAATTGTGTGTATAATTGGTCAACATTTGAGAGAAGCTACTTTATTAAGGCTTTATCTCTCTTTTGTTGATGAATCACTGTATTTGCAAGCATAACATCTGACGAGTCTATAGCTCGTCATACGGTTCATTCCCGAAATAAGTAAAAAGATAATGCGTTGTGACATTGCACCTTCTGCAATTCTCTAGAATTTTTCGTAGAGTGAATAAAAGTCTGCTGTCTGTTTAATTTGTCGTTTCATTGGAAATACTAGCTTCCCTTAATTCGGTGCGCTTTTTCATAACCCCGTAGTTATGGGACAGCTTATAGTGGTTTTCTATTGATTATCTACTTTTGCGAACGTCTGACAAACATCCAAGAATAAAATTGTTGAGAAGCTTTTTACAATCGAAAAAATTACCTTTCGGAAACGACATATAACTGTAGGTCCTTACCATTCGTATATCTCACAACACAAATGGCTGCGAGTGGGTTCTTAGCTTCAAACTATTTATGCCTTTTATTTATTTTTTATCTGCTGCCCACATTTTCCTCATAATGCCTGATCGAATGTGTAACGATTTCATAACTCTTACATCACTCTTAAGTCTACTCGTACGTAAATACATTCTGCAGATGACATTTCTACCATTTCATTGGGTCGAATAATGTTACGAGGGACGCTCCTGATTATGATATAATGATAGTCTTATTTCTAAAAGGTTTAAGGTATACTACATCTTTGTAACCATTAATGTTATCAGCGCATCAACATGAATAACTGAGTTGGTATGAGTTATGTAAATGGTGCATTTAAATTATTACATCTGTACTTCACCAGTGATTCTCATGTTCATTGCAGTTGCATCGAGCTGCATTCTATTCAAATCATTCCTCCAAACACACAAACTGCGACCATTTTTTATATATTTTTTTAAATTTTCTTGTATCACGTTTTGAACTATGGAATTTCATTTTCTAAAAAAATTAACTCTGTTGTTGTGCGCGTGTTCGCTGACATTTTTCGATAGCTACTTCCACAACTGATTATCATTAGAAGGAACGTTTAATATTGTAATGCGTATTCGGTGTCGTTTGTTAAAGATATACATACATATAATGTGATATCTAGGGTAATGAACTCTTATTCCAATAAAGGAGAAATATCGTATTTATATTTAAAAACGCTATAAAATTTTTAGATAAGATAATGCCATTGAATATTTCATGAATGACTGGTGATAATTAAGAATTCTACTTTTATTTGTTCTTTAATTCGCGTGCACAGATGGTGTGGTTAATGATAAGTGCGATGTTGTTGTTGATACAAGTATGTACGCTATATTCTTTGTTTATTAAATTGGTTTTAATGTTGTGTTTGTCTGGATGGGATCAATGTTTATAATATTGAATCCCGTGACTAAGATAAGGAATTGAGATTATTGAGAAATCATACTTTTGTACTACGTTTCATGAATGATAATTGTATGAACATTTGACTGTAGGGAGATAGTCGCCCTGCGTTGTAAAATAAACTAGTTACATTTATAGAAGTAAAGCTCACACTGTTATGTATTTATAAACAGTAATTCGGTATCATGAAGACATATTACTACCAGCACAAAAAATCAAAAAAAAACTTGTACCATGATTTATAAACAACTCGGTGTCATGACGACTACATACCCACATACAGGAGCCTTAGTTCCTTAGACTATGTATACTCCTTCCCCCATTCTTATTATTTTGGGATCTGTTTAGTTTTGTCATCTTCGGCGATGAGTTTTGTAAGTGTTTATTTATTTTTTTTTGTACTATGTATGTTATGTTAGAATCGCACAAGCAAATCTTTGCCATTTGTTGAGCTTGGTGATCCTGCATACGCAAAAATTGGTCTGGCTATCGCTATGTGCATCCACTGTGTCATTTTCAAAGGATACTTTTGCTGTACGCCTGTGATCTCGAGAATTCAATAGTTTTAACGAGGAGCAAAGTGTTTTTTGTTGGGTTGATGTTGACACCCAATCTCTAGAGGGCATTCAAAAAGTTTTCTTCTAAATTGCCTTTGCATAAATACGAGTACTGTTTACACGCATTTTTAGTGATAAAATAAAACGAGAAAGTACTTTTTTTTTTCGTAAAACTTTGGTTATTTAGCAAACAATATTTAAACAATTTATTCGAAATGGCCGCTATTTTCATTTATGCAGGCTTTGACCCGCTATGGCCACCACCTTGTCCAATGGAAAATCGTCCACTGCACGGATGAGTACGCGCTTCAAAAACTCAATATTTGGGTGTCGAGTAGAACAAGCCATCCCATATAAAACAAATTGAGGTCTGGACACATTGTTTTGGAGTTGGTCTGGGTCTAGCCTGTGAGTATCGGTAAAGCAAATTGTGGATTCTAGCATTGACGCGTAGCTCACAAAGATGTTGGTATAAGCTTTTCCATAAACCTTTCAAGATGATTGTTTCTTGGGCAGGTTTGGTAATAAGCAGTTATTATTGTTGCATATAGGTAGTCACATGTTACCATACAAAACCTGAACCTTTTTTTTTTTTTGCGAGAATGTGCTCAATTCTACGTCTACGGACAGGATCTACTACTCCTATGCGCCATTTCTTGCGGTTTCTAGCAGTCTCACTTAATGCTTCCCAACTCTTCTCCAGTTGTCGTGATTATAACTCCACTGTCCTGAGGCATGTATTTTTCTGTCGACCCGCTCTTCTGCCATTCTGCGTTAAGGGATTATATTTTATGCGTAGTTTGATGTATAACTGTTGCCTTTTCGAAATGTATGACCAATCCACTGCTACTTCCGTCGTCGGATTGTGGTGTCTATTGACTCCTGACCTGTTCTCTCTTGAAAGTGTTTATTAGAGACACGGTTAGACTAGAAGATTCTTAAAATATTACGTAGGCAACAAAGAATTGCCGCCTTGTTGTTTTTGAGTGTTCTGACTGCGGAAATGTACTCATTTTGCGGTGCGCATTCGGGAACTTGGTACCTCGGGCAGCTCATCTGATTTGAGGTCGTGCAGGACCGGTGACAAAACTCGTGTAAATATCGAGCCTGGCTATGATACTGAGATCTTCGTAGAAGTACTCCCCGAGGTTATTCCTTCTCAACATTGATTGAGCAGGACATGTGATATAGAGCTTAGGAATTTCCTATTTATAGATAAAAGTTTTTCCGTTCCCTTCAGATCCGCCTCGACGAAAGACAAGTGTTGATACTATTCCACCTGCTGTTTGTCATCAATGTGGAATTTTATTGATTCTATAGGAGCAGACAGTTCTTCTGTTTTCAGTGGGGTTCCAACCCCCACCTTCCTTTGCCAGGCTTTGCTGTGTCCTGGAACCCAGCACAGGGAAACGTTAGCGATATCATTTAAAGACCTGCGGCATTGCTTTGCCAATATGGATCGTATTGTCGGTGATTCCAAGGCTTCTATCGCTGCCTGACTATCTATGTATAGCACAAGCGATACCCGATTATTCAAAACTGATAGAAATTCTGGTCTTGTATTTGACATTAAAATCAATATGAAGGACGGTAGGAATAATATTTTTGCCGTTCCTTATCCTGGAGTGGCCTGTACTAGTATTAGCCAACTGAGGATTCCCTAAGCCTTAATGCTACTTTAGCTGCCATTTGCTTCACATAGATATTAATAGGAAGGCAAGTGGAGCATTGTCTCCAGCGCAGTGGTGGGAGTTGTTTTTAAAGCACCCGTTATTAAGAACGTTTGAACTTATCCCAATAGATCATTGTTACTTTTCTTGTTCAGTACTGTTCACCAGACTAGTACTCCGTACATCAGGATGAGTCTCACTATTGTATTGTCGTATAAATCCAGAGGACTATTTTAGGTTGAAGACCCCATTTTGGTCCAAAGCCCTTCGACAGGAATAAATGGCAACCGAGACCTTCCTGGTACGGTCCTGTGTATTCAGTTTCCAAGTGAGTTCATGCTATTTAGCTCTGGTGGAATAGTAAGTGGTACCTTATACCCTCTTGTGAGCAAAACAAGTTCAGTCTTTTGCGGCGTTAACTGAGAGACCAACCTTGTCCGTTCAATTTACGAGTTTATTAAGAGCTAATTCCATCAGATCTGTTATTGGAAGAGGAAACTTTCTATGATATGGCTAAATGTCGTCCGCATAGGCTATCGCTTAAGCTGGTCCTCATCCGAAATAAGCAATGAACCGTCTAAACTCTTCACCGAATACTGTTCACAGCTGTGACGACTTGTCAGTTCCTTGGTGAATCTTTAAACGGTATTGCTATCACCACTACTGTGTGCTAATAAACAACACATATTTTTAAATTACAGAATCTGTACTCTGCAGTACGAGTAAATTAATTTTATAACAAATAAATCTTTAACCGTAAATGAAATCTGGTACTATTTATTTACAATAAATAAATATTTCCTGTAAATATGCAATTAAATGGCCTTACCGCCAATGATTCACAAGGAATATGTAATCTGTTTGCGGAATTTTTCCAAACTGTTTATAGAAGACCTGATAATTGTTCTAAATACATTGAACATTCCGTAAGTGAATCCTCCATAAACATTGGATTTTTACAGCTTTCTGAACTTGATGTCCAAAATAAACTAAAGGCAGACACTAGTTCTGGTCCTGACGGCATTCCCCCTATTGTCTTAAAGTTCTGTAAAAATTCCCTTTGTAAACCACTAACGATTTTATTTAACTTATCGTTGGCTACAGGAGATTTTATTGAAATGTGGAAATGGTCTTACATAATTCCTATCCATAAGTCTGGAAGGAAGCAATTAGTAAATAATTACAGAGGAATATCCAAAATTTCAGTCATACCCAAATTATTCGAAAGTTTGGTGAAAGATAAAATTATTTTTGATGTTCTAGAATATATTTGTCCTGCTCAACACGGCTTTGTTAGCGGGCGATCTACATCAACAAATTTAATAGTGTTTTTAAATTATATTTCTCAGTCATTTGAAGAAGGTTTGCAAGTTGATATTATATATACAGACATTGCAAAAGCCTTCGATACTGTTGATCATAAGCTATTGCTGTTTAAACTTAATAATATCGGCTTTCATTCAAGTTTTTTTAAAATGGGTTTCCAATTACCTATTAAATAGGAAACAAATTGTTAAAATTGACAGTTGCACTTCCAATCCTATCAATGGTTACTCAGGTGTACCACAAGGTAGCCATCTTGGGCCAATATTTTTTATTCTTTTTATAAATGATGTATCTAAAGTCATTAAGCATTCTAGGTGCTAGATGACCTAAAATTGTTTTTGAAAATAAAAAGTGTAAATAACTGTTTTAGGCTACAAAGCGATTTGGATAAAATCGTCAGCTGGTGTGAGCGTAACAAATTTTTTTTTTTTTTTTTTTTATAATTTGCACGTGTGAAAGGGGTTATGAATAC
Organism: Pocota personata; assembly: GCA_963082735.1. NCBI lineage: Eukaryota > Metazoa > Arthropoda > Insecta > Diptera > Syrphidae > Pocota > Pocota personata. Next base: position 52,560,204 of record OY720429.1, on the reverse strand, counting down.
CCTAATACTAATTTTAGGACACGGGCGTTTTGAGGAAAGGGGAAGAGACAGAGAAAAAGACAGATTGGTGTAGTTGGTTTGGAACTCAGCTGGTATTAAGTTTTAGTGAACTCCAAGGGTGGCTGTCCAGATAACTGGGGAGCTTGTTTGTTTTTGCTTTTACCGTTGCTCATGATTCACAGTATTTTTGTCCGTCCTCCTGATGTCATCATCACGATCAAGTTGCATTTTAGCCATATGACCGCCCTACTGCCAGTGTTATGCCTTCGCAGTAGAGTTAACATAAGCTTTCGCAATTGATCGACTTTTTATTTATTTCATGCGAAATAAATAGATGATTATTGGCATCAGGATTCGAACCGTGAACCTGTAGCGTGACAAGCGATGATGTTACCACTACACCACGGCCACCCTTTGAACATTTCTAAATGTAAGGTGAATATGTCTTATTTTATTAAGGGTAGCCGATTAGAAGCTGTATGTGAAATAAATGATCTCGCTGTAATTTTCGACACTAAACTTACTTTTAATGCCCATATCGATTATGTCATAGCCAAATCGAACGCAATGGTGGGTTTTATCAAACGTAACACTAAAGAATTTAGTGATCCATACACATTAAAAACCCTTTTTGTTTCTATAGTTCGACCACTCATTGAGTATTGCTCTATAATATGGAATCCCTACTATGGAGTTTCTATAAACAGAGTTGAGAGAATACAGAAACGCTTCACTAGATTCATAATATCCAAACTTGGATGGGATTTTATGCCCTCATATAATAGCAGATGTGCTCTATTAGGGCTAACTTCATTAGAAAGAAGACGTAAGATTCATGCAGTAATGTTTGTACAGGATGTTTTTGTCTATAAAGTGAAATGTACGGAGATATTAGAATTGCTCCATATGTATGCTCCGATAAGAACCCTAAGGGAGTGTCAGTTTTTATACACTTATACTCATAGATTTAATTATCGTTTAAATGAGCCTATTGCTAGATCTACACGCTTATATAATCTAGTTAGCAACATAGTTGACTTTAATCGTAGTAAAACTACAATTAGAAATTTGTTTCAATTTGAATTGCTGTAATTTAATAAAGTTTTATCTGTAATACATACATTGTGTACTTTATTTATAAATATATTATACCAGATATGTAAAATTTTGTAAAATCTGTAAGAGATCAACTCCGTAGATAAATAAATAAATAAATAAATAAATTTACATTTACATTCCACATTTTAAATGCAAGGAATGCTAATTAAACATATGTATCTAAACAAAGCATTTCGGAAAAGTACATATGTATCTAGTAATAATCTTAAACAAGCCTGGCTCTTTTGAATTAATGTGGTAAATTTCTAATTTTATTATTTTTTTTTAAAGAAAGTGTATAAAGAAAAGTTTCTTTTTTTACTTCTTAATATTTCTTCGAAAAGCACATAAAATAACATATCGCATAGAATACATCTCAAAGTTATCAAGTGTGCAAAAACTTGATCAACAAGTTCTCAAAATCTTATTTCAGAATGAAAACAAAATACGAGCACAGAAGAATTTTACCAACACGCAACAAATCGCGTGTTCTCTTTTCTAAGAATGACCTTTGTAGCGTGCTATAGAACCAAATTAATTTTTTTTTTCCTTAATCGAATTCAATTCGAATATAATAGAGAAGAAAAAATCGAATCATTGATTAGCGCATTTGCTTTTCTATACAAAGAAGAGCTCTTGTCTCTCTCGTATCAATCGTTGACACACATTTTTTTTAAAAAAAAAAAGAACCACCATATTCTAAATTGTTTTGTATTTTTTTTTTTTTTTTAAGGTGGAGAGTGTAATGTACAGTTATGTAAATTTAATACGATTAGCTGAATGAATAGAAATACTCTGTTTATGTGCTCTTCTTACTCGTTCTGACCATTTATTATTTTTATTTATTTTTAGAATTCGTGCGTGTGTGAGTGTTGTTTGTTTTGTGAAGAAAAAAAAATAAAAAATAAAAAATTTAATCATATGATTATTTTACACGCGCGCGTCATGATAGATATTTGTTGTTTGTTAGTTTTGTTTTGGTTGACGGTGGGGTGACAGTGTGGGGGTAGATAATACAGATGAATAGCTTGAGGTGGGTCTGGATAGAGGAGGCCTGTCCTGATGTCCATCATTTTGTTTTATTATTATTCTGATTGACGACTCTGGAGGCAAAAACACACGAAAGTTCAGATGATATTGTACTCAACTGGGGTTGGTAATCCAAAGTCCGCTGATGAGCTTTTCTTTCTACTTAGTTCTAGATTTGTATTGCACCTTCTAAAAGAAGATGTTCAGTTCATGATATTAGTATTGGTTGCTTTCTCAAATTTTCCGTTATTATTAAGTTGTTCGATTAATTACTTACTTATGTCCTGTTCCTACCCCCATGTGGGCTGCTAAGGCCTATATAACCCCTAAGCGCCGTCTTGAAAGCTTACTGTCTCTCTCCAACTTTTCCTCAGTGTCAGTGACTCTTCTTCCAATGATCTACGCCATGTATTTCTCAGTCGACCAGCTCTTCTGTCTTCCTGGATTAATGGGTATAGAACTGTCGCCTCTTCGAAACGTGAGTCCAAACAACTGTTACTTTCGTCGTCGAATGGTGATATCTATCGGTTCTTGACCCCTTTGTTCATGGAGCTGCGTATTAGAAATGCGATTGGGCCCGAAAATCCTCATAATGTTTTGGAGACATCGATTCACCAACGTTTGCAGCTTTCTCGTGATAGTGGCGGTTACTTTTCAGTTGCTGCACCCATATAACATTACGGACTCAACATTGAAGCGGAACATTCGTAACTTGGTGTTAATGCTAATTACATTGTCTCTTCATATCTTGGACAACATACCAAAGGCAGACTTTGCTTTGTTGATTTGGTTGGCTATATCCTTTTTGGTTCCGCCTTCGGTCGAGAGAATACTCCCGGTTGTCCAGCAATGCTTACTTCGGCTGATGAGTTAGTTCCGATTTTGTTGGCATTGTCTATCTTCAATCCGATGACGTTTGCCTTTGCCTTTGCCTTTGCCTCTCTCTCTCCACACCTGCTATCAGGTCCATATTCCTGTGTAGTCGAGATGTAAGGGTCCGTCGACAAATCAGCAAGAAACATATCGATAATCACCAATAAAAACAATATCGGCGAAAAAATGTAGCCTGGTCGGACCTCGCTTTAGATCTTGAATTCCTCTGACAGTTTTAATAATGCTATAGACTTGCTGGCTGGCCCTCCGATTACAGTTTATGCTAGAATCTATGAAGTATCGTTCAGTTTTCTTCAATCTTTTATACCCAAACTGTTGCCACCATTGGTAAAATTTACTTTTGCACATCTCTCGGAAGTAGTAAGACCTCTAACCGCCAACACATCTTACAGTTTATGCTAGAGTCTATAAAGTATCGTTCAGTTTTCTTCAATCTTTTATACCCAAACTGTTGCCACCATTGGTAAAATTTACTTTTGCACATCTCTCGGAAGTAGTAAGACCTCTAACCTCCAACACATCTTACAGTTTATGCTAGAATCTATAAAGTATTGTTCAGTTTTCTTCAATCTTTTATACCTAAACTGTTGCCACCATTGGTAACATTTACTTTTGCACATCTCTCGGAAGTCGTAAGACCTCTAACCGGCAACACATCTTACAGTTTATTCTAAAATCTATGAAGTATCGTTCAGTTTTCTTTAATCTCTTATATCCAAACTGTTCCCACCTAATTTGAACCCATTCGAGCCATGGATAAGCACTGAATTTTATATTCATAAACATTATCGTTAACGAATAGAATAATAATTATTCCTTGCGCAACAGGTGCGTGTACGAATTCGACCTTGGTGTGTTTTTCTTCACGATAAGCAGCCTAAGTAGTAGATTTCATAATTATTCCATTCCATCGCTGGGGGTAATGTTTGTTTTACAGTACATATAATTTTGAATTAGAAAATAATTTACTGAAAAGGGTCCGAAAAATATAATTTCATCATTAAATTGTAAACACACATATGTATACTATATTATGTAGATACATACACCTTTTTCGGGAGACATACTTCAGCATTCAAATGCGAAAAAAATAAACGTTAAGTTTACTTCAATCATTGCTTAAGTTCAGCTCTGTAAGCTTGCGCAATTTCCAGTAATCAATAACACGAACGTACACGCACACAGACAATTGACTTTTTGTTTATAATCTTCGTTCTTTATAAAACAGACACGTGTAGTCTTTGCATAGTAATGATTATGTAAACAATACGCAGATGATTTTGGAATATTTACCAACAAATTTCACAGCTGCAAGTGCAGCCACACGTATTAGAAATAGTTTGGAACACATTCAAAAAATTTCGATATTTATGTATACTTTTCGTATTTCGTATTTACGAGGGCAAATAACTGTACATGGTATCGGGTCATACCATAAATAATGCGGGTTTTCGTGTTCCTTATTCGATTGAAAAATAAAAATGGAACATATGATATTTACCATCACTCCTAATGATTGCTTTCAAACAATGGTAACTAACAATAGATTTGTGATGCTTACAAGTGACAAAACACATTCAGTACACTTTCGACATGGATCTGACTTTTCATTCTCCGATTGCTCAGACGATCGTGCAAGGTCCTGAAAAGATGGTAATTACTGAGGGCAATGTGAGGAGAGTATGGTGGATGATTCATAATTTCCCAACCAAAGTTGGAGATTTTCTGTATTGCCTGTTTTTCAACATATGGCCTGACATTCAATCATTTTTATTGTTGACCATAATACTCCTTTGTGATGGTTTGGCCAGGAGGAAGCAGTTTAAAATGTAACATAACACGCATGTTCCACCACACAGAGAACATTACCTTTTTAATGGAGGTCTGCTTTAGGCATTTGCGGCGGTTTAACTGAAGGAATCAGCCGCTGTCAAAAAAAAGTTCTCATCGCTAGTCACAATCCTTTGATCAAAATTTAAACGAGAAAGCAACGACGACCACATTGTTATTCGTTGCTGCAGACTTTTTTTTTTTTTTTTGCTTAATCCGTGCGTTACTAAGTGTTTTTAAGTGTCTGTGGACTGTGGAACTGAAAGTTCTCAGCTGATTCCCCAATGGATGCAAATGAGTTTTCGTCCATGGTGTTAAGCAGCACGTTATTATCCAGGTCAACTGGCTGTCCTGTGTGGTTATTATCTTTGAGCTCTTAATTTCCTTCTCAACATTTTTTAAACAACTTTTGGGCCTGGCTTTCATTTATTACATGTCTGCCTTGCACTTGACGTGCAACTTCAGCTGCATTTCAACTTTTATGATGAGCATGCCGAACCTTTCGTCGGTCACTTTCATTTCAATGGAAAATATCACAATAATCGGTCTATTCGGTTTAAGTTCCATGCATGGAACGAAAAAAATCTGTACAATAGATATTATAAATAAAATTAACCCCGTGGAAAATTGTATTGGGAGGCTTAGTGAGAATATTCAACAGTGATAAATATGTAAGCACACTTAAATCTGAAACTTGGCGTTTTTTCACCTGCTTAGCGTTACCGTAAATATCGTTAAACTGGTTGCAGCGCAAGGGCGGACCTATGTATGTACGTATGCATTCTTTACTGTTGTTGACTTTGCAACAGGTAAGGAGTGTGCGTTTGTGTTGGGTTAAATAAGTACTATATTGTTATGATATGATAAAAAGAAGAAAGCTAGTGTTGCCTTTGACTATCGTTTTCTGTCTGGGGTTAAACCATCATCAAACTGAATTAGTCCTCTTCACTGGGAATAATAAAGTCTTCTACATTGCCCCTTCAAATTGTACGGTACAAAGTTGGTACCTTTTTTCCGCGGACATAATGAAATACCAGGGTCTGATTGGTAGAAATTGAGGAATGCAACCCATAATAACAATTGGTTTTATATCTATGTTAGTAAATCATAGGCGTTAAGTCACACATTGTCGGCCTAATTTGAACACACCCTATCCCACAATTGGCATACTTCTAACAATAAATGCAATATCTCTCAAAATGTACTGTAAGGCAGTCTTCTTGTTTATTTTTGAAAGTTCAATGTTTTTCGACAGAAGTGGGTTGCGTATATCCGCAAGGACACATTTTTTATTTTCTTAATATCTTAAATCCACTTAGCAAGTGTGGTTTGCGACTACAGATGTGTGATCTTTTGGTGGGCGGTTTTAACGGAAAAGGGAATCTACGCATGCCTCTCGCTTACATGTACCTAGTAGGGACAAAAATACTGTTACTTCATTTGTTGCACACATTGCGCGGCCAAGAGTGAGGCGTACCAAAAGATTGACATAACATTTGTAGCAGTTAACGTCATAATTGTTTCTTTATACAAATATTTCAAATTTGCTTACACTTTCGCTCTGAATTGAGAAAGTGAATCGTATCTCTGTCGTAGCACTTCATAAGTGCGGTGTGAACAAAGGTTCGATTTTCAAGACACTGCAGCAGCTAGGTATTAGCCGAATGTTTGCTTATCGGTGTGTAAAATTCTTCGGGGATGTAAGGCTCAAAAAGGTTCCTAAAAGCAGAAAACACTGGTACGCGAGATGAATGTAACACAAAAGTCAATGATTCACATATCAAGATAGGCTTGAGGATGGGGGGCCTTCAAACGCCATACTAGAAAAATGCTGACTATGGCTTTTACAAAAATTGGGTCCATAAATCAAAGCGGCTCTTGGTGGAATACTTTGCTGTTCTGTACAGAAAAAATTTGTTTGCCGATGAGAAAATCTTCACGGTTATATGAACGGTCATATAGGGAAGTGTTCAAGCCAGTCTCAAGGGTACGTAAAGGACACCCCCCAGAGTTATCCATGGTGTGCTGGGTAGTCACTTATGACGCGGTTACTAACCTGCATTTTTACGAAAAAAAGCATCGAAACATAGGCCAAACTGTACCAGCAAACCATTTAAGGACCCTTTGTGTAACATTCCAGCAGGATGGTGCGCCAGCTCATAAGGCCAAAACTACCCATACCTGGCTCCAGAGAAATGTACCCCGTTTTATTGGTACAAAGACTAGCCTTCCACCACCCTAGACCTTAATCCACTTGATCACAAATTGTGGACTGTCTTAAAGGATATTATGTGCCTCAAAAAATACTCTAACATGGAACTCTTAAAGCGAACTTTGACCGAAGCTGTGGCCAATTTCCCAATTAACGAGGTGCGTATTCAAATTGATGAGTGACCAAAAGGACTAAAGACTTGCAATAAGGCCGAAAGATGTCCTTTTAATTAAAGTTTCGATTATTATATTCAGAATATAGATCTGAATAAATCCTGAAAGTTTCATTAAATTATCTTTCGAGGTCTTTGTCTTATAGCAATAAATGTGTGTAATACAATAGCCATATTTGTTTTTTTTTGTGAAAATTATGGTCAGTTCAGTAAAAGTTTGCATGGAAAAAGAGAGAAAAAAAAAAAGATTAACTGGGTATAAAGTTGAATAACTTTCCACAGTTATCGCGTAAACTGAGTGTAACACATTTTGGCTAACGGACAACAAATGACGCAAAAAGGTGGGTTAACCAGCAAAGTTGGCAGACAAGAAGGTGTGATTTTATATTGTATTTGTATTGTGGAGGTCAAATGAACGTAAAATCTGTACTCGTCCGTTCATAAGACTTTCGACCAGTCGGTTGATATCCAATCCTGCTGCTCTCTTTCTCAATCTAACTGCTTGACTTTGTTAGGTCGTAGCAACGGTACTCGACCGTGAAGGCCTGTGGCAGCTAATCGCTTTTTTGTCGTTGTTCCTGATATCTGCTTTGAGTGCGAACGGTTGAACACTGATTTCTGGAGCTGTAAGCCGTTGATTCCTCTTGCTTATTAATTTTATAATTTTGACCGTCCGCTTCTCTTCCGGGTCTTAAGAGTCGATAATTCTTTAAAGCGACGTATGGTCGTCGTGGCGTAGTGGTTAGTGTGTCGGATCACTACGCAAGAGGTTCCAAGTTCGAATCCCAGAAAAGACCAAAAAGTTTATTACGATCCCAACTTTCGCGAACGTCTGACAAACATCCGAGAGTATTGTTGTCACGAGAAAGCTTCTCAAAACAAATTGTCATTCGGATACGGCACTAAACTGTGGGTCCCTTCCATTCGTGTGAAAAATATAACGCACACAACACGAAGGGTTGCGAGAAGCTAGGCCCTGGCACTTAAAGAGCTGTTGCGCCAAATATTTATTTTTTGACGTATGGTATCGTGCACTGTCGACTTCGATATTTTAAGTTTATCTACAATAGCATGCACTGTATGCCCTTCTCTATATAAGGTTATGATGCCTTTTTTTTTTTTTTACTCTATCGGTCAATTTTAAATATTGAAGTTTCAGAATAACTGGCAAACAAACCTCAATTTGTTTTATTACTCCCTACATCGGTTTATACCTTAATTCCGCTCCTTTTTCTTAAAATCTTGCCAGTAATCGTACGAGGGTGGGTCAATAAGTCCCTAGAAATTAACACAAATTGTGTCGTCACCTTAAATTTAATTTTTTTTTGAATCATCCATCAAAAGAACGCACCCAAATTTTCAGACAGATCTGTCAAATGATTTTTTGTGGCAGCCATTTTATATAGACGCCTACTAGCATTTTCGTTAAAATGGAAAAAAAAATTTAATTTCGAGTGCTCATTAAACACTATTTTTTGCGAAAAAAAAACTATCACGCAAGCCAAACAAAAGCTTGACAAATATTACGGGGACTCTTCACTATCGATTGGAACCGTTCACCACTGATGCACAAGTGACGCCGAACGTTCTGGTCGCCTAATTGAGGTCACCACACCAGAAATGGTCGACAAAATCCATGGTTTAATAATGAACGATCGGCGAGTGAAAGTGCGCGAGCTTGAAGAGGCCACAGGCTTATCACATGGCTCAGTGATTTTGATTTTACATAAATATTTGGACATGAAAAAGCTTTCCGCAAGATGGGTGCCGCGTTTGCTCACAATCGACAACAAACGCATTCGTTTGACAACTTCAAATTTCGGCTGAGTATTTGCGCTGTTTCGTAACCGTGGATGAAACCTGGATTCACCACAACACACCAGAAACCAAGGAACAGTCAAAACAATGGACTTCTCCTGGTGAATCGAAGCCGAAGAAGGCCAAGGCGGGTCAGCAAACAAGGTCATGGTGACAGTTTTTGGGATGCGCGCGGTGTTATTCACATCGTTTATATTGAAAACGGTAAAACGATCACCGGCGCATATTACGCAGAGCTGCTGGATCGATTCTAAGCCGATTTGAAGCAGAAACGGCCGCATTTGGTGAAGAAAAAAGTTATTTTTCACCAGGACAACGCACAGGCGCACAAGTCCGCAGTCACAATAGCAAAATTGCATGAGTTAGGCTACGAACTCCTCCCTCATCCAGCATATTCCCCAGATTTAGCCCCTGCGACTATTTCTTGTCTCCAAACATGAAGAAATGGCTCGGAGGTAAGAGATTTGGGTCGAATGAAGAGGCCATCGCTGAAACAAACGCTTATTTTGAGGGGCACGAGAAATCGTACTATTTGGAGGGCATTAAAAAATTGGAGAAACGTTGGATGGATAGAGCTAAAAGGAGACTATGTTGAAAAATAAATTGTTTTTATACCGAAAAGAGTGTTCCTTATTTCATTTTTCAGGGACTTATTGACCCACCCTCGTGTTGTTGTAGTTTCTGCAGTTTAGATATAGATATTATTCTAGTAGTAGTATAATTGGGTGCGGGCATACATATGATGAGATGACCGCTCTGGCTAGAGTATCATCTTTTTCATTTCCTGGTAAGCCTGCGTGATCAGAAACTCATGACAAAGTTACAATCGTCCAAATCATTTCATTCTTTCAACAGCCTTATACACAATTTTTAAAAAAAATCGTAACGGACTTCGACAGCCGTATTTTAGCAGATTGGAATGAATTTTCCCTTCAATTATTTCTTCCAACAAATGTTCTCTGTGCTAGCGATAGCATATGCATGTACATGTGTATAACTGCGTGAGGCAATTGTGAAACTACACAGTGAATAAGACTGTTCCACTCGACTTTCCTCTGAATAGACTACGGCTCAAGAGATAGAAGACAGTACATTCTGGTAACACTGGACTATAGAATTCTCATTGAAAACTTATTTTCTGTTCTTGCAATGTACTTATTTCGGCATTCGTTTTTTCTTTTGAATCGTACATAAATTAAGGGCATGTCATTAAAATTTTTGACATAAGCTCAACAATGTTTTTTTTTTTTTTTTACGAAAAATTTTATATTTTTCCTAAATCTGAAATCTGAACAATTTACAAAAGAACAGCACATATAGAGCAAGGGTGGCCGTGGTGTAGTGGTAACATCATCGCTTGTCACGCTACAGGTTCACGGTTCGAATCCTGATGTCAATAATCATCTATTTATTTCGCATGAAATAAATAAAAAGTCGATTAATTGCGAAAGCTTATGTCAACTCTACGCCGAAGGCATAACATTGGGAGTAGGGCGGTCATATTGCTAAAATGCAACTTGATCGTGATGATGACATCAGGAGAAAAATACAGCACAGAAAAAAATACTGTGAATCATGAGCAACGACAAAAGCAAACACAAACAAGCTCCCCAGTTATCTGGACAGCCACCCTTGGAGTTCACTGAAACTTAATACCATCTGAGTTTCAAACCAACTACACCAATCTGTCTTTCTCTCTATCTCTTCCCCTTTCCTCAAAACGTCCGTGTTCTAAAATTAGTATAAGGGTATTCATAACCCCTTTCACACGTGCAAATTATAAAAAAAAAAAAGTACGAACGATCCAGCCGTACTCTTTATTTATTACAATTATCAATTACTTTGTACATTATCAACAAGTCTAACCAACCTTTTTTTTTTCATCTTTTTCCAGGACCGAAAGTATAAGTTCAGAAGAGGAAGAAGATTGGCCAACTTCCCCGATAATTCCAATTTTCGAGCAGTGTTAGTACAGTCACATACATCCCTGGATAGAAGCAGAAGTTATCCTATATTTAACACCAATTAATTTCCGTATCGACCAAGGCCTGGTCTACAACTAAAAACAGATCGGATGTGTGTGCCCGTATTATTTTGCTTTTTTGCATCATAAAGAAACGTATTGTTTTGTTAAAAAGGAAAAAAAAAAGATCAAAAAAATCATCAAAATCTCTCTGGTTAAGGTAAGAAATCAACAAACCAACAAAACAAAACTTCGTGAAAATCCCAAGCAGACAGGATATTATTCCGGACGATTTTAGAGTAAAAAAAATTTTCAAAGTTTTTACCAATCAGCCAACCGAACGATGGTTCAGGGGAAATGTTTCCCAAACCATCAACAGAAAAAAAGTATATATTCTCTATAGTGGTAAAAGTAATAGTTTCGTGTTTAAATGTATGTTTTTCCTTTTTGTTTACATAAAGACTACAAATAAGAACAAAAAAAAAAAAACAAAAAAAAAAAAAAATTCCCCCCAAAAAAAACATAAAAAATTCGAAAAAAAAGACTTAAAAAAAAATCTTTAAAAAATGCCGATTAAAAAAAAATCTTAAAAAAAGTACAAAAAATTTATTTAGTAAAAAATATTTAACAACAAAAAAATAAATATTAATAATATGTATGTATTTTCTGTTTCTTATTTTCATTAAAAATAACTTTCTTAAAAAAAAAAAAAAACAAATAATAATTTAAAAAATGTATTATCAACACCAGAAAAAAAAAATGTTTGTATCTTAACGTAGATTTAAAAATTCAAAAAAATAGAAGAAAAAAAAAAAACTAAAAATCTCATCAAGAATACATTTCGTTTTACAAAAAAAAAAAAAAAAAACTATATATATATCAATGAAAGAAGAAAAAAGTCCACCAAAAAAGGAAAGAAACCCCCATAAAGAGAATAAGATTTTTCTCTATAAAAAAAAGTGATTAAATGATTTGAAAAATATAAGTTTTTCTCTTGTAAAAAAAAAATGCCATTAATGTATTTTTCTTGTTTGTGATTTACAAAAGCAAAGTGCGCCCCTAAGTATATTGTTAAATCTATTTCGTTGTTTTATTTTTTTTTTCTCCCCATATGTATTTATTTCTTTTCATATATATAAAAAAAAATTATGTTTAAAAATGTCAAACCCACAATTTATTGCCAACAAATTAAACTTCCAAATGTGCGAAAAAGGGAAAAACGGAATTTTCTTCAAAAAAAAAAAAAAAAAAACAAAAAAACAAACATCTAAACAAAATTAATACTTCTGCTTCTCTAAGTTATAAGTCTTTTTTTGTAAAAGAAAATATCAAAACAAAATCGAACGGAATAAAATGTTCTGTGAGGAAATTTCATTTTATTATGGAATTTCTTTTACAAGAATAATTATGCAAAAAACCAAACCAACTCGGTCTATCATTCATTTTTTATCACAGAAAGAGAGAGAGAGGAAGAGAGATTTTTGGTTTTTAATTTTCAAACTAGACTAGGGCTTCTTTTTTTTTTTTTTTCTCTTTCGGCTTTGTCGCTGCTGCCATGGCTGTCGGTGTTGTCGATGATGATGATGATAAATCGGGTGTGACGTTGTGTGAGTATGTATGCATTTTATTTCATTCGTTTTTTTTTTTTTCCTTAAATAACAAAAAAATCATGAACAAGAAAATCAGGGAAAACTAAACAAACAAACGCAGCATTTATAAGAACCAACATAAACAACTAACAAAAAAAAAAAAAAAAAAACACAAGTATTGTACAAATTGCTGCCACATTACATAAATAAAATTCTAATGTATGTATATCTTAAAGAAATTGATTGTGATTCAATTTGCAAAGAAGAAAACTTGTTTTTATACACATTTGCATTTTAAATATGAGAAAATCTCAAATAAATTAGAAAAAACTACAACATTATGTAAAAAAAAAACACACATTATAAACTTTGTACAATAAGTGTATAATATAATTAAAATTATAATAATAATAATAATAGTAATGATAATAATATAAAATAAATGTGATCGACGTTAACAAAAGTGATATACTGAACATAACATGAAAAATAAGAACAAAGTAAATAAATAAACAAAAGAAAAACTTTCAACAATTAGGTAAATTTTTCAAAACTAGAAAAATGTTTTTAAAAGTTTAAGACAAAAACAAAAACACCTAATACACAATTTGAAATGTGAAATGTGAACAAAACAAAACAAAACAAAACAAATAATTGTAATAGATTAAGAGAAAAAAAAAAGAGTAACTGCAAATGTTTTGGTAAATTAAAGCAACGAGACATTAGTTAACAAAAATTTGATGTGTGGCTAGAAGAGAGGTCAGGGAAGTCACTACACGATAAAGAACGATTGAAAGTTTCTACTTTTTTTTTTTACTGATATATCGGCAGAACATAACATTTTCGTTTCAATCGATAACAATTATCATCCCTATTATGTAATATAACTTTGCTAATTTGTGTTGTTACCGTTGAACACAACTAATATTCGTACGATGAGTTAACGATTTTTAAACGTCCCTATAATTGAATCCGCCGGGGGGTAAAATTTACGTGACTCAAAAGTCGTTAGTGTATATGCATGGTTGGTTTTTTTCTTTTATATGCGATCATTTGCTTAGAGATTAACGCCATATTTATTACACACCAGCAACTTATTATTAGGCTAGGCTCTCTACCCCTATTAATACGAAACTACTACTTGGTCCTAAGTGTGCAGATTAGTAACTCTACTCAAGTCAAGTTAAATGTCTCCTTCAACTAATTAAAGAGATAGAGTAGAGTCACTATCAACTTAACTCAGTGATGAAGTGAAAGAAAGTGAAAAATTATTGGGTCAATAACTTAATTCGTGCGGTTTGCTAAGAGATGGCGTAACTTGTATTATTCCATTGGAACATGCGTTGGAAAGCTACTGTCATTGTACGTCATTTCAGTATATGTCATTCATTTGAAGGGTAAACAACAATAATTTTTTTTCACTCAAATATGTCGAACTTCGTGCTTGAAAAAGTGTTTTTGCGGGGAGTTCTTCTTCATTACTTTAATATGAAGAAAACTGCTGCCGAAAGTCATCGTATTTTGGTGGAAGTTTATGGTGAACATGCGCTAGCTGAGCGAACGTGCCAAAAGTGGTTTGCACGATTAATAATACAACAGGATTAGTCAGGGAATAAAAGAGATTGAGGAGGTGATTCACGCTAGTTCTGAGTTACAGGATCCCAAATTTGCGCATTTATTTTACTTTGCATTTATGAAAGGTCGTAGATGATATTGATTACTGTCGCTTACAGATGCGCTTTTTGTTAGTTTTACGGTTGCCATTTGTCGGTAGATAAATTGGATCTCAATTGTGCAGTCAAACAGAAATAATCATCCCGTTGTTGTTTAATTCATAGTGCTGTGCTGCCAACTTTTTGCAGTGATTAAATCCTTTTTTGACATCTAGAATTAAGTTATAAATGCGTGGAGGTGAAAATGTTTCTGAGTACTAATTCAGAAACCGCATTACGAATAAAACGCCAATAGTTGTTGATGACAAAAGACAACGACAAGCGAGTTAATGCAAATTTTTGTTTTTATCCAATTCCCTTTATTCATTCGATTAACTTTCACTTCAAATTGGTATTTGTATAGAGAATAATACAAATGCCATAAGCGCACTTAACCACTGAGTGTGAGATTTAAAGTTTGAATCTCAGAAAACGCAAACAAATTCTCACGGTCCACCTCTCGCGAACGTCTGACAAACATCCGATCGTAAAATTGTCATGAGGAGCTTCTCACAATCGAACCAAATTTTCCTTCGGAAATGGCATAAAACTGTAAGTCCCAACCATTCGTGTGACGGACGCACAGCAGGAGTATAGGCTGTTACACTTAGCGGATTCAACGATTTCGATTTTCATTTCTCCCGGGGGATGAATAGATCACTCAGCCAATAAGTAGTCAGAGTTGTCTTCATTTTAAGGCTTGAACTGCAATTTTTTTTTCGAAAGGCTGTGCTTTGCCAGGTTATCGCCAACATGTTGATACTGCAAGTCGTACTCCTCGTATTCAACTAAGTTTTCAACTCATTCTGAGATAACCAACGAATTGTTTGCTATTGCACGACATTTTTAAACAATTAATTTGTCTATCTTTGTTAAACAACCGAGTTTTCTGTCACGATATAAACAAATTATAATAAATTATATCTCGACAACTAAGAGTCGTCTTGAATCGTGAAAATTGAGGTACATAATACCGATTTTTCAGTAACAACCATACTACAACCGAAATTGTGTTCTATAATAGGGGTCGTCATTGATCCAATCGATTTTTCGATTGTCCAAAAAAGTCCCAAAAACAGGTGTTTAAATATGTACTCCAATCGTCGTCCATGCTCTTGTTGAAAAGAATTTTTGTTTTTATTATTAAATAACATCTATTTGGCATGTTAAGTCTAGAATTTCCATACACCTTTATCGTACGATTTTTGATCCGTTTATTAATGAGAAGATTCGACCCCAGGCCAATGTCGGTTGTCCCAATAATAGTGTTCTAAATGCGGCTTTTAAATGTGTCGCACTATTTAAAGAATGTACTATAAACATTTGAGTGCTTGGTATAACAGTAGTACCTTTAACAATAGAAAGCAGTCAAACATAACTAGCTTGATTGAAGAGAAAGCCATAAGTACTGCACTTAATTCTGTCGTCGACCAATACTCTTCGTCTTTTAACCGCCTACTTTTATTCAATCCTCTTCCTTTACTACACATTAAATTAAAATGCCACTAACAATTATTTGAAGAAAAATCTATTCACTCATATCACTTAAATTTTGTTTAATTAATAAAAGAAAAGCGAAATCCTAGAAAAAAAAAGAACTCATGGAGAAGCATTTAAAAAGCACTATTTCAGTATATTCTGCACTTTTGTTAAACGTTACCTATATCTTTGAAATTTTTATTTTTTATGAAACAAATATTTATTTTATTTAGTAGTGCCCCCCATTCTTATTTTTTTTTTTTTTTGTTTTACAATTTTCTTGCTTTGGTTTGAATAAAAAGAAACAAATTTTAGTCATATTGAGTTGCAATGTATTATTTTACTTTTTCTATTTAAATTTTTCATTTAATCTTTATATAATTCATATTATACAACACATGATTTTATTTTTATTTTGTAAACTACAATGATAACCTTTTCAGAGTGGATTTTAGTTTTAAGATTTAAAAGCGGGTGGTAAAAACATTTTAAATGGTTTTTATCCATTTTTTATATTAAAGAAAATAATATTTTTATTTCTCTATTTATCATATTTTAATATTTAAAAAAACAAAAAAAAAAAAAAAAAAACTATTATACAAATTTAAATTTGAGTATAAAGAAAAGCTAAGCTGATAAATAAAACACCAAGCTATTTGATGAAGATCAATTATTTCAAAGAAAAATGAACGCGAAATTTGTTGAACAAAAAACAAAAAAAAAAAAAAGATAGATAAGATAACCATCTAATAGTTCTAATGGATTACAATTTTGTACGTAATTTTTTTACGCGTGATTCCTATATATGTATTTTGTGTATAGAAGTTGTAAGAGCAAGAGAAACCCTATGGAAGAATTTTTAAAGTATCGAGTTGTAAAAAAAGAATGACGCTGCAGAAAAATTTATTAATTTTAAGTTTTCTTTTTTTTATAAAGATATGTATATTTTATTTTGTAATTAAATTTTAATTTATTTTTATTTAACTGATAAGCAAAGAAAAGAAAAAAAAAGAATGTGTAAGATTTTTAAGAACAAGTTGATGAAATGACGAAAAAAAATGAAATAAAAATGAACGATGAGTATTGAAAAACTGAAAATATTTGTTTTTATTTGAAAATAGATCTAGTAGAAGTGGACGCCGAGGTTCAGTGGTTAAGAGCGCGATTACTGAGCGGGAGAATAGAGGTTAGAGTTCCGAAAAATGTCAAAAAGTTTTTTTAAGGTTCTAGCTCTCGTGAACGTCTGACAAACATCCGATAGTAAAATTGTCATGAGAAAAAAATACTTTACTTACTTAAATCCTTGAACCCTTCTAGGGACATAGGGTGTTAACAACGCTTGCGCGCCATTCACCCCTATCGAGAATAACATTTCCCTCGAAATGTTTCCCTTATTCGAAAGATAGGTACCGTGAATAATTTTCGAAAGGGGAACAAAATTCCGTAGGAAAAATAGCTATCTTGAATAAATTTCCAATGGAAATATCACCATATTTCCCTCTGAATTATTCCGTTGCTGTTTTGTTTGGGAACTTTGTCTTAAAAGCAACATGTAAGTGTTTCTCTGTCAAATATTTATCAAAATAATCAGCCCTATTCGACTTTTGTCGATTCTATTGTACTAAAAATTGGTATTGCGAGGTGCAGTAGAATTTCTGTAATAGAATCGACTTTCTGATATAGAAAAGAAAAAGCTCTTACATGGCGCTTTCAACTGAAATGTCAAATCTCCGTCTGTTTTGTTTGTGTTTACAAAAAACTCTGTCTATTTTATTGTTGATTACAAAAGAAAAATTGTTTTAGGAAAAATAATGAGTTATTTATTTTGATACGACGAGCTGAAATTGTGACAACACTTTCGATACCGAAGAAAATTAAGAGTGATCTCCAATCCTCTAGACAAGGATTTTGCAAATCCCTTTTGCCAAAAGCTGATTTTTTTTCCATTAGGCAGATCAATTTCTCCATCTGCCGTTTATTTGTAAATTTTTTCCTTATTTTTGTAAAAAAAAAATAAACCAATTTATATAAAAATATATTTTAACTTGAATATAATTCGAAATATTCTTACTTATTTCCCCGTCATCCATTTTTTTCTTTGTTTGCTCTACTTTCAAACGAAAGTCTACCACTAATTTCCGATAGAATTGACATTTCTATGAAAAAGGAAAATACCAACACCAAAAGAGACTCGCAATACCGATAATCGACTTTAATTCTACTGAGCTTTTGACATCTATCAAATAGAAAATCATCCATACCAATAGAAATTCGCAATACCGATAATAGATTTTAATTCTATTCGACTTTAAGTCTATCGCAAATAGACTCTCACAATAAGGCCCAATATTTCTTTCCCTCGAATTCGTCTGTTCCCAGGATAAAATCCCCCTATCGCCAATTTCCCTCGAATTGGATTTCCCTCGGAAACAGAAGTGCCACATTGAAAAGGTAAAAACCTGAATTCGAAATTAATCTCGAAGATTTTGACAGCTACGAGTATAATTTGGTTGAAATCAGAAATATAGAAAGAAATCAGTTTAAATATAAGAAATATTTTTATTATAGATAATGTATAGTATAATGTAGCATAGCATTAAGAATTGTGGCTGAGGAATTAGATGAGATGGAAGTAAAGCGACAACGGTCAATCAGAAGAAGCTTAAGAGATGGAACTACCACAATCACTGTATGTGAAAATGGAATTTTCTAATTTTTTAAGGAATTAGTTATGTCTGTTTTTAGGTTCCAAAAATATTTCAAGGTAAATAAACCTGCATTCAAATATCTACTTGATGTGTTAACAGCTTCTTCGCCACAGCCTAAGAAAGCGTTTGGAACTTCTCCCATAGTGAAATTAAGCGCATGCTTACAATAAGGAGTTACAAAAAGGAGTTGGGAAAGACTACAATGTTGGCTTGGCACAATCTTAACCATTTTTGAGACACAATTGTGCCCAGTATGCACACTACATTGGAAGAGAATAGAAAAACTGCATTATTCTTCTATGAAAAACACAGGATACCTGGCGTTGTAGGATGCATAGATGGAACACATGTGAGAATCGTTGTTCCCTCCGCAAACAAACATTTATATTATAACAGAAAGGGATTTTACAGCCTTAATGTTCTGCTTGTGAGTGGTTGTTTTTAGTCTTAAATTTGCCACGATTATTTTATTTGTGGAATGTGAATCGTTCAAAGCTTTTATTCAAAATTATGTTATGCTGTGAGACATCGTGGTCTTCATCGCATAACATGGATAGATCTGCTTCAAGGTTCGGCTCTTGGTTTTCTTTGTGTCCGTCTCCAACTGTACTTACTTTTAAGGAAGGTAATCCGAATGAAATTGCCGTGGGTATTCCTTCTACCGCTTCTTTCGTTCCGATTAGTTTGAAAATTGCTTCTTCTATTGGAGAAAACTTTTGCTCTTTGTTTGGACCTCCTCCAGTACCATATCTCATCTGCAAGTTTGTAGCGGCCTTTTTCCGCAAGTATTTTTTGTCATTCCAAACCTAAATTTAAACTTTTATAATGCGAGTAGTATAATACAATGAGAAATTATACATACAATAAATTACATTTTTCCATTCAAAAATGTATTTTGATGGCGGCCCTACACTGTTAAATTCACTCTCAACCATTTTCGAAAATCGGGCAATATCATCTTTACTTTTTTTATGAAATTTTCTGGCAATGTCTGGACTAGCTTCCATCAAATTGATTAAACCATCTAATTGCTGTTTATTTGTTGTATTAGACATTGTATTTAATTTAAATTTTTCACTTTTCCAGCAAAGAGTAACCAAATTGCGTGTTGCTTCTCAGAAATTCTCCATTCTGAAAATGTCCCTGCATTCTCATTTCTCATTCACGATTGCTATTTTTATCCAGGGAATTTTTTTCCGCAATTCGGACATCATTCACGATAGGAGTATTTTGAACGTAGGAAAAATTCCGAGGGAGTTTTTATTCACGATAAGGCTGAATGATTATTGTCTGTTTCAATAAAGGTCAACCGCAACAACTAATACAAAACAACTACAGATAATTGTAGATCAAATGGAAACATTTTCGGACCATGTAAAGGGATTTACACAAAGAAAAAAGGAAGAAGTCAACCATTTTTGGAGAACCTTGGAGAAGGAAGTGAACATTGCAGGGCCACCCATGAAGTTTACATTTGAGTGGAAAAATGTAGGTTTCATTAATTTAACATTTTGGTTTGGAGTGACAAAAAAAAAAAAAAAAAATACGTTGCAACGGGGGGAGGACCTTACAGAGAATGCAGATTTTATCCCTTGGTGGAAGCAATCGTCAATGAGTGAGTCGGTTGAAGGTTCTTCAGATGCAAAGCGATTCAGATTGTCTTCTTGCAACAAAAAACGAAAATTGGAAGATTGCGATGATTCACAAAAAGAGAACATACCCGCAGGGTCATCGCAAATCAAAAAAACTTTCCAATGCAATCAGCAATCTTCTGATGTTGACCAAGCACGCTTTTTAGTTCTGATGATGACTGCGCACAGTCGGATAAAACAACTGTGGACTTAGATGACTCGGCTAATAGTACTAATAAAACAAAACAAAAAGGTCAGCAGAAAACAAGTACAAGTGATCTTTTAGAAAAAGAGCTTCAACTACAACGTGAAATGTGTGACCAGGGGTCGAATTACAACATCAGTTAACGAGTGAATGAAATCCATACGCTATCGAGTGATCGAGTAACTACATTGGGATGATCACATAAGAATGGTCACATATCGAGTGCTCTTTCAAAATTGTACTAGTACAATTCTACTACATTGGATTGAGATGGCTGATAAATGTCAAAAGTATTTATTTTTGTGTGAGGAAAAGTTTTGTATTTATCATCTTCAATTAAAAATTGAATATGTATTTTAGAGGATGATCGCTATAAGTGTATTGAACGAAGACGTTTAAGAGATAAAAGCGATCCCTTCTCTTTACAAGACTGCGTACGTATATAAAACTATAATTTTCTGAAAATCCGCTATCCCAGCTCATAAAATTTGCCAAAATCTCCTTTTGCAGAGGGTTAATTTAATTTAGACTCAACCTGAAATAAATTTCAAACATTAAATTTAAACAAACGCAAAAACAGCAATAAATAAAGACATTCTTACATATTTTCTCCCAATTGCACCTCAGTTCGTCAGCAGAAACCATATCGAATAAATAAATACTCGATCACTGATGACAGAATGCCAAATTTCGATAATCGATACTCGATCTCTTAAGCGGTCATGTCAAATCAATATTTATTAGTCACGTGTTGCTCTATAACTGATGCGGTAATTCGACCCCTGGTTCAGTGAACCCCCAGTGCATACATTGAACGCAGTGCTACAAAAGCAGTATTTAGAGCAGTATTCGCGACCTTGAATGTAGAGGCATTCTTATAAATTAAAATTACGTGATATATTATATGAACGAAAGTATACGAATGCTAACGTATCGTAATTTTTTGTTTTGAGGTGAAGATTACAATCTTCTAGTACACTAGATGAAACGTCATAAAGAAGATGTCATTTGGCAGTGAAACAAAAATTATTTAATCGAAAGCATGTAGGTACGCGGCACATAGGCCCCGAAAGTCTACCGTCGACCAGATATCCACACTACTGCAGATATTGGGGAAACCCAGGAATTTCATATCAATACCCACCACGAGCTGTATAGGGCTATGTCTATGTCTACAGTCGAGAAAGACCCCAACTTAGGTGGAGCGCGCAGTTGGTAAGAGACCTCAGTTGGCCGGAATGGAAAGTAAAGTATAGTAACGGGGAGATTTGACTATTGTTCATCTAGGACACTCGTTCCCAGAATCATGTGCTTGCAACACTCAAGTCGATAACGCATTAGTGCTCTAGACCGCGACAAAGTGTTTTGTGAACAGTTAAGGAATTTTACGAAGCAGTTAAGGAATTTTACGAAGCAGACAAAGGACGTATTCTCCCTCTTCATAGCGAAAATTTTTCAAATAGGCTAATCGCAGACATTGTGGGATGCCACGAAAGCACTGTGAGATGGCTTTTGAACAAAATATCTCGACGGGCAGTACGGAGAGGCAACCTGGGAGCGAAAGACCAAAAAAAAAAAAAAAACGACAACACAACGATAAGATCGGATTTTGGAGCGCATGTCACTAAAATCGGTTCACAACTGTTAAGGAATTGAGAAAAGACTTGAACGAGAGATGTTCTATTAACATCAGCACGCGGAGTATTCAACGCCAGCTAAATGAAGTGGGTCCGTAGACCTGCTAAAAAATTGTCTGCAGTTATGAAGAAAAGCAGATTGATGTGGTCTAAACAGCACCGGGAATGGACTGCCAATGATTGGAAAAGGTCATTTTCAGACGAATCCAAATTTATTTTAATTGGACCTGGCGAAAAGCAGACAGTGTGAAGGAGAGCTTTAGGAGCGCTATTTATATGAATGATTGCTTCTCTCGTTAAGCATTCACCATATGTTATGGTTTGGGGATGCATGACAAATTGGGGTCTTGGCCGTATTTTGCTTTAGACGGTTCCGTAAATGCAACCAAATGCAAAAAAAATTATTGCTGATAGTGTTGTTCCTATAAAAGAGGAATTATGCTGCTACATTTGAAATTCCATATTTCGTAAGTAAGTAAAAACAAATTTTGACCTAAAATATAAATTCAAAATCACTTCTAAATGCAATTCTCTTTCAACAGGTAACCCAATGCAAGGTAGATATTGGCCTTGAATCCCTAAATTGGCCAGGATATACCCCTGACCTTAATATAATAGACAACTTATGGTCAATTATGGGTCAGAAAGTAAGCAACAAGGTACCTAAAACAATTAAAGAGCTCAAAACAGTCATAGAGGAAGAGTAAAGATATAGCAATAGAGGAAATCCAAAAACTTTATGATTCTATGCCATGAAGGTTCCTAGCGGTCATAAAGGTTAAAGGCGGTGCTAAAATGTACTAAGGAAAAATAGAAACTGGATTCCCCGTAAAGGCGGTAATCAGTCGGTGGTGGATATGCAATGATTTCGTAGCCCAAGCTTAGCAGTTTTTGTGCCGTTTTGTGTGACGTGTGCATCCTCTCGTTATCGTTTTGCTTGGTTGAGTTCATGGGGTACTCATTTGTCCAACTCTTTAACCTTTTCAATTTGAAAAAGTTGACGACTCACTGTCATAGGGGATACCCCCAAACTCTGCGCATTACCCTTGACTGACTGTGAAGCATTTACTTGCATTGTGGCTCTCAAGACGTCGTTGTCCTCAGTCTCCCACGAGACTCATTTTTGTGTTTTAAATCCCCGAAACGAAACTTCGCAAACTATTTTCGAATAGTTGGTTCGTCGCCAGATCCTTCTCCAATTGCAGCACTCATATTGCGTGCCGCCAAGGAAGCACTGTGTTCAAACTTAAAGTAAAAATGTTTGAATTTGCACTACGATCAACATGTTGGGGATTTATAAGAAAACATTTTTTGGGGAAATTTTCTTGCCTTAAATTTCAAGCTAACTTACCTCTTAAACAGGAATAAAAAGTATTTCTGTCTGTCCGTCCGTCTGTCGTATGTACGCACGACATTTACAATGACACTCCAGCTGTCGATTCCTTACACAAAGCCAATCTGCTTGCTGCTTACTTTTCAGCGAACTCCACGCTGCCAGAGTAACCAAAGGTCTTAACATACACAAATCCGCTGGTCCAGATGGTATCTCCCCCATAGTTTTGGGAATTTTCCTCCCTTTCCAATTACTGACCCATTGCACTTACGTCCCTTCTTTCATTGAAACGCTGATAAATCGTCAGCTTATGAAATATCTCGATTTACGAAAACTCCTGAATGACCGGCAGTATGGTTTTCGTAGTAACAGGTCCACTGTGAAATATCTCACCGAGAAGTGAAACCAATCTCTCAATCACTTCAGCGAAACTAAGATGGTTGTGCTTGATATTCCAAAAGCATTTGACAGAGTTTGGCATCAGTGCATATGGCGTCAATGAGTCTCTTTTTCAATGGATTAGAAATCACCTTTCGGGGCGTTCAATGCAAGTGGTCTTGGACGGATTCAAGTCTGCAATTCACAAAACAAATGTTGGTGTTCCTCAAGGCTCTGTTTTATCTCCGACTCTTTTTCTTATTTTTTTTGTAAATTATCTCTTGTCTGCAACTTCTAATCCAATCCATCCCTTAGCTGATGACAATACCCTCTGTTTTTCATATTCGTTCCCTAACTCACGTCCTTGCTCTTCGGCCGTAGAAGAGTAACGGCAACGTATGTTAAACATATATATATATAATATATATAATTTATACACAATATATATATAAAATATATATATAATAATATAATAATAAAATGGGGTTCAACCAACAAAGTGGAATTTAAAGCTTCCGAAACACGATGTTGTCTTCTGTCTCTCAAGCAAAACCATTATCCATGAATGGTACTTGCATCGCTGAAACCTTTTCTAAGTATGTATATTAATAACCATCTTCGATGGAATGATCACATATACGAGGTCGCTAAAAATGCTGCAAAATGTCTAGGATTCCTTAAACGGTGCAAGAAATATTTTACCCCGTTCGATCTGGCCTCAATTTATAAGGCATTCATCCGCCCAAAGCCGGAATATAACGCCCATATCTGGTCTGGTGCACCCAAGACCGTTTTGCACTTTCTAAACAGGGTACAAAATCGCTCGTTAAAACTTATATGTGATAGAGACATTTTAAACTCCATGCGTTCACCATCGTGTCTCTCCCTATTTTATCGCTGGCGAAATAGTCAGTTGCATTCCTCCCGTTCAAAATTTCACCCGCAATACACGTCATGCTTCGAATGCACATCAGTTAACCCTTAAGGCCAACTTCGGTCGTACTGTCAAATATAGGGATTCGTCTATATGCCGAACGACACGAATGTGGAATGATGAATGGCTCTGTATTTCCGCATCACTACACCCTTCAAACATTTAAAGCCAACGTGCATAGGTTCCTCCTCTTTCTCCTTTTCCTAAACGCCCTTCCTGAAACAGTTTAAGGGTATATTCCTCTTCGGCGCGCATAAAATATATGAAAAAATAAAAAAAAAACGGCTGGACGGATTTACTCCAAACTTCATATCTCGCATTTGTGGGGCAACAATTTTCATTCTAACCCCAAAATTAACGGTAGCTTACTATTGGCCGATTTAAAAAAATCTATTTTCTTGAAAACGACTCTAACGATTTTGTTTAAATTTTACATTTGGGTATTTGATGTATGCAAGGACATGGCATACCAAGTTTTGGAAAATTGTCAAAAAAGTATGTTTTTTAATGGATTTTTTTTTTCAAATATTTATACTTTAACAATTTTATTTAAATTTCCTATCTGATTAATTTGCAAATTAACAGCACATACGTAGGTGCAAGTACGTGCGACCTATTCGTGCACTTTATTCTCTTGTGATACAGCCGCATTTTATTATTCAATTTATACATGAAGAAGAAAGGGAAAGCAAGATGGTATCTAAACCGTAACAGACATTTTTAGAACTCACCCTCTCGCTTTCAAACCTATTCAAAATAATTTAATTCAATTAATTAAATATATAAACTAACGACTTGGGATGCCAAGCAGGGGCATTGGGTTTTGAATATTCCGCCTGGTCCCGGTTCATTCCATCCTTTTATTGTTTACCTACCTCGTCTAGTGTTCGTTGAGGGGCTCCAGAGTCGCTTTCTGCCCCTTAGTTGTTTTCAACTTATTGCATGTCAAGCACATTCCACAACAAATAAATTTCGGGGGCGACATAGACAAGGGGCAAATCAAAAAGGTCGATCAAAGAACGGGCATAATCACTAGAGATGAACTAGTAGCCAGGCGGGAAAATCCCATTTTACGGATAAGGTAAATTAAGGGTGTGGTGAAAAACGACGACATGGCAAACATGAAAAGATAAAGAGGCAAATGCTAAATGTGTCATACCCGAACAATTATAAAATATACTGTAGAGTAGATGATTGATTGGACTAATAGACAGCAAAAGTTCAGCTCATTCCCAACCCAAACTGCCTTGTTTACTAAACATACCATGCTGGTAATTATGGAAACTCATTGAATGTTTACGTATGTTACATTCACCTTCCACTATAGTGCGGAAAACCTCAGATTTCCTAAAAAAAAAAGATTGAGGACACCTGAGTCAATGTTTATGTAAATTGTGTGACATTGATAAGTCAGTCAACTGCAAACGTGCTAATTATTATACTCACAAGTTCGCCAAATATGGTGCAAGCATAGTTTATATACATAGGTACGAGTATGTTATGCAATCAACATATTAAAACGATCAACAACTTCAAGGAATAGTTTTGTTTCAGCTCCCATGATTGACGACTTGGTAATCCCAACATACTCACACATAACACCTGAGTCAGTACAATTTTCAGTTGACCTAAAAAGACGATATATGTATGTGTATTGTTGAAATCCCAACTGTGTTTTAAAAATAAAATTACAAATATGTTTGCGGATGCCAATAAGTATTTAAATTCTACGAACTACGCAAAAAAGGGGTCAGAGCAAAAGTTTGACATTGAAAATTAGGAAGTTCCCCGTACAATTTGTTTCCTGTAAATATTTCATGTTTGTGCTTTCATTCAGAGATTCAGACGTACGATGGTTAATAAATGTATGATAAAGCTTTCGTAAATTTCAAGCAATGTATCATACTCGTACATTAAATTAATGCTAAATAATACAGATTTGGTAGAAAAATTATTTCCTAGGCAACATTGTCTAGCAACGCAGCTATTCATATTAATCATATAAACAAATCTGTCGACTATTCCGTATCTGAATGTTTAGTTCCAGCACAGTTTTTGAAAGCCTGAATAGATTTTGACATATTTTTGCCCACATGATATGCCCATGCCACTCTTTATAATTAGGTTCATCCAATTTTGGGAACAGCTGCCATGGAGGTAGAGGCGTATTATACCTTAGGTTGCCTTGCGGTCCCCGATTGCAGGGGGCAACCAAAATCCATTTTGAAAAAATATATGAATCACACAATATTGTTACAAAAGTGGGGAACGACCAAGTCGAACCACCACCACTACTAGTACTACTACTAGAAACTACAAGAAAAGAAAAAAAAAAGACTCACATCAATAAACCGCTGTCGTCAACCGCTGCCATCATCCGCTGCCATCAACCGCTGCCTTCGCCGCCCACAGTTGTCCAATACAACCCGTCTGGTTGTCTGCAGCCATTCGCAGCGAAATTCTCCTCTCGCCTACACTTCACTTCCTAAAGAGACACGAGATTAAAATAAAATTAACACACAGGTAATGAATCTCACCTCCAACTTTAGGCACCTTCCAATACTCCACCAACACACCACCTCTCCAGAGTCATCTTGCTTGCCCTAGCAAGCATCATCATCAACCCTCGGCGCCGAACCAGCGGGTTACCTCCAGCGCCTCCGTCATGTCCATCAGCCGTCACCTATTGAAAGAAAAATTAATTAAAAAGGTAATTTCACAAGTACCTCACTACTCACCTGTTCTCTTCCAGTATCCATTACACCATCGAAGCGCAGTCGCCTGAAAAGAAACCCACCCGCAATATCTACCTGGGAAAAGTTTCACCGCACCAAAAGTAAACAACCCCGATTTCAACTTGCGCAATTGTACACGGCTGCACCTGCGCTGGCACAACCGCGGACCCCTCGATTCACAGCAACGATGTCGGCTTTCCCCATGGCATAGGCCACCGAGGAATCCAGTTTCGTTTACTGGAACAAAAGGATCGAATACACTCGCGAAAAACACAACCGAGAAAGGCAATAATGGCAAAAGAAAAAAAGGTAAACAAAGATCTTAACCACTCACCTGTTGCAGAGGGTATCCAAATATAGCCGACAGCAAGCTGTGGCGTGTGGACAATGATCTTCATTGGAGTGCGGGTGGACTTCGCACTCCTCCCAAACGGGAAAACACCTGGATTTATCGACCCAAGAACACTCAAATTCGAAGAACGAACAATCCAGGTCGACGCAGTACACCGCGCGGGACTGCTGCCAAGAGGAACCGCACTCTCCTGGAACTTGGTGTCGGAACGTTTTCCGGTATCGATGGTCGGACGGACGCACACACTCCCGAATCAAAATGAGACACTTTTGCAAAAAGAAAACGCCCGAAAAACACAAGAAAACACGGAAAATACCCGGCGCGGTGGAAAAAAAAAATAAATTGTCGAAAAACAAAAAAAGAATGGGAATTCTGACGTCTGTCAGCAATGTCATCCGGGGCACGTTCAGTACACTTTTTGATGCGGCGCTCCCATTCGGATATTCTGCGGGTTGGGTTACATTGGTGTGCTGTAGGATAAAAGGGAAATAATTGGGAATGGTTGGGAAAATACAGGAGCGCGGTTTAATCGCAAGAAAGCGACGAAAAGTGGCAAAAAGAGGAAAAATTCAATTACAAGAGTAACTCCAGGTTCTCCGAGACGATAGACCCCTCGTTGGAGAGGGAAAATTACGGGCAATCAGGAAAAATGGGTGACGATGGCAAGGAAAAGGTGGACAAGTGGAAAATTGGGATAGAAAATTTTCCAAAATGGCGGAGGAAAAATCCGAAAGGCTGGAAGGTAATTGGAAATTTTCATAATTTTTTTTGGAATCTTTCCAGGCGCGAGTGAGATGACAAGAGAGGACGGATAGATTCAACGAGGGAAATTTTGGTGGAGAGTTGGAAGCGTTTAAAAGGAGCGCGTTCGGCAAGAGAGATTGGCTTTTTGCTGGTGATAGTCATCGTGTCATACTCGGAAGTCCGTCGGGGTTTTAATCGAAGAAATCGGAGAAAGACCGAAGTAACGCGGAAGTACCGGACTAACAGAGCAACGCGGAGAAACGAAGACAGCCGGAGAAAAGACGCAGCACAGACAAAAAAATTCGAACAACAACAACATTTCTAAAATTAACAACAACAAAATAAAACCTCTCGGGAACCAGAAATAAATCTGCTGAAATTAAACTAAGAAGTGTTTTTCTCTTTTCTTCGCCGGTGCGTTTTCTTGTTTTTTTGTGATTCACTCTCGCTTTTTCCTCCCTCTTCCAGCTGCAGCCCGGGGTCGCCACCGATAACCCCCCCCAGAAGTGTAACACTGGTGTCAGATGTGGGGTTTGTCTGAACAGAGCTAAGGTTAGTTCTTTTCCACGGAAGCATGGAAGCTGAGGAGGTTCGCCAACAATTCGCTGCGCTGACGACGATGCTACAAGAGCGAAGTCTTCACGAGCGCACATTCTGGGAGACGAAATTGGAGGACTTTAAAGCAGAGCTAGTCGGTAGGCAAAAGAAGACGGAGGACCGAATGGAGGCGTTAGAGAAGACCTTCAGCGACAGGAATTTTACGCCCACAGCCGAGCAGCACTCGTCGCCTCATCCGGTATCCGAAGACACCGCTAAGCGGACGATGTTATCGCATCAGCTGGGAGCAGACGACGAGCAAGGTGGTTGTAGCATGCAACCAGCTACTCACGAAAGCGAGGTATATCATACACCTCGCAAAAACACAGGAAACGAAGGCGCTCTTTGTCAGCCGACCACCAGGGAGTCGTTAGGTAAGCAACCAAATCGGGCAGTGAATTTCGGGGTATTGCAGCCGTACGATGGACAAGCGTCTTGGGCTGACTATGAACGGCAGTTCGAAATCATCGCTGCTTTCTACGGTTGGACGGTTGAGGAGAAGGCGAACGGGCTGGCCTTGCAGCTTCGGGGAGAAGCATTGCCCGTGCTAAGTGCGCTTCCTAGAGGGAAGCCTTTATCGTATGGGGCACTCACTAGTCTCTTGCAGCAGCGGTTCGGTCTGGATCACCATACTAGCTACACTATGCTCCGGAACCGAATCCAGAAGCCACGGGAGACATTGGCGGAGTTCGCCATCCAGCTGCAACGACTGTCGGTTGCCGCCTTTCCGGATTGCGGAGAGAAGGTGTTAGAGGAGATCTTGCTGAGCCAGTTCATCGAGGGAATTCGTGACGAACAGGTACAAAACTTCGTCACCGTTGGGCGTCCTCGAAACTTGCAGGAGGCCCTCCAAATTGCGCAGGACATGACGTCGCGGTTTGAGCGAAGGAACCATCGGGCAGTGTGGATGGCGTCTGACCAGTCGAACTCAAGGCAGGATCAAGAGTGGCAGACGGAGAATCCGATGGCTCGTGGGACTCTGGGCCAGTCGGAAAACTAAAGACCACTGGTTCCAAGGAGCAGAGACCAGTGGTGAAGCGTAGTGTCGCTCCACCGGACAATAAAAACAATTTCAATCTTTCTTCCAGCAACCTTTCGGCCCAGACCCCGGCAGCATCCAAGTTCGTAGGTGCACTAAGCGGGACCAGCTTATCAGTGGATGCTTACATTGGAGGTGAATTGTGCAAAGTAGTCATCGATACGGGAGCCAATGTGTCGATTCTGGGAGAGAAGTTTTTGCCAGAAAAGACGCGTATAACCGGTATACCTGTACAGATCGAGGGCATTTCGGGAGGCACAATTTGGACTCTGGGCAATGCGAACGTCAGCCTTGTTATCGACGGGAAGGAGTACTCCCACTCTTTTGCGGTGGTGAACCGTAGGGTACCAAACATCCTTGGGATCGACTTTTTAATGGAGCACCGATGCTGCGTAAATCTCAGCGAGGCACTGCTGGAGATCCAAGGTAAGAAACTGCCCTTACAGGTGCCGGTTAGCGCTCAAACGGGTCTCCTATCCACCGTTCTACCACAAACGCTCCCATCAAAGTCCAAGACTCTACTGGATCTGCCGCCACGGAGGATTATAACGGGAAACGACAGTTTGCTCGAGCCAAGTGCAAAGATCCAGCATCGACCGGGACTCAGACATGGCAATGCAGACGCGCTATCCCAGAGACCTATTGGAAGCGGCAAACACTGCATAAGGGCTGAGGAAGAGGGACAACCAGGTACATCGCAGAACGCACCGACCTATGTGATAGAGCTCCGCCAACGGCCACAAAAAGGCCACGATGTTGCACGGATACATCCTCAAACGGCAGCAGATGCAAAGAAGGCCAGGTATGATCTGAAATCGAATTCTACTAATTTTCATTTCGATCAACAGGCATGGTTCTACAACCCAAAGAGGCGGAAGGGTTTATGCCCGAAGTTGCAAAGCGACTGGGAGGGCCCAGTAAAAATCGTCGAACGGGTATCGGATCTAGTCTACAGCATCCAGACCACAGGAAGCAGAAAAAGGAGAGCGGTTCACATCGATCGTCTAGCAATTACGCAACCCAAGGTGAAACTCAGACGGAACTTTGAGTTTTTAAGACGGGGGCAGTGTTACAAAAGTGGGGAACGACCAAGTCGAACCACCACCACTACTAGTACTACTACTAGAAACTACAAGAAAAGAAAAAAAAAAGACTCACATCAATAAACCGCTGTCGTCAACCGCTGCCATCATCCGCTGCCATCAACCGCTGCCTTCGCCGCCCACAGTTGTCCAATACAACCCGTCTGGTTGTCTGCAGCCATTCGCAGCGAAATTCTCCTCTCGCCTACACTTCACTTCCTAAAGAGACACGAGATTAAAATAAAATTAACACACAGGTAATGAATCTCACCTCCAACTTTAGGCACCTTCCAATACTCCACCAACACACCACCTCTCCAGAGTCATCTTGCTTGCCCTAGCAAGCATCATCATCAACCCTCGGCGCCGAACCAGCGGGTTACCTCCAGCGCCTCCGTCATGTCCATCAGCCGTCACCTATTGAAAGAAAAATTAATTAAAAAGGTAATTTCACAAGTACCTCACTACTCACCTGTTCTCTTCCAGTATCCATTACACCATCGAAGCGCAGTCGCCTGAAAAGAAACCCACCCGCAATATCTACCTGGGAAAAGTTTCACCGCACCAAAAGTAAACAACCCCGATTTCAACTTGCGCAATTGTACACGGCTGCACCTGCGCTGGCACAACCGCGGACCCCTCGATTCACAGCAACGATGTCGGCTTTCCCCATGGCATAGGCCACCGAGGAATCCAGTTTCGTTTACTGGAACAAAAGGATCGAATACACTCGCGAAAAACACAACCGAGAAAGGCAATAATGGCAAAAGAAAAAAAGGTAAACAAAGATCTTAACCACTCACCTGTTGCAGAGGGTATCCAAATATAGCCGACAGCAAGCTGTGGCGTGTGGACAATGATCTTCATTGGAGTGCGGGTGGACTTCGCACTCCTCCCAAACGGGAAAACACCTGGATTTATCGACCCAAGAACACTCAAATTCGAAGAACGAACAATCCAGGTCGACGCAGTACACCGCGCGGGACTGCTGCCAAGAGGAACCGCACTCTCCTGGAACTTGGTGTCGGAACGTTTTCCGGTATCGATGGTCGGACGGACGCACACACTCCCGAATCAAAATGAGACACTTTTGCAAAAAGAAAACGCCCGAAAAACACAAGAAAACACGGAAAATACCCGGCGCGGTGGAAAAAAAAAATAAATTGTCGAAAAACAAAAAAAGAATGGGAATTCTGACGTCTGTCAGCAATGTCATCCGGGGCACGTTCAGTACACTTTTTGATGCGGCGCTCCCATTCGGATATTCTGCGGGTTGGGTTACATTGGTGTGCTGTAGGATAAAAGGGAAATAATTGGGAATGGTTGGGAAAATACAGGAGCGCGGTTTAATCGCAAGAAAGCGACGAAAAGTGGCAAAAAGAGGAAAAATTCAATTACAAGAGTAACTCCAGGTTCTCCGAGACGATAGACCCCTCGTTGGAGAGGGAAAATTACGGGCAATCAGGAAAAATGGGTGACGATGGCAAGGAAAAGGTGGACAAGTGGAAAATTGGGATAGAAAATTTTCCAAAATGGCGGAGGAAAAATCCGAAAGGCTGGAAGGTAATTGGAAATTTTCATAATTTTTTTTGGAATCTTTCCAGGCGCGAGTGAGATGACAAGAGAGGACGGATAGATTCAACGAGGGAAATTTTGGTGGAGAGTTGGAAGCGTTTAAAAGGAGCGCGTTCGGCAAGAGAGATTGGCTTTTTGCTGGTGATAGTCATCGTGTCATACTCGGAAGTCCGTCGGGGTTTTAATCGAAGAAATCGGAGAAAGACCGAAGTAACGCGGAAGTACCGGACTAACAGAGCAACGCGGAGAAACGAAGACAGCCGGAGAAAAGACGCAGCACAGACAAAAAAATTCGAACAACAACAACATTTCTAAAATTAACAACAACAAAATAAAACCTCTCGGGAACCAGAAATAAATCTGCTGAAATTAAACTAAGAAGTGTTTTTCTCTTTTCTTCGCCGGTGCGTTTTCTTGTTTTTTTGTGATTCACTCTCGCTTTTTCCTCCCTCTTCCAGCTGCAGCCCGGGGTCGCCACCGATAACCCCCCCCAGAAGTGTAACAATATAAAGGGTTTTTCAATAGGGTTATATTAAATTTTGGTTCGTACGAATCGGCCCACCAGATAGGCTGTGCGTGCTATAGTGGATAAATTCGTGTCAACATATTCGTAGGTGTTTCAGTTCAAAATGAGCTAAATCAGTCGATTCTACGCCGTTCACAGGAATTGTGAATCTCTCAGTCCACATTGTGGCGAATTTTGCGTAAAGATCTTTGCCTACACCCTTACAAGATCAAATTAACTCAAGAACTGAAGCTTCTTGATCATCTGAAGCGCCGAAACTTCGCCAATTGGGTTCTGCAAAAGTTTGAAGAGAATCTTGAATTTCATCGAAAAATCATCTTCAGCCATGAAGTTCATTTTTCGCTTAATGGCTTTGTCAATAAGCAAAATATGCATAATTGGATAGCAACAATCCCACATGTTCTTCAAGAGACTCCATTGCATCCACAAAACGTGACCGTGTGGTTTGGATTTCATGCCGGAGGTGTGATTTGATCCTATTTTTTCGTCGATGAAAATGATCGCCAAGTTACGGTCAATGGAGTTCGCTATCGTGCCACGTTGGAAGACTATTTTTGGCCAGAATTGGAAGAACTTGACATCAGTGACATGTGGTTCCAACAATATGGTGCCACATGCCACACAGTTGGTCAAATAATTGATCTATTGAAGCGAAAGTTCGATAATCGCGTAATCCCGGGAAATGGTCCGGCCGAACGGTCAGCTCACTCATGCGATTTAACGCCGATGGATTTCTTTTTATGGGGTTACGTTATGTCGTTGGTTTATGCCAGCAAGCCAACTACATTAGAGGAGCTCAGGAACTATATCGAACGCGAAATTGCCAACGTTCCGGCCAATATGTGTGGAAGAGTGGTGGAAAATTGGCTCTAAAGAATCGATCGCTGCAAATGTGCTCGCGGTGGTCATATGAACGAGATCGAATTGCATACATTTGATATGTGTACTACATTTTGAATAAATTTCAGCCCGATAACTCAATTATTCTGTTTTTTTAAATAAAAAATTGTTATGTCCTTATTGAAAAACCCTTTATTTAACTCTTAGATGTATACCGTGCCATATATTGCACAAGTTTTTGGCAATATCTTGCCTTGTGGAAATAATTTAGAGCTAAAAGAATCGTGTGCCACATCAGACATGTCATTGTATACCTCGCTGCCAAGATCAGTTTATCTTTTTTGACGCCTTTCAATCCTTATTTCCACCTACTCGTATAAGGGCAAGTAGTGGTTTCCTGGAAATGTTCGATTTAGAGATTTTGATCAAACTTGACATTACTATTATAGAGAAACTCAATAAAGTTGGTCTCTTAATTCTGTCTGTCTACTCGTATGTGTACGCTCGACTGCAGACTAAACGGTTGGATAGATTTTCTTCAAACTTCATATCTGGGGTCTGGGGGAATAATAATTGCAGTTGAAATTTGAATTTTAATTTTAACCCAAAAATTAACTGTACTAATCGCCGATTTTGAAAAAAGAAATGATGTAATGATCTTGATTACACATATGCTATTAGATGGCGCACCATGTTTTCGCCAGAATGTTCGTATAACGCTACTTTTTCTATTAACTGGTTCTTAAAAATTGGCTATTTCTCGGCTATCCATTTTGTTAGAAATTAATATCTAAACAATATTTGAAGAAGGGTTATTCGTTTCGAAGTTGGGATTTCACATCTCTGCCATATGGCATCTGTTAAATTCATCTGTCGTCGAAAATGATAGATTATTACTTCTTGCCTTGCCATTTTACAATATGGAGCGTTTAATCACCGATCGACGCACTAAAATTGTTGCATCGTACTACAAAATTAACAGTTCTGTAATATCTGTGTATCGCGATTTAAGGACAAATTATGGTCGTCATAATCGCCCAATTGAGCAAACAATTCGAAACACAATCACCAAATTCGAACATATCGGTTGTGTTTGCGATGTCGTAAGACCTGTGCATAATAATAATGCTTAATCAACCGAAAACATAGCAGCTGTGAGTGCCTCAGTGACCGAAAACCCGGAATTGTCAATCCCTCACCGCATTCACCAATTGGGTATTTCCTACAGCTCCGTTTGGCGTATTCTGCGCTTGGATTTGTATCTTTATTCCTAGCTTTCACAACAACTGGAATAAAGGGTGGCCGTGGTGTAGTGGTAACAGCATCGCTTGTCACGCTGTTGATTCACGGTTCGAATCCTGATGTCAAGAATCATCTATTTATTTCGCATGAATAAACAAAAAAGTCGATCACTTGCGAAAGCTAAGTCAACTCTACTGTGAAGGCATAACGCTGGCAGTAGGGTGGTCATATGGCTAAAATGCAACTTGATCGTGATGATGCCATCAGGAGGACGGAAAAAAATACTGTGAATCATAAGCAACGACAATAATAGCGAAAACAAACAAAATACTCCCCAGTTATCTGGACAGCCACCCTTGGAGTTTACGGAAACTTAATACCACCTGAGTTTCAAACTACACTACTCTGTCTTTCTCTCTGTCTCTTCCCCTTTCCACAAAACGCACGTGTTCTAAAAAAATTAGAATAAGGGTATTCATATCCCCTTTAACACGTGCAAATTATACAAAAAAAAAAAAAAAACTAAAGCAGAACATACATCGAATGGGTGCTGGAAAATCAATAAGTTGACTCCGATTTTTCAAACAAATTCTTCAGCGATGAGGCCCATTTCTCGCTCGGCGGCTACGTAAACAAAGAAAATTGCAGAAGTTGGGGTTTTGAGAATCCAAATGTGATCGTTGTGAGGCTATTGCATTCCATCACGGGTGAGAGTTTGGTGCGCGCTGTAGACCGGCGGCGTGATCAAGCCGTATTTTTTTGAGACAGGCGCCACTCTTTTAGGCCTGAGATTGATGACATTGATGTGAGCGACTGTGGTTCCAACAGAACGGGGCTACGTACCATGCAACACAGGAAAATTTGGCTCTATTGCATGAAAAATTACCCGGCCGTTGAATTGTGAGATTTAGCATCAATTGACCAACAAGATCATGTCATCTGATCGCGATAGATTTGTTTTTGTGGGCTATGCTAAAGATTGTGCCTATACAGACAATCCTCAAATTTTGCAGCACTTAGAAATCAACATTCGTAAAGCTATGGCCGCAATACAGCCAGAATGGCGGCATATATGTAAGTGCAAGTACGTGGGGGTTTCAGCTAATTCATAGCTCAGTCCAGATAGGCAACCAATGGTTCAAGTAGCGCTACATAGTATTTTTACCCGAATATTTTTTTTTTCGAAATCCAAAATGACTACAATGGCTCAGAGTGAAGTCAGTTCGTACTATTGGGCAAATTGTTAACAAGAACTACACAACAGCTCACGATGTTATAAGATGCTTTGAAACTTCAAAAACCTTAGAAAATCAATAAAAATCTAATTCGGAAGATACTCACAAAAAAACTATGGATCCTACGCCAAACAAAAATATAAATTAACCTTAGTGATTCAAAACTGCTTTTGAAAAGAAAACAAGCCTGGGAATGGAAGTTAATAAAAAAACTAGGATTGTTCTACATAAGCATGAACAAAATCTTTTTATAAGCAAAGTGAATTTTGGAAATAACATTGAGGTTTCGTTTATATCTATTTTTGGACCAGGAGATCTCCAATTTATTGTTGGAATAATAGGTTAGACTAAATATCAGGACATATTTAAAGGGAATTTAGTGCAAAGTATCGACAAATTTGGGCTAGAAGATCGTTATCACTTCTATCACGAAAGAACCCTAAATACAAAGCACTAAACATTGGCTTATGGCTTCTATATAATTGGCCGCGTATATTGAAAATTCCTCTACTTTATTGGACATTTGTGGGCATATTTAGAGATGAAGTTAAAGAATCATAAGATTTCAAATTAAAAGGGCTTCGAAAAGACTATTTTAGAGAAATGGAACGAAATTGACAACACTTTTTCCAAAAACGATTTATGTTTTTAATTTCAGAGATTTTTTTTCTAAAATGAATTGTAGCTTTTATTGTTTAACATCAATAAGAATTGCAATAGTTTATTATGAATAAAAAAATAACTCTCTGAAATTATTAAATTGAGTTATGTTTTACTGGCCATTACCCATTCATTTAGGAGTGTCCAAGTTTCATTTTGAGCCACCGTATATGGCAAAAATTAAGACATTCAGTTATATAAACAAACAAAGTTTGAGATATCCGCATATACTATAGGACGTCATCTTGAGTTTTCAATGCTGTGTAACTCAAAATAGGTTCTATTTTAAATAATCGCTGCAAATGATTCTAAACTCTTTTAAATGCAACAATTGCATTACAGTATTCATTCTGAGTCTAGTGTCTATGTACATTTTGGTTACAATTGTGCTAAAAAAAGGTCCTGAAAATCAATTTTTTTTTTCTACATATTTCAAAATAAAAAAAAAAACAATAATTTAAAAATACTTGTTAACAAAAGAAAGAAAAAAACTTTGTATGCACTTGTATTTTGCTAAACATATGTAAGTACATTCTAATATAGGAATTTTGTTGGAATGTGATGGAAATCATGGATTCGGAACGGAACCTTTATAGTGAGCGGAGTTTGTCACAACTGCATAACTTTCGAGTCATTAGACGTAGAGGTCTGGAGTTTGGACTATAGCCCAGTTTTACTCATCCGAAAGAGTAACATTTTGAAAAAGCTCAAAAACCAACAAGCTTTGGAGGTTAGGGCAAAAATCAAATAAAATATTTTTTTTTATACATTAAGATAACCGGGCCCTATTTCACCAACCACTTTTCACTTTGCAACTAATAATTACAAAAAATTAACCCCTGCAAAGTACAAGTGCTATGTGTTTCACTAAAAATGCAAAGTTCTCACGACTTTGCACTTTGTAATTTTTCTGGCTTTTTTATAAAGTGAAAAGTGTGAGTATTTCACCAATTAAAAAGAGAACTTTGCGTTTGTAATCGTGTTTTGCAAAGTTGCAAAGTATATTAGTTTTGAGACGTTTTTTTGTATGTTTCTAATTAGTTGATCACAGCTGTATATTTTTTTCTCCCATCGGCCTTCTTTACGCCTTGCTCAGTTTGCACTGTGTACTAACTGTAATCAATAATTAAGCATTGATAAAAACTTCAATGCTTGCACGTTTGCTTTATACGTTGTAAACAGTATGAGTCATGCTGACAAGAACGAAAAAGAGTTAGCTGTTTTGGAGGTTGTAAAAAATAAAAAGGTAATTTGTATACAAGCAGTCTTAAGTTTCATCATATTTTTGTTTACTTTTTTAATTGAAGGAAATTCTTTTTGCCGCGTTTGAAAACAACTTTATAACGAAAAAGCAAAAATAAGAAGCTTGGGACAGAGTTTTGACGAAAGCAGAGTCCCTTGGTCGTTGATGAAGTGATTCTCGACGTAATAGGGGCTGATTCGCCTACTGTTAAAGAGTTGAATTTGCCACAAGCGGGTGGCGATGGAGTTGTCTTGCTATCTTCAGAGCCGAATTCCAAAGCCACCGAAGTTACCCAGCTTAAACATCCTTCCTCAAGGAAGAGGAAATTTCAAGCTGAGGATGACGAAATAACATCTTTAAAAAAACAACTATTGAAGGTCGAAATTTATAAGGCTAAATTGGAAGACCTTAAACTGGAACGTGAGCTGAAAATTCGGTTATCAGGATTCACAGAAGGATTGAATAACGACAGCAAAGAAGATTCTTGTGCTAGTGAAGAATATGGAGTAAATATCACTCAATACTAGAATTTAGAACTTTTGTTATTTTTGTTATTGTTTTTTTATTTTCTATAATTTCTCCTAATCAGAAAAAAAACGGTGGTGGTTCACTGTCCTCTATTGTAGTCTCTTCCATGTAGTTTTCTTCATCATCGTTGTTATTATTCTCCCGCTGATTCTTCTCTTTTCACTTCCAGATTATGCAAAATGAAGCAAGAATAAACGATTTTACCTGCAATAATGGGCTGCAGACGGAGATAATTTAAACAAGGAAACTTTTTCTTCAATATTACTAAAAAAATTAAATGTTTGAGAATGCAAGAAACTAGGACACGTCATATACCAAAACTATTTTCAATGATTCGCCTAGTCTTTTTATGAGCCCGGTTAAATCGCTGTTCCACTGGATCGTCCGGATTTGTCCTTAGTTTCGTTTCACCAAACGCAAATTTTAAAAGAGAAAATTATTCTTTTGCAAAGTTGAAAATGTTCCATCTTTGCAGAATTCGTTTCACCAAACATAAATTTGCAAAGTGACAAGAATGTTTTTGCAAAGTGCAAAGTTTTGTCAGCAAAGAATTTTTCCATTTTGTTTCACCAAACAAATAAGCTTTGACTTTGTATTTAAAATTTTGCAAAGCTTGGCAATAATATTGAAAGAAAAATTGTCATTTGCAGTTGACCATTTGTTGTGAAAAGTTGGTGGAAATAATTAAAAAAATAAAATGAACCGTTTCGAAGCTCGTTTTGAAAACGAGAGGATACTAATAATGTACAAAGAGTTGTAAAATTAAGAACGAATTTTGAATTTGGAAATAATTGTTCCACTCTGGAGCGCTTCCCTTTAACAAGGACTAATATTGAATGTGTTTTGTCAAAACTTGGTCATGAGCTGGAGTTTAACAGACAAAAAAATAATTGTTTTAGTCCTTGAAACAACTTTTATGTACACTACGTTGGATTGGAGTCAACTATTCACGGAATAAGTAAAGCTACAGCCTGCAGAGTAGTACACCGAGTTTCAGACGCAATAATTAATGAATTTGTTGCAAACACAATTTGCTGGCCAGGAAATTCTTCGGAAATAGCTACCCAATTTTTTGCTCAAGGAGGATTCCCTTGTGTAGCTGGATGCGTTGACGGTACGATGAAGTACCCAAGCAAAAGCAGTTGGTCAATAGACATGGAAAGCATGCATTAAATGCAATGATGGTTTGTGGCCCAGACCGACCTTTCTATGCTGTTAACATACTCGTAAGCTGGCCAGGTAGTGTGCGTGATGCAAGAGTATTAAGGACTTCCTGTTTGACAGCAAATTTCAATGCAGGATATCTACCATTTCTAAATGCAGTACTTTTAGGAGTCAGCGCTTATTTTTTAAGTGAATGGTTAATAACACCACTATGGACAAATCCGGACAATCCGGTGGAACAGCGATTTAACCGGGCTCACAAAAAGACTAGACCAATCATTGAAAACAGTTTTTGTATGTGACGTGTACTAGTTTCTTGCATTCTCAAACATTTAATTTTTTTAAGAATATTAAAGGAAAATTGTTTAAATTATCTCCGTCTGCAGCCCACTATTGCAGGTGAAATCGTTTATTCTTGCTTCATTTTGCACAATCTGGAAGTGAAAAGAGAAGAATCAGCGGGAGAATAATAACAACGATG
Organism: Pocota personata; assembly: GCA_963082735.1. Lineage (NCBI taxonomy): Eukaryota > Metazoa > Arthropoda > Insecta > Diptera > Syrphidae > Pocota > Pocota personata. The sequence continues at coordinate 52,519,539 of OY720429.1, read as the reverse complement.
ATGAAGAAAACTACATGATGACAGGTAACTACCAAATGGAAATGCTTTTGTAATTTTAAATAGTTCAAGAAGTTTTTTTTTCTGGAGAATTAAGGAAAATAAAAAAACAATAATAAAAATAACAAAAGTTCTAAATTCTAGTATTGAGTAATATTTACTCCATATTCTTCACTAGCACAAGAATCTTCTTTGCTGTCGTTATTCAATCCTTCTGTGAATCCTGATAACCGAATTTTCAGCTCACGTTCCAGTTTAAGGTCTTCCAATTTAGCCTTATAAATTTCGACCTTCAATAGTTGTTTTTTTAAAGATGTTATTTCGTCATCCTCAGCTTGAAATTTCCTCTTCCTTGAGGAAGGATGTTTAAGCTGGGTAACTTCGGTGGCTTTGGAATTCGGCTCTGAAGATAGCAAGACAACTCCATCGCCACCCGCTTGTGGCAAATTCAACTCTTTAACAGTAGGCGAATCAGTCCCTATTACGTCGAGAATCACCTCATCAACGACATAAAGAACTACGGCTCTTCCACCCCCAGTTCCAGTTTTTTTTTTAGAACTATCTCTTTTGGTCTGAGAAAAATAAAACGTATATTAATTTTATAACACAAAAATGCTATGGCACTTAGTACTCTTCCACAAACCAAAACTATTATCCCTGGCAAAGGACCACTTTCCGTTGACTGAGGACAAATCAAGGGACTCTGCTTTCGTCGAAACTTCGTCCCAAGCTTCTTCTTTTTCTTTTTTCGTTATAAAGTTGTTTTGAAACGTGGCAAAAAGAATTTCCTTCAATTAAAAAAGTAAACAAAAGTATGATAAATCTTAAGACTGCTTGTATACAAATTAACTTTTTATTTTTTACAACCTCCACAGACAGCTAATTCTTTTTCGTTCTTATCAGCAAGACTTATATTGTTTACAGCTGTGACCAACTAATTAGAAACATACAAAAAAACGTTTCAAAACTAATATTTCACTTTTGCAAAGTTCTCTTTTTAATTGGTGAAACACTCACATTTTTCACTTTACAAAACAGTCAGAAAAATTGCAAAGTGAAAAGTCGTGAGAACTTTGCATTTTTAGTGAAACACATCGCACTTGTATTTTGCAGGAATTAATTTTTTTGTAAAGTTGCAAAGTGAAAAGTGGTTGGTGAAATAGGGCCCAGATTGTGAAAATCTTGCACTTTATCCAGCAAATCACTTGGAATGAAAATTTTAGCAAAATTGTTAATATTTCAAGTTTTTTAAGAAAACAATTTTACAATTTTTAAAAATTGGTACATATGACAAATTTTTCTTGATTGAGCCATATCCGAAAAATAATCAATTTTCATAAATTCGTTAATAAGTAAAGTACCCTACACATTTTTTATCAAAAACCTGGTACGCCATCTGTTAGTACCACTGTGCAGATGCATGTCTTTCAACCATATTTTGCATAACATTTTGGCACATTTCGGGTGTTATTTCACCAATTTCTTGAATAATGTTGTCCTTTAGTATCGGGATTGTAGTTGGCTTGTTGCCGTAAACCTTTACCTTCAAGAACCCCCAAATGAATGGAGGAGGCCAATCGATAACACCTCTGTTTGACATTATGAGGAAGGGAAAAATATTTGCATAATATCCATCGGATCGTTAACTGTATATGATGTGACACCGTCCTGTTGGAACCACATGTGTTGTAGGTCCAATCGATCCAATTCGAGCACCAATAAGTTTTGCTACATGTCAGGATAGCGATCACCGGTAATTGTTACAGCATTGCCACTTGCGTCTTCAAAAAATGTGGCGCAATGCTGCCGCCGAGGCTGTAAAGAACGTTGTTGAATAAATAGAGGATTTTCAATGTCCCAATATTGTGTTTATTAACAAAGACGTATAAATCGAAATGAGCTTCGTCACTCATGATAATTGAGGTCGTCAATATAGAACTGCAAAACTTTTTCACTCCATTCTCGCCGGCTCATACAGCCATTTTCCATTAGTTGCTGAGTCAACTGAATTTAATATGGATACAAATGCAAATTTGTTTTGATTATTTTAAACAAATTTGCGGCAGACATTCCAAATTCTTCTGCACGACGTCTAACGGAGGTGCCCGGACTTTTATCAATATTGTCTCTCACTGCAGCAATATTTTGTGTCGTGCGTACACTAACTCATGATTTAAACCAAACAAATTATTCAAATTTCTTCTATGTTGTCTTCTTCATCTGCAGTCCTAAGCCCGGCCGCTTAGGCTGCAGTTGTCTGTACAGACATATAGAATCGGCAGACCCAGTTTTTCGAGTTCCTCTATGCTAGTTACATCAGAATTGGTCAAAATCTAGAGTTAGACAATTTTTACGAAAGCAATACTTGCACTACACGCTACCGTTCATAAGTTTAAGACCACCAATAAGTTCTATGAAAAGAAGGTGTTATTACAAGGAAGCGGTAACTATTTATTTATTTTAACTATTTTAATCTCCTTATTTTTATTTATTGGAGTACACCATATAGATACATTTTAAATAGTATTTCAATGAAATTAGGAAACAATTGAAGAAAATAAATTATTTCTAAAAAAAAAAAAACATTAAGCTTTAAATTTTATAGCAGCTTTAATAAGTCCGGGCTCTCTATCAATTTTAATATTGTTTCGGTTGTTATTCCATGTGGGACTGATCTAGTTTTCGGTTCTAGGAAATATAAAATTCCATTCATTGAACCTCCTTCTCTTAATGGTATAAGCTCCAACGAAGTAAAATATCTGGGTATTATTTTGGGATAGGAAATTAAGCTGGAAATTCAATATACAAGAAAGAGTCAGGAAAGCTGCATTATCTATTTTTTCTTGTAAAAAAGCTATCGTGAATAAATGGGGTTTGCAACACCGAAATACTCACTGGCTCTAAATTTCGGTTATAACACCGATCCTCACGTATGAGATAGTTGTCTGGTGGACTGCCTTGGATAAAGCTATAAACCTCAGCAAACTAAGCAAAGTCCAAAGATCAGCTTGTCTGGGTCGACTCCGTTTGCAGCACTAGATATTCTATTTCATCTGACACCCGTCGACATTTTTGTCAGACAAATGGCGGCTAGTGCAGCAATCTCACATTGGTCAAATAAAGCCTGCATTTTGAAGAATTTCAGAATTCTCCCAGGGAACATCGACTACACCATACACAAGTTAAACTTTGATAGGAATTTTAAAGTCACCATTCCTTCCAGGTATTGGTTGTGGCTATGTTTTCTCTGATAGGCTTAATCCCAGCCTCTCCTTCCGTCTTCCAAATCAGTGTAGAGTGTTCCAGGTGGAAATAATGGCGATTAATGAAGTCTTATCTTGGTTAAAAAAAACGTCATATCAACCACAGCAATCAAGTCCTTGGAATAGAGTTCCCTAAATTCCTAGATTGCCAATCGTCTCTCATAGATGTGGCACAGCAATTTAATATTCACCTTTTCTGGGTGCCAGGGCATAGGAATATCACAGGGAACTGTAAGGCTGATGAACTCGCCAGATATGGAACTAATATACCAATCCTTCTGGATAATGGTACATTGGGTGTACCGCTCGTTACATTTAAAATCAAATTAAAGTTGGATGTAATCGAAAGAACGAATCTTAGGTGGACACGTGTTGCAATGTGTCTTGCGACAAAACAGATTTGGCCTAAGCTGGACCTGAAACGCTCTAAGATTCTGATTTCTGTCAACAGACTGCATATCAGTGCCACAATAGATGTCATTAGTGGGCACTGTCTAATTGGCAAGCACGCTATAAGGCTCGGCGTTTGCTCAAATGATTTCTGTAGAGGCTACTTGGACGACGAGGAGGAGGAAACTATTCTCCACTTCCTTTGTACATGTTCAACTCCCCCATAAAAGGAAACTTCACTTAGGAGCTTTCTATGTCAATGACTTAGGCGATCTTACAAATATAGATATCAGAAGCCTCCTTCGCTTCATCAGAAGCTCCAAATGGTTTGATTAAGTAGGCATGAGATCACTGGTCTATATGTATTGGCATTAATAGCTGGCAGCCACTTCAACCTAACCAAAGACTTTGTCTTTTATAGTATTTAAACATAGGTATAAGTTTTTATCAAAAATTAAATTAGAAAACAGAATATTATGCAAAAATAATGCAGCTCTTTGGATTAAGATATTGCAATAATGCGCAGCCTAAAATTTTTTTCCGATAATTCGATTTATCGTCGAATCTACGTAAGCCGTATAGATATGTATATCGTGTCATATTACCTTGATCAAAAAGTTTCAGGAATTTGTTCAGAAAATTTAAAATACACGTTTTCTTGATAATCGATATTGTCCCCTTCAAAGTACTCTACATTGACTATAACGCTCTTATGCCAGCGCTTGATCCAATCCTCGAAACATTTTTTATCATATAATCGGATTGGGGTATAGCCATCAAGCCGTCTTCGATTTTTCTATTATCTCCTCTCTGCTGCCAAATCGCGTTTCCCAGAGCGATTTATTGAGTCGACCGAACACAAATAAATCGCAGGGAGCCAAATCAAGCGAATTCGGTGCCTCTTGGATGGTATTTGTTCTGTTCTTGGTCCAAAACTCAGGATGACATTGTGCGACGGTGCGTTATCGTGGTGCAAAACCCATGAGTTGTTTGCCCACAAATCCGGTCTTTTTTGGCAAATTGCTTCACGCCCAAATAGTAAACCCTGTTGACTGTCTGATTTTTTCGCAAGAATTCATGATGCACAACACCGTTGTAATCCATGAAAACCGTGAACATCGCCTTCTTTTCGACTGAACACAACGTGGTTTGTTCGGTCTTGGCTCATTATGTGTACGCCGTACACTCGCCTGATGCCTGGATTGCATTTTTTACTCATAAGCCCACGTCTCTTCTCCTGTAATTATGCGTTTGATGAATGTTGGGTCGGATTCAGGCGCTAAAATCATGTCTTTCGCGATGTCATTGCGGTATCTTTTTTGCATGAAATTCGGGTCTTTCGGCACCAGTTTTGCAGCGACACGTTTGAAGCCCAAATCTTTAACCGAAATGTCTTGAACGGATCCATACGCAACGTTCAAGTCCTCTGCCAGTTCTCTGATGATCAATTTGCGGTTTTCGGCCAACATTTCTTTGATTTTTCGATGTCGACGGCCTACCACTGCGTTCGTGTCATTCTAAACGGACTCATGACCACTTTTGAAGCGTTTGTGCCACGCATGTCGACACAAGGAGGCAGGTGTATTCTCGAAAGCGTAGCTTTTACAAATGTCAAGCTACGACGCTAAAATTTGGAGAGAATGTTAATGACAGATGAGTTATTCCTGAAACTTTTTGATCATTATTAAATGCAACAAGTAATTTGTGCTCAAAACAGAAATCTATTAGGGGATATACAACTTCAAAAAATGATATTACAGGTATAAGTAATTATTTCACTATATTAAGTTTTCTTTCAAGCATCTGAGGTCTTCAATAAGACCAATGGGCCTTGCTAAATAAATTTAAATATGGTCAGCATATAAGTGAAATAATACGTTTTTACAAACTTTTGGCAAGCCATTTATGTATATACAAAATAGAATCGGACCCTTGAGGAACACCTGCCAAAACATCTGAAGTTGGTTCTGAAGTCCTTCTATCTACAATAACTCTTTGCATTCTGTATGCTAAATTATTTTCTATTAGAAGAACAGCTTTAGTAATAAAACCAAAATATGAGGCTAGTTTACTGCATAATACCTTGTGATTGACTCTGTCAAAAGCTTTAGAGAATAGAACTGGCAAGCAGTCTTTATCAAATTGAAGTCTAATATCTTTACTATGGCGGTAGAACAAGTATGATTCGGCCTGCAACCAGACTGGTATTGGGATAATAGACTTTTTGAGTCAAAATGCCAAACAATCTGTCCTGCTAGGATCTTCTCCAAGATCTTTGACAGACAAGGCAGAATGCTAATCGGTCGGTAGTCACTAGGTAGCATAGGTTAAGATTTTTTTTTTTTTTTTATAATTTGCACGTGTTAAAGGGGATATGAATACCCTTATACTAATTTCTAGGACACGAGCGTTTTTTGTGGAAAGGGTAAGAGACAGAGAGAAAGACAGATTGGTGTAGTTGGTTTGAAACTCAGGTGGTAGTTAAGTTTCAGTGAACTCAAAGGGTGGCTGTCCAGATAACTGGGGAGTATTTTGTTTGTTTTCGCTATTATTGTCATTGTTTATGATTCACAGTATTTTTTGCCATCCTCCTGATGTCATCATCACAATCAAGTTGCATTTTAGCCATATGACCACCCTACTGCCAGTGTTATGCCATCTTGACATCAGGATTCAAACCGTGAAACAACAGCGTGACAAGCGATGATGTTACCACTACACCACGGCCACCCTTTATTTGTTTGCAACCGGAGTTATTCTTTCTTTCTTCAATGCAAGGAGAAACGTCCAAGACGTTATTCTGTAGTGTATTATATGAGTAGTTGACGTCAGAAGGTACGGAATTACTACTTTCACAAACCAAAGAGGATGCCATCTTCTCCAACAGCGTTGGACTTCAGTCCTTGAACAGTGGCAAGTACTTCACCTTCAGCTTGCAAATCAAAATTTTCCTCGGATTCGCCTAGTGGTTTATTACATGGAACAAAGTTCGATTGACTTGAGGTATTGACAAGCAACTCGTCATTCAATTCACTAGGATCCTGCTTGCAGTCTAACTTTTCTTTCTTACTTACACCAGTTTCTCGAAGATTAGAACATAGCTGCTTTGAGGAATGCTATACATTAAATTTTGATGCAAAACAATTTCTTTTTGCCCAGTTTATAGCAATCGGATTACTTCTCCACGTGCGATATGACTTCGTGTTTCGTACCCGAACAACTTTAGAGGTACATGCGTTTCAAATATTCCAGTAATTATTGACTGGACATAGTGAAGCTTATCATCGATATTTGATAGATTTTTCAGTCATCCCAGGAGAGAAATCCGCATCACAATAGACCGAGCGATATTTATTGACTTGTAATGTTGGTATTGAAAAGACATGGGAAAAAATTTGAGGTCATGAACTGATTTGTTCAAGAGATAATTGATCTTGAAGAAGAATGTTAGATGGACTCGAAACTAATAAAAGATCAAGCAGACTTGGTGGGTCATTAGGATCATAACGAGAGGGATATGTGCTCAACACTGTTAGTCCATAAGCCGAAATTGCATCCAGAAGTTGGGATGAGCATGAATTGGTTGGTATTAAAATCTCCACACATGATTATGTGTTCATAGTCCGTGAAATAGCAACATAAAATGGAGTAGGAGAAAAACGTCTGCTTGGATTATATACTCCTAAACATCTCAAAATATACATAACACTTCCATCGAATATATCCAAAACCATATACTCAACTACATTATCAGAAGATTTCAGTAAAAGTTTACATTTAAGGGTTCTCCTCTAGTATTTGTTATTCTGTCATTACGAATCATCGTAAAATTTGGTATGTCATACAAATGGTTTGAAGAATCGGGTTTAAACTAAGTTACGTTGATACATATGACATCAATCTCTACCCCATTGACTACATGCCTAATGTAATCTAGTTTTGAGATATTGAGACTTCTAGAAATAGGATAATATACTTTAAATCCACTTTCTGCACTGGAAATAACTTTCAACAATACATGTAAAGAATCTTCGTCGATAGTATTGGCATATGCATTATCTCTAAACAATGTTATGGAGAGAATAAGGGAATAACACAAGCAAATCAACCACAAATGTCAATAAATAACAACTAAAAGTGACATTTAAAATCAGCAAATTAATATTAAAAATTAGAGAGAAAGTTGTGTAACAATTATATATATACGGGTATCATATCATATTTAAAGGTATTCGTTTCTACAAAGAAAAATAAGAATCTTTTAGTACTGCAAGTTATTTGGAGAAGCTTAGGATTTCTACGGCTACAGTTTGTTGATCTTCATCTCCTGTCAGTTGATGTACGAGTACGTGGGCGATGTCATTAAGTTGATCTATGCTGTCAATTTTCACGGCATTATCTTCTTTGCGGCAGATGTAAACAAAGCAACGCATAGAAAAGGCTGAATAAATGTGTTTTTTTGATGTTTCAGTTGATTTGATAGTCGACAAATCTCTCGGTGATGCTGTGTTAGGCTTTCAGATAAGAAAATCGTTAACGAAGTCAATGTGATTTTGACAAAGATGTCGCGAGTTTTTTCTTCTAAAGTCAGAAAGTGCATTTATCACTAAAAATTTGTCATGCGTTGAGTAAAATTTAACGATTATGACAGTATTTTCTCTCTGCTACCTGATTATGGGAGTTGGTTGTTGGTAGTTCACCGTGAGACAGAGCCTATTAAACAAGCATTTTAAATATTCATTGTGAAAATATGGGATTCCAATGAAACGAACATCAGTGGCGATGTTCTTTATTTGAAGTTCTTGGAGTTGTGTCTTGAGTTCAGACATTTCCTCGGCTTCATTGCATTCGGGAAGCCTTGCCTGCACCACATCTTGTTGTAATTGTAACTTTAAGTTATCAGCTTCTACCTGCAAGCTATCGAGAGCTGCTCCTAAAAGAATAAACTGGGGATTTCAAAATATTAATTTCAAGATCAAACTGAATTTTTCTGAAATAGAATCTTGAAATTTTGTTACAGAGATAGTAGGTGTGAATAAAAAGTAAGGGCACACTCCGAGTGAACACTCATGAATGAAGTGTTTTCATTAAAGGGAGGACTCAATTTGGTGTGAATATAAAATGTCCTCAAGTTGAAGTTTGAAAACTAGAGTGGAGAGCTGTCAAATTCATTTGTCAACATTCTTATAATTTAATCAACAAAAGTGAGTGCATAAGAAAATATAAATTTACAGTAATGTTTTTAAACATACAAAGACTTCTACTTACCTCGAGAGCTTGACCGCTGATAAGTGTTCAAACTACTCTCTATGGAAAGCCTTGAAGTCCATAAGGAAACCCGTAATGCACTCGCCACCAATAAGAAAAGCTAACGGAGAATGGGCAAAAGGAGACAGAGAGAAAGCGGAATTATTTGCCGAACATTTAGAGGAAACGTTCAAGCCATTCGATGGGCAACCATTGATCGAAGATCCGAATGCAAATACGGCACCCGACAACTTTAAATTGAAAACTGTATCCCTGCCCGAACTTCGTATGACAATAAGAAAACTGACAAATAACAAGGCTCCAGGATATGATTTAATCACTGGCGAAGTTTTGAAGGAGCTACCGAAAAAAGCGTTAGTTAAGTTACTCTACATTATAAATGCTTCATTGAGACTTCTATATGTTCCAAGGCAATGGAAAGTCGCCGAAGTAATAATGGTTCCGAAACCGGGGAAATGTACAAACGACAAGAAATCATATAGACCCATTTCGCTTCTGCCGATAATATCTAAAGTCTTTGAGAAACTTCTGCTAAAAAGATTGCACCCATTAATTGAAGAAAGGCGATTGATCCCGGATCATTAATTCGGGTTTCGGGTTAAACATTCCACAATCGATCAGGTGTATCGAATAACAAATGAAATTGAAAAAGCTTTAGAAGGGAAAAAGATATGCTCTACCGCTTTTCTCGACGTATCGCAAGCGTTCGACAAGGTATGGCACGAAGGCCTGAGATATAAGCTAAGGGTAATCTTACCAGATAAACTCTACAGAATACTGGAATCTTACCTTAATAACAGACTCTTTCGTGTTAAACATGGGGCAGAATATTCGAAATTCAAAGAAATCCATGCCGGTATTCCGCAAGGAAGCGTTCTCGGCCCAATCCTGTTCCTCCTCTACACAAGAGATATACCACAAGATGAAGGGACTGTCGTAGCAACGTTCGCAGACGACACGGCTATCCTCGCAACAGATGAGTCAGTCGAATCATCAACTGGAAAACTCCAACGAGCTTTAAACAAAGTATGCGAGTGGACAAAGACCTGAAGAATCGTCCTTAGCGAGACCATGTCAACGCATGTCAATTTTACGTACAAAAAGATAAACAACTTACCTATTTCCATTAACTCGGTACAAATACCGTACGCAAACGAGGCAAAATATCTAGGAATGACACTAGACGGAAAACTTAAGTGGAAGCCACATGTTAAAAAGAAGCGCGACGAGCTCGAAATCAGACTTAGAGAAATGTACTGGCTACTCGGGAGATACTCGAAGTTAAGCGTATACAACAAACTGCTTCTGTACAAGCAAGTGCTAAAACCATCTTGGACATACGGTATACAACTTTGGGGTTGTACCAAGCCAAGCAATATGACTGTTCTGCAAACATTCCAAAACAAAACACTAAGAGCAATTGTGAATGCTCCATGGTATATAAGGAATAGTGATATTAACAGAGATTTAGGAATTGCTACCGTGAGGGATGAAGTAACAAACTTTGCTCACAAACTTCGTACTCGCCTTCATGATCATTGCAATAATGAAATAATCCATACTCTGGACATGACAAACCTCGAGCGCCGACTACAAAGAACAAGACCGTACGATCTGGCGCAGTAAGGGAAAACCGCATGTAATGACGGTATTAGTAGGTGCCTTCGCTGGAAAGCTACTTACCTAACGCGATTAACACTACAGAAGCGTAAACTACTTGTTAAGGTAACTTAGTCGTAGTCACCACAAAACGAAAAAATGAGAGGAACGAATTTCCTACTACTATGAGCACGAGCGGCCGGTTCTCATAGTGCCTCTCTGGGGGGTGAGGTTTAGCCCGTAGGCATATACTGGCCGACACTTATGAATCATCAGGTCAGATATATGAATCGGGCATAACCAATGGTATGGGCCATTGGTATCTTTTGAAAAAAAAAACATACAAACGCGAAAAATAAATAACTATAATTCAAAGCATTTCGGTGACACAGGGGATAATTTCAAGACCCTGTATAGATTCAAGTTTCATAACATGAAATGGTTAAGCAATCAATTCCTTCCCGATATTGCTGAAGAAACCCGTGGTGGTGCCATACCAATAGTTTTTATAGTCAAACAAATCCAGTAGCTGCTTCTCATGGGCTTTTAAATCATGGAAAGATTGCCCGTCTTTTTTCTATCCCCTTTTGATAGCCTTCTTATTTTCTATTTTTTTCCTGATTTTTTCTTCCACAGCTTCTAACGCAACTTGCTTTTTTGATTTTAATATCTGGAGTTTGGCTTTTTTCCAGCAAGCAAGAATAAAATTGTAAAATTTTGATGAAATCTTCTTCGCCCATTCTAGATCTCTTCGTTTTTGAGAGTTTGTCACTGATTCCGAAACAGTATTTTCCATTTTTATATCTCTTGAAGTTACCTCCAATGCACACTCAACTTCTTTAAGTGTTCACTCGATAGATTCCATCTTTATTCACACCAAAATAGACGGAACACTCAACTATCAAAATATGTGAGGGGAAGATTTTCGTTAAACTTAACGAAACCTCACCACCAGATGGAGTGTTCCCTCCAAAATGCTGAGGGAACACTCACACTCAATTTTTATTCACATCACCCAGTACTTGGTATTATATTATGCTCGTATATATATAACAAAGAAAAAAAATGAGAAAGTTAGACTTTTTAACATGGCTTCTAAAAAGCGGGAGGGTCAAGGGAGTTAAAGTATATTAGAATGTATCAAAATCTACAGGGTACTTCCCATGGACATAGAACATTGCAATTTGGTACAGAGATAGAACTTGGTGTGTAAATAAAGGAAATAAAGTGCTCGACTAGGTCGTACGAAACTGTCTCATTATTTGCGAGTCACACTAATTTGAATTTATTTCTTCAAATTTCCCAAAGTAATGATCTGTTTTAGGTTTCTATGTAGGGCATGTATAATAAAATCAATTATGTAGACGACTTCAATAAAAATTTACGATAACGAATAACATCCACATAAGCCATATTACACTAAAAGCATCTACATAATATACTCATATAACTATTAGGTAATAGGTTGGTTTGAAAAAATAACTATTTTCAAAGTTATGCCTATATCATAAAAAAAGGGCACGAAAGCTCCATATGTGCTGTTCGTTCACGAATTGTTCAGATTTCAAATGCAGACAATGTTAAAAAGAGTTGACAAATTTTCGAAAGATGCATTAAAAAGTTAAACAAAAATATCACATTAAAAACCTTTATGTAATGCAGATAAGTTTGCAGTAAAAATAGCTCAGGTACCTTAAGTTTTACCTAACGATTGCTTATCGATGGTTTCTTTATGTCACTAAGTTATTACAATACATAGGTGTGTATTACCCATACCTAATCTTTGCAAAAAGTATTGATATCTCACAAAAAACGTTACTGTAAAAAGGGGCCAAGTTCTCTACTACATAAAGCCTGTAATAATTCAGTCATAAAAAAGAGTGAGGTACGAGTATATATGCGTGCCAACCTCATTTTGTTCCAATGCCTACTCAATTATGCCACTTGGGGCAATCAACAATTTGTTTGAATTCTTTAAGTTATGAACAGCTTGGCCACATATAAATATCCGATTCATTTTCAACACTTTAAAGTGGAAATTGTAGGCAAATAGCCCACTGTAATGTGTCCATTTAATTAGAGTACTGTAATCGAGGTATTGATAAGGTACTCGCTAGCATTAACCTTTTTCTGCTCTTGAACAGACAGCAAATCAAAAGTGACTTTCAAGCTCAGGTGTAAGTTATATAGTAGTTTATTAATCTTCATTCATAACTTAAATAATTTATCTTATTCATTAATACATTTATTCATTAATACATTGCAAGAAATTAAACACAAGACAGGCTCAGTAAACTTCAAAGACAAGCTTGTGTATGCACAATAGGTGCAATGAAAACTGCTCCTACTGCAGCGTTGGAGGTTATTCTAGACCTACCAACCCTTCATCTTCATATAAATAGAGAAACTATGATTCATACTCATAGCTGAAGATGACTCAAACCAGTTCACTCGGACATTGCGCAAGAACTTATCAGTAATAAACTACTAGGAATACAAATCACAGACAAATGTCTGCCAAAATTTAACTTCAGCCGCAACCTGAAGGTGACATTCCTAAATCCCAATAACTGGGAACACAATAAACCTGCATTTGCCAACGATTATCATGTATGGTACACAGATGAAGAAGTTGGAGCTGTGGTAGACGCTGCTACTACAAAGACCTCCGTCCACTCAAGTATTGTAAATGTAACTCTCTATTTCAAGCTGAAATATTTGTCATATAATTATGCATCAGAAAAAATGTAAACAGATCTATAACCAACAAGAACATTTATATCTTATCAGTTAGCAAGGCTGCTCTATTAGCAAACTAGTGTGGGACTGCCTTCAAGTACTCGTAACGCTAGTTAGCACAAATGGAGTTCATCTCATTTGGGTGCCAGGATACAGTGGACATGAAGGAAATTAAATGGCCAAGATCATTCCGTGGATTATCAGTCAGTACGTCAGAAATATGTATGAAAAACTGCCTAAAAGAAAAACATCATCACTGGATGAAAACTGAAGGTAATAGACAATACAAAATCTTTCTGCCATATAGCTCTCATAAAAGAACGAAACAACTTCTACAGCAAACTATCAGAATCGAATAGTCACAGAATTCCTCACAGGCCCCTATTAAGTCAAAAAACATCCCATGGCTATGGAGATAGCTCAAGATAACGTATGCAAATTGTGCAATGAAGACGAAGAATCAACACATTTTACATCACTGTGACTGTATAACCGGAACACGTCATCATTACTTTGGTAAATTCTATCTTGAAGCAGAACACATATCTGCTAGCTCACTCAAAAATATAATCGAATTCATCAACAACTCTGGCATTTGAATTAGCTTTAAGATTAGAGGAAATCACAATAGGTCCAATAGTGGCCGCAATGATAAGGTGACCAGATCCCAGCTCAACCAACAATCTTCAATCTATATATATATATATATATCTATATATATATATAGTATAAGGCATACATTTCATTTGTACATAGCTTGCACAGAGATATGATATTTTTATCTTACTACTGAAAAATTGTCTAATTAAGTTTACAATTATTTTATTCCCGAGTGAAACAATGGAAGGAAAACTATTTAAAAAACATTCATTTAACCATTTTTTTTTCTTAAAAATTGGATAAAAAAACTTAATAATAGGTGAATAATTAAAGAAGTTAATATATGGGTTAGTTATAAATAAATTAATAGCAACAGATAAATTACTAAATAACAGGATAAAATAAATAAATAAGTAGAAATACGTAAATAAATATATTAAACAACTTGAAAATCAATTAAATTAACAGGAATAAAAATAAGTAATAAATTAACAGAAATAAATAAATGAATATTAAACAAACTACATAATGTAAACATAAATTATAAATTATGAATTAAATAAATTAACAGGAACGAGATATTTATATACTATGTACTTGCATTATTGGTTCTATGAATACAAATTTCTTATTAATAAGTTTTCTAATTCTTGACATTTAGTAAAGAATTTTTATTAAGTATTTGAATTTTCCTTTTGATCTGTAACACTCCAGCTTTTTCGTGTAATGTTAACGTTGAGTGAAGCAAACGGAGGTTTAGCATCATTTTTAATGTTTTGTTTTGTGCAATCTCGAGTTTTTTGATGTGCGTTTTTGCACAGCTTCCCCAAACCAGACATGCATAAAGAATAATTGCTTGAAAAATGACTTTGAATATTGTGATTTTATTAGTTTTACTTAGTAGTGAACGACGATTTATGAGAGGGTACAACATTTTTGTTGCTAGACTAATTTCGTGGAGCGTATTTTTTATGTGTTCACCAAAGGTTAGTGTCTTATCTAAGTATACACCAAGATACTTAACAGAATTAACCCAAGGGATATCACAGTTGTTGAGATGTAACTGACCCAAAGGCATAAAGGAAGCCTTTCTTTTCCTGGTAAAAAAAGATGGCTTGCGTTTTGTTAGCATTTTCTTTAATTTTTCATATTTTATAGTAGTCAGCAACAACATTAAGTGCATTTTGCAAGACAGTCTCTATCATCTGACCAGATACGTTTGAGCTGAAAATAGCAGTATCATCAGCATACATTGCTACTTCACAATTCGTTATAATTGGAAAATCAGCAAAATATAAGATGTACAACATCGGTGCCAAAACAGATCCTTCGGAACCCCTGAGGTTATCGACCTTAGAGAGGAATAGCACTTGTTTAGATGAACTACAAACGTCCTATTGGATATAAAACTTTGTATAATTTTTATTAGATAGAGTGGGCATCCAAAGTTCTGAAGTTTATGCAGAAGTGCATTATGCCACAAAGAATCGAAAGCTTTTTCAACATCAAGTAAAACGAGACCTGTTGATTGCATTAAAGATAGATTTTCTTTCACGTGCTTGCAGATACGTAGTACTTGATGTGGTGTGCCATGATTTTGTCTGAAGCCGAATTGTTCTTTTGGGATAACTTCACTTATTGCAAAAGAATCTAGAAATTTCCAAGATTTTACTTAAGCTGCTTAGTAAGCTTATTAGACGATAACTGTTTGGGTCATTTAGGGGATTTCCATGCTTGCGAATGGGAATTATTTTAGCCGTATTCAATTTAAATTTTAAACAATAATTAACAATAAAACAAATAAATTTTAAACCAATTGTTGGCAGTTGTTTAAGAACGCTATTTTTTATATCGTCGAGTCCTGGAGACTTATTGTTTCGGAGATCGTTGACTATGAACTCGATATCTTCTATTGACACTATGGCGTTTGATGGTAGAGTTTCAGTTCAACTGTTTATTGCATTGATGCTGTCATTAACAAAGGAACTAACTGAGTTTTGTTCCAAAATCAAAGGGTTGTTAAAATTTTTGGAAAAAATATCTGCAAATATTTCAGATTTATCTTTATCCGCAACAATGAGGGTATTTTGGCTTTCAAGATGTGGTATACTACTATTTCTATTTTTAAGCACCTTAGCAACATTCCAGAAGGGTTTGGAATTTGGGTCAAGGAAACTTAATTTCTTATTCCACATATTATTTCTGAATACAGAGATTTCAGTAGTTATTGCTTTGTTTAAATTTTTAATTTTTACAAAATGATGACGCTGTCTAAATCGTTGCCATAGTCTTCTGAATCTATTCCTTAACTTTCTTAGGTTTAGTATGAAGCGTGGAAGTTTTATCACTCGGTTGACTACCGATTTATTCGGAACCGCCTCATCAACGCTCTCCAGAATCACCTTTCTAAAAGCATCGATGTTAGTATCAATCTGTTGGCTGTTATTAATACAGTCTAAATCACAGGAAAAATGTTGTAGTTGTTGTTTCACAATCTACAATCTTATTGCCTAACAATTAAGTGTCCATATGTGTTTTGGCTGACATGAAAAAATAATACAAATAATTAATACAGCACAAATGAAATATCGTTCACACCGGTAGACGGTGCTCCGCAATAATGTAATGTGAGTCTTTCAAATTTTCTGGCACCAATGCATAGCAACCAACTTTTAAAAGTTCATTAGCATTTCATGATTATGAATTGTAATTATTATTTTTCTTTTGTTTTTACTGTTTGTTTATAGTGCTAGCCCGCGACAATAATTGGATTGCAATTGAATTGCAGTAAAGGTCATTATACCACCTACCAATCATTTTCTCTTTCTACAGAGGATGGCATCATTAACTAGGGGTTAATGAATGTTATGGGAGAACTACTGAAATATCAAAATATCTTTAATTATCGGTTTTGTTCTTCTTTTAGGAAATATGAAAGTGAAGACATGGATCGCTCCCTATTCTATAATTCTTGAAATTGCATGTCGGATACAGTAACTCAAAATGTGTCCGTTTTGAGTTAATGCCATATTCAGATTCGCTAGGTTCGAATCTATATATACAATGCCAAGTAGCATTATTTAGTTACAAAAACTCGTTTTTAGAGAGTCATAGGTCAAAGGATTGCATTCTTAAGGAGTCAATGTTGTTGGTTCTATTATTTTGCTCGTACTGAAAAATTAAGTTCTTTGAATTGTGACTTTTTGTAGCCGACTTGCAATTCAAGCCTAAATTCAGAATTTTATTAATATATAACTAAACGCTATAGCTCTAGAATTATTCCTAATATACCTTGGATCGTTGAAATAGGAAGACCGCTTTCAAAGACTAGTTGAAGTACCACAGTAAGTTTATATTCCGATTCTCATATTTGTACAAAGTGTAGGCCAAAATACAGGAATTAAATTTAAAATCATCGTTCGAGAAAATTCCCAAACATTCTGTCAAAAAAAAATAAATAAATTAATAAGTTTTCAAGCTCATGCTGAACTGATTTTAAATTTAAAGAATAAATTAAGTTTGTGAAGCTCAACGACAGACATTGCCAATTTGGATTTCTGATATAGAAATTTTCTATTTTGAATATTGAACCGATTTTGGTGAATTTTTTTTTTGTTAGAGATCTTTCTTGGACAATATAGAATATGGTTTTCCTCAGCTACTAAAAGACACGTTTGAAAGCTATATGGAATAAATAATCCATTGCTTATTTAAAAATAAAATACTTTGAAATATTGAGGGGGGGTGAACACCCACTGTTCGAAGATATTCCTTCACAGTGAGAGCAAACTTAAAATTAGACAAAAAAAGATGAATTCACATAAATTTATATGTCACATGCCAATGTTGCTTGCGGATTCTGTTTTTACTAGAACCACCTTCACAACTTATAAATTTTGTGGTGAAAATAGATAATTAACTGTAATCAAAATTAGTGGATGCTTTAAAATGATTGTCTTTGTTTGATCAACTGAGTTAAAAGATATAAAAGTAGAAAAAGTGATCCTTATATGTGGGACGTAAGGCTTTGACCTGTTGACCTATGAATCTGCGCTGTACCTCATAAGTAAAATTAATTATTAACTATTCAACTCATTTTCAAATTCTGAAGAAGCAAATCAACCGAATTTTTATTTATTTATTTATTCATCTACCGAGCTTAACTCTAATAGATTGCCCAGAATTGATAATAAGTAAATTATGTAATATAAATAAATTATGTAATATAGGGTGATAGATAAGAACGATAGGAAAATAAATTTAAATAAAACAACAACGGTATGGGATATCAAATTAATTCTGGCTTTATTTTGAAGCTACATTCATTCATTATTTTGAAGCTACATTCATGCTACATTCATACATTGTTCTTCAAACGGTCGGTCTAATTTTTGTTGACTCGGTCCAATATGTGCTGCGTTATTCCGACAATAACGTCTCGATTGTTGGCCTCGAGCTCATCCAAAGTAGTTGGCTTGTTAGCGTAGACTAAGGACTTGACGTAGCCCCAGAGAAAATAATGGAGGAGTGTTAATGGAGGCGGCGGCCAATTGATGAACGCTCGCCGTGAGATGACCCAGTCGCCAAATTTCTCCTTCACCACTTCGAGCGTTGCGTCGCTTGTATGGCATATAGCGCCGTCTTGTTGGAACCACAGCTCGCATATATCGATGTTTTCGAGCTCTGGCCACAGAGAGTCGGTTAACATCGCTCTGTACCGAGAACCATTGACGGTAACGGTGTCTCCTTCTTCATTTCGAAAGAAATAAGGTCCGATGATACCGCCGTGCCATAAACAGCACCAAACGGTCAATCTTTGTGGATGCATTGATGCTTGGTCGAACACTAGTGGATTGTGCTCGCTCCAATAATGGCAATTTTGCTTGTTGACATAGCCGCTGAGCCAAAAATGGGCCTCGTTCGAGAAGATGATTTTTTGGCCAAAATCCGGATCTCCGGCCAACATTTCCAACGCCCAATTAGAGAACTCACGACATTGTCTATGATCGTGCGGGGTCTCGCGTCAGCACAATCTTATATGGATATAGGCCCAAATACAACCGATCCTGGATCCTGGTTGACTCTCTGGCGCCGATCGGCGCTGAATCGTCATTTCTGCTTCTTCTTCGATACTGGCCGCTACGGCGGCTATGTTTTCTTCACTTCGCACCGATCTCTGTCTGGTTGGTGGCTTAAGGTCTAAAAGAGTGTACACACGCTCAAACTTTTCCACGATGCGACTGAAGCCATGATGACGACCGACCTCACGACGAAATTCACCTTGCGTATTTACAACTGAGCCGGAATTTTGATAATATTTTTTAATAATTTCCCCACGTTCGGGAAGCGTCAAACGATGCATGATGAATGGTATTTTCTAATAATAATATAAAAATATTTTAGACTGACATCTATCCAAACTTAAATCAACAATGTGATCAAGAGAATTTAATAATTTAACACATATTGTGATATATGATAGATATGCCTTTTAATGTAAAAAAAACTGTACATTTCGAATTATTTTCTCTGGCGTATTAATGTTAATTAACTCAAGAATTTCAGGACATTCAACACGATTCGCAAAAACATTGTAAACAAACATTACACAATGAGCAGTACATCGTTTTTGGAGCAATTCAAGACTAAAACGAAAACATCTGATGGAATATGAAGGCATTTCATCCAGATTCCAATTAAGTTGTCGACCTTCTGGTCTTTCTCAATACGGTTTTTCTGAACTTCATAAATTGGTTACCATATTACAGAGGCGTATTCTAAAAAGGGACATACAAGAGATAGATTTAATAGCAAAGGGATTCGGGAAAGCCTTGCAGATTCTCCCAAGAAATCCAAGTATTGAGTTGGCCTTTGCTCCAATATAATTAATATGACAAGAAAATGTTAATTGTGTATCAAAAATAACTCCAAGATATTTTACTTCAAATTGCCTATTTAGGCTTACACCGGAAATAGTGTACATATATACTGAAGGTATTAATATACAATAGACAGAAATAAATTGGCATATGTTGACATTGGGTAACAAAAAATTACACTGGCACCATCTTATAATATTATTCAAGTCTTTTTGTATATTAACGCAATCATTTACATTTTTTACTCGTGCAAAAACCTCCAAATTACGCGGATAATATTATTAAACAATATGTACCAAAGATGAAATCTCATTAACGAAAATATTAAATAACAAAGGACCAAGGTGGCTGCCTTGTGGAACTCCAGATTGGACATTTATAGCTTTCGATAGAATATCACCAATTTTAACTATTTGTTTTCTATTTCTCAAAAAGCTTGAAATCCACTTAAGAAGTACCAGTACCTCATGGCAAACAATATCAATGCCTTTACAACGTCAGCATAAATGACATCTACCTTAAGTCCGGATTCCAAGAAATTCAAAACATAATTTGTAAACAACGTAAGATTGGTTGTCGTTGATTTTCCAGTCATAAAACCATGCTGGTAAGGAGATAAAGGGTGTCCCAAAATTCACCCAAGAAGTAATTTTGATATAAAACACAGGCTTTTAATTGAAAATTGCAAATTGTATAGAATAGCATATCGGGTAAATAGCCTCCACAGCTTTACTGGCATATATGCACTCTTTTGTTCCATGACCGTTTTGCATAAATGTGGCTAAATTACGTTGCCCAAAATCTGCTCCAAACAGTGTCACGTTGTGGATGCATTTATTTCTCAACAATCACTCGTGGATTTTCTGAACCCCAAAGATGAAAATGAGCCTCATCGCTGAAGATGATTTAGTTTGAAAAATCAGCATCCACTTGTTGTTCCATAATCCATTCAACGAACTCTCTTCACTGTGCGTGGTCAATGGGCTTTAGTTATTGAGTTAATTGCACATTATATACATGAAGATACAAATCTTTCGTTAGAATACGCTGTAGAGAGCTTCTCGAAATATTCAATTCTTAACCACGGTGCCGAATCGATGTTCTTGGACTATCAACAATACTCTCACGAACTGCTTCGATGTTTTGCGTCGAACGATTTGTTGAAGGATGGCCAGAGTGTCTAAGATCACTAATTGATCCAGTCTCACTATTCCGACCATATTTTGTACGAAAATTGCGAAGTGTATCTGCCAAACCCTGATTATTTTTAAAATATTGTTGAACAATGAAAACGCGTTGTTCTTTCGTGTAGCGCACCATTTTTAATATCCCTGAACTGTCACCTACCACGCTGCCTTTTAAATTCAAATAATTTCGAAATACCTGATATCTTGGATATCCCTCGATGATTTTTAACTTTATAAGAGGGTTTATAAATGAAATCTTCCATTCATCTAAAAAAACTTCCATCGATAAACATAAATTAAAGATTAGCCTGAGTGGCTCAGATGATGATCTGTTGCACTGCTTAAGTACAAATGATTGAATTTGGTCTGAACCAGGGTTCAGATTAGGCATATGGAATGAAATGCTATGCAAACGAAAGACTCAGAGCGCCTATACTTTCGTTAGAAATTATAGGACTATTGGCAGGCAAATTCACATTTGGATTGGCTTTGTATACTGATTTAAAATAGTCGGTAAAAAAATAATATATACCAACTGTAGAGATTTGGCCATTGTACTGCATATTAATATAAAGACGAGATGTTTTTCTTTTTCCATTGATGAAAGTGCAAAAAGCTTTTGGACTAGCAATACTTCCGATTGAATGTTCATCATATACGTATATTGCTTGTACAAAAATTTATTGAGGACCTCAAATTCCCGCCGTGATTGGCAAAATTGATTTTTATGCGATTAGGCATCTATTTCCTTAAATTATTTGAATGCTGTGATAACAGACACGACTATAATTCCAACTATTTAATTGAATCCCGGTGGTTGTGATTGCATGTACAGCAGGATTCGTTTTAACACTAAACTATAGCATCAAATGTTTCCCAAATATTACCAGAATATGCTTCTTTTCTGTAAAGATGAAGAAGCATTGCTGGCGCACATTTTGCCATGATATAGGTATTCTAACGTTCAAAGATACGTCTTTCATTTTACAAATGTTAAACTTACATACCATAAAACGTTATTTTTCAAACTTGATTCTTGATTCATCCATCTAAGCCTTGAACACAAAAAAAAACAGATTTCGAATGCTCATGACAAAAAAGTTAAACCTCAACATCACCATTGGGGATTACCAATTTGTTTTTACCAAGGTTTATCAAAATCTTCAAATTTACAGAGAAATCATACAGAAATACCCAGTTCATAAGATGATGTAATAATCTTCTGAAATATGCTTCCTTAATATTCCTAGCAAAAAAACAGCCAGACGTTGATTTTTGTGACTATATAAATCATAAGTGTCTGACGAGCGCTCCTTCACCATACCCATGTGCATGCTTGCAATTCCAGAAATATTTCTTACTATATTTATATTTAAAATTAAAACATATTTGTCTTTGTTTTTTTTGTAAACATGCAAAAACCTTTCACCACCTCCTCCACTTGAAATGCAGTCAAACTCTTCAGTATTAAACGGCCCGCAATGTTTAATACACCGTATCATATTTTCGCTCTTCAACCATTGCTAAACGACAGAAAACAAAAAAAAAAAAACAAATATGAAACAAAAATACAAATAAATGAAAATAACGGTTAAATAACAAAAACTAATAAACCTGAAGCAAAATAAAAAACGATGATGCTGAAGCACTTTTGCACCACATCTCCAGAGCAGCACCGAGCGAATTTCGTCGTCTCGTTCAACAACGTATTACAAAACCCCCTGTACGATGAATGCTCATTAAAAAGAAAAAGTGATTATGAGTCGACATCGTGGACCGTGAAATGCTTCGGAGAAATGGTAAGCAGCTGTTGGTTTGCGGTCGTCTCAGTCGAAACAGGAGTAGTGGGGTTCCACCACAATCAATGTTCCCACCTGATACTAAATCCAAAAGCCCATCCGCAACAGCCTTAAAGCCATAACAAAGTTTCGATTTTCGATGGCTGGCATTCACCTTCGGAAGGTGTAACAATCGACACAAGCATACGTGAACTTAAGACTTAAGACCCCCGAACCAGGCAGTCCCAACTGACAGAGCCATACTTTTGTTTTGTCACCAAATACAGCGCACTTAACCGCCTTCATCTCCACCTCCGCCTGTGGTGCCCAGTCTTGTGTGGTAGATTAAAAGTGAAAATTCTTCGTTTTGTTACTTTGCTGTTATTTCACATATTTTCGTGTTGTGCGCGATTGTTTAATTCATAATTCTTCTGGCAACCGTAGTGCGCGTACACTTTGTGCAGTTTATAAGTTCCGCGAAGCGAGGCATAACTTCTCGTAATCGCCGCCGACTTGTCGAGAGACTTGAGATTTGGATTTGTTACCAGTTTGCTCAGTTGTAATCGCATTTCGCGAAGACTTTCATTTTCATTTGGCTCTTGTATACAGTGGTGGCCAGTAAAAGATAACCGCGTGTGCGAATAGAGTATTGTTGTTTGTTGTGTATGTTACGGCGTGTGAACAAGGAATTTATTTCACTCCGAATGTGAATGCATATTCCACTAATTGGATTATAACTTTCATTATGGGAACACCAACGACATTGATATGTTTGGGTAAGAAGTCCAACAATTCTTAGATTTTTATGTTGTTTTTTTCTTCATGTCTTTATGAGAGGGAAAAAGTGACGATTATAGAATCGTAGATCATTGACGGTGATTTCTAAGAAGGCGTTCGATTTAGTTATTAAAAAAAACTTTTAATAAAAGAAAACCCATTAAGAGTGATAGAAAAAAAACTTTCGATTTTCTCCATTCTAGTTTCGATCGGTAGTATTTAATTTTTAAAAAGTGAGATCTGTAACATAAATGACCTGCTTAAAATATATTTATCTATGTAGTTGGTGTGCTTGAAAAAAAATTGACAGCGATTTCATGAATTTTTTAATCTTATTCGAAAGAGTTGACGTGCGAACTTTTATCTAAATTCTGAACTTGCATTTTGTTGAAGACATACAGTGTTTATTGTTTTGAAATAAAACTATTGAACAATATAATATGGTGATGGTCGGCAATTCTGGAAGTGATTTTCTGAAATGTTATTGACACGGTGATGTGTTGATTGATGATTCTTTAAACAGAAGGGCTTATTACCTTACGTTCCGGGATATTCAGACTAATATAGACACTTACGTTTGAAAAAGGTCATTGATTATACCACAAGTCAGACGATTTCGCAAATATTTTTAGAAATAGTTGAGAAATTATATTGCAAAGTTCTGGAAGATATTTCAGAAATGTCAATAAGCCCACCTTAAACTTGGAGTCGTTCATAATTGAAGCGCTTAGAAGATGAAGTGACATTTTTTTGAAATTTGCTTACAGATGAATGTCCTACTCGTATATGAAAACTTACATTTCTGTCTTATCTCTATCGCCTCTAGATTATTATTTATAAAATATGAAGGTATTATTAGCAACCACTTCTTCTATAAACTTAGTGAAAGAATGTGTTAAATGCTGATTGCTCAAATGTTTGAAAATGTCACTTAGGCACTTCAACATCTAAGCGCTTCAATTACTTCGAAGGTGTTTCAACACTTGTAGCCTTAATATAGTCAACATTATTAACATAGAACGTTAAATACATTGAAATTAATTTGTATTATCTTCTTAAACATTTATCCAAGCAATACATATAGACTGAAGTAGTGGCGTATTTATAGTGATCGTATTGCGGCATAAATAGACACAAATAAGAAATCAATTTAGGAATGGAATTCCTTACTAGTACATTAATCATTTACATACATAATTCATTTAGAAATTAAAATTGTTTACTTAATAATATTGTATTTTATTATGATGAGTTTAATGCTGGTGCAGATAAAATTAAAGTGTCAATTCTGGATCACATTCCTTATGTGCTCTTTAATATTCTAACCTTCTAAAATATAGAACATAATTTTGTTCCATATCTTACTGCTTAACCGTCATTTTTACAAAGGTGATTTATACTATTCTCACTCCACCAGATCCTGTAAAATACGTTTAAGAAGCTTTAAATCTGCGGAGAAAATTTATTAGATTAGAACAGTTCATCGAATTTTGTTCAAACCTTAGGCCAACGATATTTAAAGGCTGCTAACAATATTTCAATTCATACTCTGCATTGATATTTTTTTTTTCTGTAATATCTATCTTTATGACAAAAAAACAGACAGTTTCATGGGTTACGCGAATAGTCACTTCTTATGCGCATCGGAGAGATATAGGGTACCTGACTCAATAAAGATTTCTGTGTATTATTAATCTATACCTACCACAAGTCCATATCATTGCTTTTATTAATTTTAACAACATATATTTTGAGACTTACAAAATGGATCAATCAAACGCTTTCTGAAATGAAAAAGCTACATAAATATTAGAAGATATGAAATATAAAATCAGACTCATATCTAAACAAACAATAAATTTTGCGCAAAAAAAAAATCAATCAATTCCAAAGACTTTTGTTCGAATGTTCAAAATTACGTATTTTACCAAATTAAATTACATGAAACCTTTTTAAATAATTCAGGGCATATCATAATATTCTGCAAAGTACTCTTAAAGCAGCACGTAACGCATTATCACATCTACTGTTGACTGGCATTTACGACGAAATATGTATCTATTGGTCTCTTGACCCTGTTTTCAAGAGAAATCTAGTTTTTAGTTCATCTTCGTTGATTGCAGAATAGCTCAAAACCGGTCAATAAATTAGCAATTTTAAGTGCACATTAGGTCTCCTCTGCTTGAACTACATATTTGAGGCAGCAAGGTATAACATACATGTGTGTGATATTGTATTGGTTTTTAGACCATACTGAAACATTACTACATTTTTGAATGCGTCAACAAATTTTAGCCACAATTTGACTACTAAACAATCGTTTATCTATGTATTCAGTGAATAACAGGACTCTGGATACTTGAAGTGACTCCTAACATGTGGCCTGAACTATTTGATTCTTTTTTTCATAATATTTTTGAAACTTTGTTATGTTTTCTTGTTGATGTTCAACAATCAGGAGTGAAGTATGTCTTGTACATAAGCTCTTAGAACAACAATAAACTCGTTGTTATGACGACACCTGAAAGCTCTTACTTAAAAGGCGACACATAATCACTAGTATAAAATTAAATAAAATTAAAAGCATAATATGACTTTCACTTCTCACTACTCCGAGGATCATCACACTGGCAGGAAACTTGATGTACATAACATGGTGGATATCTGAAGGCTCTGCATACAGCCCTTTGTCGTTCCTTCTGGTCCTGGTCGACATTTTTTTTCATCGAAAAAAAAAACCAAAAAAGGCCTGGATCTTCCGGATGCTTCAACTTGTCGAGGAGCCGCTTAAAAATGTACTATCAACGCGATTAACACTACGACTGAACAAAGATATGTCTAGAAATACCCTACTTTTTATGCTACTGTACGCCAGTGTGCGCCATATTTTGGAGTTGATGTTTTTGAAAATCCATGGTTTCATTTCTGTATCTGCTAAGACTTATTCCAATGGCTTTGCGTTTGTAGTCAGAAGGCTAAATATACGAGGGTGGGTCAATAAGTCCCTGAAAAATGAAATAAGTAACCTCTTTTCGGTATAAAAACATTTTATTTTTCAACATAGTCTCCTTTTAGCTCTATACACTTCATCCAACGTTTCTCCAATTTTTTGATGCCCTCCAAATAATACGATTTCTCGAGCCCCTCAAAATAAGCGTTTGTTTCAGCGATTACCTCTTCATTCGACCCAAATCTCTTACCTCTAAGCCGTTTCTTCATGTTTGGAAACAAAAAATAGTCGCGGGGGCTAAATCTGGGGAATATGCTGGATGAGGAGGAGTTCGTAGCCTAACTCATGCAATTTTGCCATTGCGACTGAGGTATTGTGCGCCGGTGCGTTGTCTTGATGAAAAAGAACTTTTTCTTCGCCAAATGCGATTGATTTTACTTCAAATCGGCTTGGAATCGATCCAGAAGCTCTGCGTAATATGCGCCGGTGATCGTTTTACACTTTTCAAGGTAATCGATGTGAATAACACCGCGCGCGTTCCAAAAAACTGTCGCCATGACCTTGATTGCTGACAAACCTGGCTTGGCCTTCTTCGGCTTCGATTCACCAGGAGAAGTCCATTGTTTGGACTGTTCCTTGGTTTCTGGTGTGTTGTGGTGAATCCAGGTTTCATCCACGATTACGAAAGTGCAAAAACTCGGCCGAATTTTTCTGGAACATCGCCAAACACACCTTTGAAGTTGTCAAACGAATGCGTTTGTTGTCGATTGTGAGCAAACGAGGCACCCATTTTGCGGAAAGCTTTTTCATGTTTCGTATTTATGTAAAATCAAAATCACTGAGCCATGTGATAAGCCTGTGACCTCTTCAAGCTCGCGCCTTGTCCATTATCAAACCATGGATTTTGTTGACCATTTCTGGTGTGGTGACCTCAATTGGGCGACCAGATCGTTCGGCGTCACTTGTGCTTGAACGACCGCACCAAAATTGAGTACACCAGTGGTGAATGGTTCCAATCGATGGTGAAGAGTCCCCATAATATTTGTCAAGCTTTTGTTTGGTTTGCGTGATAGTTTTTTCTCGCAAAAAATAGTGTTTAATGAGCACTCGAAATTCACTTTTTTCCATTTTAATGAAAATGCTAGTAGGCGTCTATATAAAATGGCTGCCACAACAAAACTATTTGACAGATCTGTCTGAAAATTTGGGTGCGTTCTTTTGAAAGATGATTCTTGACAAAAAAAAAATTAAATTTAAGGTGACGACACAATTTGTGTTAATTTCCAGGAACTTATTGACCCACCCTCGTAATCAGCAGATTTCAGGTACGTATGCTGTGATCTTTGTAGCATTGTTAGAAAATTTGTTGTCATACGAGTATTTGTTTATTTGATTGGAGAAAATATATAATAAACTTGCATAACTGAGTTTTTAAGAATATTGTTGGCTATGACAAGGTGAATATGAAAGCAAAAGGCATTCAAAATAAATATTTGACGATCTGTCATTTAAAAAGGGCGATAAAAAGCATCTTTATGATATCCTTGTTGGGGTGTGAGACATTTAAAAATAAAAGTCAGTATGAAATTGTGCCTCGTTCCTCGTCACTGTAGTTATAGATTTAATTTAATGCAATATTTTAATTAAATGCACTGATTAACTTGAAAAAATAGTCTTACTAGTCTTAGACAGTGTATCAATTGGTTAAAAATTGTATGAAAATTAGAAAATAAAAAAAACAAATTGTTTGCACTATCAGTGCTTAGCCTAGTTTCTCGCAGGTACTTATGCTGCTACCGAGAGTTTACAGCCATTTGCAAAGGGCATATTGCCAAGTTCCCCTCATTATAGTTTTACTCTTGTATGATTATCAAACGTTCGCCAGAGGTGGAACCGTGAAAAGACTTTTATGTTTCTATTACGTCGAATCTGAGTCTCCCACCACGCACTTAACCACTGAGCCATGGCGCCCACAAAGTCTTAGCAAGTCCTAAATTATTGAAAGCAAAGTAGACCAAGAAAGCAGTCAACTTTGTAATTGTTAAAATGCGGTAATTTGTTTTCTTTTCAATTTCCAGCACTGGAATCATTTCCACTAATGTTTAAATACAATTAAAATTAAAAACTTATTTTGGAATAAAATTGTGGAGCGAAATTATGATTTCCAAAAGTCCACAAAGAAATATTAAAATTTTTTGTTTGTTTGTCAGAGAGTACGAGGTCTTTTCCAGTGCATTTTAGAGGTGCTGACTTCTAAAAATGTTAAGACCAACTGTAACTAGATAATTGTGACTTTTGTTCATGGTAATGAATTGGGAAGAGTTAATGGATTACGAGATTTTTTATATTTTCCGACTACAAAAACTTGAGCCTTATGGGTTCAGGCTGCACTGTCACAAATCGACTCTATAAGTCTATCTTTGCCTTTTTAAAACCTGTGCTCTTTGCTTCCGATTATGTTCTAGATTTTAGATTGACTGCAGGGGTGTTAACGCACTGCGACCTTTGTAGATCTGTTGTGCTTTTGCGTTGTTGTTTTGGTCCGACGAAGGTGGGCTCCGACTCCTTTCTTGATAGTTAATCGGTTGCTTCGTTTCCCTCTACTCCCACATTGAGGTTAAATTGGGCGCATCTTTCGATCGCTTGAAACTCTATTTGCAAGATACTGATTTTGGGCACTTATACAATTACCCCAGTTCCAGTGTTATCATTTCTGGATCCATCAGGGTATCATTTTATGATGCTTTGTTTGAATTTGTATGCCTAAGATTCACTGACACATTTTCTATAGCTGCTCAACTTCAAGTTGAATCTTCTCTCAAAGCAATATGTTTTGACCATATCATCTCTGAGCCAGTCAAAAAGTGGGACTGTTTTGAAAGTATTTCTCGGTCTCTATCCGCGATGCATTTTCCTTTCCCGCCGTCCTCTTTGGTTATTCTTAGAATAGTTTCTTTAGCGATTCTTTATAACACGAAATGAAGAGCTGTGAATCCCCATACCATCTCTATCTCTAGAAGTTGGATGGCTTTAAGCTTTAAGCAAAATCGATTAGCCTGTATCTATTTCCTACATTTGCATTAGAATCGTTAAGCAGAATCTCGAGGAACTTGTAGAAGCAATGTTAGGTAACGTCATCATCATACTCTGTGCGAGTTCAAGTGGCTGATGTTTCAAATTTGGGCTTAATGTGAATTATAAACAGACGTTCATTTACATGCATCAAGACGCTCCTTCTGCTTCCGTTCCCTGTCCCAATCAGCGTAAAAGACGTCATAGTGTTTCATAATGTTCATCCCATCCCATCGCACTTCTTGGATGGCGGTAAGGACTGTTTTTTAGTAGTCTAGACCCTCCGGTTTATTATTAGGCTGATCAGTAGAATTATCGTTTTTCAAAGCATATGGTTGCTTCGTAACTAGTATTTTTTTCCAGCGGTAGGATAGTAGGCTGTCTCTTCTCATTCCAGCACTTTAATATCAAATTTGATCCATTATACATTTATTTGAAATACAAATATATATTTTGATTAGGAGACTGCTAGATTGCTTTGTGGTACCTTGAGTTGAAGAATCTGGTGCTAGTAACTACCATTCAGTGCTAAGATCAAATCTTTCAGCAGCATTCTGTTGTGTCTCGTCGAGGCTATACTTGTACCTGTGTATTTCCTTTTTGGGTTTTACAATTGTCTTAAAGGTGTCACCACTATCAAATATGTAGCTGGCGAAAGTTATTTTTAATTCCCTTGTCCTTTTTTTTTGGGAGACGTGGCTCAGTGGTTAAGTGCGCAATCACTGAGCGAGAGGTTCAAGGTTCGAATCCAAAAAAATACAAAACAAAGTTTTCTCACGATTTCACCTTTCGCGAACGCCTGACAAACATCCGAGAGTAAAATTGTCATGAAAAGCTTCTCTCAAGCGAAAAAAATTGCCCTGGCAATAATACTTATTACTTATTAGTGAGCTTGCTGAAATTTGCTTTCTCGGTTATCGCTAAGACAATTGTATTCAAAATTGATATCTAAGTTATTTCTGACATAAGTAAGGATATGGCATTTAAATTTTTGACATATGCACAGAAGAGATTTTTGGCCTTTCAACACATTTTACGAAAAAGCCCATGTTACTTCTTAACTATTTTTTCTAAATTTAAAATCTGAACAATTTACAAACGAATAGCACATGTGGAGTTCGTTCTGTCAGTAGCAAACAAAAGGTGGAACAAAGAGTTGTATCATTTCTAGACAGATCTGGCCGAACTGCAACTGGACCAGAATACAAGAACTTGAGAAAAGGACTCTGGTAGATGCTACAAGAATTGTAGTGATAAGCACAGGTCACTGGCAAGTAGGGTCGCAGGCGTCTAGACTGGGCATCTCCTTTAACATACACTACAGCAGTTGTAAAAATATAAATTAGAAGGAAACTCTCTCCTACTTCCTCTGCAGTGTCCGGCTTTAAGTAGAGCCCGACATCGAATACTAGGCAAACCAATTCTTATCGACAACCGTAAAAAATCTCAGAGAAAATTATCAACGAGTTGATCAGATTCCTGAGTTCCATAGGATGGATTTGAAACCGTTTCCTTTCAACAACCTATTAACACCATCCAAAATGCTGCTTAAGTGCTAATTGGGATGCAGGGCAGTACCCAGTCGTACCCTTTATTTTTCATTAATCTTATCCCATTCAATTAAGCAATACATCTTTTAATAAACATGTAGCCAACAGACTTCCATCTTGAAAGAGCTGTTTATCATCGTTGGTGATGTTACAGCAGTTTAATCAAATTTCTCGAATAATTTCATTCTCAGCAGGACATTTGTTGTCAATAAGTTGTTAATTACTTCATTAAGAAAATCTTTGCAGCCTCTTAAAGTTGAATGGACTTTAGTGTCTCATCAATGTGTTTAAATATAAACAAAAATTCGAGAGAAAGGATTTAATAATGGAATATCATGCATATATGTATGAAAATGTTCCTCTTAACAACCAATTAAGCATATATGTATGTACATATTTATGCAGAGTTTATGTTATATAATTTATGTTATTTTTAGCAAGGCATCGTGAGCTACATTCATATAATTATTATCTTGTTTAATTGCTTCTTGAATACTAGTATGTATTATACATTTCGCCCGCCATAACTTTCACTCAGGCTTTTTTTTTTGACTTTTAATTAAAATGCCTTCTTAAATAAACAAATTTACTTGTTTACTTAAAAATGTAAAAAAAAAAACGTTTGCGTAACATAATTGCTGCGAGCTAAGTAGTTGGATAGTAATTAAAAGAAAACAAGTCATGTACCTATTGTTTGCACTTTATCTCGCATGCTACATTAATTTTCTTTATAGAGAAATTACTTCAAACACCAGTACATTTATTATATTTACCTGCCTGTTTATGAATACAACTTTTAACAAAAATACTTCTAAAAAACTGTCAAATTCTTTACTGCTGTTGGGGGAACAATCATCTTACTTTTGATAGACCAACACTAAAGTTAGTTTCCATTAGGCGAATTTGTTATTATTATTGTTGTACTCGTATTTTGTTGCAGATTTGTATATTTTCCAGTTGGAAATACTTCGCATTTCAAGTGTAGGATGGAACCTCGCAAAAGAGGGAGTCGTTGAGTGGTCCACCTATAAAGAAAGCGTAAAGTTGCTCAAGAAAGAGATTAGGTTCGCAAAGAAGAACTCCTGGGGGTCCTTTTGCGCATCTATAGAATTAACAAACGAAGCGTCCCGCTTACGGAAGATTCTGGCTAAGACACCAACGCCGGCATCCAATATTAGGAAAGGTGATGGTACCTGGGCAGAGTCACAAGAGAAAACGCTGGATATACTATTGAGTACTCATTTTCCCGGATGTACAACGATCTCCGAAGACGATCTACCCACTCCAGAGATGACACCGGGAATAAGCGCGGAAGACGTGAGGAATATAATAGATGATGACAAGATAGCCTGAGCAATTAAATCATTTGCTCCATATAAGGCACCAGGAATGGAAAACATTCGACCTGTGATGCTGCAAGAGTCAGTGGATATTGCTATTCCATGGCTCAAGCGCATTTCCACAGGATGCCTTAAGCTAGGATATGTTCCTAAAGCATGGCGGGAGGTACGTGTCGTATTTATTCCCAAAGCAGGGAAAGCGAGCCATACAAACGAAAAAGACCTGAAATCTATCAGTCTATCGTCTTTTATGCTAAAAACACTGGAACGTTTAATAGATGTATATATAAGAAACGTGATTGGCGATAATTACCTATCTAAATCGCAGCACGCATACATCTGCGGCAGATCGGTAGATACTGCGCTACACAGGGTCGTATCAAGTATAGAAAGATCCCTCCACTTTAAAGAGTTCACTCTCGGGGCGTTCCTAGACATTGAAGGGGCTTTTAACAACGTAAACACTGACGCGATCCTGGACAGCCTACACAGAGCTCATTTAAATATGGGTCTCTGCAATTGGATTGCACATATGCTTCAATCGAGGGTTATATTTTCAATGCTAGGAGATGTAACCATCCGAAGAAGCATCTGCAGAGGAACCCCCCAAGGCGGAGTTCCATCTCCTTTATTATGGCTCCTCGTAGTGGTTGAGATCTTGGTGATACTGAAGGAAAACGGCTTCAACGCGACGGCCTATGCCGACGATGTGGTCATCCTTGTTTCGGGAAAATTCCCTCCAGTCCCAAGCGAAAGACTAAATCTTGCACTACAACTAGTGAATAATTGGGTCAGCAGCAAAGAGCTGGGAGTGAACCCCTCAATGACGGAGGTAGTAGATCAATTGCTACCTTCAGACCCCCAAACATCGGTGGTATTGAACTAAGTATCTTTTAGATTCCAAACTGAACTGGAAGGATAACACTGCCGAGCGCATCAAAAAAGCTAGCGTAGCTTTCTATTCTTGCAAAAAGGCATTCAGCAACACGTGGAGCTTCAAACCAGCTGTGGTGTACTGGATATACACAGCGGTCGTAAGACCCATTCTCACATATGGTTCACTAGTTTGGTAGATGGTTCTTGAGAAGCAATATCAGCTTTCAAACCTCACCAAAATCCAGAGGGCAAGTGTATCGGAGTCATGGGGTCAATAAGAACAACACCTACAGCGGCAATGCTTAGTTTCATTCCGCTTGATATATACTGTAGCAGTCTGGTGGCTAAAACCGCTGTAAGACTGAGGGAGGGCCGATTGTGGCCATCGAGCCTTTACGGCCATGCCTCCATTTTATCCCGATGGGGAACTACCAGCAGATCGGCGGAAACTGATTTCAGCCGGAGTTTATTCTGAGGCCCTAGGAATAAACAACTCCTTTAGAATAAGCGACGACTGCAGCGTCTTTCAGGCCGAAATAATAGCCATCATACAGGCTGCGGAAATTATACGCGAGAGTAATATCGTTGGTAAAACGATAACTGTCTATATAGACAGCCAGGCAGCCATTAAGGGTCTGGACTCTGCTGTAATTAGATCAAGGCTTGTGAGAACCTGCAAATCGGTCTTAAATGGAATATCCAGAGCCAATGCGGTGACCCTCTATTGGGTTCCAGGGCATATGGATATCGAAGGAAATGAAAGGGCTGACGAGATTGCTAGGAAAGGGTCGGCGCTGCATTTATCGCGGGCCCTCCCTTTTGTAGTAACCCCAATCAGTTCCCTACGAAAGAAAATAGAAGGCGAAACCACCGATCGACGAAACGGCCAGGGCGCTATGGCCGGCCTTTAGCAAGAAGAGATCAACTTCTTTGGTGAAACTTAGTCGTTATAATACACGGGTCGTTTCTGGAATAATTACTGGCCATTGTGCCATTGGAGTTCACGCGGAGCGACTCGTTGGACTACATAACGACTACTGTAGAAGCTGCAGGGATGAAGAAGAAATTGAATCAGTTCGTCACCCGCTGTTTGATTGTCCTGCTCTATACGTTACAAGAATGACCACTCTCGGAAGTTACTTCTTCTCAGAATTGGAGGACTTAGGTAATATAGAGCTTACGGACCTCCTGAGATTTATATCATTATCTGGGTGGTTCTAACAGCGGACTTTTAACGTTTCCAGGGTTAAACGATTGGGCACAATGGACCCGAATTTGTTGGTCTAAGTGAACTCTATTTGTCACAAGGCACCCATCTACCTAACCTAACCTAACCCATAAATCTAGAAATTCCTTTATTATACATAAGTAAGTGAGCGATATATATTTTTGTCCTCTTCCCTAGGGGTGTGAGTTTGGCGCCATTTTGGAAAAAAATCGCCAAAATTGACTTTTTCGCGAATATTTCGCTAAACATCAATTTTACGAACAAAAATGTAAAGATAAAATTTGTTACAAAAAAGCAGCTCATTCATATTCTTCATGATATGGAACGTTTTCGAGTTAGAGACGCTAAAAGTAAAAGATTTCTTCAGAAATGCACAGAAAAAAAGTTGTCTTCTTATGCAAAGTAATAGAATTTTAGGAGATGTGAAAATTCCATGTTATCGAACAGAGAGTGTTTTTTTTAAAGTACGTTTGTGAAATACTTCAACTTTTCAATTCTCTAACTGAAAATATTGTACAGCGTGTTCTACGAAAATGTATACTACTTTGACAGGACGCAATTTTGGTATAGGTTAGCTTACACAGTTTTTATTTGGCATTCGTGAAGTATATTCATAATGGAACGATATTCGATAAATCAATGTGTTACAGTGGTTAAAAGGTTTTATCAAAATCAGTCGTCAACGATAAACCTGATTTTCATGAAAAAATCGTAATGAGTGATGAAACCACATTTTCATTCAAATGGTTATGTTAATAAACAAAACAGTCAATTCTGGGCAAATATAAATCCACAAAATATTCATGAGTCACCTTTAGCCCTGAAAGAGTAACAGTGTGGTTAGAGGAGTCATTTTTACTGTTACATGATTGTTATTTGACACCTGAATTGGATGCCTTGGGCTTGCTCAACATGTGATTTCAACACGACGTCGCTACATCGCATACGGCCGACGCAACAATGAAATTAATCTATGAACTATTTCCAGACCGAATTATCTCCAGAAATCGGATATCTGTCCCAAATTATAAAAGGTTGGCCATCTGTTAGTTCTTTCCAAAATTTCTATAAAAAAAATCCATTTAATATTTTTCAAAGTTTTTTGCCTTATTGAAGAAAGTACACTTTCCGATTATTTATCGAAAATAATTTCATTTAAGTGGCTGCCGCGGTTGGCTTGGCAGTAGCCCATCCTGTCAACTCAATTTTGCTTTTGATTCGGGATTCTATTTCATGAATAGCTTGATCAATATTGTACTTAAGTACCTGAATCGTTTCTGGATTGTCAGCATAACATCGATCTTTAACGGCAACCCACAAAAAGAAAAAAACAACTGCGTCAAAATCCACAAACCACACCAAAGAGTCACACGCTGAGGAACAGCAGCAATATTCTCAGCTGAGCGCACAGGATGAATACGAGGATAACTTGTGTTATCAATTAGTATGACAATTTCACGAACTTTCTTCACAAACTTGCGTAGAGCAGTCACGGTTGATGCGTTATTTCGACCGCAACTTCTTTTCAAAATTCGCACTGTTTAGGCAACACAAATTCACTTTGGAAATAAGTTTTCAGTATTTTCCAACGTGAGCGAAAGCTGTGAGTGCCAAAATAACATTTAATTTAGAAATAAACTGGGAGATGGCCCACCTGTTATTTCATACACAGTTCTCAATCCTCAATAAAACATTTGTGAACAAAATTAATGTGTTTAATTTTTTAACAAAGTTATTCAAAAAAAAGTTGTATTTCATACATAGGTTGATTTTTGCAATTCAGGGTGTTGTAAAGAAAAATGTTATCCTCTCATATTTGCAATAACTTGTAACACTCTGTATTTGGAAAATAAATAGAGTGCACGACTGGGTGCTTTTTTTAAATCCGCTAAAAATAGAAAAGAAAATTATGTCGACAATTTTCAAAAACTTGGTATGATATAATTTGGTATTATATAACTTGGTATGATATAACTTGGTATATATATTACATTGCATACATAATATGTCAAATATTGTGTAAATATTGTTTTTGAACAAACTGGATTGAGTCATATCCGGTAAATTGTAAATTTTTAAGAACCAATTATTAAGTACACGTTAGAGTACTTTCTGACAAAACTATGGTATGAAATCTGCTAGCTTATATCTACCCCAAATCAAATAAGAAATTTGATGAAAATCTTTAATTTTGGGATTAGAATCCCATTTGAAAGTTGTTTTTAGTTTTTTTTTAATTTGTAAGTTATGTAAATAGAAATAATTAAAAAGTGAAGGAAAATGAATTATTGATGAAAATAAATCTTTAAAATGGGGTGTCCACACCATCGCTGCGGCTATAAAATCTGACAAAAAACAAATTCAAATCTGAAAGAGGTCAAAGGAAATTAAATTATTAAGCACTCAACGGATCTTCTAGTAATAAAATATTTTACTTTATTTTTAATTTTTTTTTATTTATATTTCATTCAATGATTAGTATTCATTGACATGAATTTCAGGTTAATATATTGCTAAGCATATTATAAAAGTCTTAGATACTAACTTAAATCTTGTCCTTTAATATGAAAATTCATTGAGAAATATAACAGATACATCCTGATAAAACTACTGGCCGATGTATGGAGCATGTAAAAAACCGAAAGAGAATTTGTTGTTTAAATTTAAAAATTGCAAGGTAGTTGAAATACAAATTAGGAAACAGAAGTTAGTTACTTTAAAAAGAAAATTATCAAAGTTAAACTAAAACTCTAACAAGACTATTAATTTCACTGAAATCAAAACTAAACAACCACTTTTTAATTTGTCTATTGAAAGAAAAAGATTTACGAGTACTACGAAGTTGAAATTGTAGCCGATTAAAAAGTCGAGGTGCTAATGATGTATGAGTATAAACGCTGAAGAAGCGTTGAGTGTTATGTTGAGGAATAGCAGCCAAGCAACGTTGATTACTACGGAGGTTACAGGCCGTTAAATTCGAATTTAATAGATAGCCACTTCTTATATAAAACATGTTTAAAACTTTGTAAAAGTAAAGATGTCTAAGTGGCAGTATCTGCAAGCTACAGAAGAGACAAAAGCTATATTCACGGCACTTTTCCTTCCAAATAATTCTTAGAATATGTTTCTGCACTACTGATAAGGGCTGAAGTTTATTGTTAGTTGTACCTCCCCAAGAAATAAGTCCATATTGCAGCTAAGATTGAACCAAGCCAAAATAGACTATTTGTAGAAGCTTACGAGAACAGAACTGACTTAGATGATACAGAACATAAATTGCTGTATGTATACCCCAATTTAGTTTGCTGTCGATATTTACACGCAAATACTTGAATACATTTTCGATAGAGAAACATTTAGAAGAGCAGTTCAATTTAGAGTCGTATGATGAATAATACTCAATTTTTTACAGTCATTACTGTTAAAGATGAAATTTAGGGATTGAGAATTAAATGAGGAAAGGTTAAAATATATGAGCTTAGTTTTATCACTGATGACTAGTTTATGTCAACCAAACCAATGCCTTAGGATTTCTAAATCGTGGTTAGTGTCCGCCACTAAATCAAGAAAAGAAGCATTTGAATATGAGCAAGCAATATCATCAGCAAACCCAATTTTTTCCCCTTTCAACTCCAGGCTAAAGATTGAATCAATATAGATGAGGAATAACGTAGGGCCAAGTACTGAACCCTGTGGAATACCAATCCGAATACTCAGACAGTCACCTATCTTAACCCTTTGTTTTCTATCCTTAAGGTAAGAAGCAAACCATTTAAGAATTAATCCTCTCAAGCCAGCTTTATCTATTTTGACCAACAATAGCTCGTGGTCCACGGTATCGAAAGCTTTTTTTATATCTATAAAAAGCGGCGCAGTTACCTCCTTCAAATTTGTGTTTCGACGATACGTTTTTAAATAAATGTCGTCTAGTAATATTATAATTTTGCTGGGCATACGAGTACATTGCATAGTTCGATATTGTGGAGTAGAATATGCAAAAAAAATATTTTATATTTTAAAAAAAAGCTAAACAATTTGTTTGACTATATATGTGAGTCGAAAATTTAAAAGCCATGTCGAAAATTACTTGGATATCAGTCTTTAATGAAATTGTTTGTGTTGTAATCGCAAGTGTTAGAATATGTTTTTGAAACAATGATTAACAAAAGTTTGAAGCATTCTTGTAGCATCGGTTGTCGCTTTCTGGTTTTCAGGTGCTACATCCATACAACAGCATCAACTTCACATTTTATTGCACCAAGCGGATGCAATGCTATTCCACGCCTTAGAGAACATACTGAATGCTGCTTTCAATTAGGCGATTCTGCTGCTTATGTCCAATTCAGTTCCACCGTTAATCTACAGAATGCTTCAAGGGTACCGGAAATATTGTACTCCCTCTGTCAGGCTACCTATACTTGTGAGGTTGATAACTTCTTAGTTAGGCTGATTATTTTAGTTTTGGCGGAGTTTATCTTCAGGTTCATCAGATTGGCTACTGTCAACGAACCGGTGGACGATCAAAAATCTAATATCGTCATCGAACTCGAGATATGTTGTTAGTCTCCATTTTATTATACCACTTCACTCCAACAAAGCACTCCGAGTAACGTCACTGATCACCACCAGAAAAATGAGTGCGTAAGGTACGTCACATAAACTCTCTGTTTAAACTATCGAACGCTTTCTCTAAGTCAATTCAAAACAAATATAGCGGAGAGCTATACTCAACAGATTATATAAGGTGATCCATAAGGTCTTCATGAGGTCGGTGCAGCTTGGTCAAACTGTGGTCAAACCTCTGCGTAATCCAAAGCCATTTTTCTGGGTAGATGAAAACTTGCATACGTACACTCTATTCCGAAAAGGGTCGATAAAATTCTAACTACCGATAAATTGCTTTAACGTCAGTGCTGTCTAAGACCATGGGGCACCTTATAAGTTATATCATATATATAATCATCTTGCTAATGACTATCATTA
Source organism: Pocota personata (assembly GCA_963082735.1). Lineage (NCBI taxonomy): Eukaryota > Metazoa > Arthropoda > Insecta > Diptera > Syrphidae > Pocota > Pocota personata. Next base: position 52,480,063 of record OY720429.1, on the reverse strand, counting down.
TTATTTCAGGCAATAACTTTCTACAGGGGACCTAAATACAAGAAAAATAGAGCCAGTGCATTCAGCATCATGGTGTATGTGGAGTTATTGCCTTTGATATACTCAAAGCTTTCGATAGAGTGCGGCATTAGTTTTTCTTTAAGTAGTCGGCAGATGTCAGTATTTCCCACGGCTCAGTGTTCTCCGATCCATTTTTTAATTTACGTCAATCACCTTACTTCATTTACTCGTAATTCGATTCATTTCTTCGAGCACGACAGCACTCTTGGTTTCGCAGTGGGAACAAATGTCTACCGAACTCAACTCTGATATTGATGCTATTATCAATTGGGGTACGAAAAATCGAATTGAGTTAAACTATAGATTTGACAAATTATAAAGCTTATATTCGTTCGAAACTTGAATATAACTCACATGCTTGAGTCTACTTGATCGTGTTGAGAGACATTCGGATATATGCGGCCAAATTTCTTCGCTCGAACACCTCTGGAATATGTTCCTGTACCGGTATTTCCATATAGTTGGCTCCCGCCTGTCCGTTTCGTAGCTTATCCTGTAGCATATCCTATACATGTAATACGAGAGTATTTCCAATGCATTTCTTTATGCTTTCAAGAGTTATGGTAGTTCTTATTTTGGAGAGTACGGCAAGCACGCATGTACGAATAATTCTTTAGTTCTCAAATTATGTTATGTTATTTTTCTGTGACAGCTTGATAATCATTCCTCCAATCTTACCTTTATTCGTCAAGTAAAGGCTTGGTTTCCCAAGCCTTCGCTATAAGTGGGAATGGAATCAAGCCCTGCCGCTTTGTTCATTTTGGGAGTGTTTTGATCGCGGTAATGATCTCTTCCTTACTGGGAGGAGGCGATGTGGATGCTAGAATTAATATTGTGTTGACAAAATTACATATGTGCATTGGGATAGTATACGTAGTTTTGATCATTAAATTTTTTGCTCAAAAGGTGTCAACTGTTTTGATTATTAAGTTTTGTGCTCAAAAGGTGTATAAAATCATTGAAGCTGAGAGGTTCGATACAGTCCTGTCGATATTTTTCACAGACTAGGCTGGAAAATGTTTGTATAATATTGACTAAATTTTTGAATTTATCATGTACAACATCTTGATGATCTAAAAATGAAAAACCTCTTATAAATAAAATATTAAATTGTTATTTTAATTGCATAATGTGCAGCGTTTCCACTTTCATTACGATCACTTCACTACATTTTCACTTTTCAAATCACTGAGATTTTTCAAGAAAAATAGATCTATTCAACAATCCCGAAAATTGTACATATATACAATACAATTTTCTGGTTAAGTGTTTGGATATTTAGAACAAAACAAATGCTCTCATTTCGCCATGGTGTATACGTTTTTCTTCAGTTTAGGGTACTACTTGATGCCAAATTTCCATAAAGTTCAAGACATTCAAAATTCAAGAGTAACTCTCTACTACTCTTACTACTTTTTTCATCCAATTCGCTACGGTTTTAAAATATGAAATGAGAACGCTGGCTATTAAACATCACTTAAAACTTTGAAAAAATATATAGATTTCAGATTTAGGTATGCGCTATATGTATGAAGGTATGCACGAGTATGATATAATAGACTTGCATTATGTTTAATAACATTGACCCCTAAATAGGTTTCATTGTAAGGTAATTAATGCATGTTTTATTTTACAAAAAAAAAGGTTTAAATGAGTTATTGTGTTTGTTATTCAATTTATTATATTATTATACTACGTTCGGAATCTATTACGCTTTAGCCTTTCCATAGTAGCAATGGTGGTTGTCATACACAGAAAGTACAGGGTTGTTCATTTTTAGGATTTTAATTTAAATTTAAATAAAACGTTAGAGATTTCAATGAAATTTGTTTACTGGCCGTCACAGGAGATTTTGCAAACTTCGGTTATTGTGAGGTAATTTTCGATGACTTTTCGCACATTTAAACGTGGTCAGATCACACGATCTAGATGACCGATTGATGTCGCCAAATCTTGAAATTAAACGGTCGGAGAACTGTTCATGCAATACTCGTATAGTCAAATTGGCCTGTGTTGTCTGACACTTAGCCGCGTCCTGTTCTGTTTGGCGTATTTTATGGTCAGCAGGCTTTAGTTGTTGTGTAAGCTTGACTTTATAGGGATGAAGATGCAGATCCAAGTGCAAAATTCGCCAAACGGAGCTGTGGGAAATGCCCAATTGCTTAGCACGGGATGGAATTGACAATTCCGGGCTTTCAGCCACTGAGGCACTCCCTTCGACATCACAAACACTACCGATTTGTTCGGATTTGGTGATTGTGTTTCGAATTGTTTGCTCAGTTCGGCGATTATGACGACCATAATCTGTTCTTAAATTGCGATACACAGATATTACTGAACTGTTATTTTTGTAGTACGATACAACAATTTTAATGCGTTGAGCTCCATATTTTAAAATGTAAATTCAAGAACTAACTACCTGTCACTATGGATGACAGATGAATTTGATGCCATATGGCAGGGATGTGAAATTCCAATCTCGAAATGAATAACCATTAATAAAACGTATTCCGAGGTGGCATTAGGAAACTGCTAAAAATTCTAAAATTATAAAAAACTGCCATAAAATCTGCTGCATGTTGTTTTTGACAAGAAATCTTGCAAAAAAAAGCAAGCAAATTCTAAATCTGGTAATACTGTGTATCTGATCCCTGAGCATGTTAGTCCCTTAATCTGTCGGTGTTAATTCTAACTGCCCGAAGCGGGATATTTCAACTTGTGCGGGTTTGTTTCTAATGTACCTTGGACTGATTTTAATTTATTTTGGGTCTTGTTTTATTGAGAATGAATGTAGCCTCTAAGTTATGTTTTTTTTTTATAATAATCAGATATTACCAACTTGTGCATATCATATATAGAATTTAGGAGACTAACTTTTTTGGATTGGGCTCATGTACGCACATATAAATGGTTTTTCAATAAGGACATAACAATTTAAACACAGAATGTAGTACATATCTTAGATTTAAATATGGAATTCGATCTCGTTCATATGACCACCGCGAGCACGTTTGCAGCGATCGATTCTTTGGAGCCAATTTTCCACAACTCTTCCACACATATCGGCCGGAACGTTGGCTATTTCGCGTTCGATATCGTTCTTGAGCTCCTCTAACATTGTTGGCTTGTTGGCATAAGCCAACAGCTTAACGTAACCCCATAAAAAAAATTCATCAGCGTTAAATCGCCATTCGACCGGACAAATGTGTCGAGATTACACGATTACCGAACTTCCCCTTCAATAGATCAATTGTTTGACTAGCTGTGTGGCATGAAATCCACACCACACGGTCACTTTTTGTGGATGCAATGGAGTCTCTTGAAGAACATGCGGGTTTGTTTCTGTCAAATAACGCATACTTTGCTTATTGACAAAGCCATTAAGCGAAAAATGAACTTCATGGCTGAAGATGATTTTTCGATGAAATTCAAGATTCTCTTCAAACTTTTGCAGAGCCCATTGGCGAAGTTTCGGCCCTTCAGATGATCAAGAGGTTTCAGTTTTTGAGTTAATTTGATCTTGTAAAATTCGCCACAATGTGGACTGAGAGATTCCCAATTCCTGTGAACGGCGTGGAATAGACTGATTTAGCTCATTTTGAACTGAGGCACCTACAAATATATTGACTCAAATTTATCCACTATAGTACGTACAGCCTGATGATTATTACGACCGAAAATTGGAGTAAGTGCTCTTAAAGTTGCGACCACCGACTCAGAATTTCGGTAGTATTTTTTAATATTTTCCAAACATTGCTCGTTCATGAACTTCACCACGGCAAAATGTAAACCTTGACTGACGTTTTGACATTGACAGATCATAAAAAACGTTTAAGGGTGGGTTGTATTAAAATACAAAATCTTTATGTCCCTATCAATAAGTTCTGCGGTTTTTTTTTCTTGGAACTACTGTTTATCGCTTGAGAAAAAATATGTGTTTACCGTTATGGGAACTTTTTATTTTTATTCCAATAGATGGGGTTATTCTTTACATTGTTAAGAGATTTTTTTTTGATCGGATGTGTTTTAAGTGGTCAATATTTTTTTTTTTTAAATGGAGGATAAAGTGCATTTTCGGCATATCTTGCTTTTTTCTTTAATAGAAGGTGTTAAAGCGACAGAGGCATAACGAGAGACTTGCAACGTATATGGAGATTCGGCTATAAGCGCTGCCGATTATCAGCGTTGGTTTACACGCTCTCGTTCAGGAAATGCAGACCTTTCTGATGCTTGTCGCTCTGTACGCCCAACCAACACAAACGACGATCAAATCTTGGCTGCAGTTAGCGCTGACAGGCATTTGACGACACGGGTAATCGCTCAGTGGTTTAACATCGCCCATACAACTATTTCGCAGAGACTGAAAAGGCTTGGAATGTCGAAAAAGGTGGATGTTAGGGTTCCTTACGAACTCGGTGAAATAAACATTATGGATTGCATAATGGTCTGTGAGTCTTTGTTGAGATGGAACTCTCTTGAGCCTTTCCTGAAAAGAGTGGTTACGGGAGACGAAAAATGGATCGTTTACAACAATATTCGGAGTAAGAGGTCATGGTGCGCTCCTGGATTTACATCCCAAAAAGTTTATGTTGAGCATTTGGCGGGATTGGCAAGGTATACTGTACTTTGAATTGCTTTCACGCAATCGGACAGTAAATGCCATTAAATATTGCTCTCAGCTCTATAATTTGAAGCAGGCAGTGGAAGAAAAACGGCCAGAGTTGGTGAACAGAAAGGGTGTTATTTTTTACCATGACAACGCCAGACAACACAAAGCTTTGGTGACAAAACAAAAGCTGAATTCTTTCAGCTGGGAAGTTATGCAACACTGCGTACACTCACCCCTGCATTTTTATAAATCACTTACCCATATTTTTTCCATTTCACCGTATCTGAGTCACTGTGTCGCTTTGAACATTCACCCCGGCTATTCACCATGACGTCTTGCGGATCCACAAACTGCACCATGATCTCCAACTCCGACGATATGATAGAATGGAAAGGTATTTGCAATAAATTTTTCCACCCTATCTGCATTGGCCTAACCAGGAATGCCAAAGTCCATCTGCAGGAATACACCAACCTATTCTGTTTCTTCTGTGATGAGTGTAAAACCATTTCTATGGCACACATAATGCTTGTTATCAAATGCAACAACGAACAACTTTGCACGCTTACTAATTCGGTTGCTGAGCTGAAATCGGAGCTGCGTCACAATTTTATCAAATCGATGGAATTATGTAGCAACAACGCCTTAGAAAACTACGCTTCTGATCACAGTTCCGTTTTAAAAGAAATAAAAGAATCCTCCCATAAATGCGAAAAAAGACACGATCACTTGCTCAAGAATAAGAAAATCAAAACCGACAACCCCAAGTGCTCTATCGCCTCCCCATTTCTCAAGGATATCCATGTCGATATGTCATCCATATCTGAGACACTTTCCAGCCACACCACCTCATTAAAGGAGCTTGACAGGAATATTGCCATCACGCTGATTGTATTGGTGAAATTCATCTAGCTTTGAATTCCGTAATCGAAGAATTAACTGCCACGAAGCTCTCAAGGTTAGCAACGAATGACATCATAGACGAACTCAAATTAGTGTCGAGTAAACTCAACTTCATCAAGTCTGTGAAACACTCTTCTCAAGATAAATCATTGCATGAAGAGTTTTTTAAAGCTAATTCCGCTGCACACATCGATCTAATTGACACCGCATGACCCTCAACTTCCACGTCTTTGACTGCCTTCCCTGCCCGCGTATGTGAAGACCAACCCCAAACCAGCAACACACCACCAGCAAAGACCGCTAATTCTAGTTGCACCATTAACACCATATCGAAATTTGGAACCACGTAGACGCAATCTGAGTGGAACAGTAGGCTCAGAAAACTAACTATTTCTAATGAGATAAACGGCCATTCTGTTTCTTACTTCCTGACTGGTGCTCCAAAATCTGCCGATGAGTCCTGGGTGCGTATCATGTTCCAACAACAGTATCATATCACCGATCTCAAATGCATGAGGATTTTATCCACAACATCTGGCTGCTTCAAAATCGACCTTCCCGCAAAATATGTCTGGCTTTTCCCTAAGTCCCCGAAAGATGTTCTTGCTTTTGGTAAAATGAGTATGACTCGATGGACCGATAAGTTAAGCTCTAATATTAAGCCCAATAATAAAAATATTAATAAATCTAACTCTAATTTTAAACAAACTAATAATAAACATAACTCTAAGCCTAACTCTATGTCTACCCCCTTCTCAAAGCCGTCCGCCCACCTTCCTTCACTTCCCAATCGCAATAATCTGCCCGAGCCTCACCCAAATTGGCAAATGAAAATGGGGTTATACCCGTATTTCAACACAGCTACAAAATACCCCAGCTTCAACCAATCCCAGAATCTTAACCCTTCATCTCCTTCCGTCTCCCACTCTCAAAATAACCACAATATCAATCGCGTGTCATTTGATCTTACACCTGTAACGTCTTCTAATCGTAAAAGACCGACCTCCGTCAATTTTCCGAATTTTATTCACTCCCACACTCTCAATCCTGCACCCTCTGAATTGTCTTGCCCCTCCATTATTTCTCACTCGCCCACTTCCCCGCCTATTAATTCTTCAAACTTAGTTGCACCACCTCCTTCCTTCTTAGATCCATTGCTTCCGCCTACTGCTAGACTTACCAAGCAACTTACTGATTCTGGCGAAGATGGACGCTATGTTCTCTCACGCTTTCGAGACCACAAGATCTATAATAATGTGCGTCTATATTTAGCCTACTTACATGATAAAGACGACACCATCTGTATCGACGGGATTACTAAGACCAACGTCATGGTCTCCCTTCATCAAGAAGGCCTCCCAACCGATCCTGCCGAACTGAAACAGATCTTCGTTCGCTATCATGAAAGTCTCGATATTCCGCCCAGAAGTGTTGCAAATGATCTGTCCACTTTTGCTTCCCATGTTGAATCTAAACGTATCTCACATCTACAACGAACTCGCACAAACTTTAATAATTATTTTCGTTCCTAACATACCAACTAGTACAAAACCACGCCTTACTAACGCAGATAAAAACACTGTTAAACACTTATCCATTTACTACCAAAATGTACGCGGTTTGCGCACCAAAATCTCCACTGTGTTCCTTAATTCTCAAAAGTTGCCCTACGATGTTTTCGCCCTCTCTGAAACAAATCTCTCCCCTGCCTTCAAGAGTAATGAGTTATTTACTTCCGAATTTAACATTTTTCGCGATGATGGTCTCGAGAAAGACGATGATTCTTCTGGCCGTGGAGTTCTCCTGGCTATACACAACCGCTATGACTCAGCACTTTATAAATCGTCGCATACCGCTAATTTTGAGTTTATTTGCGCTAAAATTACCATTCTTAAACGTAACCTGTACCTACTTTGCTGCTACATTCGCCCCTCCCAACCAATTTAAGGCTACCAACTCGCTATAGATGCTATAGACTCTCTCTTTGATGTTACGGATCCCAGCGATGATGTCATTATCCTTGGGGATTTTAATCTTCCACAACTCCAATGGGTTCCGTCTGAGGATGAGTCTCATTTTGTCCCTTCAAATGCAACCTCAGACAAAGAAATCCTTTTCACAGATTGTCTCTCCAACTCTGGCCTCCATCAAGTCAGTGGCATAACTAATAGCCTTGATAGACAACTTGACCTTATCTTCTCATCTGATGCTGATAATTGTATTGTAATAGCAAGTAACCATCTTCTCTCTACTTTAGACCGTTACCATCCACCCCTCTTTCTTTTATTTTCCTGTGGTGACTTAAATTCTAATATTCACAGTCAGAACTCATATAGCTTTAATTTTCGGAAAGCTGACTTCGCCAAACTTAACAACCTGCTCAGTAATGCTAATTTTAACTACGCACACGTTGCTGTGGATACCGCTCTCGCATCTTTCTATACTGTAATTTTCGATTGTTTTCTGCAAGCTGTTCCCTACTCGCTCCAAACAAATTGTTCTTCATCCCCACCCTGGTATAACAAACAATTGCGCTCACTTCGTAACAAGAGGAATAAACTTTGGAGAGCATACCTGAAATCCCGTTCTGGCTATGATTACACCATCTATCAGCACAGACATACACACTTCGCTGAACTATGCGAAGCTCTCTACCAGGATTATCTAGACCGAATGCAATCCAGTCTTATCACGGATCCAAAGCGTTTTTATCATTTCATAAATGCCAAACGAAAATCTGATAGTTATCCATCTACCCTTAAACTCTCCAACACTTCTTCGTCAGACCCTAAAATTGTCGTAAACTTATTCGCTCATTTTTTTAGCCAGTCGTTTACCGACCGCATCCTCGAACCAGACCATGATTACTTCTCTTATATGGACAATTGTGCCCAAACGTCATTAGTCTCGGTTGATATCACATCGTTACTTGTCGCAGAGAAGATTAATAAACTTAAGGATGACTACTCTCCTGGTCCTGACGGGTTACCCGCAATAGTTCTAAAAAATGCGTGACCCACTTGGCCCAACCGTTGACTTCCCTTTTTCTTTTGTCCATTTCGCAAGGATCTTTCCCGCTTCTTTGGAAGAACTCATTCATTATCCCCATTCACAAGAAAGGTCCAAAAAACGAAATTTCCAACTATCGACCTATCGCGAAACTATCATGCATACCCAAACTCTTCGAGAGCATAGTGTACGACTCGATGTTTTTTCATTGCAAATCCTTATTTTCTTCTAACCAACACGGATTTCTTAAAGGTAGATCGACAACCACCAACTTAACTGAATTCGTTTCTCAGGCGCTGTGTGCATTTGAAGATGGCAAAGAAATTGATGTTATTACTACTGACTTCAGTAAAGCATTTGATAAAATATCGCACCAAATTATTATTCTTAAGTTTAAAGCTCTTGGTTTTCAACCCGGTTTTATCAATTGGATCAAATCTTACTTGGAAGGTCGACAGTACGAGGTTATATTTAGATCTTCTGTCTCTAACCCCATTAAGGCCACTTCGGGTGTCCCTCAAGGCAGTCACCTTGGTCCTTTAATTTTCGTCCTGACCATCAACGACGTCGACTGCATTATCAAAGACTCGTATCTCTCTGTCTATGCCGATGACATGAAAATCTTTAGATACATATCTTCCCCCATCGATTCTCGCCCACTTCAAGATGACCTTAATAGATTTTCTCTCTGGTGTCAGAAAAATCATCTTGAACTTAATGTAAGCAAATGTCAATTCATCACCTACTCCCGTAAACGCCTTCCACCAACCCATAGGAACTACTTCCTCTGCAACGAGCTCGTCCCACCAGTTTCATCTTTGCGTGATTTAGGTGTAATCTGTGATAGGGAACTTAACTTCCGTTCTCATATTGACCACATAATAAATAGAGCTAATTCTGCACTTGGCTTTGTAAAACGTTGGTCCAAGGAATTTTCGAACCCATACGTCACCAAATCACTTTATACCACCTTCGTTAGACCTATCCTCGAATATGCTAGCCAAGCTTGGTCGCCACACTATGCTATCCACATTCAACGTATTGAAGCCATCCAGCGCAGGTTTATCCGTTTCGCCCTACGCGGTCTCCCTTGGACTGATAGATACAACTTGCCTCCATACTCTGATCGTCTAAAACTCATCAATCTCCAATCTCTTGAAAATCGTCGCGAAATTGCCGACTTACTGATTGATTGCCCCGCGCTCCTTCAACTTGTCTCATTTAATACCAATCCCCGTAACCTAAGGTCCATTCCCCTCTTCCGTCTCACTTATCATCGCACCAATTATGCTTATAACGCACCACTGTCCAGAATGTTGCGTTTGGCTAACAATATGGAAAACACCTTTGACTTCCACTGCAGCAGAACTACCCTTCGAAACAATCTTCAGCATCGCCTCAAATCCACCTAGCCAAGTCTTGATTTTGCCAACACCCCCTTTCTATTAACCCCACCTACCTCCTACCTAGATTTTAGTTTTTTTTTTGTAGTTTTAAGTTTAGATTGTTTAAGTTTTCTTGTGCTTGTATTAAGCTAATAAAAATGCCGGTAGAGCCGGCGTCAATCAATCAAAAAACACCCACCGTACTCTCTAGACCTTGCGTTTTCCGACTACCATCTGTTCCGTTCTCTCCAAAATAATTTGAACGGAAGGCAATTTGATTCCGAAGTTGAGATCAAAACGTACCTGGAAAACTGGTGACTTTTACAAAAGATGCATTATGTCTCTTCCAGAACATTGGAAGAAAGTAATAGACCATGATGGACAATATCTGATAGATTAAATGTAAGCTTTTATACCGAAAATGTGTGTTTAACTTTAACCCTAAAAAAACCGCAGAACTTATTAAACAGCACAATAATTGGGGGAATGCAATCAGTGATTCCGTCTATTCGACAAAGCCGAGTTAAAGCAGCTACAATGAAGCTTAAGCCAAACGAAGCTGTTGCCTTTCAATGATTTTTTTTTGTTCGAAACCGTTACTAACTATGATGGAAGGCATCTTGAAAAAGTTCCATTATACAGCATTTCTGACCAGATAAACCTCTTCAAAACACATCGCCCTACGACTTTGTTTACTTCAATTATGAAATTCGAAACGGAAATGAGTTTTATTTTACAACACATCATAAAGTAAAATAAGTCTAGCGATAACAAGACTCATCGTAATACCCTTCGCCTTGCTGTACAGTGGGGTGAATGTAACAACATAAATCGCGTTTCGATGTTATTACTGACTTTTTTTTCTTTTTTTTTTTGTTTTACTTCATTTCCAGTGCCAAATGACGTGAAGAATGAAATTAAAAAAAAAAGTAATAACAATAAATAAATGTAAAGCATATAAACTGGTTCCATTTCCATTCCGTTAAAAAGATAGAAAGTGAAACCGCGCGCCGTGGCTTTACTGCTTTTGCAAAATCAATTGTTCAAGGCCCCCCATTCCCAATAAAACAACACAAACCGAGCCTCGATGGATTCATCTTACTTTGCAACTTTCTAATATGACGTCATATGATGAGGGGTTTTTTTTTAGCGAAAAGTTTTTCCGCCCAGATGCAGCAGAGTCCATTGTACTGTCGTCATCATGTGTAGTAATGCAACATTTGAGGCCCTGCGGTGGAAATCCAATATGACAAGCTGCGCCAGGGAGTTAGTCTCAGGTTTTATGTCAACATTCATGTCACGCCAGCGCATGCATTATGCAATGTGCGTGCGTTGTGCGCAAATAGAGGCGCTGAATGTCGTCCGCTGCCCATAAAGTGAATCATCATTTCACATCATGGTGTCGCGGCTTATGAGGTACCTATAGTCTCCCACCTCCCCGCATTTTTGGCAGCTTCAAGTGTTTGTTTTTGAAATTACCCCCTCCCGATGTGGGGCTTTAAGATTTTTATTGTGTGCTCTTGTTTACCTGCTGCTTTGTTATTGTTGTCTTGTGCTTCTTCTTAGGTACACTATTGTTGTTATTAAGCCAGGGAAGCTTGAAATTTTTTTTTGCTGAAGATGTTTTTTTTTTTTTTTTTGGGAAAGTGTGTCGAGATTTGTATGCAAAGATTGTGAGCTTTACAGTGACATAATAGGGTTGGTCGGCAGGCGGTTAATTTAATTAGAGCCCGGACCCTTTTCAAGATACGAGCATGCATGTTGGTTTTGTTGGTTATTTGTTTGGGATTGTGTGTATCCGCATTTTGTAAGATGTTGATTGTTGTTGATAGTTGGAGTTGGTTTTATTTTTGGAGTAAATTTATTATCCGAAATGCATGTATTATATCTGTCCGTTGGTAATCGGTCATCGGAGCAAGGTTTTAATTAGAGGTGAACATACATAAATTGTGTAACAAATAAGTCGATACTGATAAAGTTAATTAGTGAGTATATTTATTGTGAAAATAACAGAAGATTATCACGAGCACCGATAAGGTAAATGACAGACCTTTCATAGAAGCGAATCATTGCTTTCTTTAACAATGAACTGAAATAATTACGCTAGTCAAGAAGATTCTTATCAAAATGCCTATTGGTGTTTTTACTAGTTAATTTATTACTGTTGATTACAGAAATGACAAGCAAATTTCGATATACCGTAACCAACCTTAATGCGTCACACAAATATTTTAAATGTTTCTAACTGTTTTCCCAAATTTGATTATTTGTTAATCAGAAAAATAATAGAAACTCGGTGTTTTTAAAAGTCAAAACAAACACTTTTGTCCCATGTCTGCCTGGCTAATTGTTCTCACACGCCTTTCTCGGGAACCACCTGTCAATTTTTTGACCTGTCAATGTCAAAACGTCAGTCAAGGTTTATATTTTTATCATGGTAAAGTTCACGAACGAGCAATGTTTGGAAATTATTAAAAATTACTACCGAAATTCTGAGTCGGTCATCGCAACTTTAAGAGCGAATAAAATTCTCAATTTCATCGAAAAATCATCTTCAGCAACGAAGCTCATTTTTGGCTTAATGGCTTTGTCAATAAGCAAAATATGCGTTATTGGACAGCAACAAAACCCTCAAGTATTGTATGGATTTCATGCCGGAGGTGTACTTTTTCGTCGATGAAAATGGTCGCTATGTTACGGACAATGGAGTTCGTTATCGTGCCATATTGGAAGACTATTTCTGGCCAGAATTGGATGAACTTGACATCAGTGATGTGCGGTTCCAACTAGATGGTGCCACATGCCACACAGCTTTTCAAACAATTGATCTATTGAAGGGGAAGTTCGGTAATCGTGTAGTCTCGAGATTCATGCTATTTAACGCTGATGGATTTCTTTTTATGGGGTTACGTTAAGCTGTTGGTTTATGCCAACAAGCCAACAAAGTTAGAGGAGCTCAAAAACAACATCGGACGCAAAATTGGCCGATATATGTGGAAAATTGGCTCCAAAGAATCGATCGCTGCAAACGTGCTCGCGGTGATAATATGAACAAGATCGCCTTCCTTTCTTAGATCTAACATGTGTACTACATCTGGAATAAATGTCAGCCCGATATCTCAATTATTCTGTGTTTAAATACAAAATTGTTATGTCCTTATTGAAAAACCCTTTAGTAGTCCCATTTAAACATTATCGAAATACTCGTAAGACGGAGTGTGGGATCAAATGTAGGAAGAGGTTTCAAAAATGTTCGAATCATCTTTTGGTTTTGCGAAAGTTGTTGGGCTGTTTTGGTTCAACGAACATTTGAATTCCTTAAGTCTTCAGCTATCGTTTCATTTGTCGTATTAAAACTGAAATTTTTTTTAAATATATTATACATAAACCGCAACAAAACGATAAATGTACATATGTATTTTATATTGTGTTTTTTTTATTTTTTTTCTCTATTACTTTTGGTTTACGACATACTACATTTCTGGAAAATCTCAGCCTTCTAAGTCTAATGGTTCAAAAGTTAAAGGACAAACAGGCATCGTTTTGAGTCAATAAGTGTTTTCTTTTACGATTTAGATGCACAATAGTAAGAAAAGTGCACGCCACACATTTGTGACTTCATCTCTACCTAATGAATGGAAGGCAAAATTGTTTTTCTTACTAGAAATTGTGAGTATTGCTGGTAAGCTGGCTAAAGTTTATTGTACAGGGTGTTATATAGAAAAGTATACTTCTTTGACAGGCCGCCATTTTGATATAGGTTGGTTTTGACAGATTTTATTTGAAACGACATTAGATAAATCAACGTGTTTTAGTAGTTAAAACGTTGATTACGGTAACAATACGAAAATTTACGGGAATTTTTGGGTCGAGTTAATGTGTCAATAAGACAACATCTGAAATCATTGCTGCTATGCGAGACAGTGTGTCCGAATCGGCTGCACATGGATCGTGCATCCCTTTTTTTTTTGGTTCTAGAGTGAAGTTTTGTCTATTGGTTTTCTGTCACGGATGTTCAGTTGTGATGGTTCGATAGAACCATACCGTCGGTCTTTGTATTTTATATTTTTTCTCCGTCCTAAGGACATACCATGTCCCCTGCTTCTGTGTCTGATTTATCTTCCGTAATGTTGAAGCCAGCAAGGTATTTGTTGTGAGGCGATAAGGGGCTACCGCTACCTCTTCGCCTCTTCTGGTGCGTATGAGAAAAAAAATTCAAAACTATCTCAAAAAAAGCATTAAAAGTGACTTAGATAAGCGCCCTTCTTACTCGCCCTCTGCCACCAATGCATTTGGCACTGAAGTGTTTAGATGTCCATCATTGTTGGAGCTTTATTAACTGCAGTGGTTATTCGTAAGAGGAATATGCTTTTCTTTAAAAATATTTTTTACAACAAGAAACATCGACTTTACTTTTATGCCTGACACCAAATGTCTGGCAAATAATAACTCTTGAGTTCATTGCCCTTCTGTTTTAAAAATAACGTAAGCTAACAGTAAAGCTTTATTTCCTGATAGAGTCAATTCACCCAGTTGCAATATAAATTGGGTAGTCCTCAAGAAAATGTGTAATGTGTCCTCCACGTCCTTATCCATTTCGTCAATTCGTCTTTGTACTGTATTATTACTCGAAGGCAGTAGCTTGATTATATCGGTCGGTAGCCTATGTAAAACGGTACGTATAACCTCATTAACAGCTGGAATTATGTACAATATTTACTCTTTATTATTGTTTTCGTATAAATAAGAAATTGTGAAATAGTGGTCAATAACTTGATTTAACGTATTTCTACATTAAAATAATGCATTCTACTATGTGCTAATGTATCAAGTTGTTTTGTTTCTGTCTCTATTTGACACTTTTTAGCAGACTAGAGCCCTTGGTAGAGGTCGTTTTTAGGATTCGATATTTTATCTAGGATCCATTGTTTAAAATTCTTTTAAGACCTGCTCCAATATTTCATCAATAGAATCGACAGAGATGAACTGCACGAGATACTAAACTCTGCAGTCCCCTTCCCGCCAACCCCTTAAAATTATATCACGATTGCTCTCTTAAATTTCGTGTCCGTGAAGCATGTGAATGTAGATTTTCGGCCCTTTTGAAAAATGAGCTGTCAAAAACCGTGGGAAGTTGCCATTTTCCATTTTCCATTTTCTTGGCGAACTCGGTGAATTTTTAATGGTTGACAAAATCATTGTTTTCGATATAGGCTAGTTATTTATAGCTTAGTATTTAAATAAAAATAATTATGGAATAGTAAATATATGCCAATCGTCGGGATTTGAATTCGAAAATAATCTCTATAAAGCTAGAAATGGTTTCAATTATTTTATTATGAGTCTTTAAATAGAGTAAAAATCCTAAACTTTTTTTTTAAAGTATTGAGTCTTCTATAGATTTCTTTATTTAGCATTGTCTTAAGCTATTGTTTACAATTTTAATTATATAATTCTTCAATATTCTTAAATTTGTTATATTTTTAGAAATATTAGGCAACTGATTAAATGGTTGAAATCTTTGGAAATTAGAGAATTTTCTTGTCGTTAGAAAATTTTGTAATCTAATGTCGCTTAGATCCAATGTTTTGGGGGGAGTTGTGGGCGATCCACACTCCAGTGGTGGTGGAACAGCAACCTCTTTTCTATACAAGAACCCAAACCACGAAAAAAACAAAGAAAGCTACGTTACAAAATGTTCTTCTTAACTTTATAACAAAATAAAAAATGGTTGATGCTCGGGCACATCTTACTTCTTCGGCGGTATCAGTAAAAAAAGCGAACAAAGGAAAAAAATGCTGACATGACTCCCGGAAAAGGAGTATATAAGCAAATGAGTGAAGTGAGTGGGGATCGATCAACTTTGGGTGTAATCGACACGTGGTGCCATCTGTGTATTCGACGCAAGATGCGCAGTGGATTGAACTAAGGGTGCGCTGCCATTAGTTTGGCTTAAACATTGCCGCCAGCCTTGCAGATATCCACTCTGCAAAATATTGAATACTAGTACTACTTGAACATTGTAACTTACGAAGATTCCCTCTCACTCCTTACAAAGGGTATGTTAGTGTACTATTTATTAAGTTTGCCTTTTATAACTAAGTTTAGTACCAACTTATTATAAGTAGGTTTAATTATACATGTGATATAAAATTATAATCAAGTAATTTCAGATACTATACTAGATATATGTCCGATAGACATATGTTAATGATTTTTTTTTTTAATACTATAGAAATGGAGACAAAATTCAATATGGGATGACCACGAGGGCCTTATATGATAGCTTTGTTATCCCTACGCTATTCAGAAGGAAGAACACAAAGTTTAACAATGGGTCTGATGATATCACCCGGTTGGGGTCGAACACTCGCGACGCGAATTCTTCCATCGTTTCCCGGAAAAACGTTTATAACGCGGCCTAATCGCCACTCCGTGGGCGGTAAATTCTCTTTTCTTACGACGACAATATCCCCAATCTGGATGTTCCTCTGCGGATATTTCCATTTGAACCGTTTATGCATCTCCTTTAAATACTCTTCTTTCCATCTTTTACATAACTGAAGTTGAAGAAGCTTCAATTTTTCCCACCGGTTCACGAGAGAAATTGAAGCCTCTTGCGGGATCGGTTCCGGCAACGAAATAAGAGGTCTTCCGATCAGGAAATATCCTGGAGTTAACGGAACAGGTGCATTTTAATTTTCGGATATCGCTGAGATTGGCCGATTGCGACATTAGCCTGCTTATTCGACTTTCATTGCATAAAAACAAAACAGTGGAACAATATTCGAAATGAAATTTAACAATTACATTCTAGATATTAATCGCCGTTAATGATGTCACATCTTTCATAATTCTTTTAAAGAAACCAAATGTTTTTCGCATAAATAATCTATATATGTATACACATACTCTCAAACACTAGTTCTTTGTCGATAACACTACGCAACACTGAAAAATCACTGGTATTCTGATTACTGACTTATGTTACACCCATCTAGTAAATTCAAGTAATCAGCAATTTAATTTGGTATCACATTTCTAAACAAAAATATTCGTTTTTGTAATTTTGACTGCAGTCTGAACAATTAGAGCTATTTATGTTGGTAAATTGAACAATTTTCGTCGGCTCTGGACCAAATTCGTTATTTTATTTAGTTGGAAGTTCTAGCTTAAATATGGTGCGCGTTTGTATAATTTCCGCTGATTTATTTTGTTATATTTGTAGTCAATCCACTCCGAAATCGGAAAAAAACACATTTCGCCGCTTATTAAAAGGTGCTATGTTGCTTATTTCAACATTTCAATTGTGAATCAAGATAAATCTTGGGTCTCTTATTTGTGTTGCTTAAAATGCTATAAGTACAAGCCTTAACTTAGAAAATAACTTAACCTAAATTTACCTTAACCTATTTTTTTTTTTTTTTCTTTATTTTTATGCTTATTGACCGGGCCCTAGGGCCCACACAATTATCTTAAACTAAAACTTAAAACTAACATTTAAGGGAAGGGAAGTATGGGGAGTTGTTAAGAGGAGGTATAGAGAGAATTTCTAATAGAAGATATACTTAAATGAAAGTCAAGTGTGTTCTGTGCATTGTTGGCCAGACGCAACATTCTGGAGATAGGTTCGAAATGACCGTAGTTGGTGCGGTGGAGAGGGAGACGAAAGAGCGGTACGGATCTAAGGTTGCGTGGGTTAGTCTGAAGTGAAATCATTTCCAGTAGTGCGGGAGAATCGATCGTGCCAGTTAATAATTGGTGTGCGAAGAGTATGTCAGCTACCTCGCGACGTTTTATAAGGGTATGCAAGTTAATTAATTTTAGCCGATTTTCGTAGGGGGGTAAGATATAGTTGTCGTCCCATGGGAGACCACGTAAGGCAAAACGGATAAACCTTCGTTGCACGGCTTCGATTCTAAGAGAGTGGGTGTGGTGAAATGGAGACCAAACTTGGTTGGCATATTCAAGAAGGGGTCTAACAAAGGTGATGTAAAGAGACTTTGTAACGTAAGGGTTCGAGAATTCTTTAGACCAGCGTTTTATGAAACCGAGAGAAGAATTGGCCTTGTGAATAATTTGATCAATGTGGGAACGGAAGTTTAGCTCCCTGTCACAAATAATACCCGATCGCGTATAGAGGAGACTGCGGGAACAGGCTTGTTGCGAAAGTAATAGGTTCTGAGGGGTGGGGGAAGACGCTTACGAGAGAGCGTTATGGATTGACATTTGCTGACGTTAAGTTCTAAGAAGTTTTTGTCGCACCATGTGTAGAATGAATTAAGGTCGTTTTGAAGTAAGAGAGAATCAGTGGGGGTAGATATTGTCTTAATGATTTTCATGTCATCCGCGTAAATAGACAGATCTGAGTCTTTTATGATGTGATCAACATCGTTTATTGTTAAGGCAAAAATCAGTGGACCAAGGTGACTGCCTTGAGGAACACCCGAAGTGGCGTTAATGGGATCAGAGACTGAAAATCTAAAGAGAACCCTGTACTGGCGTTGCACTAGGTACGATCTCAACCATGAGATGAAAAAGGGGGGAAAACCGAAGGCATTAAGTTTAAGGTAAATAGTTTGGTGACATATTTTATCAAACGCCTTGCTGTAGTCGGTCGTAATGACATCCACTTCCTTACCTTTCTCTAATGCTTGCAGTGTTTTAAAAACGAATTCGGTTAGGTTAGTCGTTGTGGACCTACCCTTTAAGAAACCGTGCTGTTGTGGAGAAAAGATGGATTTGCAGTGAAAATAAAGTGAGTCATAGACAATGCTTTCAAAAAGCTTAGGTATAGAAGAGAGTTTGGCTATGGGTCGGTAGTTTGATATGTCATTTTTACTGCCTTTTTTATAGATGGGGAAAATAAAGGAGTCCTTCCATAATTTAGGGAAAACAGCTTGAGAGAGTGAGAGTCGAAAGAGAGTTGTAAGGGGCTGACATAAAACATTTACACATTTTTTTAGAAATATAGCGGGCAGACCATCAGGGCCTGGGGAAAATCATCCTTAAGTTGATTGATCTTTTCACGTACCATATCAGTCCTTATGTCAATTGAGACAAGGGAGGTTTGTAGGCAGTTGTTCAGGTAGCTGAAATAGTCAAGATCCGGTTCGTAATCGTGGTCAGAATATGATTGACTGAAGAAGGTCGCAAAGAGGTTGGCGATTGCTTTAGGGTCAGCAGATGATGTATTGAATAATTTTAGAGTGGATGGGGAGCCATCGGACCTTTTTTTAACGTTTATAAATTGGTAAAAACGCCTAGGATCTGTGATTAGGCTTAATTGCATTCTGTCGAGGTATTCGAGATAGAGGGATTCGCAGAGGATGGAAAAGCGGGAATAAGCTTGCTGGTAGAATGAAAAATCTGAGGCCGATCTGGATCTCAGCTAAGTTTTCCATAATTTGTTTCTGATATTGCGAAGAGTACGTAATTCATTATTATACCAAGGAGGAGATGACGAGCAGCTTTTCGCGGCAAATATGGCACAGATAGGAGAAGACAGTCAAAGATTGCTGTGTAAAAGAATTCGAGAGCGATATCAATGGGGGTGTTATTCTTTAGAAAGAGGTCGAAGTTTAAGTTATTGACTAGGTTATTAAGTTTAGCAAAGTCAGCTTTACGGAAGTTAAAAGAAAGAGAGTTTTCTAAATCAACGCTAATGTTGGCATGTTCATATGAAAAGGTAAGAGCGAGAGGGGGGTGATAATGGTCTAGGGTAGAGAGAAGATGGTTACTCGCGGTAACCAGGGAATTATAGGCATCGGATGAGAAAATGAGATCAAGCTGCCTACCGAGGTTGTTGGTGATACCACTAATCTGAAAAAGGCCAGAGTCGAAAAGACTCCTCCTCCTTTTCTGAAGAGGAATTAGTTGGTACGAAGGATGATTCGTCCTCCGAAGGAGCCCATTGCAAAAAAGGAAGGTTAAAGTCGCCAACAATTATAAAATCGTCGTCGGGATCTGCGGCATCAAACAGAGAGTCAACTGCATCAACAGCCAGCTGGTATGCTTGGGTGGGTTGAGAAGGGCGAATGTAACAGCAGATAATGTATACGCTTCGTTTGGATACAGTTATTTTAACACATACGAATTCGAATGAAGTGGCGTTCGAGATTTTAACGAGGGTTGCATCAAGACGATTATGAATGGCTAGTAGAACACCACGGCCGAAGGCGAGGTCGTCATTAATCTGGCCATCAGCGCGAAAGACTTCGAAATCGGAAGTGAATAATTCACAGTTCAGAAAATTGGGAGAAAGGTTGGTTTCTGTTAGGGCAAAAATGTCGTAAGGAAGTGTTTGTGAGCTAAGATGCACCATCGAGGATTTGGTGCGAAGTCCTTTAACATTCTGGTAGTAAAGGGAAAGGAACTGCGGAGCAATTCCGACTGAATTAGATGGAACGACTGGATGGGAGTTAGGGACGAAAATAATTATTAAAGTTGCTGCGAGTCTTATTGAGATACGAGAGACGTTTGGAGCCAATATGAGAAACAAAGGTCGAAAGGTCTTTATCAACAGTGGAAGAGGAAATATTAAGACTCTCATGAAAACGGGTGTAGATTTTTCTCAGGGCCAAAGGATCGATTGGGAGGCCCTCTTTTTGAATCGAAACCATGACATTCGTCTTTGTTTTGCCGTCGATGCACACGGAGTCGGGCTTGTCATATAAATATGCAAGGTAAAGGCGAACATTTTCAAAAAGCCGGTGATCGCTTAATCTTGACATAATATAGCGGCCATCGAGGTCATTAATCGTTAACGTGGGGTCGGCTAATTTAGACGTGAGTTTAACGGTGGGAGGAAACAGTGGATCAAAAATAGGGGGTGCTGCGGTAGGTGGCGAGTCGACGGAAGGGGGTGTAGAGAAGGCGATAGAATTGTTAGGAGAGGCCGTGGACGAAGAAGGGGCACAAGTGCTAGGATAGGATGGGGGAGGATTGAGAGTGTGGGAATGAATGAAATTCGGCAGAGACTGGTCTAATGGAAGGTGGGGAGATGAATTTCGGTGTACCGATGCTATGGCGTGAATCAAAGAACCACACAGACGATTGTTACTTCTGTCTGAAAAGTTTTTCTAAAAAATCCAAACATGACATTAAATATGCAGAAGTATCTTCAGTCTCAAAGCCGCTGCCGCATTCAGATAAAGTTCCAGTACTGAAAGACATGTGACGAAAGATGCAAGTGCGTCAAGTTTTCTGCAATCAAATAATGAAGATGAAGATGTTGAATTTGTCCAAGTTGCTAGCAGTTCGAAACCGCATTTAATCAACCAATTAGAGCTTAACGACCTAGTCAGAAATTTGAATTTATCCAAGGAAAAATCAGAGACATTAAGCTCCAGATAGAAGCAATGGAATCTTCTGCAACCAGATGTGAAAATTATAACGTATCGTAAGTGACACGATTTACTTAACACATACCAGAAGAGTGGAGGTTATTCATTGACGCATCAAAGTTAAGTTTGAAAGGCGTTTTGTTTCACAATGGAAATGTATGTAATTCCATCTCTACCTTTGGCATATGGTGCCCATTTGAAGGAAATTTATGATAACATCAAATTTATCCTGGAAAAAATAGAATACAATAAGCACAAATGGCAAATATGTTCGGATCTGAAGGTGGTTTCCTTAATATTGGGTTTGCAGTTAGGGTATGCTAAGTACTGTTGTTTCCTCTGTGAATGGAACAGTAGAGCGCGATCAGAACACTATACAAAAGAGAAATATGGCCTTTAAGTACTCTTTATGCCCGTGGGCAGAAAAATGTCAAGAATGTAGCTTTGGTAGAACCACAGACAATTTTACCACCATTGCATATCAAATTGGGCCTTATAACAATTTGTTGTTAACGTTAAATAAGCTTCCAAATAATACCAAGATATTTGATTTCGCCTACTCTTTTATTAATTTAATTTTTAATAGTGAAGTTCAAATTTAAGCTTCCTTAGTTATTTAAAATCATTCACAGCAAACAGCGCCAATTGACATTATTAATAAATATAATAAACAGAAGAGTTACTACCACCGACCCTTGTAGAACTTCTAGTTTCACCTCCTTCCGATTCGAAAGTTTGCCATTTAATTTGACCCTTTGGGATCGGTTCGTAAGATATGAGGCTAACAAGCTCAGTTCGCGATTTTTGATTCCTAATTTTTCCAACTTTTTTGTTATGCACTTTTTCCAGTTTGTTAAAACGTAATTTAATACTGTTTCACATGAGTGTGATTTTCTAAAACCGGATTGTGATTCCATTTTTAGACGATTCGCTTCGAAGTAGTCTTCGAGTTGTTTAAATAGAAGTTTTTCCACAATTTTTCCATATAATGGCATCGAGTTTACCGGCCTAAATTCTTCACTTTTTTTTGTATTTGAAATGAAACAAACGTAGAAATTAATTCATTATTATTTACATTATTGCTCAGGATGATTTTTTGTGATTTTTTTTTTTAAAAAGATCTTTAAAGCGGGATAAAATAGGGAACAGTTTGCTGCCAATAAGAGATAGTATTACAAATTTAAACAAATTTGGACGTCGTTCTTTTAGCAGGAAGCACAATTTTGCGTGAGTGACAATTATAGCAAATATCAACAAGTTCATATTTCTATCGGATTGTCCCTTTTCCCATAAAAAAAGGCAATTATTGACTTGTTACAAAGTAGCTGTAATGGAAAAGAACTGAACAGCAATAGTAATGTAAATTAAAGACAAGTTTTTTTTGTATAATTTGCACGTGTTAAAGGGAATATGAATACCCTTATACTAATTTTTTAGGACACGGGCGTTTTTTTGTGGAAAGGGGAAGAGGCAGAGAGAAAGACTCAGGTTTTACTTAAGTTTCAGTGAACTCAAAGGGTGCCTGTCCAGATAACTGGGGAGTATTTTGTTTGTTTTCGCTATTATTGTCATTGTTTATGATTCACAGTATTTGTTGCCATCCTCCTGATGTCATCATCACGATCAAGTTGCATTTTAGCCATATGACCACCCTACTGCCAGTGTTATGCCTTCGAAATAAATAGATGATTCTTGACATCAGGATTCGAACCGTGAACCAATAGCGTGACAAGCGATGATGTTACCACTACAGCACGGCCACCCGTGGAGAAGTTACAAGTGATAAATACATAAATACATCCATGAATATGGATATTATATTAATTTTTGTTTACTTGCTCACAATTTGTAGGCAACACAATTTTTGAGTATGATTTGATATTTCAAGCTTTAGAAGTAGTGTGGAGATTAAAAACGGATTTGATTTTCTGGTTTTACGCGTGTGTTGCGTTTCGTGACTATAAAACGACAATAATGTATTGCTTTTGTTTGGGTGTGCACACAATACGTGCCATAAATGTGCAAAGTAGGTGAAAGATCCGCTTATTAATTTTGTCTTTATAATGTTGCTATTTTTCGTCTATGTTGAGAACGAAATGTGAAATGACGTATTGGATGGAATAGATTGGGTGACCGGCGTTTTAACCCTGCTCGAAATGTCTATGATTTTCCAAGGAATTCACGGAATATAAAATTGTCTTTATTTTTATGGTTTTTTGTCCATAAAAATATTGTCTTTATGTATGTATGTTATATAAATTTATATTATAACACGCCTATATTGAATATGACGTTTCCAAAAGAATAACGTTTTTCAACGATTTAATTCCATTTATTAGGTACATAACTACTTGTGACACTTTATCATTTTACCTGCAGCCCTAGGGATTTTATGGGAGACAACACAAAGAATGACAACGACTTTCTTGCCGCGATCTACTGAGCGAAATTTTCCCAGTAGGCGATTTATCGAGACATCTGTTGAAGTTTAAATTGTACTTAAACAGCTATCACCCTTTTCTTCATTGATGGAGTTCAGGATGCAAAATACTGAAGCAATAACAAAGTATGCTTCATTGCAAGAAGCTACTGCAGCGATGAAGGTCAGTTGAATGAGCCAATTGTATGTATTTTACAAAAGGACTATAAAAATGTCGGACGACAGTAAGTCGCTCGTGGTCGAGGTACATAATGACCTCTGATCGCTCTACAAAAATGCGTCCCGACAATAAGTCACTCGTGAGTAAATGGCAACTCCCTACGATTTTCTGACAGCTTATTTTTCGTATGATCAAAAACCTACACTTTACTTATGTATGAGAAGGCCATTTAATTTTGGATTGTACACTGGTAAACGGCGAGGTTTTTCAGCTTATAGGTCGTACTCTCTGTACCCTCTTGTTTTTTTTTTTTTACTTGTTCCCATCCCATAGTGCGAGCAGATTTTTGTAAAATGAGCGAATTACTTTATTTGTTAGCCATCTTGCGAAAATTGGCCGATAAGTTCCTTCTGTTTTTAACCCTTGTTATAGTATGCAATCCAAGCGGTTGCAGACGGAAGGGCGGAATTTTATTCTAAGCAGGTTTGCAGGTATCTTTAAAAATGTATTAAGACACAAAATCAACTCCTTCACTTTTAAGAGTGAATCAGCTGCTTTAAGTAATATGAAAATCACAGTTTGAAGCATACCAAGTTCATTTAGGAACACGTTTTCCAGTAAATCCAAAAATCCTGCATGGTGAAAACTATTTTTTTTCGTTGAGATACCAACTTAATTTTAAGGAGAAAGGATCCATCTGATAGCACCCAAAATGTTTATCAGTTGGCGAAATTTAGTGCCTGATTTACACTCATCAATCTTTGCTAATAGAGAAAGAAGCATTTTAGATCTACATACACCGAACACCGTTCCGTTCAACATGGTGTATGTCTGTCTGCCAGTAGTCCATCAATATTTCACACGCGTTAACAGTTAGACCTAAAGAGCTGAACAAAATGATTTTTCGGATAAATTTTGTTGAATATAAAACTTTAAAAATTAAGGCAAAAACGATGCTATCTCCGAAAGCATTAACGCTAAAAATCTGAACAAAACTGAGAGTTTGTAAAGTCGTGAGAAGGTTTCGTTAAAAATCACTCCACCATATCTAGCCCTCTTCTCATCCGATTTTGATGATTTTAGGGCAAAAACATCTACATGCCCGACTTAGCTCAATGGTGATTCCAACATTTTTAAAACTCCTTCCCTTATCTTACTCACACTTCAGCCGATTTAAATAATTTTCGGACAAAACAACTATCGTGTTTGCCTTAGCCAACGAACCGAATTTCATCAAAATCTCTTTAGACTTTCTTGAGTTAAGAGGTCTAAATATTTATACTCCGCCCCACTCCATCTGATTTTGATAATTTTGTGACGAAACTACATATGTAGCTGTCTACATATCAGGACAAACATACAAAACAAATTTCATTAAAATTTCTTCAGTGGCTCTCGAGCGAGTTATGTTAGAATAAATCGATAGGTAGACATGAAACAAAAGGTATTTGCTTTGATCTGACTCTTACAAATACGATCATATATTCGTGGATAAATCCTTTTCTCCGGAATAACGAGGAAGCCTAATTGGGATGTAGTTAAAATAATTATACGAAACACTAATCGCACAAAGCCCGACTAGCACTTGATCAATTTTTTTTCCCTGATCTAATGGTTGAATATCTGAGGTTAGGTTGGGTGCCAGAAAGGAGAATGACGAATGGTCTCGGTCCAGAAGTGAAGAAAAATGAAACATATATAAGTCAATGGTGCTACTTGCAACAGACTTCAAATATTTAAATTTCTGGCTTGAATTTCCTATCACTTATTACACTAGAACTGTTAATCTATTACAGCTATTTCTTTGGTCATTTTGAAAAGATAATTTTACACCAAAATAATAACTTAAGGGTGGCCGTGGTGTAGCGGTAACATCATCGCTTGTCACGCTGTTGATTCACGGTTCGAATCCTGATGTCAAGAATCATCTATTTATTTCGCATGAAATAAATAAAAAAGTCGATCAATTGCGAAAGCTAAGTCAACTCTACTGCGAAGGCATAACACTGGCAGTAGGGTGGTCATATGGCTAAAATGCAACTTGATCGTGATGATGACATCAGGAGGATGGAAAAAAATACTGTGAATCATAAGCAACGACAATAATAGCGAAAACAAACAAAATACTCCCCAGTTATTTGGACAGCCACCCTTGGAGTTTACAGAAACTTAATACCACCTGAGTTTCAAACTACACCACTCTGTCTTTCTCTCTCTCTCTCTTCCCCTTTCCACAAAACGCACGTGTTCTAAAAAATTAGTATAAGGGTATTCATATCCCCCTTAACACGTGCAAATTATAAAAAAAAAAAACTTGTGATCATTTTCGGAATTTGAAGAATTGTTAACAAGCTATAGCTCTATAAAATTAAAAAAAAAATTGTATTTTACTGTTGCCTGTTATTTTAATTTTGGTTTTTGATGATGTGGTTTTATTTTCCAAAGAATTCGCTATAAAAGCTCTATAGAATGTTTCCATGCGTAATTAAGAGGAAAAAAGCTACACTAGTCTCATTACTAATTAAAGGAAGGAGATTATCAAATGCCCGTATGATTCCAAATTTATTTTGCTGGAGGATAATACCTACCTTGACTAAAGTTTGGGTCTATTTTGACCCGTTTCCGAGTTATGGCCAGAAGTACATTTTGTTAAGTTAAATGAGATACTATAACTTCTGAAATGCCGGAAATATTGCATTATATTTAGTACTTAATGGACTTAAAGATCTGTGTGCTTTGATTCCAAATCAAAATACTTCCAAAAAATACTTAATTTAATGTTATTCCTTTGATTGATCGCTTTCTAATACAACCAACATTTTCTCCTTCTGAGCATTTATGTTACCAATTGTAGTTCTAAAAATGCCGAATTTGTCGAACGTTCTTTGCGACACTTCTTTATTTAAAATTTCTACTATTACTTAAGTCCGAAGACGTCGGTCTCTGATAGCCCGATCCCTTTCTTCCAAGTTCATCACCTGCATCAATTCTAATAATTTCCTAGTACTTGGTCCTGAGCCCATATAAAGCTGCCCTAGTTCCTGTGGATGTTTTGGATACATCTGTGTACCATTTTACGGTGTTTTGTTTGAATTTTGCTGCTCGGGTGTTCGTCGTGGTTTAAACGACTAAGTAGTATTCATTGTCCAGTTTAGCCGCTAGCTGTTTGCTGTAGTCGGCCTGTAGCACGGATAGATGCGATGTTCTCAAAAATTGCTCTGATGCTGTATATTTAGCTTTTTTGATTTCCTTATTGTACTCTGTTAACCCCACAGTGTAACTTTGTCAGTCTCCATCATGCTTGGCTTTGTTGAATAGCCTGCATACCTTGGATTTTAATTCACCTAGAGTCTTGTTTCACCATGGAGCATCATTTTGTCTTCTCCTGTTTGTTTGGCTAGTTGGTTTCATACATCCGAGATATAGCCCTGTTAAACCGCTCCAGATTTTGCTCGGAATTTAAGTGGTAATTCACCGATTTGTTCTCGAAAAACTTCCAATCCATAATTGCTTTGCATATCTCCCAGTTGATGTTACGGGGGTATGTTTTGACGGTGGCTTCACCGCCGAGACCTTCAATATTAAACCAAATAATTCTGCGGTTTAAAATTAAAGGCTCATCAGAACCTCTCTGAGCTGTTACCCAACATTTACGAGTAATAATCGGACAGAGAAGTACGATGTCAAGAACCTCTTCCCTTACCCTAGTCACAAAGTTGGTGTATAAGAATACAAATCTAGGTTTTCTTTTCAAATGTACTTAAGATGGTACTCATTCCCATGTTGTCTTTGCTGCCCCAGTCCTTGCTGTGTGCATTGACGTCACATCCACTAGGTTTTGCACCTCTATGGGAGGCATGGACCCATCTCCAGAGGAGTAGACTTTTGATGTAGCTGGAGTTGTCGGTTAGTGAATCGCCGCGATCTGAGCCCAATCTGGCTGATTCGTCTGCCTTTTCATTTCCGTTAATGCCATTATGGCCCGGCACCTAAACAATTTGGACGTGGTTGTATTTTACAAATTATTGTTATAGCTGCCTGGGCAAGGAGCCATGAAGCTTGACTATCTACGTAATTGGAGATGTCCTCATGTGATATGCCCAACTTCACCTTCTTCTTTCCTCTTATTAACCGTTGAAATATATAAGGCATATGTATATTAGTAGTCATATATCTAATATTAAGTACGAGTATTTCTCCCACGTATGTATTTATATGCCTTGCTGCTGCGTCGTTGGCTAAGTTGGCGAACATCGATATCATTCTCCATGCCGCTCTATTTTGGATCACACTATCACTTTTACATTTTACATTTGAGTGATCCAACTATTTGTTCTTTGAGCTTCGGATTTTTCGACGACCTTCTTTGTATGGGCAGCTTCATGTATGGCCAAAATCTGGGCTTTAAAAAACGCTGCACGAGTTCGAAAGCCTTATGGAAGTGGACATATCGATTTTTTCCGAGCAGATCCCTGATCCAGGGTCCATTTCAGAGTTAGATACGACGTTGTTAGATGCCCATTCTTCCCTATCGGGTATCCTGATCGAGTACCTGGGATTGAAATCCTTATAGCCGATTACGTAGTTGGTCTCTTCGCCGACTACACTACAATGCAGAACAAGCTTAAGTCCATTTTTGTTATTTCTCAGGAGAGCCATTTAAGTTTTTCTCGGATAGTTTTAATCATACAATATAATGTAAGGTATTTGCGGTCAAATGGCATTGAGCGGTAGTTACGTGAGATAGAGACTTAACTTGTATACCCAGGCACCCTATATATAAAAGGCTTTGCTCTGACCAATATTTTGGAAAAACATGTACTCGCAATTTAGACTTTGGATTGTTCCGCATTATAGTGACGACATGATATTCGATGAAGTATTGAAGTATGGCTATGTTCGTTAGTTTTCCAGCAGTTTGCTGCTTTACGGCAGACAGCACTGCATTTTTTGCTGCAGTTTCTTTAATAAATAAATCTATTGGGAGTATATGTAGAATTGATTTTGATCATGGGGTCGGTATGTGTAGAATTGCATGCTGCTCTCTGTGCTGTTAATAGTAGCTGACAGTTTTTCAGTTTTTGAATCTACTCTCTGCGGTGCACCATACGATGCACCCAAATAGAGCCAAATTTTTGAGGATGGGTCCCAGTTTTCTCATATATTCTGCTGCAGGTGCAAAAGGCTATGGATGGATCTTCGTACTTACAAGAGCATCGAACCTAATAGGTGTAATACAAAAGGACTGAATTAAAAAAGCGCTAAATGGTGTAATCATTTGGAAACATTTAAAGTGGAAAATCATTCCTACTGGTAACATACTTTTCGATATTTAATAGTTTGTCATATCTCGTTCCACCAGAGTGACTAGTGACTAGACATCTTTCGGCAACCCATCTCGTCGTACAACTCTTCCGTGTTTCTTGCATCACTTGAAATCTGTGGATTTTAATATAATTAATCCTGCCAGCATCCAATTATTTCCGCCTTCATGTTTCATAACTCTCATGCAAAGTTCATAAGTGTCACAAGAGGTGTCGGAAATGCCTCAAACTGCTTATAACGTAAGCTCAAAGCCAGTGGCTGTGAACAAATTATTTTCGTCAAACGATTACGAAAACACATCACATGCGTGCGTGAATAGTTTTTAAAATTCAAGGCCGCATACCAAATTTCTCTACATGCACACTTGCATACACGATGAGCCGGTTTACCACTTTCGAGTGACAAAACCGATAGAGCTCGCAGCAATTGGCCACAAGTGAAATGGAACACAAAAACCAGACAACAATTGAGTGATCTTAGCTTTGTCACTTTCACTTGATTGGCTATTATGTGGTCTCGCTATGCGTCAATTAGGCTAGGAAGCATTCTGCATATGATTTTGTTATGACTTGTTAAAAATTGTGTGCGAGCCACTTTTGCTTTCACAGTGAGAGTAAACGACTGTCGCTATTGGCGTGGTCTTAACCTATATTTAGATGAATGGGCTTTGACACTAATTGGCTCTTATCTTTGTCTATTTACAGCCGCGGTCTTCATCAGTTTGATATTAATGGCGGGCGGACAATTGCGGCCGCCAGTTGCTTTCGACACCGGGCGAGGTAAGTAAAAGAAATCGGCTTGTTGCGTTTGAAACAGCTATTACGGGCTAATTGCCAGGATTCCTATCTACTTTTAAGGCAGCGTCTTATTTTCAGTCACATTTGGGCAACCCATTTTCCTATGATGCTGCTGTTGGAGGAGGACGTGTTCCAAGAAGTTCAGTCCAAGCGCCAGTTAAGCGAAAGGGCGACAGTGAAGATGAGAGCGAAGATGATGACGATAGCGACTACATCTACTATGACGATGACAGTGAGAGTTCGAGTAGTAGTAATGAGTCTGAAGGGCGGTTGCTATCGCAATCGGCTTTTAATAGAATCTCAGAAACACTGGGTGCTTTGAATACTGTTGGTCATTTTATCGTCGATATGACAAGAGGTGGTCATGATTCCAAATCAGAATCAGAAGAGGATCGTACTACAACTACTAGTACAACAACGGTGTCCCCTACTCTTGGCAAGATCTTAGCTCCAACCACAAACATAAGCAAAACGGACTTGGAATCAATGCCAATTAGGCGAATGGGTCAAGAAAATGATGCAAGTGCTCCAACATTCGTGGAGATCAAGAAAAAGAAGAAGAAGAAGAACAAGGTTAAGAAGCACACTCATTCGCAGTTGTCTACAACGGAGAAGATTGTTGAATCATCTTCCACGACAACTTCAAGTTCTACATCAACGACATTAAGACCCACCACAAGTATAACCACATCCACTCTCCCTTCCACTTCATCCACACCGCTACACATTCCAGCAGTCGTTGATGACTCTTCGGCAAAGGATGGCGAGAATCGCTGTAAGACACCTAGTGGTCGCCCAGGACGATGTGAAGACTTGAGTAGTTGTCCAGCACTTTTGTTAAATCTCAGTAGTTTGAGAGAATCGTTGTGTTTCAAGAGTCTCTTTGTGCCTGGAGTCTGTTGTCCAATCATCGAGAGCACTATTTTGACCACACAGCGTCCTCTCAAACTGACCCCTAGGCCAACGACGACAACTACAACTACGACGACACCCAGACCTGCAACGCAAAGGCCAACTTCTTCCCCTAATCTGATACTAATTCCACAATTAAAGCCGACAACGACAACCACCACAGCTAGGCCACTGCCACCTTCTATTATTGGCTCAGGTTCGAATGATTTGGACATCCACAATGGAGTCGTCGATGCAGATGACTGCGGACAGCAGGAATACTCCACGGGACGGATAGTTGGTGGCATTGAAGCCCCAAATGGTCAATGGCCTTGGATGGCCGCAATTTTCTTGCATGGACCCAAACGTACCGAATTTTGGTGTGGCGGGTCATTGATTGGGTCCAAGTATATTTTGACAGCTGCGCATTGCACTAGGGACTCCAGGCAGAAACCGTGAGTAGAAATGTGAATATTTTTGGTTGGAAAATTTTTCAATTACTTTAATTTTATTCGTAGGTTTGCGGCAAGACAATTCACCGTTCGGTTGGGTGATATTGACCTCTCGACAGATGAAGAGCCATCTGCCCCAGTGACCTTTGGAGTGAGAGAAGTGAGGGCACATGAGAGGTTAGTATTGCAGCGGAACAAAAACCATTGTCAGAGTCGTAAGCAAAACTTTCTTGGACAGATTTATATTGTTCTTAGAAAACCTTTTTCCACTGTAAAAGCATAATTTATGCGCCGGCAACTTGATGTCAATAAATCCATCTTTATCTGTAGCTTCTGGTTCAAGGTAAACTGTTGCATTCAGTTTAGGCCTTGTTTTCATTTAGCATTTCACAATCTGATCGGTGTATTCCATACAGATAATACTAGTTACTAGATGAAAGGCAGTAGTAACCACTGACACTCAGTTTCTAGAGACTACATATTTGATACCAACTTTCTTACTTGATAAAAATAATTTTGAGAAAAAAGTTTATTAATTTATAATTTTCAATAACCATAGGTTACTCAACTGATGATTAAAAATACTGAACAAATATCCTTTGGTTAAGGATATATTGTAAACACTGGTTAAGATTAACCAGGAGTTAGTCAACATACGAGTATTACCCACTACACAACGGTTACCAGCTCAATTATTGATTTTAAAAGGCGCTATGGTCCTAGAATGGACCTAAGGCAACAAGCATCTCCAGCCAGCTCTATCCTTTGCCAGGTGCTTCCAGTTGTACATATCAAGTTGGATGAGGCGCACGCTAGGGAAGATTAGGCCTGCCTCCCCTGTGTAGTTCCTCTAGGATAGATTTAAAGACTATCCGCGCAGGGTTGTTAACATGACCTAGTCATTTTGATCGGTAAAGACGTATCTTCTTTGCAAGTCTAATGTCGCTGTTCAGCCCGTATGTAGTTCTTCACTGAATCTCCATATGCCGTCAATGCAGATAGGACCATAAATCGAACGAAGAGCTTTTCCCTTAAGGGCATCAAGAATGCTTTAATTTAACTTTGGCAAAGTGCACGCTCCTGTACCATACAAAAGACTCGGATGATGAAGGTTTTATACAGCATCTTCTTTATTTTTCTTGATAGGACATTAATACCCAAATGCACTCTTAGCCCAAAGAAACAGAGGTTGGCAAGGTTTATTCCAGGTTTAATTTCTAGACTTATGTCTTGCCAGAGTTAGTAGCAAAGCCTAAGTAGACAAAATCCTTGACTGCCTCTTGGCAAAGGCGTCAGTGTTGGGAATCTTTGCTTGTTGACTGCATGTACTTCGTCTTATCTTCAATGGAGAACAAGACCCATATTAGCTGCTTCTGATTCGATACTACCAAACCCGACGATGATGTCTATCGATGTCCTCCGCATAGTCAATCAGTTGTACAGACTTTTGAAAGATAGTGCACTATATGTAGTATATTAAAGAAATTGCATGACAGCTAGTCACTATGCCTGAAACCTCTGGTGGTGTTGAAGGCCACAGTGGTGTCTTTTCCGACTTTCAGGGGCCAGTGAGTGTTCTCCATCGTAGTCCTGCACAGGCAAATGGGTTTAGCAGATATACCAAAACTTGACATGATATACTCGTAGCTCGCTTCTATACACTCTGTCATACGTTACCTTGAAATCGATAAATAGGTGGTGGGGATGGGTAACAGTTCGGAATTCTTGGGTCTTTTCCAGGATCTGACGTAATGTGAAGATTTGGTCAAGTGTTGATTTTCCAGGCTGATTAGCTCGTCGGCAATCGATTATAGATGCTCACATATTACTCCTCTCAGGAAGTTCAGGAGGCTTATATCTATAATTGGTGCAGTTGAAGCGGTCTCCCTTATAATGCATTCGTCTGACCATATCTTGCAAATGAATTGATATCTATTTATAACAAATCATCCCCCTTAGTTTTAGCAGTTCAGGTGTTAGATAATATGAGCTAGCAGCTTTAATAAACTTAAGCTTGTCTATAGGTACTTTGATTTCAGTGCAGTCGGATGGTTGGAAAAATTGGTCATTATTCAGGCTGAGATGAGCAAACTTTCTGAGAGTGTGATTGTGGCCTCTGTCGTCGTTTAACAATCTACAGAAATTGTCTCTCCGTTTCTATTATGGTGGTTCTGTCTTTGCCCTCACATGCTCCACTTTGGGGTGTGAAATCCTGGGTTTCACGCCTTACCCTCTTGTGAAATTTTCGAATTTCTTTCCTGCTAAAATATCTTTACCCTTTTCTCGATCTCTCGTTGCTCATGCTTCTTTTTTTTTCTACTAATTTTTCGTCTCTTCTTGCGATCGCAGACCTTTAACTTTAAAATATCCATATCTATGTTAGCACCTCGGAACGTTAGCAGTACACTGGAGGAATGTCTTCGTCGATTGCCATGTTATTGTATGAATGTTAATATCCGTACGTGTTGCATACTGCCATGTGCCGCCCCGAAGCTAAATTGATGAGCCTGGGTACGTTTTCGGAGATTGTGTAATGTATGCTGTATTCTTCGATGGTCCTTCTAAAGATACCTTTTATTTTCGCGTTGCCATTAAGGACAATTTTAACATCGTACTGGGTGTTGTCGAGCTGCCGGCAGAGTAATCTTTGGTGTCTTCGTCTTTTTGCTCTGTGAAATATACCCTTAATGCGACTTTACTCAAATAAACGCCGCTTGTATTCCTGTCAATAGTCTCTATTGCAGATGTCACAGATTTCTGTTCCTTAAGCTTGGCCCATTCCATCTTACTTCCTGGAAAGCGGCTTTGTATGCAGTAAAGAGTAAAGTAAAAGTAAATTGGAAATTCAAAGAAATTTCTTTTGAAAATTTTTTATTTAAGACACGATCAGAATTAGAATGCAATCAAAAGCATTCATTTTTTAAAGTAAGCATAATATTCAAAGTATTCTATTTGCTATGCAGATCTCCAAGTCCATCCAATGTTTTTCAGTTTTTATATTAAATTCTTGTTTTTAGTTTCTTAATTTTCCAGCGGTTGAAAATTGTGACTGAATTACTCGTTAACAACCGTTTTGGATCCAATGCCGTCAAATGTTTGACTAGATACGAGTAGATCTTGGAATTATCATGGAATCACTTTCGAGAGACGCTGAGAGTTTCTAATTTCCAATTTCCAATTACTAATGTCCCCCACTCCAACCAAACAGTCTCTTCTGCAATCACTGCCCCCTTTTTTCCATTTTTTTTTTATCACATCCGTGATATCATACAAAGAATTTTGTCCCGAATAAATCGTTTAAACCAGAATTCCGAAGGATCTTTGCCAGTTTTGGCATGAGGTGCAACGTTGTACACGAGAATGAAGTTTCAAATTTCCCTTTTAAACTCTATACCTTAAGATCTTGATATAAAATTCCTCTGGTTTAGAAGTGAAAACCGTGTGCAGTAGGTAGACCTTCGACATGAGTCTGATTTGTCATTCTCCTATTGCTCAGATGAATTTGCAAGCTCCTGAAAAGATGGAAATCGTTGAGGTCAATGTCAGGAGAGTGCGTTGGATGAACTATAATTTCCCAACCAAAGGTGTCGAATATTGGATTGCCTCTCTTGCAACATGTGGCCTCGAACTGTCTTGTTGGAAGAGTATTGATCAATGCTTTCCGTTTCTTTAAGTGTTGCCTTAGATCAATGTAATTGTTTACCATAATACTCCTTTGTGATGGTTTGGCCAAGAGAAAACAGTTCAAAATTGACAATACCTCGCATATACCATCAGACGGAAAATATTTCCTCTTTACGGTAGAGACGTGCCCCGGGCACTTGCTGCGGTATATCTGAAGGACCTACGAAAAACCCAACAGTCACAATCTTGTTGAACAAGAGAAATTTAAACGATAAAGCAACGAAGAGCATATTGCAAGTCGTTGCTGCAGATTTTTTTTCACTCAAACCCATTTTCCTAACTTAGACACTTTCTAAGACACTTTGAGTGTTTGCACTGAGGAACTGGAAGAAATTTAACTTCTCCGGTGATTCCTCAATAGATGCGAATGATTTTTCATCCAAGGTGCTAAGCAGAAGATCAACTAGTCTCCTATGCGGTTTTTAACTTTGAGCCCAATCGCGAAATTTGTTAAACCATCTTTGGGTTTGACTTCCTGACTTCCCAAAACCAAACGTGGCGAACACGCCATTGTTCACAACCATTTCAATCGTTAATATCTCTAAACATCGAATGGAGTAAAGCCGTACAATAGATATTAAAAATTAAAAAAAGCTCCGAGGAAAATTTTATTTAAGGGGCTTAGTAAGAATATTCGATG
Source organism: Pocota personata (assembly GCA_963082735.1). NCBI lineage: Eukaryota > Metazoa > Arthropoda > Insecta > Diptera > Syrphidae > Pocota > Pocota personata. Next base: position 52,444,363 of record OY720429.1, on the reverse strand, counting down.
GTATCAGAAACCAGCCGAAACGAGAGATGACGTGGCCGGAAAACTTTGTGTGCAATAACTGAATTGTTTCTCGCGCTGTGTGGTATCGTCTTGTTGAAACCACATATCTTTCATATCAATATCGTCCAATAGGTACCAAAAAAAAATTGTGATCATGTCCCGGTAACGTTCAATATTGACTATTACAACAGTACCAAGAGAGTTTTCGAAGAAGTACGACCTAAATAGTATTTTTTTGTGGATGCATTATTTGATCGTGGATTTTCATGACCTCAAATGCGACAATTTTGTTTGTTTACGTAGAAATTCATTTGATAGTGAGCCTCATCGCTGCAGATGATTTTGTTCTAAAAATAGTCATCAGCTTGGTGGTTCTCTAATACCCAGTCAACGGAGTCACAACGCTGTTTATGGTCGGCTGGTTTCAATTCCTGAGTTAATTGGATCTTTTGTTAAAATGCATTTCAATAGCTGGTATCATGCTTAGGCTGTAGCATTGCCATTGGAAGGTGGCCGTGGTGTAGTGGTAACATAATCGCTTATCACGCTACAGGTTCACGGTTCGAATCCTGATGTCAATAATCATCTATTTATTTCGCATGAAATAAATAAAAAGTCGATCAATTGCGAAAGCTTATGTCAACTCTATTGTGAAGGCATAACACTGGGAGTAGGGCGGTCATATGGCTAAAATGCAACTTGATCGTGATGATGGCATCAGGAGGACCGAAAAAAATACTGTGAATCATGAGCGACGAAAAAAAAAAAAAAAAAAAACAAGCTCCCCAGTTTTCTGGACAGGCACGCTTGGACTTCACTGAAAACTTAATACCAGCAGAGTTTCAAACCAACTACACCAATCTGTCTTTCTCGCTGTCTCTTCCCCTTTCCTCAAAACGCCCGTGTCCTAAAATTAGTATAAGGGTATTCATACCCCCTTTCACACGTGCAAATTATAAAAAAAAAAATATAAAAAAGTGAAAGGTATTTACCATCACCTCAAGGTCTCCGCTGCCTCTGTAGATATTATATTTGTAATTCTCATTTCCCTTGAGTATTTTTCTAGGAGGTTGTATCCTGTTTTCACCCCTGGGCTTAGAAAAATTAGACTTTTTGATCTGCTTTCATCTATTTTTGGCCACAGAACTTTTGTCTTGCTGCAGGTTTGAATGCTTTTCCACCTACCTTCTGCAATTAGTAGGCAATTCTTCGCTATAAATTACTTAATGTGAGTGATTGGTGAATGGGCTCTTGTATCTGCTAGTAATACTCGTATACATTGATTGGACCAACTCACCTGTTTCTTTTTTTTCGATTTACCTAGTACCTATGGCCTGGTACCCAAATAATTTGGACAATGTTCTACCTGTTCAAATTGCCACTATTTAGGATTTAATTTTTACCACTGCCGAGGCTGTTTAGCTGTCAACATTGATGGAGACATAGTCTTGTGACATCTGTAGTACTTTCGCCTGAAGAGTGTTTGAAAGATCATATACTCATATAGTAGACCTATAGATGAGAATATACCGAGTTTTTTACACCTGCATCTGTATCATTATCCCTCTTTGACCCACCCCTATATTGATACTTTTGAGCTTGAAACACTAGCATTTGACTTATATTGCACCTAATTGAGTAGTTCCGATTTATTTTTATTATACACTATCTTCCATTTTAACACATCGTTGGCTGGATATTTGAGAAGCTTACATTGGAGAAAAACGATTTTAAAGTTTAAATTTAATAAACATACAACCGAATGTGGAAATTGCTTATTATCTTCAACCATTATTGTGTGTATCCTTTGCTGAAAAACTGCAAGTATTAGCCTGTGTGGGATATATTTACTCACCTACATAAGTGGCGCTACACTTCGGGATGAAGCTGGGCCTCAAGCAACAGGCCTCTCCAGTTAGCCCGGTCCTTAGGTAACTGCCTCCAGTCGCGCACTCCAAGTTGGTTGAGGTCCCCTTCTACCTGTGCGCGCCACCTAAGGCGAGGTCTTCCTCTATTGCGTTGTCCCTCTGGGTTCGATTCGAAGACTCTATGGGCTGGAGCATTGGTGTTCAATCGCTCTACATGTCCTAGCCATCTTAGGCGACTGATGCCCATATACGACAGCTCGTATATTTCGTCGTTGAATTTTCTCCTCCAAAGCCCGTCAACGCAAACGGGACCGAATATCTTACGAAAAATGTTTCTCTCGAAACGATATCCTCATCCGCTTTCATGTCCATGATTCAGTGCCATAAAGCAGGACTGAGATGATTAAAGTCTTGTATAGAGTCTCCTTAGTTGTTCGGGATAGGGCCTTACTACTAAATTGTCCTCTCAGTCCAAAGAAACAGCGATTGGCAAGAGTTATTCTTCGTTTGATTTCTGCTGAGGTGTCATTGTCAGAATTTATAGCAGAGCCAAGGTAGGCAAAGTCCCTTACTACTTCGAAGTTATAGCTTTCGACTCTAACGTTCTGTCTAATTCGTTGATGTTGTGTGTCCCTTCTTGTTGACAGCATGTACTTGGTTTTGCCCTCATTTACCACTAAATCCATGTATTTATGTCTGACCCAGCTGCTACACACCCAGATAGTAAACATGGACCCACTCGCTTGTTCAACACTATCTCCAATATTCAGGTTCCAATTGACTTTACTGTCCACAATCAATCTCAAATACTTCACACTTTTCGATAGAGAAAATGTCCTGTAGATTCGGCAGCTCACGGTTAGATCTTTTGTTCTTAAAGCACGGTTTCAACGGATTCATTCCTAAACAACATCTTTCTGTCCATTCGTTAATCTCGTTCAGAGCAACTTGTAGTATTTCGCTGATGGCGGAGAAACATTTTCCGCAAGCCATTAATGTATGCTGTCTGGCTAGGCGACTGTTTTTTCTAATTTTGTTAAGATTTCATCTGCGACTAGTAGCCAGAGTAGCGGCGTTGCGGTCATGACACGGTGTACAATGTTTACACATCTCATTTAAAATCACCTAACGGTTTTGTTAAGAAGGCTTATGAAAGCTGAAAGCAGAAACTCGGTTCATCAACTCTCTAACCTAACCTATGTCATTCCAGAAAGAGGTAAAAAAAAGCCGACAGGAAAGGATCAGTCCAGATTTTTTCTATGATGGTAGCAGGTCTTTGACACTTTCAAGTTTATAGTTGTAGGCAACACTTTGTCGTGTACGAGTATGTGTCTTTAATGCCAAAACAAAGTACACGCAAGGTAAAGTCATTAAAACTTTGACAAGTATTAATTTACGACTTTGTATTTATTATCATTTGGCCTTGTGTTTCATTTATATCCACACCTAAGACAGACCCAACTTTGGAGTTCATTCTTGCCTCATTTACATGTTTTCCTCAATTCCAAATGGTATTGATAACGCACTGTCTATCATCAGTAGCAGATGAAGTTATCTGCTACAAAATTTGACTTGGTAATTTCACCAAAGTTTAATTACGACATGGCACTGTTTGGAATCGATGTGGCATGGACAAGTGCTCATTTGCAATTCACTGTTGGAATTTCATTAAAAAAAAAAAAATAAAAAAATTTACATTCTCTGTTTATTTGTTGTCTAGATTTTCCCGCATTGGCTTCTACAACGACCTTGCAATCTTAGTTCTAGATCGTACCGTTCGTAAATCCAAATACGTGATTCCAGTTTGTTTACCAAGACTGGGGCGTATGCCACCGAAAGAACGACTACCTGGACGAAGAGCAACTGTAGTTGGTTGGGGAACAACTTACTATGGTGGCAAGGAGTCTACATCACAGCGACAGGCCGAGCTGCCCATATGGCGAAATGAAGACTGTGATAGATCGTATTTCCAGCCAATTAATGAGAACTTTTTATGCGCTGGATATTCTGATGGTGGTGTGGATGCTTGCCAGGTGAGACGCTTTCAAGTCTTTCTGTTTGATGTTATTAACCCCCTTAAAATTTTTTTAGGGCGATTCTGGGGGTCCACTAATGATGCGTTACGATTCTCGATGGGTTCAATTGGGTATTGTTTCATTTGGAAATAAATGCGGAGAGCCCGGATATCCAGGAGTCTACACCAGAGTTTCACAATATTTGGACTGGATACGTGACCATACGAAGGACTAAGTTGTTCCGTTTAACTTTAAGGTTTCATTAGTGCCTAGGTAGTCCGTGATGAATGTTGTTAAATTATTTTTTAATTCTATTGTATGTATTTATTAGTGTAGTACAGTTTTTTATTTCAAAGTGATCAAGTGAAACTAAATTATTGTAATAATATGTAAGTTAGATTTCTTTTTTTTAAGTTAATAAATTAAATTTTTTGTAAGAAAGATCGTTTAAAATTGTAAAGCATTTTACATATATTCTACGTACTCTTTACATTCTTGACGACAGTGTGGTTCTCGTACCACTAGCATTCTAAATACTTCTAGATCTATAGCAGTCTGTTGGCCTTTTAAAGATCACATCCGAATTCGAAAGGATGGTGACTGAAATGGTTGATTGTCAGGATTAAAAAAAAAAGATTGATAGCTTATTTAATTTCTTATGAAATGTCACCTTTCCTGTAGCGTAGGGCGTCAAGTTAGCAACGCCTGCTAGCCATCGTGTTCAGATTGCTTTGTCTTTACAAAAGCTATAAATTTCTCGGGATACCCCTCCTGCATAAAAGATAAAATTCCGAATCAAACTGTCAAACGCCTTCTCCAAGTCGACAAATAGCAGTTTTGTCAGAAGTTGTTGAGTGCTCCCGGAAATTAGGCCAGCAATTTTTAAGGAAAAAACGCCAGAAAATTTATTTTACTCATATTTGGAAAACAAAGAAAAGCATAATTGTATTTGGAAAAAAACACTTGTGGAAAAGAGCCAGAAAGCAAAATGGAAATTAGACCAGAAAATTTTATTTTGGAAAAAACACCAGAAATGTTTTCATTTTCAAACAAGACAGTTGAAAGGTGTTAAAGTAAGGAAACAAATAACAGGTATTCGTGGAGGGCATTGTGATGCAATTTCGCACTTGCCAAACGCGATGGTGCGCGGAGTGGCGCGGAGGGCGCGCAGCGGGGATGGCAGATGGCGAGTACGAAATCGCGTCGCAGCGTGTCAAAGTGTGGTTTCGAATTGAAAAACTTGGTGTGTGGTTACACGCCGCGTAGCGGCACCCTGAGCACCTGCATGTGAGGCCGAAGGCCGTCCGGTGTATCAGTCAAAGAGATGTCCCATAGTGTGAAATCCTTTTATCCCGCGAATTGGGCCACTCAAGTACTGTTAAGATACAGGCGCCTACCAGACAACATTTGCAATTGCATCCAACCAAATTTTTCGGGAACGAGTAAAGTAAGTTAAAGCTTATCAAGAAAATGCTAACTTATAAAATTGTGTTTACTTTCATACACAGTCCATCATTATTCAGCATCATTTTTGCATCACAATCTTACATTTTTAGAATCTAACCTTAACTCAGTTTCGTACACAATTTTTGTATTTACATACATATGTATATACTACCATGGGCGGACATGCCCGCATTACTATTCCACATAGTAATTACCTCACCGGCAACGAAAGTGGCTCAAGTTTTACCTGTGAGTTGTAGGCCTGCTTGTGCTTATGCAGCTTGCTATTTCTAATAAGTTTAAATGACAGCTATTCCTTCCATTACGCGATAGATTTTCAGGAAAAAAAAATCGTTGACAAAACAAAAAGTAAAAAAAAAAAAATATATTGAACCTTGAAATTAATAATGAGTGTTAACTTAATTAGAGTAACTAGAAACGAAAAAACATTTGCTTTACAGAATGTATAATCATTCTTTTCGATCCATCCATACCTTGTAAGGGAACACGACCACTTTTTCTTAAAAAGAAACGTATTTTGCTTTCTCAAAGCAATTTACGGTGACGATTACAAATGGCGACCGTCGCGCGTCAGACGGATGCAACTTGTATGTTTTCGAAAATTAATTGACTAATTGAGGGAATACCATTTAAGTCAGATGTCATTCAAATCTCTCAGAAAAACCTACAACTCACAGTTTATGTTTACCCATTTCGTTAGTTGTCACATTGGGCCGGTATATCGCAAAAGATATAGCGGTATTGTAGCGATATCATTTTGTATCGCAGCGTGCACAGTTGACCGCCTTTGTACCGCGTTTCAAAGTGTATATCGAGATGCCATCTTGTATGATTTGGGTAATCCTGAATACATAACATTGGAATCAAGGACAAAATATGGTAGAAAATAAGACAATCGTTAAACTAAGATAGTAAATATGTGATTTATTACAATATTATATTTATAATACTTATTGTATAGTACTGATTCAAAGTGAATTATATTAAAGTATTCAGTAACAAAAGAATCAGTAATTGTATACAAGATAAGTTGTTATTTTTTTTAAAAAAAAAGTCTACCTTCCTTTTACTCATAGGTAGAAGGATATGAACCAAACTTATTTTTTTTTTTAAATTAAAATGGTCACTTTCGGGATAGGTAGTTGAAGTAGACAGACAAATAATTGAGTTTTTTTTTTTATTAAAAAGTTCACCTCATTTTTCTCGAATACGGCTTAAGTTTAAGGGCAAAGTACATTTTAGGACAAAACTAATGGGAGTATTGTATTAACACAATTTTTGTCACATGAATAATTTTCTAGTTACAGTGAGATAAAGCGAACTTATAAGGGAAAAATAAAATGTCCATTGCAAAGCCCTGTATATTGAAAACTTAAAATATAGCTCTGCTAAGTTTTTTCCCAAGGTGTGTACAGGGTGGGTGATTCAATTAGAGGTTATAATTTAAATTTGAAATAAAACACATTGGAAGTCTTCCACCCTTTTGATGAAATTTTCCATTACTTTTCGACATAAACCCTCTAGTTCACAAATAAAGCATCGAATCTCGCCCTTTAGCTCCGGAATCGTTTGGTGGTCATTGGAACATACTTTCTGCTTCACATAACCACAAGAAAAAATAATAAAAAAAAAAAACCCAACGGTGTGATATTGCACGATTTTGGTGGCTAATTTTGGTAGCCGGAACGAGAGAAGTCGCAGCCGGGAAACTTGGTGTGCAGGTGCCGCCTTCTTGTTGAAACCACTTGTCTTCCACATCAACTTCGTCCAATTCGTACCAAAAATAATTCGTTATTATGTCCCGATAGCGGTCACCATTGACTGTTACAGAAGCAGCAAGATAATTTTCGAAGCAGTAAATCCGAATCATGCTGCCGACCCAAAAGCCGCACCAAACAGTGATCTTTTGTGAATGCATACTGGTCTTTGCACATTCAACACTGAACAGATTCAATCGAATTTTTCCATAAATTTCTTAATAGCAGCACGAGATGGACGGTTATGTATGCCGACATTATTTCGTACTGCGGGAATCGTGTTAGTTAAATTTTCTCCATTTCGGAGATGAGTTTTACAAATTAAAATACGTTGTTCCCTCGTATACTGCTCCATAATTACAGACGTGAATGCTTAGTATTCAGAAATGTCTAATATCAGTAACAAAATTACAAGTTTCTAGTTCATCCTTGGGCTTGTAAGAGATGATGGGACACACAGTTTCAACGCATTACAGCACCGATTTTGCTACAGTATAGAGCTCTTGTTTGGGGAGACTATAAAGCTACCTTTACCGATACCACGTATCTGGTTTGTGGATACGTTAACTCTGTATAATACAGACAGACCTGTAAAGTAATTAGGTACTTTGGCACTGAAGTACAATTTAAGTACAATGACCTCACTTATTTTATACTTTTATTTAAAAATTGCAAGTACCAGTACCTACTCGTAATTGTACTTGTACATGTACTTGTATTTTAATTTTACAGCTCTGAATACAGACGATGTTTAGACCGCAAAAGTCACCACACCCCCAAATCACCCACTGAACGTACATACATACAAAATGTCCATAATTATATGTGTGTATGTACGAGGGTCGGCTTACCTATAAGTTCGCGGCCTAAGGCATTAAGTGAAAGAAGAGAATCGATTAAAAATTTGTATTTCTCAATATAATCTCCCTCGAGTGAAATACATTTCCCACATCGGGCATACTGCCTAAAACACAATATCGCCTCGACCTCAGCGTCGCCTAACGTCTATGAGTTAAGCCATAGGAAACCAATGTACGAGTATCCTATCACAATGTCACTTCCACCTAGACCTCACGTTTTCCATTCATAAAGCAAAACGTAATGCTACGCAACGGCACTCTAACCCGAGGCAGAAGTTGAGATGAGCTGAACTTTTGCTTGCTTTGACAGATGAGCAGACAAAAAAAAAAACAAAAAAACAAAATGTACACAAACTAATTAAAAGCACTCGAAATGCAATGGTACGTAACGAGACGAAGCCGAGGTCAAGGCGATATTGTGTTTTAGGCATACAGTGCCTTAATACCACCGAAAAAATATTCTTTTTCTTTGCTTTCAAAATGACTTTCTTGGATGAAAATGACATCAAGGTCGTTCTCATCTGCAAATTTCTGACCTCGTAACTTCTTTTTCAAATTGGAAAAACTAAAAAAGTCGCTTGGGACCAAGTCTTGCCTGTAGGGTAGTTGGTCTATCATTGTAAAACCTGTGTCTCTTAAGGCCTGTCTGGAAATCCGAGCTGTGTGAACAGGTCCGTTATCCTGCAAAAATAACACTCCGGTGCCTGAGTTTGCCATGTCGCTTCCGTAGGACCTCTTCACGTGCCTGAGTCAATAAATGTGCGTAATATTGACTATTCATCGTAGTCCCCTTTGGCAGGAAATCAATCAGCAAAACATCTTCGCTGTTCCAAAAACAGTCGCCATAAGCTTCGAAGCCGACTTTTCCGCCTAGAATTTCTTCGGCGGCCTCTCCCCTTTTTCAATCCACTGCATAGACTCTTGTTTGGACTCCGGATCGTATTGACGAGTCCAAGTCTCATCTGTCTGGAAACAGGGTTACGATTCGGTTGCAAATTTAGTCGAGATTGTCCCCGGTTAACTCCAAAAAATATTTGCAGCACTCGAGTCGTCGTTGTTTGTCGAACAGTTTGAGCATTTTCGGTATTTTATCATAGTTAGCTGTAGTAGACTCCGGTTGGAGAACTGGATCAAGTCGAAAAAATGCGTGTATACCTGGGTTGAGTGGTTGAGTTGACAGGTTATTTGTATTTGCTTTTTCTGTTTATGACGGCGAAAAAACAGTTTGTTTTGATCTTTTTGGATTCAACACGGTGCCTATCTGTCCGCCTGTCACACGCTTTCAACTTTTGAACCGAGAGCTGAAATTCTGTACAAAAATACAATTTGCCAATTTGCAGGCGAAACAATTGTAAAAATATTTTTGTGGGGGCTTTTGAGGACATATGCAGAAATATGTACCTACATGTATGTATGTACATGCATACTTTGCTCCCATATAGCAACTATAGGCACTGAATAACATACTTATGGTAGTGAGCAAGTAGAGGCACAATAATATACTCGTATCTAATGCCAAAATATTAACGCAAAGGACCTTCCCCCAATTTTGTTTCACAATCAATAGATAATTCCGTCTAACGCAACCGGTTTATCGCAGTAATTGTACTATTGCACTGGAGAGAAAAAAAAATTCCACAATACAGTCCTCATAAGCCATTAATTACGTATGTAGACCAAAACCTATCAACTGGTAAGAAACTAAACCATATCTATACAAGTCATAAAAAATAAATTTCAATTTGAAAACATTCCAATAGCTCACCAACGTCATCGCCATCAAGAAGTTCCAAAATACAGAAAATACTTTTTTTACTTTTTTTCTTTGAGACAAGTGTGGGGATCCAATATATTAAGCAATGAACATAATATCCAACTCTATACTGACGCGTCTGATGGATATGGATATAGATATAGGAACCGGCGACTATCATGCCGCTATAGCCATTTGGCTGTTATTGCCTGACCAGCCGCATTTTCAAAGATGAATGATCCGATGACGCCTCCCGCCCAAAATCCACACCAAACAGTGACACGTTGTGGATCCATTTGTTTCTCAGCAATCACTCGTGGATTTTCTGAACTCCAAATTCCACAATTTTGACGATTAACAAAGCCGTCAAGATGAGAATGAGCCACATCACTGAGAAGATTTTGTCAGATAATGCTGCCAAACTTTCATTATTTTTAAAATATTGCTCTTCCGTGTAGTACTCGATTTTTAATAACCCTGAACTGTCAGCTGTCACGCTGTCTTTTTTTTCGTTGGCAACACTTTGCCGCACAAATGGCGCAAAATTCAAATATTGCGTGAATTTTGGGACACCCTTTATATACAAAAAAAACTAAATCCTTCCACGATTAATATCTTCGAAGATATTCAATCTGCAATCAAGGCACTAGACAACGTTACAATTAGATCTAAAGCAGTTTTCAGTTGCCGACAAATCTTGAATAAAATATGCGCTACCCACAATATGCGGTTCCCGGACATAGTGGTATAGAAGGGAATGAGACGGCGGATGACCTATACAAAAAACGCTCTTACATCAATAGCAATTCCTATTGGTGTACTGAAGTGATGAATAGTGACGAACAAACACCGCCTAGTCTGTCAAAGGTGCCTGTGTTATATCTCGCAGCTAACGACCAAAATTAAAGGTAATAAGAACCAAGAGCCTACTGGCAAAGGATAAAAGAGAAACTTGTATCCTAACTGGCGTCCTGACGGGACACTGCGTGATAGGTGCAATGGCCGCTATGTTAGGCATCGATTCACCTGACTACTGCAGGAGCTGTTAGGATACTGAAGTAGTAGGAAACTATTAAACACTGTGAATGTTCAAGTTTCAAAATTGGTCACTTCCGTTCTGGGAAGCAGGCTGTTTGAGGAACTGGGGGACCTGATCCAGGTTCGACTTACAAACATGATATGTTTCATCAAGAGTGCAGGCTGGTTTGATAAAAGACCAGTCGAGGTCTAGTTAGAATTTGTACCACAAGAACTCCCAAAGTGCGCTTACCCCAAACCTAATCAAAAATAAACTAATCTAGGTGTATGAGAAAGATGAATCAAATATGTTTTAAGCCCCTCCCACTTCATTCAATTTTAATTATTTTTATTTGTAATCACTAGGCACTACTAACGTGTCAGTTTAAATCTACAAGCCAAATTTCTTTGAAATCCGTTTAGGAGTTCGCAAGATTGGCATGTTAATTCATAACACAGCAATCACTTTGGAAATAAGTTTTCAATTACCACGTTTATATGGCGGATTAAATCCGGATTCAATTCGGGTTGAGTGTCACGTAAACTCAAATTGGATTGAAACAGGATTGACTCGATTCGATGACAAAATTTTCTGCGATCGAGTTGAGTTTTTGCATGTAAACGCGGGTCGAAAGATTGAGTTTGACAGATAGGGAAAAAAGAAATATCGATAAGGGTGTTTGGCTTGCATACACAACTCCGCACACAAGAGAAGTGTCAAACTCAATCATCTTTCGATTCCATTCTAACTCGATCCCACAATTCGGTTACAGCAAAAACCTGGGTCGAAACTCAATCCTTTTTCAATCCGATCTCTCAATCCGGTCATATAAACGTAGTAAATATTTCCCAACGTTGTTCAAGCGTAAATCGATTCATTTGGTGCCGTGGAGATATGATACTGTATTTGTTTAAATTTTTTGAGCGCGAAAGAGCTGTCAGCAGAGACTGAAAAAAAACTGTACGTTATGATACGGTACCTCAAAAAAAAAAAAAAAAACACAAACATAATTTTTGCTCATTATGTTTGTGTATCAAAACAAAAACGAAATTCCGTACGTTACACGATCATTGCAAGGATTCACACACACTAACGTAGTGAACTGTACAATGTACACATGCATTATTCTCCCTTTTAGTTAACTGTACTATGTACACTTCCATTATTCTCCCTTTAAGAGTTTGTGTACGAAATCAAGTACGGTACCAAATACAAAATACAATACACGTACGGTATGTTTAGTGTTCTTTTGGTTTTCAAACAGTGGAGTAAACATTTAATTTTGAAATGCCGCCTCCAAAAAACTGTGCTTTGCATAATTTGTTCGACGCAAATGATAGAAATTTTAATTTTTTAATTTTTTTTATTTTTAATTTTGGTGGGGGCGAAGGCCCCCATTTATTTGGTTTATTACAAGCTACAACTAACTTAAGGCTAAAACTTAAACCTAAAACTTAAAACTAAAACTTAAAACTAAGACTTAAAGTTAAGGAGAATGGTGAATGAGTTCGGTTTTGAGGCAGGGAGTGCTGAGGTTAAAATCAAACTGGGTGAGGTTTGAGTTCACTTTTCGCAGCATACGGGAAATTGGTTCATTAGATCCATATGAAGTGCGGTGGGACGGTAAATAGAAAAGACGAGGGCCTCGTAAATTTCGTGGGTTGGTATTGAAAAAAATTGAATTATAAAGAGATGTGAAATCGACAGAGCCTGAAAGAAGTCGATGAATGAAAAGAATGTCTGCAACATCTCTGCGTTTCTCAGGTTGATGAGGTTGAGGCGGTCTTGATAGGGAGGCAAGATAAATGGATCGTTCCAAGGAAGACCTCGAAGGGCAAATCGAAGAAATCGACGTTGAACATTCTCGATTCTGGTCACATGAACTTGCTGAAAGGGTGACCACGCTTGACTGGCATATTCAAGGAGGGGGCGCACAAAGGTAATGTAGAGGGATCTGGTCACGTAAGGGTCGGAGAATTCTTTGGACCATCGTTTGACAAAGCCAAGTGATGAGTTAGCTTTACGAATTATCTCATCAATATGTGAACGAAAATTTAGTTCCCTATCGTACAATATTCCAAGATCGCGGAGAGATTAAACGATGGAATAGGTTGACCATGGAGAAGGTAAAGGCGGGCGGAGGACACGTGGTGCTTACATGATAAGGTAATGGATTGACATTTGGCGATATTGAGCTCTAAGCGATTTTGTAGGCACCAGTTCGAAAAACTATCAAGGTCTTGTTGAAGGAGGCAGTAGTCATGTGCTGAAGAGAAGGCTTTTGAAAAATGAAATATTATGCAATAATGGGAAATGTTTTGGTAAAATTTTAAATAAACATGTTGGAAATTTAGAAAGACACTTAAAAGTAGCGCATTCAGATTTATATTCTAATTAAATATATCAAACAAAAATGTGGCTTAAAATCTAAAAATAATGAGAACTTAAAAACAAAATTATCTAAAGAAGTGAACAAAAGAAATATTGAGTTGGCAATTGTGGAGTTATTTTCAAAAAATGGTCGGCCATTATGTATGATTGAAGATCGAGCATTTAAGATCCTAGTGCAACCAGTCTTTGATGCATTGAATATACGGGTAAATTCACACCGTATTATTGACCGGATTATTGCTTTTTCGCAACAACTTAAAAGCGAAATCATAGCAGATCTTAAGGGAAAACTATTATCTCTAAAAATTGATGCTGCGACAAGACAAGATTTAAGTGTTCTAGAAATAAATTTGCAGTATATGAAAAATAAAATGATTATGATCAAAACATTAGCAATCCGAGAACTAAAATCATCTCATACAAGTGAATATTTAAAATCGGTCATATTAGATGTCTTAAAAGAATATCCAATAGACATCAATCAAATTTTGACAATTACCACAGTCAATGGAGGAAACATGCTGAAAGCAGTGAATAATTTAAATACTGATTTAAAAAATGTAATACTTTGGTATAAGAGAGGCAATCAGATGAAAGACAAAAGAGTAGTTTATTTTTCGGTGGATTTGTAGAGACTGATTACATGGTTTAGTTATCAAAAGAAAAATGTAAGAAACAAGAATACCAACAAATGCTTTGATATATGTACAGTTAAAGTACAGTATTGTATTAAAGTTTTACAACACTCCCCCACAATGCATATGTTGCTCTCCAGGATATTTATTTGATCGGGATTCCCAACATCGAACTAAACTTCAGGTGTTTTGTTTTGGCCAAGTTCTTCGTAAAAACATCCGCTATCATGTCTTCAGAGCAAAGGTATTTCAAGTCAATTTTGCCGTCTTCATACAAGTCTCGAATGTAGTGGTAACATATATCGATGTGTTTGCTTCTGGGATGATGCACCGGATTTTTCACCAACTGTTGTGAAACTATATTATCATTAAATAGAAGAACAGAACGATTAGTAAAACGTAAGCCTAACTCGGATACCAAGTTTCGCAAGTAAACGGCTTCTTTAATCGCTTGCGACATGGCCATGTATTCGGCTTCAGTGCTACTGAGGGCAACTGATAGCTGCTTCTTCGATTCCCAGGAGATGGCTCCACTACCAAATGTGAAGACAAATCCTGTGTAGGATCTCCTATCATCGGTGTTGCCTCCCCAATCTGCGTCCACGTAAGCTTGAAGACCTTTCGACGATTTCGAATAACACAGCTTTGCATCACACGTAGTCTTGATGTACCGCAACAGATGTCTCAAGGTTCCGAGATGTTCTCCATCCATCCGGTATTGACACAGAAGTTCACGAATATATTGACGTTGATGTATAGCGATTGTCCCTCTTGGTTGTCTGCGCTCAATTTCAATCCCTAGGAATTGCTGGACTGGACCTTTGTTCACACAATCAAACGCAGTTCCAATTTGTGCCTTAATTGCGCTTATTGATGACTCCTATGAACAGGAAGAAGAATATATCGATGACAACTTAGAAGAATCAGTAAGATCAAAATTTTAATCTTATAGATAAATATACGATGTGGTGTACATACTTAGCAGCTTTCTGTGCAGGATGTCTTGAAAAATCCACAAATAAAGGGAAAAATCGAATTGTGCAGAATTGTATCAAAAAACCTTAGAACGCAAACCTATCTTAATATTTAAAAAAATGGTCTTTATAAGAAACCAATATTGGACTGTGTTATTAGATGGAACACTACATATAATATGCTTGAGAGATAATTAGAATTAGAAGAAATAATTAATTCATTAAGCTCAGACAATTCAGATATTTTCATTAGTGCAGACCGGTGGAATTTTATAAAAGAATTTATTAATGTATTTTAACCTCTTTACACATCAACAATCAAACTACAATCTGAGCAGTTATGCTTCAGCTAACTATACTATTTTGTTATTATGGATATTTTAATCCAAATAGAAAATATTCTTTGTACCGAAATGACAGACTTTTTGATAGATTCATTAAATAAAAGAAAAGTAAAATTATTCGGCAATGAGCTATTTAATGCGGCTATATTCTTGGACCCAAGAATCAAAGTTTGTTTAAACTCAGACTAAATAGCAAGAGCAAAGAAATATATAAGTTAACACGGGCGGTTATCCACAATCGCAGTCATATTCACACGCTCAACCTCCGGATGTAACCCAAGACGGTATCGGATTCACGCACAGACGCATCGCTTGCACTTTTTGCCTTGCATGCGCGGACGTGTTCGAATCATCGTGGGAATGACATGATCATGGTCAGCCAGGGCGAGCTTAGATTTCAATCATAAAATAATTGTGAACTTAGTCTTATCTGTAGCGTCGAGTAATAAAGATCGCGTTGTATCCACACGGAAATACTTGTTTTTTTTTATCCATAAACCGGTGGTGCATGGATAAGGTCGTGCTGGTTGGATTTTTTTTGAACATTTGAAAAGCAAATTTGTAACTTATAAGTTCATATAGAAACAAATTATTTCTTTACAAAGGTTAGTAACTTCACAAACAATTTAAAAAAAATACGTGACTTATACAAAAAAAAAGCTAAAATCGAGTTACATTAAAGTGTAAATAATATACATATGTATGTACATGGATTTGTTGTGGTAGTCGAAGTGCTGAATTTGGAAATAAAAATTTGGATTTTTTTTTCCTTTATTAGAAAATAGTGCTAAATTTATCCCACTATTTTTTTCACAGAAACTAATTCTAGTTTTACTGAAATTACGTCTCAACAGACAGGAACAAGTATTGATGAACCGTCAACAAGCGGAAACCGAGAGCCTGCGACAACGTTTTCAGAGTTCTTGCAAAATTTTTATCCTGTTGCTACCAATAACGAGTCCGAAATTTAGAAACAGATTTTCTAATGTATGATCGTCAACAAAGAATGCAATTAAATTCCAGTATATTAGAGTTTTGGAACAATCAAAAGAATACTCTGAGCATGATAGCTGAGGTAGAGTTAGCAATACCATCAACCCAAGTTAGTGTGGAGCGATTATTTTCAGCCTTAAAGTATATATTGGCCGATCAACGGAATAGATTAACACCTTTCAATTTAGAGTACATATTGTAATATGCGAGCTACGGCTCTAGTAGATAAAACGTTATTCTGTGAGATTATTTCTTTATTTTCTAGTCTATAGAACAATTCAAGTTCACACTATACTGTTCTTCGCAAATTCTTTCCTTACAAGGTCTCTTTCTTCTCAAATCACTTTATCTCATTTCAATTACTTGATTCACAAATCCAAACAAATTACTTATTCTTGTTAACTCTCAACTTTCAATTTATCACAAAATTACAACTTCGCCTATTATCACTTTTCCAATCTCTTCGTGCGGTTCCAAACCCAACTGCAACTGCCTCGATCGCCATCTGTTCTTATATAGTCGCATTTCTGATAGCCAGAAACTTCTAGCAAATTCTTCGACCACTGGAACGAGAAAATTCTGATGTAATAATTCCAAGATGACAGCTGAAGCCAATAATCTCTTGTGGTTATAATTCTCTCTTAATTCCGCCACCTCGTCTTAGACATAATCCTATTCTATCCGTGGACACGAACCTCGAATGTGTTCAGAAGGAAGACACTTCGGAATGTGTTGCCTCTTTTGGGGCGTAGTTATTATGCTACATTATGTTACAATATTATTAGTTAAAGTCAAATGGAATTTTTGATTATGATGATTGATTTCTTTTTACTGTGTATAAATTATAATAATTTGTATTTTTTATTTAAGCTCTTTTTTTTAATTGTTTATAAGGTTTAATTTAAAAAATTTTGATTATGAAGTTTTCTTGTTTTTTGATAACATTTTTTTTTAAGAATAAAAATTAAATTCTAATGTTCTGAAAAAAAAATTATTATTTATAACGCTCAATCAAGAGTCAAGTAAACTAAACATAACTTGATTTCGTACACAAACTCTTAAAGGGAGAATAATGTATGTTCATATAGTACAGTCAACTAAAAGAGAGAATAATGTATGTGTTCATTGTACAGTTCACTACGTTAGTGTTTGTGAATCCTTGCAATGATCGTATAACGTACGGAATTTCGTTTTTGTATAGATACACAAACATGATAATCAAATATAGTGTTTGTGTTCTACATGTATGTGCTTGACTTTACTCCGAGCAGTGTATGATAAAAAAAAAAAATAAAACAAAATAAAACTTTATTTACGACAAACAGAAAATCTTAAACAATCTAGACTTCAAGACGATCAACGGAAAACTCACACTGAATTATTTTTTACAGTTGTTGCATTATTTTATCTTAATCAGCAGTTTTGCCATTGCCATTTATGTTCACAGGGGAAAACTATGTGTGACATATGATTCCTGCATATTATGCAGCTCGCCGTCTGAACGACTTGCTGTAATTTAAATCTTACGTTGGAGGTAGTTCTTTGCCTCCTACAAAAACGTGTCATACTTGTCTACTGGGGATGCTGACGTATACAGAATTCTTGCGTACCGTGGGAATGCAAATACAAAACAGAACACTAAAGAACTGCATGTTAAATTTTCTTTTTTTTTAATCTTTGGCTGTCAGTGTCAAAATAGTATGTAATTTAATAAGAAACCAGCAGATGGCCCACCTCTAACATTTGATACAAACTAAATTTCATGAAAACGCATTTATTATTTCTCAGACATAAAAAAGGGATCATACCATATATCTTTTTTTCCGCGGATTAACGAGAAAGAAAAATTGAGGTACAGTTAAGATGCGGTGCGAAACGCTTTGCACGCGAGGCCCTAATAGCACCACATTTTTTTGTTCTAAATTAGAGAAATAAATTTATCGCACCATCATTTTATTATTATTTTGCTAGGCAAGTTGTGGTAGTGCTAACTTGCTAATAAATTTATAATAAAAAGCAACATTTAACCTAATTGTCAAACACCCAAAATTGGAAACTGGTAGTACTAACTTGTAGGATGTCATTCTAAGTGCTCTAGCACTTAAAGTATCACATTACATACATTCATAAGACAACCAATGCGTGGCGAAATGTTTATTTTATATTGTTTATCTACAAATGATTCACAACAGAAACCATATTTCAGCAGTTTGTTGATTGTGCCTAAAATTGTATGGGTGAGCCACGTAATTTAGCGGCACTGCTTATATTGAAATTTAATTAGTCACCGTTTTGAAAAAATTTCCCTATTTCGAGATCGTAAATGAATGAAAGTTTATTTTGGAGAAGTGAAATGTTTACCAATTAACGAGAAATGAGATAACCGACTGTAGGTCCGGAAATCGCATCAGAATTATATTTTTTAAACTCGCTTACGAAACAATTTACAGTTTGTATAGTTTGCCGTCAGTTTCAAATGGCAACAATTCTCTGCAAACCGTTCTGCAAAAGCAGACAATCCTAAACACTCCCATTAATCATCCATCCAAAAGTTAAGCGGGGGAATCACAAGGAATGACGTATACGACAAAGTCGATGTTCCAATTTCACCATCTGCTCAGCACCGCCACTCTTACATGGTACAGTAAGTAACTCAAAATATCAGACTCGCATATCGGTTTGGTGGCGCGGCTTAACAGTGTGTGCTCTCCGTCAGAAACTAGAACATAAACATTAGATTAAATAGAAAAAATTCTTAAACAAATCCCATCGATGCGCAGTTTCAATGTCAAGTTTATGCAATCGATTTCTCACTTCCGATTGTTAAAAATAGCAAAACAGTGTTGATTGCGACAATTTTTTTTTGACGGGCTTCTAGTGCACTCTTGACGTGTTCAGTAAAGTGTTCTTGCATAAACCGGCGGCGTATTTTTTTTTGTCTCCCAAAAACAGGAACCGGCCTTTTTTTGTTGGAAGTTGGAACATTATCAAAAGTTTGAGTTACAAAACGCGTGTGTGTCATTGAGTGGAAATCGTGCGCCGCTCCGCAGTTTTCTCTCTGTCGATATTCACTCAAGTTTGAGATACTTTTTCGTCACGTGCGCTCTCTCTATAGCTGGCATACCTGACAGGCACCATGAAAACTGAGTTGAAAAATCATATTCAGCCAAATGATAAGGGGAATCGGGAATACGCCGC
Source organism: Pocota personata (assembly GCA_963082735.1). Lineage (NCBI taxonomy): Eukaryota > Metazoa > Arthropoda > Insecta > Diptera > Syrphidae > Pocota > Pocota personata. The sequence goes on along the minus strand of OY720429.1, from coordinate 52,425,090 downwards.
ACAGGCACAGAACAAATTTAACTCATTGTCATCTGCTGCTGGGAATAATGGCGAAGGTGTCAGCGGACGCGGAGATGCCGATGACGTTGATGAGGTATTTGAATATTTTCAAATTGAAAATTATTTTTTATGGCATGGATCGATATCGTTTAGTTTCTTAACAGTTGATAGGTTTTTATCTACATTTGTATATGCGTAATTTATGGCTTGCGAAGAATATGTTATCGATTTTTTTCTTTTTCTGAGTCTGAGTGCTTTACCAGTGCAATAGAACAAATTACTTCGATAAGAATTAATTTGTTGATAGTACGAATAAACCGGTTGAGTTAGACGGAATTGTGTACTGATTGTGAAACAAAATTGGGGGAAGGTATTTTGCGTTAATATTTTGGCATTAGGTATGTATTATATGCCTCTAATTGTGTACTACCATAAGTGTGTATGTATATTATACGATGCATGCAGGCGTGATACGGGAGTAAATTATGTCCATAAGTTGGTATTTCTCCCGGTGTTCGGTGCTTTTTAAGCTGAGATGCAGTGTTGCCAGGATAACAATTTGAAAACTCGACTGGAAATAAAAAGAAGCTAAATTATCTGGAGTACAGCTCAGGAAGTTTACATTAACGTTTAATAAAACAGCACAAGAAATAGTGTAACTGCCCAAAGTTGAAAATTGGCTGAGGTTTCCAATAATAAGGAAATTGGCTTTTTACTTAAAATTATTTTTTTTTACTTATAATGGCTTATTCTAAGATGTACTATGTAAACATTTTGGAGAGGAAATTTGTTATTGTATTTTTTAAATTTTTTTTTAAAATTTTCGGTTCTGACTAGTAAAATGCATGTTTTCTTCCTTATTAACTGAACAAAAGGGTGTTTAGTCGTCCTGTAGTGCTAAGCATATCCAATTTAACATAAATGGACATAATTTTATTTCTTTACAGGGTGTTAAAATTAAAAAAAATACTTTATTTAGAAAATGGAAATATTTTCCGATTTTTATGAAATTTTAATATGTGATAGCAAGCATTTTTCTGATAATTTTGATATATATATTTAAGGTTTGATTCCTCATCCACTATTGGCCGGCATAAAACTGTTCTCTAATAAACTTAGCCCCAGGCGCCTGCCTGACAGTTGTTGACATACCCTTAGCGGAACGACGAAGTCGCGTGAGCGTCTAAATCACTTCGGAAAGCGGAATTCAATAAAATAATCGCGCGAAGCGCGCCACTTACCCACTGTTGGATATATACACCCCGCACAGCAAAAAAAGCCGCACATGGTAATTTTTAACAAAATGGAAGACATTTAATAAATGATGACTAATTACTGCGTAGTCACTTTGTATTTTTGATGTTTAACATTTAAGTTAACACATTCCCCAATTTGACAATACATATCGTAGCCTAATTGAAAAAAAGTAATGATCGTGAAGATCAGACTACAAAATATCAGATATTACCCAAGTACTATCAATATACATAAATTAAAAGAAGAGCAACAATTTGAAAAGCAAATTTCTTTTTTCATATTTTTATTAACTAAGAAACCTTTTTACATAATTTAAGACTTTCATAATACTAAAAAATGATTCTAGTATTTCGTAGCACCACCCTTCGCCCTAACAACGTCATGAACCCTGTTTGGCATGGAGGCATAGAGATTACCGAGGTAATTGTTTTTAATTTCATTGAACCACACTTCTTCAATGATGCTCTTTAGATGCTGCATGGTTTTTGGTTTTTTATCTTGGATCTTCTTTCCCGTAAGAGCCCAGACATTTTCGATGGGGTTGAGATCTGAACTGTTTTCCGGCCAAATTAGGGATTCTATTCCCAATTCTTCTTTCAAAGTTTTAATCTGTGGAGGAAATTTAAAAACCAAAATCATATGATTTTCAAAACACCCATAAATATGAAAAAAAAACCTCGAATTACTCACAGATGGCAAGGTACTGAATCATCTTGAAAAATTGGTTTTGATGTTTCTGCTGTTATCATTTCCATACTCGGTACAACACCATCTAAGATAATTTGTTTATACTGCATGGCGTTAACAGAGCATAATTAGAGATCCAACTCCGATTGCCGTAATGCATCCCCACACCATAACATAAAGAGAATGTTTTACGGTGTGAGGCTATGCATTCGTCGCTGTAGCGTTCCCCTTTTCTACGACGAACTATCTGCTTCCCATCCGGTCCGATTAGGTTAAACTTGGACTCATCAGAGAACACAACATTTGACCAATCTTGAACATTCCAGTTTTGCCTTTCCTTAGCCCAGCTAAGGCGCGTTTTCTTCATTTTGTTGGTCAGAAGTGGCTTTTTCGCTGGTCTCCTTGCTAGCAAACCCATCTGATTGAGACGATTCTGAATAGTTCTGACGCTAACTTCAGCCCCAGTAGCTTCTCACAGGTCAGCTCTTAACTCCGATGCATTTTTAAACCTGTTTCTCAAGCTTAGCCTCTTCAGTTCCCGGTCCTCCTGAACAATGGTACATCTCTTCAATCCTGTGCCAATTTTTCTGTCCAGATTGTGATCCCGACGATATTTGTTACAGAATCTTCTTACAGAACTCTCATTGCATCCAATTTGTCGAGCAATTTCACGAAATGACTGATTCTGTTTGGATAAGGCGAAGATAACTGCCTTATTTTCTTTACTCAATTGTACCCTTTTAGACATCGCGATATACTCTTTTCACTTTTATTTAAGAAATACAACTGCACGCACTGTTAAATACTGCCAGAATGAATTCCGACACATTCCAAAATGTGCATTACCTAACCCGGAAGCAATAAAATATAATTCGGCGAATCCCTTAAAGGTAATTAGCGCAAAAAAATGAAAAACCCGTATGCGGCTTTTTTTATTGCGCGGGGTGTAGTTAGCTAAATACTATAATAATTACCAAAAATCATCCAAATTTAATTTGAAATAATTTCAATTTGGAATAATTTCATTTTTAAATTAAAATAATTAAAGTACATAATGTGACCTAATTACACGGAGTACACTGTACACAGTTGCATAGCAGCATTTCATTGCTACTAAATTAACGGCTAATATCATAGCCGATTATGATAATTTCAATCGTTGCAATTCATGCATTTCATTTTCTGATAGCAAACTGTGGTGTACTATTTATTTTGCTAATATGGTCCAAGAATCGCAGCCCAGTACAAGTACTGCATTTCTACATAACTTAAATGAGAATGAAGAATAAGCTGCAAAACGACGGCTATATTCTGAAGAAGTGAAAGAGCAGTGGAATATAGCTTGTCTGATCCAGGAATTCGGTAGTTTGTGTATAATTTTATACGTAACTTATCTTTCACGCGGGAAAGTTTTGATTGTAGGTGACGAAGGAAAAGCTGTTAAGTTTGCCGAAAATCGTGGAATGCTACCGAAGGCGAAGTGGTGCCATAAGCACAAGCAAAACAACCCCATAGGTGAGTTTAGATGCATAAAAGCATCATGCTCTACCAAGAAAGTGAGCCGTGGAACTTGGTTTGATAATGCCAAAATTCCTTTGGATAGAATGTTTTATTTAATGTATTGCTGTGCCAGGAAATATTCCTACGAGATACTGAAAGTTGAAGACTTTTCGTCAGACGAAAAATGTTTGTCTCAAGGGACTATTTCTGATCGGTATAGTTACTGTCGTGAGACAGTAGTAATATACTTAATTGAAACATTCGATTTAAAGAACAAGATTGCAGGACCAGGGAAAATTGTGCAAATCGACGAAAGCAAGTTTGGACGGAGAAAATTTAACAAAGGCAGACGGGTTGATGGACATTGGGTGTTAGGAATGATAGAGGATGGATCGCAGAAGTACTAATTCGTTTAATTAAAAAGCACGTGAATCCGGGAACAACAATTCACACTGATTATTGGAAGGCGTACGACTGCCTAGCTGAGTACGGATTTGTATACAAAAAGCTCAACCATAGTGATCCCGATAATCCGTTCTTGGTACCCGATGGTACTCACAATCAGAGGCTTGTATCCCAGTGGCGCGTTGTGAAACGTGAGTTTTCAACGATAACTATTCCAACAATTTCGCTGATTGGGTTTATGAATACCAGTGGAGGAGAATTATTAAAAAAAAAAATAGACTGGATCCTTTTGAGGAGTTATTAAAAAACAATTTTGCATGTTTACGGCGACTCTTTAATAAATAATTGGAAAAAAAACACTTATTTTTTTTTGTTTATCACATTACAGTCAATTGATCTTGTTTTTAGCTATTAAGTAATAGTTCAAGGTAAAATTTCGAAGAAACAAATTTTTTTTTATGGTATTATTAACTTCCTCTCAAAATCTTTGTTTATGCTTTTTAGACCATTTTGGACTAATTACCAAAAAATTTTTTTTTTCGAATTTCCTATATTGGAAACCCGCCTCTGAGAATTTTCAAACGGGCTTAGTTAAGTGTGCCTACCAATATAATAAAAAAAAATTCTTAACTTCGTGTGTTTGCAATTTAAATCTGGCATTACTGTAGTTCTGTCAAAGATAAACAGCTGATATTTGACATTGGTGAATATTAAGCATTCGGCCCGTTCCAAACACTCTGCAAAAAGACTTTTTGAACCAGGATAACAGGGCCGTCAAAACTTTGCGCTACTCGCGCTAGCGGGAAAATGTGCAGGGGATATAGCGAAGAAATTTCTCGCTAGAACACTTACCTAGATAAGAACAAGAGAAAAACAATGCAATCCACTAGCGATGGGGTTTTCGAAGGAAAGCCGGAAAAAATCGATATTTAAAAAAATAACTTGTTTACTATCGATAATTATGAATAGATCTAGTAACTTTTCGTAATTATTCGTTTCTCAATTAAAATCTTCTAGGATTAGTCTACCACTTACTAAGCTTTCCATTGGAGATCAATAGAATTTGATTAAAACTTATTTTAGACTACTCCTTGACATTGTAATGTCATCGATAGAATGAAAAATCGGAAATCGATAGTCGAAAAGTTTTATCGATAAAATTAATCTGTAATTAAATTAATTAAGCAAGTAGATGTTCTGAATTGTTGGTAACTAAAGTTGAATGACATTGTACACGTAATTTATTCTAGACACTATTTAGTCATCACTGATTCGTCCAGAGATTTCGAATTGACTGTAGAAGTAGTTAATTTTTTTCATTGGTTGACTGCATTTAAATCAAAAAAATTATGCCTGAAATTTTCGCTTCGGAATTTTATTCTTAAACTAGATTTTTTAATTGTCTTTACACATTATCGGAAACGATCTCAGCGCAAAATGAATATCAGGATAAATTGAAATGAACAAAAATTACAGAATTTGACATTTATGAAGTTGCCTGCATTCTTAGTCAATTTTGAGTTCAGTATGTTAGATCTTGACAAACATTTTAGTGTCTAGTAAACATTTTACTAACATTTTACACGACCTAAGACTGTCTTTTGTTAGTTTAACTAGATTTTATTAAGAGGTTTAATGAAAGCAAGCGAATTTTATCGAGAATTATCGAAAGTGATGACTACCTTTATTTACCCACCACTAGTAAATCCAGCGAGTTTCCAGCTATCAGCTGTTGTAAGGCCAGAAGGCCGTTTCATGTTTTTGCTACTAACGAATAGCAAATTTGGTGTGCTTGGAACGCGGTAATTGACATTTGTAATGGAACTGTGTACGAGAGAACAACGCATTTTAATTGTTAAATGCATTTCCGAAATGTGGAAAATTTAAGCAACACGATTCGCGCAACGCGATACATAACCATCCATCTCGTGCCGCAGTTAAGAAATTACTGGACAAATTTGATAGAACCGGTTCAGTGTTAGATGTGCAAAGACCAGTACATCCTCGTAGTGGCCGGTCACACAAAAATATCACCGCAGTGAGTGACGGTGTTCGTGACAATCCGTCAAAATCCATTCACCTTCGTTCCTAGCAATTGACTCTTTTCTATAATTCCACGCCGGTCATTTTAACAAAAGATATGCATCTGCATATGTACTTACAACATCCAACTGACTCAGGAATTGAAGTCAGCAGACCATGAGCAGTTGAAAATTGGGAGTTAGTTACTTCGATGATTGGGGTTAGAGAACCACCAAGTTGATGTCTATTTTTCGAATAAAATCATCTTCAGCAATGAGGCTCACTTTTAACTGAATGGCTACGCAAACAAACAAAATTGTCGTATTTTGGATCATGGAAATCCACAAGCCATTCACGAACAACCAATACATCCACAAAAAGTCGCTGTTTGGTGCGGATTTTGGGTCGGCGGCGTGATTGGGCTGTGCTTCTTCTCCAGATATGATAACCAATTATTTTGGACGATATTGGTGTGGAAGACATGCGTTTTCAACAGGAAGGCGACACCTGCCACAAAGCGCGAGAAACAATGCAGTTATTGCACACAAAGTTTCCTTCAAGATCGTGCGATATCACGCCGTTGGATCTTTGGGGTTAAATGAAGCAGAAGGTACCAATGAACTCCAAGCGATTTCAGAGTCAAATGATGAGATTCGACGCGTTATTTACGAACTACCTCAGAATTTATGCTGAAAAGTAATAAAAAATTTAATCAAAAGAGTGGAAGTCTGCAAGGCCAGCGCGTTTATTTAAAAAAAATTAAAAAGCCCCTCCAAAACTGAGTTCTGCTTCGCAAGATGTACGTACTCGTACATACACTAAAGTTCATAAAAAAAACCGCACTCGAGTAAAAAAGAAAATGTCGGCTTTGATCTGTTCTGTTCACTGTGGTGTTGAAAGGGTGGAGATATCTCGTTTTTATTTGTAACAGGTAGGTCAATCTTAAGTGATTTAACCAGATATACCAACGCTAGGCTCGTACTATTCCACAAAAAAAAACCCGTTAGTAATTTTAACACTTTAAAAAGTAGTTTACGGTGTGTGTGTTTTATTGTTTCATAACTTACAAAATTCGTAGATTTTAATTTGTCGATTTTGTACGAATTACATAACAAAAATCCATTTTTAATATGGCGTGTGACTGTCTTTGTCATTGTTTGAATTTACAACGGAGCATAGGTAGACAAAGCCGTTAATTTCCATTGTGACGTTCTGCCCAAGTCGCCGATGTCGATTGGTCATTTTTGATGAAGCATATATTTTGATTTTTAATTGTACAGACTTTTGAAAGATCATACCCCTGCTGTTAGCTTGAGAATTTTGTACAATCCTTTCAAAAGTGATGTTAAAGAAATCACATGACAGTGCGCCACCTTGTTGTAGTCCTTTTCTGACATCGAAAGATGCGGCACTTTAACAGTAATGTAAGAAAGGTTAAACAAATTTATGAACTTTTGTGGATTTTTTTTTCATATGTTGGCAGTAAGATAAGAGTGCTCGTATATAAATAAATAAAATTAGTGAGATGCTCCTTTTCCATTGCCATTGTTCCTAGGGTTGTATCGATATAAGTAAATACGAGTACAAGTAAAGTATCGATACTTTTGATTTGACACCAAGTACTTTATAAAACGTATAACACCTAATACGGTGTTAAATAGTTTGCCTTATTTCCTATTTTTCCATCTAGTTATAGAGCGATGATAAATTACCTTTACATTGCTGGGGACGTTCTTTTTTTTGTGGAAATGTAGAGGTGTTGGAGGAAGGTCTGGGTTTTTCTTACATGGCGCTGGTTGGGCAAATGCATGTTAAGCGTTCGATTTTTGTTTTTATGCGCATCTGGCCACGATACCGGGCCAAAATGCGCAAGAATTATTGAAGATACGGAAAAATGTCTTGTTATTTGGGTGGATAATCAAGTCCAAAAAAATATTCCGGTAAGTCAGACATTCATTTCATTTAAAGCTAAGACCATTTTTAAAGATTTAAAAGAACGCTATGCGGAGATCTCAGAAGTAGGATGGTTCAGTCATTTTAAAAAAGACTCAACTTGAACAGTTTAAAATTCTCTAGTGAAGCTGCGAGTGCATACATAGGATCTGCTTCTAAATTTCCTGATGAATTTGCAAAATTGATTGAAGAAAGTGGTTATGTTCCAAAAGAAATGTTTAACGTTGATTAGACGGGTTTATTTTGAAAATATACCCTCCCAAACTGTTATATCTATGGAGGAAAGACTGTCGCTGGTCGTAAGGCATCCAAAGAGCAGTTCAAAAAAGCCTCTAATGGTGTACAAGTCTGAAAATCCGATGGCCTTTACGGGAACAAATAAAGCTCAATTTTTTTTTTTTTTTTTATAATTTGCACGTATTAAAGGGGATATGAATACCCTTATACTAATTTTTTTTAGAACACGTGCGTTTTGTGGACAGGGAAAGAGACAGAGAGTGGTGTAGTTTGAAACTCAGGTGGTATTAAGTTTCTGTAAACTCCAATAGTGGCTGCCCAGATAACTGGGGAGTATTTTGTTTGTTTTCGCTATTGTTGTCGTTGCTTATGATTCACAGTATTTTTTTCCATTCTCCTGATGTCATCATCACGATCAAGTTGCATTTTAGCTATATGACCACCCTACTGCCAGTGTTATGCCTTCACAGTAGAGTTGACTTAGCTTTCGCAAGTGATCAACTTTTTTATTTATTTCATGCGAAATAAATAGATGATTCTTGACATCAGGATTCGAACCGTGAATCAACAGCGTGACAAGCGATGATGTTACCACTACATCACGGCCACCCTTATTACTACCCGTAATATGGCGATCTAATAAGAAAGTCGGGTTACTGGTGTTATTTTCAACACTAGTTTATCACTTTGTCTCAGCGGTGAAGGACTACTTAAAGCGAAACAATATGGCAATGAAATGTGTTTTAGTCTTGGATAATGCTCATGGTCATCCACAATTGGTTAGCGACATGTTTGCTGAGTTTAAAGTTACTAAAGTAACGTTTGTACAAAAAATCAGCCTTCTAGAAGAAATTCCGAAGTTAGATGAAATAGTGACTGGTCAGTTAATATTTGCCAAATTTTTACGTTGAATTTAAAATAAAAAGTTCGAATCATATGATTGTAGTAAATATACGATTGTAGTATATATATTAATATAGGTACATGTGGTGCCGTGAAATAACGCCGACCGAAATGAAGCCAAATTTTAAAATTCGGCTTTATTTCTTTCATAATGCGTAATAAAGTCGAATTTTGAAATTCGGCCTTACTTCACTTTCAAATGCGAAATAAAGCCGAGTCGGCCTTATTACACTTTGAATTTATACACTCATTTGGTATTTGGTTACACGTAGTGACGTCCTGAGCACCTGCATTTGAGGCCGAAGGCCGTCCGGTCGAGTCAAAGAGATGTCCCATAGTGTGAAATATTTTTATCACGTGAAACGGGCCACCCAAACACTGTTAAGATACAGGCGCTTGCCAGACAATAATACTTTACAATTGTACCCAATCAAATTTTTCGGGATTTGCTAATTATTTTGACTTCTCTCTGCAATTCGGCTTTATTCAGCAAACAATATTTCGCATTTAAAAGCGAAGTAAAACCAAATTTTGAAATTCGGCCTTATTTCGCTGGACGTTATTTAACGGCACCGGTACACATTGAATAGAATTTTGTTTCCTCTCTTTTATTTTGAACCTAGTTATAGTTGGTATTTTAACAAATCTTTTTAGAACTGCAATGTGCCAATGTACTCGCAATATCACTTTTTAAAAAGGGGTGCAGAAAAGAAAACAAATAATTACAGACTGATCTCGTTGTTGCCTTCTATTTCAAAAATATTTGAAAAAAATTATTAAGTGTAGAGTTTTGAAATATGTCAAAAATATTTTTTTTTTTAAGTCTAAGCCAGTTTGGATTTAGATCAGGCCTTTCTACTGAAGATGATCTCTTGGAATTTTGCTCCTTTATACACAAAGGATTAGATAATAAAATATTTTGCAGTGGGCTTTTTGTAGATATAACCAAAATCTTCGACATGGTTGATCACAGCACAAATTGTATAATGTGGGCTTCCGTGGTTTTATCTATGATTGGTTCACTTCTTATCTAAAGTGCAGAAAGCAAAATGTAAAAAAAAGCTGTTCTGCGCCACGTACTCCTAGGACCGCCGCGTATCCTGCCATCCTGGGTAAGTGGGTTCCATTGCATCGCTTGGTTAGCTATGGACCTGTCACCCTTTCGGAGAGTGTGACCGATCCGCTGCCACTTTCGTCGTCGTATGGTTGTGCCTATAGGTTCATGGTCCGTTCTCTGATAAAGCTGTTCGTTAGAGATACGGTTTGGCCAGAATATCCTTAAGATGTAACGTGGACACCTATTGACAAACGTTTGCAGCTTCCTCATGATAGAGACGGTCACTCTCCAGGTACCACATCCATATAGCAGCACGGATTCAACGTTGGAACGGAACAGTCGTAGCTTGGTGTTTAAGCTGATTGCATTACTTCGTCAAACTATGGATAGCATCCCAAACGCAGATTTTGCTTTACCCATTCGGCTGGCTATATCCAGTTCGGTTCCGCCATTGGTTGAGACAATACTCCCAAGGTATTGGAAACTCTCTACTCTCTCAACCGTTTGTCCAGCAATGCATATATGAGTTTGGTCCTAGGCTGATCATTTTTGTTTTTGCCGAGTTAATTTTCAGCTCAACGACGTCTGCTTCCCTCTCCACATTTGCTGTCATTTGGTGAAGGTTCATTATTCTGTGAGACAGTAGGCATACATCGTCGGCGTAGTAGAGGTGTTTGAGTTGAGATGTGAGAGTCCATCGAATTCCTCCATTTCCTGTTGATAAGGCCGCATTCAGCACATCGCTAATCACCAATAAAAACAATATTGGTGAAAGTATGCAGCCTTGCCGAACCCCACTTTGGACTTCGATTTCCTCAGACAGCCTTCTTCTGTGCAAAACGTGATGTGGACCCATCATATGTAGCCTTGATAATTGCTATTAATTTATCAGGAATGTCTCTCCTGCGCAAGGCACGCCAAATAAATTCCCGATTGACACTATCAAACGCCTTTTCAAAATCGATGAACAACAGGTGAAGTGGTGATCGATATTCAACACATTGCTCGATGGTGATCCGCAGGGTGTTGATAGGGTCGAAACAGGAGGATCCAGAGCGGAAACCTGCTTGTTCGGCGTCGAGTGTGTCTTCAAGGTGTTCTTTCTCGGCTTCCCATGTTCTCCCGACAAGTGGGAACAGTAGCTCTGCCGATGCTGTTGGCGCAGCTTGAAAAGCTCCGCGGGTATGCCGTCAAGTCCTACCGCCTTATTAGTTTTCAGTGCTTTGATTGCGGTAATAATCTCCTCTTTACTGGGGGTTGTGGTGCGAATTTGGGAACTTCTTTCTATGGACACTTCAGTCTGACTTGGGTGCATATTGCTGGCGAATACTCGGTTTAGAACCGAAGCAAAATGCATAATTGTGCTTGTCACGTCTCACGCTACGCTGTACTTCTCTCATCTTCATGCGATATAGGGACTCAAGCTCGATCCTCCCTGCTGCTGGAGTTGCTGCAATTCGAGTTCTTAGCTGTTTTCGTTCGTTGATCCTTCTCCAGGTATCCTCGGAAAGCCACGCCCTATGGTTTCCCTGCGATCGAACGACAATCCTTTCAGCACCTGATGTAAAAACAGTTTTCACAGCGCACCAATGGTCTTGGATGGTGGCGGGCAGGGAGCTGCTGATTGTTTCCACTCCACGTGAGAGATGGTCCCTTAATTCTTGGCGCACTGTGGGAACTCTCAGTCGGTTTACGTTGAACCTAGGTATTCTTGTGTCGTTAGATCTACGAACGGCAGCAGTGCGTAATCGGAGAGTAGCTATTATAAGATGGTGATCTCGTACCAACCCCATGTCGGCACCTCGCCTGTTTCGGACGTCTAGGAGACTACTTCTAAAACGGCGACTGATGACAAAATGGTCAATTTGGTTGGAGGTTGCTTGCCTGTCAGTTGACACCCAACTGATTTTATGGCAGGCTTTGTGCTCAAACATGGTGCCACCTATGACAAGACGATTTGCGTTGCAAAAGTCAACAAATCTTTCGCCGTTGTCATTTCGATTGCCTAGTCTGTGCCGTCCCATAACATTTTTGAGCCCTTCGTTGTCGCAGCCTACCTTGGCATTCAGGTCCCCCATCACAATGACAATGTCGCCGTTGGGTGTTGCATTATGAACAGCTCCCAACTGGTTGCAGAAGTTTTCCTTTTCTTCCTCAGACGAACCATCCGTGGGGCGTAACACTGTATGATGGTGACGCGACGTACTCTCGTCCGGAGGAGGTAAAGCAAGCACTATATTACGAACTTGATTGTTGCGCTACTGGTCCAATCCATGTTTTGGACAGTCAGTAGTTTTCCGATCAATCGCCATGCAGATCCCCAGATATTGATGTTATTTACCATGCATTCTTTACCATGCATTCTTTACCATGCATTCTGGCTACTTGCAAAGTCTGACGCATATATTTTACGAAGCAGTTCCCAGCCTTATGTCACAATCCGTGCCTTTCGCACTACAGGCTATAGAAATTCTTATTTTACTAGAATTTGTTTAACAAATTCTCTGTTGACATACGAATCGTAACAACTCTGTCCTCTTTTTTGAAAAAAAGTAAAACTTTGGCTTCTTGGTTTAAAACATAATGAAATTGTTTTGCTGTGCTATATTGCTTAGTTTTTGTATTCTGTCATGAATTTTGCTATTAATAATAAATTTCTTGCTTTATTTCTTCACTTTTACTTCTGCCTTTAATACTATATAATTGTTTTTAATTTTTTATTAAATTTAGTCACCCCATAATAAATTAATTTTTAACTTAGAAGTGGCATTAGCTCTATTTACAATGCCACTAACTATTCCCTTTTTAATTTGTTAATTAAGTTCAGTACAAAAATGTACATACAGCTTGATAAATAAAGAATCAATTTAAAAAAAAAATTGTCCAAAGTGGTTCTGAAATATCCAGGGTTAGGGTAAAACAAGTCCGGCGCAAATTCTTTCTCCGTAACCTTAGCTGACCGCGCGTCTATTCTGGATACACCGGAAGACACCGGAAGTATCCAATAGTCTCTTATTAGACTCTTAATGATGAAAGTCGGAATGTGCGCTCTTGTACATCCGCATGCAGGCTCGAAGACATTTTTTTTTTTTTCAAATATCCGAAGCTTTTCCATATACGAGGGTCAGAATTGGACGAACGAAAGCTTGGTAAGATAGTTGGAAATGGTTTTTGACAGAGATAATAGAAATTCAATTCAATCAAGTCATAAACCGTAAACTGAATATAAATTAGTGACTACTACAATAATTCCAAGGAGTTAAAAATAAAACTTTTTATGAATTTGAAATTGTTTGTAACGCTTGCCCTAGTAGTAGTTTCATTTGAATGACATGACGTCAACAAACCAAAAAAACTAATATCATAACAGATTCTCGATATCTGGATGAGAATAACAAACTGACAAAACGTCTGCAGAGGTTGCGGAAACCCTGAGGTAAAGGAAGCGAACTCCAACTCGTGTGCCAATGCCATAGCTTAAGTAGATATCGCTTAACTCTCCTTGGGAACTTATTTTTCGGAAAGTTACATAAAGTGCAAGACATAAAACTCACATGTATCCTGTAATTCTACAACCAGTCAAGATGGGAAAAATTCCTACTCGAAGAAAGTGCGTCGGAATCTATCTCCCTCCTAATATACCCTAGCTTAAGGGGATGTCGTTGTTCTAGCAGACGGAATATCCACCCACCACACACAACAACAATCGCTATGGCATGTTTTTTTTTATTTTATTTTTTTGTTAAAGAAACTTTATCCAAAAAATGTTTTTCTAATATTTTTTTTTGTTGGTATTCTGATTATTTTTGTTCCACAGCTTATTATTTTATTCAGTTGCAAACGTGTGATAGACACATGGTCAGATGGCTTTGAATCTATTAGTATCCAGTTTGTACCATTCTGGTGCGGAATACCAACAAATACTTTTAAATTTAAAGAACTCTCCTGTTTTAAGTTAATTGATCGCCTGTATATAATTGGTTCGAAACCCTGGGCGAATGCAGCATATTAATGCTTGATCGTCTTTTTTTTATGTAGCTTTGTCATTAACCATGTCACATTTCTTCAGTATGTTTCCAATCCACCATTCATTTGCTTTTGAATTAAAATAATATTTTTATATCTATTCGCAACAAACAGTCTTTTTTTTTAACATCATCACCCTGAATTCAAGAAGATAATTGTTACGATATCCACACTATTTCGTCCTGACATGTGAGCTTCTATTTAAAAACCCATTACTTTACCACTGGAGGTTATCAAAATCCAATTGATGGAAATATATTTCGCTTCGAAAGTTATAATATTTTAGGACGTGTCTGATTTTGGGTTCATATGCATATAACAACAGTGTGCAGTTGCCAACATTTATAATTACCATAAAAACCCTCATCAGTGTGCGCCACTATAAATCAAAATTTACCACCATTTACGATAAAGCGCTGACTTTCTCAAAGCCAAATTCAACCTCGAACCAAAAAAAAAGCTCAATGTGCTACCGAATAGTGAACTAAAATAACAATAGGCCCGCTACCAGCACCCCTCTGTGCCATTCAACATGTTCCAACTGAACAGTGAGTAGTACTCACATGAACCTACAAGCCCGTAGTATATATCCTTTATGGACGATAACTGTTTAAATTACAAAGCTTCATGCCTCTCCCCTACCCAGAGAAAACTATACACAAAACGTCTATAAACAATAACAGCATTATTCTAAATAGCTTATAGCTTATCTGCTTGAGGACAGCCCAAACAGAGGCAACCCAGAAAACTAAATGAAACCTCAAACCAAAACCAAAAGTCTATCGCCTCCGTCCCACATTTGGCCATGAGATGATGAGGCGTGCTCATACTCCCCGCTGTATATGTGGGCGGGCGTATGCCTTTGTATTTGGTTAACCATGCCTCAATTTGACGAAAGCATGCCGAACTATTGATTCGCCTTCCGTGACGTTCGCAAATCCTTGAAAATTTGCAAACGGTCAACACTGAAATCGATTCACAAACCCGTTGTGTGGTATTTCGTGATCGCCATTCAAGAATCCGGATCAGCAGTTTTCCATTAGGTCCTCAGCACACCCGACCCAAGCAATCACATTTACTTTGGTTCATTGTCGAGTGAACAATGCGAAAAGGTACTCGTATTTGGTGTTTACCTCTACAGTGGTAGTGGAATGGCGCACAGGAGGGTGGAGAAAATTCAACTTACATATATGCGAATAGTTTGGAAATAATTTGGTAACATTTAGTACCAAGAACCAATTTGATGTAAACGACAAGCGGTGAAGAAGTCGAAAGGTCACACATGTTGGGACACATTTATAAGGCAACGCAAGGCAATAAACGTCGGACCGTTGTTCATTTTTGATACAGATCCAGGTGCTATTTAAAGGCGAATCCTTTGCAGATTGCCGAGAGAGTGAGAGAGGGAGGGAGGGGATAAACCCATCCAGTGACTAAGATGTGACCAAATGGCTATCTGGGTAGCTAGCAGGATGAGGAGACAACAAAAAGATTGACGGTCATAAAAATTGGGTGTGGAAAGTTCGAAAGAAGCCGCAATAAAATTGTGTGTCCAGAAAGGTCCTTCAAATAGAAGTGGATCCATGAATTTATGGTTCTTAGGACATTTTAATTTTGCAAATATTGATTTAGGATTGGACCAAGAATGAAAGTCTACAAGTTTTGCTATATGCCGTGGAGAATAGTTCAAGTTCATTGCCTGGAAATATTTGTGCCGACAGTTGGGTAGAAATTTATGTCTACGACTAAGGCTTTGGTCATTGACATCCTTAATTCTGCTTATAATGCTTATACTATTCAGTTATTGTGTGGACAGTCTGCTCCTGTTACAGAGTGGGTTAATGACGGTAGATTCGTAATTAAATCATATTTGGCTCGTTTATTTTTTTTTTAAATAAAACCGATGACAAACTAAAGTTGCACATTTCGAAAAAATACTTTTTTATAAATACTTTGACACGTCCTTAAATAATATGTCAAGCATTATAAAGGGTGATTCAATTGGAGGCTATAATTTAAATCTGGCACTACTGTGGTTCTGTCAAAGATAAACAGCTGATGTTTGACATCTGTCAGTACATCGCATTGACTTTTGTAATTATGGAGCGGTATACGGAAGAACAACGCACTATAACTGTTAGAACCCATCTCCGAAATAGGGAAAATTTAACCAACACGATTCGCGAAGTACCAATTAATATTGGTGTACATAACGGTCCATCTCGTGCCGCGGTTAAGAAATGAATGGAAAAAATTTATCGGCTTAGTATTAGATGTGCAAAGACAAGTGAGTTCTCGTAGTGGTCGGTCACGCGAAAATATCGCCACAGTGAATGACAGACAGTGTTCGCGACAATTCGTCAAAATTCATTCGCCATCGTTCCCAGGAATTAAACCTTTTCTACAGCTGCATGCAGCGCATATTAGCAAAAGCTCTTCATCTGAATGCCTACGACATTCAATTGACTTCAGGAATTGAAACCAGCAGACCATGAGTGACTTCGTTGATTGGAGGTTGGGGGACCACCAAGTTTATGAATGGCTACGTAAACAAACAAATTTGGTGCATTTGGGGTCATGAAACTCTACGGGCTATTCACAAACAACCAATGCATCCACAAAACGTCATTGTTTGGTGCGGATTTTGGGTTAGCGGCGTGATTTGGCCGTAGTTTTTCTCGTGGTGCTGCTGTAACAGTCAATGTTGAACATAATCGCGACCTGGTAACAAATTATTTCAGACACAAATTGCACAATATTGATATGGAAGACATGTGGTTTCAATAAGATGACGCCACCTGTCACATTGCGCGAGAAACAATGCAGTTATTGCACACAAAGTTTAATGGCTGCGTCATCTCTCGGCGACCAAAATTGTATCACGCCGTTGAATTTTTTTCTTTGTGGTTATTTGAAGCAGAAAGTGACAAGATTTGACACATTATTTATGAACAACCGCAGGATTTATGCCCAAAAGTAATGGACAATTTAATAAAAAGGACGGAAGTCTGCAAGGACAGCTCGTTTGGCCGATATCATTTTTCATGTTTGATGTTAATGTCTCAATATTATATTGACGTTTATTTGAAATTTAAATTGTAATCTCCAATTGAAAAATGTATAAATGTAGGTCTAATTTTTCAAACTTTCAACACACTTCATGTTTGAAAACACTTTTCTAAATTCTAACCTATTCGAATGAAGAAATTCAAGATGACAATTGTCTCAAATTAACTTTATTTATCAGGCTCACTTGCACCAAACTGGCGGATAAGTAAATAAAATTGTAAATAGCTAATATATTTATTTTTCTTATTTACAATTGCGCAATTTTAGCTATCTTTGGATAATTTAGATTCTTACTGTGCCTCTATTATGGTTTTAATTTTTTTTATGTCTTCGTATTATTTTATTTTGCGTTTAATTGTTGATAAATCTTTTTATCAGTTTATTCAAAGATAACTCGAAAATAGTGTTTGTCTACGAATAAATTGGCGAATAGCGTCGCCAAAAACGGTTGGTGCAAATGGCCCTGAATATAAATTTTTACTAAATAGCTACATTTTCAATTTTAAAGTGAAAAATCCTTTAAAACCTGTTTTCTAATTTTTAAACAGAAGCAGGTTTGATTTAAAGTTCAAACAAAAGAGTTTAAGACAGCTCGTTTAAAACTTTGTGGTTTAACAACGAAAATAAGTTTGGTAGCAGAGCAGTTCCGCTTTTGTTTGTTACGGACAGTATTAGGACGTGTTAAGCTGATACGATATACTACCATGAAGTAAATTTTTTTTTTTTGTTTTTTCCCCCGAGGGGATAGTATAAAAAAGATACTATGAGGACCGTAAAACGAGTGCTCATAGTGTGTGAGATTTTTACCCAGTAAAAAGACATCCCTTCAAAATGTTTCTTCTTACTGCAACTAAGTATTGACTTAATAAGCAGTTTTCATATAACGAAATTAAAACGTTTGGCAGGTATCTTTCTATTGAAAGTTCCTGCTTCTTCCGCAATTTTAACGCAGTTGTGATTTATCGAGTTAGATTCAATAGCTTCGTTCTTTGTAGACGGCGGATGTGGTGCCTTCCTATATCAGGAGTGTACAACAGATACAAGAGCGAACCTAGTACACTTCCTTGTGGTACCCCAGCAGCTATTTCTTTAAATTGTGAATAATCGATACCGTGTTTGACACGGAAGAGTCTATTCGCGAAATGTGACTCCAAAATGTCATATAAATGTCTTGGCAAAACTTGTCGCAATTTGAACTTTAAGCCTTCGTGCCACACCTTATCAAAGGCTTGAGAAACGTCTAGAAATACGCTTGAGCAAAACTTCTTTTCTTCAAAAGCTTTTTCAATTACATTGGTTATTCTATGTACTTGATCAATTGTAGAATGCTTGCATCTAAATCCGAACTAATGATCAGGAATAGGATGTTCTTATTCTATGGTTGCTACCGGCTTAGCAATATCCTTTCGAAGACTTTGAATATAATCGGAAGAAGCGAGATAGGTCTATATGACTTTTTTTCATTCGGCGGTTTAGCAGGTTTTAGAACCATTATGAAGGAAATAATGGAAATCATAAATAAGCGAATGCAAAAAGTCCAACAATTTGCCTCGATTAGTTAGGACTAAGCAACTGTCCAGCTGACCAAAAAGGAAAAATACATGTGACTGTATTAATATCTTTTTATGTGTTGCTTTAATTTTAATTGTCAGTTTCACTTTAAAATATAAAAAAGTGGGTCTATCGATTCTGTTTGTCTCTTTATCTGTATCTATGGCCGACTGCAGCCTAAACGGCTGAACGGATTTTCTCCAAACTTCATATCTGAGATCTGTAGAGTCGCAATTCGAGGCAAAATCGGAATTTTAATTCTAATCCCGAAATTAACTGTACTTTATTAATGTTCGATTTTGAAAAAAAATTGATTTTCTCTAAAACGGCTTTTAACGGTTTTGATCAAATTTCATACATGAGTAAGGGTGGGCATATACTTTATTATCAGGCCCTCGATTTTTACCAAAAAATACGTAATACGTATTTTGTTTGTTGACCGGGTTTTGTAAATTGACATTCTCGCATATGACTAGGTCAATTTTGTTTAAATTCGATATCTAAATAATAATTTGAAATCTCCAGCAGCAAAATCCCCAAATAGAGAATCCCCAGGGCTAAAATCCCTTATCAAATAAATACAAAATCCCGAAAATCCCATATCCCGGAAAATTGGGTTAGGTACGATTGACCGCTTTTCAAAAGGGTAAATGCATTTCGCATTTTCCGGTCTGAGGGCGCCGCTACGTGGCGTGTAACCAAAAACCAATTTTTTATTTGGAGATTTCGTGGGGATTTTGGCAAAAAAGCTTGTTTCGTTGGAGGTTTTGTCCGTGAATATTTTGTCTGAGGTAATAATAGCTAGTTGGATTTAATTTCTTGGATATTTTGTCCGATGGAGATTTTTGTTTGGGTATTTCGTACGATACCATGTTGGAAAACTTACTCAGCTTTATCGGATTTGGTTCAGACAGCATCGTCTCCGCAGTTAACATACGAATCCTTTTGATGGCACTGGGCTGTCACAAGTTCACAGGCAATTGCTTACCAGTGATCTCATTCGTCCCCGTCCCAAGATTCAGAGGATATACATACCTAGTCAGTCATAAATACTGGTACACGCATTTTTGGTGGTAAAATAAAAACGAACACGTATTTTTTCGTTTTGTTTTCTGTAAAACTTTAATTGATTATTTAAGAAACAATATTTAAACAATTTTTTCGAAATGGTCGCCATTTGCATTTATGCAGGCATTAAGTCACTCTGGCCACCCATTGGTCACAGCACGCACATTATCCATTGGAAAATTGCCCACGGATAAGTGCGCGCTTCTGTCTCTAAAATAGTTCAAAGCCGTGGGTGGCCGTGGTGTAGTGGTAACATCATCGTTTGTCACGCTGTTGATTCATGGTTCGAATCCTTATGTCAAGGAATCATCTCTTTAATTCGCATGAAATAAATAAAAAGGTCGATCACTTGCGAAAGCTAAGTCAAATCTACTGCGAAGGCATAACACTGGCAGTCGGGTGGTCATATGGCTAAAATACAACTTGATCGTGGTGATGGCATCAGGAAGACGGAAAGAAATACTGTGAATCATAAGCAACGACAATAACAGCGAAACAAAAAACATACTCCCCAGTTATCTGGACAGCCACCCTTGGAGTTCACTGAAACTTAACTACCACCTGGGTTTCAAATCAACTACACCAATCTGTCTTTCTGTCTGTCTCTTCCCCTTTCCACAAAAAAAAGCCCGTGTCCTAAAAATTAGTATAAGGGTATTCATATCCCCTTTAACACGTGCAAATTATAAAAAAAAGGCTTATAATACAAAGGACTGAGATCTGGACTACCTTACGGCCAATCGTCAGAGCGTTCGACTCGCGGAATGAGTTCTGATGCTTCGTTGAAAGAAGCATCGTAATTTTGCTTATTGAACGATTCCTTAATAGTAAACATTTTTTCGTCCGTGAAGAAATTTTTCCTTTGACCATTTTACGTGTACCGATGGCGTAGAGATTTCGTTTTTTCATTACGTTTTTGCTTTAAACCCATTTGGACCCAAATACAAACTATTAAAAACATTTTGAAAAAAAAAACTTGATTAACGTACCATTAGAGGCTACTTATACACTTTTCTGCAAAAAAACAGAACAAAAATATTCCTTACATATAAAAATAAGCCGACCTTAATTGGGGCCAATGGGCTTACGAGTATGTGTGATATTTTTCAAAACATCCTTTTTCGATGCATAATGTTTTGATGCATCTTTTACATTGCCAGCGTGCTTTCATGTGGTATTCGACGCATCGCAGCTGTTTTTTTCAATTTCTGAGGGAAGTGTCCAACACCATCTAAATTCATATTTTCCACTGACAGGAAGGTTTACGACGTCTTCCATCAGGTCTTTCAGGGCGTACACGGCTCAAGTAAAATCGGGCGATACTTCGGCGAAACTGGAGCTGATCTAATTTATCTTCCGCGGCCAGAACATGAAGACGCTAAGTATTAGCTACAGCCAAATCTAACATGTAGGTAAAAAGTACCCACCACCATTTTTTTCCTCGTATAGCTGATCTGTATACTGCGATTGACTGATCAGCTTGATCGACTCCACCCATGCCTTTGTTATAGTTTTGAAAAACAAAAGTTATGTCTACGTCCACCTTTTTTTGTTCTGCAGAGCTCCATCTTTTAATCTTGCCCAGAGGGTGAACAAAGTCATAGTTTGTACCCATGGTGCAAACGCTGTTATCAAGTCAACGCACAAACAAAATTTTATTAGCTGTATCGAATCGATGGTCAAATTCTGCTTTGTTTTTCTTCTTCATCTCCTTGACATATAGTAGTGTTTTTTGTCCTATTTTCCCCCACAGTGCCAGTCGCACGATAACCAGCTTTACGTAGGTCTCGCAGCAGAGCGTGACTGGTGAAGAAGTTGTCAAAATACACCTTATGCTAATTGGGAACGGCATTTACTTTTTTCAATAAGTTCTTCACTACTTTTGATCCCAAATGATCGTTAATGGTTTCTCCTGCTGATTTACCACAGTATACATCGAAAGCGTAACAATAACGTAGTTTTTGTATCCAAATCTCACTGGCTTACCTCTTAAAAACTGCTTAGCTGCATAACGTCCAAAATACTTTATCATAGACTCATCTATCGATAGATTCTCGTGTAATACACCCCACTGAAGAAATTTCTTGATCAGCAAGTCAGAAAGTGGTCGTACTTTGAACATCTTATCGGCGGATCCGGCAGCAGCTTCATTGTCGCAGAAATGCAGGAATTTCTTTATTTCCATGAATCGATTTCTAGACATTGCTTTTGAAATAATGTTAACATTGCAGTCTTTATCAAGAGACCAGTACAATCGTTCTCGAGAAAGTGAGTGATATCCAGTCAAGAGTAGAATTCCAAAAAAATGTTTGAGGTCATCAACAGTTACTTGAAACTCATGGTTGTTATCTTGTGCAGCATATAACTTTGTGTTCAGGACGATCATGTCAAAAACCTCCTTATCTAAAAACTTTTCAAAAATGTTGACTTTTGGTCTTTGAGCTCGTTTTCAACATTTGCCTTTCGATTCTGAACATTGTTCCCCGTTGAGGGTAAGTCAACGTAGGAACCGTCACATTTACGCCAACGTGGTTCCTGGGTGTCAACACTTCTGCACTTTTGTAACGGTTCATCATCGCTACTAACCCATTCATCGTCATTCCTGGACTCAAACACTTCAACTCTCCCTGGGATATTACGCGGAAGTATGTTTGCTGCACATCATCGTCATTGCCTTCTTCTTCATCCGTGAGGATACTAGGGTCTTCATTTAAAATACTTTCTAGGGCTTCCTCGAGCCCTCGATAGTCTTTTGCAAAATTAAATATTCGGTTCACCACTGTTCACTCCAAAACTAAGACTGTGGAAAATAAACCAAAAAACATGTGCAATTAGCCCATTGGACTCATTTGGGGACACACAACTAAAATGTCTTCTCTTTTGGTCAATTCTTATAAAATACATAATATAATACAGGGTTTTCCAATAGGGACTTCCGAAGTTTGACAGTTGATAGCGGTCATATTGTTGAAGCTACATCTGTCAAATTGGCTGTCATTTATTCAGTCTGTTTTGCCAAATCACTATGGACGGATATAGCGTTCAACAACTCGTGCAAATAATAAAATTGTTTTATCAAAATGGGTGTTCTGTTCGGGCAACGTTCCACGCGCTTCGAGAGGACTATGCGCAGTTTGGTGGATACATTTGAGTCCACTGGTTCAGTAAACGATCAACCAACACCCATACGTCGACGAAACACCCATACGTCCGAGGCAGTCTATTTCGCGTCGCTCACAAGAACTCGGCCTTTCGCAGACCACAACTTGGCGAATTTTGCATCGTGATTTGGGCCTGCACCCATACAAAATTCAACTGACCCAGGAGCTGAAGGTAAACGACCATAGACAACGACGTGTGTTCGCTGAATGGGCTCTGGAGCAGTTGAAAACTGTCCCTAATTTTCATCGAAAAATCATCTTCAGCGATGAGGCCCATTTCTGTATGAATGGGTACGTCAACAAACAAAATTGTCGAATTTAGGACGAAACCAAGCCACATGAGATCCAAGAGCGTCCAATGCATCCCAAAAAAGTCACTGTTTGGTGTGGCTGGCGGCGTCATCGGTCCATATTTCTTTGAGAACGACGTTGGCCAGGCCATCACCGTCAACGGCGAGCACTATAGGTCGATGATTACCAACTCCTTTTGGCCTGAATTGGATCATATGGTCACCAACGACATGTGGTTTCAACAGAACGGCGCTACGTGCCACACAGCTCACGCCACATTGGAAATTCTGCACGAGCGATTTGAGGGCATGGTCATCTCACGTGGAGGTGATGTGAACTGGCCACCTAAATCGTGCGATTTGACCCCGTTAGACTTTTTCTTGTGGGGTTTTCTGAAGTCGCAGGTCTATCAGCCTGTGTTATGCGCCAGAGTCATGGAAAATTGGACATTTTGGATGCGCGCCACTCAGAGAAGCCGCGGCGGACATTTAAACGATGTTATATTCCATACATAATGGCATCGATAGGCGTTTCAAACGTATAAAAAATTTCGAAGATATCTCACACACACTTTGTTTTATTTAAATTTAAAGATAGGAAGCGCTTAATGAAAGACCCTTTACTATTATTCACTAGTAAAAACTATAGGCAAGTGAAAAATACTAATAAATTATAAAATTCCCGTGCCCTGAAATAGTTTAAGGGTATATGTGCGAGTGCGTCCGGATATTTGATGGTCAGTTACTCCACCAGTGTACTCATACAATTTAACTGTTCGTTACACAAAATTCCGGGTGATTCCAAGCGGTCTTCAGCTTCAGGATCAATAACTTTGAAAGATTAATGCAATCGCAGGCTGTATGGAATATCATGGTATTATTGATATCAAGTGTAGTAGTACTCATCTGCCCTGCAAGTACTCGTATCTCAGTACTGTCAACCGTACAATACACGCAACTCACTGCGTCGTAGTATAACCACTTCCGCGACTATTTTTTTGATTTATATTTGTCATTTTTCAATATCAACAGATATGAGGGGATGGAGTGTGCATTAAGAGTAAATGTCAATCGCGTTGAATATCAATCGTCGATTATCATCAAGAGAGCGGCAAGAGGAAACAATTCCATTCAAGAACTCTATCATGTGGAAAGCCTCTGCGTGACTATTCGATTTATTGAGTATATTCCTTAACTTCAGCGTAACAAAAAGGACATGATGGATTGGTTTCAATTGAATTCCTGAGAACACAGCCAGAAGGTGTGCACGGATTTCAGAAACTTTTAAACACCAGTATACGAAGTATTATTAATGGCATTCGAGTTGTGTGGGCACGGAATGTGTCAAATTTTATGACAAGAATAGAGTATGCCCTTGGTTAAAAGAGTAGTCTCGTGTAAATCATTTTGACATATGTACGTCTCAAAATTAATGAGCAATTATTTACCAACAGCCTGCTCTTTAATCTTTTTATTCAAAGTTCATGTTCATGGTTCTATTTTCGTCCTAAATTCCACCCAAACTACAATATTTTCGATGGACTACATCCTCTGTAAATGGTTTTTATTGAAATTATATAAAACTTGCATCACCCATGGGATGGCTACCACGTTTCCTGCCTACACAAATTGAGTGTCCATTTATGTATGTATGTATATCTGTATCTATCTGATTCGTTTTTACCCATCGGCCAGCAGCATGCGGTGGTGGAGCCTTGCGTAGGCAGACAGATGGAAGATTGTGGTTGGTCAAACCCCTTTGGCTTTTCCATTAATTAAAATATAATTTCAGCGTACAAATTTGTCTGTGACCCCTTGATGATCAGAACCACCTTGGGGTGGAATGAATCGATTGGTTCGGCGTGTGATGTGTGCTTCGGTTTAATTTTACCTCTTGGCAACGAGTCGGGTTGCATCAGGGAATATTCTATTTATATTGTCGATAGATAGGAAAACCTATACGCAGGCAGCTAGATGGTTGCAATGGAGCTCAGGTTATTCGGAAAGATCATCCTTTGGGGTCACCTTTCAATTAGTATCTATGGATAGACACATTCGATGTAAACATGGCAAAACAATGGATGAGTCCGCACCGGAAGGGTTGAAGTTTAATGGAATAATTAATTGAATTTATTATATGTCACAGATGGTAGCAGTAGTAGAGGGAGGTGAATTTCTGAAATTGTGATTGTGCAGGACACCGAAATAGGTCAACAGCTTTACCTGCCTGCAGGTCTTTTACATCTGCATGGTTTTAATCAATTTTTATTAAAGCCATTAAAAACATGCGCGTATTCAAAATGGAATAATTCATTAATTCTGGAATCATTAAGCAAGGAACATAAAGCGTAAATTGCGAATAAGTTCTTAGTTTGTCAGTTTGTGTCCTTTTATGTTTTCATACATATTAAACAGTTTCAAAACGGATAATATAAAATTATCATTGCCATATCGCTTTATGCATAGCTTGACGTAAATGGTTGTAAATTAATTTACTCGTAACAGCATAACAGTGTGCTGTGTATCCTTTCTCCCTACAGTTTATGTAGCGAAATTTTAATTACGAAGTTTGTGCAACTTCAATCAGAAAAATCTTAAACATATACATAAGTATATTTGTAGTCGTTCTCATAAGAAATTTAAATAAGCTTTTGTGGTTCAACTCGACATCCACCTAAGAGTTATGAAATTTTGAACATTTCGTTATACTACAACTAGCATACACTAACGAGTAGCTGACAGTTGCTACACATTACATTATATATTATGTAAATATTTATTTTACCTTCTAGATAACATTATCCTCAGTTAGCTGGTTAATTCGTTTTGATCTTCGAGTTAGCCCAGTTGTATCGCAAAGTTTTGCTGCTTCCCTGGTTAACACGTTTTAGTCTTTAGTGGTGGGCTGTTGCATATTCACGAATCGTTTCTTCTACTGTTTTTAATTTAAGGTCGCAATGCATCTGAGTTTCTAACATACCAGGAAGCATTCACTGTGCGTTAATGATTAAAAGTTTGTTATGCATTGATAAAACAGATCCTCTACTAATGAGCTAATCTAGTTTTCTCAGCTTAATTTTAAGTCCTTCTCTTTTCTTGTTCATCGTTCCATCGTAATTTAACGTCCAAGTTCATTCCTAAATACTTTTCTGTATTGAAGTATATGTATCCCATTAACAGAGAATATATCGAATCTTTTTATTAGTGAAACTAACATGCATCGATTTTACGCTATTTAACTTGATTCCCCAATTCTTGATCCAGTTTAATATATGTAGTATCTACAGCATTCTGAAGGATTTAAGTTGATTCCTCTTCTTTTGTTTCCAACTGAAAGAATGGCTGTGTCATCAGCAAACGTAGCAAGCATGTAATTCAAAAGGTTGTCATGCGGTTTGCGAATAGTATGTACAATGTTGGCCCTACTTCCTTGGAGAACACCAGCTTTAATCTCTTTTAATCCGGAATAGGCGTCTTCTAGATTTTCGATTTCAAGATTTTGATCAATTTGTGTATTAGTACTATGGTTTCTCATTTCCCGGGGTTTTCACAATGCAGGGAAAAAAAGCGATATCGGAATTTGTATTAGTAGATGAACAAAATGTAAATGATTTATAAAATTCACAATTGAAAAGTATTTAATTAATTTAAACATTAGAAAAGTAAGCGCAACATAATTGACGGTGGCCACAGTGTATTGGGTAGTGTGTTTACTTGTGATCCGAGCTGTGCTGGTTCGAGCCCGAACGGGGAACAGCAACCAACAGCCACAAAGAATAAAAGAGAAACGAACAAATTCTAAGTTTCTTCAACTATTAAATCAAACAGGGGTTTTTGCCTGGAGAATCGAGTTTGAGTGCTCCGAGATTTGGAAATTGCGGTTTCTAAAAAAAAAAAAAAAAGGATTTTAGTTTTTAAATAAAAATATTTCACCTTATTTTTATTATACAATGAAAGATAGATAGAGAATGGTTCTCGATGAGATGTGCTTAGACTAACATATGTCCATTGTATTACCTTTAATCAACAGGGCTACTTGCATGGTCTCTAGGGACCATCTACTTCTTTCCACGAAGCCATTGATTTTGGCAGTTCAAGTTTTGTTCAGATCGCAGAAGTATTCTCCTAGAGTAGCCCTTCTGAAAGGAGCAAGGGAGACGCAATGAACCATAGTACCCCCCCCTCCATCTCTTCTTTTTAGCTTCTGCAGAAATCATTCCTTTTCGACATTTTCTGACGCACCTTCTGTGTCTCAGTAGTACCTTTGACCTGTTAAGAGCAGGGTTGGTTAGATTAAAATAGCAGTGTTGCGGTTATTAAGATGGGTCCACCTATGGACTCACTTTTTCCACTATATCAATGTGAGTTATTTACTTGGCAGATGACATTGACGCGTTGACATTCCCTATACGCCTGCTGTTTGTACCGATTGAACCTTGTCGAGTTAATTTATAAGCCGCATAGTTTCGCGGGATATCACAATGACCGGCTATCCAGCAGAGAATATTATTGTTATAACCTTCAGTATAATTGGTATTTCTTTGAATTTTAGCAATATAGAAATAAAACTGATACACACAAAAAAAAATTCAAGTTAATTATGTAAAATAGGTCATTTATCACGGACATACTCGTATGTACCTAGATTTTTTTTTTTTTAATTGACTACTTGTTTGTCTACCAAGGCTTTCATGCAAAATAGTGCCAAATGCACTTCAAGACCAGTATCGATAGATTTTGCATTAGAAACAACCATTTTTACAGTAAAAACGATATTTTTCTTATACATATGTACATTCGAAATACATTCTTTGATTTTTTTTTTCCGGGATCTCGTGGTTGCATTCCCGGGATTATGAGTTGTGCATTTTGCTATGGAATCCCGGAATCTCATTTCAGAAACCCTAATTAGCACATATAATGTTTATCTGCCATGTATCAATTCTATCTGTCAATCTATGTACTAACAGCCAACTGGAGCCTATACAGGTTGAATCAGTAATTCGAACCGAAATCAGAATTTTCATCCTAACTCCAAAATTAACGGTACGTTACTAATGATAGATTTTGAAAAAATCAATTTCTTCGAAAATGGATATTCTGATTTGGGTTAAATTTCATATTTGAGTTGGGGTAGTCATATGCTATAAATGGCGTACCCGTTTTTTGCCATAAAAATAAGTATAACGGTGCTTCATTTACTTATTAACTGGTTCTTAAAAATTGGCTATTTCTCGGCTATCACTAAGCAGAATTTGTTCTAATTTAGTATCTTAGCAACATTTGACGTA
The DNA here is from genome assembly GCA_963082735.1 of Pocota personata. NCBI lineage: Eukaryota > Metazoa > Arthropoda > Insecta > Diptera > Syrphidae > Pocota > Pocota personata. The sequence continues at coordinate 52,396,613 of OY720429.1, read as the reverse complement.
CCAAGTCTTGGAAAATTAATAATTTTGTTTTTAACTGTAATTCAGTATATATACAATATATATTATACATATATAAAAATATATATATACAGTTGTGGATAATAAAAATAAAACAGAGCCACGCCTTTGTTAAAAATATTTTCAATCTTATTGTCGTTTGCCTTTTGTTGACTACATTGACATCTTGTTCAAAATAGTTGTATCATAGTTATGCTCCTCTAAGAATACTCAAATTTGGCACCACTTTGAATGATCATAGATAACGGACACTCGAAAACCTTTGTCACTCGTGTTGAACAAAAGGCAAACAAATAGGGTCAATATTTGAAAAAAATCTAAATTTTGAATTTTAGGTTTTACATCTTTAAGGAAAATATGAAATTTAGCTCGCATTCACGAAGAAAACACCAAAAAAATGGGCCGAGCAAAACATTGTTTTGACGAAAAACGCAACATTATACACAAGTTAAGAGACGAAGGGCAAAGACAACGCCAATATCCAAAACCATCGGCAGCTCTTAAAACTTTGTTTGTAATGCTGCCCAAAAACCACATCTCAAAAGAAGTAGGCCGCGCGATACGACTCCAGTAGAGGACGATCGCATCAAACTTCTCTCCAGTCAAGATCATTTTAAGTCAGCTGTGGCAATTCAATGCGGATTAGGAGCGTCAATTTCATCTCGGACGGCAAGAAAGCGATTGGTGGGAAAAATCTCTTTGGTAAAAAGTCGCAAAAAGTGCCAATGCTAACAAAGCCACAGAACAAAAATTGAAGAAGTGACGTTGATGGGAAGAAGTGACGTTCATTTTCATTTCATTTTTAATGCATTTTTTTATTAATTAATTCATTTATAACTTACATGCTAGACAAAAAAACGCTTAAAACTAGCTTAACTAACTTAACTATTCTTATTCTAACTTACTGGCCCTATGCGGGCGCTCTAAGTTAAACCTAATACTTAAAACTATGTCTTTCGACGTAACGAACTTTGAAATTGTTTATTTATTTATTTATTTTTTAATTTTAATTGTTACTAAGAAAATTAGACAAAAACTTAGTACATGAACTTTTTGGAAGAAGTGACGTTGAAGAAGTGACGTTGATGGGAAGAAGTGACGTAAAGCATGTGGTCTGATGAATTAAAAATAAAGATGATTGGTAACGATGATAGATCTTGGGTAAGGAGCTCAAAAAATTTCGAATTGAATCCTCGTTATACCACTAAGGCCATTAAACATGGTGGTGGTAATATAATGGTATGGGGCTGCTTCTCGCAGTATGGAGTCGGGCCTCTTTTTTAGATTAAGGGTACAATGGACAAGCATATGTTAACATTTTTATGAGATGCTGCTTTACGACAAGTGAAAAATGCCACTGTCTTGAGAATTTCAATATGACGATGACCCGAAACACATTTCGGGTCTAGCCAAGAAGTGGTTTTCCGACAACGTGTACATCTCATAACTTGGCCTGCGCAATTCCCCGACTTAGAACCAATCGAGAATTTATTTTTCCAATAATCAAGGAAAAGTTGTGACAAAAAGGGCGTTGGTAGACTCGATGCCCTCTAGATGTAAGGCTAAAAATTAATTAAATACATTTACAATGTGCAGACTTTGGTATACTGCTGTAACTGTATATTTTAACGATTTCATTTAAATTCCAAATATGAGTGATGTGTGAATGAACAACATAAAGGGGCAAGTGCGTGGGATCCAGTTGTGCACTTTATTTCTTAGGTTTTAGATGTCCTAAGCAAAGTAGGCAAGACTGCGAGAAGTCACATATACCAAAGTTAATCTAGCTATAGCTTAAAACACTTATTTTTAAATATATTCATGATGGAAATACGCTTGCACCTCGATAGGATAGATTTGAGTGGCTATCTGCTCATAGATCGCAGGAACCCTTACACCAGAAGCACTAAGGTCTATACCACAAAATACCACGAAATTCTTAGGATTCCTTAGACTTATTCGTACAACAAGAGCTGCGCATGAAGTTTTGGATTAATCTGACAAATGCTCCCAAATGAAGCTTTCTTCGACTGCAGAGGAATAGGCAAATGAAAAGAGGATGAAATACTGTCTCCTCTTCCTCCTCATGGTTGTAGCTATTTACCCATGAATAAGGCACCGCTGTGCTGATATGCAGCCTTTTTTAGCGAGAATATATTGCTAGAGCCTTTTTGATTCAGTTCACGCCAAATTTTTGTTGTGACCTGACATGTATTGCCCCACTAATGAACAAGCATGCTTAACATTTATACTTACCCTAGGTGATTGCGATGTACAGTTTTGTCCAATGTATTCGACCAAAGTACATAACAAATTTATTGGTAATAGATACATAAAGCCAGTGTATTATTCAGTGTTTCCTGCCGATGACATATTTGCAAGATTAGTGAATTACGTAAAGTTTTTCTTCTCAGATCAAGTATATAGTATTGCTTTACCTTTGCAAACAAAGATGTGCAACACAATTTTCTTTATCTTTAAATTGTGAATTGTTTCATGACTTATTTATGTAAATATGAAAAAAATGGACCAGCAGGGGAGAGGACTTGAAAATCATCTAAAAATTGTGAACTTCTTTTATGGAGACTTAGCGAACGTTTAGTTTATTTAGTTTTAGATCAAATTTATAAGAAGTGACATTAGCTAACGCCGCAGTTGATTCAACTTCTCAAGGTTCTATAAATAGAATACGGAACTATACTGCTCTCGCCCATGCATTTGGCTATGTGTCACTACCTTCTACGAATAGTTCATAAACTTTAAGAAATGTACCCAAAATTTATACGTATACATAGGGTATGTAAAAAAGAACGACAAAGAGCCAAAGCTGGTGTAATTTTTTTTTTAAAACAAGCCTAAGTCGCAGAACTTGATCGATTCCAAACAGATTTATTGTTCGAATTGATAAGCAGATGTAACATACTCGTACATAGTTGCAGTTCAGTTGAGTGTTTAGTACCTGTTGCCTGTCATTCATTTAAACATTCAGATCTAAAGAGAAGGGCATTGTTTTCGTAAAAATGTGCTCTCATGCATCGCACAAATCTGGGGCAGATGCTACGCCTGGCGTGGGTTGTAGGAAACCAAACTTTTAGAAGTGTTACATAATTCGCGCGAATTAAGAAACGTTACTATGGGGAAGAGCCAGAATTTTGATTTTCTTGAAAAATTCATCAATAAAATATCAGACCTATCCCATGGGGTATATTTACTTTGATACATAGTTTGTAACATGGCCTAGCTTCTCGCAGCCAGTCGGTTGGGATCTACAGTTTTATGCCGTTTTCGAAGGGCAATTTTTTAAAATAATAACGGTAGACCCTCAAAAGTATTTACATTTGTGATCGGCATCAAAAGTTATATCGACCTAGCCATGTCCGTCCGTCCGTCTGTCTGTATGTTACCAGTTTTTGGATCTTAAATTGTGAGCTAGAAACATGAAATTCTATAAATATATAAGCCTTTTAGAATCCGAAATCCGTTCGCAAATACGCCCACTTTTAAAAAATTTGTTTTTTTCAATATTTTTACTAGAAACTGAAAAATATTTCATTAGCAAAATATATACATAGGAGTTGCCATTCTTTACAATTCATCCATGCACTGTATAGGGCCAGGTCCATATTTTGCGGGCGTTCTCTAAAAAAAAAAAACATATTTTGCTTTCTCAAAGCTATTTACCATAATGGTTAAGGCTTGGTATATTTCATCAGAATCCGTGATCTTTGGTTACAAGTGGCGACATCCATGCCCAGTTTCTTCTAAAAGCTGAACTATAATAGAAGAATGGTTTCGTACGACCACTTCCGAAACAGTACGAATACAAAGGATTTGTATTGTGCGACCATAATAGCTTTTTGCTTCGATTCGTTAAGTTTTCGTTCACTTTTGCCCACTTAGGAAAGCGAATAGATTCGCTCTATGAATGAATATGTACGTATGAAAATTTGACAAGCCGTCAACCATCTAAGTAATAACCGCGCCCGATGATGCTTGATTTCGGTGATTGGATGAGAACCTTTGCTTCCGAACACATACGCCTATTATGGGCTACTTGAGCAATTGACAGTACTGAAGGAAATTTAACGTAGAACTATTATAATTCAGCCTAAGGAAAAGGCGTAATAACAATTTTTGCTGGTAGAATCTCTTAAAAACGCGGAAATATCCTCCGAGTACAAAGATTTTACTGCATTTACACTAAAAAATTCATATCTCCACGATTGCAAGTACCAAGATGTGCAGCTAAATTCGTGTTTTTTTTATTCTTTCGGTCAAGTAGCCACGCAGTAATTTGTCTCAATTAAAATCTCCACAGTCATTTTTCCAGCATTTGCGGTTGCAATCATTAATCATTTTGACAACCAGAAACTAAAATTGTGAGGGATTGTGAAGAAATTTTTAATACATAAAAATATTGCCAATGGTTATATAGAAGCCCATACCAATTAGTATTGACTGAAATCGGTTTTAATTTTGAAAGTAGTTTGGAGCTTCTGCAAAAAGTTTTTTTTTTTTTTTTAAATAATATATCATTTAGGGTTTATTGAATAGTAATAGGAACAACAATATTTACTAGGGCTTAAAGTGATTTTCCCCAATAAAATAAATGAAATCGACTTTCAAAAGTGGCAGCTCTGTTGTCAAAAAAAAAAGATGAGCTCCTTCTGTGAGCTGGTGACAGACCGACTTTCTGAATGAGTTAATCACGATTAATCAATTTGGTCTGTCACGGGTATTAACGAGCATTAGTAGGACCTAATGATAGGTATTATATATTATGAAATTACCGGGGTATATTTATAGAGATTTGTTGATTGCAGAAATCTTGGATTTGAAATTGAGTTTCAGTTGGGCAACTTTCTCGGACAACACCCGCAGTAAACAAATTGTGCTAATTGTAGATCCCTAACTCCGCACCGCAACATTTTGTAAACCTGAGATGTATCAATTAGTTAGACTTCAATAGCTATGTACAAAGTCTATTGAATAATCCCATCCGCAGCTCACCTCAGTGTGACCTCATGTTTTATAGAAACCCCCTCATTCGTAACATGGCGTAACTCGCTGTCAGTGTGAAATTCGTGTGAAATATCTACCGCATTGCCATACCTTAGCGCAAAGTTATCACAATCAGTATCTGACACATCTGCCCTGTGAGTGTTAAAACAAAAACTAACTTTGACATTTTAATGAAGTTCCGCCAAAGTAAGGCAAAAATTAAGTACTATTTCCTCCTTTCCGTGAGAAGGAATTGCACCAAGTGGGGTACTAACCACAATATAAACGCGTTGCGCTAGGCGACCAACTAAAGGGAAATAATTTGTTATTTCGATAATTTATTGAACCGGAAAATAGCTGAAATTTCTCAAATATTCTCTCCATCACTGCATGTGTTCTCTTTGTTCAGTTCGGAACTGGGGTTTGTATTTTTGTCGCTCATATAGCCTTACTCTATATGTACTTTGTGTAACCTTCACTTTACTCTAGTCATTTATTGGTGTAATTGTAAATGCAAAGTTGACTTATGTTTGTTATTGTATTCTTTTTGTGCAACCTTTATTGCAGCGAATCGACATATTAAAAAGCCAGGGTTCACAATTGGCTATGGACTCACCAACCCCGTCAATTGACGTTGAGGATCGGAACGGTTCAGCAATGGATGCCTGTTTTACGGCATTCGATAAGGACGGGTGAGTGAAGTGTTTTTTTTTTTTTTTTTTTTTGCAAAATGTATGTTAAATTTGTTTTTACGAGTATGTTAAGATTAATGTCAACTACTTAGTTGCCCTGTGTGTGTTATTTTTGTAAAACAATTAAGTGATTAACTAAAAAACAAACTCAAAGCTAGATAATTTGATTTGGTTGAGTAATCAGGGAGATGTTTATATAATTTATATTGTTGGACAACAAATTTAAAAAAAAGGGTTGAAGAAACCTGGCTAATGGAAATTAGTGTAACTTGTAATGTACATTTTGCACGAAAGTGAAAATATAATGCATACATTTAGGATAAGGTGAATTTTAAGTTTTTAGTAGTAATACGAACTTTCTGTTTTCCTTAAACAAATTACCATTTGAGCACTAAAATTCATTCATGCACAATATATAATTTGTTAAGAAATTGCCTCTTAAATTTTAACTGCAGAGGCCCTCAGATGAAGAGCTGAAGTTTTGCACACTTATCGCGCGACCCAAGAAGAGGGTCTATTCGGAGTCCAATTTTTAATTTTTGAAATACTATTGTATTATATATATGTATATATACTGCAAGTATCCACAATATACTAAATTGAATCCTAAATTATATCTTCCTGAGGTCTACAGAAGTATTCGTATGTCCTACAGATCTGAAATTTTACACACTTTTGTATGTCCAATTTGTTCAACTCGGGTAAAATCATCGGGTAACGAATCCATGATTAGTCCTAATAAACGGTTTCGATTTTGTCTTAACCGAAAAGTGTTTGTTGAGTATTCGTTAAGTAACCGATGATATTTGATATTTTCGATATTATCTGCCAAAGTTAACCTGTGATTTAGATCAGGAAAATGAATAAATTTATAAAAAAAAAAATATGTCGTAAATTAAAAAGTCAACGGAAGAAATCGTTGTTATTTACGACGCGTTCGTCGTATGGTTTTGTTTACAGGAGCAAAATCGCATGTTCCGTGAACGTGTCGGTAACTATGGGAACGGAAATTACGTGTTACGTCACTCCAACAATTAGATTGACATTATGGAATACGATCGCTTACCGGACGTAATTTTTTGATGTGTTGTCAGAATTGTAAAGGGTTTTTCAATAAGGACTTACGAGGGCAAGGTGAAAAGTCTGCGGTTTTCAGTTAAAAAATGATTTTATTTTTCTACATAATCTCTCTTGACTTCAACACACTTGGTCCAGCGTTTCTCCAACATCAGTATTCCTTCTCGGAAGTGAGAGTCTGGAAGGCTGTGAAAATATTCATCTACGGCCCTCTCAACTTCTGCATTGGATGCGAAGCGCTTCCCAAAAACTAATTTCTTCAAGTTTGGGAACATAAGTCTGAGGTGAATAGGGGGGTTGGCCGTGCAAATGGTACCCTAAATCCTGCAGTGTTCCCATCGCCAACACACACTTGTGTACAGGTGCATTGTCCTGTTGAAAGATGATTTCTTTCTTCTTCAAGCCAGGCCTCTTCTCGCAAATTTTGGCATCCAGCTGGTCAAGAAGGTTGAAGTAATATTCGCCTGTAATTGTTCTGCCTTTCTCAAGGTAATCAATTAACAGGATCCCTTTCGCATCCCAAAACACACTGGCCATGACCTTTCCGGCAGATGCGATCGACTTCGCTTTCTTTGGCGCTGAACCCCCGGCTTCCACCCACTGCTTCGACTGCTGTTTCGTTTCTGGCGTGTAGTGGTGGATCCATGTCTCATCCATGGTGACAAATCGCCACACAAAATCGGTCGGATCCCTATTGAATCGGTCCAAAGATTGCCGCGAAAATCGTTTGCGCATTTGCTTTTGATCGGCATTCAGCAAATGCGGCACCCATCTTGCGCAGAGCTTTCGCATCTATAAGTTTTTGTGCAATATGTTTCGCACCCTCTCTTCCGATATACACACAGCCTTAGCTATCTCACTCACCTTCACTCGCCTATCGTCCAACATGATATCATGCACTTTTTCGATGGTTTCGGGTGTGGTTGCGGTTTTTGGCCGTCCTTCACGTGGGTAATTTTCGAGGAACGTGCGACCACGTTTAAATTCAGCTGCCCAATTTTTAACGGTTGACATGGAAGGGTGGCTCTGGTGTAGTGGTAACATCATCGCTTGTCACGCTCTTGGTTCACGGTTCGAATCCTGATGTCAAAAATCATCAATTTATTTCGCATGAAATAAAGAAAAAAGTCGATCACTTGCGAAAGCTAAGTCAACTCTACTGTGAAGGCATAACACTGGCAGTAGGGTGGTCAATGGCTAAAATGCAACTTGATCGTGATGATATTAGGAGGACTGAGGAAAATACTGTGAATCATAAGCAACGACAATAATAGCGAAAACAAACAAAATACTCCCCAGTTATCTGGACAGCCACCCTTAGAGTTTACAGAAACTTAATACCATCTGAGTTTCAAACCACCCCACTCTGTCTTTCTCTCTGTCTCTTCCCCTTTCCGCAAAAACGCAAGTGTTCTAAAAAAAAATTAATATAAGGGTATTCATATTCCCTTTAACACGTGCAAATTATATAAAAAAAAAAGGAGCAGAGTGCCCGTAAACTTTCGCCAACTTTGAATGAATTTCCTTAGGGGTTAACCCATCCAAAACGAAGATTTTTATCACCGCACGATATTCAAGTTTATCCATTTTAACGAAAAACATGCAAGACGTCATAATGCAAAAATTCGTGTAAAGAAACTATTTGAGAGAACAAGTTGAAACTTGTCATACAAACTAACGAGAAGTGCACCCAGGCAGGAAACATAAATTTTTGCTGATTGGAACGCCATCTCTGCGTCAGGCCGATAACTTTTCACCTTGCCTCATAACAATTTTGTATTTAAATAAAACACAGAATAATTGAGATATCGGGCTGAAATTTATTCCAGGTGTAGTACTTATGTTAAATTTAAGTATGAAATTCGTACGAGTATGAACACCGTTCATATGACCACCGTGAATGCGTTTGCAGCGATTGATTCTTTGGAGCCAATTTTTCACTACTCTTCCACACATATTGGCCGGAACGTTGGCAATTTCGCGTTCGATATTGTTCCTCAGCTTCTCTAACGTTGTTGACTTGTTGGCATAAACCAACAATTACACGATTACCGAACTTTCCCTTCAATAGATCAATTGTTTGGCCAGCTGTGTGGCATGTGGCAACATATTGTTGGAACCTAATATCACTGATGTCAAGTCCATCCAATTTTGGCTAAAAATAGTTTTCCAACATGGCACGATAGCAAACTGCATTGACCGTAACATGGCAATCATTTTCATCGACGAAAAAATACATTCCAATCACACCTCTGGCATGAAATCCACACCACACGGTAATTTTTTGTGGATGCAATGGAGTCTCTAATGCATATTTTGCTTATTGATAAAGCCATTAAGCCAAAAATGAGTAAAAATTCAGGATTATCTTTAGTTTTAAAGTTGCGACCACCTACTCAGAATTTCGGTAGTAATTTTTAATAATTTTCAAACGTTGCTCGTTCGTGAACTTCACCATGATAAAAATATAAACATTGACTGACGTTTTGACATTGACAGATCAGAAAAAAAGTTTAAGGGTGCGTTTGCATTAAAATACAAAATTGTTATGTCCCTATTGAAAAACCCTTTACTAGAAGAAATGCCGAAATAGGTGTCATTTAGTTATGACAAACAAAATTTCCGATCATAGGGAGCATCTACGCGGCTTGACTTTTTAATAACTTAATTTGAAAAGCGATTAAAAATCTGAGGATAGGGACTATGTGATCGAAAATAATTTCATCATTTTTGCGAGTTCTCTTGTCACATTGGGTTAATCCATTTCAAGAACTGCAACTCTTAAATGCCCAAAAAATAATTCCATTAGAAAGTAAATAAAACTCTTTCAAACGATGTATGTAACAAACAAATCAATGTTTTTAATTTATGCAATACTCGATCAAAATATCCATACGATTGCTGCTTACTAATCGAATGACATTTAGTGAAAACTCATACATTGATGTCTTCGATCACGGAGCACATAATGCCAAATTACGTTAATGGTTATATTCGTACGTTCACGCATGTCATAATACCAAAATACGTTTTGACGTGATGAGTTGTACATTTTTGGAAATGATTTCGCCCGAGAATAGATGGTTTACTTGGAAAACTACTGCAAATCGGTGTTTGACATTTGCAAACGATGTTTTTAGTTGTCAGACGTTTATCATGTGCAAACGACGAATAGAGCCAAATTGTCTCTTCCGTTATTGGATCGGCAATTGTAATAACGAAAATTGCGTGATACGTCATAAGAACGATCGGACTTGGATTATGACATGAAACGTAATTTTTTGATGTGGAGTGACGATTGGCTAGAAGAAATATTAAAATTTGGCTACAAAAAAGAAAAAAAAAAGACTTACTTGACCACATTTCGGAAATAATCTAATTTAATTTTTAGTTATAGATAAAAGATGTTGATAGTTATGAAAAATTATATGGCAGCAGTGATTTTTTTCTGCAACCAAATGATGATTGTGTCATTTCGGGTTAACCCTGCAGTCGTCGCGCGGATTACTATTGTAATCCACCAAAGTTCCTTTTTTTTCTACAAGAAATCCGAAATTTTTATTTTTTTAATTTATTTATTTATTTTTTGTATTATGAAGTAATAATTTATGTTTTTTATCTTTAAGTAATATGTAATTGCATTTTGCAGCAAAATAAATTTGAAAAAATTAAAGCATACGGGTTTTACTTTAATTTTAAAATGGATTACATATGTAATCCGTGCGACGACTGGTGTGAGTTTTTGGTGCGCGACGACTGCAGGGTTAATCTATTCCAAGTGCTCTCAATCGCTTTGAAGAAGGTGTTATGGTTTAAATACAAGTTCTCATAATTTGCACATCATACTCGTAAGTTCGTGAGGTTTGGTTCTTCTCAATCTACGAATATTCAATTGAAAATTTAATATGTTTTTTAACTCAGGGTTAATATGCATCTTCACACGCTGGTTGTGACGAATAACGTTCTGGTAGCACAGGTGATAAGTGCTACCGGGTCAATCAGCAAATCACTGCATGTTTGGATTATCTGTGCATTATTTTTTTTTTTACAACCCCATAGTTGGACACCATACGTTCAGACAGGTTTTAATATCTGATTATATCTTAAAATCTTATTCTCATTGGACATTTCTGAATTATAACCCAATAACCAATACAATTTTCTATATCTAATATTTAACTTCTCACCTTTCTTTTGAACATGCTTCCTTCATTTTAATTTAGCGTTCAAATTCATACTCAGGTATTTAGCTGTGTTAGAATAAGGTAAAGTTTGATTATTAATAACGATAGGGAAATTCATTGTTGTTATATCTGTTAAATTGATATGAGTTGATCTCGTCTCATTTAGTTTGATTCGCCATCGTTACGTCCAAACTCCTATTTTGTAGCTTTTATGTTGCTTTAACCACACATCCATCAACTGCTGGGATTGTAGTGTCATTCGCATGTGATATATTACTGGTATGTAATACATACAGTGTTGGCCCTAAATCGATCCCCTGTGGAACACCTGTTTGTATTTCTCTTAAGAATACGCTTTTCCATAACACACTCCAAAGAAGCTATTTGCTATATAAGGTTTAAGAATCTCATAGTATTGTATGTTGGCAAAAATAGGTTTAAAGCCTTGTGCACACTATAGATAAAAAGTGATAGAGCGCTACCGAAAAAAAAAATCTTCTCTACCAAAGCCGTTCACCATAAAGTTTATCTACGTAGAGTGTTTGTAGAAAAATCTTTGGTAGGTCAAAACACTCTATCGGCCGTCTACACTGACTATTCTTTTTTGTTTCGCGTAGAGATATACCACATTTGATATATAACATTTGCCTTAACATTTCGTTTCGGAGCATCTGTGCGAGCACACAGACGATTAGTTGAAAAATTGAATAAAATAAAAATGAGTGTTCAACAAAAACAAGTGATGGCTGCTATTTCTTACCGAGGTCCATGCAAATTTCAAAGCCCATGGACATTATGTCTCCTCTTCCTATCAGCATAGTACACACGTCGCAGAAAAAAAACATATGTAGAGCTCTACGCTCTACTCAGCATGTTGAATTCTATGAGTATATGTACATAATGCTTAACGCGTATTTCCTCCAGGCGCTTCCTCATATGCCTGAAGTTCGTAGTTTTCATTTGAAGACTACCCTGCAGTAAACGTTGCATCGAAGGGGCTGTCATAGATTTCATTCTCTTTTGCACTGTTCTTAACATTGGGAACTTTCCACGTGTATAGGGCAACAACCCCTTGTTTCGGAACCTATGGTCGCCAACATATGTAAATCGTATTCTATCCGATATTAAAATTATCACTTCACATTTCCCTTTAATATTTACACATCCGTCAAGGGTTTCTTCATGAACGTATTTTCCCCTTCTGTCTATACTGTTTGTGTGACGCATTTAAAGGCATTCAAGTGCATTCAAGTGCATAATACTCAACACAAGGTGGTGACGATACGACTTTACGCCCAGTGTACCTAACCTACGTACGTGCATAGATTTCCCTTTAAGACCCATTAGAAATAGTCCTCTCATATAAAGTCGAGAAAATTTGTAGTTAAACAAAACTAAGTTAAAGTTACATGCTATTTAATGAAGTAGTGGAATGCCCCAAGTTCCAGTCATTTATAGTCCTTGGAAAAGTTTCTATAGAAATTGGGATAGTTTCCCCCAGTTGGTTGACCTAATTATTTTTTCTTAACCCTAATTATTACAACTTTTAGAAAAAGTTGGTTACATTTAGCAGTATTATATATGTATCATAACAAGTTGACACACATGACTTGCCACACCAATTGTTCTCCCAATCAAATTAACCACAACTTTTAGTTAGTAATTTCCTTGGTTGCTCACAATGCATTGGCATTCCTTTCTTCTCTGGTCACATCCCTTATAATTGAGTTCTATATAAATTATCAAAGAATAGAACAAAACTCAATTATGTCCGACATGTTAGCAGAGGATATGAATTTTGAAATGTAAACGAACACATATTGCCCAGTGCCTTCAAACTTCATAACACACAATTTGAACAGGACTTTAACTTAAACTACAGTTTTGTTTGTACTCGTATGTAGACATTGCTATTAAAAAAAAAAGATAAATGTAAAATTTATTTCCATATTTTTTTTTCAGGGATGACCGTCTCAACCTAGCAGAGTTCACCCTTATTTGTCGTGCACTCTTTCGCAATGATAAAGGCCATATCTATGACGTGCCTTCGGATCGATTGGATCAGATCTTTGACGTTTTCGATACAAACAGCGATGGATTTATTGATCGGGAAGAGTTTAAATTCTGCTGGAATCGATGGATAAAAACTGTAAGTTATTTATTATGCTGTAAATATAATATTGATATAGAAGTGCAGGGAACTATCTTGAGATAGATATGGTTTTAGAAACTAACGCTCTACCTTGGTATTGCCTTATGACCCGAACTATGAGGGTTCGAGCCCGAGTGGGGAACAGCAACTGACAGCCACTCGAGTATAAAAGAGACGCAAATAAATTCCAAATTTATCCAGCCACTACACCAAGAAAAGGTTTCTGTCTGGTAGTAAACTGGATTGAAAATCGATTCAGTGCTCCGGGATTTGAAAATTTCTTAAAAATGAACACAAATGAGCAATCCATCTGGAACGAATAGTGTAGTGCCTTATTTTTGATCCCATCCCTAATAAAGTGGGGGTGGGAATCTAAACTTTCTAATGCAAATGCATTGACATCTTCCTTCTCGTCCATTTTTAAGAGATTTGATGAGAAAAACTGTTGTTACGCCTTTTTTTTTTAAAAAAAAAAAATAATTTGTAATCAAGAATTCTGGTAAAATATTCACAATAAAACTTAATCATCATAGTATATATGTATGAAGCTTTAAGAAAGCAAAATGTTTCTTTTTTTTTAAAAAAAAAAAGCCCGAAAAAAGCCTGAAATGTGGGCAAGGTCACATAGTTTGTAGAGGAAATAATTTCCCGTTTTTAATAAAAATATTGAAAAACAATATTTTTTAAAAAGACGAAAATTTAAAGCCCAAAAACTGGTGATATGCGGACAAACAGACGGACGGACGTACCGACAGACACGGCTAGCCATCAGTCAGTAAAGTACGAATTCGTGGCCTTAGACGAATCAATAATAATCCAGCTCAAAGGGTGTTCGAAACTGAGTGCAGCCAGCTAAGGTTCGGGCTGACTAGAGAATGTGCTTTGTTACATTTTTATTTGATAGGTGAAAACAAAATTAATTTTTTGTTTGTTTGTTTCGTAACCTGCAACCTAGGTTGCTGCAACTTATAAGCTTAAAATAATTTTGACATCGAATCTCAGGAGTTAGTGGAGTTGCAAAAATATGTGCCTAATTTTTACAAACTGGAGTAGGATTTTGTATGACAAATGTTTGAACGTTTTCATTTGAACGAAAGTTTTGCTTCATTTTAGCGAAAAATATAAAATCAAAAATATTTCGTTGACTTTTCGCTTTCATAAAACGAAAAATGACCTCCGTTTCATTTAAAACATAATTTGATCCCTGGGTTACAAAATGGCGTTTCAAAATCCTCCCAAGCAAAGCACAGCTTCCTACCGGACCTTTACACAAAAAAATCAAATAAAATATCTTTCCACCTCATGATGCGGAATATCAAATGAAAAACATACAGGAAAGTTACAGTCTATCCCCATCTTTAAACTCACCGGTAATAAAGTGCGTATGGCGTTGCAAAAATTTAAAACAAGTGCAATGATATCTTTCTATACAGATGATATTTCCGCGATTTTTAAGAAAAATCATGGAAAAACTATTGTTTTTCTTGCCAGAAAGTGGGCGTGGCTACTAAAATTTGTAACCGAAGTTCATGGATTCTGATGAGATATTCACAAAACGCGCGGAAAAAGTGGCCGTGCCCATGTATAATGCATGGAAGCTATGTAGAGAAAGTCAACGTTTACACTTTTCTATAGCAAAAATATTGAGAAAAACGAAATTTATATAAAAGTCTGTGGGAAGATACCAAAAATGTTTACACTTGTACTGCTTCGGATTCCAGAATGCTTATGTACCAAATTTCGTGTTACTAGCTCCAAAATTTAAGGCTCAAAAAGTGGTGAGATACGGATGGACGAACGGACATGGCTAGATCGACACAACTTTTGATGCTGATCACAAATACATATACGTTTGGGAGTCTATCGTTATTATTTCTCTATGTTACAAACTATGTATCAAACTTAATATCCCCTGGTAGGGTTTAACTCGAACTCTGGCTGGTTGTCCAGCGTATTTTTAAGGAATTCGAATATGTAAAAAATAGTTTCTTTCGGGCAAAGTTTGTTGAAATAAGGCAACAGCAATGTCCGCCTTCCATCTCAGAAGGTTTTAAAGCCAAAAATCTGGAAAAAATGAGAGTTTGTAAAGTAATGAGGAGGTTACGGGAAAAATACAAAAAGCTTTATCTTATTCTGATTGTTTTCGAGCAGACACATTTACATGTCAGACTTAACTCTATACCGAAATCTCATCATAATTCTATTTAAAATATTTGAGATATTCAAATATCCTTAAATATCCGTTGTCTTTGAAAAATATTTTCTATTTTGTTTAAAGCCATTCTGCTATCAATAGAACCAACGTTATAATTTTTTTAAATAGAGGAAAAAGTTTAAATTAAGCATTTTGTTTTCAGTCAATTTTCTTTTAACCCAAGCAGAATTCTGTAATAATATTTTGTTCTGAGTGACACAACCAGTGCTGCCACTAAGAAATCAATTTAGGTAGCAAAATAGCAAAAGTCAAATTCTTTATAAAAATATATTTATTTACATACGGTTGTTTTAAAAAGTTTAGGCTAGCTATGTGCTATCATCTTCTCATTCTCATCAACGAAGTATCAATCACACGTTCAGGCTATTCTGGGATTTCCCCTTAAGCAGTTCTTCCTGACATGCCGACGAAAAATCGACCGTGCTCACACACTACTCACTCCGGTTTGATGTGTCAGTCTTCTGCTGATCATAGTATTCATTTCATTTCATTTTTAATGCATTTTTTATTGATTAATTCATTATAACTTACATGCTAGACAAAAAACGCTTAAAACTAGCTTAACTAACTTAACTATTCTTATTCTAACTTACTGGCCCTATGCGGGCGCTCTAAGCTAAACCTAATACTTAAAACTATGTCTTTCGACGTAACTTACTTGAGCATTTTCTATTTATTTTATTTATATAATTTTAATTGTAACTAAGAAAATTTGATAAAAAACTTAGTAAATGAACATTTTTTTCGTTTTGTATTCTTATATATAAACTTATAAACTACCTTAAAATAAATCTTAAAATATCTTATTCTACCTTAATCTATCTTACTCTACCTTACGTAACTTACGTAATTAAATACGTACTTTTTTTTTATCAAGTGCTGTTTTTTTTTATATATTTTTTTTTTTTTTTTTGTTTTTTGTTTTTTTTCTATCAAAGTGCTGTGATTTTTTTTTTTTTTTTTTTTTTTTTTTTTTTTTTTAATATTAATAATATGACTAAAATACCTAAACCTACACTATGTTAGTCGGCCATGGATATAGAACAGCCAACCTTGACCATCATACAGGCTACCCTGTATTAGGAGGATACGACGAAGGAGTTTCCTCTCTTTCGGCAAGCCACCAGAAATGACCGTACTGACGTTGTACGTCCTCAATATCACGACCCGATACCGCCCTACTAAACCGGAGACGCTCCACACTGCCGTGTGCAACGTCTCTGTCGTAGTTGAGTCGCCTATCCACAACTGTCCGAGCAACGTGGAAGATTAGCGGCACCGCCAATCTGTCCTGGATCAGACCTTTCTCATCAAAATAGAGGAACGCCTCTGGGGGAACAAAGCCGTTAAGGCGCACTCTCTCATGATACTCGTAATTGGGGTAATAAGCCCCGGAGATGAGGTTGTTCGTCGAGCTCATTGCTCTTGCAATGTGCCTTCGAATCAGCTTGATAACGAAATTATCCACTCTAATTAGGTTAGCCCTGTTGTATAGGACCTCATTGGGATAGAATTTTATGTACTGGGACTCTGGTGTTCTGTACAAATGAAGGCAAGCCCGAAGGCAAGCCCTCTCTAACACCCGAATCTTTTCCAACAAGCTTGCTCCCACGTTGAACCACACGGGGCATCCATATACGAGCATGGGCCTAATGAGGGCCATGTAGCAGATTACCTTTACCCTTGCATCGAGTTGCTTGCTATAAAAAAGTCTCTTTGTAAGGGCAAAAGCACCTTTGGCTCTGGCCAGAGCAGCATCTATATGTTTGTTAAAATATAGATATTGGTCTAACCAGAGCCCCAGGTATCTGACTACATTTCGACTCGCAAGTGGCTGTCCGTGCGGTCCAACTATTGAGAACTTTCGCCAATTCTTTCTGGTATCCCTAGAGGCCCCAGACAACGGCGTCCTAAAAAGAATGGTTTCCGATTTCTGGAAGTTGATCTTCAACTTCCAGTCATCGCAATATCGCTGAATCTTATCGAAGTCACGTTGCAAGAGAATTGCAATGACCTCGATTTTTGGTCCTGATCTGTACGCGATCAAGTCGTCTGCGTACGCTATGGCATGGTGAAGTGATCCTATGAGATCGCTCGTGTAAATGTTGAAAAGGATCGGTGAATTAACCGCACCTTGTTGCAGACCGTTTTTAATTAGAAATGTTCCAGCAGAAGTCACATTGCCATTTTTGACGATGAACTGTCTACTGGTGAGCATGTTATGAAGTATGTACAGCAGTGGTTTGCTTATGCCCAGCCTGCTCAGCTTGTAGAAGAGTCCCTCTAACCATACGGTATCGAAGGCCTTCTCCAAGTCAATCAGGCAGGCACCCGTGCATTGGTTCTTGCTTTTGTTCCATTGGATATCCGATACCAGTTTAGACGCGGCATGTATTGTATCATGCCCCGCCTTAAAACCGAATTGGTTATCCGGAATTATATTACTGTTCTCAGTCCACTTAAGCAGGGCTCTATTGATCACTTTCTCGAATACCTTGCTGATGTTCGGAAGGAGACTTATCGACCGGAGATTTGCCGGATTGGAAGTGTCCTTACCCCGTTTGGGGATGGGTTGTATCACTGCTGTTTTCCAATGCACTGGATAATGTGCATTATTCAGTGCATTGTTAAACAGAGTGGTGTAAATGTCCACCGCTTCTAGAGGGAGATGTCGAAGCACAATGTTCGACACTCCATCGATTCCCGCAGATTTCTTCCTCCTCAATGAGTCGAAGATCGCTTGGAGCTCCACCTTCGATATGAACGGGGGATGTACCCTTTCATCGGCGATGACATTATTTGCCATGTTATCGTCATTAAACTCGGTAAAACCTATGTTCTCGGATCGCCAGTGCTCTATATCATTTCAAAGGTAGAAGTTGTGCACAAGGACGCGATTTTCCAGGTCGTGGTTCGGGCAAATAGTATCATTCACCTTGTACACTTCCTGGAAAGTTGCTCCTATAGCCTCTACCTTCTCCTGCGGATCTTCGATCACAAAGAAGTTGTCATCCTCTACTGCGTTATTTGGATCTATACCTGCTGTTATAAGTATTCGTGCATTGTTCGTCGTTCGGGGGATCTTAAGACACGGAAGGTCGTTTTGATTATTCCTCCGAAATATTTTATTTATTTGCGGGAACATACTCGGGTTGTTGGATTTTACAGCCCGAATTTTGTTGTTCCAATGCAGATTTACAGAAAGTCTATAGTTTTCTCTGATTAATTTCTGGAGGTTTTTAATCAACGACTTCAGCGTCCTAACCTCCGAGTTTTGTCTGTCAGTAAACTGTCTGTACAAGGTTTTTAGTCTCGACAGCAGTCTACTTTTGTGTTGGTGTAGTGCGTCAATTGTTGCATTGCGGAATATGTTTGCGTTGTCAGTATGTTGATACCGAGGTATCGTATTGTCCATAGTTCGTTTAATTGTCTCGTCCATTTGTTTTAGGTACCAATCAATCTACTCGTTTGACAGATTCCTATTGGACGGTGGGTAGAGCGAGTTCGAGGAGAGTGCTCTTGTCAAAACTCTGGAGAAACGAGTCCAACGCGTCCTGCTATAATTGTAGGAGTACGTTTGGACAAACTCTTCCAATTCTGCAATTTCGTTGGGAATCGTTACTACGGCACTGAGTCCACAATGGTCACTGTCATACACAAATGTGTGAAGGCAGTTTAAAGTTTGTCGGTCCGTGTCTGTCAGTTGTAACCGTCGAACAGCATGAGATCCAAATAGGAGCCGCTTCTAGGAAACGACGGACTATCTGTAGCTTTCAAATCGAGTTTATACTCGACACTGTGCCGACCCCACCAATCGAATAGTAGGTTCCCTCTAGGATTAGGTGTGTTATTTCCCCAATCTCTATGTTTGGCGTTTAGATCTCCGGCCATGAGGAAATAATTCTCCTCCGACTCCAGCCTTAGGCATCGAAAAAGTGTCTCGAGCTCTGAAATAAATAACGTAGATTGAGTGGCCTCAGGTGCATAGAGTGCTATCATATATATCCTCTTTCCACTATGGAGAGCGATGCACACGATACACGCTTCCAGCACCTGGAACCTTCGCACTTCACCGCTATACACTACTTTAAATTGCAGTTGTTTTTTAATGAAAATCGCAACACCTCCTCCTTGTGTGGAGTTGGGTCGGTCTCTTCTGACAATACTGTATTTATTGTGCCCCAATTTGTGCTTCTGGGATAGCTTTGTTTCGCTAACCATAAGCACATCAGGGGTTTGGTCTTCAAGCAACTTAAACAATACGGCTCTTCGCTCGATCCTAGTCAGTGAATTCACATTCACCGCAAGGATCTTCAAGGATTGCTCCTCCATGTTCGTACCCATTACGACTGAAGGTGCGTTAAGCCCGGCAGAAGTGCGTAGATCTGGTCCACCCGCTTCGCCTGCTCCTGTACCTGACGTTGAAGCTGCTCCATCTGCCCTTGGATAGAGAGCAAGATGGCCAGCATGTCAGTTTGAGCCTCCGGTGCTCTAGGCGCTGGGGCCTGAGAAGCAACCTTCGGTCTTTTCTGTTCCGCGTTTCCCCGACCTGCCGCCATTTGGGCGTAGGTCACTTGGGGAGTCACGGATGGTTTTTGAATTGGAGCAGGTGGACGTTTCACTACAACCTTCTCCTGCCGAACCAGATTTACTTTCTTAATATACTGGAACTTAGGACAACCCCGATAGTTTGCGGTGTGTCTGCAACTCCATCCTTACCCAGAGTGCATTCCTCTGCTTTGTGGTTCTTTCCACACTTGACACATCGAGGTTGCATTTCGCAGTTCGACGCGGCGTGACGGAACCTTTGGCAGCGAACACATTGTAAAATGTTTTCGCTCCTTCTTAATTTTTCCCAGGCGACAACCTGGTAGTCTAGGACTTTAATACTCCTTAGACCATCCAGCTTGCTATTGGGTGAAAGCTGAACTAGGAAGAACGGCAGTTTCCGCTTCTCCCTTTTTGCCTTAGCTGTGGTGAATGGCTTGACCCCTACGAATTGGAGCTCGTTGCACTCTTTCTCTTTAAGCAGCGCAAGGAGCGTCTCCGGATCAGTAGACGGGTCTATCCCCCTCAGCAGCATTGTTTGCAGCTTTTCCCCCTTCGAGGTGAAGGAGAAGAACTCCGTCGTCGTGTCCCTAAGTAACTGTTTAATTTTTTTATAATCTTCCACTGTATTACAGTGGATAGCATGCCTATTTTCATTTAATCTTTTAATATTAAAATTTTTGCCTATGGCCGACTTACATAGTTCGATGGTATCCTTCAACTCCACCTTGTAGGTATTTATTGGCGGCACCCTCGCCTTTGTCGTCGTCTTTTGTTGCGGTTGTTGTTGCGGTAGTTGTTGCTGTTGTTTTTGCTGCTGTTGCTGCTGTTGCTGCTGTTGTTTCTGTTGCTGCTGCTGTTTCTGCTGCTGTTTCTGCTGCTGTTGTTTCTGCTGCTGCTGCGGTAGTTGTTTGATTGCTTGCTGCTTCTTCTGCTGCTGTAGTATTTGCTGCTGTTTTTTCAGCTGTTCTTGTTGCTGCTGCTTCGGCTGCAGTATTTGCGGCTGTATTGTGGTTTGCCGCTGGCTTACTGGCGGCTGCTGCTGTAGTTGTTGTTGCTGTTGAGCGCGCTGGAGCTCTAGCTGCCGCTCTCTCTCCCTTCTGGCCACTTGTTTGGCCTTTATGGCACTCACCCTCTGCTCCAGCTGTCTGATGCTTGTAGTCAGACTCTCGACCTCTTCATCCTCGTCATCTGATTCGGAGGACGCCAGTACTCCGAAGCTATTCTTCTCATCTCCAACGTAGTGGCCTTCCCCACCGTCGGAGATGTACGCTAACTCGACAGAGTCATCGGACCTCTGTCGTTTTTTTTCTGCTGCTGCTGTTGTTGTTGTGCTCGGCGCCCCTTCACTCACTCCACCGGGCAGCTGTTCAGTTGGAGCTGATGTGGAGGGACGTTTTACAAGGTTGGGAGAAGGTTTTAACTTCCTTCTCCTTTTCCCCTTACTTGCGGTTGCTACTGTTGCTGAGTGGCCTACCTGCACTGCATCGGATGATGCTGTCAGCTCACCAGCTGGTCCCGCTATTGGGAGCGCGGACCGCTCACTCTCCATCGCTGACACTTTTTTTTTTATTTACTTTATTTTCACTTATATGCACAAATGAAAAAAAAAAGTACAGCATTTTATTTTACCCAGTCCGGGATTGAACCAGGGTCCACTGGTTTGGTAGAACACCATCACTACCTATAGGCTAACTCGCCACTTGAATAATCACTGTCTAATAGTCTACTTCAAAAACACAACAGATTTAAAGGAGAAGCCGAAACACGTCTGCGCACTATGAAAGTCTGTGAACGACTGCTGATCATAGTATCATAAACATGTAATGAACAAATAATAAAGTTTCACCAGGTGCTGCTATTTAAGAAAGGAAACATTAACATTTTTGAGGTTCCACATTCAGCAGGCCTATCAGCGTAGGCTGATCATACTTGTATGTGGCGGATGTGCACCCACATTTTAACTTTTAACTCAAGTGGTGGCTACAGAGTTAAGGGCTGAACAGAATGTGTGCCTGTGTCTGAGTCTTGCAGCGCTGTCAAACATCTGCCGTGCTGCTTGCGGTTAAAGTAAACACCATGAAAGCGACTGTCAAATTTGCATCTTGTGTTTTTACTTCTTAATTTTATTAGTGCTTAAACGAGTTTGTTATTAATTGTGGATAATGGATATGGACGAACAAGAAGAAATTGCTTTTATTATGTGTGTTCTTCACATGTGCTATTTAGCAATAAAATTAATGAAAAAGAGGAAGCGCAGATGGTAGGTTCGTCCTTTTAATAAGGAAAGAAAAGAAATAGGATTTTTTGAGACAGCTTTCAAACATCTCAAAGAGCACGACGAGGACCTTTTTTTTTAAAGCAACAAGAATGAGAAAGCAGCAGTACAATTTATTGCTAGTCCTGGTAAAAGAAAAATTGAAAAAAAGTCTATACGTAAGCCAATTGTAGACGAATGCAGACTTGTCGTCACCTTGATGGAAGTGTTATAATAAAGGGTCTTTCATTAAGCGCTTCCTATCTTTAAATTTAAATAAAACAAAGTGTGTGAGATATCATCGACATTTTTTATTCGTTTGAAAGGCTTATCGATGCCATTATTTATGGAATATAACATCGTTCAAATGTCCACCGCGGCTTCTCTGGGTGGCGCGCGAAATGTCCAATTTCCCATGACTCTGGCGCATAAATCAGGCTGAATTTGACCGATGGCATGGGTTATGTTGGCTTTGAGGGCCGCTGTGGTTTGTGGCTTATTCGCATAGACCTGCGACTTCAGAAAATCCCACAAGGAAAAGTCTAACGGGGTCAAATCGCACGATCTCGGTGACCAGTTCACATCACCTCCACGTGAGATGACCATGCCCTCGAATAGCTTGTGCAGAATTTCCAATGTGGCGTAAGTTGTGTGGCACGTAGCGCCATCCTGTTTAAACCACATGTCGTTGGTGACCATATGATCCAATTCAGGCCAAAAGAAGTTGGTAATCATAGACCTATAGTGCTCGCCGTTGACGGTGATGGCCTGGCCAACGTCGTTCTCAAAGAAATATGGACCGATGATGCCGCCAGCCCAAAATCCACACCAAACATTGACTTTTTCGGGATGCATGAGGTCCCAGAGCGTCCAATGCTATGGGATCTCATGTGGATTGGTATCGTCCTAGATTCGACAATTTTGTTTGTTGACGTACCCATTCAGCCAGAAACGGGCCTCATCGGTGTAGATGATTTTTCGATGAAAATTAGGGTCAGTTTCCAACTGCTCCAGAGCGAAGCGCGCGGAACGTTGTCCGAACAGAACACCCATTTTGATAATATTTGCACGTGTTGTTGAACCCTGTATCCATCCATGGTGATTTGGCAAAACAGACTGAATAAATGACAGACAATTTGACAGATGTAGCTTAAACAATATGACCGCTATCAACTGTCAAAGTTCGGAAGCCCCTATTGGAAGACCCTGTATAATAATAAAAAAAAATTTGTAATTGGGATTCGACAAATTTCAAAGAATTTCGTTCGAGGGCACAACTTCTATAAATTTTTCGACCTCCATTTCCAAAACAACAAAAGCTTTTGTGTACAAATTCATAAACGTCAAATTTGCATCGCTGCTTGAAGTTAAACAAAATCCAACTTCGCGATTCACGACACAGACGCAGACACATATTGTGTTGCGGCTTACGGCTATGCATACATTTAATATTTTGACAGCTTGCGACTCAGACTCAGACCCAGACGCAGATACACATTCTGTTCGGCTCTTTAATGGAAATTTCCAAGAGATGATATGATAAAAAATATAAGTTTGTCAATAACTTAACCACATACTCTTAACTATGCACTAAGAAAGAAAGGATAATGATTTCACAATTTATACCACCAAAGGTGTATTGAGGAAAGTTGAGATGACTGGTGTGGAAATGTTTGGGACAAAAACCAAACATTCGGAAGCAATAAGCAAATTCTTCAACATTATTTACATGGAAATTCATTCAGAAAATGTGTCCAGTTTAACCTCGACAAAGATTATTGCAGGCAAGACATTGCGATTATATCAGACAGCCAAGCTATCGCAGTAGCGATGAACACTAACAAGACGTCAGGAAGCGATCAAAGCAATGCTAGACATCTTCACGCGTTTAAACACGACATGTCCAGCGGAAGGCAAATTCCCAAAACCGCCGCTCGACACACTGGGTAAAATGTTTGAAAAAGTCATACCAGCAAGACTAGAATGATACTGTTGGGGAGATGATTTCAAAGTTCTCTACAGCGAATTAGAATCAGACGATTTAGCCCTTTTACTTCAATTTATTGCGCTAAAAAATTCCTATAAATAATACAAAGTTAATGTATGTACTCGTATGTATATTAAATTAGTATATATGATTCCTGACTTCAGTATTCTCTCCTTCTTCCACCAGCACGTTGCAAAGCCGCCAAATTTCCCAAGTCATGTGACCGAATCAGCTAAAGCGCGCAGGCTATGTGACATTTGACATTTCTTTTAGGATGCGTTCTGATTGCGAGTGGTTTGCATCGGCGTTGCCAGATCTGTCGCAACAGATACACTGAAGGAGATCCCCGTGTCTCCAACCAGGAGTTCGGCTTCAGAAAGAAGCGAAGCACAATACAGGCAATAGAGGGAGTATGTAACATTGCGCGTGAAGCAATTGCGGGACAAAGATAGCGAGGAGAGACAAAACAGACTTCGCCGTCGTAGCACTCGACGTCAAAAACCTTCAACTCAGTGAGCTGGAACTGCATAGTCAGAGCATTAAGCTACAGGTATCAGCTTTGCCTGCCAATCGCGTGTAAATTACAGGCAAACCCTCCTAAACCTCGACCGCGATGAGGATGATTTTCCAATGAAAATGATCATGAGCGACTAGGCGAATGTCCACCTATGCGGACACATGAATAAGCAAAATTATCGCTTCTGGGGCACTGATGGGCGCTACAGAAACATGATAAACGATGAATTGGATTTGAAGAACATATGGCTCCAGCAAGACGGTGCAACCGCACACACAGCATGAACGACAATGGATATTCTGCAGTAAGCGTTTCCAGGCCGCTTAATCTTTCGTTTTGGCTATATGCACTGGCCCGCAAGACCTCCCGATTTGACCGTTCCAGACTTATTTCTTCGAGGATTTTCAGAGTTACGGGTCTATACGAATAAGCCACAAATCTTGGCGGCTCTAAAGGAGAACATCCGATAAGAAGTGGAGAATTTATCGCTAGAAGTTTTGAGAAAAGTCAAAGAAAATGCTGTGGAACGAGCCCGAATGTGCATCAACACTGGGGACGACCACTTGACCGATATTATCTTCGCGACTTAATTAAAAAAAATTGAAACATCTAGATAAACATAATAAACTAACAGAATCAATACTTTTTGTTTACAAACAAGGTTGCTGCCTTAGGAAATCGAGTGAGCACTTTTGCGCCACCTTGTACAATATACAAAAATTATCATTTGTAAACGTCATGACTTCAAAGTCAATTTTTTTTTCAATTAACGTGTTTTTTTTCCAAAAATTTACAATAAAAAACCTTCCCAAATTTTTTATGTTTCTTACTGATATGATTTCATTAAAGTTGCCGAAGAACGTATGTACCCAAATACTGCCGTAATTTGTATAAAGATGCTGTCTGTATTTCAAGAAAAACATAAATTTTTCAATTTCATTACGAGTATAAGTAGATATCTATGAATCTTAAGAAAGTAGAATAAGAATAGCCTCCAGTTATAATATTTAAGAGCAGAACTAACAGGAATATACTATAGGCATCTCAATGCGTTGATAAGTTCACAAGAGCATGTACATAAATCATACTACGAGTATTACATACAGTCTATTCAATAAAAAACGGTAAGCGATTGTAAGTCAAAGAGAATGTTTTATTCAAAAATAATTTTATTCTATAATAGTGCATAGTATACCTATGTCTGACGTAGCATTTAATACTTAGTTCAATCTCCCTAGGCTGACAATTTTCGGCTAATTTTTTGGCGTAGTCTGGAGTAAATAATCTCCATATTTTTGTTTAGCTCACATATGAGTTGTTAATTTGTTCCCGGCTATATTAAGTTTCATTAGAGCTCATACATTTTCTATTGGATTGGTATCCGGTGACTGTGATGGCCAACCTATGGTAATGATGCTATTTTGCTCTTTTCACTGGGTACAGAGTCCATTGCGATGCTTTGGATCCATTATCCTCTTGGAACTCTCAATTGTATGCTTGGTTTGTCATTTACCTTAAAGCTTATTATTTATTTGAGTACATTACTCTTTAAATTTTAAATGTGTGAAGGGTTTATCGTTTCCGCTAAATAGTAGTAAAAAGAGCAAGTTTTGTAATCAGTTGAAGTAAGCTCTTTAGATCGTAAAAAAGTAGTAATTTAATCATGCTATTATAAATTGCTTTAAAAATACTAGAAAATATGAAATATGGACTGCATCGTTCCTTCTCATTCATATTTACTCTTTACAATTTCCTTAACGTCAAATCAGAAATCAAAACAAAGAGAAGATAAATATTATAGCTTCCACTCAGTACACTTCTTCCCTCCCATTCAAATATTCGACTGAATGTCACACATGAACGTCTCCAGGATCCACATAAATTTATGTACAAAATATATATAAAAAAAACCTTGTAAACAATGATTATGTTCAATCCTTCGAATTGTATAATAACATTTTATAGCATTCAAACCGAAGTGAAAAGTATACAAATAATAAAAAAGAACGAAACTCTGTAACCGTTTCACACCCCTAGAGAAGGAAACATCCCTCCATCAAATATCTTTCGCAATTCAATTGAATCCCTCTCCGCTTTCAGTTGTCCTATTAAAAACGCAATAAAATTATTTTTGCGACGTTTTCATGTTTATTTATGATCCTTACATCCATCCTTTTCCCTTTCCATTGCTGATGTTGACTCAAGTAATAAATAGATTTACATACGCGATTACACACACGGGGAAGTTCGGGGCGGGAAATTGAATCATACCTGACAAGGTAAGGCTATGCATATCAATCGGCACGCATCTAAAGGATGGTAAAGCTAAATGAGATTTTGTCGTATGCAAACGCTTCAAGGCACACAAATGTGCGAGATGAGGTGAGCTCTGTTGTGATTGCCTCATTTGATTTTTAATCGAATACACTTTAGAGACGAAGAAAAAAGGGGAAGGAGTTTCCGGGATCGTAGTTACTGATGTTTGGGTATCGACTTACTAAAGCAGGTAATAAAAGCAACTGATGAAGCATTTGGCAGCCTTTTCGCTTTACAGTAATAAGATTATCTCAAACCGATAATTCTGAAAACACATTAACTTCCGTAAAATTTTGCCTGCAACTTGAAACTGAAGATTTGTCAGAGAATTTAAGATTAAACTGACTTGCTTATTTTAAAACAATTCTGGTTTTGCGGACGGAGGGGGAAATATCACCATATGATTCCCATACTTTAATATTTATAAAACAATTGGTCTCCTGATTGACAAATTATCAACCAGATTTGTCATTGCACTGCAAAAGGTACGTATGCCGATATTCCGTATATTGAACTTAAAGTGAGAAAGTTAAAGATCTAACGGCTGCAATCGCAAGAGATCGAGTATCGCTTAATCTATCGGGAAGTCCAATACCGACAACATCAAGCTAAAATGACCAGCGGCATTATTGCCACCAAGTCATCAATAACGCCGACTTCGTTGGCATGAAATGAAAAGTGGAGTTTTCGAAAGAATTAGAAGAGTTTTAAAACTCCTGCTCTTCATCCGATTCTGATAATTTTTAAGTGGGATTACGAGATTTGCGCCGGTGATCGTTTTACCCTTTTCAAGGTAATCGATGTGAATAACACCGCGCGCATCCCAAAAAACTGTCGCCATGACCTTGTTTGCTGACAAACCCGCCTTGGCCTTTTTCGGCTTCGATTCACCATTCTTTTGGCTGTTCCTTGGTTTCTGGTGTGTTGTGGTGAATCCAGGTTTTATCCACGGTTACGAAACGGCGCAAAAACTCAGCCGAATTTTTCTGGAACATCGCCAAACACACCTTTGAAGTTGTCAAACGAATGCGTTTGTTGTCGATTTTGAGCAAACGCTGAGCCATGTGATAAGCCTGCGGCCTCTTCAAGCTTGCGCACTTTCACTCGCCGTTCGTCCATTATCAAACCATGGATTTTGTCGACCATTTCTGGTGTGGTGACCTCAATTAGGCGACCAGAACGTTCGGCGTCACTTGTGCTTGAACAACCGCACCGAAATTGAGTAAACCAGTGGTGAATGGTTCCAATCGATGGTGAAGAGTCCCCATAATATTTGTCAATCTTTTGATTGGTTTGCGTGATAGTTTTTTCTCGCAAAAAATAGTGTTTAATGAGCACTCGAAATTCACTTTTTTCCATTTTAACGAAAATGCTAGTAGGCGTCTATATAAAATGGCTGCCACAACAAAACTATTTGACAGATCTGTCTGAAAATTTGGGTGCGTTCTTTTGAAAGATGATTCTTGATAAACAAAAAATTAAATTTAAGGTGACGACACAATTTGTGTTAATTTTCAGGGACTTATTGACCCACCCTCGTACTGACGTGTTCATGTCAGTATTACAAGTAAAATTTAATCAAAATCCATTCGAAAGTTCTTGAAGTTCCGAGTAGGTGCCTAACAAAAATAATTTAAAGATATTAGTGTTCTTGAAATATACATACATACCAGTGGCGTGGGGTGAAATTTCAAGAGAGGGAAGCCGAAAAAAGTTTAAGTAAAATTTTTTATTCAAGACTTACGAGTACCATTTTGGTAAGATATGCAATCCAAGCCACCTTTGTTATACTTTAAGTCATTGGAATTTACTTAGGCAATGAGATCACCGCATAAAAAAGTGGCTTCGAAAGAAGCCGTTCTGGGCAAAGTAATCTATATAAGTTATTGATAATTCTTAGCGTTGTTGAATATAAAAAACCTATTTGTACTCTAAAGCTATCCTACGATTCTATTTTACGAATTCTGCTAAAACTGTTTCATAAAAATTTGAGTTATTTTTAATTTCTAAAAGAAGGTGCTTTACAAAGGATAAAATGCGAGGTCTGAGAGTCTTTCTTCTCTTTGGGAATTAGTGTGGACTCTTTTTAAAGTCGAAAAGATCTTTCGACAGAGGCCACAGTCAAAGGCAGGGTTAAAAAGATTTCACACAATGTTAGAGTTTGAGAAAAAGTATCTCTAAGCATTTCCGTATTAAAATGCTTATAAAGTTGAAAAATATCAAGCTTTTTAAGTGAAGGGGTAGTGTATAAAACTTTGAGTTCATTTTTTAAAGTAGTAAAATTAAAAATGCCAGGAAATAGGGTAATTAAAGAAGATATTTTGTCATCCGACATTGAATTAGAAATATATTCATATTTTGATTTGTTTAATAAATCAAAGAAAATATATGAACTAAATGAACTATACCTATTCTCAATCTGACTTGTAACATTATCTATAATTGCTACAAGAATTCAGCTATAATTTGTTTTTGAATCAATATTAAGTAGTCGGCGTTTGCATGGAGGTTCTGAGCAGTCACTTACGCTCTCATAGATTGAGTCAAATGAGTTTAAAAATTCAGAATGAATCCATGACTCAAAACCCTCGATTTCTTGCTTCGCAAGCTATATGTCAGTTTGTTTATTTTGAACTAAACTAAAAAGAATATCTGTTTTTGCAAATATGACCGAAGTAACATGCAATAAAAAACAGAATTCTTTGCCTTCTGTTTGTACAACAAACTTTCGGACATAACCAGAGTATCGTTATCCCATTCTCCTGGTTCACATAAAATCTGTTCAAAAGTTTTTATAATATTTTCTCTGCAATTGAATAAGACGTTCACTATACGCGAATGATGATTTATTAAAAAACCTAACGATACTACTAACAAAGCCAAAAAAAAATTTCAACTCAGGTATGCTTTCTAACGATTTAGATAACACTAGATTCAGAATATAGGCATAACAGGGAATAAAAATAGCCATTGGGCATATATTCCGGATTCTTATTTGGACTCCACCATGGCCACCGGAAATTACGACCGCACTATCGTAGGACTGACCTATTAACTTTTCTTTACAGTTAAAACTATCTAAGACATTTATAATTTTATCGCACAAAATAACCGCGTTTCGACCGACACTCACGTCAAAGAAACCTAGAAATCTTTCTTGTATTCTATTTTCTACTAAATAACGCACTACAATACTAAGCTGTTCTCTGTGGCTCACATCTGGTGTTTCATCGACCATCACAGATACAAATTTTATTGAACTGTTTTTTTTTTGATCCTTAATTTTGGATTTAATTTTTAATTTTTTTTGACTACAGCGATACTATGTATCAAGTCATTTTGAATGTCATTGGAGAGGCCGGAAATAATGGAGTTTTGGAAACTTAAACTTTGTTCTAAATGCGAATCCATTAAATGGTCGTACTTAGCCAAGTACGAAAGAGTTTCAATATAATTACCGCAATTATCTGATCCAGATTTTTCGTCGTGACCACGGAGTGCCAGCTCTTGTTTTTCTAAAAGAACTACTGTCTCTGAAACGCTTCATTAAATCGCGATTGCGATCAACTTTTCTATTATGAGCCTCGTAAGAATTCTCTAAGAAATCTCTATGCGATATTCGGCAAATTCATGCAAATGCAAGCAGCTGCGTATATGATTTTCCGTTTGAATATTTTTTTTGGAAGAATTAATAAAATTGTTTATATCAAAGAAACCTGTGTGACTCCAAACACTAGGAGAATTAGAAAAAAGAAGACAAGGAAAACAAAACATTCTATTTAATTTGCAACTGCCAGTCAGCCATGGATTCTTTTTGTACAAAGACTCCTGAAAATGTTTCTGATACCCATCCTCTCGCCTATAATCAATTTTCATTGATGGTGTCGAGCGACCTAGTTCCATAACTTTTTTTTTTTTGCAAAAAAGAAAGCTTACTGAACTCGTGGGTTTCTTTTAAAAGAAAATCAGTTAAGCAATACTCAAAATTAACTAGAGACATCTTGTCTAAGAATAATAAGAATGTTCAACGGGGCACCTCTTGATTAGATTTATAATTACTTACTTGGTATATACTCGTAGCTAATAACTATTCACTTAGCTCACTCACTATTTAATAATTTAATAATTTAAAGCACTAACTTAACTACCACATATGGTGTAATTGCTAAATTTTTAAAATTTTCTAATAATTAGCAGTCACAAAAATTACAAAAATTTGCATCCGAATTTTCAATAAATCACGCACAATTACACAACCGATTTGCAACTGTCATTTCAAATTTGCAAACAAATTATACCCAACAAGTTTAAGAAAAACCTCAAACGCCGTTCGAACCACTACATCACCCAATAACTCGATTTTCGTCGGCTTATTTTGTTGCCTACAATAAAAAAAAAAAAAACTCCCTCGAACTAAAACCTTTCTCCTCCACCAATGTTCATCCACAAAAGCCGAGAAATCCCGCGTTATTTTCCTCATAAGCGAATGTATGTTAGACAAAGAAATCGCAAATAAACTTCTACTACATATACTCGTATGTCGGAAAGGAATAGAGTTGAAAGTTTGTACTGTGAAGAAAATAAACGGCTTTTCAAAAAAAAAACTCATTGCACGCTTTTCTTTTGAAAAGGAAGTTGTCTCTCGCTAGCGGAGTTCATACTTGTCTCGGCTATGTGTGCGAGTTTGTTTATGAGTAAAAATGAATAAACAACCGAAGTGGTCGCACCATTTCATCTTCGAGCGTGTATAAAGCTATGATTTATGAATGAAAAATGGTTTGATGAACAAATAATTGAATGTGATTGTTGGCAAGTGGCAAAATACAAATTTTTGATATTTGAAAAGGGAAGCCGGAAGGAATCGGCTTGTATGAACGCCACGCCACTGATACATACATACATATATCAGCCCATGAAAGAGAAGCGAAAAATCATCGCAACTTGTAATTCCAAATTAAAAGATAACCATTGGTGTTATTCACGAATGAATTGCAGATATTGGGACATGATCCGATCGCGCAGCTGTCTGGCATTGAAGAGAGAAAAACATCTAGAGTTTTTCCGAAATTGGTTGGGTTGTTCTGTACGAATATCGAAGCCAGTTGAAGTTGTGGACGTTTAAGTCGCCGACATATGAAGTAGTCTGACCAGTTAGTCGTCATTTGCAGAACGGTAAAGGCTGCCGATAACTTAGTTGAACCACGAAGGTCTAGTCAATATCGAGCGCATTAGGCTCCACCGACTTCTCCCTTCCACAATGCAAGTCTGTTCGAGCAAATATACAGAGTCCACATGAACCGAAATCTGGTATCCAGTCTAGGGATGGGCGGCTATTGAAAAATAACCTGCTGTCGTTTAAAGGTTTAATTTAGAAACCGGTTTAACTGAAGCTAAAATCTATGTGAACTCTAGACTCAGAATTCAGCTCATTTTGCTTTTTTTTATTTAAACACCTCCGCATCGGAACAGCAAGGTACTGGTCCCATCGATGTCCCAATTTTTTACTGTGCTTATTTTAAATTTCACAATATTATAGGAATGCCATGATGGCAGCCAATCTATCTCAAATCTCGTTTCGCTTCATCCCAATGGGTTTTCATAACAATGAACTAGGAGAACCGCTCTGCGTTACATCAAAAAAGTTTCTTATTTATGAGCTTTTCGTGAAACAGAATTTTTTTTTAGTTCATACAGACAGACAGAGCTAGCGGGGTTCTTTTGGATAACTTAAGTCGCTTTGTAACAACTTTTTAACGGCCGATCTAGTCATGTCCGTTCGTCCATTCGTCCATATGTCACGACTTTCTGGGCTTTAGATTTTGAGTTAGGAATATGAAATTTGGTATATAACCTTCTCTGGACAAGAAGCAGCACAAGTGTGAACATTTTCAAAAGCCGCCTACAGACACGCCCACTTTAAAAAAAAAAGCCGTTTTATAAATATTTTTACTAGAAACTGAAAAATATTATCTTAATGAAATATTTTTCTTTTTTTTGCGTGTAGCTGAGTGAAAATGATCGAAAGACATCGCATGCGAGAAGACATGATTTATGTCATTCTTCCAATTATCGCACCTAGTCGTCAAATTAATCAGTAATTTATTTCTATCACTTGGGAGTCTATATATTAACTACCATTTGTTTTAGTAGCTATGTAGGATATTTAATCACTTTTTTCGTGTGATCATGTTGTATTATATTTAATTTTTTTTCCTAGTTCGAACGATTTTACCCTTCTCGATCTTCTAACCGAATTATTATAATTCAATAGTTCAGCTATTTATAAATAAGCATGTATATATATACATTTATAAATTAGCATTTTGTGCTAAATCGTTGCTGTATAAATTTAACAAGACGGATCCTAATATACTACCTTGCGGTACGCCAGCTTTTATATACTTTAATAGGGAGTGCTCATCTTCTTGCTTTATTCTAAATAATCGCTGCATTGTAGAATATCTGAGTATTGTTTTGGCAGATATTTTTTCAGCTTATGTCTTGTGTCACACTTTATCAAAAGCCTGTGCTACATCAAGGAAGATGGTAGAGCATATTTTTTCTCTTCTAAGGCTATTTCTATTTTATTAGTTATTCGGTGAACCTGATAGTTGAATACCTATTTCTAAAACCAAATTGATTTTTTGTTGGTATCAATGTCTTTTCTTCTATGATCGGATGGAGACATTTCAGAGAAATTTTTTTAATAGCTTAGACACTATTGGCAGCAAGGAGATCGGACGATATGAGGTAACTTCAATAGGTAATTTGTCGGGTTTTGGTACCATAATTACTTCAGCGACTTTCCACATTCGTGGAACATACCTTAGTCTGAATGCTGCATTTATTATCTGTGTTAGTTTCTTCATACCTTTTTTCAGAAGAATTTCTCCTGCAATAACATCAAATCCCGGAGCTTTTTTCGGGTTAATCTTTCCTTTGATTTCTTTAGTTATTTCCTTAGAGGTTGCTGTTTATTGAAAGAAATTATTATCTTCGTATGGCTGAAAGACGTTTTCGAGATATTCAGCAAATAAATCTGTCTTTTGTTTGTTTTTAACTGACGAAATGTATGCATTTAGTCTTTTTTTTAGTCATTTTCTTTGTAGCCTTCCACAGTAAGTATTCTGTACTCGTTTGTCAGATTGGTAAGGTATCTTTCCACCGACACATTTTTCGATTCTCTAATCTCTTTTCTGAGCTTATTAGTTAAATTATTAAGTCTTGTTTTATCACTTGGCGCTCTCGATTGTTAACAGCGTTCACGAGATTTTCTCTTTTCAGATATTAGGTCACATATTTCTTTGGGATATACAAATCTTTTTACTTTACTCTTTGATTTTGGTTCTAATTGCGCTATTGTGTCTATTGTTGGGGATAGCTCGATGCATTCTTCATTATAATCTTATTACCAAGTGTAAGCAGCACAGATGAGTGATCTGAGTTAAGATCTGGCCCTTCTTCTACTTTGGTAGTATTTAAGGAAATATTCTTACTTATAAAGAAGTCGACTACATCCGGCATTTTATTCGTATCTGTGGGACTGTAAGTAGGTTTTCTTGTTGAGTGGTATTTAGCGTTAATTTCTTTTTATAGATTCAAGAAATTCTCTTCTTGAATTTGTTAATCTTGATCCCTAAAATTTGCTCATCATTGAAATCTCACTAACTCCCAATTCAGGAGATTTGAGCCCGATCTCTATTCAGGGTATCATATATTATTCCCAGGATTTACCATAAAAATGTGAGTCAGTGGGACAAGGTAAATGAAAACCTTGCCTTCCGAATTTGCCATAAGAAACATAAAGCCAACTAAAAATACATCGGTTTCTAGTTTCTATAAGACGGCTGATTTTACTTTTTCATCGAATCAGAATAAACTTTTCTCACTCTTTCCCATACCTCTAACCAGAATTTGTTGGTCCAAAATTGCACCGATACAGCGTTAAAGCCTATGAGGGCAACATAGCGATATTCATATCGGGTAAGCTTCATCTTACAGTAAGAGACCTGATGATTTTTAACTAAGGTGGTGAAACGTAGTGCTATTGTACTATACATATACATAGACAGTCAGGCAGCGATTAAAGACTTACAATTACGTACAGTACAATACGATTCAAGTTGGCAAAACAATGTGTCCTTGAATGAGATCGCTGACTGTACTGCTGTGTACTGCTTTGTCTCCGCGTTTATGTGAAATGATGAAGAAATTCATCATCTAAGGTTCCTGGTGCTGGTAATCTGCTACTCTTTATGATATCACGATGCGACCCTCCTTTAAGTCTAAGTGTGTCCCTGTTCGAGTGGGGACAGGGACCTAACCTAATCTAAGTTGCACCGGCCCGAAAAGAAATAACGACTCCTTCATGGAGCCTACAGCAATATGTGGTGAATGCAAGTAATTTACTACAAGGGGTATGAGCGCTGCCGATAGCCAGTTCAGGTTTCTTCCGCCGCCATCTCGTTTTCAAAACCCTGAATCAGTCTTGAAAATCCATACAAATTTGAGCTCGGAATACGTCAAAGTTGTGGTGTACATTAAATAGTTTGGCCTGTGTGGAACTGTAGACACCACCGCCAGGATTCAAGGAAGAATGTTTTAGTTTAAACACTATTCCTTTCTTTCCTATTTGCTGCCATCAACATACTTCCGTAGGGACTTAGACGAAATTTCGGATCGACATACTCATCCGGGGTTCACCACGAGGAGGTGAGAGTAGCAGGTGGTAGACCAAGGCTATCGACGCTTGTGTCTTTGCGCATTTCTACCATTAGCAGTAAAAGTGATGACACCCACCAATCTATTGTTTTTTTCATCTTCAACCGTCTATAACGGGACACTCCCCTTTGATTAAAAAGGAAGGATTAGAGGTAACTTTTCTGTGTGCTTTTCTTCTACACAAAAAGATATCAGTATCCTGGCGTAAATTATTACGACGATTAATCTTTTAGTTTTTTTTTTTTTTTTAATTCAGAAACCTTCTCCAAGCATAAATTCATCAAGAACTACGAGTAACTCCTGCATCTCCATGTAAAAGCAAAGGAAATTGACTTCTCTAGAATGTTACTCCACTGAGATAACTCGTAGTTTCATTATTTCTCAAGATTTATATACATGCCTGCTTCGGAACGACTCACCTTTAATTCAGTTATATGGTTCCACTGGTGGCATTCTCCAAACACCTAACTACCTTATGACTAACATAAAGTTTATTAACATCATAACATCGAGTCCACAGAGAAATTCATTAACTTAAGTTATGCCTGAATTCCCTTTGTGCCACCGTTGTGTCGTCGGTCCTTATAAGTGAATGAAAACGAATGTGACAGATTTAAAATAGAAAATTTTACAAATGCCACAAATAAAGCACTCCCCCCGTCCATTTGTATCCACGTGCCTTCGACATAATTTCAAACGTGCAACTCGCTTTTTATATGATAATTCCACCATTCAGAACACAATTTATTTTTATGCAGGCTTACGTCATAATTCCATGACGGAATGCCCTCATTGTTAAACATGCAAGCAGCCATAGGAACGTATGGCATTGTCTCACATACCTAAATGGTAAGGTGTTGGCTGCTTTCTTCATTCTGGAAAAATATTTCCTTATCCTCAAACCAACTAGTGACGTCAAGGTAACATCGATCAAACAAAATACGTCACAGGCAATCTTAGGTCCTTATGAAGAAAAATGAATATGACGGAACAGCAGCATGCGGGAACACCATTAATCCGCCCCCTTTGCTCAGGCAGTTCCTTTGTGCAGATTGACTTACACCTCGTATCTAGATATAATTATGTACTTCCACTAAGGAACTAAAACAAGAGAGAGCTTCCATTCATGTTTCGACAAAATTAGAACATAATGGGCGGCAGGCTACAGCAATTTCCGATGTTGACTCGATGATGGTGGCCCTTCACATGGCGGACTACTCATTTCGCACGAGTTTGCCTAGTGTCAGGAGTCAGGGTGCCCTTATCTCTGCCAAAAGTGAAAGTGCCACACAACATTAACATTAACATTAAATTGCCGTGGCGCGGCGCAGGATATGGGTGGGAAACAAACAACGTGGATTTCTCTGCGAAAGGACATTATCCTTAATTTCATTGCTTGGCATTCATATGAAAATGGAAATTTACTATAAATTGCCTGCGATAAGGACGCAAAGACGACGACGCCGACGACGACGACGACGACGACGACGACAACACGAAGGAGTTCCTTATTCATTTTGAGTTTTCTTTTCTCATGTCGAGTTTTTGTTCTTTTCTCGTTTCATGCAAACAGATCGTTCGTCCTGTGAATGCCTTTCTTATTGTTGACGTACAAAATGACTTTATAAGTGGATCGCTGGATATAAGTAATTGCAGTGCACAGCACAAAGGACAGGAGGTGGGTGTTTTCGTTGTGAAAGCAACCAGGGTAATCAATTAATAATAACTTGTATATGTGCATGTGCTTTTTAGATCTTGGATCCGATAAATAATCTCTTGGAAACAGTGGATTTTGATGCGGTGTTCTATTCACTAGATTGGCATCCCAGTGATCATGTATCTTTCATAGATAATGTGAAGTTAAGGCCTTTGGATGAAACATCACCGGTGAGATACAACTTTTGAGAGTGGCGTGGGTAGGTAATTGATTTTAATTTGTTTCATTTTTAGATTGATGCAGATTCGGCGCAGGTTTATGATACAGTTGTCTTTGCTGGTCCACCACCGATGAAGCAACGTTTATGGCCACGGCATTGTGTACAGGATTCCTGGGGTGCGGAGCTGCACAAAGATCTGAAGGTAAGGATAAACGAATACACTTCTTTTTGTTTTTTTTGCAGAGATTTATTTAGTGATGAATTAATGCAGTCGCTATCAAAGTCACTTCAGCTTCTTTACCAAATTACGAATAGTATGAGAAGCACTAGCTAATACATCTGTCATATAATTTGCTAAGGTATTGCCTCCTTAATTCAGTCTTTCCGGGGGCTACAGAGCCGCGCTGATTATTTACAAAGCCGAAACTTTGCACATTTATAGTATGACAGCAGGAGATGATTTCTATGGAAGCTGATGTTTGATTTTCGAAGTGGAGTGTGTTCCATAGTATACACAATATTGCTGAAGAATTGCATCCTACATTTTGTGTGTTTCGAGAGCTACAGATAACTTAGGATTGGAAGCCAAAGGAATCTCGCTAGTTTCAAGAACCACAGAAGTGCGTATCTCAACCTATAGACAAAATGACAAATTGCGTCGGAATTATATAAGCCTTCATCGCCGTTGACATGCTTGTCCAATAATCTTTTGAAACAAAAACAATTTTTGTTTGAACCGAATAGATTTGAGTATCGGTTATGAATCGAATCACTAGCACGAATCTAGCTATTTACGGCAGAACTGACAATCGTCCTAAACGTTGCAACATATGTGCAAGGATAACCTTTTTCATTCAGTTGGAAGCTGAGCACTCAGCGGTTAGATTTCGTTATGGGAGAAGTGTCTAAGAAGCGCTAGGCTTAAGGGTAAATTCAGCTTAAGATAATATGCGGGAAGACTAGACAGGACGTCGTTTTAATTCCAATGTAGAAAAGGTACATTTGAAAATGCACTCAGGCTAATCGACACTGCAGCCCGCGAAACGAAAAATCGTCGTAGCTAGCATGCTATTCCCTGGAATCCACAAGGTGACTTGGCGGTGAGATCGACGAGCGTTGATTCTCCGTCAAAACCGTAAGAGACACCTTCGAATGCATTGACGTCTGAAAAAGCCTATTATGAGGCCTCGCGCTATCGTCTGATTTGTTTAAGATACTCGTAGCTAACTAAAGGTGCAAATCTCACATGCTAAAGCCGGTGGCCGCAGTGGATGCGTGTACTACAACATTGTGTAGTCTAACATTCCTCTACAGCCAGCGTCTATTGTGACGTTCTGCTTAAGTTTTCGATGTTGAGTGTAATTATTTTATGACAGCATATATATTCCGCCGATTTTGTCGCAATACTTGTGAATACACCGCTCTGCTCTTCCAATTATGTCAATGTGGTCAGCGTACGTGAGTAGTTTCACTTTACAGACTTTACAGAAAGATCACACCGCTGATGTTTGTTTGATTTGTGTCCTGTATCCTCTTGTGCGTCCTATGCCTACGCGCCATCGTGTACAGTTTCTGGCAATGTGTCTCAGCTCTCCCCAACTTTTCCCCAACTGCCGTGCCTCCTTCCCGACTGTTATGCCCCATCTTCTTCTCGGACCGCCAGGTATTCTACCATCATGGGTTAAAGAGTTCTATTGCATAGCATTGTTAGCTATCGAACTGTCACCTTTTCGGAAAAGTGACCAATCCACTACCACTTCCGTCGTTGGATGGTTGTGCCTATTGATTACTGGCCCGTTCTTCAGTGGAAGTGTTCGTTAGAGATAAGATTGGGCCTGGAAATCCTTAAGATGCTGCGCATGCACCTGTTAACAAACGTTTGCAGCTTTCTCGTGATAGTAATGGTCACTCTTCATGTGCTGCATTCGTATAACACCACGGAGCGGGACAGTCTTAGCTTGGTGTTCAAATTGATTGTATTGCTTCGCCATATCTTGGACAACGTCCCGAACACGGACTTTGTTTCGGCGATCCTGTTGGCTATATCCAGTTTAGTTAGTTTTTGTCGTATTAATTTTCAGTCCGACAACGCCTGCCTCCATCTCCACATCTGCTGTCATTTGGTGGAGGTCCATAATTCTGTGGGAGAGTAAGCCAGCGTAGTCAGGATATTTCAGTTGGGAGTTAGATCAATCGAATGCCTCCATTTCCCGTTGATAAAGCTGGCCGAAGCACATCGCTAATCACCAATAGAATCATCCCACTCTGGATTTCGAATTCCTCAAACAACCTTCCTCTGTGCGTAACGTGACATTTGGACCCATCGTATGTAGCTTTGATAATAGCTATTAATTTATTGGGAGTATTTCCCCTGCGTAAGGTACTCCAAATAAACTCTCTGTTGACATTAGCCACAGGGTGTTGATGTGGTCGACACAGGAGGATCCAGATCGGAAAACGCTTGTTCGGGATAGAATGTGTCTTTGAGATGTTGTTTGATTCGTTCCAGGATCTTAGCTACAGCAGGCAACACGCCTCTCTAATTATCGCACTACATTCAATTTCCTTTCTTAGGTAGCGCCAAACTACATAATCATTCCATTCCTTCACTTGTCAGGAAAACTCTTATGCTGATGTAGGCAGCAGAATTTGAGAGAGCTGGTCGCACTAACATAGACATTTTCTGATATCAAAGGCTTCGGTGATATTGTTACAGACTTTAATGGAACAGCATCCATTCTCCATTGTCATGCTACATAAAGAGACAAGTTTGATTGGATTTTTAAATTCGATGAAAAGGTGGTCAGTATCGATTTGGAGCTCCTGGGTTTTTGAATGAATATCTGATCTATGGTGGTCTAAAAGCACACTGATATGGATCAAAAATCGTTCATTACTTTCACCCTACCCTAGTTTACTCATCCCCTGGTGCTTTAAAAAACTTGGCAGATAGACCGTCGAGTCCAGAAGCCTTGTTCAACTTCAAATGGTATGGCTAGCTTCACTTAATTAATTGTCACTAGATTAGTTGTTATCATCCTGATTGACAGGAGTGTGGAGTTTTGGTCGTCGTCGCCGTTTAACAGTCTACAGAAGTGCTCTTACTACTACTAGGTTTCCCTCTTCGGTTCTGCAGGCTTCCGTTCGGGGTTTTTAGCATTGGTATGATGATTAGATACCTCCTGTTAAAACTTGAACTCTGACATCATTATTACTATGTACCTCTCTATTGTCTCGAACGCTTCTCATGACTTTCTGTTTCTTTCGGAGAATTTGGTGTCTTTTCCTCCTCTTTTACTTGTAAACTTTGCCGAGAGGTTAAGGGACAGACTCAAAATCTCTGCCAATGTCTTGCGATTTTAGGCTCTGTGTCTTAAACTTTCTCACAGAACTTCTTTGGTGCTGTGGTGTTTGAAATATCCTCATACGTACCTTGGCTACAACAAGGTAGTGATCCGAATCAATGTTAGCTGCGCGAAAAGTTCGAACATCCAAAATACTGGAGGAGTAATATGCGTCAATGGCAATGTAATCAATCTGGTTGGCAGTTTATTGATCAGGCAACTGCCAGGTCCACCTATTAATATAGAGATGTGGGAATCGTATACTATCTACGCTGATTTTTCGCCTTGCCGCAAGAGGTGGTGTTGTGAGAGTCGTGATTTTCCACTACGTTTCCAAACTTGACCTCCTTTCTGATTTTTACGTAAAAATCTCCTATCACGATCTTAAGATCAAATCGTGCAGAATGTTTGTAAATCCAAGAGCTCGTAGAAAAAACCTTTGGTCACAAGGTGGACTGTCAGCAGGTGTACTTACTCTCACATGCCTGAGCCTCAAGACTTCTTGCCTAAGCCCACCTCGCTGCTTCTGCTCCCTGTAGCGGTCATTGTAGTAGATATCACAGTTTTCTCTCCCTCATTTTCCCGGCCCATATTACAGCACTTCTTAAGGGTTCGAACACCTCAGGTGTAGACTCGAATGTCATTGTAATTATGTGGTTTGCAGGGTTCGTCAGCAGTAAAGTCATCCTAATCCGAGGCTTGTGGTTTCTTTGTTGTTGGTTTTTTTTTTTTAATTGGTTGGACAGATACCCTTACGCATAACCCCCAAGTTGTAGGGCAAGATCCTTAGTTATTGAGTAAACTGCTAGATGGAACACTTTCGGGTATGCGGTAGCTGTCACTGGCGCATTAAGAGTTCATCCCATGCCATTCCTTTTGCAAAACCCTTAGTCAGTCCTGAAGATCCTTACCTGTGTTTTGCCACGCCCCCCTCCTCGCCCTGCCATATTCGACCCCTGAACTCAATTTCTTTGCTACTGTCACTGTATACGAGTATGTATAGAGATAGCCAGACCGTAGTTCGTTTTAAAGTGGAAACATCGCTGTTATTAACTCTGCTTTAAGAATTTAGATTGCTCATTTGGCTTTAGAATATTGGAAACAAGATTTTCAATTTAGATTGAATTTACGAATGAGTTCACATCATCCCCTTAAGACATTTCTAAAGGCTTTTCATCTCCAGTGCACTGGGCAAAAATACCTGATGTCGTCTTCTTATTCAATGTACCTACTTTATTTCGCATCTGCTTCGATTCCATTC
The DNA here is from genome assembly GCA_963082735.1 of Pocota personata. Classification (NCBI taxonomy): domain Eukaryota; kingdom Metazoa; phylum Arthropoda; class Insecta; order Diptera; family Syrphidae; genus Pocota; species Pocota personata. The sequence goes on along the minus strand of OY720429.1, from coordinate 52,354,446 downwards.
AGTTCATAATCGCATTTCATCGGCTAAGGATAGTTGATCTTTTTAAATTGAAATTCCACAATGAATGAGACTTCAATTTTTGTCATTTAATAGAAATTTAAGCAACAAACAAAAACACTCATATCTTTTCATTTTTAATCCTTTTTCTTGTTTTCAATTTTACGGAATAAAAAAAAAAAAAAAAAAAACAGATTGCAGAGCAAGGAATTAAGGTATACAAAGGCACTAATCCAGAAGTTGATTCCTATTCAGTGTTTTGGGATAACAAAAAGCTCTCCGATACCACACTGAATGCCCAGCTAAAGATGAAAGGAACCACAGACATTTACATCTGTGGTCTGGCGTACGATGTTTGCGTTGGTAAGGATACAACACATAGATTTAGAAAACTTTACACCGCAAAACTGTGTACATTCTACCCTTGTATGGTACCAAAGGACCGCAGAGATACAAAAACTTTTTACACCTGCATTGCAATTGTTTTAAATTTTTTTTTCTTTTTCATATTGTACTCGTAAATGTAAATTTTCCCGCAGGATGTACAAAAGTTTTTCCAGTTAAAAAATAAAATAACAAATTAATTACTTTGAAATTAAATAAATAAAATTATATCCTTGCCTAAGGTGCAACTGCTGTAGATGCTTTATCGGCTGGTTATCGAACAATTTTGATTGATGATTGCTGCAGGGGTGTGGATCTTCGCGATATCGAGAGTATCAAGGGAAAAGTTAACTCCAGCTATGGAGTTATCGTTCACTCAGACGAGGTAAATCAGTTGAAACTTAATCAGGGGGATGATGGAAAATATCAAATTAATATTTTTAACTTTCAGGTGAAAGCAATGGTAGAGGGACGGGATCGTCGTCCAGAGTTGGGATATAAACTAGCAATGGAATTGAAGAATCCCGATTCAGTGCTTTCGCAGAGAGATGGTGGAATTTCAAGGATTTCAGTTTGAGGAAACTTTTGCACTTCTCGTTGCTTTTCGATTTTTGTTTTTTCTATAGAAAATCACACGATGCGGCCGCAACTATTCTAGCTTCATATGCCTCGCTCTTTGAGTATTGAAGAAGTAAATTTATAAAACAGTAGAAAGATGATATTAATAATAGTATAGAATTAAGTTACAAACATTGTCTTGAAGTTGAATTCAATAAATACGTGAATGGGATTACAATTAAAAAGAAAAATTTTCATTATACACTCCGGGACAAAATTATAAGACACTCCTACAAATTCTTAAGAAAAAAAAAGTGTGTAGTAACAGGATGTATTCAGACCTCACTGCCGTTAAAACAATTTCTGGAAAAACCCTTAATTTAATTTTTTTAGAGGGAAAACCGAAAACTGGGTTTGACAAAAAATATATCATGTTGATCACTTTGTATCGATACGAGGGTGGGTCAATAAGTCCCTAAAAAATGAAATAAGTAACACTCTTTTCGGTATAAAAACATTTTATTTTTCAACATAGTCTTCTTTTAGCTCTATACACTTCATCCAACGTTTCTCCAATTTTTTGACGCCCTCCAAATAATACGATTTCTCGAGCCCCTCAAAATAAGCGTTTGTTTCAGCGATGACCCTTCATTCGACCCAAATCTCTTACCTCCGAGCCATTTCTTCATGTTTGGAAACAAGAAATAGTCGCAGGGAGCTAAATCTGGGGAATATACTGGATGAGGGAGGAGTTCGTAGCCTAACTCATGCAATTTTGCCATTGTGACTGCGGACTTGTGCGCCGGTGCGTTGTCCTAGTGAAAAATAACTTTTTTCTTCGCCAAATGCGCCTTGGCTTTCTTCGGCATCGATTCACCAGGAGAAGTCCATTGTTTGGACTGTTCCTTGGTTTCTGGTGTGTTATGGTGAATCCAGGTTTCATCCACAATTACGAAATGGCGCAAAAACTCAGCCGGATTTTTCTGAAACACACCTTTGAAGTTGTCAAACGAATGCGTTTGTTGTCAATTGTGAGCAAACGCGGCACCCATCTTGCGGAAAGCTTTTTCATGTCCAAATATTTATGTAAAATCGAAATTACTGAGCCATGTGATAAGCTTGTGGCCTCTTCAAGCTCGCGCACTTTCACTCGCCGATTGTCCATTATCAAACCATGGATTTTGTCGACCATTTCTGGTGTGGTGACCTCAATTGGGCGACCAGAACGTTCGGCGTCACTTGTGCTTAAACAACCGCACCGAAATTGAGTAAACCAGTGGTGAATAGTTCCAATCGATGGTGAAGAGTCCTCATAATATTTGTCAAGCTTTTGTTTGGTCTGCGTGATAGTTTTTTCTCGCAAAAAATAGTGTTTAATGAGCACTCGAAATTCACTTTTTTTCATTTTAACGAAAATGCTAGTAGGCGTCTATATAAAATGGCTGCCACAACAAAACTATTTGACAGATCTGTCTGAAAATTTGGGTGCGTTCTTTTGAAAGATGATTCTTGACAAAAAAAAAAATAAATTTAAGGTGACGACACAATTTGTGTTAATTTTCAGGGACTTATTGATCCACCCTCGTACATTGGTGAAAATAGTTGTGCTCTTGTTTTATTATCATTTGGTGTTAAATTTGATAATTTTTTTTCAAAAAAGGACAATATGAGACGTGGAAAAATTCAGCTGCAGTACAAACAATTTTGAAATTTATGAGTGAAGGATGGAGTATTGTAAAAATATTCATTGAAGTCATTGAAGTCAGAACATACAAGTCGAACAGTAGTGGCAATTTTAATAAACAATCCCGAAAATTATCGCAAAGAAAGTCTCCTGGAAGATCACCAGCTTAACTCTAAGAGAAAAACGTGCGATTTTGCGAGAACCCCAGCCATCAGACGATTCTGATGGCTGGTATTACTATTTTCACCATCTGCGTAAGAAGCAAGAAATTTTAAGTCGCCGTAAGGAAGTTCTGTAATGGTATAGGCTGGACTTGGCTACAACAGGAGGACCGAAATAAAATTTGTCTGTGGCAGAAATAACAGCACCAGCTGAATTAAACTTATTAGCGAACAAATTGAGAGTTTTGCTTCAATTATTGCAGAGAAAAACTTAATTTTTCAACAGGATAATGAGGCAATCCATACTTCCCGACAAGTCAAGAAGTACTTTAACTCAAAAAAACATATCTCTTCTTAACTTGCCAGCAAGATCATCTGACTTGAATACTCGTATAATTGAGAACATGTGGGAAGAGCTTGCATGAACTATTTATGCATGTGAAAGCAGTACATTAGTACAGAATGAGGCAAGATGGATCAAAAATATATTAAAAATTGTTTAAAAGTGTGCCTAAGCGAATGTTTGAAGTTGTAAAATATAAAGGAGCTAACACACATTACTATAAAATTAATTTGTTGAATGTCTATCTTTTGTTCTACCTAGTTTTAGATTTTTTTCTCCAAAACAAAAAAATACGAGTTTTTTCATTAATTATTTTATGAGAGTGCCGGTCAAAGTACATCCTCTAACTTGATGATTCAATTAGATTTGTCAAATGTTACACACACTTTTTTTTCTTAAGAATTTGTGAGAGTGTCTTATCATTTTGTCTCGGAGTGTACTTTTTCTAGCCTCCATAGATAGAAGCGAGGGGGATGAACTCCTCTTCCATACAATTTATTTGACCCTCCAAAGTTTGATCGTCTGATGTGGAATCACTCTGTATATAGAGAAAGAACACTCTATGGGTCAATGAAGTGGTCTTTTGACCACACCTCGCCTGAAATGGTTAAGAAGATTATGGTAAAGAAAGTGGGTGGACTCTACGGTTTCAAAGCGGATATGTGAGATGGGTACAAGGACGACTGGAGGGTAATGGAACATTAGGATTAGTACAACACAAGGTATTTACCAAGGAATAGTCCACCCTTAATTTTGTGAAGCCTTGATTCAGATGTGGAAGAACTATAAGCTGTATAGGTTTAGATTATGCCAGTGACAATATATCAAGAGACAGTGGAAAAATCGAAGGGACACTCTGTGGCTTCATTATAGTAACTTATTCTACTTCTCCCTAATTAAGGATACTCAGCAATTGGATTATTCATTAGGCCTAATCGCTGTAGCAACTAATGAAAATAAACATATGGAACGTTTAAAATCCATCCGTAATGGTTTGTTTTATACCCTAGCCTTTTTTATAGAACTTTTTCGTAATTTTTTTCTAATTTTTTTTTAATTCCTTCCTTTTTATTAAGTTTTTATAATTTTTTTTTCACTTCTATACATTTTTTCCGTGTCGCAGGACTTTATTTCGCTTTGCACGAGTTTATTTCGCATTTCACGAATTTATTTATAACAGTTGATCTAAATTGTCATAAAAGAGGTTTTCCGACAATGGACACTATTGTGGGCGTGGCAATGGGCGTCTTTCAAAAATTCAAAGGAAGATACATATGTATCAACTTTGATTCGTCTGGCTCAAAACTTAACGCCTTAGCATTTGTTACATACTAAACGTGGCTACATAAAAGAGTATACATATACTCTACAACGTGTATCTTAATTATTTTACTATGCTACATACCTAGATACCCTATCCGTGAATGAAAACCAAATGCACAATTGGTCTCTTCGAAAATATCCATTGTTTGGATTGTCGATATTAACCCTACTGAAACGGCACTCAACTAACCTGTTGTGTATGTTTTCATTAATCCCTGATAACCTGACAACCATTCTTTAAAAAATGAGGCAACCACTGACTCAGTAGCTTTAGATCGATCGCACTACTGTCAAATATAGGTAAAACACTTAGGAAGCTCGATCCACTCCACTGTGCATGCTTTTCCAAAAGCACACAATGATATTACCATAAACCTAAAATAAAAGAGGTGCATCACTTTCTACTTTCTAGATGTATCGGGTGGGCCATCTGCTGGTTTGCCTTTAAATTACATGTTATTTTGACACTGACAGCTCTTTCGCGTCCAAAAAATTGGCAAAAACACAGTATTACAGGGGTGGCGAGCTAATTAGCACACCTTGCGATATTTTTCTATTTTTTGACAAAGTGCAGTCAAAAACTTTACTTTCATGTTTCAAATTCCAGTATTTATTTATTTTTTATTCCATTATACATTTTCACATTAAAAAATTAAATTTTTACATTACATTCGGTAAAGAATTAATAAAAAAAATAAATATTATCTTCAAAGAATGGCAGTGATGGGTTGAAAACGATATTCAAGAAAACTGGAAAATGTCATAAGTAAATAAGTAAAATTTGGCTGGAACACGATTTGCCGGTATGATGCAAGTGGCAAATTTTCATAAAATGGCACCAAATGGTTGGTCAATATGTTTTGGTACATTAAACCATCAATTTTTCCTTTAATTTGGACTATTGGTCAAACACCATTTGCAGTAAAATAGCCCCAAACCTTTACGCTGCCACCTCCAAACTTCACTGTCTTCCTGGTGTACTTCGGGTTCAACTCCTTGTTAGGTGGACGTAGTACGTAGGTTCTTCCATCGGGTCCTACCAGATTAAATTTGCATTCGTCGTTCCAGATGACAGTATTTCAAAATGGCTGACGTTTTCTCCGATTAACTTTTGAAACCATTGGTTTCTTCAAACTTTGGCATCCCCGAATTGTTTTCTAGTAATCGAGCTCTTATTATCCTAGATGATACCGTTACGCCATAATTTGGTCCATTCGAGCTCTTATTTCCACTAAAGTAGCAAAAGGGTCCCTTAGAGAAGCCTCACTATCAGACTATCCTCTCGTTTTGTTGTTTTTCTTGGCCTGGATCGTTCCCAATTCTCAAATGTGTCAAGCTCCTGAAAATGCTTTATAGCATTCTGCACTTTTTTTCTGTGAACAGTCGATTTTTGAAATATTTTTTTCTTTTTGGTATAAATTTCGAATCAGGCTCGTTTCCTCCTTCGTGAAACTCATTTTTTTCCCCCATACTTAAACAAATATAGGAGAACCTTCGGGTGTGCTAATTAAAATGCCACAATAAAACAGATACCCAAACCGTAAAACTTTTATATCGCGCGACGGTGATGCTAAATTATAATTTTTTAACAATTACGCAGTCAATTATTGCCAGATCTTTTAAAACCTTGTGAAACTTTAATCTTATTAGTATTTATATGAATTTCCCTAGGGGTGTGCTAATTAGCTTGCCAGCGCTGTATATCGTCGTGGTTCGAAATGAATCGATCTACTCTTGAACAACGTTGGAAAATATTGAAAACCTATTTTCAAAATATGTGCTGCGTTGCCGAAACAGTGCAAATTTTGAAAAGAAATTGCAGTCAAAATAATGTACCAACCGTGCTTGCTGTGCGTAAGTTAGTGAATACTTTTTCCAGCGACAGCCAGTTTGACAGCTGACAGCTGATTTGTGATCAGTTTGGATTGCCATTTCACCATGAATAGACTTCTTATCCTCAAAACACAAGTGCAGAAAATCTGCAACGCATCGGACACTGTCATTTTACAGTTACTGTCACTTACGGGTAAATTTCATTTGCTTTTGTGAAAATAATTTTCCTGTGAATTGATAAAAAATGAATATTGCAAAATACAATAAGGTTCGGAACGAGATATTGATTTTAAATGTTTATCAGCCATACTGGACGTTTTTAAGTAAACAAACAATGAAACTTCAAAAGTTGGTGATACCAAATACATCAAATTTTCTTTTTCGCTACGTCCCTTTTACGGACGACAATCATCCATCTGAGTACTTAAGTAATTCGAATAATCATGGATCGTTTTTGCATCGCATTTGGAGTGAAGAGAATCCACAAGCCACTACTGACCACAGTTATATCCACAAAAAGTCACTGTCACATTGGTCCATATATCTTCAAAAGTGATGCCAGCCAGAACGTTACAGTCAATGGAGAGCGGTATAGATCCATGGTTACTGACTTTTTCGTTTCATAATTGAATGGCATTAATATGGAAGCGCCGTGGTTTCCGTTACAACAAGACGGTGCAACATGCCACAAAGCGCGCGCTTTTTATTGAAGGATACATTCGAAGGATATATTTGATGAGCGCATAATTTCGAAATGGACCTGTGAATTGGCCTTCAAGTTCGTGTGATTTAACACATTGCGATTATTTTCTGTGGGGTTATGCGAAGTCGCTAGTCACTAGATGGACGACTTGGAGGTCAACATTCGCCGACTTATTGCCGATATACGGCTCCAGCTGCTTGAAAAAGCGGGGTCATATTCAAACACTAATGGCATAAAATTAACTTTCCAATATGGCCATTACCAATCACATCAATATTAGAGCTACTCGTACTGCTAAATATCTCAAATATATCCGTTTCTATTTTGACTCGCTTGAATCGGTATAAAATATTAGGTGTTTTACATTATTAGGTATGTGTTTCTTTGAAATGCTGAAACTAATATGACGCGATCTCATTTCCTCCACATTGCTTCTCAAGAATGGTGTAGGAAGACACTGTTGTACGTCGATCGTCAAAATGTGAATTGATTCATTAGCAGCCTTACGATGTTCTTCCTACTCGTTTTCGAATGTAAGTTTTTCTTCTTCTGATACCATCCCCGGCTTAGATTTAAAAATTTCACATGTGTGACATGTATCAAGTTTTGGCTTTTTAAATTTTATGCCCATAGTCAAACTATAAGTCTTGACAGTGGTAAATTGCTGTGGAACTATTTTTGTGCATTCTCTCTTCCTGTGTAATGAAAATAGTAGGCTAAAAAACTGTCAATATGATCCCGGATTGAAAGTTTATTGGAAGCAAAACCGTTTCCTCGTCGGTCGAGTTCAGTTGTTATTCCAGATAATTCCAGTTTCTTTTTAACCACAGTTTTAATGAATTTCTCAGGTTCCGAAAGAGTTAAGCGAAAACATATTTTACATACGGAAGCTCTGTTGTGAATTTCTTGTTCCCTGTCTTCGTTGGATGTTTAGAAGTTCGTTTGAACTTTGCTTCCTCCACAGGAATAAGACCGCAAACGTAGGCATGTCGCAGTTTGTATTCTCTAAGAGCCCAGTACTTTCCAAAAATGTTTCTTTGGTGCTCTCCAGTAATCTTTGCTCCACATTTTTTCGACAATCTTCTAACGGATTAAATTCTCTAACTTTCACAGATTTACCACTCAATTTTTTATTAGCTTGCCCGGTATTTCATTTAGCTTTTTTACTGCTCTATCTTTCTTACCCTATCTTCCTGCATATACACTTCACTAATACTATAACCCACCGGATGATCCTCAAGATTCATTCGCTTCCAAGAGAACTGAATGTCTCTTGTTTTTACTAACAAAACTTTCGTTACTATCGTTAAAAACTACAGGAATAAAATCAGCATCCATTAAGTTGACATCACCAGCGTCCACATCAAAAAGGCAGAAAAATCCAGAAATACTCTCAACATCAAATTGTATACCATAAGTAAAAGATATGGCTGTTTCGTTCAAAGCATGGCTTTCAAAAACGTCAGTATCTGGAAAATATATGGCTTACTCGTATATGCATTAGTAATAAAACTTACATATTATCCAAAGTTTCGGACAACTTAAAAATAAAAAGTGTTGCGAACGCATCCCAAAATATCGAACTACAGCTTGACGAACCGAACGCACCCTAAAATATCGAACGAACTGGACGAAGTCACCATCTTGCGGAAGCTGAACGCAAGTGCGCTTTACTTTCGTTTTCTTTTTTGCCTTGGTTTGAGAAGACAGCGTGGGACAACCAATTAAACTAAGTAATAAACTAAATTTTGTAATTCTCTCTTAATATCGCTAAACCTTTTTAGCACATAAGTAAAATAAATCAAAGAGTATTGACAAATTGAAAAAGTTGCGTAATTGCCGCAACAAAAAGTGTGTCGGTTATCGAACTTTGCCAGATAAAAAAATATATGAAAAATATAAAGCTCCATTCTATGATTTAATAACCGGACAAATCCTAAAGGAATTGCCAAAAAAGTGCTAATTAAACTCCTTAATGTAATGAATGCTTCGATTAGATTATTATAATTTCCAAATAAATGGAAAGTCAAGAGGTTATAACGTTTCCCAAATCGGGAAAATCTCCAAACGACAAAAAATCGTACAGACTGATATCGCCACTGCCAATGATATCAAAGGTATTTGGAAAACTCGCATTCAACCGGTCATTGAAGAAAGACGATTAATACCTGACTACCAACATAGGTTCAGAATCAAGCATTCCTCAATTGACCAGGTTTATAGAATAACCGACGAAATTGAAAAAACCCTAGCGGGGAAAAAGGTTTGCTCTAGGTCTTTTCTTGACGTCTTTCAAGCTTTCTACAAGGTTTGGCACGATAGCTTGAAGTATAAACTAAGCTGGGTTCTTCCGGAGCACGTACATAAGTAGGTGCTGACTGACTTTTTTTTGTTAAACACGGAACCGAATATTCCGAGTTAAAGGAAATTACCGCCGGGGCTCCGCAAGGAAGTGTTCTTGGTCCCATATTATTCTTGCTGTACACTCGGGACATACATATGTACCTCAAATTGAAGTCACCATTCTATCTACGTTTGCGGATGATACGGCTATTCTGGCAACTAAAAGTTCAATCGAGTCAGTAACTGATAAACTCCAACGAGCTTTAGATAAAATCTGCGAGTGAACAAAAATTCTTAACGAGATCAAAACGACGCATGTTAAAATCACTTACAAGAAAATAACTAGCCTACCCGTTTTCATTAATACAAATACTGTGTGCAAGCGAAGCTAAATAATTGGGAATGACATTGGACACGAAACTTAAATGGAAGCCGCCCGTTAAAAAGAAAAGTGACGAGCTCGACAATTGACTTAGAGAAATGTATTGGCTAATAGGAAGATATTCCCAACTGCTTTTATATAAGCAAGTGCTTAAAAATTTTTATCCGCACGGTATACAACTCTTGGGTTGTACCAAACCAAGCAATAGAAATTTTGTACAATCATTCTAAAGGGTGACCAGATAGCAATAAAAGTTTTTCCAATTGATATGTTTCAGCAGTTGTCAAAGATACCAATGACATCCAGCTGTCAAAATATTCAGTAAGGTTTTCCGACTTTCTGAAGCCAGAGCTTGACTACATCGATATATCCGAGCTGTGGTTCTAACAAGACGGCGCTACATGCCATACAAGCGACGCAATGTTCGAAGTGGTGAAGGAGAAATTTGGCGACTAGGTCATCTCACGGCGTGCGTTCGTCAATTGGCCGCCGCGATCATGCGACTTGACACCCCTCGATTTTTTTCTCTGGGGCTTCGTCAAGTCCTTAGTCTACGCTAACAAGCCAACCATTTTGGATGAGCTCGAGGCCAACATTCGAGACGCTATCGCCGGAATAACGCCGCACATATTGGACAGAGTCATCAAAAATTGAACCGACCGCTTGAAGCACTGCCAGCAAAGACGAGGCCGCCATTTAAATGATGTGCTATTGCATACATAATGAAAAAATGTAGCTTCAAAATAAAGCCAGAATCAATTTGATATCTCACATCGTTGTTGTTTTATTTAAATTTCTTTTCCTATCGTTTTTATCTGGTCACCCTATAAAATAAAGATATAAGAGCATGATCGCTGGTATATTAGAAATAATGATATCCACTGAGACTTAGGTTTAGCCACCGTAGAAGACGAAATAACAAACTTCGCTCGGAAGCTTCGTATTCGTCTTCATGGTTGTTGCAACCATGCCATAATCCAAACTTTGGACGTGACAAAACTTGTGCGCTGACTTCAAAGAAAAAAAACGTTCGATTTAGCGCACTAAGTAGTACCCGAATGTAATGACGGTATTAGCAGGTGCTTTTGCTGGAAATCTACCTGCCTCACGCGAATATTTTCTGTTTGAAGATTAAACTACTTGATAAGGTTTTAAAGTTGTAGTCAATAAGAAGAAGGGATCAGTGTTTTTAGTCAGTAAGAATCTGACCATACTATGAGCACACGGTGTCTCATAGTGTCTAAAAAAAACTTTGCTACAGCAGCTATTAACGTTAGATTTAGGCTACTTGTTACTTGTACTACTTTTACTTTTATTTCGAGCCAAAGCCAACATTTTCCTGAATCGATTCATTCTGATTTAAGAATTGAAAATTCATAGAAAGTTTAACTATTCATCTGATTAAATGGAACTTAAATCATAACATTGCACACTTACTTGCACCTTAAGTTCCTAATAATTTTTTTCAAAAAATAAGGACTACTTCTTAAAAATATATTTTGGAATACCTGAAATACAAAAATGGACCACCAAAGTTTTACATAAGAACTTACCTACTCCAGGACCTTCATACAGTATGATATTCTTTTTATTTACACTTAACTAACATTTCTAACTGCCGTACAAAAAATAGCTTACGAGTATGTTGACTTAGAAACGACTTGCCGCGATTTAATTTGAAAAATAGCTTAAGCTAAAGTAATTTATAAAATAGCTTAATTCGACATAATGATGAGAACAATACAATTCGTCGGGAGGTAAAAAAGGCCTATGTCGAAATAAGCAACTGAAATTTCATTATTCCATGAATATGCCTAAAAGACCTTTTGTAACCACTTAAGAGGTTTCAACAAACCGAATATACGAGGGTGGGTCAATAAGTCCCTGAAAATTAACACAAATTGTGTAGTGACCTTAAATTTAATTTTTTTTGTCAAGAATCACCTTTCAAAAGAACGCACCAAAATTTTCAGACAAATCTGTCAAATAGCTTTGTTGTGGCAGCCATTTTATATAGACGCCTACTAGCATTTTCGTTAAAATGGAAAAAAGTGAATTTCGAGTTCTCATTAAACACTATTTTTTGCGAGAAAAAACTATCACGCAAATCAAAAAAAAGCTTAACAAATATTATGGGGACGCTTCACCATCGATTGGAACCAATTTCGGTGCGGTCGTTCAAGCACAAGTAACACCGAACGTTCTGGTCGCTCAATTCAGGTCACCACACCAGAAATGGTCGACAAAATCCATGGTTTGATAATGGACGATCGGCGAGTGAAAGTGCGTGAGCTTGAAGAGGCCACAGGCTTATCACATGGCTCAGTGATTTCGATTTTACATAAATATTTGGACTTGAAAAAGCTTTCCGCAAGATGGGTGCCGCGTTTGCTCACAATCGACAACAAACGAATTCGTTTGACAACTTCAAAGGTGTGTTTGGCGATGTTCCAGAAAAATTCGGCTGAGTTTTTGCGCCGTTTCGTAACCGTGGATGAAACCTGGATTCAGCACAACACACCAGAAACCAAGGAACAGTCAAAACAATGGAAGAAGGCCGAGGCGGGTTTGTTAGCAAACAAGGTCATGGCGACAGTTTTTTGGGATGCGCGAGGTGTTATTCACATCGATTACCTTGAAAAGGGTAAAACGATCACCGGCGCATATTACGCAGAGCTGCTGGATCGATTCCAAGCCGATTTGAAGCAAAAACGGCCGCATTTGGCAAAGAAAAAAGTTCTTTTTCACCAGGACAATGCACCGGCGCACTAGTTCGCAGTCGCAATCACAAAATTGCAATTGAGGGGGTCGAGCAATCGTATTATTTGGAGGGCATCAAAAAATTGGAGAAACGTTGGATGAAGTGTATGGAGCTAAAAGGAGACTATGTTGAAAAATAAAATGTTTTTATACCGAAAAGAGTGTTCCTTATTTAATTTTTCAGCGACTTATTGACCCACCCACGTATTTTTAACTAGAAAAAATGAATAGGCATAAGCTGTTTTAAAAAAAATGTAATTATTGTCCAAAGAGATGTAAGCTATTGTGAATTATTGCGAAATTACGGTTATTTGTTGACACAGGGAACACAGAAAACAATTTTGAAAAAAAATCTCGATATTGGCTTATGTCGACATAAGCAAGTCCAGTTCATTGCCACAGAAATCGAAAATACTAAGAATTTAATGCAGGGAAAATAACATCAATGACCAGTAATTTTCGGTTCTGTAAAATTTTTTTAAAAAAAAAGTGAAGTTTGTAACTTTTGGTGTGGCTTTGTTCAGCTATGACTTAGATAACACTCTTCCTTATTAGTAGCCCGATTGACTCCCCCTAAATTTTTTTAAATTTAATAAACAGGCCTATAAAGTAAAAGCAATCAAACTTGCTTATGAACTTCCTAAGATCCAACATGTTAAATCTAGTTCACGCGTTCCCGGTATGGTACAAGTTTTATGCAATCCTTTGAATCACGAACCAAAATATTTGCAAATGACCGCACAACATCTACAAAGAATCGAATTTAATTCCTCTGATAAGTACGCCATACCCTTATGTCAGAAAGCAATCGATAAATCGATTATTACCGAAATCTGCACGTCCCAAAACGTTCCCATCACCGATAGCCTATCTGAGATAGTGGAAAAGATGATGCCTTGATGCAGGTCCTGATGGACATGAAAAGCAAAATCGGTTTGCACATTCAATTTGTATTTAAAACAAAAAATATAATTGAACAATTTCCATTCCTTTCGTGTCCCTCTTAAATAACCATCCATGCTGGGAGCCCATGAGTCCCTCTCCAATTACGTCAGTGTTCGAGTATAGCTTGCCCGCTCAAAAATACATGAAATCACATAACGAAGTTTTTAATCAAGGATGGAGGATGCTATTTACATCCACCAATTTCCCTTCGACCAACAATATCTGATTCGCGAGATATTCCATTTTTGCGCTCAAATCCATATGCCACCCTGGGGGCAGGGTTCATCCAATGTTCTAGTGTATAGTACGAGTACAGCGTAATTTATTTTCCTCTGACATTTGGCCATGCCTTGCCCGTCTGCTGCATTAAGCATTTTCCTGGCGGCTTACGTTGGTTATTCGATTAGACACGAGCTTGGACGTGAAGTGAAATGTAATTTATGAGAATGTCGGCTAGATTGGGATTTCTATTTTTGGGCTTGCGTTGTATTAGTAAGGGGAGTTCGCGTAAACTTTTGTAAACTGAATTTGACATTTTGCTTCCGAACTTTCCGCAGCGTAAAAAGGATAATGCAGCAAAACTAGCATCCCCCTGATAGTTTTGTTGTTTAGTCATACATCACAGCTGATCCTTAATTGCTGTGGACTGTGGCATATGAGAATTTATGCTGGAATCTGCAATACCTGCATTTGCGGTTGACCATGACTGGTGCATGTAAAGTTTAAATGAAATTTTGTCGGACTAAGCATATATGTATGCATATGTATGTGCAATTTGCTGTGCAAAGCAGATAGAAAGAATAAAATTCGAAGAAGAGTTCTATGGTTAAGGGCTGTCGAATTACATTTAAAAAAATATTCATGCTAAAGACAGAGATACTGAAGATAAGTATGAATAGCCAAAATAGGGTATAGCAGGAAATTTCGAAATATGCTTTAGTTCTATTAATTTTACTGCGAAACTCGCTTTTTTGCTATTCATTATTGCTGAATAATATATTTGTGGACAGTACATATACATACATACATACATACATATATAGCATAACAAACTGTTGATGATAAGCCAAGCAAACTTGCTATATATAGCAAGCGGGAAGAAAAATGGCTTTTACAACAGCCTACAACCTATAATTTAGAAAACTATAAAAATCAGAAATTGATTACCTAGGATTCTGCTCAATGATCCACTCTCCGAATGTATAGCGCTTCCGTTAGTCCTAGTTCATCCGCGATATTTTTGAGAGGTGTGAGAGCATGTTAGCACTTCGGAAAATTGTACACAACTCGATAAGAAAAGAAAACTTTCAATCTTGTACTTCGAAATGTAGTTTCTCTATGTTCTTTATTAGAATCCAAGCTATAAGTCTGAAAAGTTCCAACTTCTTATGTTATTTCGGAACTTCTGGAGGGGTGAGAATGTCAAAGGGAAAGCACACTCCCATTGAAAAATTGTATATAAGTAAGAAGAAAAATGCTCGCTGTAACGCTCTGCATTTTTTAAATCCAAACTTTGGGTCTGTTTTCTAAATTTGCTTAGAATTTGTTATAAGCTTAAAAGTACGAACTTTTGACCCCATGTAGGAAAATTGTATAAGTTAACACATAATAGATTGTGGAATGCGCGCATGAAGAAATCCGAAGCTCAACATCGCTTCCCATGAGTTTGCAATGAATTTCGCTGACAGTGCGTCTGTGCTGTATAGAACTTGATTCGTCGTCATCGCTGGACCCGCATTCCGTCACGTACGGAATGAAATCCGAATTCACCGGTGATGTGGGAACACGTCGCAGTTGGATGTTTTGCCTCCGTTAGCATTAAGTTATTATTTAAGCCATAGTTTTAAGAAAATTCTGTTCAGTTCTTTTGCAGGCAGAATCGCTGCCAGTCGTTATTTGAAATAAAGTTTTTTTTTAACATTTTTGAAACTTTATGAATTAATTTATATAAATCAAAAGAAAAATGTGCTGTGTTATGCCCTGTATTTCAAACATCAAAAATTGTGCTAGACATTATTCAATATTCTTTCAGGTGATGTGCTCTATAAGTCTGCTAAGTTTCAGTTTTCGCGTGATCCGAGAACTTTAAAAATAGGAAAATTTTATACAAAGCAGGGGAACCATTTTCTGTGCAACAACCTGTATTCTGAAATTTATTTATTTGGCTATGCTATGTCCTTCTTCGTAATTAAAGCTAAAATGCTCCTAACCTTTAGCTTGTTAAGTCATCCGGGGACTGTGTTCACAAGTCAATAAGAAAATATTTTGCTTCGATTTTAACAAATTAGAAATAATATATTTTAAAGATTTTGATACTATTAAATAGTGAAAAAAGACAATTAAAACACTATACCCTACCTTTGGGGTATTCCAATTGTTATTATTAAAGGAAAGGAAAATAAGGCAAAAATTAAAAAAAGTGATCCGCGGCAAAATGACATCCCCTGAAAGGGGAGCGGGAGCGATGGATACGGCTGAAATTACACGCGAACAATTTATGGAAATATTCAAATTAGCAAAAAAATATAAACAAGAACTATTATTACTAAAACAAAAAATAAAAGAAATGCAGGAGAGTGACAGTGACTCCTCATTTAAAAAAAAAGTTACAAAAAAAAGAAAAACACCCAAAAATTGTGACATCATGCAGTGATCGCGAAAATTTATTTGCTCTACTAGACGTAGATACGTCAGAACAAAATGATAATACTGGAACTGAACTACACAAGATGCACCCACAACTTCGAGTACGCTCATTTCACTGTGAAAAATAACGGCTCAACAGAACACAAAACAATATCAGACAGTGTGGGCGAAAAAACATCGGATGAAACAACAGCACCAGTGGTAACAAAAAAAATCACCACCTCCAATTAAAATATACAAAGAAGATAGCAAAACATTGTATAAATTACTTAAGGAAGAAATAGGTAAAGATAGTTTTAATATAAAAAATATAAATAGTAAAATTACTTTAACTCTTAAAAATTAGAATGACTGTAACAAAGTGAAAGAATTGCTTGACGAAGCAGGAACGGAATATTTTTCGTACACAAATAAGGAAGACAAGTTACAGTCATTCTTGTTAAAAGATCTTAGTGTTGGCTTCAACCCAGATGAAGTCTTGGAAGAATTAAAAGCGCTAAAAATAGAAAACTTAAACTTTGTTAGGGTATTCAGGTATGCTACGGCGAACTCTAAGCGAGAAAATAGAGTCCTGCCTCTTATAGCGGTACAGCTATCTTCGGTTAGCAAAGTACAGAACCTGAGAACTATCAGGTACCTAGAGGGGCATTTAGTGTCCTTCGAAAGAATTCGGAGGAACGGTGTCCTTCAATGTCATCGATGACAGAGATTCGGGCATGTTTCTCCGAATTGCAAGATGATTAGGAGGTGCGTTCTTTGTCAGAAGTCCGGTCACCCTGCCTCCTGGCGGGGTGACGAAAGCTACAAGAGACTGGCAGATCGGCTTCAAGCACAGAAAAGGGAAACACAGCAAAAGGTTGCACAGAAAATCACAATGATTGACAATCATGTTCGGGGTGGAGTTTCCTTTGCCGACATAGTAGGGAATAGTGTTGACACAAAACCAGTCAGCCCCAATGCATTGCGCTCCAATACTGTTGGCTCCAACATTGTTGGGTCCAAAAGCATTGTGCGCCCTGCAAACGATAGTTTGCAAGTACAAGTTGGCGGTCTGACCAAGATTGTTACAACTTTTTCACTCGTCAAAATGAGTAGGCCAAATTTTGCAACCCTCAAAATAGCTGCTCTCAATGTCAACTCTATTATCTCCCTTAGTAGGGGCGGTGACCTACTGCGTTTTGTGGTGGATCATAGACTCGACGTACTCTTTATGAGCGAGACAAAATTAAAATACAGGAATTACTTGGAATTCAAAAACTACGACGTAATACGGACAGATAGACGCGACTCAACAAGAGGTGGCGGTATGGCAATACTCGTTCGAAAACCACTACGCTTCACAACGGTTGAACGGAGTGCAATTAGAAACTTTAGTTGTCTTGAGACAACCATTATCGCGCTGCTTCTCAGGAATAATGGTTGTCTGTATCTAATATCGGCGTATGCTGCGTCAGGAACCGTTACTCAATTTAAAGCCGAAGTCGAAAAATTGTTCGAAGATCTAGGACTAGATAGTTTAAACAACTTTTTCGTCTTAGCGGGAGATCTAAACGCGAAACACACTATCTGGATGAACTCAAGGGGCAATGCTAGAGGCAGATTTCTAAATCGCTTTATTGAGGAAAACCAAATCGGGTATATATTCAAGTTTTATAGCCCAGTTGCACCAAGTTTTCCTCTGGAAACTCTTATCTTGACCTTTGCATAGCGGATGCGCGACTGCAAATACAGACTGTAATAAACTTTCAATACTGCCGTATGATAGTGACCACAATGCTATAGTTATACCGGTGACATTTGCAGGCGACTCCACGTTTAGCTTCGCAACGCAGCACGAAGTCCCTAAATTGAATTTTAGGCAGACCGATTGGTGCAAATTCCAGCGTTGTGCCATCAGGAAATATAGGAATTGTACTTTCTCTTGTAGTATTCCTTGTAATAGGAATCTTACTAATGAAGAATGCGATTTTTATATCGGGAATCTAAATACGGTGCTATTACAAGCTATGGAATCGTCAGTTCCGAAAATAAAATCAAAAAATGGCATCGAATTTTATCTAAATCGTGACATGCAAACTCTACAAACCTACAAAAGTTTTTTAATCACTCAAATAAATCGAATACGTCGTCAGTTCAAAGAAGAATCGTCCAACATGGAGCTGCAAAGGTTGAAATCTCTCCTGAGAAATGTGAGGACACTGCTAAGCCAACAGTTTCGGAATAGTGTCAACGATTACTGGCGGCAACGCGCCGAGGACATTTTGAAGTCTGACTCCAGGAATATGTTTCCTAAAATTAACCAAAACTTCAAGCCTCGTAGCACTGCCAAAATTCCGAAACTGAAAGTCCCACTGTCTTCTCAGTCGTTTCTCTCCCAGGCAGAGATTAATAGCCAACACTATCTCATTATCGATAATCATTTTGTGATAGATAAGCTAAATCTGATCGGCTTTCATTTTGAGGCAATCCATGCTAGCGAACTCCCTAGCTGCAGAATTGGCGAAATAAATGACGAATCGTTAAGATTTCACAATAACGAAACAGGAACCCTTTTGAGATTTTCTGAGAGATTAAAAGCCGACCAACTCACAGCTGAGCAGACTCATAACTACTTTACAAGATTAGGCGAACTTACATACATATTCAGTAGATTGAATAATAAAAAGTCAAGTGGTTTAAATAACATTCCCAATATTGTCCGAAAGCATATACCGGAAGAAATCATACGGCAATACTGCGTTTAATTTAATAATTTATTAAACAACTGCTACTTCCCGAGTTATTGGGAAACATCGAAGGTTTTTCCAATAATAAAAAAGAAGAAGGATCCTTCTGATCCTTCCAACTATAGGCCAATCAGTCTCCTGCCTAATATAGGGAAGGTCTTTGAAGTAGTAATTAGTAAGTCCATTTTGTTCGCGTGCGAAAGAAAGGAGATTGTACTGAACCAATTTGGGTTCAAAGGAAATCATTCGGCGTTACATGCTGTAACAAAACTGATTTCAGATGTTAATTGAAATCTAAATGCCAAAAGTAGTGCAGCTGCCTGCCTAGTGGATATCGAAAAAGGCTTCGACATGGTTTGGATCGACGGGTTATTATAAAAACAATTTACGATATGAATTTCCGAATCATCTTGTAAAGTTGATTGCATCTATTGTGAACGAGAAGAAATTTGTTGTAACAGATAGAAGATACGCGACGACTAAAGTTTTTTAATGTTACTAATGGCCTTCCACAAGGTACAGTCACAGCACCGCTCTTATTTAATATCTACGTTTCTGAAATGCTCAGGGGCTTGGGTAATTCGCTAGCGTTTGCTGACGACGTTATTCTGTATGCAAGCGATTCGAAAATACAAGACATCCAAAGTGAACTCCAAAACAACTTTGAAAAGCTTGAAATTCAGATTTGAGACGTAATTGGAAAAATCTGCAAATAACGAGCTCCAGTGGTCTTCGCATTGAGTCGAAGATGGTTGTGAAGTATTTAGGTGTCCATTTAGACAAGTTTTTGTACTGCAATGAGCACCTAAATATACAGTTACAAAAAGCAAGGGCGTCATTTATGTCGTTCAAACGTCTTTTTTACTCCGAGTATCTAAGATCCGATGTGAAGATCATATGCTACCAAGCCTTCGTCCGTCCAATTTTGACTTATGAGAGTCCAGTGTGGTGAAATATAAGCCCATTGTATATGGAGAAGCTTCGGTTATTTGAGAGGAAATATCTTTGGGCATGCATGCGGATGAACAGAAGCGCACACTCTGACTTTCGGCATTACGTCTCTAATAAGAGGCTATTGGATTCTTTCGGTGTGTCCAGAATCGACAATGTTATTCTAGATCTTGTGAGGAATCATTTCGCGCGGTCAGCAAACGTTACGGAGAATGAACTTGTGTCGGGCTTGCTTTACCCTAATCCTGGGTATTTCAGAAATACTATGGAGAGTGGATACATTCCACCGGAGGCATTTTCACATCTGGATGCACACGGTTACTTATCAGACTCAACGAACGTGCCAATTATTTATCATCTTGCTAGAAGGGCGATAGATAAACGCATCCTTTTTGAACCTATTGAGTCTGGTGATGGAAATGCTGACCTAAGATACTGCGTTA